>CM054177.1:406063-1673563 GCA_028829895.1 Sinotaia quadrata
TATATAGTGGTAATCGTGATGCACGCTTTTCTGTGGTCAATTCTATTGCGCACTGGCCATTTCTCTCGTCAACAACACGTGACTCGTAGTGCGCAGTTGTCCCAATCATTTAATATACATATCCTTCATAAACTAATATATATATTCAATATGATAATTAACACACACTGCGTCACGAACGTCTGTCTACTAAAGAGATCTTAGGTGACCGATACTGGAATTTCACATGATAATATGAAAATATAACAAAACTCGGATTACTTCAATTAGTTTTGTTAGCGGTTTTTTAAAATGAAATAAAATATAATTTCTGTCCCTCATTTCCTGTGACAACCCCCTTCTTAAAATTGATTGGAGCTCACAGAGTGGAAATCAAATAGGAACAAAAAAATTTTATTTCACACGATAGTCCCCACAGGAATTATATGCACATCTGTGGAGAGACTATCCTCTCTCTTGTTTATATCGCGGTTATGGCATGCCGGGATAATGCATCGGCACCCGAATTTTCTCTGCCCGCGATGTGTTCGACAACGAAGCTATACTCCTGTAGCAGGAGTGTCCATCTAGTTAGCCTAGCGTTATCATACATGCTAGTGCGCAGATATGTCAGCGGCTTATGATCGCACTGCAGGATGAATGGTTTAGAGTACAGATAAGCACTAAATTTCTTGAGTGCCCATACGATTGCTAAGCACTCTTTTTCAATCGTAGAATACCGTGTCTCACGATCTAACAGTTTCTTAGACGCGTATGCTACCGGGAGGTATTCGTCATCTGTCTCTTGGAGAAGTATGGCACCGAGGCCTTCGTCTGATGCGTCGGTCCTGACAATAAATCTCTTGTCAAAGTCTGGTAACTGTAGGACGGGTTTACTGGTCAAGATGTCCTTCACTTTTTCGAGGGCGGTGCTACACTCTGCCGTCCATCGTATTTTCGTGGGTTGTTTGTTCCCAGTTAAGTCCGTCAGTGGTTTAAGAAGCGTACTGAAGTTTGGGACAAATTTTCGGTAGTACCCCACTAGCCCCAAAACTGCCCTGACCTGTTTCTTTGTAGTCGGTAAGGTCATGTCACGAATGGCTGCAGTTAAGTCTAGATTTGGGCCTATTTGTCCGTCACTTATGATATGGCCAAGAAACTCAATCTCCCGAAAGCCCGCGCGTACTTTGGAAGGTTTCACGGTCAATCTATGGCGCTCGAGAATGTCAAGTAGACCACCCACTGAGGATAAATGTTGGTCCCATGTTCCTGTTGCTACCAGAATGTCATCAAAGAAATTCAATGCGTCAACGCTCTCTAACGGTAATTTTCGCATGAAGCGCGCGAATGTTGCGGGTGCGTTCGCTAGTCCGAACGGTAGTCGGCAAAACTGAAATAAGCCTAGCGGAGTTGGAAAGGCTGTTTTTGGTCTGTCGTCAATAGCAACTGACAGTTGCCAGTACCCTTTGCACATGTCAAACTTTGAAAAGTAATGTGCCTTGGTTAGTTTTGCGAATAATTCGTCCTGATTTGGAATAGGTTCCGCATCGAATTCAGTTATCTCATTTAACTGTCTGTAGTCCACACAAAAACGAAGCGTACCGTCTTTCTTTTTAACCAAGACGACCGGTGATGAATATGGGGAGATTGACTGTTCAATCACGCCCTGTTTTTGCATTTCACGCACCTGTTCTGCTATGTACTTTGTGCTCTCATATTTCTGTGGGTACTGTTTTAAGCGTATCGGTTTGTCACTTAAGAGTTTGATGCGGTGTTCAACCAAATCTGAGTGGCCCGGTTGGTCGGTGAATATGCGCGCGTGTCTGTGTAAGAGTTTTGACATCGCGTCGCACTGTTCGACAGTTAAGTTCGAGTCAATCTCGACTTGATCGACTGTAACTGCGGGGTTAGGCTGGGTTTCGGCGGACATCATGTCTGTTCTGAAATTAGAGTCTTCCAATTGTATCAGTGCGACATTCACGTTTTGTATCTGTTCGTCGCTGCGTTCATAGTAACGCTTTAGCATATTTATGTGATAGGTTTTCTGCTTATTTCCTATCTGTATGCTATAATCGTTCTGCTTCACACGCTTAATAACGCGGTAGGGTCCACGCCAGTGCATTTGCATGCGGTTGTTATGCGTGGGCCGCAAGAGTAACACGAGCTGACCTGGTTCGAGGTCACGTTCCACAGCAGTACGGTCAAAATTTCGCTTGTATCGGGGTTGTTTTTCGCGAATGTTTTCCTGTGCTAAGTGACACGTCTCGGTCAGACGTTGACGTAGTTCGGCTACGTACGTGTGAACATCTTTACCATCGGTCACAGTGTCTCCCTTGACCCATGTTTCTTTAATTAATTTAAGGGGACCACGAGGTTGTCTGCCATATAGTAGTTGGAACGGTGAATAGCCCGTACTCTCTTGTGGGAGTTCGCGATACGCGAAGAGTAATGGTGCTAGAAAACGTGGCCACTGGTCGGGTTGCTCCGAGGCCATTTTAATTAACATTTTCTTTATTGTACCGTTGAAACGTTCAACGGCACCATTAGACTGAGCGTGATATGGTGATGAGAACAACTGTTTACACGCCAGTAGACGCATTGTTTCAGCCATCATTGCTGAGGTGAATTGAGTGCCCTGGTCACTCAATATTTCTCGAGGTACGCCCGTGCGAGAAAATACGTCTATTAAAGCGTCTGCGACTTCGATCGCTGTGATGCCCTTTAATGCGACTGCTTCCGGATATCGTGTTGCAAAATCCACGATTGTTAGGATATAGCGATATCCTCCTTCGGCCGCGGGAATGATTGGGCCAATAATGTCTACTGCGACTTTTAGGAACGGTTCCTCTACTGTTGGTACTATCTCGAGGGGAACTCGACTGACACGCCCTCGGTCGATATGTTGTTGACACTGCGTACATGTACGAATGTACGAGCGAACATCCCTACTCAGGCCTGGCCAAAAAAAGTCCTCACGAACTCGCTGCTCAGTGCGACGCGCGCCCTGATGTCCAGACATGATTGAGTCGTGTGCAAAGCTAAGAATCAGCTGTCTGAGTGGTGTAGGGGTAAATAAACACGTGGTGCTTCTAGTATCATTTTCCTTATAGTCGGTGCGCCGAAACGCTAGTCCGTCCTTCAGGAAATACGTAATCGTCGCGTACTTGCTGGACGTAATAGTGTTTTTCCGTGCCAGCTTTAGCATTGAGGACAAGCTTTTGTCCTCCTGCTGCAGGTGACTGAGTTGACTTGGGGTCAACTGC
Organism: Sinotaia quadrata; assembly: GCA_028829895.1. Classification (NCBI taxonomy): domain Eukaryota; kingdom Metazoa; phylum Mollusca; class Gastropoda; order Architaenioglossa; family Viviparidae; genus Sinotaia; species Sinotaia quadrata. The sequence goes on from CM054177.1 coordinate 409,306, forward strand.
GGAAATGTATTCTCGACTATCTTTAGAGCTGGGGGTCCTTGTTTACTACGTTCCCGTTGTGCTCTAGTGGTGACGGGGAGAACAGGATAGATGTCATCAGTGTGTGCGTCACACTGTTCGGGCGATAGTATGAATCCGAACTGCATGTCTCTTATTACTGCGGCGGTGACTGTACCGGAAAATACGGGTGACGTAACATGTACAGTGGCTCTTGGACATGTACTAAGGTGTCCCATAACACATCGAATGCGGACACTACCTCTTAGATACTGTTCAGGGCGTACAAGTTTAGCATTTATGCAGCTTATGGACGCGCCTGTATCGACCAGTATTTTGACTCTTTTTCCGTTTACTGTAGCCTGTTGGGTCCTTAGAGTTGCACCTGTTTCAGTGCATACTTTTACATCACGTGGACTGGGACAGTTCTGAGAACTATGCCCCTTCCCTTTGCAAGTGTAACATGTCATAGGCGGGGAGTCACGTGTGTGACGTCGTACGTCTTGTGACTTAGTGTATGTCCGTTGTACCGGTTCGGGTTTTTCCGATTTCGTCATTGGTCGGTTCAATTTCGGTGTATACTTCTGCCGATTTGTAGGAGGACGTGGTGCACTCCTCGTAATTACCGGATCAGGGTAATCATTATACGTGTCTGCTAACTTCAGCATATCACAGAAGTTAGTCGGGGGATTTCGCTGCAAATATGTCGTCATTGCAGGCGGAGCAATATGGAGAAATTGATCTCTTAATATCAAATCAAATAGGCCCTCATATGTCTTCCGGATGTCTGTCAAATCAATCCATCTATCAAGATAATGGCGTAACCGGGTACCGAAGGCTTGCATGGTGTCATTTGCTTTGGGTATGGCTCTCCTAAACATCTTTCGAAAGCCTTCTGCTGTACATTGAAAAGTACGCATCAAACCCGTTTTGAGATCTGCATAAGTAATAGCGGGATCGCGCGTTAGATCAGTAAATGCGCGCGAGCTTTCACCTTGAAGTATTTGACCCAGTTGTTGTTTCTTTTCAATGTCAGTGTAATTAAAGTTGGCAATGAAATTGTCAAAGCGTGTCAAAAACTCGTCAATCGTCTCGACTTCAGGGTTAAAGAAAGCTAGCCGTGTACGGGGTTTATTTAATTCGGCCTGTTGCTTAGCAGTCCCATCTAACAACTTCTCTCTAGCTGTTACCTCTTGCTTAGCTAATTCAAGCTGTTCCTGATGTGCTCTAGCTTTTAACTTAAGCTTTTTCTCTTCTACTTCCTGCCTTTTATCTTCTAAATCCCTAGCAGACTGAATCTTTAATAACTCTATTTCTCTTGCCTCTTTCGCTCTTTTTTCCTCTAGCTCATTTTTCCTATCCTCTAGTTCTCTAGCCTCTCTCGATCTTTTCTCCTCTAGCTCTCTCAAAGTTTGCATCTCTAAATCCTTAGCTACCTGTCTCTTTTCTTCTAGCTCTATAGCTTCTTTCGATCTTTTTTCTTCTAGCTCTCTCAGAGTTTGCATCTCTAGATGTTTAGCTATCTGTCTCTTATCTTCTAGCTCTCTCGCCTCTTTCGCCTCATTTTCTTTCGCAACATACCATTTAGCTATCTCCTCATCCACGTATTTCTTTAACTCGGCTTTCTCATACCCGAATTCTCTACCCATAGCCATGAGTTCTTTCTTTATGTTTACTAGCTCGGCCATTTTTAAAATTGCTAGTTATCACGAGTATGGATAAAGTGACTTAGAATATTCGCGGGATTTTGACCTCTGTCGGTCACAAGTGGTGCAATGGTGTGCGTATGAACACCAGCCACCACGTGATTAGGATTATGACAAACACGAGTAAAAGAGATCCTAATCGCAAATTTGCAAAGTTAGCAAAACAACAGTTGCTAATGTAGCGTACAAAATATCGATCTATGTACGTCTAAACACGAGTCGGTACGCGTTAACGATAATAGCGTAAAGATTATAAAACTTATTTCAACACAATAATAAGTCTTATCAAAATCCAGTTCACCTAAGTCTCAATAGCAAAGCCCTAACATGCAATAACAATGCATAATGGTGATGAGACAGAAAAGCAGGAAAGAGATGACACTTTCTTACAACAACACAATTTACCTTGTCAGATCACGGTCAGTGGTCACCAGATGGTGCAAAACGGGAGGCTCGTTACAAGCCGACCCCGAGCTGAAGTTAGAGATGCAAGGGGTGAAGTCTATTTTTGGCCTGCTCCGGTGCACCTCCAAGATTAGCCCGTGTGACGTATGCCCGTACTACGTCGTGTCAGGTTGTTACATAGACACACATGACATACACCATTGATGTTTGGGTGGGGCCCAATTTATTAATGTCATGCCAAGGAACGTTTTATTGGCGGTGTGTGTTGTGAGTGTGTATCATAAATGTGAATAAATGGACGAACAGACGAACGGTGCAAAACAATAGTACAATTCTTTCGTCCCTCTCAAAAATTATGAATAACAAGAGAGTTGAAAGATGTTTAAATCAGGTTATTTATTTCCCGATTTAAAAGGGGCACTACTCTTTCGCACAGTGATTAATCATTCATTCAACTTTCCAATGTCATACACTCTTTGGGAAATAAGGGGAGATGAAAATGATGAAATTCAAAATATAAAATAAAGATTAATTACACAATTCTTATGCGGCAAATGTGGCCGCTTTAACAATAGTTGACATGTAAAATAAGCATTACTTTTTAACATTCAAGTTCTTATTTTGCAAACGATATAATAGTGTTCATTTTCTTAAGAGTCCTGAGTTAAGTATGTGCGCGTTAGCCGTGCTAATGATTACTCACTATTAATGTCAGAGTTCCAAGGAGATGACGTAAGCTCACACGTCACTTATAAGCGGCACTTCAAAGTGAAGATAGGACGCAATTGAGGCGTCGCATTACAGGTGAAGATTCTGCAGAATCTAGGCACCACTTTCAGATTATCACTGGGGAGAAATCTGAAATTTAGCTGACTGTTGTCAGCCTCGATAATTATCGTTGTACCGGTTGTCGTGGAAACGGACACCCCAACGACGTTTAGCATTATCGGGTGGAGTCGTCCAGTGGGATGTGTCGTCGCATTACATTGAGCGTAGAAATCCGATATCTGTAAGAAAATCTCGGTGCTAGCCTCTCAATTTGCGGGATAGACTGCCAAACGAACTCAGACAGGGGGGAAGACAAAATTGGTCCCTCGTGTCGTTAACTGCATACAACCAGTGTCGCATGCATGGGTTTTTCTTGACAGTGAACTCTCCACTTTGCCAACAATTATACTGAGTAATTTTGCCTCGTTACTCAATATATGGCATCAGACGGATGGAAAACGGATGGAAAGAGATTATTGCAGCTTTCCTTTATGAAATCTCTGTACATGAGATAATTCATACGTGAAGTTAGACTGGCTTCAGACGAATCAACGTTTTCAACATTGAGAGTAAAATCTTCATTTTTGCCTCTTATATAGCTCTCACTGAAGGTTTCCAAAACTTCCAGAAGCTATGTCCTGTGACATGATTTTTGCCTTGGATATATAGTGGTAATCGTGATGCACGCTTTTCTGTGGTCAATTCTATTGCGCACTGGCCATTTCTCTCGTCAACAACACGTGACTCGTAGTGCGCAGTTGTCCCAATCATTTAATATACATATCCTTCATAAACTAATATATATATTCAATATGATAATTAACACACACTGCGTCACGAACGTCTGTCTACTAAAGAGATCTTAGGTGACCGATACTGGAATTTCACATGATAATATGAAAATATAACAAAACTCGGATTACTTCAATTAGTTTTGTTAGCGGTTTTTTAAAATGAAATAAAATATAATTTCTGTCCCTCATTTCCTGTGACATAGAGCAACAGTGATTAACAGACAGACTGTGTCAAGTGTCGATATTTAGAGCAACAGTGATTAACAGACAGACTGTGTCAAGTGTCGATATTTAGAGCAACAGTGATTAACAGACAGACTTGTGTCAAGTGTCGATATTTAGAGTAACAGTGATTAACAGACAGACTGTGTCAAGTGTCGATATTTAGTATATACAATATATATATACAATATAACAATGGTATATAACGAGAACCTCCATAACTAAACTCCTTTGGGCGATTACAAGTCGTATTACAAACCGAAAAACGTGGACAATAATTTTATTAGATGTGCATCAAAACATCAATGACAATAATTTTATTGGATGTGCATCAAAACATCAATGACACAATAATTTTATTGGATGTTCATCAAAACGACAATGACACAATGTCACAGGAAATGAGGGACAGAAATTATATTTTATTTCATTTTAATAAAAAACCGCTAACAAAACTAATTGAAGTAACCCGAGTTTTGTTATTATTTTCGTATGTAGCATGTAACTTCCAGTAACGGTCACCTAAGATCTCTTTAGTAGACAGACGTTCGTGACGCAGTGTGTGTTAATTATCATATTGAATATATATATTAGTTTATGAAGAATATGTATATTAAATAAATTGGGACAACTGCGCAATACCGTCACATGTTGTTGACGAGTGAAATGGCCAGTGCGCATTAGAATTGACCACAGAAAAGCGTGCATCTCGATTACCACTATATATCCAAGGCAAAAATCATGTCACAGGACATAGCTTCTGGAAGTTTTGGAAACCTTCAGTGAAAGCTATATAAGGGACAAAATGAAGATTTTACTCTCAATGTTGAAAACGTCGATTCGTCTGAAGCCAGTCTAACTTCACGTATGAATTATCTCATGTACAGAGATTTCATAAAGGAAAGCTGCAATAATCTCTTTCCATCCGTTTTCCATCCGTCTGATGCCATATATTGAGTAGCGAGGCAAAATTACTCAGTATAACTGTTGGCAAAGTGGAAAGTTCGCTGTCAAGAAAAATCCGATGCATGTGACGCTGGTTGTATGCAGTTAACGACACGAGGGACCAACTTGCTCTTCCCCCTGTCTGAGTTCGTTTTGGCAGTCTATCCCGCAAATTGAGGGGCTGGCGCCGGAGATACATATCCGGATTTCTACACTCAATGTAATGCGACGACACATCCCACTGGACGACTCCATCCGATAATGCTAAACGTCGTTGAGGTGTCCGTGTCCACGACAAACAACGATAATTATCGAGGCTGACAGCAGTCAGCTAAATTTCAGATTTCTCCCCGTGATAATCTGAAAGTGGTGCCTAGATTCTGCAGAGTCTTCACCTGTAATGCGACGCCTCAATTGCGCCGTGATCTTCACTTTGAAGTGCCGCTTATAAGTGACGTGTGAGATTACGTCATCTCCTTGGAACTCTGACATTAATAGTGAGTAATAATTAGCACGGCTAACGCGCACATACTTAACTCTAGAACTCGAAGAAAATGAACACTATTATATCGTTTGCAAAATAAGAACTTTAATGTTAAAAGTAATGCTTATTTTACATGTGAACTATTGTTAAAGCGGCCCCATTTGCCGCATAAGAATTGTGTAATTAATCTTTATTTTATATTTTGAATTTCATCATTTTCATCTCCCCTTATTTCCCACAGAGTGTATGACATTGGAAAGTTGAATGAATGATTAATCACTGTGCGAAAGAGTAGTGCCCCCTTTTAAATCGGGAAATAAATAACCTGATTTAAACATCTTTCAACTCTCTTGTTATTCATAGTTTTTGAGAGGGACGAAAGAATTCGTACTATTGTTTTGCACCGTTCGTCTGTTCGTCCATTTATTCACATTTATGATACACACTCACAACACACACCGCCAATAAAACGTTCCTTGGCATGACACTAATAAAGTGGGCCCCACCCAAACATCAATGGAGTATGTCATGTGTGTCATTGTAACAACCTGACACGACGTAGTACTGGCACACGTCACGGGCTTTTTTTGGAGGTGCACCGGAGCAGGCCAAAAATAGACTTCACCCCTTGCATCTCTAACTTCAGCTCGGGTCGGCTTGTAACAAGCCCGCCCGTTTTGTGACATCTGGTGACCACTGACCGTGATCTGACAAGGTAAATTGTGTTGTTGTAAGAAAGTGTCATCTCTTTCCTGCTTTTCTATCTCATCACCATTATGCATTGTTATTGCATGTTAGGGCTTTGCTATTGAGACTTAGGTGAACTGGATTTTGATAAGACTTATTATTGTGTTGAAATAAGTTTTATTATCTTTACGCTATTATCGTTAACGCGTACCGACTCGTGTTTAGACGTACATAGATCGATATTTTGTACGCTACATTAGCAACTGTTGTTTTGCTAATTTTGCTAACTTTGCAAATTTCCGATTAGGATTTCTTTTACTCGTGTTTGTAATAATCCTAATCACGCGGTGGCTGGTGTTCATACGCACACCATTGCACCACTTGTGACCTACAGTGGTCAAAATCCCGCGAATATTCTAAGTCACTTTATCCATACTCGTGATAACTAGCAATTTTAAAAAATGGCCGAGCTAGTAAACATAAAGAAAGAACTCATGGCTATGGGCAGAGAATTCGGGTATGAAAAAGCCGAGTTAAAGAAATACGTGGATGAGGAGATAGCTAAATGGTATGTTGTGAAAGAAAATGAGGCGAAAGAGGCGAGAGAGCTAGAGGATAAGAAAAATGAGCTAGAAGAAAAAGAAAGACGGTACGCTTCGTTTTTGTGTGGACTACAGACAGTTAAATGAGATAACTGAATTCGATGCGGAACCTATTCCAAATCAGGACGAATTATTCGCAAAACTAACCAAGGCACATTACTTTTCGAAGTTTGACATGTGCAAAGGGTACTGGCAACTGTCAGTTGCTATTGACGACAGACCAAAAACAGCCTTTCCAACCCCGCTAGGCTTATTTCAGTTTTGCCGACTACCGTTCGGACTAGCGAACGCACCCGCAACATTCGCGCGCTTCATGCGAAAATTACCGTTAGAGAGCGTTGACGCATTGAATTTCTTTGATGACATACTGGTAGCAACAGGAACATGGGACCAACATTTATCCTCAGTGGATGGTCTACTTGACATTCTCGAGCGCCATAGATTGACCGTGAAACCCTCCAAAGTTCGCGCGGGCTTTCGAGAGATTGAATTTCTTGGCCATATCATAAGTGACGGACAAATAGGCCCAAATCTAGACTTGACTGCAGCCATTCGTGACATGACCTTACCGACTACAAAGAAACAGGTCAGGGCAGTTTTGGGGCTAGTGGGGTACTACCGAAAATTTGTCCCAAACTTCAGTACGCTTCTTAAACCACTGACGGACTTAACTGGGAACAAACAACCCACGAAAATACGATGGACGGCAGAGTGTAGCACCGCCCTCGAAAAAGTGAAGGACATCTTGACCAGTAAACCCGTCCTACAGTTACCAGACTTTGACAAGAGATTTATTGTCAGGACCGACGCATCAGACGAAGGCCTCGGTGCCATACTTCTCCAAGAGACAGATGACGAATACCTACCGGTAGCATACGCTTCTAAGAAACTGTTAGATCGTGAGACACGGTACTCTACGATTGAAAAAGAGTGCTTAGCAATCGTATGGGCACTCAAGAAATTTAGTGCTTATCTGTACTCTAAACCATTCATCCTGCAGTGCGATCATAAGCCGCTGACATATCTGCGCACTAGCATGTATGATAACGCTAGGCTAACTAGATGGACACTCCTGCTACAGGAGTATAGCTTCGTTGTCGAACACATCGCGGGCAGAGAAAATTCGGGTGCCGATGCATTATCCCGGCATGCCATAACCGCGATATAAACAAGAGAGAGGATAGTCTCTCCACAGATGCGCATATAATTCCTGTGGGGACTATCGTGTGAAATAAAATTTTTTTTTTGTTCCTATTTGATTTCCACTCTGTGAGCTCCAATCAATTTTAAGAAGGGGGTTGTCACAGGAAATGAGGGACAGAAATTATATTTTATTTCATTTTAATAAAAAACCGCTAACAAAACTAATTGAAGTAACCCGAGTTTTGTTATTATTTTCGTATGTAGCATGTAACTTCCAGTAACGGTCACCTAAGATCTCTTTAGTAGACAGACGTTCGTGACGCAGTGTGTGTTAATTATCATATTGAATATATATATTAGTTTATGAAGAATATGTATATTAAATAAATTGGGACAACTGCGCAATACCGTCACATGTTGTTGACGAGTGAAATGGCCAGTGCGCATTAGAATTGACCACAGAAAAGCGTGCATCTCGATTACCACTATATATCCAAGGCAAAAATCATGTCACAGGACATAGCTTCTGGAAGTTTTGGAAACCTTCAGTGAAAGCTATATAAGGGACAAAATGAAGATTTTACTCTCAATGTTGAAAACGTCGATTCGTCTGAAGCCAGTCTAACTTCACGTATGAATTATCTCATGTACAGAGATTTCATAAAGGAAAGCTGCAATAATCTCTTTCCATCCGTTTTCCATCCGTCTGATGCCATATATTGAGTAGCGAGGCAAAATTACTCAGTATAACTGTTGGCAAAGTGGAAAGTTCGCTGTCAAGAAAAATCCGATGCATGTGACGCTGGTTGTATGCAGTTAACGACACGAGGGACCAACTTGCTCTTCCCCCTGTCTGAGTTCGTTTTGGCAGTCTATCCCGCAAATTGAGGGGCTGGCGCCGGAGATACATATCCGGATTTCTACACTCAATGTAATGCGACGACACATCCCACTGGACGACTCCATCCGATAATGCTAAACGTCGTTGAGGTGTCCGTGTCCACGACAAACAACGATAATTATCGAGGCTGACAGCAGTCAGCTAAATTTCAGATTTCTCCCCGTGATAATCTGAAAGTGGTGCCTAGATTCTGCAGAGTCTTCACCTGTAATGCGACGCCTCAATTGCGCCGTGATCTTCACTTTGAAGTGCCGCTTATAAGTGACGTGTGAGATTACGTCATCTCCTTGGAACTCTGACATTAATAGTGAGTAATAATTAGCACGGCTAACGCGCACATACTTAACTCTAGAACTCGAAGAAAATGAACACTATTATATCGTTTGCAAAATAAGAACTTTAATGTTAAAAGTAATGCTTATTTTACATGTGAACTATTGTTAAAGCGGCCCCATTTGCCGCATAAGAATTGTGTAATTAATCTTTATTTTATATTTTGAATTTCATCATTTTCATCTCCCCTTATTTCCCACAGAGTGTATGACATTGGAAAGTTGAATGAATGATTAATCACTGTGCGAAAGAGTAGTGCCCCCTTTTAAATCGGGAAATAAATAACCTGATTTAAACATCTTTCAACTCTCTTGTTATTCATAGTTTTTGAGAGGGACGAAAGAATTCGTACTATTGTTTTGCACCGTTCGTCTGTTCGTCCATTTATTCACATTTATGATACACACTCACAACACACACCGCCAATAAAACGTTCCTTGGCATGACACTAATAAAGTGGGCCCCACCCAAACATCAATGGAGTATGTCATGTGTGTCATTGTAACAACCTGACACGACGTAGTACTGGCACACGTCACGGGCTTTTTTTGGAGGTGCACCGGAGCAGGCCAAAAATAGACTTCACCCCTTGCATCTCTAACTTCAGCTCGGGTCGGCTTGTAACAAGCCCGCCCGTTTTGTGACACACAATAATGTTGTTAAATGTTCATCAAAACAACTATTACATAATAATGTTGTTAAATGTTCATCAAAACGACAATGACACAATAATGTTGTTAAATGTTCATCAAAACAACAATTACACAATAATTTTAACGCATGTACACCAAAACAGCAATGCTTGAATCGTGTTTGCAAAATTCATTTTAAAAAGCAAAATTAAATCCTCCAAATCAGTTTTATCAATTAAATTAAAAAAATTATCAATTTGCAAGAACACGTGGCTTTGAACCTTGAAGGGTGTTTTTTTAAAAACTCACTTGCCGTTCACTTATTCATTCTACCATTGATAAATATTTTTTTATTGATGTCAGCCTATCAAAGGGATAATTCATGCGTGACGCGTACGATACACCTAGTTGTGCGCACTTGGACCGGAACAGATTTTTAACCCCAGCAGTTGGCTAGTGTCTCACATATGGCCTACGCAGCGTCTACATGAAGGAACCGTTAACTATGTAGTTTAGCGATAAAACAGATTAATAGGAGTCATATCAACCGTCACCCTTTCTACTCCCGTTAGAAGTCTTAATCCACCAATAATAGAAAAAATATAGTAGCATAAGTTAATACAACTGGAAAATTTATTAGTACAAGTATACACTGGGAAATTTATTTTTATTAAAATACATAAAATATATCTCTGGGAAATGTATTTTTATTAAAATTTATTAAATATATCTCTGGGAAATGTATTTTTATTAAAATTTATTAAATATATCTCTGGGACATTTATTTTTATTAAAATATATAAAATATATCTCTGGGACATTTATTTTTATTAAAATATATAAAATATATAAAATATATCTCTGGGACATTTATTTTTATTAAAATATATAAAATATATCTCGGGGGAAAAGTGAGTATCACGCAGTTGAACATTGCAATTTCTGTTTGCACAATAGAACATTACCCTATTGGTTTATCCAACAGAAATTTCTCAATCCATTAATATACAAAAGCAATACAATTTCTAATCTAACAAAAGAACATTACCCTATTGGTTTATCCAACAGAAATTTCTCAATCCATTAATATACAAAAGCAATACAATTTCTAATCTAACAATAGAACATTACTCTGTTGGTTCAGCCAATACAATATTACTTTATCCATTAATATATTTAGCACTCTCTTTTTATTCTAACAATGGACATTACAATTTCAATTCATAGACTGGTTCAACAAACAATAGGACAACACTCTATATAAAATTTAACATCCATGTTTGCCAGGCAGCTGTCAGTTGCCCACTCTTGAACTTCCAAAACAGTTTTAGAGTTCCAGCGCGTGGCACACGGGACTCGATCGATCGTCCTTTAGCCGATCGAGATACTAAGTCACTAAGACATTAAAGATGGCCCCTTTCCCCACCTCTACCCCCCCCCTCCGAGTTGTATCGAATCATGGTCACTTCAGAATCAGAGGTAGTGTCCTATTGTCTGCACTATTGCCTGTTCCTAAGTCTGGAGTTAGTTTTTAAGCTCAAGTTTGTTGTCCACAACGCCACTGTTGTCTTAGTGTCTTGGTGTTCTTATTTGTCTCGTGTTGTAAAACTTTAAACTAATTCGTTACTCCTATTAGAAAAGGTAAATAATGTATATACAATGTACATATAATGATATTTGTTGCCGAACATGTACAGTTATTTATTGATGTACATTAATACAACAAAAAATTATATGTAGTGATATACATTGGCGTACATTTATATAAAAACAATGTATATGTAGCAATTTAAAAGTATACATTTATATAAAAACAATGTATATGTAGCAATTTAAAGGTATACATTTCTATAACAACAATGTATATGTAGCAATATTTAAAGGTATACATTTCTATAACAACAATGTATATGTAGCAATATTTAAAGGTATACATTTCTATAACAACAATGTATGTGTAGCAATATTTAAAGGTATACATTTCTATAACAACAATGTATATGTAGCAATATTTAAAGGTATACATTTCTATAACAACAATGTATATGTAGCAATATTTAAAGGTATACATTTATATACCGTCACAGAAGTGTTTCATTAGTGGTTTGCTTGATGATGTCACCAGGCCCACACAACTTGGTTGAACAATATTCGACGACAGCGAGGTCAACCTGTTATCGAGGATCTGCGCCTGGCTGTGGCTGATGGGATTACTGTCGTGCAGCTGGTTGAAGCAATTAGTAAGGACTCTTTTTTGTAGTTACTTTACACCACCACCACCACCACCACCACCACACCCCACGCTAGGACTACATTCTTGTGTCGTATGCTAAGACGCCATCAACTAGGACTATCGTTTTTATGTGTCGAAATTTGTTATGCCAATTACTAGAACTTCTTTCTTGTGTCGAAATTTGTTATGCAAATTACTAGAACTTCTTTCTTGTGTCGAAATTTGAATACGCCAATTACTAGAATTTCTTTCTTGTGTCGAAATTTGTATATGCCAATTACGAGAACTTTTTTCTTGTGTCGAAATTTGTATATGCCAATTACTAGAACTTCGTTCTTGTGTCGAAATTGTATATGCCAATTACTAGAACTGTCTTATGTCGAAATTGTATATGCCAATTACTAGAACTTCTTTCTTATGTCGAAACCTTACATGTCGTCATTGTAACTGCTATTCTTGTTGTAACATTGCAAGGCATGAAATAGGAAGAGAGAGAGAGAGACTTGGAAGTCATGAAATAATATATTAAGTAATGGTAACTTGAACATATCATCAGCTAGAACTAATGTCTATGTGTCATAAACTTATTTGCCATCAGCTAGGATTACTTTCGTGTGCGTCATAACTTTACGTCATCAGCTAGTACTAATGTCTATGTGTCATAAACTTATTTGCCATCAGCTAGGATTACTTTCGTGTGCGTCATAAATGGGTCCCGCAATAATCCAGAATTATTTCGTTTATAAATGATCATTTGTAGCACAACTAGGACTGAGCAAATACCTTATTTGCCATAAGCTAGTACTGCCGTCATATGTGTCATAACTTGCACTAGCCATCTACTAGTACGGCTGCCATATGTGTCATAACTTGCACTCCCCATCTACTAGTACTCCTGTCATATGTCTTAATTTGCACTCGCCATCTACTAGTACTCCTGTCATATGTGTCATAAATTGCACTCGCCATCTACTAGTACTGCTGTCTTATGTTTCATTCCTAAGTTGTCACCTAGGTCTGCTTTATTATGTGTCGTCATTTGGTACACGCCATCAACATATCTTGTTTGACGTAAGTAGATAGGGCCATATTTATAAATGTCTGAATTTGTATACACCATCAGAAAAGACTATATTTTATGTATCATAACTTTTACAAATCATCAACAAGAGTCTAATTATTTTTTGCAATTTACAAATGCTGTCACAAAGGTCTATTTTTATATGTTGTAATATGTATACATCATAAGTTAAGGCTACTTTATGTATTGTAACTTGTACACACCATCAAAAATAGTACTTTCTTTATGAGTTGCAATCTTACACGCCATAAATAAGTACTGCATTCTTTACGTGACACAATCTTACACTCCATAAATAAGTACTGCATTCTTTACGTGACACAATCTTACACTCCATCAATAAGTACTGCATTCTTTACGTGACACAATCTTACACTCCATAAATAAGTACTGCATTCTTTCCGTGACACAATCTTACACTCCATCTATAAGTACTGCATTCTTTCCGTGACACAATCTTACACTCCATCAATAAGTACTGCATTCTTTATGTGGCACAACTTCTGTAATTTATTTAATTATTTATTTCTCAAAACTGGAACTTACATGTGGACTACTTTTTTTTGTTTTGTCATTTGTATATATCATCAGTGTGGCCTACCTTTGTGTTCTTATTTGTATATATCATCAGTGTGGCCTACCTTTGTGTTGTTACTTGTATATATTATCAGTATGGACTACGTTTTGTGTTGACACTTGTATATGTCATTAGTATGGACTAATTTTTTGTTTTATTACTTGAATATGTCATCAGTATGGACTAATGTTTTGTTTTATTACTTGAATATGTCATCAGTATGGACTACCTTTTTGTTTTATTACTTGAATATGTCATCAGTATGGACTACATTTTTGTTTTGTCACTTTTATATGTCATCAGTATGGACTACCTTTTTGTTTTATTACTTGAATATGTCATCAGTATGGACTACTTTATATGTGTTTTAACTTGTGCACATCATTAGTATAAACTATATGATATAATTTGTATGATCAGCAAGGACTTTTGCCTATTTATATCCTTCAGGATTTTTGCCTTGCCATCAGTAAGGAGATTTTGTTTATTTACACGCGCTCATTAAGGACTTTCTGCCTTACCATCAGCAAGGGCTTTCTGCCTATTTATATAGCATCAGTAAGGGCTTTCTGCCTGCTTACACAGCATAGTAGGGACTTTCTGCCTATTTACAGACCTAGTAAGGACTTTCTTCTTGTTTACAGGCCGACGAGAGTTAATTTTGATGCAAGAATTTAGTTCGTATTGCTACATGGAGTAGAAGAATTTAATCCAAAGAATTTAGTTCGTATTGCAACATGGAGTAGAAAAATTTAATTATTATATCCAAATTTTTCCTAAAACTAATCCTGAGAGTGATTTAGTATGATCAGTGTAATCTAATGCATGTACATTAATTTTAGTAAAGTTCAACTGTTTTTAAGTTTATTTCATTGTAATTATTGTTATCAATTTGTGTTCTTTGTTGTATTTGGTGAATATGGTCGATACTTGTGTATGAAAAACTCTCTTGCTGATTGGCCCAGTCAAGGTAACAGAACTTTCTTAGTTTAGAATTTACAAAAATATTACTCTACAAAACACAATTATAATCATGGATGAAGAAAATGTGTGTAACAATTTAGAAAACGGTTGTTTATTTCCCCCTTCCCCAAAATAAATGTTGGTAAAGAAAATAGCTGCAGAATTTCATTTAGAGTTGCTTGTTATTTCAAATTTAAATTTATGATGCTTTTTACTGTTATTTCATATTTAAACTTATATTGCTGTTTATTGTTATTTCAATTTTAAACTTATAATCCTTTTATTGTTATGTCAAGTTTTAAACTTATAATCCTGTTATTGTTATTTAAAATTTTAAACTTATGATGCTTTTTATTGTTATTTCAAGTTTTAAACAAATGATGCTTTTTATTGTTATTTCAAGTTTGAAACTTATATTGCTGTTTACTGTTATTTCAAGTTTGAAACTTATATTGCTGTTTACTGTTAGTTCAAGTTATTTCAAGTTTTAAACTTATATTGCTGTTTACTGTTAGTTCAAGTTTGAAACTTATATTGCTGTTTACTGTTATTTCAAGTTAACTTATATTGCAGTTTACTGTTATTTCAAGTTTGAAACTTATATTGCAGTTTACTGTTATTTCAAGTTTGAAACTTATATTGCTGTTTACTGTTATTTCAAGTTTTAACCTTATATTGCTGTTTACTGTTAGTTCAAGTTTTAAACTTATATTGCAGTTTACTGTTAGTTCAAGTTTTAAACTTATATTGCTGTTTACTGTTAGTTCAAGTTTTAAACTTATATTGCTGTTTACTGTTAGTTCAAGTTTTAAACTTATATTGCTGTTTACTGTTAGTTCAAGTTTTAAACTCACATTGCTGTTTACTGTTAGTTCAAGTTTTAAACTTATATTGCTGTTTACTGTTAGTTCAAGTTTTAAACTTATATTGCTGTTTACTGTTAGTTCAAGTTTTAAACTTATATTGCTGTTTACTGTTAGTTCAAGTTTTAAACTTATATTGCTGTTTACTGTTAGTTCAAGTTATTTTAAGTTTTAAACTTTTATTGCTGTTTACTGTTAGTTCAAGTTTGAAACTTATATTGCTGTTTACTGTTAGTTCAAGTTTTAAACTTATATTGCTGTTTACTGTTAGTTCAAGTTTTAAACTTATATTGCTGTTTACTGTTAGTTCAAGTTTTAAACTTATATTGCTGTTTACTGTTAGTTCAAGTTTTAAACTTATATTGCTATTTATTATTTGCAGCCAATAGTGAAGTGCACGGTGTTGAAAAAGAAGCTGGCATTTCAAGGCCGCAAGCGCTGGTTAACCTTGACCGCTGCCTTGCACACCTAGCCTCTCAAAACGTTGACGTCATAGGTATACAAGCTGGAGGTAACTTCCGCTATCGTTTTTATAAATTTCTTTTTTCTTTTTCCTTCAATGCCGGCATTTCTTGTTTCTCTTTTGTCTGGTTACATTTCTCCAAATAATTTCCTGTTTAAAAGCAATTATTATTTATTGTATGTCAGACATTGCTTGCTCTCTTTTTACTCAATTTTCTGTGTCTGATTAATTGTGTAGTTGTTTAATTCTGTGTAAAAAAAACAACCCAAACTCTTTCTTTTGAAAATCTGTGTGTATTTCTGTTGAAGAATAAATTTGTCCCCCTTACATCTAAAAGAGTAAATTTATCCACCTTACTTGTAAAACCTAAATTTATCTTCCTTATTTGTAAAAGTCTAAATGTATCCTCCTTACTTGTAAAAATCTAAATTTATCCTTCATATTTGTAAAAATCTAAATTTGTCCTCCTAATTTGTAAAAGTCTAAATTGTCAACTTTCTTTGTAAAACTTTGAATTTGTCCTCGTTTTTTTGTAAAAGTCTAAATTTGTCCTCTCGTTTTTTGTAAAAGTCTAAATTTGTCCTCTCGTTTTTTGTAAAAGTCTAAATTTGTCCTCTCGTTCTTTGTAAAAGTCTAAATTTGTCCTCGTTTATTTGTAAAACTCTAAATTTTCCTCCTTCTTTGTAAAACTCTAAATTTTCCTCCTTCTTTGTAAAACTCTAAATTTTCCTCCTTCTTTGTAAAACTCTAAATTTTCCTCCTTCTTTGTAAAACTCTAAATTTTCCTCCTTCTTTGTAAAACTCTAAATTTTCCTCCTTCTCTGTAAAACTCTAAATTTTCCTCCTTCTTTGTAAAACTCTAAATTTTCCTCCTTCTTTGTAAAACTCTAAATTTTCCTCCTTCTTTGTAAAACTCTAAATTTTCCTCCTTCTTTGTAAAACTCTAAATTTTCCTCCTTCTTTGTAAAACTCTAAATTTTCCTCCTTCTTTGTAAAACTCTAAATTTTCCTCCTTCTTTGTAAAACTCAAAATTTGTCATCCTTCTTTGTAAAAGTTTTTGTACTCCTTCTTTGTAAAAGTCTAAATTTGTCCTATTTCCTTGTAAAAGTAAAAATTTGTCATCCTTCCTTGTAAAAGTAAAAATTTGTCATCCTTCCTTGTAAAAGTCAAAATTTGTTCTCTCTATTAGTAAAAGTCTATATTTGTTATACTTAATTGTAAAAGTATAAATTTGTCATTTTTCTTTGTAAAAGTCTAAATTTGTCCTGGTTCTTTGTAAAAGTCTAAATTTGTCTTCTTTCTTCGTAAAGTCTAAATTTGTCTTCTTTCATTGTAAACCCAAATTTGTCCTCTTTCTTTGTAAAAGTCTAAATTTGTCCTCTTCTTTGTAAAAGTCTAAATTTGTCATTTTTCATTGTAAACCCAATATAATATAATATAATTTGGATTTGTCTTTATATTTGATATCAAATGTGCTCGTTGGCTTTTTAAAATTTCTTTCAACTTTCAATTAGAACATTTTTATAAGCAACGAACATTTTGCAGTTTTATAGAAAGAGTTCTGCTTTATATAGAATGTGTAGTTTTACAGAAAGAGTTCTGCTTTATATAGAATGTGTAGTTTTATAGAAAGAGTTCTGCTTTATATAGAATGTGTAGTTTTACAGAAAGAGTTCTGCTTTATATAGAATGTGTAGTTTTACAGAAAGAGTTCTGCTTTATATAGAATGTGTAGTTTTACAGAAAGAGTTCTGCTTTATATAGAATGTGTAGTTTTACAGAAAGAGTTCTACTTTATATAGAATGTGTAGTTTTACAGAAAGAGTTCTACTTTATATAGAATGTGTAGTTTTACAGAAAGAGTTCTACTTTATATAGAATGTGTAGTTTTACAGAAAGAGTTCTGTTTTATATAGAATGTGTAGTTTTATAGAAAGAGTTCTGCTTTATATAGAATGTGTAGTTTTATAGAAAGAGTTCTGCTTTATATAGAATGTGTAGTTTTATAGAAAGAGTTCTGCTTTATATAGAATGTGTAGTTTTATAGAAAGAGTTCTGCTTTATATAGAATGTGTAGTTTTATAGAAAGAGTTCTGCTTTATATAGAATGTGTAGTTTTATAGAAAGAGTTCTACTTTATATAGAATGTGTAGTTTTACAGAAAGAGTTCTGTTTTATATAGAATGTGTAGTTTTATAGAAAGAGTTCTGCTTTATATAGAATGTGTAGTTTTATAGAAAGAGTTCTGCTTTATATAGAATGTGTAGTTTTATAGAAAGAGTTCTGCTTTATATAGAATGTGTAGTTTTATAGAAAGAGTTCTGCTTTATATAGAATGTGTAGTTTTATAGAAAGAGTTCTGCTTTATATAGAATGTGTAGTTTTATAGAAAGAGTTCTGCTTTATATAGAATGTGTAGTTTTATAGAAAGAGTTCTGCTTTATATAGAATGTGCAGTTTTATAGAAAGAGTTCTGCTTTATATAGAATGTGCAGTTTTATAGAAAGAGTTCTGCTTTATATAGAATGTGCAGTTTTATAGAAAGAGTTCTGCTTTATATAGAATGTGTAGTTTTACAGAAAGAGTTCTGCTTTATATAGAATGTGTAATTTTACAGAAAGAGTTCTGCTTTATATAGAATGTGTAGTTTTACAGAAAGAGTTCTGCTTTATATAGAATGTGTAGTTTTACAGAAAGAGTTCTACTTTATATATAATGTGTAGTTTTACAGAAAGAGTTCTGCTTTATATAGAATGTGTAGTTTTACAGAAAGAGTTCTGCTTTATATAGAATGTGTAGTTTTACAGAAAGAGTTCTACTTTATATAGAATGTGTAGTTTTACAGAAAGAGTTCTACTTTATATATTATGTGTAGTTTTACAGAAAGAGTTCTATTTTGTATAAAGTGCATTCTGCTTTACACGGAAAAAACATTTTGCAGTTTTACAGAACGTGTTCTGTTCTACATGCATTCAATCTTTATACTGCATGTTTTATGCTCTGATATCAAGTATTTATGTTAACTGAATGTATTGTCTAATAAATATATGTAAATTATTCAGTTTTACAGAACGTGTTCTGTTTTATATGCATTCAGTCTTTATACTGCATGTTTTATGTTCTGATTTCAAAGTATTTATGTTAATTGAATATATTGTCTAATAAATATATGTAAATTAGACACACTCTCCCTTGTATTGTCAGAATAATTATATGCAAAGTTATTTATTAATTTATTGTCATTTCTTAATGTTTATACACGATGTAATAAGAATGTATTTTCATTTCAAAATAATGATAAATGTATTTTATTACTTTAAAATTATAATTACATGTAACTGTGACATAATAATTATGAATATGTTGTTTCTAATTATTTGCAAGTGCGCTATATATGATATCTTTTCATGACAGTTATATATAAATATGAAAATATAATTAATGTATTGCCATTGCATATAATTAAATGCAAATGTGATATGAATATCGTGTCATTTCATAATAATTACATGTAATTATGATATTGTATTGTTATTTCATAATTATATACACATATTATTATTATTCATCCTCATTCCACGACTTCTGTTTGACTGTCGGTTATGATCCAAAATCTCAGAATCTTGGTAAGATTCTGGGAAATCCAAGGTTTTATGGAGGTTGTGTGCACTTCCGAGGAGCGCTGCTTTGAGTAGCGGGACGAGACTGGTTTCTTGGTAGTTTCTTCAGATAGACTTCCTAACTATATAGTTGTTAAATGTTTATTTTACAATAATTCTGTGCTATCATTACATTATTTCATTTGACAATGTTCGTGCTATCATCACATTTATGTTTCTGACAATAATTCTGTGTTATTATTATGTGTACTTTACAGATCTTTCCAAAGGAGATCTCAAATCATCACTACTTCTATTCGGTCGAATTCGTAAATTTTATGATGTGAGTTAACTTTTCAACTTCAGATATTTTTAATGTCACCGATTACGGGCCCCTGTATGGTCTTCATAAATATTACTTCTATAAGGTCGCAACTGACGTAAGAAATGCGACTGAAATGCTTTCCATTTTCTTTTCTTGGAAATAAGATTTTATAAATGTCACGAATGAGGTATGATATGCCTTTCCATTTATTTATTTATTTATTTATTTGGGGGAGGAGGAGATAATTTTTATAAATGTCTTGAGTGAGATGTGAGATAGCTTTCAAACTAATGAAGCTTTTCATAAATATCAACAGTGAGCCTTGATAAGAATATCACACTTTTAATTATAGTTTAATAAATATCAACTGTGAGCCTTGATAAGGATTTAAAACTTTTAATTATAGTTTAATAAATGTTATGGAATGGATACTATATAACTTTACAACTTTTAAATAAACTACGTCTAAAAAAAAAAATCGAAATGACGCTTGAGAGGTCCCTTGTAACTAAGAGGTCAAAAGGTTCTTTACTTTCAGCATTCCAAACATATGCAAACGTCTTGTGTAAATGTCACAAATGAAATATGAGATAGCTTTCTAGATTTTTCAAAATTCATTCCGTAATTATCACGAACGATATATTATATGATTGCTCCAAACATGAAAATCATTCTATTAAATTTTCCTATAAGTATGAGAGTCGAATTTCTAAATATTCTAGTGGAAAATTAAATGAAAGAGGTAAAATAACGCACGTATTTTTAAATGTCGCTAGTGGAAAATGAAATGTAGGAGGTAAAATAACGCACGTATTTTTAAATGTCGCTAGTGGAAAATGAAATGTAGGAGGTAAAATAACGCACGTATTTTTAAATGTCTTTATTGATCAGTGAAACGTAAGAGGTAAATAATGCACTTTTAAAAAATTACCTCTAATGAAAAGTGATATGTGAACTTTGGAATCACATTGTAAAATATGTATTATAATTATTGTACGTGACACAACATTTTAAATGTATTAGAATTATTGTACGTGACACAACATTTTAAATGTATTAGAATTATTGTACGTGACACAACATTTTAAATGTATTAGAATTATTGTACGTGACACAACATTTTAAATGTATTAGAATTATTGTACGTGACACAACATTTTAAATGTTATAATCAAGAAACACACTTTATCTTCTAATAACGTTTTAAATATATTTTCCTCTCTTTTGATAAACCAACTCGAAGAATAAATTAATCCACAAATTTTAAAAATATTAATCGAACAAGGACAGTTCCTAGTGAAAATAATATGAGTAATTTGTAATTCATACGGACTATACTTATTAATAACCTGATTACTTTGTAACAAGGATTAGTCTGGTTTACACATTATATATCAGTGATTAGTCTGGTTTACACATTATATATCAGTGATTAGTGTGGTTTACACATTATATATCAGTGATTAGTGAGGTTTACACATTATGTATCAGTGATTAGTCTGGTTTACACATTATATATCAGTGATTAGTCTGGTTTATACATTATATATCAGTGATTAGTCTGGTTTACACATTATATATCAGTGATTAGTCTGGTTTACACATTATATATCAGTGATTAGTGTGGTTTGCACATTATATATCAGTGATTAGTGTGATTTGCATAGCGTGTATCAAGGTCAGGAGTAGTCTGGTGTACACAATGTGTAACATCAGGAGTAATCTAGTTTACATAGTGTATAACAAAGACAGGATTAATCGATGTACACATTGCGTAACAGTGTCAAGAGTAATCTAGTTTACACAGCGTGTAACAAAGTCAGGAGTAGTCTGGTTTACACAGTTTGTTTAACAAGGTCAGGAGTAATCTGGTTTACACAGTTTGTGTAACAAGGTCGGAAGTAGTCTGGTTTAAATAATGTTTTACAAAAAGGAAGAGGTCTTGTTTACAGTGTGTAACAAGGAATAGACTAGTTTGCATTATATGTAACAATGAGTAATCTAGTTTGAATAATTTGTAACAAGCAATTGCCTGGTTTAAACAGTGTGACTCAAGGAAGGACTAATGTACTTAATATGCAACAATGAGTAATCTGGTTTACATTTTGTTTGACAAACATCTGGTTTACACAGTGTGTGGTTGTCAAAGAGCAGTCTGGTTATACAGTGTGTGCATAACAAGGTGTAGTCTGGTTTACTGTGTGTAGATAACAAGGTATAGTCTGGTTTACAGTATGTAGATAGCAAGGTGTAGTCTTGTTTACAGTATGTAGATAACAAGGTGTAGTCTGGTTTACAGTATGTAGATAACAAGGTGTAGTCTGGTTTACACAATGTGCGATTAACAACATGTGTTCTAGTTTACTTAGTTTGATGAAAGCAATGAGTAGTCGTGTTTACATTGTGTGGATAATAATGAGTAGTCTGGTTTAAATAGTATGTTGCAAAGATAGATATGGTTTACAAAGTATGTAGCAAAGAGAAATATATGATTTACTTAATGTGTAACATGGTGTAGTCTGGTTTACGCAGTATGTGAATAACAAAGTGTCTGGTTTACACAGTGTGTGGATAACAAGTTGTCTGGTTTACACAGTGTGTGGATAACAAGTTGTCTGGTTTACACAGTGTGTGGATAACAAGTTGTCTGGTTTACACAGTGTGTGGAAAACAAAGTGTCTGGTTTACACAGTGTGTGGATAACAAGTTGTCTGGTTTACACATTGTGTGGATAACAAAGTGTCTGGTTTACACAGTGTGTGGATAACAAGTTGTCTGGTTTACACAGTGTGAGGATAACAAGTTGTCTGGTTTACACAGTGTGTGGATAACAAGTTGTCTGGTTTACACAGTGTGTGGATAACAAGTTGTCTGGTTTACACAGTGTGTGGATAACAAGTTGTCTGGTTTACACAGTGTGTGGATAACAAGTTGTCTGGTTTACACAGTGTGTGGATAACAAGTTGTCTGGTTTACACAGTGTGTGGATAACAAGTTGTCTGGTTTACACAGTGTGTGGATAACAAGTTGTCTGGTTTACACAGTGTGTGGATAACAAAGTGTCTGGTTTACACAGTGTGTGGATAACAAGTTGTCTGGTTTACACAGTGTGTGGATAACAAGTTGTCTGGTTTACACAGTGTGAGGATGTCAAAGAACAGTTTACATGGTGTGTGGAAAACAGTGAGTAGTCGAATTTACATAATGTCTGTATAACAATGGGTATTCTTACACAGTGAGTGGATAACACAAGGAATAGTCTGCTTTAAACAGTATGTGGATAACATGTAACAGTCTGGTTTCTATATTGTGTAACAAAGAGAAATCTATTTTATATTATGTAACGAAGATGTATATGTGTTTTTTTAAAATGTGTAACAAGAGTTATTATGGTTTACAAGCGTGTAACAAGGATTAGACATGTTTATGTCGTGTATGAAAAACAAGGAGTAGTCTGATTTACATGCCGTTCATTTGTTTATGCAGTCTACATATGGTCGTCAGACACTGAGTGATAAAGGCCTAGCCTGTGGACCAAGGGAATCATCACCCACACATTTTTACTTGGAACCCGTCATGCCTGGCCGAGTGGAAACGTCGCCTTCATTACCTCGTCCGTTACCTCAGCAAAGGAAAGGTAAATATATTTAGTTTGTACGTTACATCGTCAGTTAACACAGCAAAAGAAAGGTAAATATATTTAGTTTGTATATTACATCGTCAGTTAACACAGCAAAGGAAAGGTAAATATATTTAGTTTGTACACTACATCGTCCGTTAACACAGCAAAAGAAAGGTAAATATATTTAGTTTGTACATTACATCGTCAGTTAACACAGCAAAGGGAAGGTAAATACATTTAGTTTGTACATTACATCGTCAGTTAACACAGCAAAGGGAAGGTAAATATATTTAGTTTGTACATTACATCGTCAGTTAACACAGCAAAGGGAAGGTAAATACATTTAGTTTGTCGTTACATCGTCAGTTAACACAGAGAGGTAAAATTAATATTGACCTAATTTCTTCTGATTATCATGCCCGTTACTTCAGCAAGATAAATTAATATTGTCCTAATTTCTTCTAATTATCACCTCCTCCATTACATCAGCAAGGTAAACTTAATGTTTCCCTAATTTCTTATGATTATCATGTTCGTTACATCAGCAAGATAAAAGTTAATAGTGCTATAATTGTTTCACATTAGAAAATTAAAAACAGCCTTTTTACATGTTTATGCAAGCATGTCACCTTAGCAGAGTTAGTGGTGTTTTCTTAACTTCACTAAATCACGTCCGCAACCTCATCAAAGTAAACTTTAGCCGTGTTTGAATTGCTTCAGAATACAATGTCCCATTTCATCAAAGTAAGAATTAGTTATGTTTGATTTGCTGCACATCATAATCTCCTAATTCATCAGAGTAAATGCAAGTGGTGTTTGAACTGCTTTACAATTTAATGCTCCACTTCATCAAAGTAAGAGTTAGTGATGCTTGAATTGCTACACAAAATATTGTCCTAATTCATCAGAGTAAATGCTAGTGGTGTTTCAATTTTTTTTTTTACAATATATTGTCCCAAATCATCAAAGTAAAAATTAAAGATGATTGAATTGCTTCACAGTATAATGTTCCAATTCATCAAAGTAAAAGTTAGTGGTGTGTGAATTTCTTCACAGTATAACGTCATAATTCATCAAAGTAACAGTTAGTGGCGTTTGCATTGCTGATTGCTGTACAATATAACGTTCTAATCCATCTAAGTAAAAGTTAGTGGTGTATGGATTTCTTCACAGTATAACGTCCTAATCCATCAAAGTAAAAGTTAGTGGTGTGTGGATTTCTTCACAGTATAACGTCCTAATCCATCAAAGTAAAAGTTAGTGGTGTGTGGATTTCTTCACAGTATAACGTCCTAATCCATCAAAGTAAAAGTTAATGGTGTGTGGATTTCTTCACAGTATAACGTCACAACTCATCAAAGTAAAAGTTAGTGGTGTGTGAAATGCTTCACAGTATAGCGTCCTATCTCATCACTTCAGCCAAGGGAAATAAATCCCTATCCTCGAAACGTGTACAAATGCTTGCTTGTTCGTATAAGGACTATAACACAAGTTCGAATGAATGTACAGAGTAGACGCTTTTTATATTAAGATGGAGCAAGGAAAGATAACTCACACAACATGAATGTACAGACGCTTTTTATATTAAGATGGAGCAAGGAAAGATAACTCACACAACATGAATGTACAGACGCTTTGTATTTTAAGACGGAGCAAGGAAAGATAACTCACACAACAAAACGTCTGTTATTTTTAGCATATTATATCACGGTTGATAAAAATTAATATATAGCAAACGTCTGTCATTGTTATCATACTATCACGTTTGATAAAAATGAATGTATTAACAGATATATGTCTGTTAGAGTGGCTAGAATGCTTAATATAAGTGTCTAACAGTAGTTTGATAATAATGTTTCGAGTTTGTTTTCCTTGTATTCTTTGTTCGCACAACTGTTTTCGTTCTTATCATTTTCAGCTTTTGTTCTACCTCTTGTTTGTTAGCTTAGTGTGCTAAAGAGTGCAGTAAATTACACGTACCTGTAGTATATTCTTCTACCTCTTGCTTACACCAGACAAGGCCACACCCCAGATGAGGAGGGGACTTGCTGTAGACGACGACAGCTTGGTTCCTGGGATGTTGGGGGGTGAAAGCCTGGACCCATCCATCCGGACTCGATTAGCAACAGCTCAGAGTGGTGCTATGGTAATGGTCTGCTCTAACTATTAGACTGCTTATTGGACTTCTCTAGCTATTAGACTGCTTATTGGACTGGTCTAGTTATTGGACTTCTCTAGCTATTAGAGTGCTTATTGGACTTCTCTAGCTATTAGACTGCTTATTGGACTTCTCTAGCTATTAGACTGCTTATTGGACTTCTCTAGCTATTAGACTGCTTATTGGACTTCTCTAGCTATTAGAGTGCTTATTGGACTGGTCTATTTATTAGACTACTTATTGGACTTGTCTATTTATTGGACTGCTCTAGCTATTAGACTGCTTATTGGACTGGTCTAGTTATTGGACTTCTCTAGCTATTAGACTGCTTATTGGACTGGTCTAGTTATTGGACTTCTCTAGCTATTAGACTTCTTATTGGACTGGTCTATTTATTGGACTTAGACTACTTATTGGACTGATCTAGTTATTGGATGGCTCTAGCTTTTGGACTGCTTATTGGACTGGTCTAGTTATTGGACTGCTCTAGCTTTTGGACTGCTTATTGGACTGGTCTAGTTATTGGACTGCTCTAGCTTTTGGACTGCTTATTGGACTGGTCTTGGTACTGGACTCCTTTTCGTTATTGGATTGGTTTTATTTCCTGGATTGTTTTTAGTTATTGAAATGCTTATCGGAGTGACCTATTTACTGGACTGCCTACTGGACTCCTTTTAGTTATTGGACTGTTTATTGGACTGATCAGGTTACTGGACTGCTTTTTGAAACGTTTTAGTTAATGGATTTCTTATTGGACTGGTCTAGTTATTGGACTGCTTTAATCATTGTATTGCTTTCTGGACTGCTTTAAATTATTGGACTGACACTTTTTTGTATCCCTCATGCGATTATTTCTGACAATTTCTGGTGTCCTGAAATATATGTATTGCTGTTTATTGAGTCTGCAAATGAGTATAGAATGGATCAGAAAACATGTACTGGATAGTGTCGTTGGCATCAGAAATAATGTTACCATTACTGAACGATGATTTAATCAATGGATTCAAGTAAAATGGATGAAATCATAAGCATTATTCAATAATAGATGAAATAATAAGCATTATTCAATAATAGATGAAATCATAAGCATTATTCAATAATGGATGAAATCATAAGCATTATTCAATAATAGATGAAATCATAAGCATTATTCAATAATGGATGAAATCATAAGCATTATTCAATAATGGATGAAATCATAAGCATTATTCAATAATGGATGAAATCATAAGCATTATTCAATAATGGATGAAATCATAAGCATTATTCAATAATAGATGAAATCATAAGCATTATTCAATAATGGATGAAATCATAAGCATTATTCAATAATAGATGAAATCATAAGCATTATTCAATAATAGATGAAATCATAAGCATTATTCAATAATAGATGAAATCATAAGCATTATTCAATAATAGATGAAATCATAAAACAAGACGTAAGTTTACATCCTTAATTTAATACCAGGGAAATATTTAATATTCGTGGTTATCAGCAGGCGATTATAAAATGTAACATTTGTGGTTATCGGCAGATGATTGTAGAGTGTAACATGTGTGGTTATTAGCAGGCGATTATAGAGTGTAACATATGTGGTTATTAGCAAGCGATTGTAGAGTGTAACATATGTGGTTATTAGCAGGCGATTGTAGAGTGTAACATGTGTGGTTATCAGCAGGTGATTATAGAGTGTAGCATTTGTGGTTTTCAGCAGGTGATTGTAGAGTGTAGCATTTGTGGTTATTAGCAGGCGATTGTAGAATGAAACATATCAGCAGGAGAGTATAAAGAGTAATATTTGCGATTATCAGTAGAGGAGTGTGGAGTGCGTAATTAACGAGTAGGTACAGACATAAATCTTTCTGTTAATTTCCAGCGAGTAATCAGTCAAATTTATCTGTTAATTTCCAGAAGAAAACAGTCATATTTCTCTTCTGATTTCCTAACGAGTATAAAGTCATATTTCTCCTGTGATTTCCAGATGAATAAAAGTCATTAATTCTGTCATATTTTTCTGGTGATAAGTAAACAGTCCTATTTATCTGTTGATTTCCAGAAAAGTACACAGGCATATTTTTCTGGTGATTTCCAGACAACTGCAGAGCGCATCACACCAGGACTTGAGAAGAGGTCCGAGGAGCGTCATCACTATGACAGTTATAGTCTGAGTAGATCTCCATACCCGTCCAGTCACGTGACTGCGCATCGAATGCAAAGTCCGCCAGAGAGGCCGCCATCAACACTCGGTGTCGCTTGGGCCGCCAGCTCAACATCCAAACCCAGACAGGTATAGCTGTCCCCAAAATACTAATCACGTGACCAAACATCAAGTCTCGATATTGTGGAAATGATCAAAAGAAAAATAGTTGACAGCAACACTAGATTTGAAATCAATTTACGAAAACAGAGGACAAATGGCTTTAACTTTGAAGTGTTAGAAGTGCAATGCTGAGTTTCATAATAGAAGTTATCCCAAAATACAATATAGATCGCCTGTAATTTAGGCGTTAAAAATATTAAACGTTTAACTTTGAAGTGTTAGAAGTGCAATGCTGAGTTTCATAATAGAAGTTACCCCAAAATACAATATAGATCGCCTGTAATTTAGGCGTTAAAAATATTAAACGTTTTACGTGATAACTAAAGTAACAGCACAGGGATAATTAATGTGTATTCAATTTTAATAATTAAGAGTTATAAAGCACAAATAATATGTTAATTTATTTATCAGATATTTAGTTTAATGAAACTCCATTAACTTGAATAAATTTTAAGCTTTACGTTGTTTAATTTGTATAATTTATGTTTTATGTAACTGTATTAATTTGTTCATGATTTTTAAGCTTTATTTAGCTACATTAATTAAAGAGATCTTTTGTTGATTAGTGACGTAGATGAATGGCTTTGACAGGTTTTCGCAATTCTTTGTGAAGTAAAAGAAAATTAGATTGCACTTGGGAATTACATCAAGCGCTATCTCTTTAATAGAGTTTTCTGATTGGTTAATTTTGATGTGCATGTTTGTGACGTCAAAGAAAACTAGGTTGCACTTGGAAATTGCGTAAAACGCTACTTCTTTTAAATAGTTTTCTGACTGGTAAATTTTGATGTGCATGTTTGTGACGGCCAAGAAAAGTAGGTTGCACTTGGAAATTGCGTAAAACGCTACTTCTTTCATATAGTTTTCTGTTTAATTTTGATGTGCATGTTTGTGACGGCCAAAAAAAGTAGGTTGCACTTGGAAATTGCATAAAACGCTACTTCTTTCATATAGTTTTCTTTAATTTTGATGTGCATGTTTGTGACATCAAAGAAAGCTAGGTTGCACTTGGAAATTGCGTAAAACGCAACTTTTTCATATAGCTTTCTGTTTAATTTTGATGTGCATGTTTGTGACGGCAAAAAAAAAGTAGTTTGCACTTGGAAATTGCGCATGTTTGTGACGTCAAAGAAAAGTAGGTTGCACTTGGAAATTGCGCATGTTTGTGACGTCAAAGAAAAGTAGGTTGCACTTGGAAATTGCGCATGTTTGTGACGTCAAAGAAAAGTAGGTTGCACTTGGAAATTGCGCATGATTGTGACGGAAACACGCTTGGCAGCAGTAGGGTGTCAATGATCAAGCTAAACGTAATGGTTGATTATCTTTGTGATAGAATGAATTATCACAATCAAAAGTAGTGGCCAGCTATATATATGATGAAATTATTACAACCGAAACAAATGGATGTCTTTCTAATGGAATTATCAAGCTCATCACTAAGATAGTTAGCACTGGTCTTGGTTATGATATTTTATAATCAGTACTATCTAGTACTATCTTGGTTGTAATAGAGAGAAATCACATAGATAGCCAGCCACTGCTTTTGTTTGTGAATATCTTTGTGGTGGAACTAATAGCAGTAACTAAATGTCTTTGTGATGGAACCAATAGTTATGACTAAATGTCTTTGATGGTACTAATAAAAGGGACTAAATGTTTTTGTGATGGAACCAATAGTTATGACTAAATGTTTTTGTGATGGAACCAATAGCTATGACTAAATGTCTTTGTGATGGAACCAATAGTTATGACTAAATGTCTTTGTGATGGGACTAATAAAAGGGATTAAATGTTTTTGTGATGGAACCAATAGTTATGACTAAATGTTTTTGTGATGGAACCAAAGTTATGACTAAATGTTTTTATGATGGAACCAATAGTTATGACTAAATGTTTTTGTGATGGAACCAATAGTTATGACTAAATGTTTTTGTGATGGAACCAATAGTTATGACTAAATGTCTTTATGATGGGACTAATAAAAGGGACTAAATGTTTTTGTGATGGAACCAATAGAAGGGACTAAATGCTTTTGTGATGGAACCAATAGTTATGACTAAATGTTTTTGTGATGGAACCAGTAAAAGGGACTAAATGTCTTTGTGATGGAACCAATAGAAGGGTCTAAATGTCATTGTGATGGAACCAATAGAAGGGTCTAAATGTCATTGTGATGGAACCAATAGAAGGGTCTAAATGTCATTGTGATGGAACCAATAGAAGGGTCTAAATGTCATTGTGATGGAACCAATAGAAGGGTCTAAATGTCATTGTGATGGAACCAATAGAAGGGTCTAAATGTCATTGTGATGGAACCAATAGAAGGGTCTAAATGTCATTGTGATGGAACCAATAGAAGGGTCTAAATGTCATTGTGATGGAACCAATAGAAGGGTCTAAATGTCATTGTGATGGAACCAATAGAAGGGACTAAGTGTCCTTGTGATGGAAAGAGATTTTATAGTTCAGTGACTTTGTGAAAAAAATAATCACCCTGCCTAAGATGTATGGCTTTATGATTCGTCAACATTTGTTAAGATGTCATCACGCTGTGTTGTAATTAGTGGCCTCGCACGTACTAGTAGTTTTGATATATCAATTCCTTCTCTTTCAAAATAAAAATTTTAATTATTTTAAATAACAATAATTTATATTTATTTCAAACCAGCCCTTAAGATAAACAGGCTTTGGGATTATATCGGTCAGTAAGAAAGAGTTTGTACTAAAGCGCTTATGAAAATATATTCTTATAATACACAAGTGAACACAGCCAATGATACTTATTGATAAGTTTCGAAAAGATATTTTTACTCTCTTACACACATACAAATCATAAAATGAGTAACATATACCAACACTCACATTGATGTTTAAAAAGGCATTTACACACTCCTAACTTGTAGTAGCAAGCTTATGAAAAAATATTCTTATAATACACATGTGAAGATAAACAATATATTTATACATATTAATGTTTCGAAAAGATATTTTTTTATTATTTCACACACACACATCATACCAAGCATACATATACCAATACGCACACTGATTTTTGAAATGTTATTTATACACTTTTATACACTATAAACACATACATTCACTTAAAAATATTCACACATACGTGTGTGTGTGTGTGTGTGTGTGTGTGTGTGTGTGTGTGTGTGTGTGTGTGTGTATGTGTGTGTATGTGTATGTTTGTATGTGTATGTGTGTATGTATGTGTGTGTATGTGTGTGTATGTGTGTGTGTGTGTGTGTGTGTGTGTGTGTGTGTGTGTGTGTGTGTGTGTGTGACAAAAATATATAAAATATTTCATATGTATTTGAATATTTCCGTGTAAAATTAGAGTTATTTGATTAGTGTCATACTTCACTTACAATTTATGTGATGATGTCATACTTCACTTACAATTTATGTGATGATGTCATACTTCACTTGCAATTTATGTGATGATGTCACACTTCACTTGCAATTTATGTGATGATGTCACACTTCACTTGCAATTTATGTGATGATGTCACACTTCACTTACACTTTAGGATGTGATGGTATCACGTTTCATTGTAATTTATGTGATGATATTCCATTTTACTTGCAGCTTATGATGTGATAGTGTCACATTTGCAATTTTATAATGTGATGGCATTACGCTTATAATATTTTGACTGTGACCATACACTATGACTATTTACGGCGAAACTGGAAATTTATTTCAAGACTTTATAATGGATAGTCCTTTACTATTACAACACACGTTCTCCTATTAAGATTTTGATTTGAATAGTTTTTATTTAATGGATGCGGACTTTTTCTTTTTTATATTCATGGCTTTTTAATGGGTCCCTCTGTATCATTAAGTGATTGTGTTTGTAATAGTTTATAATGAAATCAACGTTATACGTATTGCATCTGAATGGTTGCTTAAGTCCTTATCTCTAAAATACTAAATGGTTGTCAACGTCCTCAACTACCAGACTGAGTGATTGTCTAAGTCCTTACCTCTGTCAGACTGATTGGTTGTCTAAGTCCTTACCTCCGACTAAATAGCTAAGTCGTTACCTCAGTCAACTGATTGGTTGTCTAAGACGTAATCTCCTCTAGACTGATTGGTTGTCTAAGACCTTAACTCAGACTGAATGGTTACTTAAGTCCTTACCTCTGTCAGACGAGCAGTGTTATTGTGTTGTGTGTGTGCAAGAACTGAAAACATCGAAAAGATGAAAAGTTCTAACGCAATCCCTGTTAGCGCACTGTTAGCGGAACAACAACAACAACATCAGACGAGCAGTGTATTTGAAGAGCACTGCGTGAAACTCAGAAAATCGGCACTATTCGCAATTCCTACAGTGCATACTTCAAAACTCATTGGACTGTTTACTAATATTCCCTGGACTTATTGCTGTAATTATTGAATTATAACTGTAACTCTTGACTTATTACTGCAATTCTCAACATTCTTTTACTTATTACTCTAATTCTAGACAGTTTTACTTATTACTCTAATTCTAGACAGTTTTACTTATTACTCTAATTCTAGACAGTTTTACTTAGGCCTATTACTATAATTCTAGACAGTTTTACTTATTACTATAATTCTAGACAGTTTTACTTATTACTATAATTCTAGACAGTTTTACTTATTACTATAATTCTAGACAGTTTTACTTATTACTGTAATTCTAGACAGTTTTACTTATTACTCTAATTCTAGACAGTTTTACTTATTACTCTAATTCTTTTTACTTATTACTATAATTCTAGACAGTTTTACTTATTACTATAATTCTAGACAATTTTACTTATTACTATAATTCTAGACAGTTTTACTTATTACTCTAATTCTAGACTTATTACTGTAATTCTTTTCTCTCTGGTTTACGTTGTAAGTTTGTGAAGAAATGTCATTTCACTGTAAATTTTAGAGTACAAAGAAATGTCATTTCACTGTAAATTTTAGAGTACAAAGAAATGTCATTTCACTGTAAATTTTAGAGTACAAAGAAATGTCATTTCACTGTAAATTTTAGAGTACAAAGAAATGTCATTTCACTGTAAATTTTAGAGTACAAAGAAATGTCATTTCACTGTAAATTTTACAGTACAAAGAAATGTCATTTCACTGTAAATTTTAGAGTACAAAGAACCGATAATGTCTAGCAAGGTGTACTGGTTACCTGTTCACAGGAGACTAACTCAGTAACTCTTCTCTTTTTTGTTTCACTGTCTAGTCATCCCTAAATATATTCAGATCTTACATATGTATATCTACATGGAACTGGAACTCGTTATCACTAATTTGAACATTTCGAAAGTACAGTTTGATCTGTTCACTCAATGTTCATTTTGTTGTCAGAGTCCAGCTATTTGAAATATATTGCTCATTGAACTGAGATACAAAGAGATCTTACTCAGTGTCATGTCTCTCAATCGTTTTATCCACATCTTCTTCGTAATTTGGTGTCTTGAGCTAAGACACAAAGAGAACTTAGTAATTGTCATGTCTCTCAATGCACATCGTTTTATCCACATCTTCTTCGTAATTTGGGGTCTTGAACTGGGACACAAGGAGACCTTAGTCATTGTCATGTCTTTCAATGCACATCGTTTTATCCACATCTTCTTCGTAATTTGGGGTCTTGAGCTAAGACACAAAGAGAACTTAGTAATTGTCATGTCTCTCAATGCACATCGTTTTATCCACATCTTCGTAATTTTGCTCTTGAACTGGGACACAAGGAGACCTTAGTCATTGTCATGTCTTTCAATGCACATCGTTTTATCCACATTTTCTTAGTAATTTGGTGTCTTGAGCTGAGACACAAGAGATCTTGGTCAATTTAATGTCTCTCAATGCACAAATCTTTATCCATAAGAATTGTGAGTCATGACCTGAGAAAAGAGATTATGCTCATTTCATGAGGTCTCCCAAGCCACATATTGTATCCACAAGAACAGCACTGTCTCTTCTGTCACAATCTTGAGCTGACACAAAAGACATTTTCCTATTCTCTAAATGTGTTTATCTTTTATCTAGAGGACAAGCATTGACTTTTCACTTGTTGTTTATTTGAAATGTCCATTTATAAATTAATCTTTTGTGTTGTTTTTCTTTGGGTTTCCTATTGATGATGAATTCAGTGATTGTATAAAGTGCTTATTATTTTAAGTAAATGTTCAAAAAGCACTTTAGAATAGTTATACATACAAGATCTAAAAAAATGACAAATCCAGGTGTAACTATCATGTTGTGACTCAGTTTTACTGACAACACTTGCTTCGTTCTTCGCTTCGCTGTCGTCATCATTTGCACATGTTTGTGCTTTTTAAATCTAAAAAAGTATGGTTTTTATTTGCCATTTTCTCCTTTGTAATTCAATGGAATAAGAACATTGGTGGTGGTGGTAGTAGTAGTAGTAGTAGTAGTAGTGATTCTTCTCAGTCTTTTGTTTCCTGTAAATTATTTGATTATCAACTTTAGTCTCGGAATCCTATCAGGATTCTTCTGAGAGAACCAAGATTATGCAGTGAATGTGGGCGCTTTCAAGAATGTTGCTTATAGTAATGCGGCAAATTTATGTTTTCTGGCAGTTTAATCAAATTACTTTCAAGCTCAGATGTCTTGTTCACAGGTGCTTTTATTGCTACTGGCATTTCTTATGTTCCGTAATCTCTGGACTTATAATCTCAAATCCTGCAAGTTTAAAGTCTATTTCCGCTCTCTTCTTTTTGTTTCTGTCATTGGTACAGCAACATTGATGATTGTTGCTGTCCTCTTGGACTTGTTGATAACTGCAATGTCCGGTCATCATGCGGGGAGTATGTGATCTGTTCTTATTTCGAAATTTCAAAGAATTTTAACTTCTTGTGCTTTAATGCTGTTTCTGGTTGGAGCATCTGTCCTCTTCCTGGTGTCTGATTCTGTAATCCTCACTCAGATTTATATGCAGGATTTTCCCACTTCATTATGATTTCTATGTAGGATTTCCCTCACTTCATTATAATTTCTATGTAGGATTTTCCCCACTTCATTATAATTTCTATGTAGGATTTCCCCCCTTCATTATGATTTCTATGTAGGATTTTTCCACTTCATTATGTATTCTAATGTATCCTTTTCCAGCCACAAACAGCTATCTAGACGGAAAATGAATTGTTTTCGTTATTGTTATAATTGCTATTGCGTTTTTTTTTAAATGGCTAGATCATTGTGTTTAATTACTTGTGTTGGTGAATAGGTTGCGCTTTCATTTTCCTGTTATGTTTTGCAACTAATGGGATTAGTCTTATTTTCATGATTTCTTATTTATTTTGATTGTAATAGCCTTGAAGTGGGTTTCTTACTCTTTTTGAGGCTTTATATTATTATTTTTTTTTTTTGGGGGGGGGGTTAATGGATAGTGTAAACTTTAATTAGAGTTTTCGAATGGTGGTTTCTATTTACATTAATTTTCATGATTTGTAATGGGACTACTTTTCATTTATCATGGTTTAAATGAAGTCATTTCCTTACGTTTGGCTGTATGACTTTAGGTGAAATGTCTTAGCAATGGGATTATTTTTTTAATTTATTTCATGGTTTTAAATTGTAATTTCTTTACTTTTAGTTGTATGGCTTTAGGTAAACTTACTTTGTAATAGGACTACTTTTTTTTTTTTATTGATTTCATGGTTTTAAATTGTCATTTATTTACATTTAGTTGTATGGCTTTAGTTCAAATGACTTTGTAATGGGAATACTGCTATGATGTAAGTATATTTGTGATTGTATGGCTGCTTTCATGTCAACAAACTATGTCTGCTATGATGTAAGTATATTTGTGATTGTATGGCTGCTATGATGTAAGTATATTTGTGATTGTATGTCTGCTATGATGTAAGTATATTTGTGATTGTATGTCTGCTATGATGTAAGTATATTTGTGATTGTATGTCTGCTATGATGTAAGTATATTTGTGATTGTATGGCTGCTATGATGTAAGTATATTTGTGATTGTATGGCTGCTATGATGTAAG
The DNA here is from genome assembly GCA_028829895.1 of Sinotaia quadrata. NCBI lineage: Eukaryota > Metazoa > Mollusca > Gastropoda > Architaenioglossa > Viviparidae > Sinotaia > Sinotaia quadrata. The sequence continues at coordinate 445,148 of CM054177.1, forward strand.
TATATTTGTGATTGTATGTCTGCTATGATGTAAGTATATTTGTGATTGTATGGCTGCTATGATGTAAGTATATTTGTGATTGTATGTCTGCTATGATGTAAGTATATTTGTGATTGTATGTCTGCTATGATGTAAGTATATTTGTGATTGTATGGCTGCTATGATGTAAGTATATTTGTGATTGTATGGCTGCTATGATGTAAGTATATTTGTGATTGTATGGCTGCTATGATGTAAGTATATTTGTGATTGTATGTCTGCTATGATGTAAGTATATTTGTGATTGTATGGCTGCTATGATGTAAGTATATTTGTGATTGTATGGCTGCTATGATGTAAGTATATTTGTGATTGTATGTCTGCTATGATGTAAGTATATTTGTGATTGTATGTCTGCTATGATGTAAGTATATTTGTGATTGTATGGCTGCTATGATGTAAGTATATTTGTGATTGTATGGCTGCTTTCATGTCAACAAACTAATCGTGTAGTCGAAATAATTTGTAATGCATGCCATCCTTTAAGCAGAGCTATAAGAGCACTTGCAGTCTTGTAAGCGTAATGGCAATTTAGTACTTCTTAAATTGTCAATTTAATTTATACAATTTATGTTCTATAAACAATAAGCGCATTTTTAGTCTTGTAAGTGTTGTGTAAATTAACTGTCCTTAAATTTACTACCTACCTGTTTTGTAAGTCTGGAGACAATTTTGTGTCCTGTAAGTTTATAAACCATTTGTTGTTGTAAGTCTGGAGACAATTTTTGTGTCATGTAAGTTTATGACACATTTGCTGTTGTAAGTTTGGAAACAATTTTTCTGTACTGTAAGTTTATGACAAATTTGTTATTGTTAAGTCTGGAAACAATTTTCTGTCATGTAAGTTTTTTACACATTTGTTGTTGTAAGTCTGGAAACGATTTTCTGTCCTGTAAATTACTTAAGCATTGGTTGTTTTGTAAGACTAGAGGCAGGTTTTTGTCCTTAAGTTACCTCAATACTGGATATTTTGTAATTCAAGCAATGGCGGCTCCAAAATCTTTATATATTAGGGCTTATAGGCGGAAGTCTGCTGAAATGTGTGGGGGAGTGATGGTGTGGGGATGGAGGGAACCAGGGACTTGTCATGAAACTGCGTTTGCTTTGCAAGGACACTGTGAGGGGGTGTCGTTTTTTTTTTCTTCTTTTTGTGGAGGGACAGATAGAAATTTGTTGGGAAAGGTCTATTGCTGGTCTTAGTGTAGGCACTGCGATCAAGTGAGCAATTCTGGCCTCTAAGTTTAGTTATCATGTCCCGTCTTCTGAGCATTTTTATTCTTTCACAATATTGAACAATTCTGGTCTATAAGCCTAATTATCCTGTCCCATCTTCTGAGCATTTTTATTCTGTCACATTAATCGGCAATTCTGGCCTATAAGTCTAGTTTATCATGTCTCATCTGCTGAGCATTTTTATTCTTTCACACTAGTGAGCAATTCTTGCCCAATATGTCTAGTTATCATGTCCAATATTCTGAGCATTTTTATTCTTTCACACTAGTGAGCAATTCTTGCCCAATATGTCTAGTTATCATGTCCAATCTTCTGAGCATTTTTATTCTTTCACACTAGTGAGCAATTCTTGCCCAATAAATCAAGTTGTCATGTACCATCTTTTGAGTAGTTTTTTCTGTCATAACAGTGAGAAATTCTTGCCCGCCAAGTGTAGTTATCTCACCGTGTCCCATCTTCTGAGCATTTCTAATCCTCTCTATAAAATGTACAACTCTAGTTCTGTTATTTCTCTTGATCATTCTTGTTCTGTTAGTCTAAAGTACTTTTGTCTTTTCATTTCTTTTGTTCTATTAGTCTACTGAACATTTCTTGATATTTCAGTCTACTGAGTATTTGGTATCCTTTTTGTTTTTAAAAGTTCTTGTCCTCTTTGTTTAATGAGCATTTTCTCTTCTTTCAGTTACAAATTTCTTTCTTCTTTGCTTAATGAGCATTATCTCTTCTTTCAGTCACAAATTTCTTTCCTCTTTGTTTAATGAGCATTTCCAATTCTTTCAGTTAAAAATTTCTTCTTCTGAATGCCTGGTGACAAAACGTTTATTGACCTCTTAGGCTAACGAGCATTTTTTATGCCCTGTATCTGATCACAGTTTATAGACGTTTTCGAAAATAGTGCCATATAAGTAGTGAGCATTTTTTATGCCCTGTATCTGATCACAGTTTATAGACGTTTTCGAAAATAGTGCCATATAAGTAGTGAGCATTTTGTTATGCCCTGTATCTGATCACAGTTTATAGACGTTTTCGAAAATAGTGCCATATAAGTAGTGAGCATTTTGTTATGCCCTGTATCTGATCACAGTTTATAGACGTTTTCGAAAATAGTGCCATATAAGTAGTGAGCATTTTTTATGCCCTGTATCTGATCACAGTTTATAGACTTTTTCGAAAATAGTGCCATATAAGTAGTGAGCATTTCATTAACCTTGTACACTAATGAGCATATCTAGTGACATGTCCATATAGAAAGATGATATTTCATTAACCATTTAGACTAGTGATCATGTTTTGTCCAGATTGTTGATTAATGTCGTGAACGCGCTTACTGTTTTAGTGCAATGCAGTGTTTGTAGTGACAATGCAGTGTTTGTAGTGACAATGAACTTTTATTAGATAATTAATATATTTGTCTGAGTCGAAACATAAAATGCAATTTTATTTCGGAATTGTTAATTAATATATTATGAACAATTCGTTTTATTTCATCTTTAAGTAATCTTTTTATTTTTATTTATTTGTCACCTATCTGTTAATCATGTTCAGATCTCAACATACTTCAACATCTTTTCTCTCCCTCAGATACTAATTATTCGCCATAGCATATGGGTTGACGTATATAATTATGTTTAATTTCCTTTCAAAGATTGATTAAATGTTCTTGAATTAACTTGGTTTTTCTCTTTAAAGTTCAAAGTGGTTCTTTGTTTAAGCGTTCTTTTGAATAAAGTACTAACTATTCATTTGTTTATGTTTGCTGAATCTCTCATTCACGTGTAATAAACTCAACACACTAACACTGTTTCCGTGTCTTCATTTTGTTGTTACTTTACTAATTTAATGTAACATATCAGTGTTTTAGAGACCTTTACTAATCTGATTTAACATGTTCCAGAGACCTTTACTACATTGAGTAGCCTATCACTTAAAATAATGTTTTTTTCTAGTATGATGTAATATGCTCACTTGCTAAAATACCTTTAATATGACGTAGCATGATACCTAAGTACTAAAGACTTTGGCAATATGATTTAACATTTAAAGTGTCTGTAAACTGTGAGTGCCGAGAATACATGTAACATATCGTATTTAAGTAGTACAGTCTTTTGTAATATGGTGTATCATGTTAAGTCTCGTGTAAAGTAAGTGTTGAGATTACACATAACATGTATTTAAGTAGTACAGTCTTTTGTGATATGTTGTAGCATGTAAAGTCTTGTGTAAACTGTGTGTCGAGATTACATTCAGTGCTGTACAGTGCTGTATAGCCCCTGTTTTTGTAATGGCGTTGTGTAATGTCCCTGTTTTTGTAATGGTGTTGTGTACTGTAGTTCCCCTGTTTTTGTAATGGTGTTGTGTACTGTAGTTCCCCTGTTTTGTAATGGCTTTTGGAATACGGTTGCATACTCATGGAGAAAATATTGTATTCTACTTCTGATGCATTTTGCACTTGGTTATCTGCTTTTTCATTTCCCGTTATCCCTGTATCTGATCGGATTCTGGTTTTAATGTTTGCTATTTATAGCGAGTGCGTTTTGTTGGTAGACTGCATTATGTCAGGTCTTGTTTTATTCGTGTCATATTTTTAATGTGCTCTGCTCAAGAGCAAATCACTTGCTGTCAGCAGTTTGCAAGGGGGGAAATGTATATTCATCATGGAATCTTAAGGTTCAAATACATGTATAGTTGTGACCTAAACCGCCAATTGATTTAGATCGCCACTTAACATTTGACAAGCTAAAAGCTGCACATGGTTCATTTAAAACTTTAAAAGATGGATGAATCAAACTCAGGGGTCATTTAGCAAGGTAAAGTTCCAACCAACCAAAACTTGAATTGTGACTCAATGAACTGCCATAGAATAAGTCTTGACTTGCCTAATCTTTAATGCCCAAAGTAATTTTTTGCTTGTCAGAATAATGTAGCAAGACATAAACAATCTGGCAAATTCAAAGTGACATTTAAGAAACTATAGAATACATTTATTAATTTAAACGTTTGGTTGAACCTAAACACGTATTTTTATACTATTACGAGAGGGTTAGGGTTAGTTACGAGAAAAATATCGCCTTACACCTGGGGTACTTTGCACCTTTCAGCTTGCGGGTGATGGACTGGAAAGTACTCCTTGCACTATCCGCAGAGTGTTTTGATAAACACCACAGAATAACTCTGAACTGGCACACGTCCGAAAAAAATAGAGCAGTGAACACCCTATAAAAGGCTATACCATCCGTCGTGTCACTTAAGTCCCACATTACTCTAACCTATTAACCCAGTTATAATATAACACAGGTTGAGGGTGTTGATAAATAAAGAAATAGTATTTATTAACAAAACAATTAACTACACAATACACGGCAATTCAACACTGATCAAATACAAATTCAGACTTTTACAATGAAGACACACAAAAATGCACAAACAAACATATGCTTGTATACAGTTAATTATAGTGTCAGACTTTTACAATGAAGACACACAAAAATGCACAAACTAACATATACTTGTATACAGTTAATTATAGTGTCAGACTTTTACAATGAAGACACACAAAAATGCACAAACAAACATATGCTTGTATACAGTTAATTATAGTGTCAGACTTTTACAATGAAGACACACAAAAATGCACAAACTAACATATGCTTGTATACAGTTAATTATAGTGTCAGACCAGAAAAGGCTCTCTTTATAACCATTATGATAGTGTTCATGGAATCCACAAAAGTATTTATGAACAATCGGTTCACTCGATTAAGTTCTGGTGACATGAGCAAGATACAGCACAAGATAGAGAGAAACCAAACAATTTCATGAAAAGGGTCAAGGGTCAAGGGTTAGGGTTAGGATTAAGTTCTGGTGACGTTCACTCGATTAAGTTCTGGTGACGTGAGCAAGATTAAGTTCTGGTGACGTTCACTCGATTAAGTTCTGGTGACGTGAGCAAGATTAAGTTCTGGTGACGTGAGCAAGATACAGCACAAGATAGAGAGAAACCAAACAATTTCATGAAAAGGGTCAAGATGACCTGTCTAGAATTCTAGCCTTCTTCTCACTGTGGTAGGTGACGTCACGACTTTGCACGCTGGCCTTTGGGCTTGCAAATGACGTGTTGGCTTCACATTTTTTTTCAAAACAGCGGGCAGTGTCAATTTACTGGAGATGGTGAAATGGAGCCACAGGATACCAAATGAAGCAAAGGTACCAAGATACCAAAGGAAGTTTACCAATGGTGTGAGGCCTTGTCACGTGACTCACAATGTAGACAGACGGAGGAAGTGCAAGACACATCTTACCGCATGTGGGATTTCCCAGTCAGTGATTGTGAACAGTTAGATTTTTACAATGCGGGTTTCCCCCTGCATTTTCCTAGCATCCATTGGTCAACAACTGGCCAGTAGATGGCCTTTGGCTGACTCTAACTGATTAACGTCTTAGGAGACGCTTACATCATGCAATAATCTGTTTGTTCACAACAAGATTTGGGGTGGTTCATACCTTCACAGGAATTTACACTATAGAATTCCAATATGAGTGACGAAGAGTATAATTCAGTTAAGACATCACTCTGGGCAAATTCCAATATGAGTGACGAAGAGTATAATTCAGTTAAGACATCACTCTGGGCAAATTCCAATATGAGTGACGAAGAGTATAATTCAGTTAAGACATCACTCCGGGCAAAGTCCAATATGAGTGACGAAGAGTATAATTCAGTTAAGACATCACTCTGGGCAAATTCCAATATGAGTGATGAACAGTATAATTCAGTTAAGACGTCACTCTGGGCAAATTCCAATATGAGTGATGAAGAGTATAATTCTGTTAAGACGTCACTCTGGGCAAATTCCAATATGAGTGATGAACAGTATAATTCAGTTAAGACGTCACTCTGGGCAAAGTCCAATAATCCGTTTTAGAAGGGTCCTCTTATTTCCCACATCGCGTGTGCTCAACATGCAGTGCACGACATCTACTGGTCAAATTACTGTCGGCAATATGAGCAAGTGTCCACAATTATCACAAAAAAGTTATTTCATAAATAAAAATACAGATATGGATAGTAGATAGGAATAGTAGATATGGATAGTAGATATGGATAGTAGATATGGATAGTAGATAGGAAAGATACAAGTGACAAATAAAGGAAGAGGTGGAAACATTGGTCACAGAATCAGCCTGAACAGAGGCCCTAATCTCCCTTGCAATCTATAGAACATAGCGCTTATTTCTGCAAAAAGGGAGAGAATTCACTTGTGAGAGTGAGTTACGTTCTGATTGGACTTCTCTCTTTGTCTTTAAATTCAAAAGTGAATGGACAGCAAAATTATCTGCTGCAAGTAAACTCCTTAAACTCAGCCCATTGGCTAGTCTCGTTCTCATAAATAAAAATCATTGAATAATTTTTTTTAAAAACCTGCTCACTCACTTTCCATTAGGTCAACACATCTAGAATGTTCTAGCCTCAGGCTGTTTATTTTACTCAAACATTCTCAAAATAACACCATAAGGAGTGCCCAAGGTCGGGTCACTCTGACAATTTAGCAACTTATATAACAATTAAAATTAAAAAATAGAGAGAGGCAAATTTACTTTGTCACAGTTACAAATTTAATGGAATCATTTTGGTCATTTTGTTACATATTAAAGTAATCATTTTAGTCCTTTTGTTACATGTTTTATATATTAAATATAACCATTTTACTAATTTTGTTACATATTAAATGTAACCATTTATTCATCAGACTATTCTGTTTTTCTACCAACATTCTTCACCTGACTAAGCTTGACTGTTTGTAACTGAGGGTGGGTCTAAGCCAATATCCGTCTATCAGTCTGTCTGATGGTAATCACTCATCTCGCTTGTTTTAAATATGCACCAATATATGTCTTTCAATCTATATGGTGTGCAGCCAATCACATCGATTATTTTATATACGTACCTAAGTTAAAATGAGTGTAAAAATAATACGATATTGATGTTGATATGCACGCATGTTTGCATACACACTGATTTGTAGTGTAACCATCACCCAGTCTACACGTTTGCATACACACAGATTTGTAGTGTAACCATCAGCCTGTGTACACGTTTGCATACACACAGATTTGTAGTGTAACCATCACCCAGTGTACACGTTTGCATACACACAGATTTGTAGTGTAACCATCACCCAGGGTTAAGCAAAAACACCATACGTATCAAGAAGGTTCACGTCATGTACACGTTTGCATACACACAGATTTGTAGTGCAACCACCACCCAGTGTACACGTTTGTATACACACAGATTTGTAGTGCAATCATCACCCAGTGTACACGTTTGCATACACACAGATTTGTAGTGCAATCATCACCTAGTGTTCACGTTTGTATACACACTGATTTGTAGTGTAACCATCACCCAGTGTACACGTTTGCATACACACAGATTTGTAGTGCAACCATCACCCACTGTACATGTTTGCATACACACATATTTGTAGTGTAACCATCACCCAGTGTACATGTTTGCATACACACAGATTTGTAGTGTAACCATCACCAAGTGTACATGTTTGCATACACACAGATTTGTAGTGTAACCATCACCCAGTGTTCAAGCAAAAACACCATACGTATTATAACCAGATCTAATTATAACTAAGTATATAATATATGCGAATGTTAATATGTAAATCTTATTATAACTAACATATATAATAAATCATACTTTCACACACATCTATGCTTTCATCATAACTAACACAATCTAACACAAAACAATCATATTTTCACATACATCTATGCTTTCATTATAACTAACACAAAACAATCATATTTTCACATACATCTATGCTTTCATTATAACTAACACAAAACAATCATATTTTCACATACATCTATGCTCTCGATAACTAACGAACTTATCTATGGCTCTCGTTGTAACACACGTGCATAATACATGAGTACCTGCATATATATCTATGCTCTCATTGTAGCTAACATATTTGATACACGAGTACTTTCACATACAACTCCGCTTTCATTAACTAACGTACATGTATAACATTGCGAATTTAATTCGTGCATACTTGCACACACATCTATGTTGTTATTATTAAAGCACAACGACCACTCCAGCACTCCTCAGGGATCCAATGCAGACAGTGTGATGAGCAGGCAGCACGTCACAAAGGTGAGTTTTCAAACATCGCCCATTTCTATAGGTAATATTTTACATCAATATCAAATAGTTAAATCATACACAGAACAAGTTAGTACGTCATATTTAGATATAATTACGTCATACACATCAATAGTTACACCAAGAATGTGATATTTCATCAATGTCACAAAACGGGAGGCTCGTTACAAGCCGACCTCGAGCTGAAGTTAGAGATGCAAGGGGTGAAGTCTAATTTTGGCCTGCTCCGGTGCACCTCCAAGAAAAGCCCGGTGACGTATGCCAGTACTACGTCGCGTCAAGTTGTTACATAGACACACATGACATACTCCATTGATGTTTGGGTGGGGCCCAGTTTATTAGTGTCATGCCAAGGAACGTTTTATTGGCGGTGTGTGTTGTGAGTGTGTATCATAAATGTGAATAAATGACGAACAGACGAACGGTGCAAAACAATAGTACAAATTCTTTCGTCCCTCTCAAAAACTATGAATAACAAGAGAGTTGAAAGATGTTTAAATCAGGTTATTTATTTCCCGATTTAAAAGGGGCACTACTCTTTCGCACAGTGATTAATCATTCATTCAACTTTCCAATGTCATACACTCTGTGGGAAATAAGGGGAGATGAAAATGATGAAATTCAAAATATAAAATAAAGATTAATTATACAATTCTTATGCGGCAAATGGGGCCGCTTTAACAATAGTTGACATGTAAAATAAGCATTACTTTTAACATTAGAGTTCTTATTTTGCAAACGATATAATAGTGTTCATTTTCTTAAGAGTCCTAGACTTAAGTATGTGCGCGTTAGCCGTGCTAATGATTACTCACTATTAATGTCAGAGTTCCAAGGAGATGACGTAATCTCACACGTCACTTATAAGCGGCACTTCAAAGTGAAGATCACGGCGCAATTGAGGCGTCGCATTACAGGTGAAGACTCTGCAGAATCTAGGCACCACTTTCAGATTATCACGGGGAGAAATCTGAAATTAAGCTGACTGCTGTCAGCCTCGATAATTATCGTTGTTTGTCGTGGACACGGACACCTCAACGACGTTTAGCATTATCGGATGGAGTCGTCCAGTGGGATGTGTCGTCGCATTACATTGAGTGTAGAAATCCGGATATCTGTAAGATTTATCTCGGTGTTAGCCTCTCAATTTGCGGGATAGACTGCCAAAACGAACTCAGACAGGGGGAAGAACAAGTTGGTCCCTCGTGTCGTTAACTGCATACAACCAGCGTCGCATGCATCGGGTTTTTCTTGACAGCGAACTTTCCACTTTGCCAACAATTATACTGAGTAATTTTGCCTCGTTACTCAATATATGGCATCAGACGGATGGAAAACGGATGGAAAGAGATTATTGCAGCTTTCCTTTATGAAATCTCTGTACATGAGATAATTCATACGTGAAGTTAGACTGGCTTCAGACGAATCGACGTTTTCAACATTGAGAGTAAAAATCCTCGTTTTGCCTCTTATATAGCTTCACTGAATGTTTCCAGAACTTCCAGAAGCTATGTCCTGTGACATGATTTTTGCCTTGGATATATAGTGGTAATCGTGATGCACGCTTTTCTGTGGTCAATTCTAATGCGCACTGGCCATTTCTCTCGTCAACAACACGTGACGGTATTGCGCAGTTGTCCTAATCATTTAATATACATATCCTTCATAAACTAATATATATATTCAACATGATATATTAACACACACTGCGTCACGAACGTCTGTCTACTAAAGAGATCTTAGGTGACCGTTACTGGAAGTTACATGTTACATACGAAGAATAACAAAACTCGGATTTCTTCAATTAGTTTTGTTAGCGGTTTTTTAAAATGAAATAAAATATAATTTCGGTCCCTCATTTCCTGTGACAACCCCCTTCTTAAAATTGATTGGAGCTCACAGAGTGGAAATCAAATAGGAACAAAAAAAAATTTTATTTCACACGATAGTCCCCACAGGAATTATATGCGCATCTGTGGAGAGACTATCCTCTCTCTTGTTTATATCGCGGTTATGGCATGCCGGGATAATGCATCGGCACCCGAATTTTCTCGGCCCGCGATGTGTTCGACAACGAAGCTATACTCCTGTAGCAGGAGTGTCCATCTAGTTAGCCTAGCGTTATCGTACATGCTAGTGCGCAGATATGTAAGCGGCTTATGATCGCACTGCAGGATGAATGGTTTAGAGTACAGATAAGCACTAAATTTCTTGAGTGCCCATACGATTGCTAAGCACTCTTTTTCAATCGTAGAATACCGTGTCTCACGATCTAACAGTTTCTTAGACGCGTATGCTACCGGAAGGTATTCGTCATCTGTCTCTTGGAGAAGTATGGCACCGAGGCCTTCGTCTGATGCGTCGGTCCTGACAATAAATCTCTTGTCAAAGTCTGGTAACTGTAGGACGGGTTTACTGGTCAAGATGTCCTTCACTTTTTCGAGGGCGGTGCTACACTCTGCCGTCCATCGTATTTTCGTGGGTTGTTTGTTCCCAGTTAAGTCCGTCAGTGGTTTAAGAAGCGTACTGAAGTTTGGGACAAATTTTCGGTAGTACCCCACTAGCCCCAAAACTGCCCTGACCTGTTTCTTTGTAGTCGGTAAGGTCATGTCACGAATGGCTGCAGTTAAGTCTAGATTAGGGCCTATTTGTCCGTCACTTATGATATGGCCAAGAAACTCAATCTCCCGAAAGCCCGCGCGTACTTTGGAAGGTTTCACGGTCAATCTATGGCGCTCGAGAATGTCAAGTAGACCACCCACTGAGGATAAATGTTGGTCCCATGTTCCTGTTGCTACCAGTATGTCATCAAAGAAATTCAATGCGTCAACGCTCTCTAACGGTAATTTTCGCATGAAGCGCGCGAATGTTGCGGGTGCGTTCGCTAGTCCGAACGGTAGTCGGCAAAACTGAAATAAGCCTAGCGGGGTTGGAAAGGCTGTTTTTGGTCTGTCGTCTGTAGCAACCGACAGTTGCCAGTACCCTTTGCACATGTCAAACTTTGAAAAGTAATGTGCCTTGGTTAGTTTTGCGAATAATTCGTCCTGATTTGGAATAGGTTCCGCATCGAATTCAGTTATCTCATTTAACTGTCTGTAGTCCACACAAAAACGAAGCGTACCGTCTTTCTTTTTAACTAAGACGACCGGTGATGAATATGGGGAGATTGACTGTTCAATCACGCCCTGTTTTTGCATTTCACGCACCTGTTCTGCTATGTACTTTGTGCTCTCATATTTCTGTGGGTACTGTTTTAAGCGTATCGGTTTGTCACTTAAAAGTTTGATGCGGTGTTCAACCAAATCTGAGTGGCCCGGTTGGTCGGTGAATATGCGCGCGTGTCTGTGTAAGAGCTTTGACATTGCGTCGCGCTGTTCGACAGTTAAGTTCGAGTCAATCTCGACTTGATCGACTGTAACTGCGGAGTTAGGCTGGGTTTCGGCGGACATCATGTCTGTTCTGAAATTGGAGTCTTCCAATTGTATCAGTGCGACATTCACGTTTTGTATCTGTTCGTCGCTGCGTTCATAGTAACGCTTGAGCATATTTATGTGATAGGTTTTCTGCTTATTTCCTATCTGTATGCTGTAGTCGTTCTGCTTCACACGCTTAATAACGCGGTAGGGTCCACGCCAGTGCATTTGCATGCGGTTGTTATGCGTGGGCCGCAAGAGTAACACGAGCTGACCTGGTTCGAGGTCACGTTCCACAGCAGTACGGTCAAAATTTCGCTTGTATCGGGGTTGTTTTTCGCGAATGTTTTCCTGTGCTAAGTGACATGTCTCGGTCAGACGTTGACGTAGTTCGGCTACGTACGTGTGAACATCTTTACCATCGGTCACAGTGTCTCCCTTGACCCATGTTTCTTTTATTAGTTTAAGGGGACCACGAGGTTGCCTGCCGTATAGTAGTTGGAACGGTGAGTAGCCCGTACTCTCTTGTGGGAGTTCACGATACGCGAAGAGTAATGGTGCTAGAAAACGTGGCCACTGGTCGGGTTGTTCCGAAGCCATTTTAATTAACATTTTCTTTATCGTACCGTTGAAACGTTCAACGGCACCATTAGACTGAGCGTGATATGGTGATGAGAACAACTGTTTACACGCCAGTAGACGCATTGTTTCAGCCATCATTGCTGAGGTGAATTGAGTGCCCTGGTCACTCAATATCTCTCGGGGAACGCCCGTGCGAGAAAATACGTCTATTAAAGCGTCTGCGACTTCGATCGCTGTGATGCCCTTTAATGCGACTGCTTCTGGATATCGTGTTGCAAAATCCACGATTGTTAGGATATAGCGATATCCTCCTTCGGCCGCGGGAATGATTGGGCCAATAATGTCTACTGCGACTTTTAGGAATGGTTCCTCTACTGTTGGTACTATCTCGAGGGGAACTCGACTGACACGCCCTCGGTCAATATGTTGTTGACACTGCGTACATGTACGAACGTACGAGCGAACATCCCTACTCAGGCCTGGCCAAAAAAAGTCTTCGCGAACCCGTTGCTCAGTGCGCCGCGCGCCCTGATGTCCAGACATGATTGAGTCGTGTGCAAAGCTTAGAATCAGCGGTCTGAGTGGTGTAGGAGTAAATAGACACGTGGTGCTTCTAGTATCATTTTCCTTAAAGTCGGTGCGCCGAAACGCTAGTCCGTCCTTCAGGAAATACGTAATTGTCGCGTACTTGCTGGACGTAATAGTGTTTTTCCGTGCCAGCTTTAGCATTGAGGACAAGCTTTTGTCCTCCTGCTGCAGGTGACTGAGTTGACTTGGGGTCAACTGCGGGAATGTATTCTCGACTATCTTTAGAGCTGGGGGTCCTTGTTTACTACGTTCCCGTTGTGCTCTAGTGGTTACGGGAAGAACAGGATAGATGCCATCAGTGTGTGCGTCACACTGCCCGGGCGATAGTATGAATCCGAACTGCATGTCTCTTATTACTGCGGCGGTGACTGTACCGGAAAATACGGGTGACGTAACGTGTACAGTGGCTCTTGGACATGTACTAAGGTGTCCCATAACACATCGAATGCGGACACTACCTCTTAGATACTGTTCAGGGCGTACAAGTTTAGCATTTATGCAGCTTATGGACGCGCCTGTATCGACCAGTATTTTGACTCTTTGTCCGTTTACTGTAGCCTGTTGGGTCCTTAGAGTTGCACCTGTTTCAGTGCATACTTTTACATCACGTGGACTGGGACAGTTCTGAGAACTATGCCCCTTTCCTTTGCAAGTGTAACATGTCATTGGCGGGGAGTCACGTGTGTGACGTCGTACGTCTTGTGACTTAGTATATGTCCGTTGTACCGGTTCGGGTTTTTCCGATTTCGTCATCGGTCGGTTCAATTTCGGTGTATACTTCTGCCGATTTGTAGGAGGAGGGCGTGGTGCGCTCCTCGTAATTACCGGATCAGGGTAATCATTATACGTGTCTGCTAACCTCAACATATCACTGAAGTTAGCCGGGGGGTTTCGCTGCAAATATGTCGTCATTGCAGGCGGAGCAATATGGAGAAATTGATCTCTTAATATCAAATCAAATAGGCCCTCATATGTCTTCCGGATGTCTGTCAAATCAATCCATCTATCAAGATAATGGCGTAACCGGGTACCGAAGGCTTGCATGGTGTCATTTGCTTTAGGTATGGCTCTCCTAAACATTTTTCGAAAGCCTTCTGCTGTACATTGAAAAGTACGCATCAAACCCGTTTTGAGATCTGCATAAGTAATAGCGGGATCGCGCGTTAGATCAGTAAATGCGCGCGAGCTTTCACCTTGAAGTATTTGACCCAGTTGTTGTTTCTTTTCAATGTCAGTGTAATTAAAGTTGGCAATGAAACTGTCAAAGCGTGTCAAAAACTCGTCAATTGTCTCGACTTCAGGGTTAAAGAAAGCTAGCCGTGTACGGGGTTTATTTAATTCGGCCTGTTGCTTAGCAGCCCCATCTAACAACTTCTCTCTAGCTGTTACCTCTTGCTTAGCTAATTCAAGCTGTTCCTGATGTGCTCTAGCTTTTAACTTAAGCTTTTTCTCTTCTACTTCCTGCCTTTTATCTTCTAAATCCCTAGCTGACTGAATCTTTAATAACTCTATTTCTCTCATATCTTGGATTTCTTTCTCTTTAAAATCTCTCGCCTCTTTCGCTCTTTTTTCCTCTAGCTCATTTTTTCTATCCTCTAGTTCTCTAGCCTCTTTCGCTCTTTTTTCCTCTAGCTCTCTCAGGTTTTGCATCTCTAGCTGTTTAGCTAACTCTCTCTTATCTTCTAGCTCTATCGCCTCTTTCGATCTTTTTTCCTCTAGCTCTCTCAAAGTTCGCATCTCTAAATCCTTAGCTATCTGTCTCTTTTCTTCTAGCTCTATAGCTTCTTTCGATCTTTTTTCTTCTAGCTCTCTCAGAGTTTGCATCTCTAGATGTTTAGCTATCTGTCTCTTATCTTCTAGCTCTATAGCCTCTTTCGATCTTTTTTCTTCTAGCTCTCTAGCCTCTTTCGCCTCATTTTCTTTCGCAACATACCATTTAGCTATCTCCTCATCCACGTATTTCTTTAACTCGGCTTTCTCATACCCGAATTCTCTACCCATAGCCATGAGTTCTTTCTTTATGTTTACTAGCTCGGCCATTTTTAAAATTGCTAGTTATCACGAGTATGGATAAAGTGACTTAGAATATTCGCGGGATTTTGACCTCTGTCGGTCACAAGTGGTGCAATGGTGTGCGTATGAACACCAGCCACCACGTGATTAGGATTATTACAAACACTAGTAAAAGAAATCCTAATCGGAAATTTGCAAAGTTAGCAAAATTAGCAAAACAACAGTTGCTAATGTAGCGTACAAAATATCGATCTATGTACGTCTAAACACGAGTCGGTACGTGTTAACGATAATAGCGTAAAGATAATAAAACTTATTTCAACACAATAATAAGTCTTATCAAAATCCAGTTCACCTAAGTCTCAATAGCAAAGCCCTAACATGCAATAAACAATGCATAATGGTGATGAGATAGAAAAGCAGGAAAGAGATGACACTTTCTTACAACAACACAATTTACCTTGTCAGATCACGTCAGGGTCACCAGATGTCACAAAACGGGAGGCTCGTTACAAGCCGACCTCGAGCTGAAGTTAGAGATGCAAGGGGTGAAGTCTAATTTTGGCCTGCTCCGGTGCACCTCCAAGAAAAGCCCGGTGACGTATGCCAGTACTACGTCGCGTCAAGTTGTTACATAGACACACATGACATACTCCATTGATGTTTGGGTGGGGCCCAGTTTATTAGTGTCATGCCAAGGAACGTTTTATTGGCGGTGTGTGTTGTGAGTGTGTATCATAAATGTGAATAAATGACGAACAGACGAACGGTGCAAAACAATAGTACAAATTCTTTCGTCCCTCTCAAAAACTATGAATAACAAGAGAGTTGAAAGATGTTTAAATCAGGTTATTTATTTCCCGATTTAAAAGGGGCACTACTCTTTCGCACAGTGATTAATCATTCATTCAACTTTCCAATGTCATACACTCTGTGGGAAATAAGGGGAGATGAAAATGATGAAATTCAAAATATAAAATAAAGATTAATTATACAATTCTTATGTGGCAAATGGGGCCGCTTTAACAATAGTTGACATGTAAAATAAGCATTACTTTTAACATTAGAGTTCTTATTTTGCAAACGATATAATAGTGTTCATTTTCTTAAGAGTCCTAGACTTAAGTATGTGCGCGTTAGCCGTGCTAATGATTACTCACTATTAATGTCAGAGTTCCAAGGAGATGACGTAATCTCACACGTCACTTATAAGCGGCACTTCAAAGTGAAGATCACGGCGCAATTGAGGCGTCGCATTACAGGTGAAGACTCTGCAGAATCTAGGCACCACTTTCAGATTATCACGGGGAGAAATCTGAAATTAAGCTGACTGCTGTCAGCCTCGATAATTATCGTTGTTTGTCGTGGACACGGACACCTCAACGACGTTTAGCATTATCGGATGGAGTCGTCCAGTGGGATGTGTCGTCGCATTACATTGAGTGTAGAAATCCGGATATCTGTAAGATTTATCTCGGTGTTAGCCTCTCAATTTGCGGGATAGACTGCCAAAACGAACTCAGACAGGGGGAAGAACAAGTTGGTCCCTCGTGTCGTTAACTGCATACAACCAGCGTCGCATGCATCGGGTTTTTCTTGACAGCGAACTTTCCACTTTGCCAACAATTATACTGAGTAATTTTGCCTCGTTACTCAATATATGGCATCAGACGGATGGAAAACGGATGGAAAGAGATTATTGCAGCTTTCCTTTATGAAATCTCTGTACATGAGATAATTCATACGTGAAGTTAGACTGGCTTCAGACGAATCGACGTTTTCAACATTGAGAGTAAAAATCCTCGTTTTGCCTCTTATATAGCTTCACTGAATGTTTCCAGAACTTCCAGAAGCTATGTCCTGTGACATGATTTTTGCCTTGGATATATAGTGGTAATCGTGATGCACGCTTTTCTGTGGTCAATTCTAATGCGCACTGGCCATTTCTCTCGTCAACAACACGTGACGGTATTGCGCAGTTGTCCTAATCATTTAATATACATATCCTTCATAAACTAATATATATATTCAACATGATATATTAACACACACTGCGTCACGAACGTCTGTCTACTAAAGAGATCTTAGGTGACCGTTACTGGAAGTTACATGTTACATACGAAGAATAACAAAACTCGGATTTCTTCAATTAGTTTTGTTAGCGGTTTTTTAAAATGAAATAAAATATAATTTCGGTCCCTCATTTCCTGTGACAATCAAGAATAGATATTAGTTACAGCACATAGATATACCTAAATAGTTGCATAGGAATTGGTATAGCATATGGAGAAATAGATACAGTGCGAATAGGCATTACATTTGTGGAAATAGTTACAATAGGAATAGATATTACAGGAGTAGAAATGGTTACAATACGAATAAGTATAAGAAGTGTAAACATGATTAAATTTTTAAAAAAACATAAAGAAATAGTTATAACACAGAAACAACTACAGTAAGCATTTGTATAAAGTATACGGTAAAAATAAACACAGTTACAACACAAATAATTGTAACACAGAAACAAATACAGCAGGTATTAAACAAAGTTATAACACAAATAATTGCAACACAGTTAGAAACAAACACAGCAGGTATTAAACAAATTTACAACACAAATAATTATAACAGTTAGAAACAAATACAGCAAGTATAAAGAAAGTTACAACACAACACATTATGTACACAATTAGATACCAAACACTTTGACAAATTACGCCATGTATAGAAAATGTTTACACAATAAACAGAAATAAACAGGAATAAAAATAGTTACAACACATACAGCTATAGTTGCAACACAAATAGTTACTACATATACAGCAATAGTTGCAACACAAATAGTTACTACACATACAGCAATAGTTGCAACACAAATAGTTACAACACATACAGCTATAGTTGCAACACAAATAGTTACTACACATACAGCAATAGTTGCAACACAAATAGTTACTACACATGCAGCATTAGTTGCAATACATATAGTTACAAGACAAATAGCAAAATGTATAACTCGTACAAAAATAGTTATAAAATGTATTGACAACGTTACACCTCATTCAAAAATAGTTAAAACATGGGTATAAGTAGTTACAACAATTATAGAAGTAGGAGAACAAACACATGAACAGCTCAGTAAAGGTCTGGAAATAATGAGAATATATATATAAACAGCTCAGTAAAGGACGGGAAATAATGAGAATATATATATAAACAGCTCAGTAAAAGACTGGAAATAATGAGAATATATATATATATAAACAGCTCAGTAAATGACTGGAAATAATGAGAATATATATATATATATATATCTCAACAGCTCAGTAAAGGACTGGAAATAATGAGAATATATATAAACAGCTCAGTAAAGGACTGGAAATCATAGTGAGAATATACAGAGAAATGGCTCAGTAAGTGTCTCGAAATCCATGCATGTTTGATCAGCAGGCACATAAACTGAAAACCGCTTAATAGAAATTGATTAAATGTATGAATGTATGATTAAATTGATTAAATAGAAAACCGCTTAATAGAAATTGATTAAATGTATGAAAAAGCATTTTAAAAAGTCGTTCAAAAGATGCTTAAAAGAAAGGAATCCGGAAAGCGTATGTAACTGAAAATCGTTGGTAATCAGTTCATACGAAGTATGAATAGAAAGGTACATAACCACAAATCGTTGATAGAAAGTTCATTAAAGTTCAGGTACATAACCATAAATCGTTGATAGAAAGTTCATTAAAGTTCAGGTACATAACCACAAATCGTTGATAGAAAGTTCAATACAGTACAAGTACATAACCACAAATCGTTGATAGAAAGTTCAATACAGTACAAGTACATAACCACAAATCGTTGATAGAAAGTTCATTAAAGTTCAGGTACATAACCATAAATCGTTGATAGAAATTCATTAAAGTTCAGGTACATAACCAAATTTCACTCGATGTGTAAACGTATTGAACTCTAGGTAGAACTTTGTCACAACTCGAATAATCAGAACTTATATTTATAATCATTTATGTCGCTGTAAATATTTGTTTGTAATGACTGTAACCGTGATACCGTTTGTTTTGTTTGTAATGATTGTGTAATCTTGATACCGATTGTTTTGTTTGTAATGACTATGTAATCGTGCTATCATTTGTTTTGTTTGTAACGACTATGTAATCGTGTTATCATTTATTTTAATTGTAATGACTATGTAATCGTGCTATCATTTGTTTTGTTTGTAACGACTATGTAATCGTGTTATCATTTATTTTAATTGTAATGACTATGTAATCGTGTTATCCTTTGTTTTGTTTGTAATGACTATGTAATCGTGTTATCATTTGTTTTGTTTGTAATGACTATTTAATCGTGTTATCATTTATTTTAATTGTAATGACTATTTAATCGTGTTATCATTTGTTTCGTTTGTAATGACTATGTAATCGTGTTATCATTTATTTTAATTGTAATGACTATGTAATCGTTATAATGTTTCTGCAGTTTAACGTACATTCCCAAACATTTTTCGTTATCGCTATTGTATTTCTTATTTGCGAATCTTCTTGCTATAAACATTTTTTTCATTCATATAAACAGTTCTTTTCATTATCAGCAATTCTGCTATATGTTTATATGTCTTATCGCTTATTCCTGTAGGTTATGTTTATAGGCATTTCTTATTCCTTATTCCTGTAGGTTATGTTTATAGGCATTTCTTATTCCTTATTCCTGTAGGTTATGTTTATAGGCATTTCTTATTGCTTATTCCTGTAAGTTATGTTTATAGGCATTTCTTATTGCTTATTCCTGTAGGTTATGTTTATAGGCATTTCTTATTGCTTATTCCTGTAGGTTATATTCCTTTAGGTTATGTTTATAGGCATTTCTTATCGCTTATTCCTGTAAGTTATGTTTATAGGCATTTCTTATCGCTTATTCCTGTAAGTTATGTTTATAGGCATTTCTTATTCCTTATTCCTGTAGGTTATGTTTATAGGCATTTCTTATCGCTTATTCCTGTAGGTTATATTCCTTTAGGTTATGTTTATAGGCATTTCTTATCGCTTATTCCTGTAAGTTATGTTTATAGGCATTTCTTATTCCTTATTCCTGTAGGTTATGTTTATAGGCATTTCTTATCGCTTATTCCTGTAGGTTATATTCCTTTAGGTTATGTTTATAGGCATTTCTTATCGCTTATTCCTGTAGGTTATGTTTATAGGCATTTCTTATCGCTTATTCCTGTAGGTTATATTCTTTTAGGTTATGTTTATAGGCATTTCATATCGCTTATTCCTTTAGGTCATATTCCTGTAGGTTATGTTTATAGACATATCTTATCTTTGTATATTTTAAGTGAGACGTACATAAGTATTTCGTATCGTTATAAAGAAGTCAGTCATTGGTTTTGATACATTTTTTAAGACACCTTTTTACTTATTAGAAGTTATCGGCTATTGGGGTGGGGAACAGGTAGTTTATTTTTATATTTTTATGATGATGAGATTTCCTAGTTTTAATTATTTTTCTTAAGTGTCTGTGTCTCCTGGGTATTGTATTAGTGCTTTGAGTATTGCGACGTGTTGTTTGGATAGTAAAGGGATGTGTCTGTGAAGAATGGTTGGTCTGTATGTGCCAATTTGTTTGCGAGTGATTACTGTGTTGTATTTTAGTAAATAGGCATAATGTTACAATGTATAATACTGTGTTGTATTTTAGTAAATAGGCATAATGTTACGAAGTGATTACTGTGTTGTATTTTAGTAAATAGGCATAATGTTACGATGTATAATACTGTGCTGTATTTTAGTAAATAGGCATAATGTTACGATGTATAATACTGTGGTATTTTAGTAAATAGGCATAATGTTACAATGTATAATACTGTGTTGTATTTTAGTAAATAGGCATAATGTTACGATGTATAATACTGTGCTGTATTTTAGTAAATAGGCATACTCTTACGATGTATAATACTGTGTTGTATTTTAGTAAATAGGCATAATGTTACGATGTATAATACTGTGTTGTCTTTGAGAATAATGTTCAGAACTGTTGTACTGTGTTGTCTTTGATTGAGAATAGTGTTCAGAACTGTTGTACTGTGTTGTCTTTGACTGAGAACAGTGTTAAGAGATGGCTACCCAGAGCCTGGAAGAACACATCCAAGTGTTACGGAAGTTATTCCAGCATTTGAAGGAATGTAATCTTACTGCTCAACCAACCAAACGTTTCTTTGGACATTTCAAACTTATGGGACATACAGTGGGACAAGGTATCTGTGGCCAGAGGCATCAAAAATAAGGAAACTCGAAGAGATGGAGAGACCCATCTCCAAGACAAATGTTAAATCTTTTCTGGGATTGGCTGGTTACTATAGAAAATTCATTCCCAAGTTCAGTGCCATCGCCAAACCACTCATTGATTTGACGAGGAAGGGCAAACCTGAGATAGAGATTTGGAGCTAGGAGTGTGAAGCCAGCTTTGCTTTACAAGTTTAAAAGACTGATTTGTTATTGTTCTTCAAATGTCTGAATGATTTGTTTTCTTACAAAAAATATCTGAATTGTTTTTTCTTTCAGCAAATGTTTGAGTGTGAATTGCCTTCCTTTATCAGAATGTCTGAGTTACTTGTTTTCTCTCGTAAAATGTTTGTGTTACTTTTTCTCTCTCCTCAAATGTCTGAGTTACTTGTTTTCTCTTAAATAACTGAGTTACTTTTTTTCTCTCGTCAAATATCTGAGTTACCTGTTTTCTCTAGTAGACTATCTAGTCTCTCAATAAATGACTGATTGCTCCTTATTACATCATCCAGTACGAAAAATACGACATCGGGGAGTTACTGCTCCCCCCACCACCATCATGTGACGTGGGAGACGGGATGTCGCTTGTAGGTGGGTTTAGGCAAATGGACGTGTCACGTGGTTCCGGTGAGGGCGGTCAGTCCGAACACACTTTCCTGGCAAAAGATCGAGTCACTCCAGAACTTGGATACGTGGTCAGCAATTTTAATTATTTTAAACCTGAAGACTAAATCTTGTATTGTCAGTATTAGTTACTTTAAACATTAAGACTAAATCTTTTATTTTCAGTTTTAAGTACTTTTAAACATTAAGACTAAATCTTGTATTGTCAGTATTAGTTACTTTAAACATTAAGACTAAATCTTGTATTGTCAGTATTAGTTACTTTAAACATTAAGACTAAATCTTTTATTGCCAGTATTAATTACTTTTAAACATTAAGACTAAATCTTTTATTGCCAGTATTAATTACTTTAAAACTTAAGACTAAATCTTTTATTGTCAATATTAGTTACTTTAAACCTTAAGACCAAAACTATTATTGTCTGTTATTAGCTACTTTAAACCTTAAGACCAAAAATGTTATTGTCAGTTTTAGTTATTTTAAATCTTAAGACTAACGCTTTCATTGTAAGTTTTAGTTAATTTAAAACTGAAGAGTGACTATTTTATTGTCAGTTTTGGTTACTTTAAACATTAAGACTAAAATTGTTATTGTCAGTTTGGTTACTTTAAAGTTTAAGACTAACGCTGTTATTGCAGTTTTTAGTTTCTTTAAATCTGATGACTAAAAATTTTATTGTCAGTTTAATTTATTTTAAACCGTAAGATTAATGATTTTATTTGTCTGTTTAGTTCTTTTAAAGTTTAAACCTTAATACTAGAAATTTTAATGTCAGTTTTATTTCGTTTAAACCTGAAGACCAAAGCTTCTATTGTCAATTTTAGGTACTTTTAAAACTGAAACTGTACGTTGATTGTCAGTTTTAATTATTTTTAAAACTGATGAAAAAAAAAGCTTTTATTGTCAGTATTAGTTAAAATTTGAATTAAAGAGTGCTTGGCGTTTTGTTTGTCGTCTTTATTTACCTTGTAATTAGGCGTTTGAAATATTTCTGATTTTACCTTTTAAATTTGCTTTTGGTTTTTTTAGCGCTAAAGGTGTGTTATAATTTTTAATTTAGTGATTTAAGTTTTATTGCCTCATTTACTTTACATTCATTCCAATTATACCTTACGTGTGTACTTTTGATTCCTTTTATTATCTCCCTTTAAACTGAAGAATGTAATTTCGCTGTAGGCTTACTTTCCTTTAAAATGAAAAATGCTTGTAATTTTGCCGTCAGTATGATTTCACCTTTAAAATTTATGAATTTGTTTTCTAAAGCTTTGTTTTGTGTATGTTTCAGAACTATTCAAAATAATTATACATTTTAAAAATTCATTTATTATCCTAAGCAGTTTGTTTTCTCATAAATATAATTAGAATTTTGATAACATTTAATGAATTACATTCAGTTTTGAACTTAACCATTGGTATACGTTTTGCATTCATGATGAAAATAGAAACTCGACCAACGATAATTATGGCTAGAACAACTGGCGTTAAAATATTATATAGGTATATATTTACTATATTACCTACACTGTTATATTTATTCAAGCATTGTTTCAATTCTCTTCAAATTTTTTTAGAAAATATATCATTCATTAAAAATAGTATATATCCACTACTAATAAAATGCATTATCACTCCAAAGCTAAAAATAGTATATATCCACTACTAATAAAATGCATTATCACTCTAAAGCTAAAATTAGTATATATCCACTACTATTAAAATGCATTATCACTCTAAAGCTAAAAATAGTATATATCCACTACTAATAAAATGCATTATCACTCTAAAGCTAAAGTTTGCGTTTATCTTTATCCGTTGTGTGAAAATTATTTTCCAGGTAACAAAAGCATTACTATAAGTTGTGTAAACATTATTTTTCCAGGTAACAAAAGCATTACTATAAGTTGTGTAAACATTATTTTTCCAGGTAACAAAAGCATTACTATAAGTTGTGTAAACATTATTTTTCCAGGTAACAAAAGCATTACTATAAGTTGTGTAAACATTATTTTTCCAGGTAACAAAAGCATTACTATAAGTTGTGTAAACATTATTTTTCCAGGTAACACAAGCATTACTATAAGTTGTGTAAACATTATTTTTCCAGATAACACAAGTGTTACAATAAGTTGATTTTATGAAAGTAATTTAATTTAATAGTGAAATATATCAATCATTAGGTTCCATTTAATAACATTATATCATGATTTAGCCATCACAACCGTCTGAAAGAAAAGCTAGAGGGGAAGTCTCCTCAGCACAGAAC
Organism: Sinotaia quadrata; assembly: GCA_028829895.1. Lineage (NCBI taxonomy): Eukaryota > Metazoa > Mollusca > Gastropoda > Architaenioglossa > Viviparidae > Sinotaia > Sinotaia quadrata. The sequence goes on from CM054177.1 coordinate 469,392, forward strand.
GATGTTACGTCACATCCGGTACTCTTTGCCAGACCACCTACTGTGCCCATCAAGGGCCCAGTTCCTAATTATACACGTCCACCGTCGGGGCCTGCAGGTGGTTCAATGGAAAATTATACACGTCCACCCACTGGGCCCCCAAATGGTCCAATAAATAATTATGCGCGCCCACCTGCAGGTGCATTCGAAAACCACGCTTTTGTTTTGGACTCAAAAAATCCAGTCAAGGGCGACAATCAGCGGGGGTAAGTAGACATTGTGGATGTGTGAGCATCGCATTTGTTTGTTACTGTGTTGTCGCTATGTGTTTGTCAATGTGTGTTGGCCTGTTACTGTGTTTTTGTCTCCTGTCACTCTGTGTCGCCTACCACCACATATTTGTCTCTGTGCTGTCGCCTGTCTCTGTGGTTTTGTTATTGTGTGCTCGCCCGTAACCACATATTTGTCACTGTGTTGTCACCTGTCACTATATGTTTGTCACTGTGTCCTAGCCTGTCACTACATGTTATGTCACTGTGTGCTTGCCTGGTCACTACATGTGGTAATTTTGTGCATATTGTCACTTTATGTACATGTGCGCGTGTTGTCACTTTATGTACATGTGTGCGTGTTGTCACTGCATGCATATTGTAATTCTGTATGCACTTCGTATGCTTATTGTTATTCTTGGGTGCATGTTATCATTATGTGTGCATGTTATCACTCTTCTCATATGTTTGTCACTTTACTGCAACACACTCTTGTATAAGTACACTGCAACTCACGCATACATACACACACACTTGTATAAACACACTGAAACATACACACATATACATACACACACACACACACACACACACACTTGTATATGCACACTGAAACACACATGTATAGGCACACTGAAATACACATACACACACACTTGTATAGGCACACTGAAACACACACACACACACTTGTAATAATACATTCAAATTCACTCGTATAAATAATACTTTTATAAGCACGCGCATGCACAGATATATACATGTATAAACTCTGTAAGCACACTGAAACTCACACACACACACACACACACACACAATGTTATATGCCAGCATTTGTTTAAAGACCCTGTTTCACCATGAGAATTTAAAGATTATTAATTATAACCACTACACCTATGCTGATGACAGACTGGTTGCCAGACTCTCCCTTCAGTCTTCTCAAATTATTGTCTTGATTTAGATATTAATTATAGTGACAGATGAATCTGTGTAATAGTGTGTGAATTGGGCACGTTATCCTAATAACGACTAATTATGCATACAAAATATTCACCCTATCCCTGCCCACAGCCCAATTCATTTTGGTCTTCCTCCTTTTGGTCTCACCAATAATTAGTGAACTCCCATTATTAGGATAACAAAATTATAAAAAATAATATTTAACAAAATAGTGAATCCATAAACCAAGGCATACAAATACGAAGGTCATTAGGACCACCTATTCTGTATTTAAATGTTTATATGGATTGTAACATGACTTTCTGATCTCAGAGTTTGTCAGACGATGTTGTCTGTGTCATTAGTTGGTGGAGGGTCCTTCAGTGACTCACACATCAACAGTCCATCGTTGAATATTTTGGCTGACCTTGGACTTCACACAAGTAATCTTGCATGAATAATGATCCTCGGCATTAGGTCCCTTACAATAGCCATAGAACTCAGCATTAGTTCCCTAGCTTAATAGCTATAGAACTCGGCATTAGGTCCCTAGCTCAATAGCCATAGAACTCGGCATTAGGTCCCTAGCTTAATAGCTATAGAACTCGGCATTAGGTCCCTAGCTTAATAGCCATAGAACTCGGCATTAGGTCCCTAGCTCAATAGCCATAGAACTCGGCATTAGGTCCCTAGCTTAATAGCCATAGAACTCGGCATTAGGTCCCTAGCTTAATAGCCATAGAACTCGGCATTAGGTCCCTAGCTCAATAGCCATAGAACTTGGCATCAACTGAAGTGCCCACTGAAACGCCAAACTGGAATTCTGAACTGAATTCCCAAATCCAAAAATGGAACTAAACTTGAACAAAAATCCTTCTCTGAAACAATAATAATTATTTCCATGAGTGATGAACCTATATTTCGCCAATCCATACAGAGTGGCAATAGACAATAGGTGTCCTATTACAACTGACCTCACTTCGTAATTTTACAATGAAATTAAAATTGGTTTAAACCATGCTGTTACGTTTCCAGTGTTTATTTATAGACCCTGTCTAGAATAATTAAGGACTTTAAAAGATAATAGATAATTTAGTTCCTTCTCTCATATCCTAAACAGACTGGTTGCTCAACTTATCATTTGACTCAGTTAAATATGTGTCTTGTAGTACAGACGACAGATTTACAAACTGATAAATTGCGTACGTTAGCTGGGTTGGAGTCGTTAAAATCCTCTAAATTAATATGCATTCGTTACGTCATTCAGCTCAATCGCCCCCATCCAATCCAAGAAATTAATCATTAGGTCTATTATGCATAAAAATTAACTACGAAGAGGTTTAACAATTAAAAATAAGATTTAATAAAGTTTAACAATTAACAATACTCAAATACGAGCGCGAAAGTCTATTTCTTAATTCTCGCACGTACGTGCTTAAAGTTAATTCGAGAAAAGGTGCCCAATTGTATCTTATTGAACTTTGTATCAACTGAGAAATACTCAGCTTAAAGTCTCTGTATCGCCTGGTCTCCTGTTTATTCCAGTCCGAACCGGTCTGTCTCACAGTAGTCACTCTAGCGGAAAACGCACGTGGCATTCAGTGGAAATTATCCTTTAACTTCGTCGCTAGTGAACTTGTGCTTTACAATGGGGTGGACTCTAGAATACTTGAATTCTCTCTTTAGAATTCAAACCAGCTTGTACAGGTCTTCAGGTTGAAGACAAAGACAATTTGTCCAAGTTCAAGGATGCAGACAAGGAAACAAAGAAAGAACCGACCTGGGGAAACAAATGTATCCCGTAAGCCTTCTGCTAATGTTTCACTACTTAAGCACATTCAGTTAAAATGCTTTGAATTAGAAATTCGACTACGTGTCGTTTACAATTTAGATTTAGAAGAATGTAATCTTCTCACGCACGTTTCATTTAACAGTGCATGACGTATGAATCATAAAAATATATACAACGTTAATTTAATGTTCATACAAAGGGATAATTCAAACAGCAAAGCGCTTCACAATTTACAATTAAAATTACACGCAATAAATTGAATTACATGAGAAATTCATATCGAGCGCAGGCATTTCTGGCTCTAGTGAATTTAAAAGCAATATAAATTAAAGTTACAAGGGAAAGAGTTACAATAAATTTATATTCCATAACTTATAGGTTTTCAGTCATTTCAACGAACCATGCTCAAGTTATATAGCAACACATGATAATATATAACACAAGTGAATACATAGCTAAAATATACAGAATGCAATCAAATAAAAGTGATACCTTATGAGAAGTCGAAGTGTCTATCTCATCTACCTCGCCGGTTCTATCTGTTACTGCATGACTCGAGTAGCTGACGTAGTTGGTCGCGTCGCTAATTGTGTCCAAGTGGTGGGCGGAAGTATTGTATCAATATTTATAAGAAAGTATAGAGCATATCACGTGACGGATCGCGTGGCATGTAGTTGGTTCTAGAACCTAGACCATGGGCCTAAAGTTACATAACGTCTTGACCTTCTTTGTTGGAAGTTTCTCGACGAGAATATCGCGAGAGAGCTCCAAACAAAGGAATTTCAAATCTCGATATTTGAAAATAAACAAGTGGGTCAAACAGTCAAGACATTTTTATCAGACTGTGACACATGCACATGCGTGTTTGTTACCACCACTCTTGTGGAAGGGAGCAACAGTCAAGCTGGATGACACACCTACCCTGCAAGGTGTAAAATAGAAAGTCTCACACACAGACAACCATGATGTTTTGGTAGGATAATAGTTTATTCTGCATGTGGGGTAAAGTGTGAAAGCCAATGGTGTGTGAATGTGAGTGTGCTGGGTGTGAATGTGAAATGAGCGACGAATGGGATGAACGAACAATCAACCGCACTAGCTTCCACTTCTATAAACCAAGACATACTCGGTAAATAAAGTGATAACAAATGAGAATTTATTTATGGTACTGGGCCACACTAGCAGACGGTTGCTAGACACTCATCCAATAAGTCATTCACGCACACATTCATGGGATAAGGGATCAGAGGAATGAAATGATGAAAAACAAAAAACAAAAATAGAAAATAAACAATATACTGATGCAAGTGGCAACAACTGTGAAACTTAATGCAAGTCAGATATGTGCTGACACAAATACATGGGTGAAAACCAGTACAATTTTCTAAATATTAATTATAGACAGTGACAACCGCAAAAATGTCATATTACAGTTATGATGTCGAAATGTTAACAAGGTTTAAACAACAAACGTTCATATAGAAAGTTCTGGGCAAATCCCCAAAGTGTCAATTGTTTTAAAGTTGTAAATGAATGTCAAAATAAAAGAAATTAATAAACTAATTATTCCTAACTACCTATGAGTAATGCACCCCTAGTTAAATATCTTACTTACGTTAATCAGTAGAAAAACAGTGATGACTGACAATGAAGCACAAACTGAACAAACGATGAACGTCAGTAAACACAAACTGAACAACTGATGAACATCAGTAAGCACAAACTGAACAAATGATGAACATCAGTAAGCACAAACTGAACAAATGATGAACATCAGTAAGCACAAACTGAACAAATGATGAACATCAGTAAGCACAAACTGAACAAATGATGAACATCAGTAAGCACAAACTGAACAAATGATGAACATCAGTAAGCACCACTTTGAAAATATTCACAAAATAATTCGCCTCCCTCATCGGAAGGAATAAAGTTCATGACACTCATTGGTGAAATGAAAAATCATGTGATGAGCTGGGCACTGATGAGTGAAAACCTGAATACAATTTTCCCATTGGTACACGTTGGAAAAGTTTTGCGCTGAAGAGCGAGAAAATTTAACAGTGAAAACCGGTTGAATGTATGGACGAAATGTTCTACAACTCAAAACAACTTTGTTACTAAGACCACCACAGCGCCACCACTACTTTAATACAGTTGATAACCTCTTGGCACCTAACTTCACTACAGCAGTACGACTTTCTACAACTTATAACCACTTGGCATCTAACACCACCACAGAACTACTACTTCACTATCCACAACTGAAAACCATTAAGCGGCGAAGGTAACAGACAAGAAACCTTTTCCCCTGTTCCTCATTAGATAGATAGTCATAGATACATTGAAAGTTGACACAACACACGAAGTTGACACTACACAAAGATGACACGACACGCAGCCAAGTAAAGATGATGATGCACACAGGCAAAGATGACGCTACACACTTGCAAAGATGACAAGTCACACAGGCAAAGATAACAAGTCACACTGGCAAAGATGACAAGTCACACTGGCAAAGATGACAAGTCACACTGGCAAAGATAACAAGTCACACTGGCAAAGATGACAAGTCACACTGGCAAAGATAACAAGTCACACTGGCAAAGATAACAAGTCACACTGGCAAAGATGACAAGTCACACTGGCAAAGATGACAAGTCACACTGGCAAAGATGACAAGTCACACTGGCAAAGATGACAAGTCACACTGGCAAAGATAACAAGTCACACTGGCAAAGATGACAAGTCACACTGGCAAAGATAACAAGTCACACTGGCAAAGATAACAAGTCACACTGGCAAAGATGACAAGTCACACTGGCAAAGATGACAAGTCACACTGGCAAAGATGACAAGTCACACACACTAACAAAGATGTTAGGTGACGTTTCCTTCACAATCTCCAGCTGATACGAATGTGGTACATTGGAACACAAAAATTTTAATATACCAGCACGGGTACGTTACAATCAAGCTCAAGTGTTATTACATATCAGTACAGTATTATTACATATCAGTACAATATTGTTACATATCAGTATAATATTATATATCAGTACAATATTATTACTTGTCAGTAAATATTATTACATATCAGTACAATATCATTATATCTGTACAATATTATTACATATAAGTACAATATCATTACAATATTATTGCATATCATTACAATATTGTTACATATGAGTACAATATTATTACATATCAGTATAATATTATTACATATCAGTACAATATCATTATATATCAATGCAATATTATTACATATCAGTATAATATTGTTACATATAAGTACAATATTATTACATCCTAGCACGAGTAGCATTCCAGTACGAATATGTAAACACCAAGCATGAGTATGTTATACCCCAGCACGAGTTTATTACAGCCAAGCATGAGTATGTTATACCCCAGCTCGAGTTTATTACAGCCAAGCATGAGTATGTTATACCCCAGCTCGAGTTTATTACAGCCAAGCATGAGTATGTTATACCCAGCTCGAGTTTATTACAGCCAACCATGAGTATGTCGTATCTAAGATGAATGTTTATTCATCATTAAATTATATTCAAATGTAAATGTGTTATATCTCTGTGCAAGTGTATGACAAATAAGCACGTAAACATGAGTATGGCATATCTAAGTATATTATAATCATGCATGAGTACATTACATTCAAGTATTACACTTCCCAGCACGAATATATTACATCTAAGATCTAAAAATTAGTATGGCATATCTAAGTAGATTTTAACCATGCATGAGTATATTACATTCAAGATCAATTGTTTTATGTCCCAATGATATGTTACACCCCAGTACAAGTATATCCAAGAATGAGTATGTTACAACCAAACACGATTGTGTTACATTCTGATTTTATATTCATTGCTCAGCATTAATGTGTTACCTCGACAATAAAATTTGTCAGTCCATCACCTCACTGTTTTCCTACAGAATAAAACTATTTTTCAGCACAGCACTCAGAAAAATATTTATCAGCCCCAAAACACCTCACTGTTTTTGTCTTAAGAAAACACTGTTTGTCAGACCAACATCTCATTCAGAAAACACTATTTGTCAGCCAAGCACACCATTGTTTTGTCTACAGAAAACAACATTCAATTGTACCATCATTCGTCTTCAAATATTATTTTTTCCTTAAGGTAATTTTAAGTGGGAATCAGTACCATGAAGGCGATAATTTAAAAACAACACCAAATGTAGAAAGCTTCTGAATTTATCTCTCTAATCATCCATCACCAGATCCAGATTTTCTGTTTTAAATTTCAAATTTTAGCAAAACTGAAAATCCCGGAGATCTCCGAAGTGCGTGGAATAAATTGTATGGTTCAGTACCCAGTCAGCGAACAACTCCCACAATGCCGAGGCGTGACGTCATTTTTGCTACGTCAAATATTTCCAGTGATAAAGGTCGACGCATGAGTGGACATGATCAGTTGTTAAATAAAGTAATTATTTTCAGTTACACCTGTTTTAATCATGTTTTAATTAATCCACATTACATCATTTTCAGTAAAGTTGAATTACGTCTTGAATTATACTCTTTATAATCTGTCTATACATTTTGTAATCAGATTATACATTTTGTAATCAGGCTATACATTTTGTAATCAGGTTATACATTTTGTAATCAAAAGGCTATTCATTTTGTAATCAGGTTATACTCTTTATAATCTGTCTATACATTTTGTAATCACGCTATACATTTTGTAATATTTTGTAATCAGGCTATACTCTTTAAAATCAGGCTATACATTTTGTAATCAGTCTATACATTTTGTAATCAGGCTATACTCTTTATAATCAGGCTATACATTTTATAATCAGGCTATACTCTTTATAATATGTCTATACATTTTGTAATCAGGTTATACATTTTGTAATCAGGCTATGCATTTTGTAATCAGGTTATACATTTTGTAATCAGGCTATACTCTTTATAATCTGTCTATACTTTTTGTAATCAAGCTATACATTTTGTAATGAGTCAAGCAGAATTACGTTTTTTTCAGCCAGACTCGGTAAGGTCAATTTCAATAGGCTATACTGTCTTTTATCAGCCAGGCTTAGTGACGTCATTTTCAATAGGCTATTCTGTCTTTTATCAGCCAGGCTTAGTGACGTCATTTTCAATAGGCTATATTGTCTTTTATCAGCCAGGCTTAGTGACGTCATTTTCAATAGGCTATACTGTCTTTTATCAGCCAGGCTTAGTGACGTCATTTTCAATAAGCTATACAGTGCCTTTTCTAACCAGGCTTAGTGACATCATTTTCAATAGATTATACAATTAATTTAATTTAACTGTTATTAAATTTATTGTTATCTCACCTGTTATTACATAATTGTTTGTAACTGACTAAAAGATTAACTAACTGGGGGCCGAGCCATAATAAAGAGATAAAGGCTTATAAATATTAATCTATAAATAAAGGTGAGATAACATTGTTAGCTAAAGCAAGTCAATTGATTTATCTGGCGAAGTGTCGCGAATAATTGGCCGAATATTGTGGCATTATGTGGAAAGATAAGTCAGGCCGTCCGGTTGTCGCTATTGTTAGGAATTATTCAATAAACCAATATTGATAACTGGAACCTAAAATAGGACAGGGTCGTTAAATGTTAACCTGACATGTGATAGACGTAATTTTAGATAGGAGACACTATGTATTTTCAGTCAGAACGAATTATATCTATCATATTCACACTATATTATCTGATAAGTGATAATGATATTTCAACAATGGACGGATTTCTTTTAGTAAGGGAGATATTTAATGCAAATATTAACAATTAGGCTGCAACTATCACTCGTAGGGATACAATTTATAAAAGTATTTTCAACAAAAACATCTGAGTTCAGATTTGGTATTTTCCTTATTAATGAGCAGAGGTAGGCCTGTAAGATGGTTACTTCTGTAATTAGATAATTATATGCTGAACGATTTTTTAAAATATTATTTGCCAGTGAATATTACCAGTAAATATTTTTTGCCAGTGAATATTACCAGTAAATATTATTTGTCAGTGAAAATTACAGTAAATATTATTTGCCAGTGAATATTACCAGTAAATATTATTTGCCAGTGAATATTACCAGTTACTATTATTTGCCAGTGAATATTACCAATAAATATTATTTGCCAGTGAATATTACAGTAAATATTATTTGCCAGTGAATATTACCAGTAAATATTATTTGCCAGTGATTATTACCAGTTACTATTATTTGCCAGTGATTATTACCAGTTACTATTATTTGCCAGTGAATATTACAGTAAATATTATTTGCCAGTGAATATTACCAGTAAATATTATTTGCCAGTGAATATTACCAGTTACTATTATTTGCCAGTGAATATTACAGTAAATATTATTTGCCAGTGAATATTACAGTAAATATTATTTGCCAGTGAATATTACAGTAAATATTATTTGCCAGTGAATATTACTGTAAATATTATTTGCCAGTGAATATTACCAGTAAATATTATTTGCCAATGAATATTACCAGTTACTATTATTTGCCAGTGGATATTACCAGTTACTATTATTTGCCAGTGAAAATTATCAGTAAGTATTATTTGCCAGTGAAAATTATCAGTAAATATTATTTGCCAGTGAATATTATCAATTTAAAAAATGCCAATCAAATGTATCAGTAAATATTGCACTAGTGGATATTATCAGTAAATATTATTTGCCTGTGAATATTGTTTTTAAAAATATTAATTTAAAAGCAGGCTTTATTTTATCAGAAAATTTTCTCAGCAAACATCACTGTCTCTAATTTAAAAGTACTTTTTTCATGCAATTCTTTGATTAAAGGCACCACCACTTGCAAATTTATCAAATACTGCTGGCACACTCCGACGGAACTCTCAGCCCGACACTCCGCCTGTGTCTGCACTCCGCGAGAGTCCCAATGGAGAGAGTAGCAGTACTCAAGGGCAGGCAACCGATTCTGCGTCAAGTCAGCGCAGTTCGTATTCCGGCCAGGTTACTTTCTCCACCTTCAAGCCAGAAAGCAAAGATGATAAAGATAAGACCGACGAAGATGACAAGGAGTTGGTGACAATAGGACCGTCCAGCAAGTATCCAGAACCGTCAGGAAGTAGACCTCCCAGTGCCAGGCTGACCCCCCAGACACTTCAGGTAAAATATTTTGTGTTATTGCAGTGTCGCTTGACGACGTGTTAGATTATATTCTGTTACTATACCTCCTTGCAATTAAACATCTCTCTACTCTTCTGCGACATAACTATACCTCCTTGCAATTAAACATCTCTCTACTCTTCTGCGACGTAACTATACCTCCTTGCAATTAAACATCTCTCTACTCTTCTGCGACATAACTATGCCTCCTTGCAATTAAACATCTCTCTACTCTTCTGCGACATAACTATACCTCCTTGCAATTAAAAATCTCTCTACTCTTCAGTGACGTCTTTATACATCTGCGTAATCAAAAATCTCTCTACTCTTCTGAAACATAATTATACCTCAACACAATCAATAATCTCTCTACCTTTCACAGACGTCATTATTCCTCTATGCAATCAATAATTTCTCTACTCTTCTGAGACATAATGATATCTCAATACAATCAATAATCTCTCTACCTTTCAGTGACGTCATCATATATCTAAGCAGGCAACAATCTCTCTACTCTTCTGCGACATAATTATATCTCAATGCAATCTGTAATCTCTCTATTCCTCTGAGACAATTATACCTCAATGCAATTAATAATCACTCTACTCTTCTGAGACATAATTATACCTCAATGCAATCAATAATCTCTCTATTCTTCTGCAACACAATTATACCTCCATGCAATCAGTAATCTCTCTACTCTTCTGCAACATAATTATACCTCCATGCAATCAATAATCTCACTACCTTTCAGTGACGTCATTATACCTCCATGCAATCAATAATCTCTCTACTCTTCAGTGACATCATTATACCTCCATGCAATCAACAATCTCTCTACTCTTCAGTGACGTCATTATACCTCCATGCAATCAATAATCTATCTATTCTACATTGTCGTCATTGTCGTACAAACTATAAAAAATACACCTGTGAATAAACTAATGCAACACTAGCTCTGTACGTCTCTCTCTCTCTCTCTCTCTCTCTCTCTCTCTCTCTCTCTCTCTCTCTCTCTCTCTCTCTCTCTAATGCTCATTCTTTCAATCCTTTCTTCAAAATGAGTATTCGTCGTTTGTGAAAGGAACACTCCACTTTGTTTAGTATATCAAACAAAATTCATACTTGTACATTGTTTATTATATCAAACAAAAATCATTTGTGTACATTTTTATTATATCAAACAAAAATCATACTTGTACATTGTTTATTATATCAAACAAAATTCATACTTGTACATTGTTTATTATATCAAACAAAAGTCATACTTGTACATTGTTTATTATATCAAACAAAAGTCATACTTGCACATTGTTTATAATATCAAACAAAAGTCATACTTGTACAATGTTTATTACATCAAACAAAAGTCGTACTTGTACATTGTTTATAATATCAAACAAAAGTCATTCTTGTACATTGTTTATTATATCAAACAAAAGTCATACTTGTACATTTTTATTATATCAAACAAAAGTCATACTTGTACAATGTTTATTACATCAAACAAAAGTCATACTTGTACAATGTTTATTACATCAAACAAAAGTCATACTTGTACATTGTTTATAATATCAAACAAAAGTCATTCTTGTACATTGTTTATTATATCAAACAAAAGTCATACTTGTACATTTTTATTATATCAAACAAAAGTCATACTTGCACTTTGTTTATTACATCAAACAAAAGTCATACTTGCACATTGTTTATTACATCAAACAAAAGTCATACTTGCACATTGTTTCATATGTAAACAAACTTCTAGTAAAACGGAACGAAACGTCATCAACAAAGAATATTCCTAATGCACCATCTCACCTACTGACTCAGAGACCCTCCCAACCCAGCCTCCAAATCAGACCTCTCTGTAGCATCCACAAGACGTTTGAAGAGTCTCTCTTTGTAACATCCGTAAGAGGTGTAAAGAATCTCTCTGTAGCATCCACAAGGCTTGTAAAGAGTCCCTCTCAGTAGCATTCACAAGACGTGTAAAGTCTCTCTCAGTAGCATTCACAAGACGTGTAAAGTCTCTCTCAGTAGCATTCACAAGACGTGTAAAATCTCTCTGTAACATTCACAAGACGTGTAAAGTCTCTCTCAGTAGCATTCACAAGACGTGTAAAGTCTCTCTCAGTAGCATTCACAAGACGTGTAAAGTCTCTCTGTAACATTCACAAGACGTGTAAAGTCTCTCTGTAACATTCACAAGACGTGTAAAGTCTCTCTCAGTAGCATTCACAAGACGTGTAAAGTCTCTCTCAGTAGCATTCACAAGACGTGTAAAGTCTCTCTGTAACATTCACAAGACGTGTAAAGTCTCTCTGTAACATTCACAAGACGTGTAAAGTCTCTCGATTTGGCAAAGAAAAATGCCGTAGGAAAGATTAACACTGATTTCTAATTCGGGAGCATTGTACGTGTATTTTCTACTTTTGTCGTAATCATTAGATATTTAAGTAGCAGGCAGTTCAGCCCAGGTTAAAAAGTATATAGTGATAGTATGTTAAATAAGCTATGTATATTACATTAGTGTCAAATAAAAGAGAAACCTCTGCTGGTGCACTATTGGTAAAAGTATTCTTTAACATATAAATCAACTTTCTGAGTGTGACACTAACGCCACCTAGTTAATGGATATTATGATTATTAATTAATTAATCGTCCAAAACTAATTACAAGTGATGAGAATCTTATTTATTTGATAATAATTCTCCAGAAGACACCACTCGTCTCTCTCACTTGGTGGATATGTGGGCGCTGTAAACGTTTTCTCTCTTCCACAACATTAAAGATAAACATTTACTGTCATACAATATTTCTGTAGGTGGAAAACTTCTTACTAAAGGAGAAGTCAAACCCATCTTTAATCTATATTTAGCGAGACCACATCCGCCCACTTTCTTCTCCTACATAAGGTTATCAATGTGTGTAATAAGGTCAATAAATTTAACAATAAATTTATTAAATCAACAATCAAATATACATATAACAAATACAATGAAAAAGATTACTTGCTATCAGTATTTCCACGAAACCACATTCGAATAATGTTAATATCTATACAGTCTTATATCCTAACACACAATTCAATATATTAGTGACAATATAAATCACAGGATATTTCTTATCAGAGAGCAGAAATGGAGTTATTAGACACAAGTGATTATACTTTCTACATAACTGGGTTTGGACTGTATCCGTAGTCTTTGGCATGCTTTTGTAACAAAGTCACAAGTTATTGTTCACATCAATACCACGTGTTTCCCTTCTCAAGTTGTAGAACACTGATTTACTGCTATTTTCTCGAAGTTAATCTGGCATTCTGCCATAATAGCTCCCTCAAGCAGAACAACAATTGTAGCAATTTCCAATAAGCTCCTTATACCAGAAATTGTTTGATGTAATCAGCATACCTTGCAACCATACATCAACAGAGTTCAGTGTATTCCTTACACTTACACACAGTGGTAGATACTTCTAATGTCCACCATACATCAACAGAGTTCAGTGTATTCCTTACACTTACACACAGCGGTAGTTATTTCTAATGTCCACCATACATCAACAGAGTTCAGTGTATTCCTTACACTTACACACAGCGGTAGATACTTCTCACGTCTACCATGGTCGTAGCAGTCTACAATCAGTGAACCAGGAGTTTCTGATAAACAAGGAAAGGCAGCTTTTTCCCTTTAAAAATATAATCAGGGAACAAATAAGTTTCCATGTTATTCATTTTTAACTCCATTCTTTCTTACATTCAAGTCTCAACTTACAGTTTCCTATAACAGTATTTATTAGCTCGATACATGTATACAGCATAATAAGTACAGCATAATAATTTTATGAGTGGGTTCACTAGAAACAATGTCAAGCGTTTAGCATGCCACATATAAGCACCATAGTTCACAATTTGTAGAACTAATAGTCTACTCACATAATCCATCTCTATGTAAAATGCAAGTATAACATCAATAGCAAAAATGCAAGAAATATTTCTAAGTCCATTCTCTCTCAATCTCTATGTAAAATACATGAAATATTTCTAAGTCCATTCTCTCTCAATCAGTCATCTAGCTCACCATTAAGCTAATGGCCTACTTTCATGACCAGACTTCTTGTTACACTAAATTCAAGTGATCAGATAATAGAATTCTCTACAGCAGGTAAACGATTGATCTCAAACAATTGGCTTAATCATTCAATAATTAAAACTACTCATCCAGTTGGAACTGGTTTGCATCGCATCAGCAATTTCTAGCATATTCTCAACTCGAGTTGTTTACTCTAACTCTGACACATACAAAAATACCATCATTAGGAGTGCCCAAGGTCGGATCACTTAGACAATTTAACAATTTATATAACAATTAAGTCTAGAAATAAGGATAGGCAAATTTAGTCCTGATAGGAATAACCACATAATTATATTCTAGCACAACACTTTAGGAACAATTCCATAATTACACTCTAGCACGGTGACAGGAATAACCACATAATTATACTCTAGCACAACACTGACAGGAATAACCACATAATTATACTCTAGCACAACACTGACAGAAATAACCACATAATTATACTCTAACACAACACTGATGGGAATAACCACATAATTATACTCTAGCACAACACTGACAGGAATAACCACATAATTATACTCTAGCACAACACTGACAGGAATAACCACATAATTATACTCTAACACAACACTGATGGGAATAACCATATAATTATACTCTAGCGCAACACTGACAGGAATACACTAATTTCTCATGCGCGAGACGTGTTAGCACTGTCCCAGTTAGGGCGTTAAGTGCAATTCAGGAAGTTACCTACTAAGACTATACCAGTACTTAAACAAAACTATTGGCTGAGCACAGACACGTGACGAGAATCAAGGACAACGTTGCTAAACATATTTTTTGTTTTTATTTATTTGTTTGATTGCAAAGTAAATGCTTGCTTGCGTATGTTTTAACATTAATTAACAAAATTAATTTCTTTATGTTTTCCATTATTAAGGCCGATACGCCTAAAGCCGATACATCTAAGATCCATACACCCAAGGCTGATATATCTAAGGCAGACACGCCTAAGGCTGATACAGTTAAGGTCGACAGGTTTAGTCTGAGAGATGTCAGACTCTCAAGTAACCAGCCTAACGGTATCAACAGGAAAGACATGACAGCTTCCACCCTCCCGTCTCCCCGTACCCAGTATGTACAGTCAAGCAAAACAGCTTCATCCAAGTCTGTGTTCGCAAACAACACGTCTTTGCCCAATGAAGGGTATTCAAGCATGACTTTGTCAAAGGACGGACTCACAAACAACATGTCCTTGTCAAGAGACGGACTTTCACGTCTTTCTACCATAACATCTAGTGATGGTTCTGAAGGGAATTCCGTATTCAGCGCTGGCAACAAATCTAAAGTAGGAAACTTTACCTTGGGAGCCTCTTTTGGCGCTAAAGAAAACCTTGCCTTTGTAGGGGACAGTGAGGGTTCCTTTGGCTCTCGTGCCCCAAATCCTAACACTCAAGCCCCAGTCGACGTGGATTTTGCTGACAGCATTTTTGATTTCGAGCAGAAATTACATTTGCAGGGGAGCGAATCTTCATCTAACCGATCGGTAACCCCTCCCCTCCCACCTTTATCCCCATCCAGCTCTCAGCCAGGTTCTGAGTTATCCGCTTCGACCGCTGGGCACAACCGTTTTTGGCCAATGAATCCCAAGGACGGTCGCACGTTCGCTCCATCATACATGAACTCTCTACGTCCTTTACAAAACAGAAAAAAATATTTGACCACAGAAAAAACTCCAGATTTACTCGTCACTTCAAGCTCGCTTGGATCAGAAGGTGAGCCCGGAGGGGGATTGACCCATGTGGCCAATCAAGGTCCTGCTAGTCAGATGAGTGTCGGTGGCACTCTTTTAATGCCCATTCACAGAGCTCACAGAATGCCGTCCACAGAAGAAGACTCACACGATGGAAGCCGTGGTGTTAAATATGGTATGAGCCTGGATGAAATTGTATGTATCGACTTCGTTAAATATGGTATGAGCCTGGATGAAATTGTATGTATCGATTCATTAAATATGGTATGAGCCTGAATGAAATTGTATGTATCGACTTCGTTAAATATGGTATGAGCAAGAATGAAATTGTATGTATCGATTCATTAAATATGGTATGAGCCTGGATGAAATTGTATGTATCGACTTCGTTAAATATGGTATGAGCCTGGATGAAATTGTATGTATCGACTTCGTTAAATATGGTATGAGCCTGGATGAAATTGTATGTATCGACTTCGTTAAATATGGTATGAGCAAGAATGAAATTGTATGTATCGACTTCGTTAAATATGGTATGAGCAAGAATGAAATTGTATGTATCGATTCGTTAAATATGGTATGAGCCTGAATGAAATGTTAATAGCACTTGGGTTTTTTTGTATGTCTCGACTTTGTTACATCTGGTATGAACATGAATGAAATGTTAATAGCACTTGGTTTTTTTTTGTATGTCTCGACTTTGTTACATCTGGTATGAACATGAATGAAACTGTGATAGTTCTGTTTTGTATGTTAAATATTGTAATACATTTAATGAAATTGTATAAGTAGTATATTTTTATATACTTCTTGTTTATAAATACAATTATTTATTATCTTATATATTATTATTATGTGTGCACATTTATTTGGTTTATAATATATTTAGTTTTCTTATGAGTTTATTCCAAGTTTTAGTTTAGTCAAGATCATAACATTAAGTTTTAGTTTAGCCAAGATCATAAAATTAAGTCGTAGTTAGGCAAGATCATACAATTAAGTTCTAGTTTAGCCAAGACCTTAAAATTAAGTTGTAGTTAGGCAAGATCATACAATTAAGTTGTAGTTTGGCAAGATCATACAATTAAGTCGTAGTTAGGCAAGAGCATACAATTAAGTTGTAGTTTGGTCAAGATCATAAAATTAAGTTGTAGTTTGGTCAAGATCATACAATTAAGTTGTAGTTTGGCAAGATCATACAATTAAGTTGTAGTTTGACAAGATCATACAATTAAGTTGTAGTTTGGTCAAGATCATACAATTAAGTTGTAGTTTGGCAAGATCATACAATTAAGTCGTAGTTAGGCAAGATCATACAATTAAGTTGTAGTTTGGTCAAGATCATAAAATTAAGTTGTAGTTTGGTCAAGATCATACAATTAAGTTGTAGTTTGGCAAGATCATACAATTAAGTTGTAGTTTGGTCAAGATCATACAATTAAGTTGTAGTTTGGCAAGATCATACAATTAAGTCGTAGTTAGGCAAGATCATACAATTAAGTTGTAGTTTGGTCAAGATCATAAAATTAAGTTGTAGTTTGGTCAAGATCATACAATTAAGTTGTAGTTTGGTCAAGATCATACAATTAAGTTGTAGTTTGGTCAAGATCATACAATTAAGTCGTAGTTTGGTCAAGATCATACAATTAAGTTGTAGTTTGGTCAAGATCATACAATTAAGTTGTAGTTTGGTCAAGATCATACAATTAAGTTGTAGTTTGGCAAGATCATACAATTAAGTCGTAGTTAGGCAAGATCATACAATTAAGTTGTAGTTTGGTCAAGATCATACAATTAAGTTGTAGTTTGGTCAAGATCATACAATTAATTTGTAATTTAGCCAAGATCTTAAAATTAAGTTGAAATTAGGATAGATCATAGAATTAATTTGTAGTTTAGCCAAGATCTTAAAATTAAGTTGAAGCACTAGCACAGCAGAGAGCATAAAATTGTTATAACAGTAGTAAAGTTAAGTAAGTTTTAAAGTTAATAGCTTAAAATTACATAAGTAATATAGCTGTGAACATAATGATATACTTAATGATATATATATATTTGTAAGAATATATATAATAGTCTATACTGGTAAAAATTTAAATTAGTGTAATATAATTGTAAGCATGTAAATTATAACTGTATCATTCTAATATCATTGTAATAATATAAATCAGTATGTCTATATGTCTCTGTCTCTATGTCTCCATTTACCTTTGTCCATCTATATCCATCTCTCTGTATGTCTGCCTCAGTTTGTTAATATGTATGTATATATGCCTCTGTGTGTGTGTGTGTGTGTGTGTATGTGTCCTATGCTGCTGTTTCTTTGTAGAACAATGGTCATGTATTATGTCTCTTAACCATGACTGTATAACTATAAATGTCTCTAATTATGTCTGTCCTTATGACTAAAGACTGTGTCTTTATATGCATAACTTTCTCTATACCTTACGATTTCTGTGTGTGTGTGTGTGTGTGTGTGTGTGTGTGTGTGTGTGTGTGTGTGTGTGTGTGTGTGTGTGTGTGTGTTGCGTCATATATTTTAGCACTTACTATTTGTTTAACAGTACAACATTAGTAAGTGTGTCTGTATCTTTTATTTAATTATTTTTTGGTGGGGGAACTCATCAACTCATCCTGCATTTGTTGTCCGTCTGCTGTAGGACGCAGTCGAAGTCTGGAGGATGTCCGCGAGTCCGAAAACGAAAGTAACGACCTGTCGTTTGACGTAGAGAATACTATGCTGACCGTGGAACCGTCTGACATGTCTGAGATTGAAAGAAGTGTGACGCATGTGTCCTCTAACCACCAGCAGGCCAAACATACACGTGCGATCAAAGGACAGCTGGAACGACTAGAAAGCATGTACCATGACGTCATCAAGCTGGTTGGAACGGGAAAGCCTGAGAGCGGAAGAAGATGGAGTATTGCAAGTTCCGACACGAGTTCCTTGCGAAGGGGACGTCACGTTCGTTCATCATCCACTCATCGACCATACAGCAAAGATTTCAGGTACGTCCGCTCATGACCATACAGCAAAGATTTCAGGTACGTCCGCTCATGACCATACAGCAAAGATTTAAGGTACGTCCGCTCATGACCATACAGCAAAGATTTCAGTTATGTCCATCATGACCATACAGCAAAGATTTCAGGTACGTCCGCTCATGACCTTACAGCAAAGATTTCAGGTACGACCGCTCATCGACCATACAGCAAAGATTTCAGGTAAGTCTGCTCATGACCTTACAGCAAAAATTTCAGGTATGTCCACTCATCGACCCAGCATTTCCCCTGATTCTACAACGTTTGTGCTGTATGAGTTGGCGAATACACTATGGACGTTGGTTTTGTGTGCTGCATACACTATACGCGCACATTCACAGTCACAAAGTCACGTGATTGGTCACTCATTGATAAGCTCGTCTCAATCACGCTTAGACACGTGCAGATATTTGATCAGATAAAATAAAAGTGTCTTGTGAATGAACTGATGACATTTAATGTGTAACAAAAGTCTTGTGAATGAACTGATGACATTAAATTCTAATATGTAACATAAAGGTATGTGGTAACATTTAATATGTAACAAAATAGTCGATTAAAACTACTGACTTTTAAAGATGTTTTAACAAAGACACAGAAATGTTACAGTTGGTGTAATAAACGTACACAATCTCGCGTAAATTGTATAATTACACGTGGCATAATGTTGCAGTTGGTGCAATAAACACAATCTCGGTAAATCTACACATGGCATAATGTTGCAGTTGGTGCAATAAACACACAATCTCGGTAAATCTACACATGGCATAATGTTGCAGTTGGTGCAATAAACACACAATCTCGGTAAATCTACACGTGGCATAATGTTGCAGTTGGTGCAATAAACACACAATCTCGGTAAATCTACACGTGGCATAATGTTGCAGTTGGTGCAATAAACACACAATCTCGCTAAATCTACACGTGGCATAATGTTGCAGTTGATACAATAAATTCACAATTTTGGTGATCTACACGTGGCATAATGAGTTCACTCTACTAAGTGGATTCTAGTTGACACGACTCAATAAGTTTACGCTCTCCAAATACAACTTGCAGTATTGAGTGTTTTGTAAAATGAGGTTTGTGTTTCGGTGTTTTGTAAAATGAAGTTTGTTTTATGTACAGAGGGATTGTTTTGTAAAATGAAGTTTGTTTTATGTACAGAGGGATTCAGCGAAGGTTTCAACGACTGGAGTCGCACTTAGTGACCCTGGCGCGCAGTGTGGCACACCTATCCTCCGAAATGCGTTCCAACAACAGTCTTCGTCGTGACCTTGAACTTGTAAAAAGAGAATTAAAGGAACTTAAACAAAAAGGTCACGGAGGAGCAGACGACATCCCGAATGTTTCTTCGTTTGAAAAATTCCGAGGGTGGATTCCATCTTTAACTAATCCCAAGAGAATAAATAAACTTACTCAGTAAGTCTTCATCCCAAGAGAATAAATAAACTTACTCAGTAAGTCTTCATCCCAAGAGAATAAATAAACTTACTCAGTAAGTCTTCATCCCAAGAGAATAAATAAACTTACTCAGTAAGTCTTCATCCCAAGAGAATAAATAAACTTACTCAGTAAGTCTTCATCCCAAGAGAATAAATAAACTTACTCAGTAAGTCTTCATCCCAAGAGAATAAATAAACTTACTCAGTAAGTCTTCATCCCAAGAGAATAAATAAACTTACTCAGTAAGTCTTCATCCCAAGAGAATAAATAAACTTACTCAGTAAGTCTTCATACCATGATGAAAGTGTTTGATAACAAGAACAAAAAGCCCATACTTTGTGACGTTTATCACTGTAGTAATAAGAATATAGTAACATTATCAATAAGCCGTATCTTAAGATGTTTGTGACGTCTTTCGCTCTAGTATTCTAAGGCTGTCGTGACATCTACCAGTATAGTAATAATCCAAAAATGTCGTATGTTAGTAAAATAATATTAATAATAATATTAATACTCAGTAAGTGTAAAATCTACTAAAAGAGTGTTATTAAGCAAGCTGCTACATCTACCAGGAAAATATTCTTAGCATTACGTATTGCCATCTGCTAATAAAGTAAATTTATCCTGTAAGTGGATATATCTAGTAGTAACGTAAATTTATCCAGTAAATGGATATATCTAGTAGTAACGTAAATTTATTAAGTGGATATATATAGTAGTAACGTAAATTTATTAAGTGGATATATCTAGTAGTAACGTAAATTTATTCAGTAAGTAGTGATATCTAGTACTAAAGTAAATTTATCCAGTAAATGGTGATATCAGGTAGTAAAGTAAATTTATCCAGTAAGTGGTGATATCAGGTAGTAAAGTAAATGTATCCACTAAGTGGTGATATCAGGTAGTAAAGTAAGTGGTGATATACACAGGTAAAGTAATGCCATTCAGGGCTTTGCTTGAATGTCAAATGTGTGTCAGTCCTAAAATGAAGTAAAAAAATAAAATAAATTTCTTCACAGGTCAGTAAAAATAACAATACACACTTTAGCAACGGGTGGTGGTGGTGGGCTGTAATGTGTAGCATATGCAAAGGTGTTAATCTACTAAGTACCTGTCTATTGCCTGCTTAAAACTCTTTTGTGAGTAGAAATGTGTGTGTGTGTGTGTGTGTGTGTGTGTGTGTGTGTGTGTGTGTGAGTCAGTGTGTGTGTCTGTGTCTGTCTGTGTGTGTGTGGGTGGGTCTTGTGATGAGAAAAAATCATGTCTCGAGAGTAAGCGAGAACGTTGTAAGTTAAAGCGTTTCTGAAAACATTACCGGCAATACCACCCAGTCACATAACAAACGCTCTAAGCACTCTGCAATAATTATAATAAAACAAAATGACTTCATAAAACAAATAACTGAATTTGCTAAAAGGATAATTTTTATTTTAAGGCGTCTTGAGAGCACAATTGGAAAAGACGAACAATGAACTCTCTGTAGCGCAACTCGCAAGACAGCACAACGGGCCCTGATAAGAACCTCAACGTTTGACCTACTTTATTCTCGGAATGTTGACAATGCGTGTCAGATGATGAGTGTAAGATTCTAGTAAGTGGTGTACACACGTATGAGTTCAGCCAGGGTTAGAGTTTAAAACCAAGTGGTGTATATATACACCATGAGATCAGCCTGGTAATCAGTAATGTGCACACGTAGGCCAATGATAACAAATAGAGAGTTAAAAATAAAAATCGACAGTGAAGCAATACAAAGAGAAGGCATCGTGCGCTGTGAAGAGAATAACCTGTAGAGAAGTAGAGTTACGTCAAAGATTTAGATCCTAAAGCTTTGAGAATAATCCTGGCTACAGTGTGTTGTGAAGGTATTTTAGTTATAAGAAACAACTGGTAGACCAAAGAGATTAAATGTGTCCATCCCTATTTCTAGACTTGATTGTTATATAAATTGTTAAATGTCGAAGTGACTCGACCTTGGGCATTACTTGTGCTGATATTTTTAATTGTCAAAGTTGAAGTAAGCAGGTGGAGGATAGGCTAGAGATTGCTGATGCAATCCAAACCAGTTCCAACTGGATGAGTAGTTTTTATTATCCAATGGTTAATATTTACAAGAACGAGATCAGCCAATGGGCTGAGATCAAAAGTTTAAAAGCTGTAAAGAATTCTATTGTCTAATCACTTGAATTTTGTGTGACAAGAAGTCCGGTCATGAAAGGCAGCTGTTAGCTTAATGGTGAGTTAACTGACTGATTGAGAGAGAATGGGCTTAGAAATAGTTTGTGCATTTTTGCTATTGATGTGTTATACTTGAGTTTTATGTAGAGATGTATTATGTGAGTAGACTATTATTTCTACAAATTGTGAACTATGATGCTTATATGTAAAATGCTAAACACTTGATATTCTTTCTAGTGAACCTGTTCAAAATCTATTATGCTGCATGTATTTTTATGTGTGTGTATTGGGCTAATGAATACTGCTGCATAAAACTGTAAGTTGAGACTTGAATGTAAGAGAGAATGGAATCAAAAATGAATAAAATGGTAACTTAGCATTTGTTCCCTGATTATATTTTACATGGAATAAGCAGCCTTTTCATGTTTTACCTGAATCTTCTGGTTTACTGATTTATAAGCTGTTACGACCATGGTAGATGTGAGAAGTATCTACCACACTGTGTAAGTGTAAGGAATACACTGCAATCTGTTGATGTATGGTGGCAAGGTATGCTGACTACATCGAGTAATTTCTGGTACAAGGAAGTTACTAGAAATTGCTACAATTGTTGTCTGCTTGAGGGAGTTAATTGGCAGAGCACAGATTAGTCTCAAGAGAATAGCAGCTCATCAGTGTTCTGCAACATGCAAGGGAAACGCATGGAACCATAAACTTATGACTTTGTTGTGAAAAGTGTGCAAAAGACTATTGCAGCTTCACCTAGACAAGGTTACATACAAACTATTATCATTTATCTCTAATAATTCCATTTCTGTTCTCTTGTAAGATCTATCCTGTGACTTGTATTGACACTAATCTGTTGAATTGTGTGTTAGGATATAAGACTCTATAGGTATTACAATTATTCGAATCTGGTTTCATAGATATATTGATGACAAGTAATATTTTTCATTATATTTGTTATATGTATATTTGATTGTTGATTTACTAAATTTATTTTCATATTTATAGACCCTCTTATGCATATTGATACTATATTTTAGAGAAGAAAATAGTGGATGTGTCCTCACTAAATATAGATTAAATGACAGATTTATCTTTTCCGTTGGTAAGAAGTTTTTTATGTGATGGTAAATGCTTGTCTTTAATGTTGTGGAAGAGAGAAAATGTTTACAGCACCCGCAAATCCGCTAAGTAAGAGAGACGAGTGGTGTCTTCTGGAGAATTATTAATTTTAAAAAAATAAGATTCTCATCACTTTTAATTAGTTACAGGTGGTTAATTAATAATAATAATAATAATAACCATTAACTAGGTGGCGTACGCGTCACATTAGATAAAGGTTATCCCAGAGAAAAGATAGTTACAAGATAATGGTAGACCAGAGAAAAGAGTTACAAGATAATGGTAGACCAGAGAAAAGAGTTACAAGATAATGGTAGACCAGAGAAAAGAGTTACAAGACAATGGTAGACCAGAGAAAAGAGTTACAAGATAATGGTAGACCAGAGAAAAGAGTTACAATTTAATGGTACACCAGAGAAAAGAGTTACAAGACAATGGTAGACAGAGAAAAGAGTTACAAGATAATGGTAGACCAGAGAAAAGAGTTACAAGATAATGGTAGACCAAAGATCATAGACTTGTAGTATGCAGTATAAAAGAAGAGGTCTGCGATCAGAGCCTTGCGGTACATAGTAGGAAAGACTGTCTGGACTGAACTGTTACTATTTACTGAAATTTTTTTCTTTCGGTCTGGTCACACACACACACACACACACACACACAGAGACAGACACACACACACACATATATATATATATATATATATATATATATACTCACACTAGCACCCATACACCCACTCACACAGACAACACACAATGTTGGTTTTAAAACAGGTCTAACTTAATATGAAATGTTTTTATCAACAGTTTAAACAATTTAATTTAAAATGCTTTTGTATTAATTAACTATTAAATAATGTGTTGTTTTTTTTATTTGATTATATTTTTCCTTTTACATTCAACAGATTCTTTGGCCAGGAACCACCATTGCTAGAGATATTTTTAAAGAAACTAGGATATGAGGTAAGATCATGTGCCTTTGATATCAGTTTCAAGTAAGAGCTTTTGTTTTGAATGCAATATAAATATAGAGTGCTTCTTTACTTGCAAGTTTTATGTTAGATTGTATATTTTACTTACAGGTTTGATGTAAAATTCTTTACTTACAAGTATAATTTAAAACTGTCTTTACTTAAAAGTATAATTTAAAACCACTTTACTTAAAAGTATGATTTAAAGCCGCTTTACTTACAAGTATGATTTAAAACCACTTTACTTACAAGTATTATTTAAAACTGTCTTTACTTACAAGTATTATTAAAACTGTCTTTACTTACAAGTATGATTTAAAACTTGTCTTTACCTACAAGTATGATTTAAAACTGTCTTTACTTACAAGTATGATTTAAAACTGTCTTTACTTACAAGTATTATTAAAACTGTCTTTACTTACAAGTATGATTTAAAACTGTCTTTACTTACAAGTATGAGGTAAAACTGTCTTTACTTACAAGTATGATTTAAAACTTGTCTTTACCTACAAGTATGATTTAAAACTGTCTTTACTTACAAGTATGATTTAAAACTGTCTTTACTTACAAGTATGATTTAAAACTGTCTTTCTTACAAGTATTATTTAAAACTGTCTTTACTTACAAATATGATTTAAAACTATTTTACTTACAAGTATGATGTAAAACTGTCTTTACTTACAAGTATGATTTAAATCTTGTCTTTACTTACAAATATGATGTAAAATTCTTTACTTACAAGTATGATGTAAAACTGTCTTTACTTACAAGTATGAGGTAAAACTGAAAAATCCAAAGTGACAGCATGTAAGATTCTTGTCTCCAAAGTTTCCACACTTCCATATTTTCTCCATTCAAATTTATATTATTCTGCAATTAAAGTCATTAGCCCAATTCAGACAACATGGACATACAATACAAATATAATTCACTATTAACATTTCCACTAGAATCATGTCATATGATCAAAAGTGTAATTTTAAAAAAAAATCTCTCTAAATAAATATAATCATAATTAAATTCATGATTAGCATTTCCACTAGAATCATGTCATACGATCAACAGTGTAATTTACAAAATCTCTTTACAAAATCTCTCTAAGATTAAACCAATAGTTCTAAGTACATAAAATATATTTCTAATATTTCTGCACTCTCTCTATCAGTCAAATGACTCACCAACAAGCTCACGGTTAAGCCTATAGACCAGACTTGATAAAAGAAAACTCAAAGTAATGATAGAGAGAATTGACTGGGTATTTATGCTATTGCGTTTGCTAGAGCATGGTACTTGGTGTCTGGGTTTTTAGGATACATGTCCGCTGGGACATCGCTGTCTGATACCTATGTCATCTGCCATTTGTTTGCAAGGCGGGTAACCTCCAATGACTTATTTAATATTTGCTTTGCATCCTATGCATGGGGTGGGTGGGTGAAATTATTTTTTTAAAAAATACTTTGCTACATCCCACGCATGTTATTTTATACATTAATTATATCAAACAAGTGCAGACAACTTTGCACCATCACTGAATGAATGACATTAAATGAATTTTTATTTTAAAAAATGTATTGTTTCTATTTCTTCCTATGAATGAATGACTATAAATAATTTTTACAAAACAATGCAGTTTCTATTACTTTTTAACTACTGAAATGGATGAATTCCTATAAAACTGAACACATCTCATCTCTAAAACTGAATGTATCAAATCTCTTACTTCCTATAAAACTGAACGCACCTGAACGTACCCTGTCTCTTACTCCCTATAAAACTGAACTCTCAATGTCTATATTACTTCCTATAAAAGTGAACGCACATTCTCTCTTATTTACTATAAAATTGAACGCACCTTGTCTCTCACTTCCTTATCGTGGCTTTTACTTCCTATAAATCTGAACGTATCGTGGCTTTTACTTCCTATAAAACTGAACGCATCGTGGCTTTTACTTCCTATAAAACTGAACGCATCTCGTCTTTTATTTCCTATAAAACTGAACGCACCTTGTCTATTACTTCCTATAAAACTGAACGCATCGTGGCTTTTACTTCCTATAAAACTGAACGCATCTCGTCTTTTACTTCCTATAAAACTGAACGCACCTTGTCTATTACTTCCTATAAAACTGAACGCATCGTGGCTTTTACTTCCTATAAAACTGAACGCACCTTGTCTATTACTTCCTATAAAACTGAACGCATCTCGTCTTTTACTTCCTATAAAACTGAACGCACCTTGTCTATTACTTCCTATAAAACTGAACGCATCGTGGCTTTTACTTCCTATAAAACTGAACGCATCTCGTCATTCTTTCCTGTAGCGCTACACGAAGAACTTCCAGACAGAGCATATCGGAATGCTGGAACTCCCGTACCTGACCGAGGACAGACTGGAAAGTATCGGCATCCCCATGGGGCCAAGACTGCGCATATTGCAGGAGTCCCAACTCTGCTTCCGGCAGGAAAACTTCGACATCTACATCGTCTGACACCTTAATGCTTGCTTGCAAAGAGTCGGGGGGGGGGGGGGGGTGGCGGCGTTGTATGATAAAACGTCTGACACCTAGTGTGTGGGGTGGTGGCGGCGTTTGATAAAATGTGTCATAGGACACCAAACTCTGGGATTCCGTCAAGAAAATGTCCACGTTTACTTAATCTTAAACGTATAATGTGTTCGTACTGGAATTTTTACTGACACCTTCGTGTCTTTTTTCACGTCCTACTCATGTGTCGCTCTGGCTTTCTCGTGTAATTTTCTCTCATATTTTATCCTGTATTTTTTCTGTCTATTGTGGATTTCTCATGTGTCTTTATATCTTTCTCGGTGTCTTATTGTCTTTATCCTGTTGTATACTATGGATAATGTATCCCTCTACAATACATAGACATATTGTCTTTTTCCTGTTGTATACTATGGATAATGTATCCCTCTACATAGACATATGTAATATATACATTTTTATGCCGTATACTTAGTGCATACTTTTTTTTTTATGTATTGTGCATAATGTGCCAGCCTTTATATACTCTATGTGATGTATGCGTGCGTGAATGTAACTATAGATGTTAGTTTCGTGTGCTACACTCCACTCGCACCAAGGTACATATAAAGTCACAAAGCTTAGTCGCATCCCAGACACATTAAAAGACAGGTACAGGCTTGCCCTCAGTCACACTCAACCACCTCTGACAGGTGTAGACAGATGGTAAAATAAATAGACAAGACTGACATGGTAGACAGGAGATAAAATAAATAGACAAATCTGGCAGGTGTATCAACATGATAAAATAAATAGACAAGACTGACATGGTAGACAGGAGATAAAATAAATAGACAAATCTGGCAGGTGTATCAACATGATAAAATAAATAAAACAAGTCTGATAGATAAACATGTGGCATTTCATTTGCAACCAAAAAAAAAGTTGATTGTTTAACGATATACGAACACAGACAAATCTATTTGACACAAAGACGTACAAAGTCTGTGTAGATAATGTTTTACTATAGACGTACAAAATCTGTGTAGATAATGTTTTACTATAGACGTACAAAGTCTGTGTAGATAATGTTTTACTATAGACGTACAAAGTCTGTGTAGATAATGTTTTACTATAGACGTACAAAGTCTGTGTAGATAATGTTTTACTATAGACGTACAAAGTCTGTGTAGATAATGTTTTACTATAGACGTACAAAGTCTGTGTAGATAATGTTTTACTATAGACGTACAAAGTCTGTGTAGATAATGTTTTACTATAGACGTACAAAGTCTGTGTAGATAATGTTTTACTATAGACGTACAAAGTCTGTGTAGATAATGTTTTACTATAGACGTACAAAGTCTGTGTAGATAATGTTTTACTATAGACGTACAAAGTCTGTGTAGATAATGTTTTACCTATAGACGTACAAAGTCTGTGTAGATAATGTTTTACTATAGACGTACAAAGTCTGTGTAGATAATGTTTTACTATAGACGTACAAAGTCTGTGTAGATAATGTTTTAACTGTAATATAAAGGCATTCATTCATTCAGTTAAAAAAGTGAACACAACTTGTTGAAGTCTATTCGTATATTATCTAACTAGGGAAAGATAATTCTAAGCCCACTTATCAAAGAGATGATGTCTTCCCAGACAGGATTGCTGAGATGAAGATTAGTGACTGACAGTTAGAGTTAGATAGACTGGTAGTCAAAATGTTAGCATATGATTGCTGAGATGAAGATTAGTGACTGACAGTTAGAGTTAGATAGACTGGTAGTCAAAATGTTAGCATATGATTGCTGAGATGAAGATTAGTGACTGACAGTTAGAGTTAGATAGACTGGTAGTCAAAATGTTAGCATATGATTGCTGAGATGAAGATTAGTGACTGACAGTTAGAGTTAGATAGACTGGTAGTCAAAATGTTAGCATATGATTGCTGGAATATAGCAGGTACAGTTCACCAGAGCCACTTGTATAAATACAGTGGGCAATTCATCAGAATTGAGCCAAGAAGATTACAAACTATGTATACACTTGTTTAAATACAGTGGGCAATTCACCAGAATTGAGCCAAACTCTGTATATTCTTGTTTAAAAACACACTGGGCAATTCACCAGAATTGAGCCAAGCAGAATACAGACTCTGTATACTCTTGTTAAAATACAGTGGGCAATTCACCAGAATTGAGCCAAGCAGAATACAGACTCTGTATACTCTTGTTAAAATACAGTGGGCAATTCACCAGAATTGAGCCAAGCAGAATACAAACTCTGTATACTCTTGTTTAAACACACTGGGCAATTCATCAGAATTGAGCCAAGCAGAATACAAACTCTGTATACTCTTGTTTTAAACACAGTAGACGCTTCACCAGCTCAGAGCCGGTGTTTACAATTACAGCGCGACGCATTTATGAATATTGTCTCTGAATGGTGATGGATCAATAATTCACATTTACTTTATTTTCAATAACAGACAAAATAATTCACACTTGGCTTTATTTTCAATAACAGACAAAATAATAAAGAAGATATCTATTCATTTCTGTATGTTTCTAATTTTATTGCATAATTGCATGAAGTAAATGAGTAAAATGTATGTGCGGACAGTGGTCAGCTAACCATTTTAACACTATACGCGCTTCCAGAACTGTTAGAATTATCAAGGTCAAAACTACTAGGTACAGCAATGACCTTAATTAAGTACAATAAGGTCATGCCTGGTGCTCCACATTCCTTGTTGACCGCACGATTCAGAGGAAGAAAAGGAAGGGTGGGAGACACTAAGAAAATTTGTCACTATAAATTTGTTTGTTGTATCATACCGTATAGTTATGATGTCTTTATAAGCTTTGTGTAATGTGTCAGTCTTTATAAGCTTTGTGTAATGTGTCAGCCTTTATAAGCTTTGTGTAATGTGTCAGTCTTTATAAGCTTTGTGTAATGTGTCAGTCTTTATAAGCTTTGTGTAATGTGTCAGCCTTTATAAGCTTTGTGTAATGTATCAGAGTTTATAAACTATATTAAGCATCATACTTATATATCTTGTACATAGCATATCAATTTTTATTTACTGCACTGTGCATAAAGTATTAATATGTACTGTTCATAATATATCAACTTTTATATCCAATCTTTATATACTATGCATATTACATCAATCTTTATATGTTATACATAATATATCAATATTTATAAACTGTACATAATATATCATTATTTATATACTGTGCATAATACATCAATCTTTGTATACTGTACTTAATATATCAATCTTTATAAGCAGTACATAAATACATCAGTCTTTATAAGCAGTACATAAATACATCAGTCTTTATAAGCAGTACATAAGTACATCAGTCTTTATAAGCAGTACATAAATACATCAGTCTTTATAAGCAGTACATAAATACATCAGTCTTTATAAGCAGTACATAAGTACATCAGTCTTTATAAGCAGTACATAAATACATCCGTCTTTATAAACAATACATGAATACATCAATCTTTATAAGCGGTACACAAATACATCAGTCTTTATAAATAATACATCAATCTTTATTTACTGTACTTATTGACTCAGTCTTTATATACCCTACATAATATATCAATCTTTATAAACTGTGAGTAATGTATGTCTAAATGCCATGTACAGTTCTAGAACAACACTGATAGAGTGAACATAATATATCAATGAATAAATTCATTACTGCTGAAATTAATACACATTAACGGACTGAAGTTGGAATTTTGAAAACCAAAAATTAATTTTTTTAAATTACCACCTCTTATAAGACCGTCCATTTGTCACGTGACGCATTATATTGCTGAGTCATTCCTTGAAGTTGTTATGGCTGTGATGAGTTGATTGTTTATCTGTTGACAGCTTGTTTAAATGATGATATTCTCTTTTTTAGAGGACACGTTTTTCCGATTTAAATGTCAGGTATTCAATAAATATTCCATTTATCACGTTATTGGCTTGTCTTGAATGCTAGCGGATTGCCAGATTACAGCTTGTTTAAATGAGGTTGATATTCTCGTTTTAGAGAACACGTTTTCCCGATTTAAATTTCAGGTATTCAATAAATATTCCATTTATCACGTTACATACTGGCTTGTCTTGAATGCTAGCAGATTGCCAGCGGGCGTGAAATCAACGTATGCGTGTGAGTCAGATTTTTTTTAAAAAAGCATTTTCTACTCTGCGAGCTTTGCTTTTTTTTTTTTTTAAATAGTCCTATAGTTAGGTGTCTGTAGGATATTTTTTTTAAATAAAGAATATGTTTATTAGTCCTATAGTTAGGACTACTGTTCCTATGGTTTTGTTTGTAGATAATTTAATTTATTGTTCATATATTTTCTACAGTTTGTTTGTATAGTATTATGGTGCTCACATGTTTTCTACAGTTTGCGGAGTATTCTTGTGTCATGTTTTCTACAGTTTGCGGAGTATTCTTGTGTCATGTTTTCTACAGTTTGCGGAGTATTCTTGCTTCATGTTTTCTACATTTTGTTTACAGAGAATTCTGGTGTCACGTTTCCTACAGTTTGTATATAAAGTATTCTGGTGTCACGTTTCCTACAGTTTGTATATAAAGAATTCTGGTGTCACGTTTTCTACAGTTTGTATATAAAGTATTCTGGTGTCACGTTTTCTACAGTTTGTATATAAAGTATTCTGGTGTCACGTTTTCTACAGTTTGTATATAAAGTATTCTGGTGTCACGTTTTCTACAGTTTGTATATAAAGAATTCTGGTGTCACGTTTTCTACAGTTTGCAGAGGATTCTTGTGTCACCTTTTCTAAAGGTTCTTTTTTATTAAAGAGTATTCTGGTGTTCACGTGTTTTCGACAGTTTGTTTGTAAAGTTTTATAGTGTTTATATGTTCCTACTGTTTGTTGGCAGAATATTCTGGTTCTCACATATTTTCCTTTATTTTTTCTGTAAAATATTTCATTTGTGTTTATATTTGTACAGTCTGTTTGTCGCCTATTTTAGATTCCATTTATTTCCTAGAGTGTTGTATGTAGAGTATTTTATTTAGTATCCAAATGCTTTGTACAGTTTGAGTATTCTATTTTTCACACGTTTTGTACAGTTTGTAGAGTAAATTCTATTTTTCACAAGTTTTGTACAGTTTGTAAAGTTTTCTAATTTCCACATGTTTAATGATAGATAAGAAAAATCAAAGATCAGATGGTGAGCTCTGGAGACAAATGAAATAGCACTAGTGTTGACATATGTTTAGTCATAAAAAATAAAAAAATAAAATAAAAAACAAATGGTGACATTTGGAGACAAAAATTAGAGTAGTGGAAACATCGTTGACTGCGAACATCGCGACCCCTCTGTGATGTCATCAACAAAAAATCTTACTGGAAGCTAACGGATTCTATACTAAAGCAAAACATTTGAGGAACAAGAGTAAATAATTCGTACCATGAGAAAAGGTTGAATAAAGAGACAATGCTGGGAAAGTACATACCTATACAATTTTGGAAAATTACATAAACATACAATTTTGGAAAAGTATACAAACATACAATTTTGGAAAAAGTACATACCTATACAATTTTGGAAAAGTACATAAACATACCATTTTGGAAAAGTACATAAACATATAATTTTGAAAAAGTACATACCTATACAATTTTGGAAAAGTACATACCTATACAATTTTGGAAAAGTACACAAACATAATTTTAGAAAAGTACATAAATATACAATTTTGGAAAAGTACATAAACATACAATTTTGGAAAAGTACCTAAGCACACAATTTTGGAAAAGTACACAAACATACAATTTTGGAAAAGTACCTAAGCACACAATTTTGGAAAAGTACATAAACATACAATTTTGGAAAAGTACATACCTTTACAATTTTGGAAAAGTAAACAAACATACAATTTTGGAAAAGTACTTAAGCACACAATTTAGTAAAAGTACATAAACATACAATTTTGGAAAAGTACATAAACATACAATTTTGGAAAAGTACACAAACATACAATTTTGGTAAAGTACACAAACATACAATTTTGGAAAAGTACACAAACATACAATTTTGGAAAAGTACACAAATATACAATTTTGGAAAAGTACATAAACATACAATTTTTGGGAAAGGTACATACCTATACAATTTTTGAAAAGTACACAAACATACAATTTTGGAAAAATTACATAAACATACAATTTTGGAAAAGTACATACCTATACAATTTGGGGAAAGTACATAAACATACAACCTTAACTGCTCATAGTTCACTTAAAGTCACATAGCTCACAGTTCACAAAACGACACATTGAGAGATATATTATAAGCTACACAAATCATTACAGATTCTACAATTATACACTGCGAAGTATTATGCTACACAACCCTCTTTACAGTGTCTACAATGATATACTGCTAAAAAGAATTATATACTGAACAACTTTGCATACAGTGTCTAGAGTGCCCCTCTAAAAAAGAATTATATACTGAACAACTTAGCATACAGTGTCTAGAGTGCCCCTCTAAAAAAGAATTATATACTGAACAACTTTGCATACAGTGTCTAGAGTGCCCCTCTAAAAAAGAATTATATACTGAACAACTTAGCATACAGTGTCTACAGTGAAATACCTCTAAAAAAGAATTATATACTGAACAACTTTGCATACAGTGTCTAGAGTGAAATACCTCTAAAAAAAAAGAATTATATACTGAACAACTTTGCATACAGTGTCTACAGTAATACAGTATTAACTCTCTATGATGTCAGTCTACATTGACACATGACGACCAGCATTAACTCTCTATGAAGTCAGTCTACATTGACACATGACGACCAGCATTAACTCTCTATGATGTCAGTCTACATTGACACATGACGAACATATTAACTCTCTATGATGTCAGTCTACATTGACACATGACGAGTAGTATTAACTCTCTACAGTGTCAGTCTACATGACGAGCAGTATCGAGGGCTACTGTGCTCTGCACAATTGTCAGGGTGATCTTTCATTTATCCAGACATTAGACTACTACTTAATCTCACATCAGAATAAAAAGCCTTTATCAGTCTATCCAGACATTAGACTACTACTTAATCTCACATCAAAATAAAAAGCCTTTATCAGTCTATCCAGACATTAGACTACTACTTAATCTCAGGTCAAAATAAAAAGCCTTTATCAGTCTATCCAGACATTAGACTACTACTTAATCTCAGGTCAAAATAAAAAGCCTTTATCAGTCTATCCAGACATTAGACTACTACTTAATCTCAGGTCAAAATAAAAAGCCTCTATCAGTCTATCTAGACATTAGACTACTACTTAATCTCAGATCAAAATAAAAAACCTCTATCAATCTATCCTCTCTGAGCTGTCAGGAAGACTATCATGTTTACACTACTACTTAATCTCAGATAATTTTTTTTTAAAAAGCCTCTATCCAGACAATTAACTGTCAGTAAGCCTATTGTGTTTGCACGACTCAGTTCAAAATAAATATACTTTTTAAAAGTCTGTATCCAGACAGTAACTGTCAATAAGCATGTTGTGTTTACACTCCTACTCACTCACTGTTCAAACTAAATATACTTTTATAAAGACTATCCACTCGGTTAACTGTCAGTAATCCACTCGTTTAAACCACTTCTTAGTCTCAGTTTCGATTAAGTTTTTTTTTACATTTCGCAGATTCTTTCCCCATGTTCCCTTAGAGTTTTCCTGCAAGATAAACTGCTTTATATAGTCAGGTATTAGCTTCCCCCTTCCCCCCGATTCAGGTAAAAGTCAATCGCTCGAACTATTTATAACTATTGTACCCAGTCAGTTAATAATACTTTTCACGATCTTTTAGGCCTAATACACTGACACTTCTGTAATCAATTACTGTCAGATTTTATATTTTTATACCTATTTGTACCCAGTCATTTAATAATAAATTTCTCACGATCTCTTAGGCCTAATACACTGA
Source organism: Sinotaia quadrata (assembly GCA_028829895.1). Classification (NCBI taxonomy): domain Eukaryota; kingdom Metazoa; phylum Mollusca; class Gastropoda; order Architaenioglossa; family Viviparidae; genus Sinotaia; species Sinotaia quadrata. The sequence continues at coordinate 504,635 of CM054177.1, forward strand.
CACTTCTTTAATCAACTGTCAGATTTTATATTTTTATACTAACACTCTATCAATAGTCAGCCTCTAAAGCTGTCCGGTACTGACAATGCCTTGTTTCTCACTATGGAGATAATTGCGCCCCTATGGCCCGTAGCAGCACTAAAGAGTTTCCTCCCTTGAGCAATGAAAGATAAATAGCTTTGCTGTCACCAGCAACACATTGCAGTAACATCAAGGTATTTCTAGGTCGGGGCTCCAGTTCACGACGGACGGAAAGCCTGAGGGAAGAAACACGCACCTTCTCTGAAGGTACACACATAGGGGAGGTGTGGCTTCCACATGTAAGCAAGGCTCTGGCTAAGACTAACTAGAGCTGGCTAAGACTAACTAGAGGGTAACGGCCCGCGCTCAGGTCGACCAGGCACGTATATGTCCTTGAAGTTGAAAAAGTTTTGGCGATAAGGTTCTAGATACACCGCGAGAACGGGCCAGACGGTAGATTGTTCTAACGCGCGCGTGTGTGTGTGTGTGTGTGTGCGTGTGCAGCCATACCTGTCTAGCTCCTGGGAATAAAAACATTCCTGAATTTGCATGCTAACGAAATGGGTCTCGACTTCTGTATCAGGCAGGCGGTTTGAGCCACTGCTGGAAATGTCTTCGACCAGCGTACGCCTCACTGCCTGCAGTCGGGACAAGTTGTGTCGGAGACCACAGAGTAGAATATTTGCTTCACTTACCCAAGTCTAAAGCTTAGTCCACTAAAATGGCTTTGTGGCTGGAGTGATTTCTGATTTCAGGTACACACGTGATTTAATACTTAGAGATAACTGAATTTTAGGGCTCAATTTAAAAATAGTTTAGTCATTAGGTGGTTCCCGCCAGGTCTAATTACTCGAAGTAGTCAAGGAAATGAGTATCGAAAAAAGGACAATGACCAAAGCAAAACAAAAAATATTTTATCATCGGTCTATACAAGGACATATGAGTATGGGAGTTGACACACTGGTTGTCTACCGAGTCTAAGACAGTGCACTAGTTGCCTACTAGCTGACACACTTCTGAGTCTGAGTTGTCTACTAGCTGACACACTTCTGAGTCTGAGTTGTCTACTAGCTGACACACTTCTGAGTCTGAGATGACACTCTAGTTGTCTACTAGCTGACACACTTCTGAGCCTGAGCTGACCCTAGCTGTCTGCTAGCTGTCGTGAGTATGAGCTGACATGCTTAGCTGGTTTGTTGGCTGACACGACTTGTGTCTGTGAGAGATCATACTGTACAAATGAGTCAACGTTGTCTGTGAATCTGTGTTCGAATCCTTGGTTTGGAGAAGTGTCCATCACGAGTGACCGCTACCAAGAATGGCCACTCGTCCGTCATTCCTGGGCCTCCCAGGCAACAGGCTGACAAGTCAGGAGAAAGAGCGATCTAGTTATCTTAAGGTAAGGCTTACCTCGTGTTATTTTAACGATTTTAGAAACTAGGGTAAACTTAATTATTTCCAATCATGCATAGACTGGCAGATATCAGTACATTCAGGGTGCGTGTGTATAGATCAGTGTAAACAAGTACTCCCAAGCTATGTTTATTTATCGGTGCAGGTGCAAACAGATTTGCAAGCAGTGTATGTGTATTAGTGCAAACAGGTGTGTATCAGTACAAGGTCATGTCAGTACATGCAAGGTGTGTATGTAAATCATTGCAAACGGGAATGCATCATAACATTCAAAGTGCGTATTTCAATACATGCAAAGTGTTTTTTGTGTATCTCTACATTCAAATTGCGTTTGTGTATCGCTACATTCAAATTGCGTTTGTGTATCACTACATTCAAATTGCTTTGTGTATCACTTTATTCCCAGCGCGTTTATCAACAAATTTGAGTTGTGTGTTGCACTACATTCGAAGTATGAATTTCAGCACACGTAAGGCAAGATGTGTATTAGTATATTAACGTGTTTATTACAAAAATGGCAAGGTGTGTATTAGTATATTAACGTGTTTATTACAGAAATGGCAAGGTGTGTATTAGTATATTAACGTGTTTATTACAGAAATGGCAAGGTGTGTATTAGTATATTAACGTGTTTATTACAGAAATGGCAAGGTGTGTATTAGTATATTAACGTGTTTATTACAGAAATGGCAAGGTGTGTATTAATATATTAAGGTGTTTATTACAGAAATGGCAAGGTGTATGCAAGTGCACATTATGGTCTCAGAACACGGAACAGACCTATTAATACGCGTCTTCAGTCTACAAATAGATTGTCTCTATTCCTCTATGCATGATCTCTATATCACGGAAGGTTAATACAACATAACAAAGAATATATGAAGTGATTGTACAAATTGTATTTGGTAGGATGATTGTAAACACCCACAAACTGTATTTCATGAGATGACTGCACACCCCCACAAACTGTATTTCGTGAGATGACTGCACACCCCCACAAACTGTATTTCATGAGGTGACTGTACACATCCACAAACTGTATTTCATGAGGTGACTGTACACATCCACAAACTGTATTTCATGAGGTGACTGTACACATCCACAAACTGTATTTCATGAGGTGAATGTACACACCCACAAACTATATTTCGTAAGATGACTGTACACACCCACAAACTATATTTCGTAAGATGACTGTACACACCATAAACTGTATTTCATGAGACATTATTAGCCTGCATTTTGATTTATCAAAGTCTAACAATTCCAACCACACTAATAAATCATTCCATTGATTTTAATTACTAATTTAAAGAAAAAGAGCATGTCATTAACTTTACCTATTAATTTCAAGAAGGGCGCGTCATTAATTTTATTTACTCATTTCAATTTTTTTTTAAAAGAGCTCGTCATGAATTATACTTACTCATTTCAAGATAAAAAGCATATAATTAATTTTATTACTCATTTCAAGATAAATAGCACGTCATTAATTTAACTTCATTTCAAGAAAAAGAGCGCGTCATTAATTATATTTAGGCCTACCCATTTCAAGATAAATAGCACGTCATTAATTTCACTTCGTCATTTCAAGACAAAGAGCTTACTGCTAATTCAAGAATACTGTCAGCAATCAAAGAGTGTGTACTAGCTCGGTTTGTTCCTGTTACTTCGTATACTTCCGTGTAGAACGGTAAACACCACTGTTTAGTAATATGTCCGTGTAGAACGGTAAACACCACTGTTTAGTAATATGTCCGTGTAGAACGGTAAACACCACTGTGTTTAGTAATATGTCCGTGTAGAACGGTAAACACCACTGTGTTTAGTAATATGTCCGTGTAGAACGGTAAACACCACTGTTTAGTAATATGTCCGTGTAGAACGGTAAACACCACTGTGTTTAGTAATATGTCCGTGTAGAACGGTAAACACCACTGTGTTTAGTAATATGTCCGTGTAGAACGGTAAACACCACTGTGTTTAGTAATATGTCCGTGTAGAACGGTAAACACCACTGTGTTTAGTAATATGTCCGTGTAGAACGGTAAACACCACTGTGTTTAGTAATTCTAGGTTCTGGAACTGTTTACACCGCCTGTTTATTAATTATATATTGTTCTTATTATTTATTACCCAATAAAATTATTAGAGTTTTGCGAGCGACTGGCCTGGCCTTTAAAATGTCGGTTGTTTCCTTGTCAGGTTCATTTTGGAATGATGTTGGCAGTTTCTCAAAAATGTATAATCGTTGTGGAACCACAGTGACTAAGTGTTGCTGGCTGATTATTGCAATGAATCAAAATTCGTAAACATATGCCGTAACGTAAAATTAGAGTGAGCAATTATACAATGCTGACATGAGCAGTTTAAGCCATAACTGGTTCTTTGTCAAGAAACTTTGTTTTGAACAGTGTCCGATATGTAAATGTATTTAATATTCTGTCTGCTGTGTATGTCTTCTTCTAAGTATATGTGATAGGGACTGCTTCTGCGTGTCTCTATATATTTAGAGTTGTCTGCACTTGTCTTTGTACATGCATTATAAGAGTACCTTCTATAATTGTGTTAGTACATGTATGTTAGAGAGTTTTCTGTATTTGTGTTAGTACATATCTATTAGAGAACCGATTAAAGTGTGTTAGTATATGTCTATTAGAGAGCCGTCTATAGTGTTAGTATATGTCTATTAGAGAGCCGTCTATAGTGTTAGTATATGTCTATTAGAGAGCCGTCTATAGTGTTAGTATATGTCTATTAGAGAGCCGTCTATAGTGTGATAGTACATGTCAGTGTGACGTTTTGCTGGGAGATGGGGAAAATGTTAATTCTCCACCACCCTGGGCCGCCTGTAACCTTTGGCTAATCCCCAAAACACAACTTCTGGCTGGCCACACCTGTTAGACAGATGAATGATAGATGATATAGAATAGAATAGTGATAGTTCTAGAACAGGGATGCACAAACATTTTAGGCCAGAGGGCCAAATTTCCTATTGATAGTGCGTGGAGGGCCGCCACATGGATGGCTCAGTAGAAAAAAACCCCACAAATAATGAAATAATGTGCTTTACATTCGTAATATGTAACATCCGAAAGTCCCAAGGGGGCCGCAGAGAGCCCTGTCTCGGGCCGCGGCTTGTGCACCCTTGTTCTAGAAGATGATCGAGCCGTACAGCCAGGATAATAAGTAATTACAGATGACAGACTGCAACATATAACACGCTAACATGAATGGTCTGTGTATCAACAATAATTGTATTCAACAAGAAATAGCACAAGACAGCATGGTTATATATAGCAATAATAGTTTAACAGTTACCGGTATAATTAGAGTTTTATATATATATTTAAGTTCATAATCACAGCCATGTTTAGTCATAGGGCACTGTAGTAGTTATTTGGTTTGTTCGTATGAGCAAACTATAAATGAGTTTATACTGTTTCTGAGTGAACTCTAAAAGTACTTTGATTAATGTTCATTTGAACTGACTGAATCTTGACTGAAGCTATAAGGTTGTTGAATTTATAATTACTTAACTTAGGATCACTTGACATGTCGTCTATACCAGTGACTGTCGTTAGCAGATGCACACATGGTCCATTGAACCTGTCTTTGGCACATGGGTTGTTTTGCTCTGGTATTGCTTCGTGGTTCAATACTCACGAAAGTCAACATCCAAGATAAAGTGGTTCTCTTCTGGAATTGTTTCATAGTTCAACGCTCATAGAATCAATGTCTCAGATAAGGTACTGGTCTGCCAGTAAAATATAACGATGGTTTCATGCTGCTTTGATAGCTGGCAATAAGGGTAAGGGTAAGGGTAAGGGTTAGGGTTAGGGTTAGTAATAGGACAACTATGAGCCAATATATGTGTTGCCTCAACAGTCAGTTGATCAAATGATGATTTACAGGTGGTTAGGGTTAGTTTACAGGTGAGTTTCTTATACGTTTGTTTGCATATGGTTAGGGTTAGGATTAGGGTTAGGGTTAGGGTTAGTAGTTTACAGGTGAGTTTCTTATACGTTTGTTTGCATATGGTTGAGCAATGCTCTGATTGGTTCAATAGAGTGAGTGTCTGGAACATTCAGATATATTTCCAGCCCAGGAAAGGGTCAGCCATTCTAGAAGGTAGGTTTGTGTGTACTCTATATTTAGAGGAGGTGGGTGTGGGCTACATAAGCCATTATGCGACAGTCTGTTAGAGAATTTTCTGCATTTGTCTCAGTACAGGTATTTTTAGAGTGTGTTAGTACAGGTCTGTTAGAGAGCTTTCTATAGTGTGTTAGAATATGTCTGTTAGAGAGCTTTCTATAGTGTGTTAGTACATGTCTGTTCGAGAGTTTTCTGTATTTGCCTCATTACAATTATTTTTAGTGTTTTCTGTAGTTGGTTAGTAGTTGTCTATTAGAGTGCCTCCCATGTTTGTCTTAGTACATTTCTATTAGAGTGTTTAATATATTTGTCTTAGAACAGGTCTGTTAGAGAGCTATGTGTTTTGTCTTAGTACATGTCTATTACAGTACATTGCATGATTGTCTCAGTACATGTCTATTAGGGTGCCTTGTATGTTTGTCTCAGTACAAATCTATTTGAGTGCCTTGTTTATTTGTCTTAGTTCCTATTAAAGTGTCATGTATGTTTGTCTTAGTACATGTCTATTAGAGTACATTGTATGTATGTCTTAATACATGCCTTGTATGTTTGTCTTAGTATATGTCCACTAGAGTGCCTCTCATAATTGTCTTAGTACCTGTCTATTTAAGTACCTTGCTTGTTTGTCTTACCGTGTATATAAATTATATTATATTTATCTTAACATAAGTATATTAGGGTGCCTTCTGGGTGTCTTATTCTTAGTACATAGCCAGAAATTGGAGGGGTGGTGGAGGAAAGGTTCTTTGACTTTATTGACTGTGGTAAACGTCATGATCATGATGTTACCAGAAACAGCACTTAACTGAACCTCATTATAGACTCACACTTTGTACACTTAAGTAATGTATGTAAACCTCATTATAGATACTTTGTACACTTAAGTAATGTATGTAAACCTCATAGACACTTTGTACACTTAAGTAATGTATGTAAACCTCATTATAGACACACTTTGTACACTTAAGTAATGTATGAAAACCTCATTATAGACACTTTGTACACTTAAGTAATGCATGTAAACCTCATTATAGACACACTTTGTACACTTAAGTAATGTATGAAAACCTCATTATAGACACTTTGTACACTTAAGTAATGTATGTAAACCTCATTATAGACACTTTGTACACTTAAGTAATGTATGTAAACCTCATTATAGACACTTTGTACACTTAAGTAATGTATGAAAACCTCATTATAGACACTTTGTACACTTAAGTAATGTATGTAAACCTCATTATAGACACTTTGTACACTTAAGTAATGTATGTAAACCTCATTATAGACACTTTGTACACTTAAGTAATGTATGAAAACCTCATTATAGACACTTTGTACACTTAAGTAATGTATGAAAACCTCATTATACACTCAGACCAGAGAAGTGCTGTCATTGTTTTAAATCTTCATCGATAGTCAAGAGGCAATTGTTGTTTGTACGCATGTGAACATCATGCAAACAGTCACCAGTTGTTTGTACACTTAACTGATACATGTGAACATTATTCAATCACCAGTTGTTTGTACACTTAACTGATACATATGATCATCATGCAAACAGTCACCAGTTGTTTGTACATTGTACACGTCATACATACATTCAGTGGGCAAAAATTCAAAACTCATAATTAATAGTAGTACTTGCAAACATAATATATGGTCACCATATCCCGTAAAATAATGTACTGCCACCAGTCAAAAACGTGTTAGACCTAATTATTAACGTTGTCACCATGTATGTGTTTTACTCTTCATGCACGCATGGTCTTCAGACAGATGTGATAAACTCTAAATATCATGTAAACATAGTCACATAATACAACTGTCTTACTTTTAGATACATATGAAATCGTATTCTTAAGTTTGCATATGAAACTGTATTCTTAAATAGAAATAAATCAATCAGGTATCACAGTCACCAGATATTATTTTGACTCAACTTCTGCACAAAATGTGACGTCATGCGTGCATGTGCTGTCTGCCCACAAACGCACTGTGTGTAGTCTGCCCACAAACGCACTGTGTGTAGTCTGCTTGTGTTGACAACTCTGGTCTATTGTCACTTTCTGCCTTCTTCCCTGTCAGGTTGCGTGACAGCGCTCCTCTTAACCGCCAATCCTACAAATACCGTTCGCCTCTTTATGCGACCGCCACAAGTCATCAAGAGTTTTGCTGATCTTACCACCGAGACACGCGCAAGGAGTGTTGTCATGGCAATGTCGCCCATGTGTCCGTTCCTGACTTCCATCGGCGTCTGTTGGTATCTCCGACCCACTGCACCCCACTAATATGCAAATTACAACCGGTGAATTGTAAAGAAAGAAAGGACACTTTTAAGAGATGAGCACACCTTACACCAAACCCCCATCCCCACCCTGAACGCTGCACCTTCAGTTTCCGGTGTGAGCTTCGTTCTCTTTCTCGTTCAGCTGATCAAATGAATTAGTCATGGTCTCTTTTTAAAAATATTATTTTATGTGAATATGTATCATTTAAACATACTTCTGAACTGTGCCAGAGTGTTACGTGTGTGTTAGAGCGTGTGGTGGGAAATTTGCAGCTGAATGAAGCTGTCGTTATTGTTTGTTGGCTCAGTGTCAAATTAACACAAGCCATTACGTTACATCCTGTACCGCGAGCTGCCATTGGTGTTTTGATATCAACTCGAGTATCGCATTACTTATGTCACTCAGATTCACGCGCTTTTCAAATCTAATGTGGACTGGTTATTTTCGTGTCAACTGCGATTTACCCAGCGGTCTGTTCCTCTTGTGTCGGCGTCACTCAAATGGAAAGTAACGCTATTTCAGCGATAGAGAGAAAAGAATAGATTCTTTAGACTACTAGTTTTGTTTGTCTAGTGTCACCGATTTTTTTGTTTGTTTGTATACAGTATATAATTTTAAGGCCTAAAATACAGGCTTCCAAAGTTTGGTTGGTAACAATTAACTACAGACGTAGATTACAGCCGTGGTCAGGGTTAGAGAGTTCTTAACAAGAGATTGGTGAGAGAGTGGTCAAAAGTGTAGGCCTAGACTAGAGAGTTATCAGGATTTAGCATCTGGTGAGAGAGTGACCAGGATTAACAAGAGACTGGTGAGAGAGTGAAAAGTATAGGCCTAGAGAGTTATCAAGATTAGCTACTGGTGAGAGATTGGTGAGGACGAACAAGAAACTGGTGAGAGAGTGATAAGGATTATAGAGAGTTATCAGGATTAGCGACTGATGAGAGTGATGACAGTGTAGTCATGAGTAATGCCCCCTACCTAGATAAAGCAGAGAATCAGAATTGAAGTCGGATGACGAAAACTTGGTAAGTATTAACGAATGGCGTAGAAATCATCTGGGAGGGAGGTCAGGTTTAACAAGCGACTGATGAGAGGTTAGTCAGGATTAACAAGCGACTGATGAGAGGTTAGTCAGGATGACAGATTGGGAATACATGTACAACGGACAGCTGTAAATAAGAGAAAGGAAAACAGTAAAGCTCGGGTTAAGAACCAAAGACACCACCGATTGGTCACTTTGACGTCATTATTAGAATTATGCAAGGTCTGCGTAGTTACCATTGCCAGCGGGTATATTTATTCTGTCGTAAAGCAGTGACCAGGGGGGGGGGGGAGTTGTAGCTAGTCCTGTGAGCAAATTGACCAGGGTGGGTGGGTAGCTAGTATTGTGAGCAAAGTGACCGGGGATGTAGCTAGTACTGTGAGCAAAATGACCGGGGTGGGGTGGGGTGGGGTAGCTAGTATTGTGAGCAAAATGACCGGGTGGTGGTGGTGTAGCTAGTATTGTGAGAAAAATGACCGGGAGGTGGGTGTAACTAGTACCGTGAGCAAAATGGCTGGGGATGGTGTAGCTAGTACTGTGAGCAAAATGGCTGGGGATGGTGTAGCTAGTACTGTGAGCAAAATGACTGGGGTTGGGGTAGCTAGTACTGTGAGCGTTCTTATGATTCCATGTAGCCAGTACTTAAAGTGTCAAAATTTCATTGGCCGCCATCGCGCACGACTGCGCTTTAATATTGTCTCCATTCCTTTATTGTCCAAGGAAACTTACAGCAAGTCTGCACTCCTTTATTGTCCAAGGAAACTTACAGCAAGTCTGCACTTTAGCATTGTCTGCACTCTTTATCGTCCAAGAAAAGGGCTTCTCATTACCAGTGTCTGCAAGGACGTCTCTACTATCATCTCTTCAAAAGTGCTTGTAAATGACATCTCTACCACTAGTATTTCATTAACAGTGCTTGTAAATGACATCTCTACCACTAGTATTTCATTAACAGTGCTTGTAAATGACATCTCTACCACTAGTATTTCATTAACAGTGCTTGTGAATGACGTCTCTACTACTAATATTTCATTAATAGTGCTTGTGAATGACATCTCTTCAATAATATTTCATTAATAGTGCTTGTGAATGACATCTCTTCAATAATATATCATTATTAATATGTGTAAAGAACATCTTTACACTTGTATTTCATTATCAGTGTGTGTAAATGACGTTTCTACAATACCCTCTCAATATCAATTTGTGTAAAGGACATCTCTAGTATTCACGAATGATTTCTCATCTCGTCTATAAGTTTAAGTGTGAGATGATGACATTTTTCAAATGAATTTTCTTCACAATGGTTTCTGTTGAAGATACAGAAAATGGAAACCTTTTACAACAGTTCTGTCAGGTAACTAAAACATTTTTTAAAAATTAATATTTAGTGAAACAAACAAAAAATGTTTGTCATTGTCTGTTCCTTCCAAAATTCACAAATCAAAATGACCTATTTTTAAAAACATCCAGATAAAAATGAAACTTATCATGAGTGCAAGAATTTTTCTTTTTGACTTTTGTAATGTTTTCTAACCTAGTCTTGCAATGTATAGCTGCTCTCTCTCTCTCTCTCTCTCTCTCTCTCTCTCTCTCTCTCTCTCTCTCTCTCTCTCTCTCTCTCTCTCTCTCTCTCTCTCTCTCCTTTGTTTCGTTTTATGTACATTTGTGCCAGATTATCTCCACTGGTGTTGAGCGAGTTCTCTGTTTCGTTTTCTTGTTCGTTAAAACCGGATGTGTCTGACTATTATTTTCCTCTTTGTTTCGAAGTTTGAGTGAAAGTCGGATTGTCTTAAGCCACACTAAAGGACGAGTTTTCCTTTGTTTCGTTTAATTTGCAATTAATTCGGACTGTCTTAACCCACATAAAATGACAGGCTTTTCTCTTTGTTTCGTTTATGTTGCTATTAAGTCGGACCGTCTTAACCCACATAAAATGACAGGCTTTCCCGGGTTGCCTTAGACAACAATAATTAATTTTCTTTTTTGGTTCGTTCTTTTCTCCGTGATTTATCGAAGGTGGTAGTAGTCCACACTACATTAAACTAAGACACAGTGATAACATTTCAAATAGCTGTGATTATTTCATTGTTAAATAAGTAAAGACACAGATAACATTTCGAAAAGCTGTTATTATTTCATTGTTAAATAAGTAAAGACAGTGATAACATTTCGAATAGCTGTGAATATTTCATTGTTAAATAAGTAAAGACACAGATAACATTTAGTACACCTGTGATTATTTCATTGCTAAATAAGTAAAGACTGATAATATTTCGTACAGTTCCGATTATTCTACAGTTAATTTAAGTGTGGACAGTGATAATCATTCATAAAATTCTGAGTATCTTATAGTTATTTGTGTGAAGGCAACGATACCCAGATGTATAGTTATGATTATTCCATTGTTAATTTAATGAACAGAGAGATACCCAGATATAGTTATGATTATTCCATTGTTAATTTAATGAACAGAAAGATACCCAGATATAGTTATGATTATTCCATTGTTAATTTAATGAACAGAAAGATACCCAGATATAGTTATGATTATTCCATTGTTAATTTAATGAACAGAGAGATACCCAGATATAGTTATGATTATTCCATTGTTAATTTAGTGAACTGTGAGATACCCAGATATATAATTATTATTATTCTCTTGTTAATTTAGTGAACAGAGAGTTACCCAGATTATTCCATTGTCAGTGTAGTGAACAGAGAGATAGCCAGATACATAGTTATGATTTTTCTATTGCTAAATTAGTGAACAGACAGTTATCCAGATTATTCCATTGTCATTGTAGTGAACAGAGAGTTACCCCAGATTATTAAATTGTCATTGTAGTGAACAGAGAGTTACCCCAGATTATTAGTTATGATTATCTCATATAATACCTATGATAATGTTTTCATTTTCCTATTGCTAATTAAGTGAAGTTATCGCTACCCATATATATAATTGTAATTACCCCATTGTTAATGGAGTGAAGATATTGATACACACACACACACACACACACACACACACTGTTTTAATTATTCCATTGCTAATTAAGTGAAGATATTGATACACATATATAAAGTTGCAGTTATCCCATTGCTAATTAAGTGAATATATTTACACACAAATCTAAAGTTGTAATTATACCATAAATAAGTAAACCCATATATCAAGTTGTATTTGTCCCATATGTTGCTCCCTTCACCCGGTATCTTATTCCCTTCAGTCAGTATGTTGCTCCCTTTATCTTGTATTGTATTCCCTTCAGTTGGTATGTTGCTCCCTTCATCCGGTATCTTATTCCCTTCCATCGGTATGTTGCTACCTTCATCCATCAGTTGGTATGTTGCTCCCTTCCGTTGGTATGTTGCTTCCTTCATCCATTAATTATCTTATTCCCTTCAGTCAGTATGCTGCTCCATTCCATTGGTATGTTGCTCCCTTCCATCGGTATGTTACTTTCTTCTGTCGGTATGTTGCTTCCTTCCATTGGTATGATTCTTTCTTCATCCGGTATCTTATTCCCTTCAGTCGGCATGTTAACCCCTTCAGCCGAAAGTAAATCAAGTTATACATGTAGCTAAGTACTTGAAAAAACAACATTACAACATATAATAAAATAATTGTATTCTGTATGCGAAAGAAATGCAACACTATACCATAATAAAATATCTTGTATTTTGTACTAAAAAAACAACATTATACCATATAATAAAATATTTTGTATTCTGTTTGCAACACTGGAGTTATTTCCTGTCACAACTAAAAGCCTAGCTGTTTTGTCAGTAAAAGCCTATCTGTTTTGCTAGTGTCTTATTTTAGTCGTCAAAACCGTCCACACCACAGTACGATATTCAGATTTGAAATGCCGCATAGCATGTTGTTCCCTTTATCTGGTATCGTATTCCTTCAGTCAGTATGTTGTTCCCTTTATCTGGTATCGTATTCCTTCAGTCAGTATGTTGTTCCCTTTATCTGGTATCGTATTCCTTCAGTCAGTATGTTGTTCCCTTTATCTGGTATCGTATTCCTTCAGTCAGTATGTTGTTCCCTTTATCTGGTATCGTATTCCTTCAGTCAATATGTTGTTCCCTTTATCTGGTAGTTTTACTAGACGACTTCTCCATTTTGAAGTTGTTTTTTTTCTAGATAATTTTTGACATCTACAAATAACACTTTTTAAAAGTGTATTCATTGCTTTTCATTGTTGTTGTTTTAGCGTACATCGAGATACTCTTCACTGGAATGGGAACATCTGTATAATGAGTGTGTGGAGGGAATGTCTTTATTATAATATATTCGTCTTGTCAGTGGCAATGGGAACATCTGTATAATGAGTGTGTGGAGGGAGTGTCTTTATTGTAATATATTCGTCTTGTCAATGGCAATGGGAACATCTCTGTGGATGGGGATGAGGTCTTTATTGCAATATATTTGTATTGTCTGTGGCAATGAGTTCATCTATATGACTAGGGAGGTGGGTTTATTTTAGTGTGTGTTTGTAGAAACAGAACATTTCCATGGTTATTTCTATGAGGGAATCTGAAATAAGGTGAGAGAAGACAGTGAAGGTGTCTGAAATAAGATGGGCTCTAGGTTTAATGGTAGTGAGTTTCGGATTTGATAGAAAACATCGAGAGAGCCTGAAGTAAGACTGGCACCAGGTTTAATGGCACTAAGCAGTGCAACTGAGAAAAGACAATTAGAGACTCGGAAGTAAGACTTTGGCGCCAGGCACATAAGACAATGCGAAATTCTTACTTTCTCGCGAGTTGTCTCCTGCTTGCACTTATCGGCATGATTCTTTTGCTGATAAAATGGCGAAGTCCAAGTCGTCGTTTCCTGTACGGCTTAATTTCTGTTCTTGAATGTTAGTGCAGCAGTTATCTCTCTTGGCAGGCAGCATGGGCACACGTCTTGCACGAGACCAGTGTCTCCCGGCCAGTCGCCAGTTGGTGTGGTAATGGGATTTTGTCTACAATGTTGTCGCGAAATTGGTGAACACACACACACACACACACACACACACACACACACACACACACACAAACACACACACACACAAACACACACACACAAACACACACACACACACACACACACACACACACACACACACACACACAAACACACACACACACAAACACACACACACAAACACACACACACACAAACACACACACACACACAAACACACACACACACACACACACACACACAATTTAACCTACGTCTAATATCCTCTGTAAAACGTCACAACTATTTTTGTAACACGGTATCCTGGTTATATTTATATATTTAAAAGTGTACACACACACCAAACACATCACAATTATTTTTGTACATTTAAAAGTATACACAAGACACGTCTCAAGTATTTTTGTACATTTAAACACGCGGTGTCCTGAGCAAAACTCTGTAAGCTGTAAGATTGTAAACTGTATATATCTAATGAGTTTTAAATAGCGTTTTATTTTATTCTCTTAGAACTTTCTAATTATAGCGTTCCAGTTTATTTACTGTGAACTTACACTGTTATAAATATTGTGACACCGTGCTGTTTGCTAACTGTAGATTCCTTCACGCCCTTGTTCACAGTAGCAATCTAAGTACTTGTACACAGTTCATTGTTAGACTACACACTAAATATAGCATTGTTCACAGTAGCAATCTAAGTACTTGTACACAGTTCATTGTTAGACTACACACTAAATATAGCATTGTTCACAGTAGCAATCTAAGTACTTGTACACAGTTCATTGTTAGACTACACACTAAATATAGCATTGTTCACAGTAGCAATCTAAGTACTTGTACACAGTTCATTGTTAGACTACACACTAAATATAGCATTGTTCACAGTAGCAATCTAAGTACTTGTACACAGTTCATTGTTAGACTACACACTAAATATAGCATTGTTCACAGTAGCAATCTAAGTACTTGTACACAGTTCATTGTTAGACTACACACTAAATATAGCATTGTTCACAGTAGCAATCTAAGTACTTGTACACAGTTCATTGTTAGACTACACACTAAATATAGCATTGTTTGTTAACTGTGTCATCGACTCTTCTGATTATTTCGATTTTTGTAAACCTAGACAGTCAGTGTGGCGGAGTAAATCTGCCTATCCCTATTTCTATACTTAATAATTATTTCTTTGTTGCCAATGTCAAAGTGACCCGACCTTGGGCACACCTTATGATGGTATTTTTTTAAGTGTCAAAGTTGGAAGTAAACAACTCAGGTGGAGAATGTGCTGGAAAATTGCTGATGCAATCAAAGCCGGTTCTAACTGGATGAGTACTTTTTTTCTGACTAATAATTTACACATGTTCATAACAATTTCATCCAATGGGGAAGGACCGATAATTTCTTTGTTGAAGAAGTACTCTATTCTAATAATTTGAACAGAACAAGAGTCCGGTCATAAAGGCGATCGTTAGTTTATGGTAACTGACTAATAAGGGAAGAATGGACTTAGAACACATGTTTACTATTGATATTGATTTGAATTAGAGAATGCTTATATAATTGAACCATTATTTCTGTGTTCACTAATTTGATTACGTTGTACATTTTTACTTGCGAATTTTAATCGATGCTTTATTTCATATGCTGTGTGTGTGTGTGTGTGTGTGTGTGTGTGTGTGTGTGTGTGTGTGTGTGTGTGTGTGTGTGTGTGTGTATTAGGTTAACGAAATTGTTGCAAGATTTGTAAGTTGAGAATTTTTGTAAGTGAGAAAGGAGTTACAGAGATGAAATATGACTGAAATTTATTGCTGCCTTTTTTCGCTTCAGGCTACAATGACTATTGTACCCAACCTGATCACGTTCTGTATGCATCCAGTGTTATCAGTGAACTTATCAGTATTGGTGAACTGTAGTATCGGTGAACTGCAGTATCGGTGATCAGTATCCGTGAACTGCAGTATCGGTGAACTTATCAGTATCCGTGAACTGCAGTATCAGTGAACTGCCCTATCGGTGAACTTATCAGTAACGTATTGCTGTTAAGTTGGTTCCTGTGAATTCTATTCGAGAGCCAATAAAGTGAAAATGGTGGCTTGAGTTTGGTCTTGCGAATTCATGAAGATTATTTTGAATATTCCTCGTGGTGTGCTGAGTAGCATACACGAAAATTCGGGAACATTTCTCCTGATATGCTTGGTAGTGCAAGGAAAATTCTGGATGATTCTCCATGGTGTGCTTGGAGAGCATATCGAATATTCTGGAACAGTTGTCTAACGTGCCCAGGAGTGCATGAAACCGTCGTATTTATAAGGACAGTAACGTCTTGCAAACTGTGTGATTGTGGACACATGCTGGTGACAGTTGATGTCTTTGAAAAGATTATGTACATTGACTATAATTACTCAACTCGCATGTCTATGATAAATTATGAATTTGATTATATATATGATCATTTGACTGCCGTCGTCTATGCTAGGATAAATTGAATGATTGTCTAGCATTGTTGTGAAGCAATTTAAATGTCATTGCTCTTTTGATTGTATATTTGATTGTTGATTTAATATACTTATTGTTAAATTTATTTGCCTTCTTAAACATATTGAAAACCATATGTTGGAGAGATAGTGGGTGGACGGGGGCTCGCTAAATATAGATTAAAGATGCATGTGGCTTCTCATTTGATAAGACGTTTTCCACCAACGGAAATATTGTGATGGTAAATGTTTTTCTTTATGTTGTGGAAGAGAGAAAACGTTTACAGCTCCCGCATATCCGCCAAATGAGAGAGACGAGTGATGTATTCTAGAGAATTGTTAATAACATAAATTAAGATTCTCATCACTTGTAATTACTTAAGGATAATAAGAATAAAAATCATATCAATAACTAGGATGGTGTTGTGGTCTTCTGAATATAGACTTCTTTGTTAACCTACACAGTCATAGAATCTGTTAATTATACATGTATAGTCATAGAGTCTTCCAAATATAAACATAAAAGTCTTTTACTCATAACCAAACTACAATTTTTTTTACTCAGAAGCTTACTACAAAAGTCTTTTACTCAAAACCAAACAAAGGGTCTTTTACTCCTGACCAAACTACAAAATATTTTACTCAGAAGCTTACTACAAAAGTCTTTTACTCAAAACCAAACTAAAGAGTCTTTTACTCATAACATAACTACAAAGTCTTTTACTCATAAGCAAACTACAAAAGTCTTTTACTCATAACCAAACTACAAATGTTTTTGTACAGAATTTAAACAGTCTCAATCCAGAACTTCTTGTTGAATTAAAAACAAACTACGGCATGGCTTTGCTTGTTGTCTGCAGACTTCATGTACAGTGTTTCTCTTGACTCCAAACTATAGAATTTATTTGCTTGCTGTCTGCAGACTTCATGTACAGTGTTTCTCTTGACTCCAAACTATAGAATTTATTTGCTTGTTCTCTGCTGACTTCATGTACAGTGTTTCTCTTGACTCTAAACTATAGAATTTATTTGCTTGTTGTCTGCAGACTTCATGTACAGTGTTTCTCTTGATTCCAAACTATAGAATTTATTTGCTTGCTGTCTGCAGACTTCATGTACAGTGTTTCTCTTGACTCCAAACTATAGAATTTATTTGCTTGTTGTCTGCAGACTGTGTTTCTCTTGACTCCAAAGCAAACTACAGCATGTCTTTGTTTCTGCAGAGATATCTGTACAATATTTTTCATGTTATAAGCCAATTAAATGACTACCTGAACTTACTTATGACTGCTTTGTTGTTTAGAAATGATATTCTTGTGAAAAACGTGAACTTACTTATGACTGCTTTGTTGTTTAGAAATGATATTTTTTGTAAAATACCTGTATAGTGTACAGTTAATGAGGATTTCCGTGTTTGATGAAGAACAGACTTCATCTCCGGCCACCCACCCCCTCTCTGGTGTTCATTTCAAGTGTTCCTTTTACCACTCCCTCATCTCTGACTTAACTTGATTGCCTCCCCTGGAGACTGGCTGTCGGACTGTCAGGCCGCTCTGCTCTTCAGTGGCAAAATGCCAGAGTTCCGGGATATTTATTTTTATTTAAGTGAAGGTTTTCAAAGTATTATACGAGTGTACGATAATTATAAGGTGTCAGAATGTATTATACGGGTGTACGATAATTATAAGGTGTCAGAATGTATTATACGGGTGTACGATAATTATAAGGTGTCAGAATGTATTATACGGGTGTACGATAATTATAAGGTGTCAGAATGTATTATACGGGTATACAATAGTTATAACGTTTCTGAAAGTATAATAAGCGTATACAATAAAATGTCTGAAAGTATTATACAGGTATAAATAGTTATAAAGTGTCTGAAAATATTATACGGGTATAAATAGTTATAAAGTGTCTGAAAGTATTATACAGGTATAAATAGTTATAAAGTGTCTGAAAATATTATACGGGTATAAATAGTTATAAAGTGTCTGAAAGTATTATACAGGTATAAATAGTTATAAAGTGTCTGAAAGTATTATACAGGTATATGTAGTATAAAGTGTCTGAAAATATTATACGGGTATAAATAGTTATAAAGTGTCTGAAAATATTATACGGGTATAAATAGTTATAAAGTGTCTGAAAGTATTATACGGGTATAAATAGTTATAAAGTGTCTGAAAATATTATACGGGTATAAATAGTTATAAAGTGTCTGAAAATATTATACGGGTATATGTAGTTATAAAATGAATGAAAATATTATTTGTGAAAGCAGTAGTTATAGTATATGTAGTTATAAAATGAATGAAAGTATTACACGTGGATAAAGTACGTATAAGTTGTTTACCACTATAAGATGACTGTTTTCACAATGACTGTTTACACAATGACTGTTTTCACAATGACTGTATACAATGAATGTTCACAAAAGATCATAGGCTTTGAGTTACAAAACTAAAGATCGTACGCTTTGTGTTACAAAACAAAAGATCGTAGGCTTTGAGTTACAAAAGAAAAGATCGTAGGCTTTGAGTTACAAAACTAAAGATCGTAGGCTTTGAGTTACAAAACAAAAGATCGTGTAATGTTGTTTCAAAAAAAAAACAAAACAGGCTTTATAACAGATCATAGAATCGTGTGGTCATGAAAGAAAGATTATGTAGTCATGTAGTCATGTTGTCATGTGGTCATGTAGTCATGGTGTCATGTAGTCATGTAGTCATGGTGTCATGTAGTCATGTAGTCATGGTGTCATGTGGTCATGTAGTCATGGTGTCATGTGGTCATGTAGTCATGTTGTCATGTGGTCATGTAGTCATGGTGTCATGTGGTCATGTAGTCATGGTGTCATGTAGTCATGTAGTCCGAAAACAGGAGATGTAAAGTCTTGCGGTTATAAAACAGATGGTATAGGTATTTAGCCTTAAAGAAAATTATATAGACCTTTTGAGTCTAAATACAGACCTTTTGAGTCTAAAACAAATTATACAGACCTTTTGAGTCTAAAACAAATCATACAGACCTTTTGAGTCTAAAACAAATCATGCAGACATTTTGAGTTTAATACAAATTATGCAGACCTTTTGAGTCTAAAACAAATTATGTAGGCCTTTGGAGTACTAAAACTTATTATGTGGGTATCTGGTCATAAAACAGATTATATTGGCCTTTGGTCATAGAAAAGATTATATAGGTCTTTTGAGTAATAAAACCAATTAATAGGCCTTTAGTTGTAAACAGATTTTACACGCCTTTTTAGTAATAAAACAGAGAAGCAAACTTCATTTTTCTGATTTATATTTTAGTAATAAAACAGAGAAGCAAACTTCATTTTCTGATTTATATTTTAGTAATAAAACAGAGAAGCAAACTTCATTTTCTAATTTATATTTTAGTACTAAAACAGAGAAGCAAACTTCATTTTCTAATTTATATTTTAGTACTAAAACAGAGAAGCAAACTTCATATTCTGATTTATATTTTAGTAATAAAACAGAGAAGCAAACTTCATATTCTGATTTATATTTTAAAAATGGCTTTATCGAACAACTATTTCCATTTTACATTTTTTTTTTATTAGAAATGTTAAAATTTTTGATTGTCTTTAACTAAATACTTGCTTGAAAACTGGTATTTACACAAATATTTCATGTCAGCTTTAATAGTCCAGTCTTGATAACTGGTATTTTTACATGAATATTTCGTGTCCTCTTTATCATCTTGTTCTGAAATTTCTCAATAACCACAATGGCGAGAGACTTACTGATTTATTACCAAAGTTTCCTTGTTTGGCGCGGGGTATCAATTTCCTCGTTTGCAAGAGGCGCTACGGTCGTAATCTTTCAAGAAAGCAGTTATAAAATAATGTCTTTTGATATTGCCCAATACCTCGAGAGAGAGTGCGATTTAATTCGCAATATGACAGCAATACGATACTCATGATTTTTCACTAAATTTTAGGTTTTCTAATTGGCACTGTTTAAATAGTTTTCGATGAAATTTTAATTTCAGTGAAAACACTTTTCCTTGCATTAATTCTCTTTTCGTTTCAGTGAAATGTTCTGTTCCATTCAGTAATTCCCTTTACATTTCAGTGAAAAATACTGTTCCTTTCAGTAATTTCCCTTTTCGTTTCAGTGAAATGTTCTGTTCCATTCAGTAATTCCCTTTACATTTCAGTGAAAAATACTGTTCCTTTCAGTAATTTCCCTTTTCGTTTCAGTGAAATGTTCTGTTCCATTCAGTAATTCCCTTTTCGTTTCAGCAAGGCCGGATTAATTAAGGCACGATCGAGCGGTAACACTAATAGGGCGCCAAAATTTCCGCACCCAAATTAATTTTTAAATATAATTTTTTTAAACATTTTACAAATGTACAGTGTGGGCGTAACAAAAAATATCGCACGTGCTGATGAACATGGAGCTGTCCCTGCGTTACTGTTCCCTTCAGTAATTTTGTCTCCATTTCTGTAAAAGAGTAGTTCCCTTCAGTAATTTTGTCTCCATTTCTTTAAAAGAAATAGTCTCCTTCAGTAATTTTGTCTCCACTTCTGTAAAAAAAAAAAAAAAAAAAAAAAAAAAAAAATCCAATTCTGTAAAAGAAATAGTTCCCTTCAGTAATTTTCTCTCCATTTTTGTAATTAAAAAAAATAGTTTCCTTCAATAATTTTGTCTCCATTTCTGTAAAAAATAATAGTTCCCTTCAGTAATTACAGTGCAATCTGAACCGTTATTCTATGGACGCAGTTCAAACTCAGGCCTATAGCGCAAACATTAGACTGTGCGAATTGACTCAGTTTATTCTTTGAGTACATGCACACTTAAGATACGCAGTGCCTATTGATTCCTTGTTACAGACTTTCTGACTGTGACTACAGACCTAGCTAAAGTTTAAATAATATACAAGTTATTCGAGTTATAGACTTAGATCTAATTTCATTTCATACATTGGAGTTCACTGAAATTCCACTTACATTTAATTGTAGAATTATCTGAATTGGTAGACTTAGATTTCAATTGTTTATTGATTAATTAAATATTCGGAGTTATATGAACATGCAGATTTATATGAATATTTAGATTTAATTCTTTGTAGAATTATTTGAATGTAATGTTTTTGTAGAATTATCTGAATTTGCATTGTATTGTTTTTAGAATTATCTGAATTTATAGACTTAGATTTAATTTTTTTGTAGACTTATCTGAATTCGTAGATTAGATTTAATTAATTAAGGTTGTAGACTAAAGTTATGCGATATTGTTTAATGATTAACACAATTTCGAAACTAAAGATTAATGATTAATTGAATTATATTTGTTGTTTGGGCTTTATTTGTTGTTTAGGTTTAATTTGTTGTTTTGTTTAATTTGTTGTTTTGTTTAGGCTTTATTTGTTGTGTCGATTAGGCTTTATTTGTTGTGTCGTTTAGGCTTTTTATTTGTTATATTGTTTAGGCTTTTTATTTGTTATATTGTTTAGGCTTTATTTGTTGTGTCATTTAGGCTTTATTTGTTGTGTCGTTTAGGCTTTTTATTTGTTGTGTCGTTGAGACCTTATGCACGGCGTAATTTATTTTTGTTGTAGGTTTTTTTTATTGTGTTGTTATATTTTCGGGTTTGAGTCTTAACTAAGTTTGAAGTCTTAGATTTTCTGGAGAGATGTGTAATAGTTGTTGTAATATATGTATTAGACGCATGTCTTTATAGGTACTCACTCACACTTCTAATAGCGCAGTATATATATTAGACGTATGTCTTTATAGGTACTCACTCACACTTCTAATAGCGCAGTATATATTACATATTAGACGCATGTCTTTATAGGTACTCACTCACACTTCTAATAGCGCAGTATATATATTAGACGCATGTCTTTATAGGTACTCACTCACACTTCTAATAGCGCAGTATATATTTACTCACTCACACTTCTAATAGCGCAGTATATATATTAGACGCATGTCTTTATAGGTACTCACTCACACTTCTAATAGCGCAGTATATATTTACTCACTCACACTTCTAATAGCGCAGTATATATATTAGACGCATGTCTTTATAGGTACTCACTCACACTTCTACTAGCGCAGTATATATTTACTCACTCACACTTCTAATAGCGCAGTATATTTATTAGACGGGTCTTTATAGGTACTCACTCACACTTCTAATAGCGCAGTATATATTTACTCACTCACACTTCTAATAGCGCAGTATATTTATTAGACACTTATGTATGTACAGTCACGTGAATTAAGCGATCCTACAAGGACGAAACATTTCTTAAGTCTTGTTTAAAGAGAGTTATTTCCCCTTTTAGAGCAGAGATTTATTACAATATCAGTTTCACATAGACAACAGCTGTTAAATAGTTCAATTACTTCTTAAAAGCAGAAGTATGGTTTTCGTATATGCACGTTGTTGTTGAAGTGGTTGAAGTATTGAACGCGAACATAGAGTTGTGTGCTTGGTGCTTGGTAATAGATATATGTAATCTTTTAGATTATTAGAACATTGGTTCATGTTAGATATGTGTAAAGCAATAATGGTGCTTGGCAATAGATATATGTAATCTTTTAGAACATTGGGGCATGTTAGATATATGTAAAGCAATAATGGTGCTTGGTAATCTTTTAGAACATTGGGGCATGTTAGATATATGTAAAGCAATAATGGTGCTTGGTAATCTTTTAGAACATTGGGGCATGTTAGATATATGTAAAGCAATAATGGTGCTTGGTAATCTTTTAGAACACTAGGGCATGTTAGATATGTGTAAAGCAATAATGGTGCTTGGTAATCTTTTTAGAACACTGGGGCATGTTAGATATATGTAAAGCAATAATGGAACATTATTTATAAAATGATGATCAGTCTGCTCATCGTGATTGTTTTTCTTTCGCGGCTCGTGTCATCATGTACAACATAATAGGAAACAGTTCTTTGAAAAAACGGTTCGTGTCATCCTGTACAACATAATAGGAAACAGTTCTTTGAAAAAACGGTTCGTGTCATCCTGTACAACATAATAGGAAACAGTTCTTTGGAAAAACGGCTCGTGTCATCATGTACAACATAATAGGAAACAGTTCTTTGGAAAAACGGCCGTGTCATCATGTACAACATAATAGGAAACAGTTCTTTGGAAAAACGAGATTTGAAATACATGAGATATTACAGATATGGTCATAGAAAAAAATCACAACTATGGTTATATAAAGTGATCATAAATATTGTTACATAAAATGATCATAAATATTGTTACATAAAGTGATTACAAATATTGTTACATAAAGTGATTACAAATATTGTTACATAAATTGATCGCTATAAACGTTAGATAAAGAAATATATAGTACTTTTACGTAAAATAAATATCTCAATTATTCTATACTGTATCTACTACTATTGTAACATAACCCAACCCTATACATGACGTAACTGCTTTTAAAATATAACGCAATCCCGTCTTTCAGGACTATCCTCAAATTAAGAACTGACATTTACTGTCCCGTCTTTCAGCACTGCCATTTTCTGTCCCGTCTTTCAGGACTGCCATTTTCTGTCCCGTCTTTCAGGACTGCCATTTTCTATCCCGTCATTCAGGACTGCCATTTTCTGTCCAGTCTTTCAGGAATGGCATATTCATTCTGTAGGTACTATTATTTCCATCTTGTCTGTTTTATCCCGTCATTCAGTATTGTCATTTCTGCCCAATCATTCAACGCTATCTTCTCCATTCTGTCTTTTATTTCTTTCAAATGAATATGCCAGTTATTCTAGGTGGGTTGGATTTTTTTGTTTGTTTGTTTGTTGTTTTTTTATATCAAATAGTGTTATTGTATAGTATTGTAGAATGGTGTTTCTTGTACAGTTTTTAAGTATAGAGTCTTATTGTATAGTGTGTGTGTGTGTGTGTGTGTGTGTGTGTGTGTGTGTGTGTGTGTGTGTGTGTGAACAAGTCTAGACTCTAACTGGCTTGTTATTTTTACGTAGAGCATGCGTGGCATCAATACTCAATCTACCTGGCTTGCTATTTACACAGAGCACGTGTGCTGTATCAAATGTGGACATGATAGATGAGCCCTGAGTCAGTATTGGCTAAATTTAGTAAGAGGTAGCCTTTAACGTCTAAAATTAGTTGAAAACTTTTAAGTTTCTCATTTGGCAATCAACATTGCCGGCATATGGCATTCAAGGGTGCTGGCATTATTCATTTCTCGCTAACTTTGTTCGTAAACAAGAATTACAAAGCACTCCCGCCCCCTTTCTTTCTTTTTCTCCCCTCCTCCCTGTTTTCCCTTTCTCTTTCCTTCTCTCTTTTTTCCCCTCCTCTCCCTTGCTTCTTTCTTTTTAGTCTTTTCTCTTGCTTTTTTCTCCCCCACCCCCACCCCATCTCCGTTTTTTCTTCGTATTCTCTCTCTTTCTCTCTTTTTTCCTTCTTTAGCTTTCTTTATCCCACCCCTCTCCCGTGTCTCTCTCAACATTTATTCATCTTTCCCCCTCTTTTTTCCTTCTTTAGCTTTCTTTATCCCACCCCACTCCCGTGTCTCTCTCAACATTTATTCATCTTTCCCCCTCTTTTTTCCTTCTTTAGCTTTCTTTATCCCACCCTACTCCCGTGTCTCTCTCAACATTTATTCATCTTTCCCCCTCTTTCTTCCTCTCTTTCTCTTTGATATCTTTCCCTGTGTCTCTTTCTCTTCCTTTCCTTCTCTTTCTATATCCTTCCATTTTCTATCTTCCTTTCTTTAGCTTTCTTCATCCTTCCCAGTCTCTCTCTCTCTCTCTCTCTCTTCATTTTTGTCTCTTTTAGTCACACTGTTTCTCTATTTATTACCTTCTTTCTTTTCTTTCTTTCTTTCTTTCTTTCTTTCTTTCTTCCTTCCCTCCCCTTGCTTTGTCTTCATTTAGCGTTTGGTGAGTTCTCAGTATACTGTGGCTGTCTCCAGTCCAGCATTTAATGAGACAACTGTTTTCACGTTCTTTTTAGTTTCAAACTAAAACACTTCACTGAAGAACCATGCAAAGTTCAGTTACGTGGTCTCGTAAGTAGCCATTGCTGTGTGTGTGTGTGTGTGTGTGTGTGTGTGTGTGTGTGTGTGTGTGTGTGTGTGTGTTCTGAATGTCTCTTTTTTTAGTAAAACGTAAATCTGATGAGGAAGCTGTGTGTATTATTCTCATCGCCTTATTTGACGTCTTCTAGAAAAACGTAAATCTGATGAGGAAGCTGTGTGTATTATTCTCATCGCCTTATTTGACGTCTTCTAGAAAAACGTAAATCTGATGAGGAAGCTGTGTGTATTATTCTCATCGCCTTATTTGACGTCTTCGATGGATCCATGATTCCAACATTTATCTGTTTGTCTGTCTTTCCCATGTCACTTGCCTAATTGATATATAACTTTCTTCGTTCTCATCAAATGTACTGAACCCCCCAAAATCTACCCCCGTAGCATTGACAATGTTCTCTAAGACCGACAATTTTATAATTTTGTTATCAGGGCTTTTAATTTCATAATTTTGTTATCAGGGCTTTTAATTTTATAATTTTGTTATCAGGGCTTTTAATTTCATAATTTTGTTATCAGGGCTTTTAATTTCATAATTTTGTTATCAGGGCTTTTAATTTCATAATTTTGTTATCAGGGCTTTTAATTTCATTCAGTCTTCTCTTAGCATATGTGTTATTTCATATATCATTCTGTTAGAATGTCGGGTTATTTCATATATCATTCTGTTAGAATGTCGGGTTATTTCATATATCATTCTGTTAGAATGTCGGGTTATTTCATATATCATTCTGTTAGAATGTTGGGTTATTTCATATATCATTCTGTTAGCATGGTGTGCTATTTCATATATCATTCTGTTAGAATGTCGGGTTATTTCATATATCATTCTGTTAGAATGTTGGGTTATTTCATATATCATTCTGTTAGCATGGTGTGCTATTTCATATATCATTCTGTTAGCATGGTGTGCTATTTCATATATCATTCTGTTAGAATGTTGGGTTATTTCATATATCATTCTGTTAGCATGGTGTGCTATTTCATATATCATTCTGTTAGCATGGTGTGCTATTTCATATATCATTCTGTTAGCATGGTGTGCTATTTCATATATCATTCTGTTAGAATGTTGGGTTATTTCATATATCATTCTGTTAGCATGGTATGCTATTTCATATATCATTCTGTTAGAATGTTGGGTTATTTCATATATCATTCTGTTAGAATGTCGGGTTATTTCATATATCATTCTGTTAGAATGTTGGGTTATTTCATATATCATTCTGTTAGCATGTCGTGTTATTTCGTTCATTCAGTCTACAATGTTATTCTGATACTTGCAGTATTGATAGTTTATTTCATTTCTAACACCGTATTATTTCCGTAATATACAATCAATTTCATTCTTTCCTGTTTAAAATATTCTGTACATTGACAGAATTCTGTACCATATTTTTTCACAAAAGTAATTATGTGACATTCTTTAGTTAGAGGCCGATATTGTCTTGTGCTTATTGCTTCATTAACACTCTTTAATTATTCTGCTAGTACCAAACAATCAATCTGTTTCTTTCAAACTATCAGATTATGTTCAAGTCTATTTAGTTTTATGAAAAAATGTTTCTTGCACGAAAGTGGTATATTTAGTGTTGAATGAAATACACTGTGTACGACTGAAGTAGATTGCTATGCTAGCAAATTATTATCTTCGCAATAATGAATTAGAGCATCCTGCTAGCAAATTATTATCTTCGCAATAATGAATTAGAGCATCCTGCTAGCAAATTATTATCTTCGCAATAATGAATTAGAGCATCCTGCTAGCAAATTAATATTTTTACAATAATGATTTAGTGTCTTGTTACTAAATTAATATCTTTACAGTAATGAATTAGTGTCATGTTACCAAATTAATTTCTTTACAGTAATGAATTAGGATGTCATGCTGCGAAATTAATATTTTAATAGTAATGAATTAGAGCGTCATGTTACCAAATTAATATCTTTACAATAATGATTTAGAGTCTCGTTACCAAAGTTATATCTTTTCAATAATGAACTAGATTATCATGCTGCCAGATTAATATATTTAATCAGTGAACTAGAGTGTCCTGCGGGCAGAACAATACTGTGAAATGAACAACCCAGACTTTGTGATGTAAGCACACTGATTTGATTGTTTTGTAACCCTGAATCTATTTCATTTGTACGAGAAATTCACTTCATCTTCCTTTATCTCTAAATTTATCATGTACCAGCAATCTATTTTTTTGTAACACTAAATCCACTTCATTCGTACCAAAAATCAACGTCATTTAATCTAAATCTACTTCATTCGTACAGGAAATCAACGTCATTTAATACTAAATCTACTTCATTCGTACCGGAAATCAACGTCATTTAATATTAAATCTACTTCATTCGTACAGGAAATCAACGTCATTTAATATTAAATCTACTTCATTCGTACAGGAAATCAACGTCATTTAATCTAAATCTACTTCATTCGTACAGGAAATCAACGTCATTTAATCTAAATCTACTTCATTCGTAATACAAAATCAATATAAATCTACTTCATTCACAAGTATATCGATTTCAAGTCGTTCGTAGCCCTAGACTACTTCATTCACACTTCAAAACTTTATCGTAAAAATATGTACATACATAAATCATAATAAAATTGATAGAAAGTATATTGCATTTCAGTTACCTCCCTTTACTCTCGACCATAACAACTGTTTCCTTTCTAATATCAAAATACCTGTAACATCACAATTGGCGCTAATTTCGCCCTGTTACAGTCCCTGCAACAATATTACCGCTTACAATCTCTGTAAAAGACATTTGCAGGTACATATCAGAGTTCGTGTATCTGTCTCGTAACTAACGGTCATTTTATAATAAATTTTCTCATTAATTCTAATAACACACTTCCCTTTATTTTAAACATCACTTTCCCATAGCACTTTAACATCACAACGTTATTAATCTAAAATGATCTGACTGATTTCTTAATAAGTGTTACTGTGGCGAATCGTTACTAGTAACGCGTCTGAAGGGACGAAGTTGTAAATCTTGACGGTAAGCTGTTATCTAATACAGACAGTACACTCCGAATGATGATAACTAAACATTATCTTCTAACAACGTAAATGATGAATTCACACTTTCACATAGATATAAATGTTGATTGTTTCCGTTATCTTTGCGTCACTGACTACTGTGCTCACGCAGTACAGAGAACAAGTCTTTGTGTTTCGAAATTATAATAGTTAATACATTCCGAGGACAAGTATTTGTGTTTCGAAATTATAATAGTTAATACATTCCGAGGACATTTTTGTTATATATTTCGTCACTTAATATCAAACCATTTCTTTCTGCATTTCTGGCTAGCCTGTAACAATCGGTATTGTGTCACGAATTAATAGTGGGCATGTTCTCTGGCGAGCCTGTAACAGTCGGTATTACGTCACGAATTAATAGTGGGCATGTTCTCTGGCGAGCCTGTAACAGTCGGTATTACGTCACGAATTAATAGCGGGCATGTTCTCTGGCGCGCCTGTGGAAATCAGTATTGTGTCACGAAGTGGGCATGTTCTCTGGCGCGCCTGTGGAAATCGGTATTGTCACGAAGTGGGCATGTTAATTGATCACAGATTCTTTCTGCTAACAAAGGTAACTATTGACATCTTAATGTTCTGGCATTTACTGTTTCATAGTCACTCTATTAAGCTCTGTGTGAGTATTTTTGTGTTTGTTTATATATATTTTAATTTATTTATTTAACAGACTCTAAATATCACTTCCGTGAGGTTACAGAATGTTTTAAATGTTTTAAAAACGATTTATATAGTGTTGATCTGTCGCCTGACAATCATCACAATTTATTATATAATAGACTTTAGACATTGTTTCCTAAGACAATCGTCTCCAGCTACGTGCAGTATCGGCTTTTGTTCTGATCTATTTCTATTTTTGTCTGCCAAATGTAGTCCTTAGTGGGGTGTGTTTCAGTTTATGCCTGCCATTGCAGGCGTTAGTACTGTTGTGTTTCTTTGTGCCTACCTTTGTAAATTTTAGTGCTAGTGTGTTTCTTTGTCTCTGCCTTTGTAAGCTTTAG
Organism: Sinotaia quadrata; assembly: GCA_028829895.1. Lineage (NCBI taxonomy): Eukaryota > Metazoa > Mollusca > Gastropoda > Architaenioglossa > Viviparidae > Sinotaia > Sinotaia quadrata. The sequence goes on from CM054177.1 coordinate 534,163, forward strand.
TGCTGGCGTGTGTTTCTTTGTGTCTGCCTTTGTAAGTTTTAGTGCTGGGTGTGTTTCTTTATTCTGCCAGTCATCTTCACCTTATCACAACACCTGTTTTCTATTTTTCTTAGTCTTGTGTATCCACTGACCTTGTAGGCCTTAGTGCTGATGTGACTCTATTTCGACTATCAATCATCTTCAATTTGTCTGTTGATGTTTTTCTCTGAATCTGTCAAGTTGCTGTCAGTCTGTACATTTCTCTTCATTCTTGATTCACACTTGTTCTGTCATCTTGTCTGTAATCCATCCATCACTTGTGTATATTTCTTCATAGTTGAGTTTCACTTGTTCGTCTATACTTTAATCGTCGGCATTTCTGGTTTCTACTTCTAATGTTGTATGCCGTCATATCTGTACCTAAATTTATTGATATCTACATCCCACTTTTAATTTATATTCGTCCTTACATCTATTTTCCACTGTTACCTAAATTTGTCAGAATGTCTATTGCATATTTGTACTGTATTTCTCTTCACACCTACTGAACATTTTACTTATATTTGTTATCACACCTATTACTTATTTTTGTTATCATACGTATTGTATATTTTGCTTATAATTATATTTGTTATCATACTTTTTGCACATTTCACTTACATATTAGTTATCACACGAATTGTACATTTTGCTTATATTTGTTATCACATCTATTGCAAACGTTTATTTGTCATCACATATAGAGTACATTTCTATTGTATCTGTCATCGCATCTATTGTATATTTATGCTGTATTTGTCATCGCATCTATTGTACACTTTAACTTATGTTTGTCATCACACATATTATATATTTTCCCTTACTATTGGTCATCACACATATTACATATTTTCCCTTAATATTGGTCATCACACATATTACATATTTTCCCTTAATATTGGTCATCACACACATTACATATTTTCCATTAATATTGGTCATCACACGTGTTGCACACTTTTACTTATATTCTTGTCCCGCGTAGTGTACAGTTGTACTGGATTTGTCAGAACACCTACTGCATAATTATTCTGCATTTTTATTACACCCGTTATACATTTATGCTGACCGTGTCATCAAATATATTGTACATTTTGACTGTATTTGTCATTACATATATTGCACATTTGTAATTAATTTCTCATCTTACCCATTACACATTTTTATTCATATTTGTCATCATACATATTTTCCACTTGTACTATTTGTCGTCACATATACTGCACATTCCCCCCTGTTTTTGTGTCACACATATTACTGGTTTTTACTGTGTTTGTCATCACACATATTACTGATTTTTACCGTGGTTTGTCATCACACATATTACTATTTTTTATCGTATTTGTCATCACACATATTACTGATTTTTACCGTGTTTGTCATCACACATATTACTGATTGTTACCGTGTTTGTCATCACACATATTACTGATTGTTACCGTGTTTGTCATCACCACATATTACTGATTTTTACCGTGTTTGTCATCACACATATTACTGATTTTTACCGTGTTTGTCATCACACATATTACTGATTTTTATCGTGTTTGTCATCACACATATTACTGATTTTTACCGTGTTTGTCATCACACATATTACTGATTTTACCGTGTTTGTCATCACACATTTTATCTGTATTTGTCATAACGTTCATTTTTACTTTGACTGTACTGTCATCATGTTCTCACCTTTACCTATATTTAATGTCACGTCTATTTCAAATATTAACAAGATTTTTTACCTCAGTTTCCGAACCTAAATTTGTTGACGCATCTTTTTTCACTGCAATTTCCCACTTTTACCTATATTAGCCATGATATCTATCTAACACTTTGACATACATTTGTCGTCAAATCTTTTTGACACACTTCTGTTTGTCGTCATATCTATTTGACACTTTGATTTGTATTTGTTGTCATATCTATCTGACACTTTGACATATATTTGTTGTCATATCTGTCTCACTCTTGATATGTATTTATCGCCACAATTATTTTTTTCTGTAAAACAAACCCAGCGACTTTCACCATTTCCGTATACTTGTCGTCCTGTCTATTTAACTTTTACCCGTATTTGTCGACGTCCTGTCTATTTTACCTTTTACTTATAGTTGTCGGTGTCCTGTCTATTAACCTTTACCTATATTTGACGTCCTGTCTATTTTACCTTTTACTTATATTTGTCGATGTCCTGTCTATTAACTTTTACCTATATTTGACGTCCTGTCTATTTTACCTTTTACCTGTATTTGTCGACGTCCTGTCTATTAACCTTTACCTATATTTGACGTCCTGTCTATTTTACCTTTTACCTGTATTTGTCGACGTCCTGTCTATTAACTTTTACCTATATTTGACGTCCTGTCTATTTTACCTTTTACCTGTATTTGTCGACGTCCTGTCTATTAACCTTTACCTATATTTGACGTCCTGTCTATTTTACCCTTTATATTTCTCGATGTCCTCTCTATGCTACGTTTTACCTATATTTGACGTCCTGTCTATTTTACCTTTTACCTGTATTTGTCGACGTCCTGTCTATTAACCTTTACCTATATTTGACGACCTTTACACAGCTATTTTCTGACACAATACGTGTTGTGACGAATGTTTACACGAAAGCTTCCGTTACACTAAACAGGAACAATTTTTTTTTGTCTTGACGACAATGCTCTAGCCGAAAGAGAACGTACTTAGCAACTCGCTTTAAAAATATTTACTACTATTGTTAAAACAATTAATAACAACAGTTGTTAATAAAAATAAAACAAGCATATTGCTAAGTTCAAATTGAGAATGTGGATGTAGGATCTGACATTAAATCCTTGTTTGAAATAGCAGTGTTAATTACTCCTACTGCAGCCAGACATTTACGTCTTGATGTGTGTCACGTGACGTCTTGAATCTCGTGGTTCTATAGGAAGAACCTGGTTTGCTCTGAAATGTATTGCAAATGTTAGTGGAAATCAATGGCTGCTTTGGATCAAATTATGCAGGTGATTATAGCTGCCAATTGAACTGCCTTACTGGTATATTTGTATCAGTTGAAACTCTGCATGTTATCTGTGCTTGCGTCTTGCTGTGACATACTTGTTTGCTCTTATATAGCACAACAACCTATACTCTTACAGTTTGTTATATTGTAAATTTTAATGGAATAACCTATACTCTTACAGTTTGTTGTATTGTAATGGAATAACCTATATTCCTACTGTTTTATGACTTGTAGTGGAACAATCTATATATTCTCACATTTTTGTTGTGGAACAATCTGTACTACTGTTTGCTGTCCTGTAGTGGAACAACCTATACTCTTACTGTTTGCTGTCTCTTAGTGGAACAATCTATACTCTTACAGTATGTTGTATTGTGTTGGAACAACCTATAATTCTACTGTTTGCTGTCTTGTAGTGGAACAACCTATACTGCTACTGTGTGCTGTCTTATAGTGGAACAACCTATACTCCTTGTAGTGGAACAACCTGTACTCCTACTGCTTGCTGTCTTGTAATGGAACAAACTGTACTCCTACTGTTTATTGTCTTATAGTGGAACAATCTGTACTCCTTGTAGTGGAACAACCTATACTGCTACTGTTTGCTGTCTTGTAGTGGAACAACCTGTACTCCTACTGTTTGCTGTCTTGTAGTGGAACAATCTGTACTCCTACTGTTTGCTGTCTTGTAGTGGAACAATCTGTACTCCTACTGTTTGCTGTCTTGTAGTGGAACAATCTGTACTCCTACTGTTTGCTGTCTTGTAGTGGAACAATCTGTACTCCTACTGTTTGCTGTCTTGTAGTGGAACAACCTGTACTCCTACTGTTTGCTGTCTTGTAGTGGAACAATCTGTACTCCTACTGTTTGCTGTCTTGTAGTGGAACAATCTGTACTCCTACTGTTTGCTGTCGTAGTGGAACAACCTGTACTCCTACTGTTTGCTGTCTTGTGGTGAAACAACCTGTACTCCTACTGTTTGCTGTCTTGTAGTGGAACAACCTGTACTCCTACTGTTTGCTGTCTTGTAGTGGAACAATCTGTACTCCTACTGTTTGCTGTCTTGTAGTGGAACAACCTGTACTCCTACTGTTTGCTGTCTTGTAGAACAACCTATACTCATTGTAGTGGAACAACCTATACTGCTACCGTTTGCTGTCTTGTAGTAAACAACCTAGACTTGAACTGTTTGCTATAACGACCTATTTGTATATTACCTTGCTAATTCCTTTATGTACCTAATGCTGGCACATTCGTCATACAGTTATCAGTTGTTAATTCATTTGTATACTTATTATAGTCACATGTTTGTTCTTCTATTATTTCATGTTGATTAATTTTGATACAGTAGTGTCATGTTTGTAACCCTATATATAGTCATATTGAGAGGTGGAATCCCAGAATACAGATAGATGGATGAATGGATACGCCTGTAGAAAGAGAGAATGATTGAATGACAGAAAGAGAGAGAGAGAGAGAGAGAGAGAGAGAGAGAGGTTTTATTTCACTTGTCTTCCGCCTTTTGTTGTATTAGTACTGTGCATTGTATGCTTGCTGTATTAGTACTGTGTATTGTATGCTTGTTGTATTAGTACTGTGAATTGTATGATTGTTGTATTAGTACTGTGAATTGTATGCTGTATTAGAAATGTGTATTTAATGGTTGCTGTATTAGTAGTATGAATTGTAATCTTGTTGTATTAGTACTGTGTATTTTATTATTGTTGTATTAGTAGTATGAATTGTATGGCTATTATATTAGTGCTGTACATTCTATAGTTTTTGTATTAGCACTGTGAATTTTATGGTTGTTTATTGTATTAGTACTGTGTATTTCATGGTTGTTTATTGTATTAGTACTGTGTATTTTATGGTTGTTTATTGTATTAGTACTGTGTATTTCATGGTTGTTTATTGTATTAGTACTGTGTATTTTATGGTTTTATGGTTTATTGTATTAGTACTGTGTAGTTCATGGTTGTTTATTGTATTAGTACTGTGCATTGTATGCTTGTTTCTTGATGTACAGTGTAGTGAACGCGTCTTTATAGTGTAATAAACATGTCTTTCACTTTATATACAGTGAACGCGTCTTTATAGTGTAATAAACATGTCTTTCACTTTATATACAGTGAACGCGTCTTTCGTCTTTTTGTTGATGTACACCCTAGTGACCATGTCTCTTTCTCGGTGTCTAATGAACATGTCCTTTCGTGTACAGTGAATTAAATACGCGAGAGAATTCTTTCTTAACGCATGTGTGTTACACAAGCGTCGTTATTTCTGTCGATCGTAAAAATTAGGCGACTCTCTACACTAGCTTAAATTTTAGGCCTAGTCTGGTTGTTTTTATATGTAGACCAGCTTACTATTTGTGAATAATTTGGCTTCAAGTTTGTCCTGTGTGGATTGCATTTTGTGTCTAGTTTAAAATATACCTGGTCAGGATGACATTATGTCTAGACTAGCTTAAAATATGCCTGGTCAGGATGACATTATGTCTAGACTAGCTTAAAATATGCCTGGTCAGGATGACATTATGTCTAGACTAGCTTAAAATATGCCTGGTCAGGATGACATTATGTCTAGACTAGCTTAAAATATGCCTGGTCAGGATGACATTATGTCTAGACTTGTTTAAAATATGCCTGGTTAGTCTGACATAATGTCTAGACTAGTTTAAAATATGCCTGGTTGGTCTGACATAATGTCTAGACTAGTTTAAATGTTAAGTTTTAATAAGGGAGTACTGTGGCTGAGTGGTAAATGCGCTGGCCTCTTTTGCACAAAGTCATGCGTGTGTGTGTGTGCGAGCTCAAATTCGGTCATTGCTTCTTTCTATTTTCACCCACTCCCCTAGCTCCTGAATGTTGAGCTTAACGGCTGAATTCTTTAGGAATTATCGTAAATAAATGCTTATTGTTATTATTATTTTCGTGCATTGGATATGTAAAAACATGTAGTGTTGAAGTAATTGTTGACAAAAAAAATATACTGTCACTACAGTCAGTAATATGGTAAAAATGTAACTACAGTCAGTAATATGGTAAAATGTAACTACAGTCAGTAATATGGTAAAATGTAACTACAGTCAGTAATATGGTAAAAATATAACTACAATCAGTAATATGGTAAAAATATAACTACAATCAGTAATATGGTAAAAATATAACTACAGTCAGTAATATGGTAAAAATATCACTACAATCAGTAATATGGTAAAAATGTAACTACTGTCAGTAATATGGTAAAAATATAACTACAGTCAGTAATATGGTAAAAATATAACTACAGTCAGTAATATGGTAAAAATATCACTACAGTCAGTAATATGGTAAAAATGTAACTACAGTCAGTAATATGGTAAAAAATGTCTTTGCCACAAAACAGCGGCTCGCTGATATAGGCCTACAAATGTAATCACATCTTAAACTAACAAATACAGTTGTATAAATGTTCTTAAATGCAGTCTTTGCGTGTGTCTAATTTTGTGTACCTGCATATTCTGAGTGTAGCAGCATGCAGAAATCCGAAAAGAGAGAGATTTTTTTCCCCTTTCAGTTTTCTCTCCTACAATGTGCATTGTTGTATGTTGTGCTATATATTTGTACTACATCCTTTCAGTGCACTAAATGCAAGATGGTCGCGTTCGGAAACGACACGACAAAATGGTTTATTTTCATGACTTAACGTCCCATGCTTTTGTTTTAATAAAACAGCTGTTGTACACACATCCTACTGTAGACGCGTACTGGGCAGATAAGCGCTATTTATGGAAACTAATATTCGTTTGGTGTTCACATTTCTCACAGTTCATTATAGAGCAGTGACTTACAACATATGTAAGTACATCTGTAATGACTTTTTCTACGTGATTTGTATTGGTGTACTGAGTGTTTGTTTTGATGTATTGAGTGGTTTGTGTTGATGTACTGAATTATTTGTATTGATGTATAGTGTGGTTTGTATTGGTATACTGAGTGTTTGTTTTGATGTACTGAATTATTTGTATTGATGTATAGTGTGGTTTGTATTGGTATACTGAGTGTTTGTTTTGATGTACTGAGTGTTTTGTGTTGATGTACTGAGTGTTTGTTTTGATGTACTGAATTATTTGTATTGATGTGTAATGTGGTTTGTGTTGATGTACTGAGTGTTTGTTTTGATGTACTGAATTATTTGTATTAATGTATAGTGTGGTTTGTATTGGTATACTGAATGTTTGTTTTGATGTACTGAATTATTTGTATTGATGTACTGAGTGGTTTGTGTTGATGCACTGAGTGTTTGTGTGATGTACTGAATTATTTGTATTGATGTACTGAAAGATTGGTATAAGTGTACTGAGTAGTTTGCATTGATGTAATGAGTGATATGTTCTGGTGTACTAAATGGTTTGTATTGTGTTGATGTACTGAATGGTTTATATTGATGTACTGAGTGGTTTGTGTTGCTGTACTGAGTGATTTGTACAGATGTACTGAGTAGTTTGTATCGCTGTACTGAGTGGTTTGTATTGGTGGAATGAGTGGGGTGTGTTGGTTATTCAGTGGCTTGTATTGGTGAACTGAATGGTTTGTGTTGGTGTACTAAATGGTTTGTATAGTTGCACTGAGTGGTTTGGGTTGTATTGAATGGTTTGTATTGTTGTACTGAATTATTTGTATTTATGTACTGAGTGGTTTGTGTTGTTGTACTGAATGGTTTGTATAGTTCACTGAGTGGTTTGTATTTGTGTACTGAGTGGTTTGTATAGGTTACTTGAGGATTTGGTACTGATGTACTAAATGATTTGTATTGGTGTACTGAGAGTTTATGTTGGTGTAGTGAATAGTTGGTATTGGTATACTGAGTGGTTTGTATTGGTGTACTTAGCGGTTTGTATTTGTATACTGAGTGGTTTGTGTTGGAGGTATGAGTGCTATCTGCTGATACACCGGATGATGTTTGAATGGTGTAGTGTTAAGAGTGATTTGCATTGGTGTGCTGATTGATATATATTAGTGTACTAAGTGATGTTATTGTTGCGCTGGGTGACATGTATTGGTGTACTGAGTGATATGTATATATATATATATTGGTGTACTAAGTAATGTGTATTGTTGTTCTGAGTGATATATATTGGTGTACTGAGTGATATATATATTGGTGTACTGAGTGATATATATATATATATTGGTGTACTGAGTGATATATATATATATATATATATTGGTGTACTGAATGATATATATATATTGGTGTACTAAGTGATGTTATTGTTGCGCTGGGTGACACGTATTGGTGTACTGAGTGATATATATTGGTGTATTGAGTGGTGTGTATCAGTATACTAAGTTATATGTATTGGTCTTCTGGTAACATGTACTGGTGTATCAAGTGTTATTATTGCTCTACTAAATGATGTGCATTGGTGTACCAAGTTTTGCCCATGCATTCCTTCAAAATAAAACTTGTTTATCTAAAGATATTTACAGGTATGTGTCACGCATGCATCTATACAGACATTTACAGGTGTGTGTCACGCATGCATCTATACAAACATTTATAGGTGTGTGTCACGCATGCATCTATAGACATTTACAGGTGTGTGTCATGCATGCATCTATACAGACATTTACAGGTGTGTGTCAAGCATGCATCTATACAGACATTTACAAATATGTGTGAAACATGTTTCTCTACAGACGTTAACAAATATTGTGAAAAATGTTTCTCTACAGCATTTGCAAATGTATATCTGAAACGCACTTCTCTATAGACATTTACATATTATGTGTTAAACCTACTTCTCTAGTGAAATTTATAAATATACATCAAACGTACTTCTGTGCATACATTTTACAAATGAATGAAACACTTCTCTACAGACATTTACAAATTTGTGAAACATACTTCTCTACAGACATTTACAGATATGCGTTGAACGTATTTCTCTGCAGATATTTACAGATTTGAGTGAAACATATTTCTCTGCAGATATTTACAGATTTGAGTGAAACATATTTCTCTGCAGATATTTACAGATTTGTGTGAAACATATTTCTCTGCAGATATTTACAGATTTGAGTGAAACATATTTCTCTGCAGATATTTACAGATTTGTGTGAAACATATTTCTCTGCAGATATTTACAGATTTGTGTGAAATGTATTTCTCTGCAGATATTTACAGATTTGAGTGAAACATATTTCTCTGCAGATATTTACAGATTTGTGTGAAACATATTTCTCTGCAGATATTTACAGATTTGTGTGAAACATATTTCTCTGCAGATATTTACAGATTTGTGTGAAACATATTTCTCTGCAGATATGTATAAACAAATTTTCCTGCTAATGATTACAAGCATTGTGTAAAACATAATTATTTACAGAAGTTTACATTGTGTAAAACATAATATCTACAGATGTTTGCCATTGGTAAAATATATTTTTTACAATGTTTACAACTGATAAAACGTATATGTAAAACTGAAATATCAACAGTTTACCATTGGTAAAACGTGAATATAGTCCGATGTTTACAAATCTCTACAAAGGTTTATTTTTTAACTTCTTTCTATAAATTATGCAGTTATTTGGTATATTTTATAAAACTTACATTTCTACAGGTGCTTACAGGTTCTCTCTATTTATAGAAACATGTATGCGCTTCATATGATTAATAATATCAGTTACTTTTTTTTAATTTAAGTAAACAAATTAAAATTTAAACATTCACATACTCTGTAACAAGTGTTGGAAGGCTAAGTACATATTTTATTATCTATAGAGATATAGAGGTTGTAAATATACATATTTATTTTAGTATCTAGAGATACAATCTTACATAAAGGTTGTAAATATACATATTTATTTTAGTATCTATAGAGATACAATCTTACATAAAGGTTGTAAATATACATATTTATTTTAGTATCTATAGAGATACAATCTTACATAAAGGTTGTAAATATACATATTTATTTTAGTATCTATAGAGATACAATCTTACATAAAGGTTGTAAATATACATATTTATTTTAGTATCTATAGAGATACAATCTTACATAAAGGTTGTAAATATACATATTTATTTTAGTATCTATAGAGATACAATCTTACATAAAGGTTGTAAATATACATATTTATTTTAGTATCTATAGAGATACAATCTTACATAAAGGTTGTAAATATACATATTTATTTTAGTATTTATAGAGATACAATTTTTACATAAAGGTAGTAAATAAATATATACGTATTTTAGTATCTATATAGACACATTTATTGCATAAAGGTCGTAAAAATACGTATTTTAGTATTTAGATTTTTAAACAAAGCTAGAAAGATTGTTCTTAAATGTAGATCATGTACCTTTCACCTTGTAGTCCAGAAAACACCTGTATTTCTCTTGTAGTCCAGAAAACACCTATATTTCTCTTGTTGTCCAAAAACACCTATATTTCTCTTGTTGTCCAGAAAACACCTGTATTTCTCTTGTAGTCTAGAAAACACCTGTATTTCTCTTGTAGTCCAGAAAACACCTGTATTTCTCTTGTAGTCCAGAAAACACCTATATTTCTCTTGTTGTCCAAAAAACACCTATATTTCTCTTGTAACACCTATATTTCTCTTGTAGTCTAGAAAACACCTATATTTCTCTTGTTGTCCAAAAAACACCTATATTTCTCTTGTTGTCTATATTTAGATATTTACAGTAAATATGTACTGTATGCTTAATTCATCCCCAAATGCTTCAAAGATTTGTATGGAGCGTAATTATTGCTATAAATGATTACAAGATTTGTATGGAGCGTAATTATTGCTATAAATGATTACAGGATTTGTATGGAGCGTAATTATTGCTTTAAATGATTACAAGATTTGTATGGAGCGTAATTATTGCTATAAATGATTACAAGATTTGTATGGAGAACATCATTGCTACAAATGATTACAAGATCTGTATGGAGCATAATTATTGCTATAAATGATTACAGGATTTGTATGGAGCGTAATTATTGCTTTAAAAAAAGTTTAAATGATTACAAGATTTGTATGGAGCGTAATTATTGCTATAAATGATTACAAGATTTGTATGGAGAACATTATTGCTACAAATGATTACAAGATCTGTATGGAGCATAATTATTGCTATAAATGATTACAAGATTTGTATGGAACACATACTTGCTATAAATGATTACAAGATTTGTATGGAGCGTAATTATTGCTATAAATGATTACAAGTTCTGTATAGAGCATAATTATTGCTATAAATGATTACAAGATTTGTATGGAGCGTAATTATTGCTATAAATGATTTCAAGTTCTGTATAGAGCATAATTATTGCTATAAATGATTACAAGATTTGTATGGAGCGTAATTATTGCTATAAATTAAAAGATTTGTATGGAGCGTAATTATTGCTATAAATGACTACAAGATTTGTATGGAGCGTAATTATTGCTATAAATGATTACAAGATTTGTATGGAGCATATTATTGCTACAAATGATTACAAGGCTTTTATAAACATAAGTATTTCTACAAATGCTTACAAGATTTTATGAAACATATATTATTTTAACAAAATAATAGATGGCTTGTAAAAGCAAGTGTTATTTCTTTATAAGCTTACAAGATTGTTTTAATGAATATGTACAGGATTTTAATAAAAATACATCGTATATTATTTCAACAGATGCTTACAAACATTGCAAGTGATCTTGACCTCCTTTTGAATGACCTTTGTCCGAAATACCCATCCTCGCCTGAGTCGGTGGAGGGACTTAGCACCCATCCAGTTGGAGAGAGTGTGTCCAGATCTATACATAGACACCAGTGTACCGTGAGACAAGGAGAACTTGAGACGGGAGTACCTAGCACTACTATAACCCAGAACTCCCTAACACAGAAATCTGGTGACATTTCAAGAAAGGAATCTTTCGTTTCATCAGCTGAGGTCACCAGAAGACATTTTGGAGAAACAACTGGGTAAGCAAATCAAAGTATAGCCAATTGTTGCTTGTTTAAAATCATATTTCAAACAAATCAAAGTATAGCCAATTGTTTGCTTGTTTAAAATCATATTTCAAGCAAATCAAAGTATGGCCAATTGTTGCTTGTTTAAAAACATATTTCAAGCAAATCAAAGTATAGCCAATTGTTGCTTGTTTAAAAACATATTTCAAGCAAATCAAAGTATAGCCAATTGTTGCTTGTTTAAAAACATATTTCAAACAAATCAAAGTATAGCCAATTGTTGCTTGTTTAATAACATATTTCAAACAAATCAAAGTATAGCCAATTGCTGCTTGTTTAAAAAAAATATTTAAAACAAAGCAAGGTACAGCCCAATTGTTGCTTGTTTAAAAAAAATTACAACTAAGCAAAGTACAGCCCAGTTGTTGCTTGTTTAAAAAAATATTTAAAACGAAGCAAGGTACAGCCCAATTGTTGCTTGTTTAAAAAAAAAAATTACAACTAAGCAAAGTACAGCCCAATTGTTGCTGGTTTAAAAAAAATATTTAAAACTAAGCAAGGAAAAGTCAATTGTTGCTTGTTTAAAAAAGATTATTTAAAACTAAGGTACAGCCCAATTGTTTTAGAGATTCACTTAAAGGCTTTTACAGATCATTTAATGTCATGTTTTTGTTTATTTCAACTTGTTACGAGTTTGTTTGCTTACTTTAAAAAAGAAAATAAGAAATAGAGCTTCACATAAATGTTTAGTAAAGGTCACTAAACTTTTAAAAAGAGATTCAATTTAAAGATTTTAAAGAGGTTTCCTTAATTTTTTTTTTTAAAGGCAACACTCCGTACACAACGGTTTATATATAAGGTTCGTCATCTCCCTACACTACTGTCGTGTTTCAAATAACAACGGTTTATTATGTAAGGACCGACATCTCCCTACACTACTGTCGTGTTTCAAATAACAACGGTTTATTATGTAAGGTCCGACATCTCCCTACACTACTGTCGTGTTTCAAATAACAACGGTTTATTATGTAAGGTCCGTCATCTCCCTACACTACTGTCGTGTTTCAAATAACAACGGTTTATTATGTAAGGTCCGTCATCTCCGTACACTACTGTTTTATATTGAGTCCGATATGTTATTGTTTTCATTACCTCATTGTACTAAGTCCGATATGTTATTGTTTTCATTACCTCATTGTACTGTCCGATATGTTAGTGTTTTCATTACCTCATTGTATTGAGTCCGATATGTTAGTGTTTTCATTACCTCATTGTATTGAGTCCGATATGTTATTGTTTTCATTACCTCATTGTACTAAGTCCGATATGTTATTGTTTTCATTACCTCATTTAACTGAGTCCGATTGGTTAGTGCTTTCATTTCGTAATTGTACTATGTCCTATAGGTTAGTGTTTTCATTACGTTATTTTACTGAGTCTGATAGGTTAGTGTTTTCATTACGTCATTGTACCGAGTGTATTATATGTCCAGTTTAGTGTTTTCATTACGTCATTGTACCGAGTGTTTTATATGTCCAGTTTAGTGTTTTTATTACGTCACTGTACCGAGTGTGTTATATGTCCAGTTTAGTGTTTTCATTACGTCACTGTACCGAGTATATTATATGTCCAGTTTAGTGTTTTCATTACGTCACTGTACCGAGTGTGTTATATGTCCAGTTTAGTGTTTTCATTACGTCACTGTGCCGAGTATATTATATGCCCAGTTTAGCGTTTTCATTACGTCACTGTACCGAGTGTGTTATATGTCCAGTTTAGTGTTTTCATTACGTCACTGTACCGAGTGTGTTATATGTCCAGTTTAGTGTTTTCATTACGTCACTGTACCGAGTGTGTTATATGTCCAGTTTAGTGTTTTCATTACGTCACTGTACCGAGTATGTTATATGTCCAGTTTAGTGTTTTCATTACGTCACTGTACCGAGTGTGTTATATGTCCAGTTTAGTGTTTTCATTACGTCCATGTACCGAGTGTGTTATATATCCAGTTTAGTGTTTTCATTACGTCACTGTACCGAGTGTGTTATATGTCCAGTTTAGTGTTTTCATTACGCCGCTGTACCGAGTATATTATATGTCCAGTTTAGTGTTTTCATTACGTCCATGTACCGAGTGTGTTATATGTCCAGTTTAGTGTTTTCATTACGTCACTATACCGAGTGTGTTATATGTCCAGTTTAGTGTTTTCATTACGTCACTGTACCGAGTGTGTTATATGTCCAGTTTAGTGTTTTCATTACGTCACTGTACCGAGTGTGTTATATGTCCAGTTTAGTGTTTTCATTACGTCACTGTACTTAGTGTGTTATATGTCCAGTTTAGTGAAGAAATTGGTTGGACAAGGCGACATCATACTTTTGAAAACGATCAACAGTTGGACAGGTCATGCAACTCATGGTTCGTGTACCCCATTCCCCCCCCCCCCCCCGACCTTTTGTCAAGAAATGCAGCAACCTTGGTGATTTTTGTGACACTTTTCGTTTCCTTGCACGCTAACTCCAATTCTGTCCAGAAACCGTCAGTCGTGACAGGTGACATTAATTGAGTCGATCAGCTGTATTTAAATTACTTGTGCACTGAAGTGTATTGTTACCGAGCAAAACTGTTCGTCATTGCAAGCAGTCACCAGACATCATCGCCAGTGATTGCTTTGCCCGCGCACTCCCAACAGTCCTTGACATTCCTGCTTGCTGACATCAGGTGACGAGCTGTTTATACTGTCACGTGCTTGTCAACTTCAGTTGTGTCAGGTTTACAGGACGTGACAACACACGATCTGTTCGCTGCGATTTCCTAACGAACTAAATGGTCGTATGTGTGTCATCTAAAGTGTTGATTCACTGTCTTCTGGCGCTGTAACATATCGCGTGAACTGTATCGGTTCCAGACTGGATATTAGACACGTAGCTTTCCGGCGTTAATGGGCACTTGACACAATGCACATTAACGTTCCATAAATCTCCTTTCAACATTGGTCGACTTTGATGAAGAATTAAGAGCTTAAGTTTGGTAGATGATGAATGAATGATGATTTCGAGGACAGGTTAACGTCACAGTTCGATGCGTCATTTATGTTGTTCGGTACAAAACTTGTCTGTTGTGAATTCAGTGTCGCCAGCAATCAGGCCACACACAATCACTGTCATCAACAAGCACTTCTTTGTTGAGTTCAGTATCGCCAGCAATCAGGCCACATTCACAAACACTGTCATTAACAAGCACTTGCCTGCTGTGAGTTCAGTATTGCCTGTAATCATGCCACACTCACAGGTACTGTCATCAACAGCAAGCAATTACACTCACATTCTCCAGCAGTAAAACAGTCACATTCACATTCACCAACAGTAAAACAGTCACATTCACATTCACCAACAGCAAAAGAGTCACATTCAACAACAGCAAAACAATCACACTCATATTCACCAACAAAACAGTCACATTCACCACCATCAAAACAATCACATTCACTCACAAGAGAGAGGAACCTTACTGCTAGACCGATCAAATGCTTTTTTTTCCTTCTTCAAGCATCCACTCATCCACAAAGTATACATTTCATCCACTCATCTACCAAGTATACATTTCATCCACTCATCTACCAAGTATACATTTCATCCACTCATCTACCAAGTATACATTTCATCCACTCATCCACAAAGTATACATTTCATCCACTCATCCACAAAGTATATAATTCTATATAATTTATCCACTCATCTACAAAGTATATATTTCATCCACTCATCCACAAAGTATACATTTTATCCACTCATCCACCAAGAGGTATACATTTCATATATTACAGAATACTAAAACGGATCTTTCTGGGCTGATACAATCTACAGTCTGGAACAATTTGGAATGGTTTATTTATATCAGTTTGGAATGGTTTATTAACAGAAATTTAGAATGATATATTAAAATATCACTTTGGAATGGATTTTTAATATATTAATTTGGAATGACTTATTAGTATTAATTTGGAATGGTTCATGAATAATAATTTGGGATGGTTTATTAATATCAATTTGGAATGGTTTGCTAATGTTAAGTAATACTCTCTTCCCACTCTGTTCAGTCATACATAAAAATTGCTATTTCTATAAAAAGTTACCATAAAAATCAAAGGATTTATTTTGTTTTCAGAAGCAGCCAAAGTCTGCTTAGTTCAAGTGGCAGTGACAATTTGTCAGTGGACAGTGGGCAGTTGACAGCGGACAGTGGCCATGTTAAGAATACAAAAGGTGCAAGCTCTCCACTGGTCTTTTACCCACAACACTTTGCAACTAAGGTAAATCTTGTCTTTTACCCACAACACTTTGCAACTAAGGTAAGTCTTGTCTTTTACCCACAACACTTTGCAACTAAGGTAAGTCTTGTCTTTTGCCCACAACACTACTAAGGTAAGTCTTGTCTTTTGCCCACAACACTACTAAGGTAAGTCTTGTCTTTTGCCCACAACACTACTAAGGTAAGTCTTATCTTTTATCCACAACACTACTAAGATAAGTCTTTTTTCAACCACAGCACTGCTAAAGTAAGTCTTGTCTTTTATCCACAACACTACTAAGTCTTTTTTCAACCACAGCACTGCTAAAGTAAGTCTTGTCTTTTGTCCACAACACTACTAAGATACGGTGTGTCTTGTATCCACATCACTTTCGTTCTAAGGTAAGACTTATCTTTTGGTAAGTCTTAGATAAGACTTATCTTTTGTCCACAATACATTTTCTTTATGTTTTTGACACACCACTTTGATCTAAGTATGTCTTTTGCCCAAAACACTATGTCTTTAAGTATGTCTTTTGCCCAAAACACTATGTCTTTAAGTATGTCTTTTGCCCAAAACACTATGTCTTTAAGTATGTCTTTTGCCCAAAACACTATGTCTTTAAGTATGTCTTTTGCTCAAAACACTATGTCTTTAAGTATGTCTTTTGCCCAAAACACTATGTCTTTAAGCATGTCTTTTGCCCAAAACACTATGTCTTTAAGTATGTCTTTTACCCAAAACACTATGTCTTTAAGCATGTCTTTGGCCCAAAACACTATGTCTTTAAGTATGTCTTTTGCCCAAAACACTATGTCTTTAAGCATGTCTTTTGCCCAAAACACTATGTCTTTAAGTATGTCTTTTGCCCAAAACACTATGTCTTTAAGTATGTCTTTTGCCCAAAACACTATGTCTTTAAGTATGTCTTTAAGTATGTCTTTTGCCCAAAACACTATGTCTTTAAGCATGTCTTTGGCTCACACACACTGTACCTCTACATCTAAGGTATGTATTGTCTTTGACATTCCCAGTGGCCAAAACTTCTGGCTTTTTGTTACACTGTCAGACAAGCAGGATTGAGCTCTGAACTTGCGGGAAAACGGCGTTGGTGTGGTCCATTTTATGGACACTTGAGACAGCCTCAGTCCCCAACTCGTGCTACCATGATGTCACATTCTGTGGTGTGTCCAGTCACTCTGGTATATCTAGATGTGACACATTCTGTGGTGTGTCCAGTCACTCTGGTATATCTAGATGTGACACATTCTGTGGTGTGTCCAGTCTGGTATATCTAGATGTGACACATTCTGTGGTGTGTCCAGTCACTCTGGTATATCTTGATGTGACACATTCTGTGGGGTGTCCAGTCACTCTGGTATATCTTGATGCAACACGTTCTGGGGGGTGTCCAGTCACTCTGGTATATCTTGATGTGACACATTCTGTGGTGTGTCCAGTCACTCTGGTATACTTTCAGGCATTTCAGGTATTCAGGCATTCGGCATTCAAGCATTCAGGTATACAGATGTTGGGCAGTCAGGCATTATAGGCATTATGCATTCAGGAATTCAGGCACTCGGAACTTCCTCCAATTTACTGCATTGCAAGATTGCTTTTCTCAAACAAAAACTAACCCTAACCCTGACCCTGATTGAGTCCAACAACTATTATTCAAGACTGTTGTTGTTGTTGTATGCTACATTTGTGTGTTTGACAGTAGTGACAATCTACCATTAATGAAAGAACTTTATTCAGGTTGAATCACCATAGATATAGGCATAATATTGTTAGGGATAGTTTTAACATTTCCAATAATTTTTAAATTTTAATTTCAATAGTAGAACTCTGGTATTGATTGTTACTTAGTAGTCTAGTTATTTCATTTTGATTTTTACAATTAGTGGAAGGGAATTATTATTTGGTTTTGTATTGTAGTGTATTATTAAGATGTCATATAGTGAAATTAGTTCATAAATATATTTGTCCTTTATTTCTTCCCCTCGTTCTGCTGTTGGTGTGAGTATTGTAGGTTCACTCAATCTGTTCATGGAAACCCCTTGTGCAAACCCCTCATGCACACCCCCTATGCAAGCCCCACAGGCAAGCATTGCATGCACAAGTAAAAACTGCTGTAACATTTGTCTTATATTCTTATCATTAAGTCATGTGTCTTGTAACTGTGTGCACCTGTGAAATTCTGTACCTGTACTTTTGTAAGCCTTGTTTCCCCTAATTTTATGCAATCTTTAATTCTTCTATCCTGTAATTGTATGCAATCTTTAATTCTTCTATCCTGTAATTGTATGCAACAATTAATTCTTCTATCCTATAATTGTATGCAAAACTTAATTCTTCTATCTTGTAATTGTATGCAACACTTAATTCTCTTATCCTTTAATTGTATGCAAAACTTAATTCTTCTAGCTTGTAATTGTATGCAACACTTAATTCTCTTATCCTTTAATTGTATGCAACAATTAATTCTTCTAGCTTGTAATTGTACGCAACCTTTAACTTTGTATCCTGTAATTATATGCAGCTTTTGATCTTTTATTCTGTAATAATATGCAGCCTTTAACCTTGTATCCTGTTTCTGGGTCTTCAGTCCACAGCTGTAACAATGGCACCACCTTTGTCAGGCATTTCTGGAACAAATGAGAGAGAAAATGAAGCCACTCAATCTTGCGAAAGCCTTCGTCCAATCAGTCTGACAGAACGCCTTTCCAAAACTCACTCCATCTGGCTTCTGTCAGAGATGAGTCGTGCAGGCGCTGTGCACTTGCTCAAAGACAGAGAAACTGGAGTAAGTGCTTATGTTGAGTTCATGTAAACTTAAGTCTTTTTACTTAACAGTATTCTCAGTCCATTTATGCTTAAGTTATTTTACTGACTAGTATGTCAAGTCCACGTAAGCTTAAGTTATTTTACTGACCAGTATGTCAAGTCCATGTAAGCTTAAATAGTTTTACTGAGCTGTATTTCAAGTCCACGTAAGCTTAAGTTATTTTACTGACCAGTAATGTCAAGTCCACGTAAGCTTAAATTATTTTACTGAGCTGTATTTCAAGTCCACGTAAGTTTAAATTATTTTACTGAGCAGTATGCAAAGTTTACATTGTTTTACTGAGCTGTATTGTGAGTACATGAAAGCTGAAGTTGTTTTACCGAATAAAGCAGTATTGTGAGTCCATGTATGTTTAAGTCATTTTATTGAGCTGTGTCGTGAATCCATGTAAGCTTAAGTTATTTGACTGAGCAGTATTGTGAGTCCATGTAAACTTTAAAGTTGTTTTACTGAGCAGTATGTCAAGTCCATGTAAACTTTAAAGTTGTTTTACTGAGCAGTATGTCAAGTCCATGTAAAGTTTAAAGTTGTTTTACTGAGCAGTATGTCAAGTCCATGTAAACTTTAAAGTTGTTTTACTGAGCAGTATGTCAAGTCCATGTAAACTTTAAAGTTGTTTTACTGAGCAGTATGTCAAGACCATGTAAACTTTAAAGTTGTTTTGCTGAGCAGTATGTCAAGTCCATGTAAAGTTTAAAGTTGTTTTACTGAGCAGTATGTCAAGACCATGTAAACTTTAAAGTTGTTTTACTGAGCAGTATGTCAAGTCCATGTAAAGTTTAAAGTTGTTTTACTGAGCAGTATGTCAAGTCCATGTAAACTTTAAAGTTGTTTTACTGAGCAGTATGTCAAGTCCATGTAAACTTTAAAGTTGTTTTACTGAGCAGTATGTCAAGTCCATGTAAACTTTAAAGTTGTTTTACTGAGCAGTATGTCAAGTCCATGTAAACTTTAAAGTTGTTTTACTGAGCAGTATGTCAAGTCCATGTAAACTTTAAAGTTGTTTTACTGAGCAGTATGTCAAGACCATGTAAACTTTAAAGTTGTTTTACTGAGCAGTATGTCAAGTCCATGTAAAGTTTAAAGTTGTTTTACTGAGCAGTATGTCAAGACCATGTAAACTTTAAAGTTGTTTTACTGAGCAGTATGTCAAGTCCATGTAAAGTTTAAAGTTGTTTTACTGAGCAGTATGTCAAGTCCATGTAAACTTTAAAGTTGTTTTACTGAGCAGTATGTCAAGTCCATGTAAACTTTAAAGTTGTTTTACTGAGCAGTATGTCAAGTCCATGTAAACTTTAAAGTTGTTTTACTGAGCAGTATGTCAAGTCCATGTAAGCTTTAAAGTTGTTTTACTGAGCAGTATGTCAAGTCCATGTAAGCTTTAAAGTTGTTTTACTGAGCAGTATGTCAAGTCCATGTAAGCTTGTTTCACTTTGTACTTGGTTTCCATGGCCTTGCAGCAACTACAAAAACAATACAACATAGAGACAAGACAAGATAAACCCAGCCACACTTGCCCTTTCAAAACAAATGAAGTCAAGTTTGTTGTTTGAAAAGTGAAATACTATGTTTATTAACTATGGATTCTCTTTCGTGCACCGGTTAATCTAATCACTGCAAGACATTCATGAACACTCACTCTGGAGTGGGGGTAAATGATAATTGATGAAAATAAAATATAAGAAAAAGAATAAATGATACAATCAGATTTCTCTAACAGAGCAGCAACTCCCACTATCAATAACTAATCATAACATTACAACAATAATAATCTTCTTAAAAGGTTCTGGGACTAATAATTCCACAAATAATATTTTTTCAAGTTCAACAAGTTGATAAATGGATCATTAATGTTCCGAACAAAAGTATCTCAAGTTTTCCTTTGAATCTACCTGTGTGCACTGAGGTTTTTAAATATAATGATTTACTCATAAATGCTGTTTGTTGTGGTCATGCTGTCACACAAATTGTTCCTCGACAAATTTCTAGTGTCAGAAATTCATGGCCTCCCTGCCGCTATTATGGCAATGTGTTATCACTGCACTCTGTCCAACAGAGTTGAACTGCCTCTCAGTAGATTAGACTAAAAAAAGAAACGGTTCCAATACCATCACTCTGTGACAACGCTGATGTCACAGTTCGCCATTACAGTGATGTGTCATGGATAGTGTGGCCCTTTTGGCCTCCTGTCATAACAGCTGCTCGGATGCAAAATGCTCCACCCACAGGAAAGGCTGGCTCAAGTTTTCTTTTACTGTTACAGGAAAAATGTTCTGTAGACTGTTTTACTACACACTATAATTGGCTTACTTGTCTTGCCAAGAATAGTGGGAAAATCTCGAAGTCCAGCGAACTTTCACTGTGTTGACAATATGCCCAGTCACTTTGCCATCATGACTAGGATAGCCAACATGGCGATGAGAGAATGCAAAGAGAAAGTAGATTTTCTCCCTTTGTCCGCCACACTGTGTACTCCTCAGATACTTCGGTGTCTTTAGACTCAAATTTTTCTCTCCATTTTTATTACTAGTTAAAGTTTACTTTATAAAAATTCTGCTGAATCTTCATTTTCAGCACACAACTCTCATTTTCATCATAAGTTCACAGCTCTCACACTTGGCATGTGCCAAAACTCACATTAAACCTTAAGTATTTTTAGTCCTCAAGTACACATTTAGTTCTAGTTAAATAGATACCTTTTATAATTACAAATATAACGTATTTAGATTAAATAGATATTTATCTTGATTACATCAATATATCATACAATATGTCAATCTTTCTAATTCAATCCTCTCACACTCAAGTATCTCAACAACGAAATAACTGCATTCACACAAATGCGTAAATCTAGACTTCACATGCATAAATTCACAGAATACATTTATAAACATAATATCAGACATAGTTCTAATTTTTGTTGCTTTGAAATGTAGGTGAATCTATGCCTGCACTCTATAACCTATCTTTTCATAAACAATATCAACCCTGTTATGGGGTGGTCAATGATCTTGACACTGGACGATTGATGTAAACAATGAATTTAAAAAAATGATTTTTGCATCAACCTTCCTTCCTTGACACCATCACATGACAACTTCAACCCATTCAAAGACAACCACAGCAAATACCCAAGCAACAAACTCAGCCCATCACAAAACCTCATTAAACCTCAACCTATCATAAGGCAACTGTCTCAAACCCTTACAAGACACAACCACAGCAAATCCCAAAACAACATAACCCATCACAAGACAACATCAACCCGTTCAAACATACAGCTGCAACAAACTCAACCCATCATAAGACAGCAGCCTCAATTCATTCAAAGACATAACTACAACAAATCTCAAAACAACAGCCTCAGTTCATCACAAGACATCAACCTCAACCCATCACAAAACAGTGATTTCAACCCAAGACACAACAAATCCCAAAACAACCTCACCTCATCACAACACCTCAACCCATTACAAGACTGCAGCTCATCACAAAACAACTTCAACCTGTTCTAGTAGAGCAATTTCACCTCATCCCAAGACAACAGCTATAGAATCGCTCAGCTCATCACAAAACAACTTCAACCTGTCCTAGTAGAGCAAATTCACCTCATCCCAAGACAACAGCTTTAGAATCACCCAGTCCATCACAAAACAACTTCAACCTGTCCTAGTAGAGCAAATTCACCTCATCCCAAGACAACAGCTATAGAATCACCCAGCTCATCACAAAACAACTTCAACCTGTCCTAGTAGAGCAAATTCACCTCATCCCAAGACAACAGCTATAGAATCACCCCTCTGGAGCTGTAAATACGTAAAGGCATACTAAAACAAAATGTTTTACTTTAAAATTGAGATATCTTCTTTGTACTTACTGTTAACAGTAAATTTAATATTAGCTACTGATACATTTGATATTATATTGCTAAACTGTACATTTTTTTTTAATAAACTGCATATTTTGCAAAAATGCATTAATAATTTGCATATTTTTTTATAGTTTGTCATTTTGCTAAGCTGTACATTTCAATTGTATAATTCTGTTACTGATTTTAATTAAGTCTTATTAGATTCGGTATGCTTCATTTGTTAGTGAATTCATTTGTTTAAATTGTTATTGAATTTAGTTGTTAAAGTTTTTAGTGAATGCATTTGTTTAATTTGTCACTGAATTCAAATGTTTAAGTTGTTAGAAAATTGATTTATTTAAGTTGTTAGTAAATTAAATTGTTTAATTTGTTATTTCATATTTAAATGACAGATGCTCCAGCTTATGTTGATTTCACTTGTTTAATTTGTTACTGAATTTTCATTTATATATTTTGTTACTGAATTCAGTTGTATAATTGCTTTAATAATAAATTTATAATTTCTCACTTAATTTATTTGCAATTATTTTTTTTGTATTTATATGGATTTTCAGGTTTTCATTTTGCGCAAATCAAGTCAGTCAGCAACACTGGCACTTTCTGTGCAAAACCGGCTTAACAATGGTGCCAATGTGGACCACTATTTAGTAGAAGTCACTGACTATGGCATGCGTCTGCAAGGCTCTGTCCATTTTTTCAGATCCATTCCAAGTATGATAGCATATTACATAGAGAACCTGTGAGTTGACCATGTTTTACTCATCTTAATTTTAATTGTAGATAGTTTGTTAGTAGACCAGTGTTTTACTCAATTTTAATTGTAGATGGTTTGTTAGTAGACCAATGTTTTACTCATCTTAATTTATAGATAGTACATAGATTATAATTTATTAGTAGACCAGATTTTACTCATCTTAATATTAATTGTAAAATTTGCTAGTAGACCAGTGTTTTACACATCTTAATTTTAATTGTAGATAGCACATAGAGAATTTGCTAGTAGAGAAGAGTTTTACTCATCTTCATTTTAATTGTAGATAGTTTGCTGGTAGACCAGTGTTTTACTCATATTAATTTTAATTGTAGATAGTTTGCTAGTAGACCAGTTTTTACTCATATTATTTAGATAGTTTGCTAGTAGATCAGTGTTTTACTCATCTTAATTTTAATTGGAGATAATTTGCTAGTAGACCAGTGTTTTACACATCTTAATTTTAATTGTAGATAGTTTGCTAGTAGACCAGTGTTTTACTCATCTTAATTTTAATTGTAGATAGTTTGCTAGTAGACCAGTGTTCTCTTTAAAAAAATAGAACATAGAGAATTTGTTAGTGGATCAAAGATTTACTCGTCTTAGCTGTAAATAGCATGTAGAAAATCTTTAGCAGAACATCCATATGCTGACTATAATCTGTAGAGAAAGAAATTGTGAGTTATTTGTTTCCATGGAAACCAGATGCACATACAGTAAGAATATATATTCCCACACTAGTCATGCAATCTCAAGGCCAAGAAAGCACTTAACTCTAAGGGGAGATTAAAAATTGCATTTCTCTCCATAAAGCATACCCCATGTCAAAGGTAATCCCCTCTTTATTTCAATTTATGCTTTGGTGTGTGCAGAACATATTCCAAGTCAGGACTGTGCATTTTACAAATTTTCTTGAGGGTATCTGCTTTCTTCCATGCTTCTTCTTGTTTCTGATGGCACCATTTGCTCCTTTCATCCTGATTTCTCTATCAGACATATTTTTCCTTACTTTTCATTGAGTCTCTCGTTTGCCTCCTTTGCTGATGTCTTAGTCATAGCTTATAACCTTTACTATCAGACATATTTTTCCTTACTTTTCATTGAGTCTCTCGTTTGCCTCCTTTGCTGATGTCTTAGTCATAGCTTATAACCTTTACTATCAGACATATTTTTCCTTACTTTTCATTGAGTCTCTCATTTGCCTCCTTTGCTGATGTCTTAGTCATAGCTTATAACCTTTACTATCAGACATATTTTTCTTTACTTTTCATTGAGTCTCTTGTTTGCCTCCTTTGCTAATGTCTTAATCATAGCTTATAACCTTTACTATGATTGTAAATGTATGATGAATACTTTGACTCTCATGTCTTTTCTATTTTTTTTTCTTCTTTATTTTTGAGAGGGGGGGGGGGGTTGCTAGCCAGAAGAGAGAGAAAACATGCCTGTTTATTTATTGTTTGATCAGTTTTGTGGAATGAAAGTAGCTCATAAATATATAATAAATATCCCTGTGTTTAATTCAAGACAGCATAGCAATAAATCTGACACAAACTTCATTACACTAGTAGCATGAGGTTTCATACCACAAACTTCATTACAGTTAGTAGTACTGAGGTTTCATACCACAAACTTCATTACAGTTAGTAGCACTCAGGTTTCATTCCACAAACTTCATTACAGTTAGTAGCACTGAGGTTTCATTCCACAAACTTCATTACAGTCAGTAGCACTGAGCTTTCATACCACAAACTTCATTACACTAATAGCTCTGAGATGAAACCACACAAAAATAGTAGTATAGAGTTGTCCTCACTGAAAGTGGTAATCACTTAAGAAAACTGCATTACAGCTTGTAGTATAGTTCAATTGCTTACACACACTTCATTATAGCTTACTAGTAGAAAGTCTGTGTTTTGTTATAGCTTACTAGTAGGTCAGTGTTTTGTTATAGCTTACTAGTAAGTCTGTGTTTTGTTATAGCTTATTAGTAGGTCTGTGTTATGTTATAGCTTACTAGTAGGTCTGTGTCTTGTTATAGCTTACTAGTAGGTCTGTGTTTTGTTATAGCTTACTAGTAGAAGGTCTGTGTTTTGTTGGTGTCTGATTGCATAACATATTGCTAATTTCTTAATGCCTTATTGTTTTTGTTTGTTAATATATGTTTTATAACACTTTAAAATGGAAAGAAAATTTCATTTCAATTTTATAAATATCAATATAGTTTAATTTATGTTGCACCTTTTCAGAGATGAGTTGCCATATCGCTTAACACTTCCTTTGTCCATCATGCAAGCACGGTCTTCACATGAATTGTCATCAATAGCACTCCTAGGACAAGGTAATGTATTTATTGCTAAAGAGTGAGGCTAGAATAATGTAATACACTTAATAGCTAAAGACTGAAGCAACATTCTATTAGAATTACCATATATTTCAATTTAATTTAATTTTCAATTAGTATTTGGATCTTTAAGTACTTTATGTGTATTATTACCCCCATCGGCCATTAGTTACATATTTAGACCAAAATACTCTTAGCTTTATACTTTATATATCAGCCATTAGTTACGTATTTAGACCAAAATACTCCTGGCTTTATACTTTATATATCAGCCATTAGTTACGTATTTAGACCAAAATACTCCTAGCTTTATACTTTATATATTAGCCATTAGTTACGTATTTAGACCAAAATACTCCTAGCTTTATACTTTATTAGCCATTAGTTACGTATTTAGACCAAAATACTCCTAGCTTTATACTTTATATATCAGCCATTAGTTACGTAATTAGACCAAAATACTCCTGGCTTTATACTTTATATATCAGCCATTAGTTACGTATTTAGACCAAAATACTCCTAGCTTTATACTTTATATATCACACATAAGATACATATTTAGATCAAAATACTCATAGCTTTATACTTTATATATTAGCCAAGATATATATATATATTAGATAAAAATACTTACAGTTTTTACAGTACACATAAGCCATTATACATACATAACTAAAGTACCAGTAAAACATCATTGTATGCAAATCAGCCATTGGATGTATAATTATAAGATATATTAAATTACCTGTAACATTAAACTGTATACATAATTATTTAGGTTTAAATACAGTAGCATTTCAACATGTATGTCAACCTTTAGAATTGTTAAGTACTAGCAGAAATCAGCATACCTCAGTCAGTCAATGTGTAGAAAAGTTAAAATATTTTAAATATACAATATGACTGTAGATTAGAGCATTCATAAATCTGTAAGTTTAAGTCCTTCAGTCAATAGTTAATGAAATGTAAATTAAAGTACTTAAGTCAGTACTCACAGACCTGCAATGTTTAATACTTCAATCAATACTTATTGAAATTCAAGTGCTTCAATCAATACTCAGTGAAGTATAATGCTAACTGCTTCAATCATACTTAGTGAAGTGTAATGTTAAGTGCTTCAACCATACTTACTTGATCAATACTAAAAAAGCCAGAAGATTAAATACTTCTTATTTGCAAATATCTGCTTCATTCATTAACAATTTATCAAGTCTCATTAGAGATACATGTAACTAAAGGACTTTTCAGGCTTATGTATTTCATACATTAGAGGTACATGTAACTAAAGTACTTCTGGCTTATGTGCTTCATTCATTAGAGGGACATGTAACTAAAGTTCTTCTGGCTTATGTACTTCATTCATTAGAGGCACATGTAACTAAAGTACTTCTGGCTTATATGTATTTGTATTCTTATGTCTTGAGTTCACTGCTAAATTAGTTTAAATTGTGACTTTGTGTCTTCAGATTTTTGGTTGTCTCCAGTTTCTCGAAGAATTCCATCTCCAACACATGTAAGAAGTTCACTACACAAATCACGCAGTGAACCAGTGGACATTACACATCAGACTCACCAAGCTAGTCATGTGCACCGATATCCAGGTGCAACTGTAAATGCAGCACCATCACATTCACTGGCTGACTTCTCACACTTTCAGCCAGTTCAACATAATCATCATGATCTCTTCAAACAGAACACAAGTCCTCAGAAAATTGCTTCTACCAACCAGCAACAATCTGCAACAGCTCTCCATTTCCCTTGTGATGCTGGTTCCCACTGCAGACAACAGCAGCACATTTTGAGGTTAGAAAATCTCAATGACACTCCCACTTCTACAGACAGCAGTGAAGGGGAGATAATCACCAACGTTCCCAGCATACAGTTAATGAAACCCAGCACTCATTCTGGTGCAATGTCTAATGCTAGCAGTCAGACAGACTTTCCAACTCTGTCGTTGCACAAGCCAAAAGGCAAACCTAATTTGTATTCCATGACTCCAGTGGAACTGCTCAATATTCCTGAGCCGAGCTATTTTCGGAGCAGCCTGTCAGACAAGATGAGTGATTATGAAGACATTTGGAGAAGTTCTTGTTATGACCCAGACAATGCTCGTAATAGCAGCATACGAGGAAGCGTTAACTATGACATCACATCCACAGTTTCTGCTTTGTCAGATTTTTCAAAGTTAATAGTTTTCCAACATCCAGAAGAGACTACTATGCAATCAACTTTAAAGTCCGAAGAGTCTGAGAAATGTGATAAGAAATCATTCCTGACTCCTAACGACAGTAATAAAAAACAGTTAATCATTAGCAAAGAGAAAGACTGTCACCATTTGTCAGCTGTCAGCACAGAGTCAGCCACATTTAAATCCAAGTTTTTAAAACAGTTGGGGAAACTGACAAGATTGAAATCTTCTTCTGAGTCTTCACTAACCACTGTGTCTAGTCCGATCTATGCTGAACCAGTAGATGCTGTAGTCTTACGAGACAAACACAGCAAGTTAAGACACTCAAAAGTCCGTAGACTGTCTGAACCATCAGTTTGCAGCCAGGTCTTGTCACAGGAAGGTCATCATCATTTAGGTGTGTCCCACCAAACTGACTTTAACACACTGACTTCCACAGCAATCTCCCAAACAGAAAAAGTTTCTAAAGCACCATTTGAATTCAAATCCCCAGAGAAAGAAGTGGCAGAATTAAAAGCTCGTGCACTAAGCAGAAGTGAAAGTATGCGCACACATCAAGAATTTGCCAACTTGGCAAGGAAAAAACCTGTTTGGCAGGAGCGTTTCAACCGCTTGAAACTAGGTACAAGAGTACTGACCCACAACCATTCTCCGTACTCAACATCACAAAATGCAAAAAACACTTTTGATGATTCCTTGTTCATTCTGGAAGAGAACTGTGCAGCAGACAATCCCTCTGTTGGAAAATTCCCTGTACACCAGAGATGTGACAGCAGAATTTCAAATAATAATAGAGTCTCTTATTTCTCCGAGTCCTCCACTGTGCAGGACATAATTTCTTGCGCCATGCCAGAGCTGATGGTCAGACCAATACAACCTCAGAAAACAACATTGTTTTTTGCAAAACCATTGTCTGAATATGACAATTTCAATCCTTATGCCCCACCCTCTAATAGTAGTGTTGGCACAGTGTTTTGCAAGCCTTGGGAAGGAGGGGTAGTGAGTACACTCATCAAATCCTCAGCTAAGATGCCACCAGCTATGGATTTGCATGAGCGAGTTCTAAAGTGGCAAGAAGCCAACCAATGCTTCCAGCAAACTGTTGTGACCCCAGTTGTTGGTGCTGGTGGTGGTGATAATGGTGCACACACTAAGCATGGTGTCAGAGATGGTGTCAAAAAGACTAAGCAGTGTGTAACAGACACCAGGCATGGTAGCAGTGAAAATGGACTTGATGTGAGAGAGACTTTCATAGAAGGCAACTCTTGTACAAGTTTCCTACAAACTGCTGTTCCCACGACTCAAGTGCCTTTACACAAACCATTTTCAATTTCATCTCATCAGCTGACACGTTCGCATTCACAACCATCCAAATCACAAAATCACCATCATCAGGAGCATAGGCACTCTCAGATAGAATCTCCACAACACCTAAATTTTTTGGAAAAACAGCTTCTCCAAGACTTGCAGAAAGAGAATTCACATTTTAGTAATCCAGTCCCTGGAGATGTGTTAGACACAGGACGTACAAACATCCCCATTACATCACAGTCCAAGCAGTGTGCACTCCTTAGTTCTAACTGCCCGGATGTCATTAACTGTCATCATGTACAAGAGGACAAAGGCAGTACCCAAGGGATCACTTCACAGAGGAATATTTTCGTGAATGATGAATTGTGTATAAATGATTTCTGTCATGTGGATCCTGTCCTACAACAGCAGATGAAGCCATTCACCTGTAAGATTCAATAATTCTCATTGTGTGGTACAGTCCTTTAAACAATTCTTGTTGTACTGTCCTCTACAAATTTCATCTTGTGCTGCCCTCTTACAAATTTCTTGTTATTCTGTCCTTTAAAATTCAGTGACTCTAATATGTAGGCTATCCTAACAATTTGTTGAATTCAATGCTTCTGTTCTGATTTCCTATCCTTAGCCAAATTTATATTCTTAGTATGTGTGTTATGTTTTGTGTCTTTTACAAATTTATATTCTTAGTATGTGTATTATGTTTTGTTGTCTTTTACAAATTTATATTCTTAGTATGTGTATTATGTTTTGTTGTCTTTTACAAATTTATATTCTTAGTATGTGTATTATGTTTTGTTGTCTTTTACAAATTTATAATATTAGTATGTGTAGTATGTTTTGTTGTCTTTTACAAATTTATATTCTTAGTATGTGTATTGTGTTTTGTTGTCTTTTACAAATTTATAATCTCAGTATGTGTATTATGTTTTGTTGTCTTTTACAAATTTATAATCTTAGTATGTGTAGTATGTTTTGTTGTCTTTTACAAATTCTTTGGTTTCAATAGGCCGTTTTATGTTTTATACACTTTCTTTGGTGTTGAGGCAAGTTGAAAAAAGTAAGCCATTGACTGCTGACTGATCAAAATTCCAACTAGAAAGTTCACCACCTACCCACTCTAATATCCACTCTCCTCACTTATTGCCTTTGGAACATAACTCTCTCTGTTCCAAGGCAAAAATTTCACTCTTTCAGAATATAAATCTCCTTTTTCCAAAATATAAATGTCTCCCTTCCAAAACTAGGGAAAATATTTCCTTTCCAGAATATAAATTTCTAGGTAGGACTTGCCGTCCATCTGCTAAATGGGTGAAAGTGGAAAGCAGATGAAAATCCGAAATAAAATATTTTTAAAATAAATGTGAGTGCTGCCTGGTACAAATTATCTATCTCAACTATGGTATTTTTTACTGTCTGGTACAAATCCTCTGTGCTATATAATATTTAACTGTCTAATGTAGATTCTCTGTCTATACTATATTATGTTTAACAGTCTAGAACAAATTGTGCAAATACTGGACTGATGTCCTGAAGAGAATAGTTTCCATGATCAGTTTTCTTGCTGAAAGAGGATTAGCTTTTAGTGGTGACAGTCATTTAGTAGATGATTTACATAACTGTCCTAACAAAGGAAACTACCTTGGTTGCATTGACCTTTTAGCTGAATTTGATCCTTTTCTACAGCGATGGTTAAAATTTACAGAACGCATGAAAGACAACACTCTTGTGCTGTAAGGGCTATCAGCAACTAAGTGGTCAGCACGAAGTGACGCTACCAGAGATTTCTATGCCAGTTATAAGGAGATTCGACAAGCATTGTCTGATGTTACTTAAGTGAACGTCACACACCAGCATTTGTTCATGAAGCAAAATCACTAATTAAAAAGTTGGACCATTATGAGACATCGTGAATGTATGTGATTTGGAAAGATTTACTCCCAAAAAATTGATGTTGTCAATAAAGCTCTGCAGGAGCCTAGAATTGAGTTGAGTACTATCATCAAGTTGTATGACAGTCTTATACTACACTTTCATGATACACACGATAAATTTTAAATGTATGAAGGTATGGTAAAAGATATGACACAGTCGAATTACAAAAAATGTACACAACGCAAGCGAGAGCGACACCGATTTTATGATGAAGTTGTGGGTAATACTTCCGGGTTTAAGTGCTAGTGACAAATTCCGTACTCAGTCTTTGTATGTGATCATAGACAGACTTATTACTGTGATCATAGACAGACTTATTACTGTGATCATAGACAGACTTATTACTGTGATCATAGACAGACTTATTACTGAGATCATAGACAGACAGACTTATTACTGAGATCATAGACAGACTTATTACTGTGATCATAGACAGACTTATTACTGAGATCATAGACAGACAGACTTATTACTGAGATCATAGACAGACTTATTACTGTGATCATAGACAGACTTATTACTGTGATCATAGACAGACTTATTACTGTGATCATAGACAGACTTATTACTGTGATCATAGACAGACTTATTACTGAGATCATAGACAGACAGACTTATTACTGAGATCATAGAGAGACTTATTACTGTGATCATAGACAGACTTATTACTGAGATCATAGACAGACTTATTACTGAGATCATAGACAGACTTATTACTGAGATCATAGACAGACTTATTACTGTGATCATAGACAGACAGACTTATTACTGAGATCATAGACAGACAGACTTATTACTGAGATCATAGACAGACTTATTACTGAGATGGGAAAACGGCGAGCAGCTTACTCAACACTACATGAACAGATCTCTGTCAATCGATGAAACACTTTCTAAAGCCAAGGCACTAGTTGAGATGTAGATCTCTGTCAATCAATGAAACACTTTCTAAAGCCAAGGCACTAGTTGAGATGTAGATCTCTGTCAATCGATGAAACACTTTCTAAAGCCAAGGCACTAGTTGAGATGTATCCATCAGATCTGGAAGAGGCATTTTGTGATGAGTTTCTTTTGTTTTCACGAATGTTTGGTGACACTAAAACTGTGGCTGAAATGATTAGGGCACAAATAGAGAATAGGTTGGTGATAATAAAACTGTGGCTAAAATGATTAGGGCACAAATAGAGAATAGGTTGGTGATAATAAAACTGTGGCTGAAATGATTAGGGCACAAATAGAGAATAGATTGGTGACAAGTTTTCCAAATGTAAATATTGCTTTCCGAATTTACCTTTCGATTTTTGGAACAATGCTGAAGGTGAACGTTCGTTTTCATACGGAACTGATAAAAACTGCTGTCAACGATAGGAACAAACACGACTATCCTCCCTGGCACTACTTTCAATTAAAAAGGACTTGATGCGAAAAATTACATTTGAGGACGTCATATGTGACTTTGCTAAAGCAAAGAGCCGAAAAGTTAATGGATAAGGCGGCCCTGAATGGACTTGGCCATTGTGTTGTCACAAAGCTGTGCTCAGAATTAGGCTTCACGCACAGAGTTATTTTTTCGACAATATTTTTTTTTACATCTCCCAGATTTATGGAAGATTTGCTCTCGATATGGCTGTATGCCTGTGGAACTATAAGACGGCAGAGAAAAGGTTTCCACAAGAGCTGAAATGGGTGCCAAATCTACGAGGTGGAAGCAACAGGGAAACAGTAATGGTGTGGCGTGATATAAAAACAAGTGGTCGTCTGTCAAACTTCAATGACCCAACCTTCATGCAACAAGCTTACCGACATAACCTACCCCGAAAGTAAAGGTGTTTTTGTTTTGTTTGTTTTACCAGCAGTCACAAGATTATAATAATTGTATTTACAGCAGTGTAAGTAAATGCAGCAAGAAAATACGAACATCTGTTTATTTATTTATAGGTTAGATCCAAATTAAAGTGTAAGTATACGTTTCTGTTTTTTATTTCCACGGCCCCTCTAGATAAAAGATATTTGGAAAATGATGTACTTACCCCCAAAATGGTTAAGCATCCACACTTTGATGACGAACTAATTAATAGTTACTTGTTATTATTTTTATTCCTTACTATATAGATTTTAAAATGTATTATTGGTTTTCTATGATGAAATCATTTTGGAGTAAGTTTTATTACTTGTATTATAAATTGATTAGGACTCGTTTTGTGGGCGATTTAACAGTTCAAGCATGATAACCCATTTTTGCTCTCACTTCATAAAAATCCACCGTCTGTAGGTGTCAGATCTAAGCAATTTGATTGGTCAATAAAAGCTGCTTTGATCTAAATGAGCGTCGTTGAGAAAGAAATGGTGGCCGACCAGGAAAGTTTCTGCTGCTTTGTGTATTAGATTTGTTTATTGTATCTGTGATGCCAACGCCACTTAGTTAATGGTTATGATTATTATTAATTAGTTAATCATCCAAAACTAATTACAAGTGATGAGAATCTTTATTGATTTTATTAATGATCCTCCAACAGACACCACTTGTCTCTCTCACTTGGCGGATATGCGGGTGCTGTAAACGTTTAGGGTCACACAACCTTTCCTAACAATTTATATAACAATTAAATTTTAAAATAAGGATAGGCAAATTTACTCCGCTACAGTATCCATATTGTATGTCTAACTTGTCTTCTGCTAGTTCTATAGTAGATTTTGTTGTTCTTTCTATATGTGTACATATTAATGTTAATTTGTTATCTTCTATATTCAGTTTCTTTGTTCATGTGTGTGGTTTGTCTTCCATATTAGATTTCTCCGTTGTAATCATGTCTGTGTTTGCTGTACATGTATTTGATTTGTTAGTTTCTTCATTTTTGTGTTTCTATTGTCTTAAATATTAGTTGTTTGTTTAGTCCATATGTATGCATCTGTTGTCTTCTAAAACAGATTTGTTTGTTTTGCATGTGTATGATTTTGTATAAAATGCTTGTATTGTCCATATATGTGTGTCTGCTGTCTTGCCTTAATTTGTTTGTTGATTCCACACACACACACACACACACACATCTTTAGTCTTCTGTATTAAATTTGTTGATGTGCCCATATGATGTGTCTCTTTTCTTATGTACTAACTTGTCTGTTTATGTGCTTGTGCCCATATCACTTTACTGTCTCTCAAGACTGCTTTTAGTTTGTTAGCTAATTTCAGTGTTTGTTAGATTTTAATTAGGCATGTAATAGTTTCATTACAATGTAATTATTTTTAGCCTTTACTTTAAGAATATTCACTCTGCTTTACACTTCAAGAAGGCTAATAAAAAGTAATATATCTAAGTGTTTCTTTCATAAATCTTAGTGTTTCTCTCACATATATGAGTTTGTCTTTCATATGTCAGAGTTTTCTCTCATCTGAGTTTTACTCACATAAAAGTTTTTCTCTTATGTGCAAACTAAAATTTTGTAACTTTTAATAGAGTTCAACATTTTGATCATTAATTGTATGCATATGTTAAAATTTATTATTTCGAATGTACTTTAAATTTTAAAAAATTTAACTTAACCATGCTTGAAATATAAATATAGTAATTGAAACACTTTATTTTAAGCATGCTTTAAATTTAACAAATTTTAATTTAAATACCATTTAAATTTGATGCACTTCAACTTAACCATGCTTAAAAATAAAAACATTGAAAAAAACTTTAAAATATAAACATTTTAACTGCACCTTACTTTAAATTCAATATATTTACCTTAAATATGTTTCAAATTCAGTAAATT
Source organism: Sinotaia quadrata (assembly GCA_028829895.1). NCBI lineage: Eukaryota > Metazoa > Mollusca > Gastropoda > Architaenioglossa > Viviparidae > Sinotaia > Sinotaia quadrata. The sequence continues at coordinate 569,442 of CM054177.1, forward strand.
TTAACTTAAATGTGATTTAATTCAAAATATATAAAGCATGTTTTAAATTAAGAACAGTTTAACTTAACCATACTTGAAATCAAACATATTTGATTTAAACATGCTCTATATTTAACACACTAACATTCTTTAAAAACAACACACTTTAGTTTAACATAGACATGCATGAAATTCAAAACACTTGAATATAGACATGCTTGAAATTCAAAACACTTTAACATAGATATGCTTGAAATTCAAAACACTTGAATATAGACATGATTGAAATTTAAAACACTTGAATATAGATATACTTGAAATTCAAAACACTTTAACATAGATGTGCTTGAAATTCAAAACACTTGAACATAGACATACTTGAAATTCAAAACACTTGAACATAGACATACTTGAAATTTAAAACACTTGAACTTTCTGATAAAATTGGGTTTCAGCAGCCTGTGCCCTGCAGCCAAGCAAGAGCCCAGGGGGGAAAATTCGAGATTATATTTACAAGTAAGTTTTGTCTTTTATATTCATTTACATTCTTGTTCTGTCTTTAACATTCTTTGACAAGGAAGCTTTGTCTTGTACATTCATTTACAAGTGAATTCTGTCGTTTACATTTGTTTACAAATGAGTTCTGTCTTTTACATTTGTTTACAAGTGAGTTCAGTCCTTTACATTCATTAACAAGTCAGTTCTGCCTTTTATATTCATTTACAGTGAGTTTAGTCTTAGTTTTAGATTCATTTACACATGAGTTCTCTCTTTTACTTACATTTGCAAGTATATTAAATCTATCACATTCATATGCATATTTGTTATCTCTTTGACATTCATTTACAAGTATATTTACATTTATTAAGTTCTGCCTTAAACATTCATGTACAAGTATGTTACATTCATTTACATTTAATTCTCTCTTTTATATTCAAGTACAAGTATGTTTATACTAATTTATTTACAATAAGTTCTGCCAATTACATACATGTGCAAGTTTGTCTTTTTTTATATTCATTGACAAGTAAGTTCTGTCGTTTATATTAATTGACAAGTAAGTTCTGTTGTTTACTTTCATTTACAAGTGAGGTCTGTCTTTTACTTTTATTGACAAGTAAGTTCTCTCTTTTACTTTCATTGACAAGTAAGTTTTGTCTTTTACTTTCATTTACAAGTGAGGTCTGTCTTTTATTTTCATTGACAAGTGAGTTCTGTCTTTTACTTTCATTGATAAGTGAGTTCTGTCTTTTACTTTCATTGACTAGTGAGGTCTGTCTTTTACCTTCATTTACAAGTGATGTCTGTCTTTTACTTTCATTGACAAGTGAGTTCTGACTTTTAATTCATTGACAAGTGAGTCTGTCTTTAAATAATATTCATTGACAAGTGAGTTCTGATTTTGATTATCATTTACAAATAAGATCTTCTTTTACCATCCATTTACAAATGAGTTCTGTCTTTTACTTTCATTAACAAGTATGTCTGCTTTTAGTTTTACTTTCATTTACAAATAAGAGGCTTCTTTACCATTCATTTACAAGTGAGTTCTGCCTTTTACTTTCATTAACAAGTATGTCTGCTTTTAGTTTTACTTTCATTTACAAATAATATCTTCTTTACCATTCATTTACAAGTGAGTTCTCTCTTGACAGTGAATTTTATCTTTTAATTCTTTGGCAAGTGAGTCTGTCATTTACTTTAATTTACGAGTTCTGTCATTTACTTTAATGTACAAATGAGTTTTTTATCATTTACTTAAATTTACAAGTGAGTTCTGTCATTTACTTAAATTTACAAGTGAGTTCTTTCATTTACTTAAATTTATGAGTTCTATCTTTATTAAAATTTACAAGTGAGTTCTGTCATTTACTTAAATTTACAAGTGAGTTCTTTCATTTACTTAAATTTACAAGCGAGTTCTGTCTTTACTTAAATTTACAAGTGAGTTCTTTCATTTATTTAATTTACAAGTGAGGTCTGTCATTTACTTAAATTTACAAGTGAGTTCTTTCATTTACTTAAATTTACGAGTTCTATCTTTATTAAAATTTACAAGTGAGTTCTGTCATTTACTTAAATTTACAAGTGAGTTCTTTCATTTACTTAAATTTACAAGCGAGTTCTGTCTTTACTTAAATTTACAAGTGAGTTCTTTCATTTATTTAATTTACAAGTGAGGTCTGTCATTTACTTAAATTTACAAGTGAGTTCTTTCATTTACTTAAATTTACGAGTTCTATCTTTATTAAAATTTACAAGTGAGTTCTGTCATTTACTTAAATTTACAAGTGAGTTCTTTCATTTACTTAAATTTACAAGCGAGTTCTGTCTTTACTTAAATTTACAAGTGAGTTCTTTCATTTATTTAATTTACAAGTGAGTTCTGTCATTTACTTAAATTTACAAGTGAGTTCTTTCATTTACTTAAATTTACAAGTGACTGCTATTTCACACATTCATTTATAGTAGGTTCTGCCTTTGTAGTATATCTACAAATGAGTTCACTTTCTTTTTACATTCATTAAAAAATTGTATCTGTAACTTTGTTGTTACTGTATATATGTGTGTTTATTATAACTGTAATGTATGTAGCTAGAAGTTGATACAACTGTAATAACTGTTGCTGTAAATGTATGTGCATTATATCTATGAATGTGTGTAGTTAAAAGTTACTATAGTTTAACTATATTTGTTTATGTTAATTTATTGCTTTATACAGTTAGTAGTCTCAGATGTAATGGTGTTTGTAAGAGTTTATATGTAAATGTAAGATTGCAAATGTAAATGTATAAATGTAATGTTTATATGTGTCAGTGTATATTAGTAAATATAAATATGTTAATGTTTAATGTAAGTTTGTAAATATACATATAAGTTTAATAATGTAAATGTGTGATCTAAAAACATTTTTTAAAATATAGATTATCCCAAGACAGATGTACTATATTTGGTAGCACTGTTGAGAATTTTATCCAGTGTACCATAGATGGCCAAGAGAAAAACCCATACCACATCATGAGAAATGTGAGTCATTATAACTGATGTTTTATAGCTATTGTCATTTATTCATTCACTTCTTGATATTTTATTGTTTTGGCTTTTTAGTATTTATATATTATTGTTTTAGTAATTTAGTTCTTGATAAGTTTATTTTGACTTTTTCAGTATATTATTTGTTGATTTAATAATTTAGTCCTTGATTTGTTATTGCTTTGACTAATTTAGTACTTGTATTTTATTGTTTTAGTAATTTAGTATTTGATATTTTTTTTCTTATTCTAAGTTACTTTTAATGATGTCTTTTATTTTAATACACTATATTTATTTGTACATTTTTGATGAAGAATTTTTAAGAAATGTTATACTTGTTATATTTTTATTATTAATGTTATTTTTTCTTCTTTTTATTTCGATAGGTAAGACAGTTCATGACTGGTATCAAGAATTACCTTGTGAAGCATGGAGAAGGGCAGTTGGAAGATCTGATTGAAAGAGAAAGGGGAAGGGTAGTTGTATTTTCATTGGAATTTTAATGTAATTTTTTTCTTCAGAGCATAACAAAACATTTGAATTATCTCCACCATTTCTCAAAATCCAAGCTGTTTCCTAAGCAAAGTGGAGACAATAGCAACCCAAAAATTGTAGCCGCAAGTGAATCACATTTTGTTATGTCAACTCACTAACAAAAGAATGCCAATAACGGGGAGTGGGGAAGGGGATTAACAATTATGAATAATTGAATATATAATAAGAGGTTCAGTTTATAACACCATGTAATTGCCATGTTACTTCTAGAACAACTATAAGTACAGTTTATATCACCATGTAATTGCCATGTTACTTCTAGAACAACTGTAAGTACAGTTTATATCACCATGTAATTGCCATGTTACTTCTAGAACAACTGTAAGTACAGTTCATATCACCATGTAGCTGACTGAATCATTTTTTTTCTCTTGAAGCTGAGGACCAATGAGATCTTGAATATTGACACCATTATTGAGACTACACTGCATGTCTGTGTTTTGAGGCCTCTGAAGCACCACATCTACCGTCTTTTTGTGGAGTTCAGTGGCAGGTGATGATCTGGCTTTCTTTAACTGCGTATTTGGCCTCTTTTTAAAGTGCAGATAAATAGCTATATATTTAATGGCATGGTACCTGATCTTGTTTTGTATCCACTTAGTTATATTTTTTCAAAAGCAGATAATAAGTCCTTTTTTTTATTAGTGTGTAAATGGTACAGTTTTCAAGGGCAGATAATAAGTTGTTTTTTATTAGTGTGTAAATGATACAGTTTTCAAGGGCAGATAATAAGTTGTGTTTTTTATTAGTGTGTAAATGGTACAGTTTTCAAGGGCAGATAATAAGTTGTGTTTTTTAATGTAAATGGTACAGTTTTCAAGGGCAGATAATAAGTTGTTTTTTTATTAGTGTATAAATGGTACAGTTTTCAAGAGCAGATAATAAGTTGTGTTTTTTAACATTGTGCAAATGGTACAGTTTTCAAGAGCAGATAATAAGTTGTGTTTTTAACAGTGTGCAAATGGTACAGTTTTCAAGAGCAGATAATAAGTTTTTTTTTTTAATAATGTGCAAAGGGTAAAGTTTTCAGGAGCAGATCATAAGTTGTATTTTTCATTTTGAGTACCTGATATTGTTTTCAAGGCAGATAATAACTTGTATTTTTAATTTTATGTTCAAGTATTTTTTAATGATAGATAATAAATATATTTTTAATTATATGTTAGCCACTTTCATTCATATATTTCGGTCAGTGACAGTACATCAATCATCAATCATTGTCATTAGTAAATATATGTCTTTGCAAAGCTGTAAAACTCAAACAACAGTTTTATGTGTTTTCATCAGTCATCACTCAATAGTAAATATATGTTCTTTGCAAAGCTGTAAAACTCAACAACAGTCTTACATGTTTACATCAGTCATCACTCAATAGTAAATATATGTTCTTTGCAAAGCTGTAAAACTCAGTCTTACATGTTTACATCAGTCATCACTCATTAATAAATATATGTTTTTTCAAAGCTATAAAGCTCATACAACAGTCTTACATGTTGTCATCAGTCATCACTCATTAGTAAACATATGTGTTTGCAAAACTAAAACTCAAACAGCAGCTTTCTCATTGTTTTAGTATTATATATATATAGTTTTTAATTGCAATAGCAAATTATATTTTAATTGTATGTATACATATTTTAATTGTAAATGCTAAGTTATAAGTTTTATTATCTAAACTTATTTTTACAATGGCAGATATAAGTTATACTTTAATAATGTGTGCATAACTGTTTACGATAATAATTGATGCTGAGTTATATTTTTAATTGCAATGTATTTCTCACAGTCAGTGGCAGATACAGTTATATGTTTACCAGTGTGTTCATTTTACCCTAGTTACCATATTAACCTAACAGGTTGCCTTGACAAGGAGGCCTTATATTTTAAATATTGCAGTTAAAAATAAGGATATTTGGGTTTTGAGTGTAGTTTTGGGGTGGAGATGGTTGAATATACTTATTCAAGGTAACATGGATCATATTGACTTTTTTTTTAAATATACAACTCATTTGAAAAAATACATTGTTATCAAGCTGAGGCAAAATTAATTTATGTTTTCTTTAATTTTTTTTCTTGTTTTGAATAGTACATATAATTGCAATCTTATAATGTTTAGATATTATTCCTTACATATTTCAATCTTATAATGTTTAGATATTATTCCTTACATATTTCAATCTTATAATGTTTAGATATTATTCTTTACGTATTTCAATCTTATAATGTTTTGATATTATTCCTTACATATTGCAATATTTATAATGTTTTGCTATTGATCCTTACATATTGCAGAAATAGCCGTCTTGTTTTTTAATAGTAGATATAAATGCAATCTTTATAATGTTTTGCTATTGTTCCTTACATATTGCAGAAATAACAGTCTGGAATCAATGTCAAAAAATATCAAGTATGCCCGCACCAAAACTGCAGAAGAGATTGGAATCAAAGTAAACTTTTAATTATTGTATTATGGTCAAAGTGTAAAATATAAATCTTACACACACACACACACACACACACACACACACTTTATGCATGCAAATATGCATGAACACACACCTAACATATGCAATGCATTGCAACTATTCAAACATACACTCAAATAACATGACAAACATAACACAACAATTCACAATTTTACTCACACAGATACTATTACACATTCATATAACACATAACAGAGCTATTCACAATACATGCAAATACTCAAATAACACATAAACAGCTAACTGTTCACAATACACATATACAAAACTGTTCACAACACAAACTCATATAACACATCACCTATTCACAACACACACTCTTATAACACAAATATCACCCATTCACAACATATACAAACACACACCATACACAATACATAATAAGATTTTCACATCACATGCATCATACACAATACATAAACACAGCTATTCACAGCACATACAAACACAATTTGTTTCACATCAGTGCATGCTCTACATTTGTTTATTTTTCTCTTGTAAATATCATACTTTTAAAATTATTTTTTATCTTGTAAATATCATAATTTTTAATTATTTTTTCTCTTGTAAATATCATACTTTTAAAATTATTTTCCCTTGTAAATATCATACTTTTAAATTATTTTTTCTCTTGTAAATATCATACTTTTAAAATTATTTTTTACATTTCTTTAGTGTGATCTATTTTTTTTTAGATTTGGACATATTGAATGGAAAACTAATTATAAGTACTTATTTTTGTTCTTGTACATTTGTTAAAGTGATTGAATAATGCAAATAATGACTGGCCAAAAATTTATTGACTACTGTTGAAAGGTGATTGACTTAGGTAAACATAATTAACATGTGAAAGTGAATGACTTATGAAAATGCAATTGACTTATTAATGATGAAGTGAATAATTTTTGTGAAAGTGAATGACTTATGAAAATGCAATTGACTTATTAATGATGAAGTGAATATTTTTTGTGAAAGTAAATGATTATGAAAATGCAATTGACTTATTAATGATGAAGTGAATAATTTTTGCGAAAGTGAATGACTTATGAAAACGCAATTGACTTATTAATGATGAAATGAATAATTTTTGTGAAAGTGAATGACTTATGAAAATGCAATTGACTTATTAATGATGAAGTGAATATTTTTTGTGAAAGTAAATGATTATGAAAATGCAATTGACTTAAATTGAATTCAATTGAATTGAAGTGAAGTGAATAATTTTTGTGAAAGTGAATGACTTATGAAAATGCAATTGACTTATTAATGATGAAGTGAATAATTTTTGTGAATGTGAATGATTATGATTTTTAGACAGACTTGATACCCCCTCAAGGCCGAGACATGGAAAATATCAAACATTACTTGGACAAAATGCAGAAAGCATATTCACCCCTGAAAAAACTGGAGAATCTTTTGAATGCTACATCTGTCATTTGTACCTGTGTAAAGGTGTGTAAATTTGCATCAATGTTATTTATATTTGGGTAAAGAGATGTCAACATTAAGCATATTACTAGAGACCCTTCTGATACTACACCAGCCATTTACAGGTGTAAAGTTGAGTAAATTAGTAAATGTAACATGTAACATATTATGACGATCTTGCTAAATAATATATCTATGAAATATATTTGTGTAAAGTACGTAAGTTTTTAAATGAAATGCACCAACATGCTACAGTAGAGCCTCATGTAATATGTCAGCAATTTATACATGTGTAAAGATATGTATGTAAACAAATACATTTCTTGCTAGTAATCCTGCTGAGTTCTTTATCATGCATAGTTATGTTTGTAAAAGTGTGTAAACTTCATTGTAAACCTGTTAGTTTATTTGTTAAAGTGTGTAAACTTCATTGTAAACTTGTTAATTTATTTGTAAAAGTGTGTAAATTTAATTGTAAACTTGTTAGTTTATTTGTTAAAGTGTGTAAACTTCATTGTAAACTTGTTAGTTTATTTGTTAAAGTGTGTACAGTTGTTATGTGTAAATTTTATATATATATAACCATGATGATGGTTTGTGCTTCTGGACTACCCACAGTCACATTAATTATAAAGTCATCTGATACACATCCTTCTGTGGAACAACTTTTGCTGTGCTTTGTGAGATGGTACAAGTGTAACATTCATATGACTGACTGGTTTCTTTGTGACTAACTGGATTTTATTACTGGTTTCTTTATGACTAACTGGATAATATGACTGATTTCTTTGTAACTAACTAGAATTTATGACTGATTTATTTGTGACTAACTGGATTTTACGACTGATTTCTTTGTTACTAACTGGATTTTATGACTGGTTTCTTTTGTGACTATCCTGACTTTATGACTGGTTTCTTTATGACTAACTGGATTTTATGACTGATTTCTTAGTGACTTACTGGATTTTATGACTGGTTTCTTTGTGACTTACTGGATTTTATGACTGGTTTCTGAATGAATAACTTGGTTATGAGTGTATTTATGCAATGTCTTTAACTGACCATATTTTATGACTGATTTCCTTTTAAATGACTAATTGCTTTCTGTTTTGTGTGGGGTAAGTATAAAAAGATGTTGGATCCATCAAAATTAATACTTTTATATAAATCAGAAGCAATTTTTCTTTTATATATAGGTTAACTAAAACAGCACTGACGTAAATCAAAGTAATATTTTTGCATTCAATACCTATAAATTAGGAAAAATGTTTTAAATTAAATTGTATCTCTAAAAGATTTTTTTTTTAAATTGTGCTTGTTTGTTATCAAAAGGCTATTATTTTCATTGACTAATAGGCATATTTCCAAACCAAGTTCTTTCAGTCATGTGTGATACTCAGCCATTAGCATGGCATATAGTAACACTGGCACAAATTGGATTTTCTTAAATAATTTTAATGGCATTATGATAACACTGGCACAATTTGAATTTTCTTAAATAATTTTAATGGCATTATGATAACACTGGCATAAATTGAATTTTCTTAAATAATTTTAATGGCATTATGATAACACTGGCACAAATTGAATTTTCTTAAATAATTTTAATGGCATTATAATAACACTGGCACAAATTGATTTTTCTTAATAATTTTAATGGTATTATAATAACACTGGCACAAATTGAATTTTCTTAAATAATTTTAATGGTATTATAATAACACTGGCACAAATTGAATTTTCTTAAATAATTTTAAATGGCATTGTAGTGAAGCATGTTAATAGAATTGATGGAAATCAAGCAATCCATTAAATGGATAATACTTTTGCTGGATAATAAATGTAATTGCAGTGGAAGGGTTAAGCACTAAACGGTATGTCAAAAAAACAGTTAATCATGTTCATTTATTTTTTCAAGAATTTAAACATAAATGAATGTTATATCAGGTGCAAGGAAGACAACCTGTGACAAGTCGAGGACTGGCATCACTTGGAGCTGATGGTGAGTGTATGAATAGAAAAATATGTTTTCATTAACATGAACAAATTTGAAAACAATTTCACAATTTTCTTCTTTTTTTAAAAAAAATATTCACTAGAAGGAGAAATTAGATAAAGTTTGTTTTTAATTGGTTTGCTCTTTATAACACCTTCAAAAATATTTTTTTATATTCTATAGTGCATTGGAACCAAGTTGCAAATTTTGTAGTATTTTTAGTCCCGAACACACTTCTTTAAAGTAGCACACCTGTACCCCTTATACTAAACACTAAGTAGCACATCTGTACCCCTTATACTAAACACTAAGTAGCACATCTGTACCCCTTATACTAAACACTAAGTAGTTCATCTGTACCCTTATACTAAACACTAAGTAGCACATCTGTACCCCTTATACTAAACACTAAGTAGCATATCTGTACCCCTTATATTAAACACTAAGTAGCACATCTGTACCCCTTATACTAAACACTAAGTAGCTCATCTGTACCCCTTATACTAAACACTAAGTAGCACATCTGTACCCCTTATACTAAACACTAAGTAGCACATCTGTACCCCTTATACTAAACACTAAGTAGCACATCTGTACCCCTTATACTAAACACTAAGTAGCACACCTGTACCCCTTATACTAAACACTAAGTAGCACATCTGTACCCCTTATACTAAACACTAAGTAGCACATCTGTACCCCTTATACTAAACACTAAGTAGCACATATGTACCCCTTATACTAAACACTAAGTAGCACACCTGTGCCCCTATGCTTTACCACCTCTTGTAATGTAGACCAAAAAGAAATTGACTAGTGAAAATGTATTTATGACACTTATGTCATAATCGTCATTCTCAGTTTTGACTGACTGCAAAATGTCTTGTTTGCTATTTGCTTAGTGATTTCACCTTCTGCTGACTTAATAGTTGAATGCTTGTATTCAATAACACAGTGGATTAGAAATAGAGTTAGGGTTAGTTTTATTATGCTTATACTTACAATTAAAGAATGAATAATTAATGAAACATTCTTTAGCACCATGCTTGTCAGAGTGGGCTTATTGGTTATAAGTTTGGTGACATTTGATTGATTAGAGAAGGGCCTACTAGTAATCTTATCTGGTGCAGACTTTGATTGGTCATGATAAAAGGATCTACTGTTTACTCTTCTCTGGTTGGTCATGAGAAAATGATCTACTGTTGGTCTTTGATTGGTCAGGAGAAAAATTGATCTACTGTTAGTCTTCTCTGATTGGTCAGGAAAAAAGAATCTACTGTTAAGTCTTCTCTGATTGGTCATGAGAAAAGGATCTACTGTTAGTCTTCTCTGATTGGCAATAAAACAGCACTATTTTCACCCTCAAGACCTCAAGGTACATCTTTCTACCCATTAAGCATTTCTTCTATTGAAATTTTTAGTATGGAATTTTCAACCATTTATATTTCAAACCAATTAATTATACTGAATTTATTAAATATATTTTTATTTTCTAGCAAATAAATTACTCTCTGCTTTATTCAACTTATCTTTTCAAGTATTTAAAATAAACAGCATTAATTAATCAGTTTTATTGTTATGTAAATAAATTACATTGATCAGTTTATTTATTTAGTAATCATTTTATCTTTGCTTTGTTTAAGACTTTCTTCCTCATGTGATCTATGTCCTGGTCCACTGTGGACTGGTCTCAGCTGAGATTGAAGCAGACTACATGTGGGGGTTGCTGCATCCATCAGTTCTCACTGGTGAGGGGGGCTATTACCTCACAACACTCAGCAGTGCTGTCCTCATTCTCAAGAATTTCCAGGAGACTCAAGAGAACCAAACAGCATCACTAGAGGTGAGTATCATAAGCATCACTTGAAGTGAGTCCTGTGTGACTTCATAGAGGTGAATACTGTGTAGAGTTATGTAAACATCACTGTAGATGAGTGCTACGTAACATCACTAGAGGTGAGTGTCATGTAGCAACACTTGAGTTGAGTGTTGTAGTATTACTAGAGGGAGCATTATATCATGACATCTGTATCACTAGAAGTGTGTAGTATTACTAGATGTGAGTGTTATAGCATCACTACAGGGAGTGTTGTGACATCACTAGAGGGAGTGTTATAGCATCACTAGAGGGAGCATTATAGCATCACTAAAGGGAGTGTTGTGACATCACTACAGGAAGTGTTGTGGCATCACTACAGGGAGTGTTATAGCATCACTACAGGGAGTGTTGTGACATCTCTAGAGGGAGCATTATAGCATCACTACAGGGAGTGTTGTGGCATCACTACAGAGAGTGTTGTGGCATCACTTGGAGTGCATGTTGTAAAACAAAGCAGATGGGTAGCTTGAGTGCCAATAACAAATATTGTCATGGTTCTAGATAAAGATACATGTGGTTCTAGATAAGGTCCCAGGTAATAATTGTCTTTCAGATGCAATTTTTGACATGTTTTGATATGGTTTAATGTGGAGTTAAACCATGTCGATTATTATTTTTGAAATAAGATTTTATATGGTTTTGATGAAATTCAGTAGTTTGACATTTTAAACAGAATTTTTATATAGCATTACTTGGAGTCAATCATCTGACATTTATTATTTTAAACAGACATTTTATACGGCTTTACTTGGAGTCAATAATCTGACATTTATTATATTAAACAGACATTTTATATAGCATTACTTGGAGTCAAGCATCTGACATTTATTATTTTAAACAGACATTTTATATATAACATTGCTTGGAGTCAAGCATCTGACATTTATTACTTTAAACAGACATTTTATATGGCATTACTTGGAGTCAATAATCTGACATTTATTATTTTAAACAGACATTTTATATGGCATTACTTGGAGTCAAACATCTGACTATTATTTTAAACAAACATTTTATATGGCATTACTTGGAATCAATAGCCTCTTTCATTTGTTATACATTTTAACAAGTTTTCTTACTATTTCACTTGGAATTAATCACTAGTGCAAAAATCTACAGTTCAGTGGATTTTGATTTGTTTTCTGTGGAATCAATAGTTTTTATAAATTATTATTTTTCAGCAATTTTTATTTGGTTTCATATGGAATCAATAACTTGATTAATTTAGTATTTTTCTTAGGTTTTAATTCATGTCACATGAGAATCAGTTACCCTGTTTTAATTTTAGGTAGAATTGATATGACTTATTGTACAATCAAAATCCCTTATTGCTAGTTGTAAATAGGCTTTAGTGTGGTATCTTACAATCAAAATAGTTTATTGCTAGTTGTAAACAGACTTTAGTTTGGTATCACTTTGGTTTGGGAGTCAATCATGTTAACTGATATTTTCTTTTAAAAGTTTTGCAAGTCAGTGTGATAATTGAAGCAAGCTTATTACCTTGTAAAATATGTCATGTTCGTAAGCCACAGATGAATGGTAAGACTGTTTCTGTTATCTTATTGTGAGGGTAATGTTGGAAGGTTGTCTTATTGTGAGGGGGTTGTTAGAAGGTTTCGTATTGTGAGGGTATTCCTGAAATGTCTTTTCATTGTGTTTAGTGTTGGTGAAATATGTCTTTCATTTGCATTCAGTTCTAATGATATTTCTGTGTATTTATTTCTAGTAAAGTGATCAACTTTCATGTGTTTTAATTATGGTGAAGTACTGGTATTTTGTTTATATATTTAGTTAATTCAGAGAATCTTCATGTGTTTTTAATTCTGGTGAAGTATCAATCTTTTGATTGTAGATAATCTGTGGAACTTATTTGTTTTTATTTCTGTACATCTTCTTTTGATTTTATTTCTATAGGTCTTATTTGTTTTTATTTCTCTGCATCTTCTTTTGTGTTTAATTTAAAAGAAATATGTCTTTTGTTTGTTGATCTTCATTTGTTTTTTAATTTTATATATCATTATTTTTTTCTGTTTTAAATTTGTCTTCATTTGTTTGTTAATCCTATAGTTCTTCATTTGCTTTTTAAGTATGTAGGTTTTTGTTTGTTTTTAATCCTAATGCTTTGTTTTTAATTCTTGAAGTCTTTGTTTTTAAGTATGTAGGTCTTTCATTTTTTTTAAATCTGATTTATCTATAGGTCTTCATTTGTTTATAATTGGCATTTAATTCTGTAGATTTTTATTTGTTTTTAATTCTGTAGATCTTCATATGTTTTAATTATCTAGATCATTATTTGTTTTTAATTCTCTAGATCTTTATTTTTTTAATTTCTGTAGATCTTCATTTGTTTTTAATTCCCTAGGATTTTATATCTTATTTTTCTGTGCTCATTATTAACTGTGTTAGTCTTTATTTGTTTTCAATTCTCTAGGACTTCATTTGCTTCTTATTCTGTAGTTCTTCATCTACTTCTTATTCTGTAGTTCTTCATTTGCTTCTTATTCTGTAGTTCTTCATCTACTTCTTATTCTGTAGTTCTTCATCTACTTCTTATTCTGTAGGACTTCATTTGCTTCTTATTCTGTAGTTCTTCATCTACTTCTTATTCTGTAGTTCTTCATCTACTTCTTATTCTGTAGGACTTCATTTGCTTCTTATTCTGTAGTTCTTCATCTGCTTCTTATTCTGTAGTTCTTTATTTGTTTTTAATTCTGTAGTTCTTCATCTGCTTCTTATTCTGTTATTCTGTAGTTCTTCATTTGCTTTTAATTTTGTACTTCTTCATTGTTTTTAATTCTGTAGTTCTTCATTGTTTTTAATTCTGTAGGACTTCATTTGCTTTTAATTTTGTACTTCTTCATTGTTTTTAATTCTGTAGTTCTTCATTGTTTTTAATTCTGTAGGACTTCATTTGTTTTTAATTCTGTTGGACTTTTCATTTGTTTTTAATTATGTTGGTCATTGTTTTTAATTCTGTTGGACTTCATTTGTTTTTAATTCTGTTCATCATTGTTTTTAATTCTGTTGGTCATTGTTTTTAATTCTGTTGGATTTCATTTGTTTTTAATTCTGTTGATCATTGTTTTTAATTCTGTTCTTCATTGTTTTTAATTCTATTGGTCATTGTTTTTAATTCTGTTGGACTTCATTTGTTTTTAATTCTGTTCTTCATTGTTTTTAATTCTGTAGGACTTCATTTGTTTTTAATTCTGTTGGACTTCATTTGTTTTTAATTCTGTTGGTCATTGTTTTTATTTCTGTAGGTCTTCATTTGTTTTTAATTCTGTTCTTTATTTGTTTTTAATTCTGTTGGTCATTGTTTTTAATTCTGTTGGACTTCATTTGTTTTTAATTCTGTAGGTCTTCATTTGTTTTTAATTCTGTAGCTCTTTATTGGCTCTTAATTCTATAAGTCTTCATTTGTCTTTAATTATTGGTATATAAGTCTACCTTTTGTTTTTATTTGTATAGGTCTTCATTTTTAAATTCTGTAGTTCTTCATTTGTTTTCAATTATGTAAGTCTTTGTTTGTTTTTCCTTACGTAAGTCTTCATTCAGTTTTTCATTCTGATGAAATATCTGCCTTTTGTTTGTGTTTAGTTCTGATGAAGTACATATCATTTGAATGTTGGTTTTCATGTGTTTAGTTCTGGTGAAGTACATATCATTTGATTGTTGGTTTTCATGTGTTTAGTTCTGGTGAAGTACATATCATTTGAATGTTGGTTTTCATGTGTTTAGTTCTGGTGAAGTACATATCATTTGAATGTTGGTTTTCATGTGTTTAGTTCTGGTGAAGTACATATCATTTGAATGTTGGTTTTCATGTGTTTAGTTCTGATGAAGTACATATCATTTGAATGTTGTTTTTCATGTGTTTAGTTCTGGTGAAGGTTTTTAAATCTTTGTTATTGTTGTTTTAATTTTAATGTAACATAGAAGCAAGGATTTATACACTTATAATAATTCTTAATTATATTTTATTTTTTTCCCATAGGGTCATCTTCCCACAATTGGTGAAGTACAAGGATTTCTAAAAATAGCTTTCCCTGATGAATTTCGGGATACAATTATATGGAACACCTTGCCTGTTCGACCTAATATGACAACCAAAGACGTTTGTAAGTGAACATCTTTTAAAATTTATTTTTCAGTTATTGATTATTGTTAATTGCATAAAACATTTACATTCTGTATTATTATTATATGAATTATCTAATCGTGAATAATTCATAAAAAAATTCCTTAAATGAATTTGTATTCTTTAACTGGATATCAAACTTTACTTATTGGGAAAATGTAGAACTGATGTGAAAATATGTTTATAAGTCTGTAAATCACGGATTTAGTTAGTTATTTCATTGTCATTTTTAAAAACACATACTGTTTTAAAATCAAACACACCAGATGATAATTTTTGGAATCAGACTGACAGAAAAGGGTTTCCTGCTTTAAAAATGTCGGGTACAAAATAAAAACTTAATTTTATTCCACTTATCTGTGTGAAGCTCTGTTTAAAATGATTAGCAAAATGAATCAAAATACAGATTTTGACTTACAAATGTTAGTCTTCACCTGGCTGATGAAATGCAGTGCCCAAAATCACACTGATATTACAAAAGAGCAATTGAATTAAATATTTTTCTCCATGCAGTACTAATGAGCACTTATGATTAAAACTTGTGCTTAACTTTTTCCATATTTGTACATTTGCTTATTGAAATCCAGACACAAGTAACAATAACAAAGAGTACTCTTAACTAACTGTAACTGGCTCTCTATGTCAGAGTAAGAATAGTAAATATATTTTGACCACTACTTCAACAAAATTATATTTTAAAAAATAAATAAGGTGACAACTGTTTATGATATTTATTTTGTAAAAGATAAAAATATTTTGACCACTACTTCAACAAAATTATATTTAAAAAAATAAATAAGGTGACAACTGTTTATGATATTTATTTTGTAAAAGATAAAAATATTTTGACCTCTACTTCAACAAAATTATATTTTTAAAAATAAATACGGTGACAACTGTTTATGATATTTATTTTGTAAAAGAAAAAAATATTTTGACCACTACTTCAACAAAATTATATTTTAAAAAATAAATAAGGTGACAACTGTTTATGATATTTATTTTGTAAAAGACAAAAAATCTACCTAATTTATCTTCCAGGCAGAATTAAAAAGGGGTAAATTCACAAAGTGATCATGAAGGAGTAACTGCCAAATAATTTAATGAAAACTTTTTTAGTGTAATTTAATTTTTTAATATTACATATTAATAAATATGATAATTTACATGTTATTTAACGTCCAGAATGATATCGCCTTTAAAAATTTGTTGGCACCCAACTCACTTTTCTAAAAATGGGAATGTGCTCTTGGCCATAAGAAGGCTGGAGACGATGTAAAGCATTAGTCTATTAGTGTTCACTATAAAGTCATGATTCACATATATTGTATGTGACAGATTATTTTATACTATGAGGGTCTTTTCAATTATGAGAATATTATCCTCTACAAGCCTGTAATAATACACACTTCTCAACGTGCAGGTAACGACTGAAAGATTAACCTCCGTACTTCCCCCCAGAGTAATCCCAATAATTGTAAATGAACACTACGAAATAACTCTCACCTGGAAAATGTCCAAACAGAGTAGTGGACACCATCTGAAAAAGATCTACACCAATCTTATTAATTATTACACCCCCACCACTACTCCTAACCTTTTAACCCAGTTAAAACACAGGTCATGGGTGCTGATAAATAAAGAAATAGAATTTATTAACAATATAATTAACTACGCACTACACAGCAATTCCACATTGATCAAATAATGACATAAACAAAGAAGACAAAGAGAAATGCACAAAAAATATAATGTAATTGATTGTCCCAAATAGCTACAGGCTTGAAATGCCCATTAACTCTTTATAATAGAGTTAGTGAGAATTATCTCTTGCTCTCCCCAGAGACTCCTAGATTGGACAATATTAATTAATGTTTCTTCAATTAATTGGCATTCAGCCAACATGAATAATGCACATCTCAGAGTAAGGACAGTGCAAACAGTTTTATGAAGTGTCATCGTGACCTGAACACCCCAAAGGCTTCATCTCTCTGTTTTTCATCTGGCTGGCTTCACAAAAGCAGGCACACTGACAGTCCAGTCCAGTTTAAAAGAAAGTGTAAATAGGTGTAAAAGATGGCAAAGAAGACTTAATGGTACCAAAGGGAGTCTCCCAATGGCTGTAGAGAAACAACAATAGATGAAATTTAGTAGAAATTCATCTGGACAGATATTGACTGTCTCTTTCCTTTATAACTCCTCAGATTATATTTTACAGTTGTTGAATGCAATTATTCAGTTCACTACAAGTGAACAGTGAATTCACACTACTTGTCCCATCACAAGTTACATACTTTTCCAGATACAGTTGTGCAATATTAACAAGGTAATGTTAACAGACCAAACAATGGAAATAGAAAAATTCCTAAGTTATTAACAAAGTTAACAGACCAAACAATGAAATAGAAAAATCCCTAAGTTATTAACAAAGTTAACAGACCAAACAATGGAAATAGAAAAATCCCTAAGTTATTAACAAAGTAAAGTTAACAGACCAAACAATGGAAATAGAAAAATTCCTAAGTTATTAACAATATTTTACAACTCAAGGGTATGATGTAAAGGTCTCTGAATCATAAACGTTATTCTGCAGAGATCTAAATTTATTGCATCAGACTCGCTACAAGATTCCAACAATGACTAATGTGTTAGTTACAAATAATCAACCAACATTAATTGCATGGCATAAATAAGATAACAAAAGATGTCTTAGAATTATAAACAGATACAAGTTATACATGAAAATTAAAATACATTATTACTCAGCTAAAAGAAAGACATTAAAAATACATTTCCATATAGTTGAAAAAGAAACATGGGAATTACAATTTTAGAACTTAAAAATCAGTGGTTTAGTCATGGTGAGGCTTTGTCACTCAACTCCCAGAGCAGAGACAGATGAGAAAATACATCTGGTTGCATGTGGGGTTCCCTGGAAAAATTTCACAACATGGGTTTCTAAATGTATTCCCTCAGTGCCCATTGGTCAGTTACAATCGACCAGTAGATGGTCATTGGTTAGCTATAGTTGGCCTGTATGCTGCCATTGGTTAGCTCTAACTGGCTAGCTTCTCAGGAATGCTTGCTTCATGCAACAAACTTTTATCCATAACAAGGTTTAAGGTGGACTCACATATTCACTGGAATGTGCACTATCGAATTCCACCAGGAATGATACCAGCGTCATTTAATTATGATACTACTTCAGGCAATGTCTAGTAATCTGTTTAATTATAATACTACTTCAGGCAATATCTTGTAATCCGTTTAATTATGATACTACTTCAGGCAATGTCTTGTAATCTGTTTAATTATGATACTACTTCAGGCAATGTCTTGTAATCCGTTTTGGAGGACTTTTGTTATTTTCCCTTTGCATGTTTACTTAATGTGCAGTGACCAGTATGTGACTTAAAATCATACTGTATAAATATTGATAATGTGAACAAAGTGCTGTACAAATTTCGTCACAAAAATATATCAGAGATAAAGGTACAAATTTCGTCACAAAAATATATCAGAGATAAAGGTACAAATTTCGTCACAAAAATATATCAGAGATAAAGGTACAAATTTCGTCACAAAAATATATCAGAGATAAAGGTACAAATTTCATCACAAAAATATATCAGAGATAAAGGTACAAATTTCGTCACAAAAATATATCAGAGATAAAGGTACAAATTTCGTCACAAAAATATATCAGAGATAAAGGTACAAATTTCATCACAAAAATATATCAGAGATAAAGGTACAAATTTCATCACAAAAATATATCAGAGATAAAGGTACAAATTTCATCACAAAAATATATCAGAGATAAAGGTACAAATTTCGTCACAAAAATATATCAGAGATAAAGGTACAAATTTCGTCACAAAAATATATCAGAGATAAAGGTATATGAAACAAGTGACAAATAAAGGAAAGGGTGGAAATATTGGTCACACTGTATGGTTATGAATTCAGTATAATGCATAGTTTTGAATTCACATACACTTTACTTAATTTCAATACTATTGTTTGCATTTTTGTACCCAGATTCTATGATTGCTCACAAATTCAAATTAACTCATTTGTTGTGTTTTTGTACCCAGGCTCAATGATTGCTCACAAATTCAAAATTACCAACCCCCAAGATTATGGACTTCTACTTTTATGTGATGGTGAAGGTAAAATTAAAATTAATTTATATTTTTTATTTAAATTATTTACCTGCAATATTATTTTCAAAGTATTTGTACATGGAAAGCAAATATATGTGCTTATGTGATACAGTTATAATACTATACTCAAAGGTGACTAAAGTCATTTTTCACTGATATTAACATGAATACAAAAATTGGCAAACTAATTTAACACTAATTGACTCACTAATATAATAACATACAAAAACTGAATGTTGAAACCAACACAATTAAATAATGATACAAAACTTACACATTAAAAATAAAACTTATTTTACTAAGTAATAGCACAAAACTCCATACACTGAAGTAATAGCCCAAAACAATACACTGAAGTATTACACAATACACTAAAGTAATACACACAACACAATACACTAAAATAATAGCACATAATACAATACACTGAAGCAGGCCTGAAAATGAAAAAAAAGTCCCACTAGCCTTTGGCTAGTAACTTAAAAATTTTACTAGCCAAACTAAAAATTTTACTAGCCAAACTAAAATTTTTACTAGCCAATTTAATTTTTTTCTAGACAATCAAAATAGCCTAACATAAAAAAATACTGTTTTGTTCAGGTAATCTGGGTGGTCATGTGGTTATTAGCTATAGTATCGTGTCAATTTTATTAATAAAAGTAGTAGCTAGATATTATTAAGATAATTTGGGGGGGAAAGTTTGAGAGAGAGAGAGAGAAAGAGAGCGAATTATGTCAGTGTTTTATACAAATCAATGTGTGATTTCATCTTCAGTTTGAATTTTTTTTAATTTTCTGAAGAAGGTCTTTTACAACGAAAGCTCAATTTTGTGTTGTTTTACAGTGATGTTTTTATTTTTACTTTCAACTTAATCTGATAAAGTTATCAATAATCAATCATCATCATCATCATCTGCTGGGATCATTATGCTGATGTAACTGTTGCTCTTCACTGTACAACCAACCTACAAACAATGTGATACAAGTTAGAGTGCTACTGGTGGAAACCGGTTAAATTAATTAACTTAGGTCATCAGCATTCAGAATAGATGCAAAAGAAAAACGAATGATAAAAACCGTGTTTATGTGCATAACTTTTAATCCATAATATATTTGCATATTATTATAATGTATTATTTTATTTTAATTAATTTTTATTTTTATAAATAGTATTACCAAATAATTTAGATCTAGAAGAAATGTAACTGGCGACTGAATCCCGATAGTGCATTACGAGTTATTTTTCCGGGCTGCGTTATTAAAATGGTACATGATCACGATAAAAACCATGTTGCTATTTATGTTAATGTTTAGAGCAAAAGGTTCAGCATGCACACAGGGGGTGACGTAATCTGTATTTTGCCTATGCAGATTTCCTTTTTGACGTCATTGAGTTCCGTGTCTTTTTATTTTGGTATTACTATTATTATTTTATTATTAATATTCTTTTTTATCTCTTGCTGCTATTGTTATTGTTGGAACTATTAATAATACAATTGTTGTTTATCTAATTAAAAAAAAATGCTTTGATTTGTGTCTACTATTGGGTCTATTGCCAATAGTGAAGTGAAATTACATTAACACAATTCGATGTAAAAATGAAATAGAAGGTAACCTCATCTTTGAAGGTTTCTGAAATGGTGTATACCAATTCTGCTGCCATCACGTGGTTTGCATAGGTGGACGAAATATCAAGTCCATTTTTCTTTTGAAGATCAAGAAGCGGTTTGAACTTTGTAAAGGGCAGCTCTTCTTTTGCCAGCACATATGCAGTGTTAAGTTTGCACTTCAAGTCCACATTGTCCTTTTCAGTCTGTTTCGTTCGTTGCTGAACAAACGCTGCATGGATTGTACTCTGATCAGCCACTATTGAACTTTGCCTAGACAGGTCAGCATCGCGTGCAGCAATGTGCTTTTTGCTAATGGAGTGGCATTGCAGCGTCTCTTTTTTAAAATTGTCAGTGCCCGTGATGAAGTCGCATTTTCCCACCAATGCTGGGTACGTTTTGCAGATCGCACAGGTCATTTTCTTACTTGTCTCATCAAAAATTAACCAGGAAAAATCATGCTTCCACTTTGGGAGGAATGATCTC
Organism: Sinotaia quadrata; assembly: GCA_028829895.1. NCBI lineage: Eukaryota > Metazoa > Mollusca > Gastropoda > Architaenioglossa > Viviparidae > Sinotaia > Sinotaia quadrata. Next base: position 591,197 of record CM054177.1, read on the forward strand.
TGGGCACCACTTGCCGATCGCTTCATTGTTGATCTTTGTACAGGAAATGAAGAGTGAAAATTTGGGGACTTCCGGGCTGACTAAAAATACGGATAGGAAAATTTACAAACCCATAGTTGTTCACAAAAAAGTTCATTTTAGCGCACTCGCAGTTGGCGACTAAAGTTTTTTTTTTAGTCGCCAATTTTTTTTTTCACTAGCCATGGCGACTAAATTAGTCGCCATTTTCAGGCCTGCACTGAAGTAATACACAAAACACAATACACTGAAGTAATACACAAAACACACTACGCTAAAGTAATAGCACAAAATTCTATACACTGAAATAATAGCACAAAACACAACACACTGAAGTAATACACAAAACACAATACACTAAAGTAAAACTCTTTACACTGAGGTAATAGCACAAAACTCTATACACTGAGGTAATAGCACAAAACTCTATACACTGAGGTAATAGCACAAAACTCTATACACTGAGGTAATAGCACAAAACTCTATACACTGAGGTAATAGCACAAAACTCTATACACTGAGGTAATAGCACAAAACTCTATACACTGAGGTAATAGCACAAAACTCTATACACTGAGGTAAAAGCACAAAACTCTATACACTGAGGTAAAAGCACAAAACTCTATACACTGAGGTAATAGAACAAAACTCTATACACTGAGGTAATAGCACAAAACTCTATACACTGAGGTAATAGCACAAAACTCTATACACTGAGGTAATAGAACAAAACTATACACTGAGGTAATAGAACAAAACTCTATACACTGAGGTAATAGAACAAAACTCTATACACTGAGGTAATAGAACAAAACTCTATACACTGAGGTAATAGCACAAAACTATGTACACTGAAGCAATGGTTCAATAATTTTAGAGCAGCACTTCCATAATTGTACAGCAGTAGTTCAATAATTTTAGAGCAGCACTTCCATAATTGTACAGCAGTAGTTCAATAATTTTAGAGCAGCACTTCCATAATTGTACAGCAGTAGTTCAATAATTTTAGAGCAGCACTTCCATAATTGTACAGCATTAGTTCAATAATTTTAGAGCAGCACTTCAATAATTTTAGAGCAGCACTTCCATAATTGTACAGCAGTACTTCAATAATTTTAGAACAGCACTTCCAATACTGTAAAGCAGCACTTCCATAATTGTATAGCAGTACTTCAATAATTTTAGAACAGCACTTCAATAACTGTATAGCAGTAGTTCCATAATTATACAGCAATGGTTCAATAATTGTAGAGCAGCATTTCCGTAACTGTAGAGCAACACTTCTGTAACTGTAGAGCAGCACTTCAATAATTGTAGAGCAACACTTCAATAATTGTAGAGCAGCACTTCAATAATTGTAGAGCAGCACTTCGATAATTGTAGAACAACACTTCCGTAACTGTAGAGCAGCACTTCAATAATTGTAGAACAGCACTTCTGTAACTGTAGAGCAGCACTTCAATAACTGTAGAGCAGCACTTCAATAATTGTAGAACAGCACTTCCGTAACTGTAGAGCAGCACTTCAATAATTGTAGAGCAGCACTTCAATAATTGTAGAGCAGCACTTCGATAATTGTAGAACAACACTTCCGTAACTGTAGAGCAGCACTTCAATAATTGTAGAACAGTATTTCCGTAACTGTAGAGCAGCACTTCAATAATTGTAGAGCAGCACTTCCGTAACTGTAGAGCAGCACTTCAATAATTGTAGAGCAGCACTTCCGTAACTGTAGAGCAGCACTTCAATAATTGTAGAACAGCACTTCCGTAACTGTAGAGCAGCACTTCAATAATTGTAGAGCAGCACTTCCGTAACTGTAGAGCAGCATTTCAATAATTGTAGAACAGCACTTCAATAATTGTAAAGCAGCACTTCTGTAAATGTAGAACAGCACTTCAATAATTGTAGAGCAGCACTTCTGTAAATGTAGAACAGCACTTCAATAATTGTAGAGCAGCACTTCTGTAAATGTAGAACAGCACTTCAATAATTGTAGAGCAGCACTTCTGTAAATGTAGAACAGCACTTCAATAATTGTAATGCAGTACTTCAATAACTGTAGAGCAGTAGTTCCACAAGTGTAGAACAACTCTTCAATAATTGTATAACTGCTCTTCTTTTTATTCTGCCATTATTTCTTGTAACTCTCTTCTTTTTGGTCTGCCATTATTTCTAGTAACTCTCTTCTTTTTGGCCTGCCATTATTTCTTGTAACTCTCTTCTTTTTGGTCTGCTATTATTTCTTGTAACTCTCTTCTTTTTGGCCTGCCATTATTTCTTGTAGCTCTCTTCTTTTTGGCCTGCCATTATTTCTTGTAACTCTCTTCTTTTTGGTCTGCCATTATTTCTTGTAACTCTTCTTTGTGGTCTGCCATTGTGTCTTGTAACTCTCTTCTTTGTAGTTTACCATTATTTCTTGTAATTCTCTTCTTTGTGGTCTGCCATTGTGTCTTTTGTTAAAAACTTCAAAACATATACAACTGTTGCAAGACACAAAGAACCAATCATAACACACTACTCCATATTAACAACAACAAAATCTTCCTACTATCATGACACACTACTCCATGTTAACAACAAAATCTTCCTACTATCATGACACACTACTCCATATTAACAACAACAAAATCTTCCTACTATCATGACCAACTACTCCATATTAACAACAAAATCTTCCTACTATCATGACACACTACTCCATATTAACAACAACATCTTCCTACTATCATGACACACTACTCCATATTAATAACAACATCTTCCTACTATCATGACACACTACTCCATATTAACAACATCTTCCTACTATCATGACACACTACTCCATATTAACAACAAAATCTTCCTACTATCATGACACACTACTCCATATTAACAACAACATCTTCCTACTATCATGACACACTACTCCATATTAACAACAAAATCTTCCTACTATCATGACACACTACTCCATATTAACAACAACATCTTCCTACTATCATGACACACTACTCCATATTAACAACAAAATCTTCCTACTATCATGACACACTACTCCATATTAACAACAACATCTTCCTACTATCATGTCTGCTGACAAAGTGGTATGCTTGAACTGTCATTAGACAGTAATGTAACACAGATATTTTTTTCACAATACAGTGTTATCATGCAGTTATTATACAAACTATTCAGTGATGTCATACAGTCATTATACTATACAGTGAGGTTATATAGTTATTTTACAATACAGTGAATGTAAACGGATGCCTTATAGTGAGTTAGCGTCAGTGCCAGACAATGATTGTATACTGCCATATCGTGGTTGCACAGAAAATTCATATAGTGATTATACATTGATGCCATATAGTGATAATACATCAGTGCCATATAGTGATTATACATTGATGCCAAATAGTGATAATACATCAGTGCCATATAGTGATTATACATTGATGCCAAATAGTGATAATACATCAGTGCCATATAGTGATTATACATTGATGCCAAATAGTGATAATACATCAGTGCCATATAGTGATTATACATTGATGCCATATAGTGATAATACATCAGTGCCATACATTGACTGTATAGTGATGTCATATTTTTGACTAAATGGAATTGTCATAATGATAACTCATCAATGCCAAACAGTAACTGTATTTTGATGTCATAGAACTGTACAGAAATGTCTTATAGTGATAATATATTAGTGCAATACTGCAACATTTTAGTGATGTCAGATTGTGACTGTACAATAATGTTATTCATTATTTTAACATATACAGTAAAATTATAACAGTTATTGCAGCGTGATGTCAAACAGATTCTGTCCAATAAAGCTGTATGTTTGTTTCATTCTTTCTTCTTCTTTAGAACAGATTGTGTTCAAAACATCTGGAGAGGTTGTATTGTGTGCATTACTGATGAATTATGAATTACTGATGAATATTTTACTACAACATATTTGTTTTTTATAATGAAATAGATAATGATGTACTAACATACTTAAATCTATTCTTTTCCAGAAAGCAAGCTTGCAGACCATCAGTGCCCACAGATCATCAAGAAAGACTGTTTGGCATCAGGGAAGGAACCTTTCTTTGCTTACAGACGTCTTGGTGCTAACATTGCCTGGCCTAGCAGTATGAAGCACTCCTAAAGCTCAGCATTGTCTGGCCTAGCAGTATGAAGTACTTGTAAAGCTCAGCATTGTCTGGTCTAGCAGTATGAAGTACTTGTAAAGCTCAACATTGTCTGGCCTAGCAGTATGAAACACTCCTAAATCTCAACATTGTCTGGCCTAGCAGTATGAAGAACTCCTAAATCTCAACATTGTCTGGCCTAGCAGTATGAAACACTCCTAAATCTCAACATTGCCTGGCCTAGCAGTATGAAGTACTTGTAAAGCTCAACATTGTCTGGCCTAGCAGTATGAAACACTCCTAAAGCTTAACATTGCCTGGCCTAGCAGTGTGAAACACTCCTAAAGCTCAACATTGTCTGGCCTAGCAGTATGAAGCACTCCTAAAGCTCAACATTTGGTCTTTGAACCAAATTGTCTAATGTCCTGTAGATCCAGAAACCAGAATTAGGTAGCTAGCATTTTGACTTGTTGTAACTGTTGAGAAGTTAAGATGCCTTGATAACAGTTACTTACCTTGGTCATTCAAATCGCTCTTAATGTGTAAACTAGACAAGTATTTCATAACCTAGACAACTCACTCTTGGGTTGACCAGACCAGTAGTTTGATCTCAAAATTATCTTAGTCACTGTGGTGTTAACTTGATCATCAGCTGAGTATAAAAATATCCCAAACCAATCTATATCATTCTTCATACTAGCTAAAGTTGTAGAACTTGATTAACTTTACAGAATCTCAGCTACCTAACCTTTGAGTCACTGCTACTGTAAAGTAGACCAACCTTTGAGTTACTGCTAAAAATAGACCAACCTTTGGATCATTGCAAATGTTATTTATTCCATCCTTTGATTCACTGCTAATTTTAGCCAGACCAACATTTGAATCACTATTAATGTTAGCCAGACCAACATTTGATTCACTGCTAATGTTAGCCAGATGAACATTTGAATCACTGTTAATGTTACTAGTCAAAATTTGAATCTGCTAATATATATTAGACTAATCTTTGATTCATTGCTAATGTTAGCCAGACTAACATTTGAATCACTGTTAATGTTACTAGACAAAATTTGAATCTGCTGATATTAATTAGACTATCTTTGAATCACTGTTAAAGCTGAATTATGTTTATGCCAATCTTTTAAGTGTTAATAATGTTTACTAGATTGCCATATAAATCAATGCTAATATTGAATTCTGCTAATGTTAACCATACCAACCTTTTAAATGTTACTAATGTTTACTAGATTGACATATAAATCAATTCTAATATTGAATTCTGCTAATGTTAACCATACAAACCTTTTAAATGTTACTAATGTTTTTTAGATTGGCATATAAATTAATACTATGCATTGGAATCACTAATAATGTTAATCAGATTCACATTTGAAATAATGTGTGCTTAATCATCTCATTTTCTGTACCACATGTGTTTAACCAGGCCAACATTTGAATTGTTCTTAGTGTTTAATCAGACTGGAATTATTAACTTTTAAATCCAGGTAAATTACATGTGTTTAACCAGGCCAACATTTGAATTGTTCTTAGTGTTTAATCAGACTGGAATTATTAACTTTTAAATCCAGGTAAATTACAAGTAGCACACTTAAGTAAACTTCCACAACAAAGTCCTCTATCAAACTCACACAACAAACTCCTTGAGTAAACCTTCAGAGCAAACTCCTCTTGTAAACTTCCACAACAAACTCCTTGAGTAAACAAACCTTCACAGCAAACTCCTCTTGTAAATTTACACAACAAACTCTTTGAGTAAATTTTAGCAAACTCCTCTTGTAAACCTCCACAACAAAGTCCTTGAGTAAACCTTCACTGCAAACTGCTCTTGTAAATTTCCACAACAAACTCTTTAAGTAAACTTTCAGAGCAAACTCCTCTTGTAAACTTCCACAACAAAGTCCTTGAGTAAACCTTCACAGCAAACTCCTCTTGTAAACTTCCGGAACAAACTCTGGAAGACTTCCACAGCAAACTCCCCTAGTAGACCACAGTATACTCTTAGTGTAGACAACCACAGCAAACTCCCCTAGTAGACCACAGTATACTCTTAGTGTAGACAACTACAGCATACTCCCCAAGTAGATAGCCACAACATACTCCTAGTAAACCACAGTATAATCTTAGTGTAGACAACCACAGCAGACTCACGTAGTAGATAGCCACAGCATACTCCCCTAGTAAACCACAGCATACTCCCCCTAGTGGACAAACACAGCAGACTCCCCTAGTACATAGCCACAGCATACTCCCCTAGTAAACCACAGCATACTCCCCCTAGTAAAAAACCACAGCAGACTCCCCCTAGTAGATAGCCACAGCATACTCCCCTAGTAAACCGCAGCATACTCCCCCTAGTAGACAACCACAGCATACTCCCCCTAGTAGATAGCCACAGCCTACTCCTAGTAGTCTCTGATAGCAAATTCATCTAATAAACTTAAATTATTGTAGCAAACTTCCACTGCAGTCTTCCAGATAGACACTTCGAATAATCTTAAATTCATCTAATAAACTTAAATTATTCTAATAAAGTTTCACATCAAACTCTTTATCTAGTCATCTTGTCCTTGTTTTGTTGTTCCATATGAAACTCCTCCAGTATATTTAAATTTCTCCACTAACTTTGTATTCCTCGAGTTGTGGGTTTCATGTCTGCTAAAAATAGTCTAACACTTCACAGTGTCTGCTAAAAGTAGTCTAATGCTTTATAGTGTTTGCTAAAAGTAGGCTAATGCTTTATAGTGTTTGATAAAAGTAGGCTAATGCTTTATAGTGTTACTAAAAGTAGGCTAATGCTTTATAGTGTTTGCTAAAAGTAGTCTAATGCTTTATAGTGTTTGCTAAAAGTAGTCTAATGCTTTATAGTGTTTGCTAAAAGTAATTGGAGATGTTCACATTTCTTGAGAAAATTAATTTGGATGGTTAACATTGCTTACTAAAGAACTCTCTTAATTGGTATTATACCTTAAACACTGTAAATATGCATGATTTATATAGCTGGAAGAGCTTGTACATTGCCGGTAAAATGGTATGCTGAGTATGATAATTCATCATGTTGGAATAAAATAAAGTACCATGCTGCAATATGATAATTTACCATGACAGAATATAAATCATGTGTGAATATAATGTATTATGCTAAAATATAATTATATGTCATGTAGGAATATGATAATTTACCATGGTAGAATATAATACATCATGCTGGAATGTAATTATGTATTATGTAGAGTTTGATTATATATTATGTAGGAATATGATAAATTACCAAGCTGTAATGTGATACTATACCATGAAGAAGTATAATGTACCATACTAGAATATAATTTATCATGATTTACTCTGATTGAATTTGATAATTTATTTTGATCAAATATGTTAATGTACTACATTTGAATATGATTATTTACCATGCTGAAATATTATATTGTGCTTAAATATCAAACCATACCTGGCTTGGTAAATATGATGTTTAATTTTCTGAATTAAAGATAAAATGTTTACATGTTACTTTGTAATGATACAACTGTAATTATGGGTAAAAATTGATTTACTTTGCTAGATAACAGAAAGTGTAATTTGAATAGTTGGATATAGATAACTCTTGTATGTACTGAAAGAAAAAAATTAATTGAATATTGCTAAAAGAAAAGACAAAATGTATGTTTTTCATTTGGATTATTATTTTTTTAAATGAGATTTGTAGGGTAATGAAAACACACTAGATATTCATTGATAAGTCATGATTGCACATTTGGTGTACTTTACTTCAAGTAATGAAAACACACTAGATATTCATTGATAAGTAATGATTGCACATTTGGTGTACTTTACTTAAAGTAATGAAAACACACTAGATATTCATTGATAAGTAATGATTGCACATTTTGGTGTACTTCAAGTAATGAAAATTCACTAGATATTCATTGATAAGTAATGATTGCACATTTGGTGTACATTACTTCAAGTAACGAAAACACACTAGATATTCATTGATAAGTAATGATTGCACATTTGGTGTACTTTACTTAAAGTAATGAACACTAAATGTGTAATCATTACTTTGTTTTGATAAGTATTCAGTGTGCATTGTTGTTAATGCTGACTTGTTTGGTGTTTATCCTAAATAATTATATGCCATTAGGTGTATATTGTGATAGTGAAAACATGATGTATGGTGTTAGTAATAAAGCATTTATAGTATTGACATTGATAATTGGTCTACACTAACAGTAAAGATGACACATTTAGTGTATGATAATTGGTGTACACTGAAAGTAGAAATGACACATTAGTGTACAAAGATGGCAAATAATTACATGCTTGGAGAATTGTGAGTACTAATAACAACATTTGGAGTACATTATATACTAACAGTACATAACATTTGGAGTACATTATATACTAATAGTACATAACAACATTTAGAGTATATTATGTACTAACAGTACATTTGGAATACACTGTGGGTACTAATAACACACTTGGAGTGTATTATGTACTAACAGTACATTTGGAATACACTGTGGATACTAATAACACACTTGAAGTGTATTATGTACTAACAGTACATTTGGAATACACTGTGAATACTAATAACACACTTGGAGTATATTGTGTACATTGATGTTTCTCATTATTTGAATTTGTGCTGCAGAAGCTTGCTTTCTGTACTGAACATTTCCCATTATCTGTGTTTAGTGGCTAATAATTGCAATAGTGGGTATTCACATTTCCCATTATCTGTGTTTAGTGGCTAATAATTGCAATAGTGGGTATTCACATTTCTCAATTCTGTGTTCAGTGGCTCATAATTGCAATAGTGGGTATTCACATTTCTCATATCTGTGTTTAGTGGCTAATAATTGCAATAGTGGGTATTCACACTTTTCATATCTGTGTTTAGTGGCTAATAATTGCAATAGTGGGTATTCACATTCCTCATATCTGTGTTTAGTGGCTAATAATTGCAATAGTGGGTATTCACATTTCTCATATCTGTGTTTAGTAGCTAATAATAATTGCAATAGTGGGTATTCACATTTCTCATATCTGTGCCTAGTGGATAATAATTACAATAATAGTGGGTATTATTATTTCTCATATTTCTTCTTAGTGTACATAATAATAATTATGATAATAGTGGGTACTAACGAGATTTATTTGCGCTAATTCTACATGGAGTTCAAAATTCAGTCATGGCAGCCAAGTTCAGTTTTCATGAGCTAAGGAGTGGCTGTAGACTGATTAGAAAAATCTCAGACTGGCTCAAACCCAAGTTGTTCTGCATGCATGTTTTGTGTCTTTATCATTCTACCATCAGACTCCCCTGGAGTATTTCAGTGAATAATATGAGCTGCATAATTTGATGTTACATCAGTCAAATATGTTTGATAAAACATTGTCATAGCTATGGTAATCTGATGGTGCTTCATTTTGTTGCATGCATATGTTTTTATCTCTAATATAAGAGTTATTTTCATAGTTACAGTAATCTGATGGTACCCATTCTAATAGTTACTCTCAAAGTAGTGCTAATCTGTTGGTACCCTTCTAAGAGTTACTTTTGAAGTTATGGAGATCTGATGGTACCCATTCAAAGAGTTACTCTCAAAGTTGTGGTAATCTGATGGTACCCATTCTAACAGTTATTCTCATAGCTGGTATAATCTGATGGTATTTATTCAAATAGATATGAGGTATTCTCATAGTCACAGTAATTTGATGGTATTACAATCTATATATACAAGATATTCTCAGAATTCAGTAATTTGATGTTATCACAGTATATATATGTTCTCAGAGCTGCAGCAGTCTGGTGGTATTGTAGTATATTATATGATGCTGTCTCAAACCATCATTAATCAGAAGACACAGCAGCATATTATGTGAGGTATGGTTAGAGCATAATGATATGCTACTTCATTGTATTATATGAAGTATCCTTAGAAATGCATAATCTGATGGCACTTTGTACTTTATAAGAGATAATCTCAGAATTGCAATCTGTAACAGTGCTACTTTGCCACATTAAATAAATGTGCTATTAGCTGCATAATCTATAGTATATTAAATATGATGTGAGATATGTACTTTAGTGAATGATGTGAGATATGCTCTTAGATACATAATCTGATGGTACTTTAGTGAATGATGTGAGATATGCTCTCTTAGATGCATAATCTGATGGTACTTTAGTGAATGATGTGGGATTTGCTTATAACTCAGCAGTCTAATGCTGTTTAATCACATATGCATGCTATGATTAATTTTTAAAATAGGACTTATTTAATCAATGCTACAAGTGTATACTTAAATTTTCTACTGTAGTCTGATGTAAAGTTTTGTGCTACAGTTTATATTGTTTTACACTAATAGTTATGTTGCTTTAAAGTAATATTTATGCTGCTTGACATAATATTTATGCTCATGGTATAGATGACATCATTTATATTGACATGTCTTAAGGACCGGATGTCCAACTGTTCTCAGCACATAAAGCAGTGGACCATCTGTAGCCGTTTTATTTATTTATTTTTACTTCTGTATCAAATAAAGGGTTTTGTGTAGATATATATATTATATATTGACTATATTCACTGCTTGTATATGTTTATTAATTGTTTTCACAGCCTGTATATATTTATTTATTGATGTATTTACTGCCTATATATACATGGAGACACACATTCACACACACAAATATGTATTCACTTGCAAAAGAATGTAAATTCACTGGCTTAGGGATATATATTTGCTGACTATGGGATATATTTGCAATAATTTTCTTTCCAAACCCTCATCAATTATTTACTGGGCTTGGTGTAAGCCATGCTGAAATCACACTGTCTCTCATCCAGATGTCCATGATACAAATATACACTTTTAAATTTTTTTATCTTCTGTGATTTATGACTCCTGATTTTGGTCAGAAGTTGAATGTTTTTTCCTGATATTATAAATGAAATAAACAATATATCATATACAAAGTAATGTTGTTGTTTTTTTACCACAAGCTTGGAAATAACTGACCTAGTCTACGAAGCCCATCAAAAATGGTAAAGAAAAGAAATTAAGAGGAAGTGGTAATGGAAAGGAAGCCAAAGAAAAACCAGGAAGTGGTGAGAGTTGAAACTAAACAATGACGGGAATCCTGCCCATGAAATCAATGAATACTGAAAATGGCTGCTAAGAATTCATGAATGAGCTTGTCACGTGACATCCTAGGTGAGGCGCTGTCAGTCACGTGAACTTTTTCGTCTCAGCCCATTGGCTGGTCTCGTTCTCATAAATCTTAACAATTCAAAATCTACTCATCCAGTTGGAACTGGTTTGTATTACAACAGCAATTTCTAGCAAGTTCTCAGTTCGGGTGTTTACTCCAACTCTGACACAAAAATACCATTATAAGGAGTGTCCAAGGTCAGGTCACTTCGATAATTTAACAATTTATAACAAATAAGTTTAGAAATAGAGATAAGCAAATTTACTCTGCCACACACTGTATTGTACATAAATATCCGTTTTTCTAATTGAAGGATGAGCTGAAAGGATTTTGAAAAAATTATGTACAGTTAAAACAACCTGTAGGCCTATGCCATAGAGATATTATTTAGATCCAAATGGCCAAGTCCTTAGCCGGATAGATATAATCTAGATCTAATTTACAAAGTCGATAGCCAGATAGACATAATCTGGATCTAAATGTCCAGGTTGTTAGCCGAATAAACATAATCGTGATCTTAATGACCAAGTGGATAGCCGGATGGACATTATTTAGAACTAAATGGTCTGGTCGTTAGCTGTAGAGACAAAAATACCTAAATGGTCAGGCCGTTAGCCGTATAAACATTAATTAGATCTAAATGGTCTTGTCTTTGGACAAATAGATATAATTTAGATCGTTAACGTATTGAGGCTCGAAGATTTGCTCCGATATTTTTTCAGGCAAAACTTGTCTATAAGTATACACGTAGACATAACTTGTCTATAAGTATACACGCAGACATAACTTGTCTATAAGTATACACGTAGACATAACTTGTCTATAAGTATCACGCAGACATAACTTGTCTATAAGTATACACGCAGACATAACTTGTCTATGAGTATACACGCAGACATAACTTGTCTATAAGTATACACGCAGACATAACTTGTCTATGAGTATACACGCAGACAGAACTTGTCTATAAGTATACACGCAGACAGAACTTGTCTATAAGTATACACGCAGACATAACTTGTCTATAAGTATACACGCAGACAGAACTTGTCTATAAGTATACACGCAGACATAACTTGTCTATAAGTATACACGCAGACATAACTTGTCTATAAGTATACACGCAGACAGAACTTGTCTATAAGTATACACGCAGACAGAACTTGTCTATAAGTATACACGCAGACAGAACTTGTCTATAAGTATACACGCAGACAGAACTTGTCTATAAGTATACACGCAGACAGAACTTGTCTATAAGTATACACGCAGACAGAACTTGTCTATAAGTAGGCCTATACAAGCAGACGAACTTGTCTATACGCGCAGACAAAACTTGTCTATAAGTATACACGCAGACATAACTTGTCTATAAGTATACACGCAGACATAACTTGTCTATAAGTATACAAGCAGACATAACTTGTCTATAAGTATACACGCAGACAGAACTTGTCTATAAGTAGGCCTATACAAGCAGACATAACTTGTCTATACGCGCAGACATAACTTGTCTATAAGTATACAAGCAGACATAACTTGTCTATACGCGCAGACATAACTTGTCTATAAGTATACATGCAGAAATAACTTGTCCAGAAGTATACACGCAGACAAAAAAAAACAACCCAACATATATATGTGTGCACGCGGACCGAACTTGTAAGTAAGTATACAAGCAGACAAGTATACACGCAAACAAAACTTGTAGTAGGCCTACAATAAGTATACACGCAAACAAAACTTGTAGCTAAATATACACGCAAACAAAACTTGTAGTAGGCCTACAATAAGTATGCACGCACACTAAGAAGAAAAGTAACAATAGTTTCTCACTCATTACTTGTAGTTTAAGTACACACCCACGCACGCACACTCACACACAAACAAACACTGATGGGACAAGCAATCTGGTGACATACACAAACACAAAAGAAATCAGTACAGTATTTCTGTCAGGCAAACTTTATTGTATAACAAAAGGAAACAACAATATTTTCTTTCGAGGGAAAAACTCTGCGTGTGTGCGTGCGTGCGTGTTCTATGTTAAACATTAGACGTCTTTGAATGCAGACAAGATTATTTGGACTTTTATGCATTCTTGCAGTTAATGCCTAACTCGACGTTGTTATTGTTTACATGACTGCTACATGTCCCGGTAATCCTATTTCTCCATCTAGTTCAGCTCCAAAACGAAAATCCTCGATAGTTGTCAGGGTAGATAACTTAAAGTACAAACAATCGGCCTTCTCAAACAGAATTCAGACCCACATATCAATTTTCTTTTAAGTCGTTTCAAATCTCCTTTTCTTATCTACCGTATTTTATTAGTCATACTTTTTTTCTATGCCGACGATCTAAGAATCCGGATGTTATATTGTGTATGCCTGTGAATACATGTATGTGTATGTATTTACGTGTCGTTCATTGTGTGTGCGTTGTGTGTAGTGATGTGTAAATTATATGTTTTCTAAATATGAGTGCGTGTGACCTCTTTCAATGCTCATTGATAGACTAGGTACTGGATTTCAAGTGGGATCATTAAAAATACGTTTAAAATGTCGTTAAGTTGATTCCGGCTTAGTGTGCCACAAGAAAAGCTGTACCACGGCCGAGTGTGTCAATGCATACCAGCGTTGTTATACAACTCTCTACTTGTACTTCCAGATCAATAGCATGCTGTATCAATTGGACATACCTCACCTGCAAATGATCTCTTTTATCGAACTCTGCCTATCTATCTATCTATCTATCTATCTACTGTTTGTCCATTTAGCTATATCTATCTATCTATTTATTTACCCATAAATGTCTGTCTGTCTTCTTCTGACTACAGTTATATTTCTGTCTTCTTCTGACTACAGTTATATTTCTGTCTTCTTTTGACTACAGTTATTTGTCTGTCTTCTTTCGACTACAGTTATTTGTCTGTCTTCTTTTGATTACAGTTATTTGTCTGTCTTCTTTTGACTACAGTTAGGCCTATTTGTCTGTCTTCTTTTGACAACAGTTATTTGTCTGTCTTCTTTTGACTACAGTTACTTGTCTGTCTTCTTTTGACTACAGTTACTTGTCTATCTTCTTTTGACTACAGTTATTTGTCTGTCTTCTTTTGACTACAGTTATTTGTCTGTCTTCTTTTGACTACAGTTATTTGTCTGTTTCTTTCGACTACAGTTACTTGTCTTTTTTCTTCTGACTACAGCTATCTGTCTGTATTCTTTTGACTACAATTATTTGTCTGTCTTTTTTGACTAAAGTTATTTGTCTGTCTTCTGTCGACGGTTATTTGTCTGTCTCTGTCTTCTTACTACAGTTGTGTCTATTTTGTCTACAGCCGGCCTCCAACTCCAGTATAATGTTTATGTAACATGGACTTCAAGTTGTTGCATAGTGTTAATTTAACACTGACCACTAACTGCAGTATAATGTTTATTTAACAAGTACCTCTAACGGCAGTATAATGTTTATTTAACAAGGACCTCTAACGGCAGTATAATGTTTATTTAACAAGTACCTCTAACGGCAGTATAATGTTTATTTAACAAGGACCTCTAACGGCAGTATAATGTTTATTTAACAAGTACCTCTAACGGCAGTATAATGTTTATTTAACAAGGACCTCTAACGGCAGTATAATGTTTATTTAACAAGGACCTCTAACTGCATTGTAAATAGATTGCGTTAATCTTTTTTCAGGAAAGATTTGTGTGCTGTATGTCGTGCAAGTTTGCTAAGTATTGTTTATGTATGTTTCGTGTATGTGTATGTGTGTGTGTGTGTGTTGTGTGTGTGTGTGAGAGAGAGAGAGATGGGGGGGGGTTCGATGTTTTACAGCACTTGAAAGGTCAAGCATACGGAGTCGAACTTCCGTTACAATTAATTCCCTCTATTATTTGTAATGACTCGCATGACTGATTCAGCCGATATCTGGCGGCGGTATAAAGATATATCGTGCTAACATAGTATTGATAATGCGAGTCAGCTAGATCATGTTTACACCAATCGTTAACATTAAAATTTTATTTTGCGCTAACCAAATATTGATAGTTTATGTCACTTAGATCATTGCACCAGCTGTTAACATACAAAGTGGTTTGTTCTTTTTAATTTTTAATTTACGTGTCTGAGGGAAACTGAAGAAATTTAAATGTTGTATGCTTGTGAATAGGTGCAAAATGTTGGTTAACTCAAGAATTATTTCCGAGATCCAAATGAAAAACTACTTATGGCTGGTCACACGGTTTGGAAAGGGTGGCAGAGAAGAATGACAGACTAGAATAAATCTCTGACACACACAGCCAGGAATATTAAATAAAGCTCTGATACACACAGCCAGGAATATTAAATAAAGTTCTGATACACACAGCCAGGAATATTAAATAAAGTTCTGATACACACAGCCAGGAATATTAAATAAAGCTCTGATACACACAGCCAGGAATATTAAATAAAGTTCTGATACACACAGCCAGGAATATTAAATAAAGCTCTGATACACACAGCCAGGAATATTAAATAAAGCTCTGATACACACAGCCAGGAATATTAAATAAAGTTCTGATACACACAGCCAGGAATATTAAATAAAGCTCTGATACACACAGCCAGGAATATTAAATAAAGCTCTGATACACACAGCCAGGAATATTAAATAAAGCTCTGATACACACAGCCAGGAATATTAAATAAAGGAGACAGGCTAACGACGTATAATAGGTAAGCCACGCCAACAACAGTATCAACAAATATTTATTTAAAAAGGGAAATAAAAATAGATCTGTCGGCTACATGTAGTTAGTTATAAACACTATGTAAAAATAATTGGGAATAGAGAACTCATAATCAGAGCTTTATGAGTCTTTTAATACAGATATTGTGCCGTCAAGGTATTGGAAGAAGCTGAAGTGATTTAAAGCTATTCTGGGAGAGAAGCTGTTGATCGTATAGCCCGCTTAGCTCGGTATATTGCGCCTGACCCTGTTCTAGGGTAGTATAGTAGTGGGTCCTTACAGCGGGTGGTCTAGGGTAGTATAGTAGTGGGCAGCGGGTGGTCTAGGGTAGTATAGTAGTGGGTCTTTACAGCGGGTGGTCTAGGGTAGTATAGTAGTGGGTCCTTACAGCGGGTGCTCTAGGGTAGTATAGTAGTGGGTCCTTACAGCGGGTGGTCTAGGGTAGTATAGTAGTGGGTCGGGTGGCACACGAACTGTGCTCTTGCCCTTGGTCCACTTCGCTCGTGTCGCGGTTCAGTGCTCGTCAAGAGTTCAACGTCGAAGATAAGGTACCGATCTGCAGATAACAGCACAGAGACTTAGAATTTGTCAATCTGTGTTCCCTGATAGAACACTCTTCCAAACATAGTATCATATAATCTAATGTCTAAAGCGAGACATATAATAAATAAGAGAATGCTGTGAGTGTCAAATATAAAAACGTAGATATAATATTAAACATAGTATCATATAATCTAATGTCTTAAGCGAGACATATAATAATAAGAGAATACGGTGAGTGTTAAATATAAAAACGTAGATATAATATTAAACATAGTATCATATAATCTAATGTCTAAAGCGAGACATATAATAATAAGAGAATACGGTGAGTGTTAAATATAAAAACGTAGATATAATATTAAACATTGTATCATATAATATAAGGTCTTATAAGCGAGACATATAATAAATAAGAGAATGCTGTGAGTGTTAAATATAAAAACGTAAGATATAATATTCAGACATATAAGCAGACTATTTACCTTCGGAAGTATAAACAGACATTGGATGTTTTCTGCTGCATGAATTACTGGCAATTAAAGATGATGAGTCATAAGGCGTCTACGTAACTATTTGACGTCATAAGGCTTCTACATAGCTAGTCGACGTTATAAGGCGTCTATGTAACTGTTTGACGTCATAAGTCTTCTACATAGCTAGTTGACGTTATAAGGCGTCTACATAGCTATTTGACGTCATAAGGCGCTGTATAACTAGTTGACATCATAAGGTGTCTGTATAACTATTTATGTCAGGAGAACCAGTACAGCGGTCATTCGTGATGGTCAGCCGGTTAATGGGAATTCAACCGACACATTCGGTGTGCGCTTCGAGCGTTTGAAATAAAAAAAATATTAATTAATGTAGAACTAAGTCACCACCACCCAATCCGGGGTTAAGGGTTTGGAAGTAGACTCTTTTTAGTGTAAAGTGTGCCTACATAATGCCATTATGTGACAAATACGTTAATGACTGATTGGAAAATCTTCGTATATCAGAGAACCATGATATTTTGTTGTAATTTTACAGATTATATTGCGCGTGCACACGCATGCACGCACACACACACACACACAAGCGCGCGCACTCTCACACACACCACTAGCATTAACAAACAGAAGAGAACGAAAGATCAATGCATTTAAATACTGTTACAGTGATACACCATGTGGGTTTATCAGCAACGCATTTTCATCGCACTTTCATTTCTTTAATTTATACTAAATCACCTGTACGACAGTTAAAAAATTGCCAATTCATTACCAGGTCAAGGACACATACTGCTATATGCTTGTCTATGCACGTGTATTTTAATATAAATGCGTGTATAAGCCTACTTGTATGTAAGAAAATGACAGCAGGATTTATTTCCTTGAATTTTGAATTTTCTGGGGTACTGGAAGGATTACCAAAACCTGTGACCAAGGAAACATTTTATTTTAAATAAGTCATCCATATTCTCAACAAGACCTGTGACCAAGGAAACATTTTAATTAAGTCATCCATATTCTCACCAAGACCTGTGACCAAGGAAACATTTTAATTAAGTCATCCATATTCTCACCAAGACCTGTGACCAAGGAAACATTTAATTAAGTCATCCATATTCTCACCAAAACCTGTGACCAAGGAAACATTTAATTAAGTCATCCATATTCTCACCAAAACCTGTGACCAAGGAAATATTTAATTAAGTCATCCATATTCTCACCAAGACCTGTGACCAAGGAAATATTTAATTAAGTCATCCATATTCTCACCAAGACCTGTGACCAAGGAAATATTTTAATTAAGTCATCTATAATCTCACTGACAGAAATATTTTTTCAAGTAAACATAATTCCAATCATACTGAAATTTCTTTCCAAATTATTTTAAGTGCAGAATTATCTAACTTTTCATAAGATTGAATTTTCTAACTTCCAGCAATATTATATTGAATTTTCTAACTTTCAGTAAATATTGAATTGTTTAAGTTCCACTAAATATTGAATTATGTAAGTTCCACTAAATATTGAATTGTCTACGTTCCACTAAATATTGAATTGCGTAAGTTCCAGTAAATATTGAATTGTGTAAGTTCCAGTATATTTTGAATTTTCTTAAGTTCTTTAAATATTTTAAATATTCAAATTCTACTAAATATTATTATTTTTTTAAGTTCCACTAAATATTGAATTGTCTCATTCCTATTGGTCGCCCATAAATTAATGAATAATTAGGACAACACACTCTTACAAGACTACCACCACCACCCCGAATGAATTCTCACAATTAATGGACAAAAACAAGACAGGTACAATGATTACACTAAGTGTAGGTGATAAGAAACGACAAAAGATTTGTGACAAAAAATTAACAAGAATTTATGTAAAATAATCAATAAAATAAAATTAACAACAATCAAAGCTTTCAAATTCCCACAATTACAAAGTGTTTATCAACCTATTCTGAGAAAACTGTCTTCTCCCCTAAAGTCCTACTTTCTCTTTACAGGAAGTCTATTACAATCTCAAAGTGTTTATCAACCTGACAAGTTTGTATTATCCCCTAAAGTCCTACTTTCTCTTTACAGGAAGTCTATTACAATCTCAAAGTGTTTATCAACCTATTCTGAGAAAACTGTAGCCTCCCCTACAGTCCTAGTTTCTCTCTATAGGAAATCTATCGAGTTCATAGTGGGGTTTTTTCTCTCTGTTTCTTTTCCTTTCTCTGTACTATTTGACTTCTATAAAAATGACAGTTTCCACACTCCTGGCAAGTGTACTTAACTTAATCAATCACCACTGGTGGAGTCTCTTAGTGCTGTCACCGGTGTTTATGACATGCGGACCATGGACCACATCACGGATCCAGTCTAGTGTAGACTTCTTGGCTTCCCCACATGGAACAACCAAGCAAAACTGACACACTGACGTACCTACAAAGACCAACAGGCTGAGGGATCAATAGATTGACACTCGATAGTTGTATGGATGGATGGATGGATGGATCCTGCAATTTAATAAAGGCAGTATCTGTAGCAGAAGCTCGTGAATTTTCCCACACAACTAATTTGCACTTTTTGGGAAGAAAGCCTTTCTTAGACTTTGCATGCATAAAAATTTCACAATCTATTTTTACCTTAAGACGGACTCTCACACATCGAGATGTGGTGCCAGATCTATTCCTTAGTCTTGTCGACCGTTGGGGCACCACAGATAATCTGACAACCAGTTTGAATTAGTGTGATATATATATATATGACCGGAATCCCAATTTAGCAAAACATCCGCTAGTGACTTGAATAATTACGTCAGTCATGCATGAGCCATTGTATTTGTTTTTTTAATATTCTGGTATATCTAGATTTTATTATTTTTAATATTTATTGATATGAGGCTGGGCGAAGTTTTATGCCATAGACTGACAGTTCCATTAAATAGTGAACTTCTAAGATCCACTAAATATTGAATTTTTCAACTCAGTCATAGTATATCGACGTCAAATTATAGGGAATTCTCCATCTTCAGTGGCAACATACTTAAAGCAAACTGTCTAAATGCAGAAAGAGAAATATGACTTCTACTGACGTCACAACATACTTATAGCAAACTGTCTAAATGCAGAAAGAGAATTATGACTTCTACTGACGTCACAACATACTTATAGCAAACTGTCTAAATGCAGAAAGAGAATTATGACTTCTACTGACGTCACAACATACTTATAGCAAACTGTCACAACATACCAAATCACAAAGAATTTTAAAACCTGAGTCACAATAAACTGGCACGACAACATATCGAACTGTCGAAATGATGACGTGACAACATAAACG
Organism: Sinotaia quadrata; assembly: GCA_028829895.1. Classification (NCBI taxonomy): domain Eukaryota; kingdom Metazoa; phylum Mollusca; class Gastropoda; order Architaenioglossa; family Viviparidae; genus Sinotaia; species Sinotaia quadrata. The sequence continues at coordinate 611,690 of CM054177.1, forward strand.
AACTAAGTTCATACACAACAGACTGAGGTAACAGTATAACGAATTATGCTTACGTCATAACACAACGAACTAAGTTCGTAAACAAAACACTCACATCACAGTATAACGAACTAAGTTCATACACAACAGACTGAGGTAACAGTATAACGAACTATGCTTACGTCATAACACAACTAAGTTCGAACTAAGTTCGTAAACAAAACACTCATATCACAGTATAACGAACTAAGTTCATACACAAAATGCTGACGTCAATCATACAGATATCATATCGTAATGAATATTCTATTTCAGTCACAACGCACTGATATACGTTATAATGACGTATTAACAGAAGGAAAATGTTAATTTGTGAATCTCTGATCATTGTAGAATTTAATTTCAAATTATTGAATTTGTTAAGTGAAATGAACATTAACCCCTTAGACAAGCAGAGTTGTTGTGGGCAAACGAGGGGTGGGGTGGGGAAAAATGTGTTTTGGGGATTAAGGCTAACTTTTACAGATAATCAAACAATTATCTTGCTAAAAGGTGGTAGACACGTAACGCTCTTAGACCACACTAGATATTTTACCTGTCTAACAAGAATATGGTAGACATAATGCTGCTAGTCCCTAGGCCTACTAGACATTTGTATGTACACTTGTACAGTGAGAATGTGGCAGTAACCTAGCGTTGTTATACCACACTAAATATTTTATTGTCCAGCGAGAATGTGTTACACGCATAATACTAGACGTTTGTATATACACTAAGAATGTGGTACACGCATAATACTAGACATTTTACATCTCTAGCAAGTGCGTGGTAGACATGTCTTAAATCCGGTAGTTATACAGTTGGCGTGTAACCATTGTAATGTGCCCAACATCAGCCCATGATTACTGGCAATTCTAGGTCGACCTGAATACTGTCAAATCAGTGTCTCAATAAATGGGACATAATCCTATTTCGTCCCCACCCCACCCCCATCCTACCACTGAGTACGGCATTTGTTTAGGGGAGGCGATTCTGGTATTGCGACTAAAGTGCCAATATATCCGAGAACAAAAACTTTCGCCTGCGTGATTTGACTTCAACAAAAAACTAACAAATATCCAGTAAAGATGACCTCAACAAAAAACTAACAAATATCCAATAAAGATGACCTCAACAAAAACTAACAAATATCCAGTAAAGATGACCTCAACAAAAACTAACAAATATCCAGTAAAGATGACCCAACAAAAACTAACAAATATCCAGTAAAGATGACCTCAACAAAAACTAACAAATATCCAGTAAAGATGACCTCAACAAAAAACTAACAAATATCAAATAACTTTCGCCTGCGTGATTTGACTTCAACAAAAACTAACAAATATCCAGTAAAGATGATTTCTAAAAACTAACAAATATCCAGTAAAGATGACCTCAGCAAAAACTAAGAAATATCCAGTAAAGATGATTTAAAAAAATATATAAGAAATATCCAGATGATTTCTAAAAACTAAGAAATATCCAGTAAAGATGATTTTTTAAAAAATATAAGAAATATCCAGTAAAGATGATTTCTAAAAACTTAGAAATATCCAGTAAAACTTCTCTTTTTTTTTCATCTGGAAGCTAAATTGACAGAAAATCGAAAATCAGTTTTGTTCTGCACAGAGAAATAGCAACAGAAAATTTCGTCAGCGAGAAGACAATCTGAAAAGTGTTTGTACGACTTAAGCCCGCCCTTTTCCATTTATGTCAGCTCAGTGTCTAGCTTGGAATGATAGATTAGGTCACGTGACTGCAGTGTTCCTCTACATTGCACACTGATGAATTGTTGTTACTGGCTAGTCGGTCCTATCCAGAAGTTCTGGCGCTGTGGTTTCAAGTCCAGATTGGTCCTTGAAAACCTAATATTTTATTATTTACAATAGATCTGAAAGCACAGTCACTGTGCACTGGCTACACTAGGTGTAGACTGTTACAAAGTCTCTGCAAACTCGGCAAGCTCTTCTACACGGCAGATATCAGGCAGACTTGAAGTTAGATCTATTTGAAATCATGATGTGATCAAAGGAATGTAAAATCGTATGGCTATTAATTTTTTTTAAAATTAAAAGACAATAATTTTGGAATAGTAAATTAGATCTCTCTACATTTAAACTAGTGTCAATTTTCCAAAGTTACACTATCCTTTTACGTTTGCAAATAACAATTCAGAAAATATGTCATAAGGTCACCAGGTCTGCGAAATCAGCAAAAGTTTGAAAGTAACGTGAAACCCAAATTCTTTCTTTCTAGAATAAATCTTGTCATGATCGCCAACCGCACTCTGGAACATTGCCAATATCATAAAGGAAACACACACAAGGGGTCGGTTAGGATAAGTGAGCTGTTACGGGTGACATGTCGAATTTTTCTGTAAGAAAACAGATTGCAGAGTCATTGACTCCTGATACAGTGTAGTCGCTTACCAAAGACTAGTTCATTGGACTGTGACGGCCTCCTGGATTGCAATGCAGTGAAAAACAAAAGAGTCGAACGACTTCCGATGAAGATCATTCATGAAAAAGAATGTTTGTACGTGTGTTGGTGATTATTAGTGTGTCTGTTTTTGATTGTGAGGTGGGGGGTAAGAATGTTTGTACGTGTGTTGGTGATTAGTAGTGTGACTGTTTTTGATTGTGAGGTGAGGGGGTAAGAATGTTTGTACGTGTGTTGGTGATTAGTAGTGTGTCTGTTTTTGATTGTGAGGTGGGGGGTAAGAATGTTTGTACGTGTGTTGGTGATTATTAGTGTCTGTTTTTGATTGTGAGGAGGAGGGTAAGAATGCATTGAAAAAGCATTATTTAGGAAAACATTATAATGATTGTGACCTTCGGGCGTTATAATGATTGTGACCTTCGGGCGTCATTTCACAAATACTGCAGTGCTCTATACAAACTCGATATAGCTACAGACATTGATAAAAAAAAAACAAAAAAAAAAACACCCAGCAAATAGTTACTTTGTTTTCTATCCCACTTTCCTTCTGATTAAAAACTGGTGTATGATGTTGTCACGTTTTACACTGTGTATGTCTTTATCTGACTGATTTATATTTTTACGTTTTACTGTTTTAGCAACATAACATGTGACGTCAAGAGTGGGAACAAAAATCCGCATGCGCTGTCCGACATATTGCGTTAAACGCGTGGTTTGAAAAATTAAAAGTCAAATATTGCAGTGCATGTGGCTGCACAAACAACAAACAAAACAAAAATATTTATTAAAAATTTTTTTTTATTCATTTCCCAAAGATGACAAATTACGAAAAAGGTGAATTAAAAGAGAAAACTTTCGTCTGACAGTACAGACAAACAACAAACAAAACAAAAATATTCATTAACATTTTTTTAAAATTCATTTCCCAAAGATGACAAATGACGAAAAAGGTGAATTAAAAGAGAAAACTTTCGTCTGACAGTACACACGGTGGTGTGTAGCGAGCACTTCCTAGAAGACTGTGAAATGCAAAGCAGACAGCGTTTTCGGGACAGTTTAGGAATGACAGACACCGAGGTGCCAAAATGTAGATTTAACTAGTTTAAAATTAGTCTTACACTTAACACAGTTTTAGTTCTATCCTTCTAATCTAGACTATACCTGATTTTGCCCAATATTGGTTGCACTAGACTGTAACTGATTATTCCTAATATTAGTTCACTAGACTGTACCTGATTATTCCTAATATTAGTTCACTACTCTGTACTTGATTTTGTTCAAAACATTGCATCGTACACATCATGCTATATTTTCGCTAGGCATGTATAACCCAGTGACAGATGAAAGATGTATATTATAGAACTATTTTAGAACATAAGCTTAGGGGAGAGAGAAAGATATTGAGTTTGTGGAATATAAAATAACATGTGTTTGGTTTATTGAAAGTGAAACTATTTGTTCAATTAATTATTGTAATCTTTTAGGGATGTGGGAAAATACAATTTAAAGAAATGGTAATCACAAGAGAGAAGAGTTCCACACGGAAATAGATCAAGTGAACTGGTACCGAGTTCACGAGCTGGGCAAAGCCACTGCTTGAAATAGGTAGGGAATCTTTCATGAAGTGTGACACGAGCTGGGCAAAGCCACTGCTTGAAATAGGTAGGGAATCTTTCATGAAGTGTGACACGAGCTGGGCAATGCCAGTGCTTGAAATGCGTAGGGAATCTTTAATCAAGTGAACTGGTACCGAGTTCACGAGATGGGCAATGCCCGTGCTTGAAATAGGTAGGGAACCTTTAATGAAGTGAATTGGTACCGAGTTCACGAGCTGGGCAAAGCCACTGCTTGAAATAGGTAGGGAATCTTTCATGAAGTGTGACACGAGCTGGGCAATGCCAGTGCTTGAAATAGGTAGGGAACCTTTAATCAAGTGTGACACGAGATGGGCAATGCCCGTGCTTGAAATAGGTAGGGAACCTTTAATCAAGTGTGACACGAGATGGGCAATGCCCGTGCTTGAAATAGGTAGGGAATCTTTAATGAAGTGTGACACTTAGTTAATGAAGATAATTATTATTATTAATTAATCTTTCATAACTAATTTCAAGTGATGAGAATATTAATTTGTTTTATTGATCCTCCAACACCACTCGTCTCTCCCTTGGCGGATATTTTGGCGTTGTAAACGCTTTCACAGTTCCACAACATAAAACATTTACAGTCACACAAGGTTTTCTCCAGGTGGAAAACTTCTTACTAAGGAGAAGATAAATCCGACTTTAATCTATATTTAAGGAGCCCCCATCCACCCACTTTCTTTCTCCGACATAAGATTAACAAATATCAACATGCGTAAGAAGGTCAATAAATTTAACAATAAATTTATTAAAAGTAAAATCAACTATATAAATGGCAATTACAATGAAACAGTTAATCAACATTCCACGAAACCATGTCAGAGTAATTATAGTTTACAGTCTCTAATAATAATAATAAAATTACAGCTAATTATAGTTCAACAATGGAGTCAATACAAATTGCAATTTAGTCCTATCAGAGAATAGAAATGGAGTTATTAGAATAGGTTATTATAAACTTCACATAACATGGATTAAGTACAGCTTCCCCAGTCTTTTCAGTGGCCTTTTCAATCACGTCACAGTGTCAAAATGTTACAATATCAAAATGTCCTTGCTCAGCACGTGTTCCCGCCTTGTGCGCAAGAATACACTGATGCGCCATTACTCTCTCAACCGACCTGGCACTCTCTTGCCGTCAGTTTCTTGAGCGGAACACAGTCGCAATGATTGTATTATTTTCACTGGACTGATGTACTTAGCATCCTCCCTTATGCTTACACACTCTGCAACACACTCTGCAACACACTTTGCGACACACTCTGCAACACACTTTGCAAGTTTCCCGCGCTTTCCCGGTTAATCAAGTCACGACTAGTGAACAAACAAAGGGTAGCTAGGAACTTGAAAGTTGAACTTGAGACTCCACATGAGACTCACAGCTCAGGGTCGAACTCGCACTCACAGAGTGACACAACCACAACCAATGAAAAAGAAATCAGAAGGCTGCTTGCTGACTGCAACTTACAATCAAGGGGCAAGCCTAAGTTTCTTATTCATTACAATATAACTCCATTTTATCTCACATCTGTTCTCAAAACTTACAATCACCTGCAACAATAGTTATTAGCCCCATGCACACGTGGTACAATAAATACATTGCATCAAACAATGTCACATATTAATACACCACATGGGCACAGCTTAATTCAAACATTTGTAGTAAATAAATCAACTTACATAGTACATCTTTACATAACACAAGTATAACTTGTCAATAGAAAAATGTATGAAATGTTTCCAAGTCCACTCTCTCTCAATCAGTCAAGATAATGACTGCCTTCAGAGTTGGACTTCTCCTTTTGTCTTCAAATTAAAAAATGAATAGACAGCAAAATGCTCTACTGTAAGTAAACGCCTTAAACTCAGCCCATTGGCTAGTCTCGTTCTCATAAATCATAATCATTGGATAATGAGTTTCCACCTGGTCAACAAATCTAGAATGTTCTAGCCTCAGGCTGTTTACTTCAACTCAAACACTTTTAAAATAACATCATAAGGAGTACACAACTTATATAACAATTACAATTTAAAATAGGCAGGGGCAAATTTATTTTGTCACAGTAAGATAGTTAGTGCCCAAGGTGATTTGAAAACAACAGATGCAGACGTGCAGCAAAACTAAATTAGTAGCGGGAGACTGGCAGGGCGCTTATTAATGTTAGAGATGGCTCATAAGTGGAAAACCACATGGTGCTTGGTGGTAGGGCCCCGGGGTAAAATAAAGTTAATTGCTGATTCATTCAGGAGAAAAAGGCCAGTTTTTGTGTATGCTGATTCATTAGGGTAAAAAAAAAAGGCCAGTTTTTGTGTATGCTGATTCATTCAGGAGAAAAGGGCCAGTTTTTTTGTGTATGCTGATTTATTAGGGTGAAAAAGGCCAGTTTCTGTGTATGCTGATTCATTATGGGTGAAAAAGGCCAGTTTCTGTGTATGCTGATTCATTCATGGTGAAAAGGGCCAGTTTTTGTGTATGCTGATTCATTAGGGTGAAAAAGGCCAGTTTCTGTGTATGCTGATGTGACCAGAGAGAGAATTGGGATGGACTACTCAAAGACGTGACCAGAGAGAGAATTGGGATGGACTACTCAAAGATGGCTCGCTCGTTCTCTCATGTAGATACTTGAGACAATACAGGAAGATGGGTTAGTTATTTAGAAGAACATGAACAATGGACATACTGAAATAGAAGAATATTTACTCATATGTACATTGGTTAGACTCTAAGTTCTGTGGTTGGCAATACAAGTTACACTGGGTACTGTGGTTGGCAATACTAGTCACACTAGGTAATGTGGTTGGCAATACAAGTCACACTAGGTACTGTGATTGGCAATATTAGTCACTCTGGGTACTGTGGTTGGCAGTACTAGTCTGTGATTGGCAATACTTAGTCACACTACGTGCTGTGGTTGGCAGTACTCTTCATCACACTAAGTATTGTGACTGAAATGACTTGTTACACTTTAATTTAGGTAGGCATTACTGGAAACATGGGAAATAAAAAAAAATGCCTGCACTGCAAGTTATTCTAATTTATATGTACATGATATAATTGTCCAATACTATTTAAACTGGATACTAGACTTCATTGGAAATAGCATTAGACCTGTCTACACTAGACTGCACTGGAAATAGTACTAGACCTGTCTACACTAGACTGCACTGGAAATAGCTCTATACCTGTCTACACTAGACTGCACTGGAAATAGCACTAGACCTGTCCTCACACTGGAAATAGCACTAGACATGTGTACACTAGACTGCACTGGAAATAACTAGACCGGTCTACACTAGACTGCACTGGAAATAAGTAGACCGGTATATACTGGATTTTCAGGAATAATTTCCGATTACTGTACTTCTCTCTATTGTCTTTTTGTCAGGTTAGCAAGTGGTGCTGTATGTATGTGCTGAATGACCAAAATAACACGAGTGGTGCTGTTGTATGTGCTGAATGACCAAATAACACGAGTGGTGCTGTTGTATGTGCTGAATGACCAAATAACACGAGTGGTGCTGTTGTATGTGCTGAATGACCAAATAACACAAGTGGTTCTCTTGTGTGTACTGAATGACCAAGTGGCATGAATGGGTTCTGTCGTGTGTACTGAATGACTAAGTGGCATGAATGGGTTCTGTCATGTGTACTGAATGACCAAGTGGCATGAATGGGTTCTGTCGTGTGTACTGAATAACCAAGTGGCATGAATGTGTTCTGTCGTGTGTACTGAATGACCAAATGGCATGAATGGGTTCTGTCGTGTGTACTGAATGACCGAGTGACGTAAATGATTTCTATCAAGTGTGTTGAATGATCAAGTGACGTAATTGGGTTCTATCACGTGCTCGAATGATCAAATTATTAATTTGCTGTGTGGTTGCAGTCGAATCAGCGAAATGACCCATAATATGCGAAGGTAAAATGGGAAAGGAACTTTAGTGGCGATTACTGTTTGTTCGTACGTTCAGCTGTGTCTTCAGTCTCCCCTCCCACCCACCCCGCTTTGGCTGCTTACGGCCCTCGATCAGCAAATGCCAGTACATTCTGCTAGTTCCTTGCCAACTTCACTGGCAGTCAGGTGTAAGCAGTCTGTCAAAGTAAGTCAATGTAATTACTAGGGCAATGCCATGTTAAGTAAGGTCTACTAATAGGCACTATTTAAACAAAAAGCAGTCTGTCAAATAAGTCAATGTAATTACTAGGGCAGAGCCATGTTAAGTAAGGACTACTAATAGATACTATTTATAAAGAAGAAGTATGCGCGCGCGCGCGCGCACACACACACACACACACACTGCACACGAACTTAACCGCGCGGATGCTTTCACAATGAGCATTTCCTTTACATTTGCCTCCCCCACCCTTCCGCCTGCATTCCATAACATATCAAGGTCAAATTTTAATAAGTTTCCGTAGGCTCTACATTTAGTATTGCGTAGTCAAATTTTAATAACAATTTTCATTTTTTTTTTCTGGTTTGCTTTTCATAGACCTTTTATTTAGCATATCATGGTCAAATTTTAATAACAGTTTTCATAGGCCCTTTATTCATTTTCAAGTTCAAATTTTTATAGGATGAATGCCTAGTGCCTACAGTGTCTATACTATAGGATGAGTACCTTTATATCTATACTACAGGATGAGTGCCTATGTATCTATACTATAGGATGAGTACCTAGTGCCTACAGTGTCTATACTATAAGACGACTACCTTTATATCTATACTATAGGATGAGTGCCTAGTGCCTACAGTGTCTATACTATAGGATGAGTACCTTTATATCTATACTACAGGATGAGTGCCTATGTATCTATACTATAGGATGAGTGCCTAGTGCCTACAGTGTCAATACTATAAGACGACTACCTTTATATCTATACTATAGGATGAGTGCCTATATGGGATAATCTGGTCCTGGTGATAGTCACAACTTCTGTTTAAAGGTCCGTTTAGTGAAAGTTATGAGGTTTTGGGTCAGACTTTCATTCGCTTGCTTGTTTTAAGGACCGTTATCAGTAAAGTGAGTTCAAGTACATTAACTTCAACTTTGCAGTGCATTCAGTTCTGGCATATATTGTCATTCATCTTGACAAAATATTAACTTCAACTTTGCAGTGCATTCATTTCTGGCATACATTGTCATTCAGCTCGACAAAATATTAACTTCAACTTTGCAGTGCATTCATTTCTGCCATACATTGTCATTCAGCTTGACAAAATATTTCTATTGACTCTCGGTTAAGATTTTTCAGGACAGGAAAAATATTTCACTTCAATTTCACGTGAAATCCAAGCGCTTGTCATTGATTATTGTAGTTCACTTGTGTGACTAGCATTACGCGCTTGTAAATGATTATTGTAGTTCATTTGTGTGACTAGCATTACGCACTTGTAAATGATTATTGTAGTTCATTTGTGTGACTAGCATTACGCACTTGTAAATGATTATTGTAGTTCATTTGTGTGACTAGCATTACGCGCTTGTAAATGATTATTGTAGTTCACTTGTGTGACTAGCATTACGCGCTTGTCTTTGATTATTGTAGTTCACTTGTGTGACTAGCATTACGCGCTTGTAAATGATTACTGTAGTTCACTTGTGTGACTAGCATTACGCGCTTGTCATTGATTGTAGTTCATTTGTGTGACTAGCATTACGCAGCACAGCCTGAACATGCTCTTCCAACTTATTAAACATTTGCTGGATTGCTAGAATGTTTCGTTTAGTCAAAATTTATTTCTACAGTGACTCACAGCAAATACTTCTTACTAAACTTGGCGGGGGTAGGGGAAGGGAATCTAGAGCGGTCTGTTTCTTCTAATTAAATCATGTCATAACTGGATCTAGAGCGGTATTTTTTCTTATAGCATAAGTCATAACTGGATCTAGAGTGGTCTGTTTTTCTTATAGCATTAGTCATAACTGAATCTAGAGCGGTCTGTTTCTAATTAAATCATGGCAGGTTCCTGTTCGTACTTTTTCAAACTAGACTGTCAGCACATGTAATCGTTAATGCTATGCATTTACACGAACAAGTAAAATGCTACACATGTAATCGTCAATGCTATACATTTACACGAACAAGTAAAATGCTACACATGTAATCGTCAATGCTATAAAATGCTATACATGTAGTCGTAAATGCTAATTATTTGCATGAACAAGTAATAGGGGATCAATGTTGTACTAGCACCGGTTTGCTTGTTAAGCGCGCGCATTGGCAGAGTTTAGCGTCTGCGGCAACGGGAGCAGACTTGAATCAAGTTGGAGAAGGCCACTTTACTTTTCTCTCCTTTTCCATTTGACTGGTAAGTTTTGTTTATATTTTGAATTAAACAAGAGCAACTTACTTTTACTGCTTACAGAGATTTCTCAAAAGGACACTGATTTGTGTTTTGGTTTTCGGTGTCCAAAGTTTTGCAGCACAAGTATGCAAAGATCGAGTTTTGGCCACTCCTGCAAATGTTCTTACTACTGAAGTACGATTGACTTGAACTTATCACTGGCGGGTAATGCTCAAAGGAAAAGCATAGCACGAACTGCGGTTTAATTTTTGCTAACTTTTTATTTTATAAACTGACTCAGAATTTGGGTCGGAATCAGCATTTGTGCTGACACTAACTTTCATTGAATCCAATGACAATTCCAAAGTTCTTTTACAGAGAACATGATTCGTCAGCTGCCACTTCGGGAGATTTTTAACATCGATATGGTTACGCTGTCGTCTTAGACATGATTGTGCATGTCTACAGCAGGGTTAGATTCCAGGGTCTTATGAGCCATTGTGTTAATAATGGCCCCGTACTCTGTGTCTTAATTTAGGCAGCCGTGTCGTACTTAACTGATAATTAGAATATAGTGGAGTTAAATTCAATGTACCACAATCCAGGTCATTTGCAGTGTTCATTTTGTTTTTCATGTACCAAGATTGCAATTTTGATGAGGTGTGGTAGTCTGTAGTATTAGTAGTTAGTACAGAAGATTAGAACTGACAGCGGGGTTAGATTCGAAGTAACTGGTACCACATTGTTCTTTCACTTTCATTGCGTTATTGAACTACCACATTCCTGTGTTAATTAGTCATCGAAGTGCGTTATCGAACTAATACATTCCTGTGTTAATTAGTCGAAGTGCGTTATCGAACTAGCACATTCCTGTGTTAATTAGTCATCGAAGTGCGTTATCGAACTAATACATTCCTGTGTTAACTAGTCCTCGAAGTGCGTTATCGAACTAGCACATTCCTGTGTTAACTAGTCCTTTAGGTACGTTATCGAACTATCACATTCCTGTGTTAATTAGTCCTTTAGGTGCGTTATCGAACTATCACATTCCTGTGTTAACTAGTCCTTTAGGTACGTTATCGAACTAATACTGTGTTAACTAGTCCTCGAAGTGCGTTATCGAACTAACACATTCCTTTGTTAGTCTTCGAAGTGAGTTATCGACTAACACATTCCTGTGTTAGTACTAGTCAATTAGGTGCGTTATCGAACTAATACATTCCTGTGTTAACTAGTCCTCAAAGTGCATTATCAAACTAACACATTCCTGTGTTAACTAAGTCCTCGAAGTGTATTATCGTAATCGAATGTGTACTAACACATTCCTGGTTTTAACTAGTCCTCGAAGTGCGTTATTGAACTAACACATTCCTGAGTTAATTAGTCCTTTAGGTGCGTTATCAAACTACCACATTCCTGTGTTAACTAGTAACACTAGTCCTTTAGGTGCATTATCGAACTAAAACATTCCTGTTTTAACTAGTCCTTTCACTTTCAGTACATTATCAAACTAGCACATTCCTGTTTTACGTAATCCTGTCAGTGCATTATAGATTTAGCACATTCCCCTGTTTTAACTAGTCCTTTCAGTGCATTATCAAATTAAAACATTCCTGTAATTGAAACAATTCATTCCTTTTACTTAGTCCTATCTACTAAATACATTCCTGTTTATCTAGTCCTTTACGTGCATTATTGAACAATTACTTTCCTGTGTTAACTAGTCATTTCACTTTCAAAGAATTCAAAGAACTGTACTGCATTAACAGCTGTATATTTAAATGCTAAATTTATAGTCAGTATGCAACATTCTAGTTTTATATAGCCAAATGTTTTATTGAACTAGACTAAATTAGAAGGATTTAATTGTATTAACAGTTTTATATAGCCAAATGTATTAATGAACTAGACTAAATTAGAAGGATTTAATAGTATTAACAGTTTTATATAGTCAAATGTATTATTGAACTAGACTAAATTAGAAGGATTTAATAGTATTAACAGTTTTATATAGTCAAATGTATTATTGAACTAGTCTAAATTAGAAGGATTTAATAGTATTAACAGTTTTAACAGTAAATGTATTATTAAACAAGACTAAATTAAAAGAATTTAATAGGATTCACAGATTTATAAAGTCAACTAGTTTAGTGCATTATTTAACTAGTTTAGTGCATTATTGAACTAGTTTAGTCTAGTATAAATTAGAAGGATTTAACAAGATTAACAGATTTCACATTACTGTCACTAGTTACTGTTGTTTTTTTGTTAATGGCCATGGTATACTTGTTTATCATTTTTATTGACAGTGAATTTATCATACACTGAACCATATTCTGCCTTTACTAGCCAGTTGTATTACTGAACTACACTAGCCCATTTATTATCAGATTACACTAGCCAATTATACTAGGGACTACACTAGCAATTTGGATTGAGAACTAAACTAGCCATTTGTACTACTAGGGACTACACTAGCAATTTGGATTGAGAACTAAACTAGCCAATTGTACTACTAGGGACTACACTAGCCATTTGGATTGAGAACTAAACTAGCCAATTGTACTGCTAGCGACTACACTAGCCATTTGTATTATTGAACTCCATTAGCTATTTATATTAAGGATTCTACTTGTAGGCCTACTAGAGGCTTCACTAGCCATTTGTATTATTGAACTCCATTAGCCATTTATATTAAGGATTACACTAGCTACTTGTACTAGAGGCCAGTTGTATTATTGGACTACACTAGCTAGTTCTAGTATCAGACTATTCTAGCCAGTTATATTATAAGAACTACAATCAGTTATACATATTTTCTATTTTGTTACTAGCAATTAAAATAATATATTAATTTAATCAACTTATATATCACAGACTTGCACACAGTATTAATTAGAAGAGAGTGAAATGAGTATTTTCCTATGTAAAGCTTACATGCAGATGTAAATCATTTGCAGTGTTTAGTACTAATACATTAATGTAGCTGTATTATCATTTAATTACAACTTATAGTTTATATTGTTGAGAAGAGAATTTGTCAGTTTCATTGACGCTCATTGATGTCATTAAAGTGACTTGGGACCGGACACATAGAAACTAGAAAGGAAGTTTTCAGGGGCAGAGACAGTGAAAGTATGGGTGGTTGTCAAATTGGCACTGTTAGTGGTTGTGTTATAGCGTTAAGTGCAGTTACTAACAGGATGAGAAAAAAGTACAATCTTCCTGTTGCAGCATTCGCATATGAATTGTAACTAATTGCACTGTAATAATAGATTGTGCTTCTCTATGGCTTCAGTAACATGTTCCATGTATGTACAAAACTGCAAATCATTATTGATTATAGATCATTGCAAACTGAACTGTAAAAACTTAACTTTTAGACTTTTCAGAAATGTGAAATTAATGTACATTTCAGAGTTTTGTCACTATATAAAGTTTTGTATGGCAGTATTTAGCAGTTAACTTTTAGACTTTTCAGAAATGTGAAATGAATGTACAGTTTCAGAGTTTTGTCACTATATATAGTTAAAGTTTTGTACAGCAATATTTAATGGTTAATTTGTTTTTGCTTATGAGTGTGTTAGCATAACTGTATATATTTGCTTGTTTATTTGTTGCAGTTTTTCTGTCATGATAAGCTAAGTTTTTGCATTGTTTGTGTTATATACATGCTGTATTTTTATTTTTAATTCTAAATTTTATTTGAATATTATTTTGATTTTAAGCTTTGAAGTAAAATTAAAAAATTAAATAAACAAAAATTCCAAATACATAAGTCACTGTGAGTTGTGAGTGAAGTCAGAGTTCAACTTGCCCAAGCACTAAAATGTCACAAACATAGCACACTCAGATTCATGTAGACCAGTAGACGGAAGGATTTTTTAAATGAACAACAACAAAAAATGGACCATACTTATTACCTCCTTTCTCTGTCTTTATTCCACTTTCTCCTATTTTCCATTTCATCTTTATCCCAATAAATTGCTGTTCTTCATACTGCATATTTTTATATGACATGAAGTTTGAAACTTTCAAAGAGCTGAAAACAATGATTAAATGGCAGTTAACCAAATAGCACAAAAGTGAATAATAATAATAATATATGGTGACTCAGAGATCACTTAACCTAAAGTTCTCAGCACTGAACAGTATGAACACTATGGACTGTTGATAATCAACACAGTGTATACAAGTGACAAACTGGAATGAAACTATGACTGAAAAGAGTCCCTATATTTATTTTTAATATTTTAACTTTACAGACTTGTTTCACACAGTCTTATATTCCAAATATGCCTGTATATATATATATATATATCTTATGATTTTCTTTAAATATTACAGATGATCTACTGATGTAATGTGCAATAACCTGGTGTCATATTACACTTACATTAAATATTACAGATCTACTGATGTAATGTGCAATAACCTGGTGTCATATTACACTTACATTAAATATTACAAATCTACCGATGTAATGTGCAATAACATGGTGTCATATTACACTTACATTAAATATTACAAATCTACTGATGTAATGTGCAATAACCTGGTGTCATATTACACTTACATTAAATATTACAAATAAATGTTTTCATTGTTAGCATGAAAGTTGCTAGTGACATATATTTTCACTTTCAAATAATTAAATTCTTATATTATCTGTTCTGAACACATGTAATACATTTAGAAACAAAACAATTTTCAGAAATAGCTTGCCAATGTCCTGTGGAATATATCCTACTTGAATTAAACATGTTTATTATTTTTTTAATTTGTTTGCAGGATACTTGAATCATCATGTAAGCATCAAGGTATAAACAATTACCAAGTGCAGTGTGACTGTAAATGTTGTTAACATGAATAGAATAAACATATATGGTTAGCTATGAGGCCATAATCATAATATGAGCCACAGCCGAGTGCATCAGTACTCAGAATATTGCACTTTGCTATAATATTGCAAGTGTCATATACACACATCTGCAAAAGATAAAAAAGATTTTCCCCAGTCAGAATGGAGCGATATGGTTCACAAACATCTCTGAACAGCAGTCTTAACCTAGGATCTGATGTCCCTGATTCCCCGCGTACTGTGACTGGACGACTGGGTAGCAGTCTCAGCCTAGGATCTGATGTCCCTGATTCCCCACGTACTGTGACTGGACGACTGGGCAGCAGTTCAGGAGGTGCTGGCATTCAAGGCGTCATACAGGGATTGCAGAGTAAGTCCTCTCAAACACATGTAGAATCACACTGGACTTACTTATCCTCACAAACACAAGCAGAATCACACTGGACTCTGATGTCATCACAATCACACTGGACTCCATGGATTTCCATAGAATCACAATTTACACATGAAAAATGGTTGAACAGTTTTAATGAAACTGCACATGCACTGTATTTAAATTGATTGCACATCTAAATGACTGTATTTGCAATAAGCATAAATATTTGGACATGTACAAGAATGATACATTTCCTTTTTCCACTTTAGATAATATTATTTACACTCAAGAAACATTTTAAATTTTTAAAACAATTTTCCCACTTACAACCTCACATTTTATTCTCCTGATTAACTCTGTTTTTATAATCGTCCACCCCAGAGTGCGTTTTATACATATGTAAAAATGTAGCACTTTAGTAGCAATTTGACAAAACATGTTTATTGAGTACTAAGTGTTATAACAAGTTTATTCACTTCTGTAAAGTGCTTAAGAGCTTTTCAGAAAAGATTAAGTATCCTAACAATTATAGGACATTATTTTTATCCACACCATACCCAAATGAGGTTTGTTTGTATGTGTCTAAACCTCTGTAAATATATGTGAAGTGCACATTTATAAATGTAAAGTTTAAGGTGCTGCCTAGAAGCATTTTCCCAGTTTTGATTTTAGACATAAACATGGAACCTTTGATAGTGGGTCTAAAATGTTATGAATCTTTAATAAGACAAGGTGTGAAGTGCATCAACTTTCTTTTTCCCCCATTTCTTCTCTTTAGTATTACCTCCCCTCATCCTTCCCCTAATTTATGTTCTAGTCCTTTCCCCTTCCTTCCATTTTCTATACCCTCGCTTTTCCCCCATTTCTTCTCTTTAGTATTACCTCCCCTCCTCCTTCTCCTAATTTATGTTCTAGTCCTTCCCTTTCCCTCCATTTTCTATACCCTCTCTTTTCCCCCATTTCTTCTCTTTAGTATTACCTCCCCTCCTCCTTCTCCTAATTTATGTTCTAGTCCTTCCCTTTTCTTCCATTTTCTATACCCCCTCTTCCCAGGCGCAGGAGGAAGAAGAGAAAGGAAGAGAAGGGTTAAAATCAAAATAAAAAATGTTGGAAATAAAGGAAGAGAAGGGTTAAAATCAAACTAAAAAATGCTGGAAGAGAAAGATTAAAGTCAAAATAAAAAGTGTAAGAAGTAAAGGAAGAGAAGGGTTAAAATTAAAATTAAAAATGTTGGAAGAAAAGGACGAGAAGGGTTAAAATCAAAATAAAAAGTGTTAAAGTAAAGGAAGAGAAGGGTTAACATCAAAATAAAGAGTGTTGGAAATAAAGGAAGAGAAGGGTTAAAATAAAAATAAAAAGTGTTGGAAATAAAGGAAGAGAATGGTTAAAATAAAAATAAAAAATGTTGGAAGTAACTCATTAACTGACCCCTTTCCTCGCCCTTCCCTCCCCCCCCCCCCAAAGTAGATTTGTATTTATTTTCAGAAATTATACTAAATTTGTTCATTTTATTTTTATATTCCATGTGTTTGTATGTGTGTGCATGCATGCATGTGCACATTAAAATAATGCATGTGACTTAGAATTTCATAGATTATCAAGATGAGATTCAAACATGCATTATTAATATCTTATTGTACATTTTTCAAACTTGCATCATTAACATCTTATTATATAGTTTTCAAACATCCATTAGAATTATTCAGTCATATTAATATCATCTTGTAAGTTATTTAGAGGCTTTGTCTTTTAATGTAAAACACTCTCTCACACTCTTTTGTATTCTTAGTGACTGTACAGCAGTTAAGGCAGTTCAGTGTAAGTAATAAACAGATGGCCTAGAAATTTGGGTCAGAGTGTTCTCACTCCATGTACATGACTTAAGACAGAATTGAGACTGTGACCATGGTGTGTATCAAAAGGACAGACAGAATTGAGGCTGTGACCATGGTGTGTATCAAAAGGACAGACAGAATTGAGGCTGTGACCATGGTGTGTATCAAAAGGACAGACAGAATTGAGGCTGTGACCATGGTGTGTATCAAAAGGACAGACAGAATTGAGGCTGTGACCATGGTGTGTATCAAAAGGACAGACAGAATTGAGGCTGTGACCATGGTGTGTATCAAAAGGACAGACAGAATTGAGGCTGTGACCATGGTGTGTATCAAAAGGACAGACAGAATTGAGGCTGTGACCATGGTGTGTATCAAAAGGACAGACAGAATTGAGGCTGTGACCATGGTGTATATCAAAAGAACAGACAGAATTGAGGCTGTGACCTCATTGTAAATAAAAAAGACAGGCACACTTGAGACAGCATCCTTTTTCGATGTAATTGTAAATTAAATGATTACAGAATTAAGGTTTTGACCTCAGTAAGTTGGGAATAAAAATAAACAACAACAGAATTTGAGACAATATTCTTATTTAGTGTAACAGAAAATCAAAAGACAGATGGAAGTGAATGTGTTTCTCTTACTACCAAAATGACACAAAACTGTGGCAATGGTCCCTCAGAGAAATCAAATAACATAATTCTTGCCTCAAATATAAATCAATATTGGGTAATGTGCCCTCATCCAGAGTAAATTCAATAGCTCTAAGATAGTGTGCCCTCTCTCAGTGTCAATAAGACGACAAACTTGAGATAGTGCGTCCCCTCTCAGTGTCAATGAGAGGACAAACTTGAGATAGTGCGTCCTCTCTCAGTGTCAATGAGAGGACACACTTGAGGTAATGTGCCCTGAGTGTGTCATCACTCTAAACACCAGTCATTGTGCTCTCAACCATGAGTTTAAATAGTGCCCTCCTTCACTAATAACATGCGGGTGACTGAGACTGTCATTGCATTGGGAGTAATGGAGTCTCAATCAATGCATACACACTAGGGGCAGTGTTCCCACAATCCATCTCAATGACACATACGGTTAAGTTGACAGATGTGTGCTTTGACCCAGCATAACAACTAATGGAATTCATTCACAATTTATAATTATAAATAGCACGATGCAAATGATTGACTAATAAAATAAACGTTTAATATGGCTGCTGGATATTGTAGATCAGCAGGCTTTTCCTTACAAGTTTGAAGCCTATCAACAAAGGGAAGCTAATGCACTTTCAGAATACTCATACTTGTAAGAGTTGTATACCTTATTTATTCACACCGGACTAATTCATGTTTTGTTGCAAGCTAGACCGTACAATAGAATTCAAGACTACACTGTCAAACAGCTATTTAACGGCTAGTTGAAGGCTAAACTGTACAATAACATTTCAGGCTACACTGTGAAACACCTATTTAACGGCTAGTCGAAGGCTAAACTGTACAACAGCAATATAAGAATAAACTTTCAAACATCTATTTAACGGCTAGTTGAAGGCTAAACTGTACATAGTATTTCGAGACTAAACTGTCAAACATCTATTTAACGGCTAGTTGAAGGCTAAACTGTACAATAGCAATTCAAGACTACATGTGAAACACCTATTTAACGGCTAGTTGAAGGCTAAACTGTACAATAACATTTCAAGGTCTCAAAGCTATACTTTAATGTTTAATAAAACATTTAAAGGCAAGGCTACACTGCCAAACAAATATTTAAAGGCTAGTTAAACTGTACAATACCATTTCAAAGTCTCAAAGCTATACATTTAATAAAACATTTAAAGGCTATTTGAAGTCTAAATGCTACAGTAGTATTTCAAGGATTCACTTTAAAACATTTAAGGGATATTTGAAGGCTATACTATAAAGCAGTATTTCAAGACTAGTTGAAGGCTTTACTCTAAAATATAATTAAGAGTATAATTGTCTGGAGATACTTTACACTTTATTATCACACACCCATATCAATTATTTTACAGTGGCAGGTAAATCGTTTCCTGTCAGTTAAAATTGAGAAAAAGCACTAGATAAATAATATCCTGTTACACAGTTAAAAAAAAACCCAGTTAATTGTGTTGTAATAATTATCAGTAGTACTATATGATATATTGTACTATATGATTCTATATGATATTTAGTACTATATGATATTTTTATTTATAATAATTTATTTGTAATAATTATCAGTAGTACTATTTGATATTTTTATTTAGTATTGATTTTTCTGCATGTTGCCTTATGTGTTAATGTAAGTTTTATTTTGTCCCAACATTTTTCATATTTATTAATTATTTCTTCATTACAGATTTATCCACTGAATGATCTTGTATTTTACTAAGTGAACATCCTCAGACTAGCCACATTAGAATATCTCTGCCAAAAATCAATACCATGCTTTTGCATATTGACTACTTTTTTTTATTGTACTGATATACAGATAAAAAATATATGATCATGGCTGCGAACAACAAAATCTTTAAAATAAACAAACTACCCTAACCCAGACTGATGTGACTCTACAAATCAGTAGCTTGGGTAGTATTACTATATCATAATCTTGAAAAAATATAATTTTTTGTCACACGGCAGTGTATGTTGTCACACAGTAGCAGTGTATGTTGTCTCAGTGGCAATGTATCTGTCACACAGTGGCAGTGTATGTTGTCACACAGTAGAAGTGTATGTTGTCTCATTGGCAATGTATTTGTCAAAGGGTGGCAATGCATGTTGTCACACAGTGGCAGTGTATGTTGTCACACAGTAGCAGTGTATGTTGTTTCAGTGGCAATGAATTTGTCAAAGGGTGGCAGTGTATGTTGTCTCAGTGGCAATGTATTTGTCAAAGGGTGGCAATGCATGTTGTCACACAGTGGTAGTGTATGTTGTTATGCAATGGCAGTGCATGTTGCCACTAAATAGTTCTAGTACTGTGACACATTATATGTTTTCTCTGATAGTAGTCTGTCAAAATGTTCATTAATATTTGTCATAATTAATTATTAATACATGTTAGTGGTTGTGCTCTGGCAATATTGGATATGGCAACTGTATCATTCTTATCTATAAAGCAGTGGGTGTAGACATAGAGTTTATTTGTTTAGAGCACAGTGGGTGTAGACATAGAGTTTATTTGGTTTATTTGTTTAGAGCACAGTGGGTGTAAACAGAGTTTATTTGGTTTATTTGTTTACAGCACAGTGTGTGTAGACATGCAGTATATTTGTCTAGAGCATAGTGGTTGTAGACATAAAGTGTGTATGAAAAGAGAACAGTCTGTGTAATATGCAGTTTGATTGTTTAATGTTTAGAGTACAGTGGGTGCAGACATAAAGTGTATTATCAACATGTTTAGAGCGTAGTGGATGTAGACATACAGCATAATTGTTTAGAAAATAGTGGGTGTAGACACAAAGTCTATTTGTTTGACAACAGTGAGTATATAGGCCTACAATAATATATTTCTTTAGAAAAAATGGGTGTAGACATACACTTTTATTTGTTTAAAGAACATGGGTTTAGACATACAGTTTTATTTGTTTAAAGAACATGGGTGTAGACATACAGTTTTATTTGTTTAGAGAACATGGGTGTAGATTTACAGTTTTATTTGTTTAAAGAACATGGGTGTAGACATACAGTTTCATTTGTTTAAAGAACATAGGTGTAGATATACAGTTTTATTTGTTTAAAGAACATGGGTGTAGACATACAGTTTTATTTGTTTGGAGAACATGGGTGTAGACATACAGTTTATTTGTTTAAAGAACATGGGTGTAGACATATGCTTTTATTTGTTTAGAGAACATAAGGTGTTGCAATACTAGTTATTTTTTGCTTTGAGTACATGGAATATAGAAATAATGTTCTTTGTTTGTAGTACAATGGTTGTAGATATAATATTTATTTGTTTAGAGATTAGTGGGTGTATAACCACATTGTATTTGTTTAGAGAGCAGTTGAAGCCAACCTAAGGCTTGTGCAGTATATGTGATCACAAAGCCCACCCCCTGCCCCTGAATCAGGGGCCCCATGAAAAGCAACTTTACATTTTAAAAAATAAGTTTTCACTTATTTCTAGATATTTCTTTATAGGAGTTATAGCCCATCAACACTATGCATTATTGTGGTTATGTAAATTTTGCATGCTTTTAGTTTTTCACTTAAGATAATTGTAGTGTCTAATATGTCTGTAGGCTGTCCTTGAATGTACTGGTGCATAAAGGCATACTATTTGTTTACAGGGCATTGGTAACAAGGCATACTATTTGTTTAGTTTATAGGGCATTGGTAACAAGGCATATTATTTGTTTACAGACCAGTGGTAACAAGGCACACTATATATTTAAAGGGCAGTGGTAAAAATGTTTACCATTTATATAGAGAGGAGTGGATATATAAAGACACTATTTATTTATAGAATATAAATAGATGTAAAAAGGCAAAACTGTTTGATTTTCGTGTATAAATGGATGTAAAAAAAAAAAAAAGCAAAACTATTTGTTTAGACTTTAGAGAGTATAAATGGATGTAAAAATGCAAAACTATTTGTTTAGAGAGTATAAATGGATGTATAAAAAAAAGCAAAACTATTTGTTTAGAGAGTATAAATGGATGTTTAAAAAAAAAAGCAAAACTATTTATTTAGAGAATATAAATGGATGTTTAAAAAAAGTAAAACTATTTGTTTAGAAAGAAGTGGGTATATAAAGATATATAGTGTTTAAAAGAGCTATGTATAAAGACATACTGTTTGTGTAGAGAGCTATGTTTAAAGACATACTGTTTGTGTAGATAACTAATATAAAGACATACTATTTGTGTAGAGAGCTAATATAAAGACTTACTCTTTGTATAGAGAGCTATGTTTAAAGACATACTGTTTGTGTAAAGAACTAATATAAAAACATACTGATTGTGTAGAGAGCTAATATAAATACATACTATTTGTGTAGAGAGCTAATATAAAGACATACTATTTGTGTAGAGAGCTAATATAAAGACATACTATTTGTGTAGAGAGCTAATAATAAAGACTTACTGTTTGTAATGATAGAGCAGTGATGCATAAAGACATATAGAATGGTGTTTTTGTATATACTATTTGGCGATCATGACAAGTCTTTGCTGAAGTAGGTTGTTATGTATTGTCATGATTAAAATGCAGGTAACTTTAGAGTTTAGAGAGTGACTTGCCCTTATTAAAGGGCAGATAAATGAGGAGAGCGACTTGCATTTACTTTTTTTTTGTGTTGGCTTTTGTAGTTGGTGTCTTTAAAGCCCGGCCATCTGTGGAAAGTCTTTGTGAAGCCTTTTTAAATTTTGGCTTGGGCGTGGAAAGGCAATGAATTTTATCCACTTTGTTTAATATTGCTTCTGGCAGTTGATCGCAGTAAATAGGAGCCACCCCCACCCCCACCTCACCCCCCGTGACGTTGATTATAATACTTGATCAAGCTTTTGAATACCGTGACTTTCACCGAGAACACCAGCATTGTGTTGATGGAACAATAGCTGTTTTGTAGACTGTATGGTCGTAATCACAATTACCCCGAGTACACAGAATAAAATAATACTTTAGTTCTTGGTGACAATTGCCCCGAGTACACAGAATAAAATAATACTTTAGTTCTTGATCACAATTACCCCGAGTACGCAGAATAAAATAATGCTTTAGTTCTTGATCACAATTACCCCGAGTACGCAGAATAAAATAATGCTTTAGTTCTTGATCACAATTACCCCGAGTACGCAGAATAAAATAATGCTTTAGTTCTTGATCACAATTACCCCTGGTACACAGAATAAAATAATACTTTAGTTCTGGATCATTGTTACCCCATGTACACAGAATAAAATAGTACTGTTGACCTTCATGCCACAACCATTGTTTTTTCATAACTATAATCAATTACTGTCCAATTATTTGTTTGTTTCTACAACTCTCTGTCGCTATCCAAAGTTTAAATTTTATCCAATAACTTGCTTGAGGCAGTGTCAACCTGCTCAGCGTTACGCGTAGTTACTTAGTATGAGTGACTCTTGTACTACGAACATAGTGCTGTTTGTTCTGTTTTGTGACGTACAATTTAGTGCTTTATTGAGTCTTGTGTTTTGTGACGTACAATTTAGTGCTTTATTGAGTCTTGTGTTTTGTGACGTACAATTTAGTGCTTTACGGATACATTAATTGAGTCTTGTGTTTTGTGGCATATATTAATGGAATCTAGTGTTTTGTGGCATATATTAATGGAACGTAATGTTTTGTGGCATATATTAATGGAATCTAGTGTTTTGTGGCATATATTAATGGAACGTAATGTTTTGTGGCATATATTAATGGAATATAGTGTTTTGTGGCATATATTAATGGAATCTAGTGATTTGTGGCATATATTAATGGAATCTAGTGTTTTGTGGCATATCTTACTGGAATCTAGTGTTTTGTGGCATATATTAATGGAACGTAATGTTTTGTGGCATATATTAATGGAATATAGTGTTTTGTGGCATATATTAATGGAATCTAGTGATTTGTGGCATATATTAATGGAATCCTGTGTGTTTCACTTAGCATGTTATAATTTTATTGGAATAGTGTTTAAATGTCTGCATATTTTTATGTTCTAGAGTTTTGCGATATGTAATTAATTGGTGTACTCATTTCTCTCTGTATTAATTTTTGTTGATTTGTGTGTGTAGTGTTGTGCTGTATGTGTGTCTTAACATTGTGAAGTGTTTAGTAGTAGTGTATTTCAGTCTAGGTATTTCATCGGACGTTCTTCTAATAAACAGAAAGGTGTGGTGTGATTGTTGTTTACTCTGTCTTCTAATAAACAGAAAGGTGTGGTGTGATTGTTGTTTACTCTGTCTTCTAATAAACGGAAAGGTGGGGTGTGATTGTTGTTTACTCTGTCTTCTAATAAACGGAAAGGTGTGGTGTGATTGTTGTTTACTCTGTCTTCTAATAAACGGAAAGGTGTGGTGTGATTGCTGTTTACTCAGTCTTCTAATAAACGGAAAGGTGTGGTGTGATTGCTGTTTACTCAGTCTTCTAATAAACGGAAAGGTGTGGTGTGATTGCTGTTTACTCAGTCTTCTAATAAACGGAAAGGTGTGGTGTGATTGCTGTTTACTCAGTCTTCTAATAAACGGAAAGGTGTGGTGTGATTGCTGTTTACTCAGTCTTCTAATAAACGGAAAGGTGTGGTGTGATTGCTGTTTACTCAGTCTTCTAACTACGATTACTTTTTTCCTCTGCCGCGGTCTGGTAACTTTTGCTTCTGTCAGTCTTCGAGTTTAGCGCATTTTACCGGTTTACTGCTTTATAAAAGTCTTGGTTTAGAGACTGTTGAATATATAAATTTCTACCGGTTTACTGCTTTATAAAAGTCTTGGTTTAGAGACTGTTGAATGCATAAACCTTGCAGGATTCGTCAGTCACTTGAGAACAACAAACATGCAAAAACAACTGTCAGTCATTTATTACTCGGGTTCCTCTCGCTCTCATTATTAGGCTAACTCTCTCCCCACCACACACTCTCCTCTTTCTCTTTCGTCATCTGACAGTTTATGTATTTGTTCTTTTTTTTTTAACATCCAGCCGTTTGTCATTTAATACATCTGTCACTCCATGCACTAGTACTGTATAGCCAGTCTACCACTCCATGTACTAGTAATGTATTGCCAGTCTACCAATCCATGTACTAGTACTGTATAGCCAGTCTACCACTCCATGTACTAGTACTCTACTGCCAGTCTACCACTCCATGTAATAGTACTCTACAGCCAGTCTACCACTCCTGTACTAGTACTCTATAGCCAGTCTACCACTCCATGTACTAGTACTGTACAGCCAGTCTACCACTCCATGTACTAGTACTAGTACAGCCAATCTACCACTCCATGCACTAGTACTAGTACCGTACAGCCAATCTACCACTCCATGCACTAGTACTAGTACCGTACAGCCAATCTACCACTCCATGTACTAGTACTAGTACCGTACAGCCAGTCTACCACTCCATGTACTAGTACTAGCACTGTATAGCCAGTCTACCACTCCATGCACTAGTACTAGTACTGTATAGCCAGTCTACCACTCCATGTACTAGTACTAGTACCGTACAGCCAGTCATCTGTCAGTGTCACTTTATGCACTTTCCTCATTCTTCTAAATATATTTACTTTAGCAACCGTGTGTTTTCAAGTTGCCTTCATTTTCAAGTTAATATATGTAGCAAGAGTTTACCTTACAATTTACATAGTCTAGTAACTATCAACAGTTGGCCTACAATCTGTATATTCTAATAACTATCAACTTTTAGCCTACAATTTGTATATTCTAGTAACTATCAACTTTTAGCCTACAGTTTGTATATTCTAGTAACTATCAACTTTTAGCCTACAGTTTGTATATTCTAGTAACTATCAACTTTTAGCCTACAATTTGTATAGTCTAGTAACTATCAACTTTTAGCCTACAATTTGTATAGTCTAGTAACTATCAACTTTTAGCCTACAATTTGTATAATCTAGTAACTATCAACTTTTAGCCTACAATTTGTATAATCTAGTAACTATCAACGATTAGACTCCCTTGATCATTTCCTACAACGTGTATTCCCCAAAAGTTGTTAGACCTGCAATCTTGACAACACAGTCTTGACACTAACGTTAGTATTAAATAGTGCAAGAATGAATATTAGACTTGTATACTACACAACACTGTCTTAGACTTGTGTACTACACAACACTGTCTTAGACTTGTGTACTACACAACATCTTAGACTTGTGTACTACACAACACTGTCTTAGACTTGTGTACTACACAACACTGTCTTAGACTTGTGTACTACTCAGCACTGTCTTAGACTTGTGTACTACACAACACTGTCTTAGACTTGTGTACCACACAACACTGTCTTAGACTTGTGTACCACACAACACTGTCTTAGACTTGTGTACTACACAACATCTTAGACTTGTGTACTACTCAGCACTGTCTTAGACTTGTGTACTACACAACACTGTCTTAGACTTGTGTACTACACAACACTGTCTTAGACTTGTGTACTACACAACACTGTCTTAGACTTGTGTACTACACAACACTGTCTTAGACTTGTGTACTACACAACACTGTCTTAGATTTGTATACTACACAACACTGTCTTAGACTTGTATTCTTGAGACTTGTATTATTGACAACCCTGTCTTGACATTAACATTCCTACAGGACTTCTTCCTTCTTCAGTTTTCCTCCAGTTGGGACATTTCACCTAGAGATCTTTACCAGCTGAGTTGTTCCTCTAATTGGGACATTTCATCTAGAGATCTTTACCAGCTGAGTTGTTCCTCCAGTTGGGACATTTCACCTAGAGATCTTTACCAGCTGAGTTGTTCCTCCAGTTGGGACATTTCACCTAGAGATCTTTACCAGCTGAGTTGTTCCTCCAGTTGGGACATTTCACCTAGAGATCTTTACCAGCTGAGTTGTTCCTCCAGTTGGGACATTTCACCTAGAGATCTTTACCAGCTGAGTTATTCCTCTAATTGGGACATTTCACCTAGAGATCTTTACCAGTTGAGTTGTTCCTCCAGTTGGGACATTTCACCTAGAGATCTTTACCAGCTGAATTGTTCCTCCAGTTGGGACATTTCACCTAGAGATCTTTACTAGCTGAGTTGTTCCTCTAATTGGGACATTTCATCTAGAGATCTTTAACAAATGAGTTATTTCTCTAATTGGGACATTTCACTGAGATCTTTACCAGTTGAGTTATTCCTCTATTTGGGATATTTCACCCAGAGATCTTTGCCAGTTATTCCTGTGGCTCTTTACAAATAGACAGTAGAGGTGTTTTTTTTCCAGTAGAGGATTTCTGCTGCATATCTTTATCAGTTGAACTATTCTCCATTTGCGACAATAATTTTTACTACCCCCGAGAGTTCTTTAAGCTTTGACCTTAGTGACACGAGGGCTGTGCCTGGTGTTTGACAACGGTGAAGTGCAGAAAGCAGAAGATTCATTCCTTCATCGTGACGATTTCACTGTTAAAGGCTGTCTTCTTATCACTTACGCACGCAGACACATACACAATTCATATACGCACGCACACGCACACATAATTATATACGCTCAGCTAGTCCCGTGTGTGGCGGGTAGTGTTTGGAGGGTCGCCAGAACATGTTTTTATATTTGCTTTGTTCAAGTGTTTTTGTGACGTTTTTTTTTGTTGTTTTTTTCCTAAAGTAATTTGCCATATCTACTACCATAAAACTCTAGGGTCTTTCTAACCCAGCACATGTATTCAAAATATGTCTTGCTGTTGCTTAGAGTACTGTCCGAGATTGACAATGTGTCATACTGACGAGT
The DNA here is from genome assembly GCA_028829895.1 of Sinotaia quadrata. Lineage (NCBI taxonomy): Eukaryota > Metazoa > Mollusca > Gastropoda > Architaenioglossa > Viviparidae > Sinotaia > Sinotaia quadrata. The sequence goes on from CM054177.1 coordinate 639,580, forward strand.
TTGTATAAACGTTTTACAAGACAGCAGTCGAACTACCGTATTTCTACCCTAATAAGTTTTCTTATCGGACCTCTGGCCAAGGCTAGGTGTCAGCGATGTATATCTACCATTATAAACTTTCTTACCAGATCTCTGTCCAACTCCAAGGCAAGGTGTGCCGAGCAGAAGTATATCTACCAATATAAACTTTCTTACCAGATCTCTGTCCAACTCCAAGGCAAGGTGTGCCGAGTAGAAGTATATCTACCATTATAAACTTTCTTACCAGATCTCTGTCCAACTCCAAGGCAAGGTGTGCCGAGCAGAAGTATATCTACCATTATAAACTTTCTTACCAGATCTTTCAGTCTAGGAGTCAAAGACTAATAATAAATTCCTGACTTCATTTCTGTTGTTGGTCTAAGAATATGAAACCTAGGTAACAAGTTTAAAAACCAGGTAAACAAAGACAACAACAATAACTGGCATTGGACGTTGTTTTGGAACGCTTTCTGTTCGGGTCAAAAGTTGGGAAAGTCGCAGATGGTGAGGAGTTTGACCCGTGGAATTATGGGTACTTGACGGTACTATAGGCATTCGAATTTGATATAGCTAAAAAATGTTGAGTGTTTTGGTTTCCCCGAGCGATACTTGACGAAAACTGGATAACTTGACTTAGAACTACAAGTACTAAATAACTTGACTTAGAACTAAAAGTACTAGATAACTTGACTTAGAACTAAAAGTACTAGATAACTTGACTTAGAACTAAAAATACTAGATAACTTGACTTAGAACTAAAAGTACTAGATAACTTGACTTAGAACTACGAGTGCTGGATAACATGACCGAAATAGAATGCAAATATGGAAAATTCTTCAGTCTTTTGTGGGAAGATGCAAAATTCTATCAAGGTAATTAAGTCAGGTATTTAATTTATAACATTTTGAAATGCTTTTTTCTTTCATAATTGAATTTCTTTAAATAGTGTAGATTAGCAAATAGTTTCAGGGAGAAGGAAGAGAGGGAGGGGGGTAGATGAATAGAATGACAGAGAGAGATGGGGGGTAGATGAATAGAATGACAGAGAGAGAGGGGGGTAGATGAATAGAATGACAGAGAGAGAGAGGCAAGTTGTTCTGAAAGATGTAGTGCTGACTTTGACAGTTTTCAGGATTTGTTAATTTAATGAAGTCGGCTTGACTGGTTTGAAAAATCAAGTGTTCCCTGAAATTCCTTTTGTAAGAATATCCACATATTTGTACATTCTGTTGATTTTATTTTGTATATGTACATCTGTCTGATCTACATCTCTGCTTGTATGTGTCTTTGTCAAATGGGAAATGTTGAAAAGAGAAAAAATAAAAGATAGCTAAATTTAGCTATAGATTAGAATTTTTTTTTCTAAATTTATCTTCAATTAGATATTTTTCTAAATTTATCACACATTAGTGATTTCTTCTAAATTTAGCTACAACTTAGAGACTTTTTTCTAAATTTAGCTATAGCTCCCCCCCCCCCCCCCCGTCATTTTGATACAGATGAGATTGTTTCTAAATTTAGCTACAACTTAGAGACTTTTTTTTCTAAATTTAGCTATAGTCCCCCCCCCCGGCATTTTGATACAGATGAGATTGTTTCTAAATTTAGCTAAAGATTAGAGATACTTTGCTTCTTGCTGGAACTCTTCTTAAAACATTCTGCCTGATTGGATTATAAGGTTAGCAGTTTTTTCTTGACAGTAAAAGTAAATTAACAGGTTATATAGTGTAAAGATCTAATACTATAGGACTCACTATAAGGTTAGCAGTTTTTTCTTGACAGTAAAAGTAAATTAACAGGTTATACAGTGTAAAGGTCTAATACTATAGGACTCACTATAAGGTCAATATCTAGAGGTTATACAGTGTAAAGATATAATATTAGGACTCACTATAAGGTCAATATCTAGAGGTTATACAGTGTAAAGATCTAATACTATAGGACTCATTATAAGGTCAATATCTAGAGGTTATACAGTATAAAGATCTAATACTATAGGACTCATTATAAGGTCAATATCTAGAGGTTATACAGTGTAAAGATCTAATATTAGGACTCACTATATGGTCAATATCTAGAGGTTATACAGTGTAAAGATCTAATATTAGGACTCATTATAAGGTCAATATCTAGAGGTTATACAGTGTAAAGATCTAATATTAGGACTCATTATAAGGTCAGTATCTAGAGGTTATACAGTGTAAAGATATAATATTAGGACTCATTATAAGGTCAATATCTAGAGGTTATACAGTGTAAAGATCTAATATTAGGACTCACTATAAGGTCAGTATCTAGAGGTTATACAGTGTAAAGATCTAATATAGGACTCATTATAAGGTCAATATCTAGAGGTTATACAGTGTAAAGACATAGTATTTCTACGTTCTCTCTTGACTTCAATCAGCTGTAAGTATATTATTTCATATATCTGCATGGAGTGCAATGCAAAAAAACTATTTGTCCTCTTTCTATACTCACTGTGAAATCTCTATTTGTCCTCTTTCTATACTCACTGAGAAATCTGTATTTGTGTTCTTTCTATACTCACTGTGAAATCTCTATTTGTGTTCTTTCTATACTCACTGTGAAATCTCTATTTGTCCTCTTTCTATACTCACTGTGAAATCTCTATTTGTGTTCTTTCTATACTCACTGAGAAATCTGTATTTGTGTTCTTTCTATACTCACTGAGAAATCTGTATTTGTGTTCTTTCTATACTCACTGTGAAATCTCTATTTGTCCTCTTTCTATACTCACTGTGAAATCTCTATTTGTGTTCTTTCTATACTCACTGAGAAATCTGTATTTGTGTTCTTTCTATACTCACTGAGAAATCTGTATTTGTGTTCTTTCTATACTCACTGTGAAATCTCTATTTGTGTTCTTTCTATACTCACTGAGAAATCTCTATTTGTGTTCTTTCTATACTCACTGTGAAATCTCTATTTGTGTTCTTTCTATACTCACTGTGAAATCTCTATTTGTGTTCTTTCTATACTCACTGTGAAATCTCTATTTGTGTTCTTTCTATACTCACTGTGAAATCTCTATTTGTGTTCTTTCTATACTCACTGTGAAATCTCTATTTGTGTTCTTTCTATACTCACTGAGAAATCTCTATTTGTGTTCTTTCTATACTCACTGAGAAATCTCTATTTGTGTTCTTTCTATACTCACTGTGAAATCTGTATTTGTGTTCTTTCTATACTCACTGTGAAATCTCTATTTGTGTTCTTTCTATACTCACTGTGAAATCTCTATTTGTGTTCTTTCTATACTCACTGTGAAATCTCTATTTGTGTTCTTTCTATACTCACTGAGAAATCTCTATTTGTGTTCTTTCTATACTCACTGAGAAATTTCCATTTGTGTTCTTTCTATACTCACTGAGAAATTTCCATTTGTGTTCTTTCTATACTCACTGAGAAATCTCTATTTGTGTTCTTTCTATACTCACTGAGAAATCTGTATTTGTGTTCTTTCTATACTCACTGTGAAATCTGTATTTGTGTTCTTTCTATACTCACTGAGAAATCTCTATTTGTGTTCTTTCTATACTCACTGTGAAATCTCTATTTGTGTTCTTTCTATACTCACTGTGAAATCTCTATTTGTGTTCTTTCTATACTCACTGAGAAATCTATGTTTGTACATTGTGAAGTATATTTGTGCTTTTTCCATACAAGTGTGAAATCCATTTACTTTTTCTATAGATATTGTCAAAACTGTACATTTTCTGTACAAATTGTGAAATTTATTTGTCCTTTCTACACAAACATACACAGTGCAGTACTAATAGCTATATGTATCCTTTCTACACACACTTATAGTGCAGGACTAACCACTTTATGTGTCTTTTCTACACACAATACACACACACACACAAACAAACAAACACACACACACACACACACACACACACACACACACTGCAGTACTAATAACTGTATGTGTCCTTTCTAAATACAAACCATACAAACTACACACACTACTATTAAACCCACACATAAATATATACAAACATACACCAAAATATATTTAGTAACTGTTCTATATACAGTATAATTAATTATAATTATCAATAGTGTGTATAGACATATAGTACAGATTAGTAACAGTACTGCCCATATTGCTTTTTCTTGAACTATTTGTCAAGTAATGCCCCGTCAACATGTGTACTTGTAAATATTTTATTCATTTAGCTGTGTGTGGATTAAGTTTATGAAAGTTGATATGTCAAGCAATGCCCCGTCAACATGTGTACTTGTAAATATTTTATTCATTTAGCTTGTGTGGATTAAGTTTATGAAAGTTGATATGTCAAGTAATGCCCCGTCAACATGTGTACTTGTAAATATTTTATTCATTTAGCTGTGCGTGGATTAAGTTTATGAAAGTTGATATGTCGTAGTGACCACTATTGTCATCTTGAGGCTTTGTTGATTACAACAAACAAAAGAGATGCCCGTTTAGACGTGTTGATTGTGAATTCATTCAATCGTGAACCTCCTGCCTTCTCGCAGACATTACACCGTCCCGGAACTATCACTCGGGCAGAACGTTGTGTCAAAAATTTTAATTTTATTTTGTAAGTAAATCATGCCTGCGATTATTTCTGCCATTACAGGCTGTTAAACTCTACCTGTAAACTTTGCTATTACAGGCTGTAAAACACTGTCTGTAAACTTTGCCATTACAGGCTGTAAAACTCTACCTGTAAACTATGCCATTGCAGGCTGTAAAACTCTACCTGTAAACTTTGCCGTAAGATATATTTATGATAACTTTTACCACCATTCATTTCTATCCCCTTTCACCCACTCTTGAAATAATTCATGGGCCTATCTATAAACAATTCATGGGCCTATCTATAAATAATTTTCTTTATCCTTGCCTCAGTTTTAAGGTAAAGTTCGTACCACAATTTTATGATAAAGTTCCTACCACAGTTTTATGATAAAGTTTACTACCAGTTTTATGATAAAGGTTACTACCACAGTTTTATGGTAATGGTTACTGCCACAGTTTCAAGTAAAGTTCCTAAGACAGATACAAGGTAAAGATGAAAAAGTAACAGGGCCGTGTCTCATTCAGTGTGAAAGGGTTACAGACCAGTGAAAGTAACCGGACCGTGTCTCATTCGGTGTGAAAGGGTTACAGACTAGTGAAAGTAACCGGATCGTGTCTCATTCGGTGTGAAAGGATTACAGACCAGTGAAACTAACAGGGTAAAGATTGGTTTTAACTAACAACGTAAAAAAAAAAAATCACATAATTTAGCAGATAGCTAAGTCATTGTTTATGCAGACACCAGAATCTCTAAATCTACAGTAAACCAAGATATTGTGTGTCATATACGCGAACTCATATTTAATTTCGAGAAATAAGATGTTTAGTCAGCAGATCTACCAGTAGTATGATTATTTAAAATAAGCTAAACTATTATTTTAGCTATCACACAATACACACACACACACACACACACACACACACTTTATTCAATAAACTAAGATATTGTTGTTTTTTTTACTAATATAACTTTATTTAGATTATTCAAAACAGATACTAATATACATGGACTTAAAAACCCAGACATAGCCTACTGTACTGTTCACATAATACGCGCAATTATTCAATAAAGCGAGAAATACTTTACTGTTCTCAAAATACACGCAATTATTCAATAAAGCAATAAATACTTTACTGTTCTCATAATACACTCGCCTATTCACTAAACCAATATATATTTATTCTGCTGACATTATGTATAACACATGAGAGTCAACAGCTTTAATTTTTATACAATTATAGTGATTAGAATGTGATTAGTATGTCTAATGTTAAGGAAGTGATTAGTAGAGCTAATGGTAAGGAAGTGATTAGTATAGCTAATGGTAAGGAAGTGATTAGTATAGCTTATGGTAAGGAAGTGATTAGTAGAGCTAGTGTTAAGGAAGTGATTAGTATAGCTTATGGTAAGGAAGTGATTAGTATAGCTTATGGTAAGGAAGTGATTAGTATAGCTAATGGTAAGGAAGTGATTAGTATAGCTTATGGTAAGGAAGTGATTAGTATAGCTAGTGTTAAGGAAGTGATTAGTATGGCTAGTGTTAAGGAAGTAATTAGTATAGCTAGTGTTAAGGAAGTGATTAGTAGAGCTAGTGTTAAGGAAGTGATTAGTAGAGCTAGTGTTAAGGAAATAATTAGTAGAACTAATGGTAAGGAAGTGGTTAATGTTCTACATTGGACAGCTCAGTGTGGTCGAGGTACTGATCGAAGGTCTGCAAAATCATGAACTGCTGCTGATCTTTGATGTACAAAACCCTAACTTACTGACAGAAGATGTGCAGAACACTGACTTACTGATTGAAGATGTACAAAACACTGACTTACTGATTGAAGATGTACAAAACACTGACTTACTAAGTTGTATAAAACCCTGATTTACTGATTTAATGTCTATAAACACCTGACTTACTGTTTGAATGTCGATACACACCTGATTTACTGATTTAATGTCTATAAACACCTGACTTAAATTTAATGTCTATAAACACCTGACTTAAATTGAATGTTTATAAACACCTGACTTACTGATTGAATGTCTATAAAAACCTGACTTAAATTGAATGTCTATAAACACCTGACTTACTGATTGAATGTCTATAAAAACCTGACTTACTGATTGAAGCTGTGCAAAACCCTGACGGTTTGGACAGGTGCTGACTGGGATTTCATGAACACAACAGAAAGCATGTAAGAAAGAATTTGACGGTTTGGATGTCATGAACACTGCAGATAATAGATAAAAAAAGATTTGACACTTTTAGGTAGATTTTGTCACCACCGCAGAGTTCCCGCCCGTTATTGTGCGAACAGAACAAAAACAAATGAAAATCTCAGCCTAACATAGACACACCTATCCGCGCTTGGGTCGAGGAAGATGACACAAATATGTCACCACTTGAATTTGTGGTCGCATACCGGGCAGTCGAGTGCAGCTGGGAGTGTTATTGTAAACTTTGTAAAACGTGCTGTAAGATAACTATTAGTAAAAACGAAACGATGTATTTTTGTGTGCTGTAAGATAACTATTAGTAAAAACGAAACGATGTATTTTTGTGTGCTGTAAGATAGCTATTAGCTAAAACGGAACGATGTATTTTTGTGTGCTGTAAGATAACTATTAGTAAAAACGAAACGATGTATTTTTGTGTGCTGTAAGATAACTATTAGTAAAAACGAAACGATGTATTTTTGTGTGCTGTAAGATCTGTTTAGTAAGAAGGAATGTTGTGTATTGTAAAATGCACCTAGTAAAAAAGACGTTTGTGTATTGTGAAATGTAATTAGTAATAAAAGATGTCTGTGTGTTGTAAAACATATTTAGTAAACAAAGATGGTTGTATATTGTAAAATTTGTTTAGTAAGAAAGATGTTTGTGTGGTGTAAAATATATTTAGTTAGAAAGATATTTGTGTGTTGTTAAATGCATTCAGTAAGAGATATGTTTAGTGTTATAAGATATCTTTAGTAAAAATGATGTTTGTGTGTTGTTAAATATTTAGTAAGAGATATGTTTGGTGTTATAAGATATCTTTAGTAAAAATGACGTTTGTGTGTTGTTAAATATTTAGTAAGAGATATGTTTGGTGTTATAAGATATCTTTAGTAAAAATGACGTTTGTAAGAAAGGTTTAGTAAGAAAGCTTTTTGTAAGTATGACACAACGCCACCCTAGTTATTGATTATGATTATTATTATTAATCATCCATAACTAATTACAAGTGATGAGAATCTTAATTTATGTTATTAATAATTCTCCAGAAGACACCACTCGTCTCTCTCACTTGGCGGATATGCGGTGTGCTCTAAACGTTTTCTCTCCTCTACAACATTAAAGACAAACATTCACTGTCACACAGTATTAAAGACAAACATTCACTGTCACACAGTATTAAAGACAAACATTCACTGTCACACAGTATTAAAGACAAACATTCACTGTCACACAGTATTAAAGACAAACATTCACTGTCACACAGTATTAAAGACAAACATTCATTCTCACACAATACTAAAGACAAACATTCATTCTCACACAATATTTTCGTAGGTGGAGAACTTCTTACCGAAAGAGAAGATAAATCCGTCTTTAATCTATATTTAGCGAGCCCCCATCCACCACTAAATCTCCAACATAAGGTTATCAATATGTGTAAGAAGGATAAATTTAATGGTTAAATTTAATATAACAAATTCAATGAAAAGATTACTTGATATCAATATTTCTACGAAGCCACATTCAAATAATTTCAATGCGTACACAATTTTATATCCTTACACATAATTCATCAGATTAGTGTCAATATAAATCATAGGATAATTGTTATCAGAGAACAGAAATGGGGTTTTATAGAGAAATAAGCAATAATAGTTTTATTTAACCTTGTCAAGACCATGCCGGAATAGTCTTTGCATGCTTTCATAATAAAAACACAAGTTTACTTTCACAAGGGAATCATCAGTTTCATGTGTTTCTCTTGCACATTGTAGAAAACTGAGGAGACTCTATTCTCTCAAGGCTATTCTGGGTGCTCTGCCATATTAGCTCCCTCAAACAGAACAACAATTATAGCAATTTCCAGTAACTTTCTTGTACCAAAAACTCCATTATGTAGTCAGCATACTTTGCCACATTACATCAACAGAATGCAGTATATCCTTATACTTACACACTGGGGGTAGAAACTTCTCTAATCTGTTATTGTCATAGCAGTTTATAAATCAGTGATCAGGAGATTTAGGTAAAACAAGAAAGGCTACTTATTCAGCTGTAAAATATAATCAGGGAACAAATGCTAAGTTTCCATTTTATTCATCTCTAACTCCATTATTCCTTACATTCAAGTCTCAACTTCAAGTTTCCTGCAACAGTATTTATTAGCAGGATACGTGCACACAGCATAATAAATACAACACATGAATTTTATGAATGTATTCAGTAGAAACAATGTCAAGTGTTTAGCATACTACATATGAGCATCATGGTTCACAATTTGTAGAAATAATAGTTTACTCACATAATACATCTCTACATAAAACACAAATATAACATATCAGTGGCAAAATGCACAAAATATTTCTAAGTCTATTTCCTCTCAATCAGTAGTTAATTCACCATTAAGCTAAAAGCTGCCTTTCATGCCCGGACTTCTTGCCACACCAAAATCAAGTAATTAGACAATAGAATTCTTTACAGCAGGTAAACTTTTGATCTCAGCTGATTGGCTGGTCTCATTCTTGTAAATCTTAACCATTGGATAATAAAATATATTCATCCAATAAGATCGGTTTAGATTACATTAGCAAGTTCTAGCACATTCTCCACCTAAGTTGTTTACTCCAAAAAATATCATCATAAGCAGTGTCCAAGGTCGGGTCATGTTAACATTGGCAACAAAGATATAATTATTAAGTATAGAAAAATGGATAGGCAAATTTACTCCGCCACGGTAAGATATGTTTAGTAAGACTTCTGTGTGTAAAATTAGTAATAAAAAAATGTGTAAGATGTGTTTAGTAAGAAAGGTGTTTGTTTGCCTTTTTATAAGATATCTTTACTAGTGTTTGTTTGCCTTTTTATAAGATATCTTTACTAAGTAAAATGTTAATAAGATAGCTTTAGTAAGAACAATGTTTGTAAGATACTTTAGTAAGTACAATGTTTGTAAGATACTTTAGTAAGTACAATGTTTGTAAGATACTTTAGTAAGTACAATGCTTGTAAGATACTTTAGTAAGTACAATGTTTGTAAGATACTTTAGTAAGAACAATGTTTGTAAGATACTTTAGTAAGTACAATGTTTGTAAGATACTTTAGTAAGTACAATGTTTGTGTGTTGTAAGATATCTTTAGTAAGTACAATGTTTGTAAGATACTTTAGTAAGAACAATGTTTGTAAGATACTTTAGTAAGAACAATGATTGTAAGATACTTTAGTAAGTACAATGTTTGTAAGATACTTTAGTAAGTACAATGTTTGTAAGATACTTTAGTAAGTACAATGTTTGTAAGATACTTTAGTAAGTACAATGTTTGTAAGATACTTTAGTAAGTACAATGTTTGTAAGATACTTTAGTAAGTACAAAGTTTGTGTGTTGTAAGATATCTTTAGTAAGTACGATGTTTTATAAGATTACTATACGCAATTAGTGGGGAAAAATCTTATGCCTGTCTTTTAAAAACACATTTACATATTTAATGCGAAAGATATATTACATTTAGTGATAAGATGTTTACTTCCACATTTAAACATTTAATGATGTCTACTTGTAAACCACATTTAAACATTTAGTGATGTCTGCTTGTAAACAGAACAGTAACTTCGAATGCTGCCTCCCCACCCCCTGAAAAAATCTAAAATCCCCTCCCCTCCCCATTTCCCTCTCTCTCTTGCCGTGCGTCCTCTGGTAACTTTCAAGGACAATTTCTTTTGAAAGACCAAACATTGGGCCCCTTCTATTGAAAGGCCCCAAAGCACTGGGCTGGAGGAGCAATTGTTAACCACTGTACTTTAATTTTTAAAGTGACATTTAAGCATTTAGTGATAAAGATGTCTATGTGTGCTGTTGTATAATACAAAATCAAGCAACATGTAACAGTTGTAATGACAATTATTTAATTTCCAGGTTTCATCTAGTTGTCTTTCCTACGGCTTAAAGCTGTTCTAATGACTTAAATTTAGTGGGAGTTGCAGGATGTAGCTTGGATCAAATCTACAATTCCCGTAAGGGTCAGAGTTCACAAAACTAGAATTTTCGTCCTGTAAGGCATTTCTTCAGTTGGCAGTGTTTAATTAGCTCAATTGCAGGCTGCATGCAGTTAAGTCGAGAACCCAGAACACAGTATGGCAGGTTCACACGAGTCACGTGACTAATTATCACTCTCGAAAGAAAGAAAAGTTGAAGCAACAGTTTATTCCCGGACACACCCACGCACACCTCTCTCTCGCGCGCACACATACACACACATAATATTATGGTTAGGCTGAACAAGCCATCTTGTGTACGTAGGCACGCATGGATGAAACGTGGTAGAGGCACTGGACCATAAACTTGGCGGCGAATGACACTGATTACGCGCCTGTGCTGTGTATATCGATTCATTGGCCGTTTCTGGTGTCAGACTGGTCTTCTCGTGTGCACTTTAGCGTAATGAATTGAATATTATATCGTCTGCTACACACAGCGCCGGTCTAATGAAACTGACGACGAAAACAAAGAGCCTCATGCCGACGAGGTTGCGCCTGCATGGGTCGGGCTAATGCTGTGGTCGGTGAAGCGAGTGTAGTTGGAGATAGTTCAGTAAGGTGAAAATGACAGACTGTCAGCCAGTAGTAAGGTGCTGACATCTGGTCTACATTATTGTTTTTCATTGATCAGTCGCCTGGCAGACCTCTTGCCCGACTCACGTAATTGCTCAATCCTGACCAATTAGCCAGTCCAGTGACCTTGTCCAAAATTAGGACAAGTTGCGATAAAGATGCAATGGCTTGAAGATTGTATTTTGTTGGTGTCAGATTGAGTGAGATCTCGCGAAACCTGGGACAGTTGTGCAGTGACTGTTAGTGGCGGTCGGATTTCGTTTTGAATGGATTTACTGCCAATCTAGAGCGTGCAACGCGGGCCTTCCTAGTCATGGCAGGATACCATTTCAGCCAGCGCACTGATGGAAAAACCATCTCTGAGAGGGTACTCTGTCTGAAAGGTCGGTAGTCTTAAATTAAGTTAAAATATTTGAAGTCAATTTCACACTTTATACTTGCTACAGATGACGTCCGATTAGGTTGTGTCTCTATGCCGGCATGCGCTCACGTGTATTTGTATGTGGTTGTGGGCCGTGTGTGTGTGTGTGGCGTGTGTTTGTTTAGGCCCTATATCAGTATGTGTGTTTGTGTGCATTTCATTACGTTTCTTAATCCACAATTAGAAACAGATCTGAGTGAAAATTAAAATACTGTAATGCTCATTGTGTGTACTGTGTGTGTGTGTGTGTGTTTGTTTAGGCCCTATATCAGTATGTGTGTTTGGATGCATTTCATTACGTTTCTTAATCCACAATTAGAAACAGATCTGAGTGAAAATTAAAATAATTTAATGCTTATTGTGCTGCCAGGTCACTACCGGATTAGATGGTGTTACTATTGACGTCTTAATAATGCGATTTCAATAACAATTAATATTCCAATTACATGTAACTGGATCAGTTGTCAGTTCTATTTATCTCGGTCGGCACTGAAGCGAATTAAAATAACTTAACAGTTTGCTGGCGAAAGAAGAGATATTGATGTTTGATGCATACTGACCCCCAAATGTCACCACGTCAGTAACAACTAACATTGTACAAATCGAGAAATGTCAAGTCATTAACATAGAACATGTACAGAAATAGCATAAGTCAGTAACATAGAACATGTACAGAAATAGCATAAGTCAGTAACAACTAACATAGAACATGTACAGAAATAGCTGCAAGCCAGTAACATAGAATATGTACAGAAATAGCATAAGTCAGTAACAACTAACATAGAACATGTACAGAAATAGCTGCAAGTCAGTAACATAGAACATGTACAGAAATAGCATAAGTCAGTAACATAGAATATGTACAGAAATAGCATAAGTCAGTAACATAGCACATGTACAGAAATAGCATAAGTCAGTAACATAGCACATGTACAGAAATAGCATAAGTCAGTAACATAGCACATGTACAGAAATAGCTGCAAGTTAGTAACATAGTATATATAAAGAAATGGCTATAGTTCAATAACATATTACATATAGAGAAAGGGTTGTAATTCAATATAATACCTGTAGAGAAATGGTTGTAGTTCAAAAACATAGTGCATGTAGAGAAATGGTTGTAGTTCAGTAACACAGTACCTTGTAGAGCAGGGGTGTACAAACTTTTTAGGCCAGAGGGCCAAATTTCCAATTGATAGTATGTGGAGGGCCGCAAGTCAGATTGCACAAAGATGGCTCAGTAGAAAAAAACCAACACAAATAATTATTATAATGAAATAATTAGCTGGGGGGGGGGGGCATAGAGAGCCCTGTCTTAGGGCTGCATGCAGCCCATGGGCTGCAGTTTGTGCACCCCTGCTGTAGAGAAATGGCCATAATTCAATAACATAGTACTTGTACTTGTAGAGAAATGGTTCTACTTGTACTTGTAGTTCAATAACATAATACCTGTAGAGAAATGACTGTAATTCAATAACATAGTACATGTAGAGAAATGGTTGTAGTTCAGTAACATAGTACCTTTAGAGAAATGGCTGTAATTCAAAAACATAGTACATGTAGAGAAAGGGTTGTAATTTAGTATTTTAGCATAGTAATCTGTAGAGGAATGGTTGTAGTTCACATAGTACCTGCAGAGAAATGGTTGTAGTTCAAAAACATAGTACCTGTAGAGAAATGGCTATAGTTCAATAACATATTACATATAGAGAAAGGGTTGTAATTCAGTAGTATAGTACCTGTAAAGAAATGGCTGTAGTTCAAAAACATAGTACATGTAGAGAAATGGCTGTAAAAGTGTAATTCAAAAACATAGTACTTGTAGAGAAATGGCTGTAGACAGTAAGCTAATACATGTGAGAAATTTCTGTAGTTCAGTAACATAGTACCTGTAGAGAAATGGTTGTAGTTCAGTAACATAGTACCTGTAGAGAAATTTCTGTAGTTCAATAATATAGTGCATGTTAAGAAATGGCTATATTTCACTAGGTTGATATTGAATAAAAAGTATGTAACTGTAAGGTACTGCTGTTTCAGATATCATTTCACCACCACTGTCAGTGTCCCAGTATGAACAGACATCTAATACATTACTATTAAAGTATTATTAGACTTTATTGTAGTCAAATTAACTTCAGTATTTACTGTCACATATCTCAATATATAATCACATATTTTTATGGGTTTGTTCAGAAATTTCATTCATTCTGATTGCTGACTTCCATTTTCTTGTCCTCATTCATTCTGATTGCTGACTTCCATTTTTCTCTTTTGGCCAGATGAACAAGAGAGAGTTCAGAAAAAGACTTTTACTAACTGGATGAACACATACCTGTGTAAGGTAAGGCTTGTTTCATTCCAAATATTTAGCACCTTCACTGGCTAAAGAAACTACTTCTGTAACGTAAGACTTGTTTCATTCCAAATTCTTAGCACTTTCAATTTCAGTAGCTATTTTTACACTTTCTATTGTCTTTTGAAAAGTTTTAGTGTAATTGTAAATAATCATTAATACTACTTTGACACAGTACCCATTGATACATGCATACAAATGTTTACACTTTCTGTTGTCTTTTGAAAAGTTTTAGTGTAATTGTAAATAATCATTAATACTACTTTGACACAGTACCCATTGATACATGCATACAAATGTTTACACTTTCTGTTGTCTTTTGAAAAGTTTTAGTGTAATTGTAAATAATCATTAATACTACTTTGACACAGTACCCATTGATACATGCATACAAATGTTTACACTTTCTGTTGTCTTTTGAAAAGTTTTAGTGTAATTGTAAATAAACATTCACCATTACTTTTAACAAAGTTCCTTTTTATACATGTTTCTATTGTCTTTTGAAAAGTTTTAGTGTAATTGTAAATAAACATTCACCATTACTTTTAACAAAGTTCCTTTTTATACATGTTTCTATTGTCTTTTGAAAAGTTTTAATGTAATTGTAAATAAACATTCACCATTAGTTTTAACAAAGTTCCTTTTTATACATGTTTCTATTGTCATTTGCAAAGTTTTAATGTAATTGTAAATAGATATTTACATTACTTTTAAATGTACCTTTCATGTGTTTTATTTTCCATTTAACAGAGATCTCCACCGATAAAAGTTGATAATTTGTTTGAACAAATCAAAGATGGTACTGTACTGCTCTCTTTACTGGAAGTCCTCTCGGGAGAAAAACTGGTAATGTGTCACTTAACATTCATTTTGAGTTTTCTTTATGTAATATTCTACTTGAAGTTCTCTTAATAGAAAAAGTGGTTATGTGGTATGTAACATTTGTCTTTTCTTTATGTAATATTCTACTTGAAGTCCTCTTAATAGAAAAAGTGGTTATATGACATATAAAGTTCATCTTTTCTTTTCTTTATGTTACATTCTGCTTGAAGTCCTCTAAGTCTAATAGAAAAAGTGATGTGGCATGTAATAGTCATCTTTAATTTTTTTATGGTAAATTTCTTGTCTCTTCTGGAAACTTGCTTTTAAAAGTATAACTTAAGTCTTGAGTGACTAGAGTTTAATATGTTGAAAAGAATATTTTCTTATTAATTGTATTTGTGCATGTAAACTTTGATTTGGAGTGTATAATTTTAAATGTCAGTGTTCACATGAAGCTTTTCCATTTCTAATTTTAAATGAAATGAACAGTATTTGAATATCAATCATGGTTTCCTTTACACTTTTTACAGCCAATGGGAAAACCAGGTGCAAAGCTCCAACGACCGCAACATATTGCTAACATCAACACAGCCCTTAACTTTCTGGAAACAAAAAAAGTAAGCCAAAAAAGCTAAGATTTTGATTTGTTGGATGGACTGGAGTTTTTTCCAAGCTGAAAAACAAAACTGCTAGTTTGTTCACTCAGAGAGAATATAGTCAAAGGATAGTTAGTTTATCTATTCAGAGATAGTATAGGTAAAGGATAGTTTGTTTCTCCACTCATAGATGGTATAGTTAAAAGATATTTTGTTTATCCGTTCACTGAGTCAGAGATAGTACAGTTAAAAGATAGTTTGTCTACTCATAGATAATATAGTTAAAAAATAGTTTGTCCAGTCAGAGATAGTTGATTAAAAGATAGTTTGTCCACTCAAGAGATATTATATATAATACTTTTAATAGTTAAAGATAAGTTTGTTTCTCCCCTCAGAGATAGTATAGTCAAAGGATAGTTTGTCCAGTCAGAGATAGTATAGTTAAAAGATAGTTTGTCCACTCAGAGATATTATATATAATAGTTAAAGATAAGTTTGTTTCTCCCCTCAGAGATAGTATAGTCAAAGGATAGTTTGTCCAGTCAGAGATAGTATAGTTAAAAGATAGTTTGTCCACTCAGAGATATTATATATAATAGTTAAAGATAAGTTTGTTTCTCCCCTCAGAGATAGTATAGTTAAAGGATAGTTTATCCATATGGAGAGAGTATAATTCAAGGACAGTGTGTTTCTCCACTCAGACATAGTGTAGGTAAAGGATAGTTTGTTTATCCATTCAGATATAGTATAGTTAAAGGATAGTTTGTTTCCCCATTTAGAGATAGTATAGTTAAAGGACAGTGTGTTTCTCCACTCAGCAATACTATAGTTAAAGAATAGTTTGTTTATCCATTCAGAGAGAGTATAGTTAAAGTAGAGTTTGCTTCTCCAATCAGAGATACTGTATAGTCAAAGAATAGTTTGCTTATCCATTCAGAGATAGTATAGTTAAAGGATAGTTTGTTTATCCATTCAGAGACAGTATATTTAACAGATAGTTTGTTTGACCACTCAGAGATAATATAGTTAAAGGATAGTTTGTTTATCTATTCAGAGATAACATAGTTACAGTATAGTTTGTTTCTCCACTCAGTGATAATATAGTTAAGGATAGCTTGTTACTCACTATAGTTAAAGGATATTTTATTTCTACATTCTGAGATTTTAAAGTTAAAGGATAGCTTGTTTATCCATTCACTGATTCAGAGATTGCATAGTTAATAGATAGTTTGTTTGTCTCTTCAGAGATAGTATAGTTAATGTATTGTTTTTCTATTCAGTGATAGGAATGGATAGTTTGTTTCTCCAAACCAGAGATAGTATAGTTAAAGGTTAGTTTGTTTTTCCACTCAAAGACAGTAACAGATAGTTTGTTTCTCCAAACCATAATAGTATAGTTAAAGGATAGTTGTTTTTTTTTTATCAATTCAGATATATTATAGTTGAAGGATAGATTGTTTATCCATTCAGAGATAGTATAGGATAGTTTGTTTATCCAATAGTTAAAGGATAGTTTGTTTATCCATTCACTGATTCAGAGATTGTATATGCAACAGGTATTTTTATATTATTACAAGAGGACCTTTTGATTATGAGAAAATTAACATCCTTACACCTGTGATAATTCACATGTCTCAGCTTGTGGGTGATGGACTGGAAGAGTGCCTACCCCCTTGCATTCTCCCCAGAGTAATCCCTAGTATTTTAATGAACACTACAGAACAACTCTGACCTGGCACAAAACAGAGTAGTAAACACCCACTACAAAGGCCTATACCACCTGTCTTGTTAATTATTAACCCCCCACACTACTCTAATCTTTTAATCCAGTTATGATATAACACAGGTCGAGGGTGTTGACAATTAAAGAAATAGAATTTATTAACAAACAATTAACTACACACTACTCAGCAAATTAACATTGGTCAAATGCAAATAATGACATATACAATGAAGACATACAAACAATTAACTACACACTACACAGCAAATTAACATTGGTCAAATGCAAATAATGACATATACAATGACGACACATAATGCACAAATGAACATTTACTTGTAAATAGTAGTTATAGTGTTGGGCCTGAAAAGGATCTCTCTCTAACTGTTATGATAGAATTCTTGTAAATAGTAGTTATAGTGTCGGGCCTGAAAAGGATCTCTCTCTAACTGTTATGATAGAATTCTTGTAAATAGTAGTTATAGTGTCGGGCCTGAAAAGGATCTCTCTCTAACTGTTATGATAGAATTCTTGTAAATAGTAGTTATAGTGTCGGGCCTGAAAAGGATCTCTCTCTAACTGTTATGAGAGAATTCTTGGAATCTTAGAAACACATCAATAATTCTTCTGCTGAATTTCAGGTGGGGAGGCATTGACTCTCTCTTTCCTTTATAATTCTTCAGAAAATATGTACAATTACTCATGTAATCATGTACTTCTCCACAAATGAACAATGAATTCAGCTATTTGTCCTTTTACAAATTACAGAAAGAGTTATATGGTATTAACGAATTAAGTAACATTTATATTTTCCAGATACAGTTATCAGTGTCAACAAGGCAACGTTACATTTATATTTTCCATATACAGTTATCAGTATCAACAAGGCAAAGTTACATTTACATTTTTCCAGATACAGTTATGTCATATCAATAAAGTAGAGTTACAGACCAAACAATGAAAATAGAAAATCCCTAAGCCATAACCAACATTTTACAGATCAAGGTTATGGCTCTGAATCATAATGTTATTCTACAGAGATCCAAATTCATTGAAAGTTCTGACAATGATTAGCATGTTAATTACAAGTAAATCAACCAGCATAAGTTGCATATTATTTCTACTGAACAAAATAACAATGATATCTTAGAATTAAAACAACACACAAGGTACACATGAAAATTGAAATACATTGACACACTGCTGAAAGAAAGACATAAAATTTACATTCTGTTTAGCTGCAAAGAAACATGAAAATTACAGTTTTAGACTTATTACTCTGGGGCTTTTTACTCACAGTGAGGCCTTTTCACATAACTCCTGACAGAGACAGACAAGGGAGTGCAAGACATATCTTACTGCACATGGGTTTTCCTGTTCAATGATTGCAAAAAAGATAATTTCCCATGACAGATTTCCCCACTGTATTCTCTTAGTACCCATTGGTCAGCACCAGCTGGCCAGTAGATGGCCAAGGTTAACTATAGTTGGCCAGTATGCAACCATTGGCTGACAATAACAGGCTAACATCTTAGGAGATGCTTGCATCATACAATAAGCCATTTGTTCACAACAAGATTTGGGATGGTTTATACATTCACAGGAATTTACTATCGAATTCCACTGTGAGTAACAAACAGTGTCATTCAGTTATGATAGAACTCCAGGCAATGTCCAGTAACAATGTCATTCACTTATGATAGCACTCTGGGCAAAGTCCAGTAACAGTGTCATTCAGTTATGATAGCATTCCAGGCAATGTCCAGTAACATTGTCATTCAGATATGATAGCACTCCAGGCAATGTCCAGTAATCCATTTTAGGAGGGTCCTGTTATTTTCCTGTGTGCTCAACATGCAGTGCATGACATCTACTTAAATCATATCATTTTGAATGTCAGAAGTACAAGCAAGTGCTCCACAATTACTACAAAAAAATATTTCATAAATAAAAATACAGATATGGATAGTAAATAGGAAAGGAACAAGTGACAGATAAAGGAAGAGGTGCAAATATTGGTCATAGTATAGTTAAAGTTAAAGGATAGTTTGTTTATCCACTCACTGATTCAGAGATATTATAGTTAAAGGATAGTTTTTTATCCAGTCACTGATTCAGAGATATTATAGTTGAAGGATAGTTTGTTTATCCACTCAGAAATAGTATAGTTAAGGGATGAACAACTCTGGCTTATTATTTGTCTTGCCTCAAAGTTCAAGAGTCATCTGCTTGATGACAGTTATTCAGCTTTCATTTCATGTCAACATCAGTTTTCTAAACCTTAATAAAGTTAGGATTAGATCATACCTGTGAACATCAGTTTTCTAAGACCTTAAAGTTTTTTTTTCAGAGTAAACTTGTGTTCTAAAAATGTAAGAAAGTTAGAATTAGATCACACTTTTCAGCATGAGTTTTCGGAAAACCTAATAAAGTTAGGGTTAGATCATATTTCCAATCTTAATTTTCTAAAAACTTAATAAAGTTAGGGCTAGATCACACTTGTCAACATCAATTTTCTAAAAAGTTAATAAAGTTAGGGCTAGATTACACTTGTCAACATCAGTTTTCTAAAACGTTAATAAAGTTAGGACTAGGTCACACTTGTCAACATCAATTTTCTAAAAACTTAATAAAGTTAGGGCTAGATCACACTTGTCAACATCAGTTTTCTAAAACGTTAATAAAGTTAGGGTTAGAACACACTTGTCAACATCAGTTTTCTAAGAACTTAAGAAAGTTAGGGTTAGATCATATTTGCCAACATAAATGTTCTAA
The DNA here is from genome assembly GCA_028829895.1 of Sinotaia quadrata. Taxonomy (NCBI): domain Eukaryota; kingdom Metazoa; phylum Mollusca; class Gastropoda; order Architaenioglossa; family Viviparidae; genus Sinotaia; species Sinotaia quadrata. Next base: position 659,684 of record CM054177.1, read on the forward strand.
AAAAATTAATAAAGTTGTTTGTTAGAGTAAACTTGTCAACCTTCAATAATATTGTTTGTTAGATTATACTTGTCAACAGCAATGCTCTAAAAATCTTAATAGAATTGTTTGTTAATTCTAAAAACTTCATAAAGTTACTTGTGTCTTAGATCAAACTTGTCAACATCAATGTTCTATAAACTTCATAAAGTTACTTGTGTCTTGTCAACATTAATGTTCTATAAACTTCATAAAGTTGTTTGTGTCTTAGATCAAACTTGTCAACATCAATGTTCTATAAACTTCATAAAGTTACTTGTGTCTTAGATCAAACTTGTCAACATCAATGTTCTATAAACTTCATAAAGTTACTTGTGTCTTAGACCAAACTTGTCAACATCAATGTTCTATAAACTTCATAAAGTTGTTTGTGTCTTAGATCAAACTTGTCAACATCAATGTTCTATAAACTTCATAAAGTTACTTGTGTCTTAGACCAAACTTGTCAACATCAATGTTCTATAAACTTCATAAAGTTGTTTGTGTCTTAGATCAAACTTGTCAACATCAATGTTCTATAAACTTCATAAAGTTACTTGTGTCTTAGACCAAACTTGTCAACATCAATGTTCTATAAACTTCATAAAGTTGTTTGTGTCTTAGATCAAACTTGTCAACATCAATGCTCTATAAACTTCATAAAGTTGTTTGTGTCTTAGATCAAACTTGTCAACATCAATGCTCCAAGTATTGCTGATGGAAAGTCTTCTATTGTACTTGGCTTGGTTTGGACCATCATTCTTTACTTTCAGGTATGTCTTTAACTCAGGTATGCCTTGTAATTCAGGTATATCTTCTTAACACTCTTCTGACTTTTATGTACAGTCACATGTATACAGGGTGGTCAGAAAGAAACACAAACCATGTTTATTTGTAAATTACAGAAATTGTTAAAATAAATTAGCCGTCAGGTTTTGCACATAAATGTGTTCAGTGAATCTTGTTATCCAACACATTTTTCACTGTTTATTTGATATTGCAATAATAATAATTATTATTATTATAACTTCAACAATTGTTTGCCTTTATATATGGATTGCATTTCACTTTAGAATATCCTGTATTTTACTAGTCATCATGTTCTTTTAAAATACACTCAAGTACTTATTTTCTGCTCATTCTGTTGAGTTTTTTTGTTGTTTTCTTTTTTTAAAAAAAACAAAAACATTTTCTGTGCTTTTGTTTGTACAGATAAAAAAGGTTTATTTATCTAAACATTTCTTTTCTACAATCAAATATTTCATTATTTCTTGTGAATTCTCATTGTGCTTTTTCTTGTACACTCATCTGTCATTGTTTCTTAGCAAATTCCTATCTCACTTTTCTTGTACACTCATCTCTCATTGTTTCTTAGCAAATTCCTATCTCACTTTTTCTTGTACACTCATCTCTCATTGTTTCTTAGCAAATTCCTATCTCACTTTTCTTGTATGCTCAAGGATTTAATCTTTGCTTGGTTAATTTGTAACACGATTACAAATTCATTCAAATATGTCACCATTTCTTAGAGAACTTTCATCCTGATTTGAATGTACATTCAAATATTTCATCATTTCATGGAGAACTCTCATCATGGTTTGACACTCAAATATTTCATCATTTCTTAGAGAACTCTCATCATGGTTTGACACTCAAATATTTCATCATTTCTTAGAGAACTCTTATCATGGTTTGACACTCAAATATTTCATCATTTCTTAGAGAACTCTCATCATTGTTTGACACTCAAACATGTTTAAGGAGAATCATGTCTTAGATACTTTAGAACAGTCATGTATTCATGTATTGGCTTAAGGAGATGTATTAGGCTTAAGGAGAATCATATTTTAGACAAGGAGAGTCCTATATTAGACTTAAAGAGAGTCATGTATTAGACTTAGGGAGAATAATGTTTTAGACTTAAAGAGAGTCTGGTATTAGACTTAAGGAGAGTATTGTATTAGACTTAAGAGAATCATGTATTAAACTAGAGTTTGTAGTGCACTTTCCAGCTGACAAGTATACTGTGAAAATGAAATACATATCTGTACTTATGCTTTACAGTTAATTATATTTTATAATGAAATTTATTAATTTCTTAAAGTTGACTTTACATTTCTGAAATGAAAATATTGAATCTTGGATATATTGAGCTACTTTGACATGTCTTGAGCTTTGACATGTAGAAACAGCACAGTGTGGATGTGAGGTGGGGTGTGAATGTGTTTCTAGCTATCATGTTTCTCTACACTTAATTCAAAAATCTGTTTTTCTTTCCATCCCACAACAGTTTTGTATTTGCCATCCCATATCTATTTTTTGGTACAGTCTTATAAATAACCTTGTACTTACCATCTCTTTCAGTCATTTTCATTTGTCATTATTTTTCATTCTTATCTTTTGACACTTTTAGATTGAGGAGACAATTTCACAAGTGCCAAATATTCCGGACAATGATGGTGATGGACCTTCATCTAAAAAGAAGCCTGCACTTCCCAAGCAGAGTTTGTTGGCTTGGGCTGAGAATGTGCTGGCAAAGTAAGATTTAATTACTTGTTGTCTTGGGCTGAGAATGTGCTGGCAAAGTAAGATTTAATTACTTGTTGTCTTGGGCTGAGAATGTGTTGGCAAAGTAAGATTAATTCTTTGTTGTCGTGGGCTGAGAATGTGTTGGCAAAGTAAGATTTAATTCTTTGTTGTGATGGACTGAGAATGTGTTGGCATAGTAAGATTTAATTCTTTGTTTTCATGGATTGAAAATGTTTGGAAAAGTAAGATTTAATTACTTGTTGTCATGGGCTGAGAATGTGTTGGCATTGTAAGATTTAATTCTTTGTTGTCATGGGCTGAAAATGTTTGGCATAGCCAGATTTAAGTAGTTGTAATGATATGTGAATGTTTGGCATAGCCAGAATTAAGTACTTGTTATAATGATATGTGATTGTTTGGCATAGTCAGATTTAAGACTTATTTTCAGTGGTAAGAGTTTGTTGACAAATTGAAATTTAATGACATTGTCATGGGCTGCAACTGTCTTGGCAAAGTTTGATTTGATTATTTGCCAAGAGCCAGAAATGTATTTACACAGTGAAGTTCAATTATTTCCATTACTGTAAATGCAGTTATTATTTATTCATTTTATATAAAAATAAAATTTAATCATTAAAACATGTCTTATTTAAGTGTTTTTTTATATATATATATATATTTCTTTAACTCTTTATTAAAAAAATTAAAAGAACAAACCTATGTTTCTTTTATATTTCAAATTAAGCATTTTAATGATTGTTATATTTCTCAACCATGGTAACTATTTGTCTTAATATTTATATCTGTCAGAAACCTGTCAGTGCAATATGTGTACATTTTCATTACTTTCTTGATGGTGTGCTAAAACAAACTTGATAAAATGAAAGAAATTTGCAAGAAATTTGGTCTCAAAATTCAGGATTTTAACTGGCAGATACCTGTGTGTTTTGCAGGAAATATGGTCTTGATATTAAGGATTTTGGCAAGAGCTGGAAAGATGGTGTAGCATTTAATGCCATGATTCACAACCTTCGACCTGACTTGGTTGACATGGATGCTGTTCGTCGCCAACAGGCACGCATCAACCTGGAGCATGCCTTCTCTACTGCTGAAAGCCAGCTTGGCATTCCAAGGCTCTTGGATCCTGAAGGTGAGTGAGATATTTCTTAAGTATTTCTAATGTATCTGAACTAATAAGATTTCTTATTTCACCTGAATTTGTGTGCTAATATGTTTTTCATGTGAAGTTAGTGATGATTTTTAATGACTTATTTTATTTTGTACTGAATAATTTTATAGAAATCATCTTATTCATTTTTTACTTTCTACTTTTTATTTTTGACCCCTTAAAGAACTCAGATATACACAGTATTTATTAATTAAAAAGACAAAGAGAAGATAAACATTTGGGTCCAAAAGAAATAATAGAATGCAAAACTTTACTTTCAAAAATAGACAAGAGACAGGATGCAAATTAAGAAATAAAAGAATGCAACATTGTACTTTCAATAGAAATAGAGAAGAGACAGGATACAAATTATAGTGTTTGTAAGAGGAACCCCTATACTTAATAATGTGTGTGAGTGAGGACCCCTATACTTAATGTGTGTGTGAGAGGACCCCTGTACTTAGTGTGTGTGAGAGGACCCCTGTACTTAGTGTGTGTGAGAGGACCCCTTGTACTTAATAGTGTTTGAGAGGACCCCTTGAATTAGTGTGTGTGTGTGTGTGTGTGTGTGAGGAGCCCATGTACTGTGTGTGTGTGTGTGTGTGTGTGTGTGTGTGTGTGTGTGTGTGTGTGTGTGTGTGTGTGTGTGAGTGTGAGGAGCCCCTCTCTTTAATAGTGTGAGGACTCCCTTATAAAAAAAAAAAAACTACTGATTTAGTTTATTTCTATGATAAACAGATTTCTTTTTAGTTGATCTTACATTATTTTGTCTTCAATGTTAGTATTGCTTTCTTTTCTTCATCAAAATAAAGTATACATTATATATATATGTCATCATTTTTTTCTTTATTAGGATTAATATTTATATAATTTTTATTGTACAATATTTAAAAATAAAGAAGGTATATAGATGTATGTTTTATTCTTTCATTAACAAAAAGGAAGATCTATGTCGAGTTGAATTAAGGAATTTGTTAGGACCCAGAGTAAAAGACATGGCAGTGTTGTTGACTGAAATCCCAGCATACAACTTGTATTGCAATCATGACTAGCTCTAAAAATATGTTATTATTGTATGTCCTGAATTTTAATGTATAATAAAAAGCAATTTTTTTGATTGAATTTGCCTTAGATGTTGATGTGGAGAGACCAGATGAAAAATCAATCATGACTTACGTAGCCCAGTTCTTAAAGGTGTGCCCTGATGGAGGAGATGTAAGTACTGTCTGTAATCAGTTATGACAATTGTTTAATTATAAATGTCTGTTAGTGGGGATGAATTAAAATGATTTTATCTTTTGAGTGACTTAATAAAACATAAGAAGGGTCCAACACTTGACAATAATCACTTTAAGGTTTTTTAATAGATAATCACTTTAAGGATTTATATATACATGTGTTTGTGTATATATATTTTTTGAGATATTTTATGATGGTTGTGCCGCTTTAGTTGTAAATCATTAATTGCTATTTTATATTTTATGATGGTTGTGCCTCTTTAAATGTATAATCATTAATTGCTATTATATTTTATGGAAACTATTTCCTTTACAAGTCACATTCAGTACCAGGAGTTGATCTTAATGAATTTTATTTTCTATGCAATCATATTGTTAATTTTTTTGTTTTCTTTAACATTTTTGAAGAGTACCTGAAGATGATCTAAATGGTTTTCAGTGCTGCAGGGTTCTTACAATTGATTTCCTTTGTTTCCATTCTGGAGAAGTACATGATATTCTATACTGTTTTCAGTCCAGTCTAGGGGTATAGGAGATGTTCTAAACTGTTTTTAGTCCAGTCTAGGGGTATAGGAGATGTTCTATACTGTTTTTGTCCAGTCTAGGGGTATAGGAGATGTTCTATACTGTTTTTGTCCAGTCTAGGAGTATAGGAGATGTTCTAAACTGTTTTCAGTCCAGACTATGGTATAGGAGATGTTCTAAACAGTTTTCAGAGGGTTCATCAAGTTGATTTGTTTTCATTCCAGTCACGTGGGGTACCTGGAGATGATCTTAGTACAGGTGAAAAGGAGAGTCATGCCTACAATCTCATCCTAAACTGGCTTAACACAGATGCTGAAGAAGTTCTAGCAGATAATCAGGGTCCAGTCACAGACAGACAAGCAGAATTTTTGGTGAGATTTTTTATTTTTAAAATAGCTCTTCAGCAGGTGAGTTACCTATCTATTATAATATTGAATTTCCTTTACAAAAAAATAGTGTACAGAATTATTTTGAAGTAAGGTTTGCTTTGAGTCTCTTGGTGATTTTAGGATTGATTTAAAGATTAAATTTAATTTGACAGGTAAGTGTAAGTATATTTACAAACCCATTTAATTGGGCGAGGGAAAATGATAAGAACTGATTTTTTGGTGAGTATTGACAAATCAGGTAAATCAGTATGATGTATTCTTAAGCAATGTTACCTGACAATGTTTTAATATGATATGTCTTGGTGAACAGTTTTAGTTGATCAGTTTATATGGCAAAGTAGTGATTTCTTGGTGAGCAGTGGTATTGATCCACTTGACTGACAAGATTTTGTTATTATGTTGATTTCTTGGTGAGCAGTGGTATTGATCCACTTGACTGACAAGATTTTGTTATTATGTTGATTTCTTGTTGAGCAGTGGTATTGATCCATTTGACTGACAAGATTTTGTTAATATTATGATTTCTTGGTGAGCGGTGGTATTGATCCGCTTGACTGACAAGATTTTGTTATTATGTTGATTTCTTGGTGAGCAGTGGTATTGATCCACTTGACTGACAAGATTTTGTTATTATGTTGATTTCTTGTTGAGCAGTGGTATTGATCCATTTGACTGACAAGATTTTGTTAATATTATGATTTCTTGGTGAGCGGTGGTATTGATCCGCTTGACTGACAAGATTTTGTTATTATGTTGATTTCTTGGTGAGCAGTGGTATTGATCAGTTTGATTGGCAAGATTTTGTTAAATGACAATTTCTTGGTGAGCAGTGGTATTGATCAGTTTGATTGGCAAGATTTTGTTAAATGGCAATTTCTTGGTGAGCAGTGGTATTGATCATTTTGGCAAGATTTTGTTAAATGGCAATTTCTTGGTGAGCAGTATTATTGATCAGTTTGACTGTCAATATGATGATTTCTTGGTGAGCAGTGTTATTGATCAGTTTGACTGTCAATATGACGATTTCTTGGTGAGCAGTGTTATTGATTAGTTAATCGGGTAAGGTGTTAATGTGAGGAATTCATGATAAGCAGTATTTTTAAAGTACCAATGCCTTTGGCAAAGTAAAATTAATGCCAGGGATTTATTATCTAAGTTTTGTTTTTAAAAATTAATTATGCTAGGAGTTTTTGTTGAGTAATATTTGCTAATCTGTTTTGGTTTTGGCTGGATATAAAAGTAATGTGAAAAGATCTTTGTGAGTGATATTAATAAATCAGGTGTTTGGCAAGGTAAAATAAAATAATGAGGCCTTGATGAGCAGTATTACAAAATTTTGGCAAGGAAAAATTAATCTGACAAGAACTTGGTGAGGAATAGTAAGCTATCAGGTTTTGGGGCAAATTAATATGATCAGTTATTGGCATGTAAAATTAACTCATGATGAATTCTAAGTGAGGAATATCAACTACTAAGTTAATTTGGCAAAATAAAATTATTTTTTTGATGAATTCTTGATAACTAAATTCGAAAATTAATTTAATTACAGGAGCCTGCCAGTAATCATAATTAAAATTAAATTAAAAGGTAAAATAACATTTCTACATATACAGTTAATCTTAATCTGATATGCTTAGCTTCTCCTTCTGAGTTTTAAAAGTGTTGGTTTGTTTTATTAAGTATCTCAAAACATGCTTCTTATTTCTTATAGGACTACATTGGTTTCAAGACAGAATTAGATAGACGTGAACCAGTGTATCGAAAAATTGGCGAAAAAGTAATGTCTGGTACTGCACTCAAGCTCACAAAGAGTGACTGGGAGAAGCTGGACACTCGATGGCAGGAAGTGGATGAGAAAACTCGCCTCTGGCTACTCAAATTGGATGCCAGTTTGCCTGGTCGACTAGGAGAATTTGGCCGATGGCTGTACAAAGCAGAGTCCTTGCTGCTGAGAGAGGCAAAACTGCTGACAAACCCACATGACAACATTCCCCAGCTGCAGGAAGTTATCCGAGAGCATAAGGTAATGATTGTGTGTGTTAGTATAGTGTTTTATTATCACTATTGTGTATCAGCACATACTAGTAAGGTGATTGCTTATCAGAGTACATAGTGGTAAAATTAATGTTGATATTGCTATAAGTTCTATACCAGTTTGATATAGTGTTTCAGCACTATACTGTAATGATTATATCATATAATGCAATAATGCTTATCAGTAAGATTTTTATTTGCTTTTCTAGTATGACATTATAAAGTAAATCAGTAAGATTGTTATTTATTTACTTTTCTAGTATGACATATATAGATCAATGCACATAAGACTAATGTTTATCAGTAGAATATTCAGTATGTATAGCTCTTCTGTAGCAGTATGACTATTGTATATCCATACTGTATCAGTATTACTTTTGTATATCTGTATTGTATCAATATGACTTGTATATCTGTATCACTATCAGTATGACTATTGTATATCTGTATCAGTATGACAATTGTATAACTGTCTGTATCAGTATGCATATTTTATATCTGTATTGTATCAGTATGACTCTTATATATCTATCACTATCAATACTGTATATCTGTATCAGTATGACTTTTGTATATATGTCTGTATCAGTATGACTCTTGTGTATCTGTATCAGTATGACTCTTGTATATCTGTATCTGTATGACTCTTGTATATCTGTATCAGTATGACTCTTGTATATCTGTATCAGTTTGACTATTGTTTATCTGTATTGTATCAATATGACTCTTCTATATGTTTTGTGCCATCACCATTATGACTATTGTTCGAACATTGCTGATGAAAAAGAGTATTTTGTTAAAAAGATATATCATTCTGATTTTGTATGCCTCAAATATTTTAAATTATTACTTTATTATATCAAAAGAAGATAACTTTTGTAAATTTGTTTATTATGTAATTTGTAATATAAAACCCAATTATTATAATCATTTATGTTTTTTGGGGGCAAGACTTTCTTCACAGATCTTGAAAGCTACAGGCAGTTTTTCTTGCAAACCAAGAGAGCTGGCCGATTTGAGGGTGAGACACTACATGGTCCCCATATGGACCTGATGAACAAACGTCTTGAAGCTGTGGTAAGTGGGGCAGGTCTCCGACAAGCTCAGATTGAATATTTACTTTGCCGCTTTGAAATCCTGGGTTACATTGGTGCAGCAGAAGAAAAGTTATCAAATTGGAAAGCCAAGTGTGGACGGCAGCAAGTGGTGGAAGCCACATTGGTGGACTTTATGGTGAGTCTTCAAGTTTGATTTATTTCCCATTTTATTGGATTATTTTCCTTCTTTTGTTGATGGATTATTTTCTTCTTTGTCGAGGGATTATTTTCCTTCTTTTGTTGATGGATTATTTTCTTCTTTGTTGAATTATTTTAATTTTTGTAGGTTATTTCAATATTTTTACAGATTAGTTACCTTCTTTATTAGATTATTTCAATTTTTGTTAGATAATTTTCCCTTTTTGTTTCCCCTTCTTGTTTGTCATATTACTTCAGTTCTGTTAAAACAGTGTGACATATATTTGCTCTCTATCTTGATTTAAAATTGACTAACAGTGTGACATATATTTGATGTCTATCTTGATTTAAAATTGACTACCAGTGTGACATATATTTGATGTCTATCTTGATTTATAATTGACTAACAGTGTGACATATATTTGCTCTCTATCTTGATTTAAAATTGACTAACAGTGTGACATATATTTGCTCTCTATCTTGATTTAAAATTGACTAACAGTGTGACATATATTTGATGTCTATCTTGATTAACAAAAAGTGACTACCAGTGTGACATATATTTGATGTCTATCTTGATTTATAATTGACTAACAGTGTGACATATATTTGATGTCTATCTTGATTTAAAATTGACTAACAGTGTGACATATATTTGATGTCTATCTTGATTTAAAATTGACTAACAGTGTGACATATATTTGATGTCTATCTTGATTAACAAAAAGTGACTACCAGTGTGACATATATTTGATGTCTATCTTGATTAACAAAAAGTGACTAACAGTGTGACATATATTTGATGTCTATCTTGATTTATAATTGACTAACAGTGTGACATATATTTGCTCTCTATCTTGATTTAAAATTGACTAACAGTGTGACATATATTTGCTCTCTATCTTGATTTAAAATTGACTAACAGTGTGACATATATTTGATGTCTATCTTGATTAACAAAAAGTGACTACCAGTGTGACATATATTTGATGTCTATCTTGATTTATAATTGACTAACAGTGTGACATATATTTGATGTCTATCTTGATTTAAAATTGACTAACAGTGTGACATATATTTGATGTCTATCTTGATTTAAAATTGACTAACAGTGTGACATATATTTGATGTCTATCTTGATTAACAAAAAGTGACTACCAGTGTGACATATATTTGATGTCTATCTTGATTAACAAAAAGTGACTAACAGTGTGACATATATTTGATGTCTATCTTGATTTATAATTGACTAACAGTGTGACATATATTTGCTCTCTATCTTGATTTAAAATTGACTAACAGTGTGACATATATTTGCTCTCTATCTTGATTTAAAATTGACTAACAGTGTGACATATATTTGATGTCTATCTTGATTAACAAAAAGTGACTACCAGTGTGACATATATTTGATGTCTATCTTGATTTATAATTGACTAACAGTGTGACATATATTTGATGTCTATCTTGATTTAAAATTGACTAACAGTGTGACATATATTTGATGTCTATCTTGATTTAAAATTGACTAACAGTGTGACATATATTTGATGTCTATCTTGATTAACAAAAAGTGACTACCAGTGTGACATATATTTGATGTCTATCTTGATTAACAAAAAGTGACTAACAGTGTGACATATATTTGATGTCTATCTTGATTAACAAAAGTGACTAACAGTGTGACATATATTTGATGCCTATCTTGATTTAAAATTGACTAACAGTGTGACATATATTTGATGTCTATCTTGATTTAAAATTGACTAACAGTGTGACATATATTTGATGTCTATCTTGATTAACAAAAAGTGGTTATGAGGTGTCCATATATTGCTTTTTTTTATTGTGCAGGACATTGTTGACAAGCAAAAGTTGATTCAGAATGGCGAAAGAACATTAACAGACTTGAAGAAATTTGCTGAAACTTATAAGAGAGCTGGTCAGGAATTTTTCTTTGAGTTGATTGAAGTAGTGTCTATAACCCAAACTGCACCTAGAATTCATCTGTCACTGATAACACGTGTGAATTATTGTGTTTTTCTTAGGTGCACCATTTTACAGAGAGCACTGATTTCACATAAATAATAATAATAATAATAATAATAATAATAATAATACAATAATAATAATAATAATAATCATGATGAACAATTAAATTGTACTACATGCCTCACTACAAATTACATACATATCAATATACAGTCAAATATAATTTTAAAAAGTAGTGGTTTATATAATCAAAATAACACTAGGAAAATTTCTGAATGGCATTTTACTGACATCTAAGTTTTCTGTACTAAGCTGTGCTACCTGCATGTAGTTGCACAAATACATTAACAATAAATGGTCCTCTCTACTGAATTAAAATATAACATAAGAAAGTCTCTCAGAGTTCTAAATCATCACACAAAATTGTACATGAAAATACATTTCACTAGCTGAAAGAAGCATGAAAGTTTACAAGCAAAAATGTACAACTCTGAATTTTTGCTCACAATATGGGCATTGACCACAAGAGCTTTAATGGGAACAGTCGGAAAAAAACATGTCTTGATATGGTGAGGATTTTTTAGAGTAATTAGAACAAAAAATATTTTCTACAAGTCTGCATTGCTTCCATAACTCCTTTTGGTTAACAGTATTTGGCCAATACTTGGCCATTGGTAATGATGTACCTCTCGCTGTCTGTGAACTGTGATCACTTAGTATCACTCACTGCCATAATTATTGCAGTTAACTATAACAATACATAGTATCACTCACTGCCATAATTATTGCAGTTAACTATAATAATATGTACTGGAAAGGCATAGCTAATTTGGGAGGCACTGGCTGCAAAATTTGTGTGGAATGTCACCCCATGAATCTTTTAATTACAACTTAGAAAAATATTTGCATTATTTCGCTATATTATACATGTAATGTGTAGAGCACAATATCTACATTTTGCTACATTAGCGTTACTAACAAGAATAAGACAAGATGCACTGTATTTTATAATATAAAGTTCATAGATAAAATACACTTAATGTGAAGAGCACAATATCTACATTTTGCTACATTAGCGTTAATAACAAGAATAAGACAAGATGCACTGTATTTTATAATATAAAGTTCATAGATAAAACACACTTAATGTGTAGAGCACAATATCTACTTTACACTTTGCTACATTAGCGTTACTAACAAGTATAAGACAAGATGCACTGTATTTTATAATATAAAGTTCATAGATAAAACACATGTAGAACAAAGTGAGGAAAGGGTGAAAATATTTATCACGATTAAATCCTCTTTTTTTACTATCTCACATTGTAAATACGCCCTCTTGCCTCAGCATCTCACACACCTTTGTAAACACTCTCTTGAATGCATTTGTCTTTTGTGCTGCAGACCAAGATATGTTTTGTCTGAGCTCTTGGTTATTGCTTCATTTGATAAATATGTTTTGTCTTAATTACGGTTCAAAACTAATGAATAGGTGCTTGGTTAGCTAATGGTTTACTACTTCAATGGATGAATGTGCACTTTGAGCTAATGGTTTTTACTCCACTCACTGTTTTTTCTCTCTAAAATGAATAGATAATTAACAGTATTAATGTGATATATGTTTGCTATCAATCTTAATTTAAAATTGATTAACAGTGTGACATATATTTGTTGTCTATCTTGATTAACAAAAAGTGGTTGTCTGAGCTAATAGTTTACTAACCTATATGGATTAAAATACACTTTAAACTAATGGGTTTGTTGCTCTCTACTAATGAATACGCACTTTGTCTGATATGACAACACAACAATAGAAACATTATTATTATTATTATTGTCTTTGTTTATCATTTGTGATCCTACCAGGATTCTGTGAGTCCTGAGTTTTTATAGAGAATGCAGGTACTTTACAAATGGATGCTTTTAATATTGGAACAGTTAAACAGTTTCTTAAGAATTTACTCACATAATTTCTAGTTGAGATGCAGTGTTTCCAGTTTTCCTGATACTAAAGTGCTTCTTCCACTTTCACATTTCACAGTTGTCGGCCCCTGGGTTTCTGATCTGAGTTTCTGTTTCTTATTTTTCTTCCATTTGTTACATCAGTGTTACTGATTGTTGTTGTTTTTTGGGGTGTTACATCATTTATTACAGCAATGTTAATGATTGTTTTTGTTTTCTTGGTGTTACTGACAACTGCAATTTCTTTTTTTAGTGAAAGGATTATTCTCTCTTTTCTCATTAGTTCACAGTTCTCATCTTTTATCATCAGTGCTAATTTCTCATCTTTTCTCCATAATGCACAGTTCTCATCTTTTATCATCAGTGGAAAATTCTCATCTTTTCTCAATAATGCACAGTTCTCACATTTTTATTAATGTATAGTTTTGTTTTATATTCCTTTTAGAGCTGCCAATATATATATATATATATATTGTCTTACAGCTTCAGGAAGTTACCTTGTTGAGGTCTTTTTCTTTGCTGTCTGCATTTATATTTTTCTAACCTTGACCAATCTGACACTGAGCAAGCTGTAATGTTTTAAATTCTAATAACTTCTTTTGTTTGAGTGAAATTTCCATTATTTGGTGTGATATCTTTTTTATTGATAGACTTTTTTTAAAGTCATTTTATTGTGTTCTCTTCACTCTCTACTTAAATATTATTTAGATTGTGAAAGTTTATAAATATCTGACATCACTGTCCACATATATATGTATGCTATTTAGATTTTTAATGTGCTTAAGTTCACAACTTCAGCTGCACTCATGAATAATTTTTTGCATTTTAAAATTGCAGACATCACTGACTTTACTAACATCTTACACTATTCTTGTATATGTTATTTACATTTAAAAGTGTATAATTGGTTGACCTCAGCTACATGTTATTTACATTTTAAAAGCATGTAAGTGGCTGACTTCAGTATATGTGATTTATATTTTAAAAGTGTATAAGTTACTCACTTCAGTATATGTGATTTATATTTTAAAAGTGTTTAGGTTACTGACTTCAGTATATGTTATTTACATTTAAAAGTGTATAAGTTACTCACTTCAGTATTTGTTATTTACATTTAAAAGTGTATAAATTACTGGCTTCACTTATGTCATTCTCTCATCAGTGATTTGCCTTTTAAATGTGCATCAGTGACTGATTTAAAATGTAAATTATTTGCACTTTTAAAGCATATATTTGGTAGCTTAGCCAGCAAATCAACGACATATGTACTTTTGAAATGCAAACCAATTAGCACATGTTTAAAGTGCACAAGTACCTGCCCTCTTTCATCCACAGACAAAGCAGAAGCGCCCAAACTAGATGCATTTCAAGAAGATGCTTCAGAAAAATGGAAAAAATTAGTCATGGAAATCCGCAGTGTTAAGCCATTACTGGAGGAAGTTATACAGACCTGGAAACGATATAGCACTTCCATTGACTTTCTCACATCATGGCTTTCTGATGGTGAGAAGATCAAGAACAGTTCTGCTGAAGAAATACAGGTATAGCTTTCTTTCTTGTTCTCTGCTGAAGAAATACAGGTATAGCTTTCTTTATAGGTATAGTTTTATTTCTTCTTGTTAAAATTCCTTGCTGAAGAAATACAGGTATAGCTTTCTTTCTTGTTCTCTGCTGAAGAAATACAGGTATAGCTTTCTTTATAGGTATAACTTTTTTGTTGTTAAAATTCTTTGCTGAAGAAATACAGGTATAGCTTTCTTTCTTGTTCTCTGCTGAAGAAATACAGGTATTGTTTTCTTTATAGGTATAGTGTTCTTTCTTGTTCTCTGCTGAAGAAATACAGGTATGGTTTTTCTTTACAGGTATAGTTTTCTTTCTTGTTCTCTGCTGAAGTACAACTTTCTTCACCTGTATGGCTTTTCTTCTTGTTAAAGTTATCTGCTGAAGAAATACAGGTATTCTATTCATGTATTGCTTTCTTCTTGTTAAAGTTCTTTGCTAAAGAACTACAGGTACATCTTTCTTTAAAGGTCTAGCTTTCTTTAAAGGTATAGCTTTCTTTCTTCTTTGCTGAAGAACTACAGATATAGCTTTCTGTTTGTTAAATTTCTCTGCTAAAGGAATATGGGTATAGTTTTCTTTGTAAAATGGCATAGCTTTCTATATAGGTATAGCTTTTTTACATTTATAGGTTTACATCATTGCTTTCTTTACATGTATAGCTTTCTTTGCAGGCATAGCTTTCTTTACAGGTATAGCTTACTTTACATGTATAGCATTCTTTGCAGGTAAGCTTTCTTTACAGGTAAGCTTTCTTTACATGTATAGCTTTTTCTTCTTGTAAAATTCTCTTGTCCACAAGGATCATTTGATAAATGTTATTGTGAGGATCAGACATGTATGAATATATTTTGTTTTTTGGGGGAAGTGTTGTAAATATTTCTATTATGAGAATCAGCCATGTTATATGAACAGATTTTGTTGACTTTGGGAATATCATAAATGTTTTATCGAGAATTTATTTTTATTTGGGAAAGTCAGAAATGTTTTATAAACACAGTTGCTGCTTTCAGATAATGATGATGATGATGAGGATGTTAGTGGGTGTTTGTTGTGGTATAGTGATGATTGCTAAGAAGTATTCTCTTAAACTGTAGTGGAAAAACTGTATTTATGATTTTAAATCACATTATAAGACTTTTTCCATTAAGCTATCAGATGTCCCCAAGATTAGGTCATGTCTTTTCACAACATTAAGAGTCATACATTTTTTTGTTGCCATCAGAAAAGACCAACATCATATACTTGCTACTTCTTATTGCTACTTCCTGTTGCTACTTCTGTGTTGACAGGACTACTTTAAAGACACGTCCCAGTGTGAAGCCCAGTTGAAAGTCTTGACAGAATCGGGACAGTTTCTCATTGCTAATGTGACTGATTCAGTGGCTCAGGAATTGAAGGAAAGGATACTGCAACTGAGTCAGCGCTGCACAGATCTGATGAAATGGTACCAGAATTACAAGCAAATTGAAGTCATTGGCAAAGCACGGAGTGAATATGAACAGGGCGTGAAAAAGCTTGATGCTTGGCTCCTGAGTTCTCAAGAGATTTTGTCAAAAACAATTCCATGTGCCCATCTGGCATTGAAGGAGTACCTGCTTCACATGGATGTAAAGATCTCTTATCTTTTTCTGTGCACATGATTCTTTTGTTTCTCTCTAAATTGTTCTCTTATCTTTTTCTATGTACAGTTTTCTTTTTTGTTTCTCTCTAAATTGTTCTCTTATCTTTTTCTATGTACAGTTTTCTTTTTTGTTTCTCTCTAAATTGTTCTCTTATCTTTTTCTATGTACAGTTTTCTTTTTTGTTTCTCTCTAAATTGTTCTCTTATCTTTTTCTATGTACAGTTTTCTTTTTTGTTTCTCTCTAAATTGTTCTCTTATCTTTTTCTATGTACAGTTTTCTTTTTTGTTTCTCTCTAAATTGTTCTCTTATCTTTTTCTATGTACAGTTTTCTTTTTTGTTTCTGTGCATAATATTTTTGTCTTTCACTCTGGACTTTTCTTTTGTCTTTCATATGCACAGTTCTTTTGTCTTTCTCTGTGTAATATTCTTTTGTCTTTCTTGTGCAGTTTTTGTTTTTCCCTCTCTACTGTTCTTTTGTATTTCTTCTAGCCCTGTTTTTTTTGTCTTTTTCTGTATAGTGTTCTTTTGTCTTTCTGTATTTTTGTTGTTGTTGTCTTTCTATCTTTACATTTTTTTTTGTTTTCCTCTTTTACTGTTCTGTTGTATTTTACTCGAAACGTCTGTTTTATCTTTCTCTTGGTACTGTTCTTTTGTCTTTCTCTCAGTAGTTCTTTTGTCTTTCTATCTGTTCTCTCTTTTGTCTTTATACTGTTCTATTACCATTCTCTGTTTATTGTTTTTTTTAATTGTCTTTTCTTTCGTACATTTGTCAATTAATGAATCTCTGAATTTATCACTTATCAGTAAACACTTAAAATACATATCCCTTATTTCTTTTCTTTCTTTCTTTAAAGTTCTTTTCTTTCCTTCTGTTTAGTTTTTTCTTTCTGTTATGTGATATTTTAAAAATTCTCTCTTCACATGTTTTCTCTCTGTTTCTCTTCTCTGTACAATATTTCTCTTCACATTTTCTTTCTCTCATATAGTTTCTTTCTCTGTACAATATTTCTCTTTTCTTTCTCTCATATAGTTGTATTTCCTCACCCTCTCTCTGTACAATTCTTTCTCCATAAATTGCTTTTTATCTGTAAAGTTCTTTTATTCTAACTATACATTAAATTTGTTCAGCTTTTCCTTCTGACTATACAGTTCTTGTTTTGTACATTTCTTACATTCTTTCTGTACTTTTCAACTTTGTCCATGCAATTCTTTCTATCCAGTTCTTTCAGCCATTCTCCATGCAATTCTTTCTCTCCGGTTCTTTCAGCCATTCTCTATACAATTCTTTCTATCCGGTTCTTTCAGCCATTCTCCATGCAATTCTTTCAGTTTCTTGTACAGTTATTTCAGTTTCTCTGCACATTTATTCTCTTCATGCAATTCTTTTCTCTCAGTATGGTTCTTTCATTCTTTCTGCAGATTTCTTTATCACTATATATTTTTTCTCTTCTTACAGTTATTTCATTCTTTCTATATATTTCTTTACATTTGTACATTTTTTCCTCCCAGTACAATTCTTGTCTTTCTCTACATTTCTTCTCTTTGTACAGTTATTTTAATTTCTGTTTTTTCTTTCTTCAAGCTGTGTGTATATGTCTCACACACACACACACACACACACACACACACACACACACACACACACACACACACACACACACACACACATTCACACACATTCACACACACACACATATTCACATTCTCTTTCTATTTCCTCTCTCTTTGTATAGTTTCTTTCCCTCTGTGCAATTTTCTCTCTCTATTTCTCGTTTAATACAATCAGTGCTTTCACCTATTGTTGTTATTACCTTTCGGTAATGTTATCAAGTTGAATTTGGCATATAATTTACTCATACAAAGTCAGTCAACAAATTTAATTATCCAATATACATAACATTCATAAATATTAATGTATTATTCAAATGCTCACAGCACAAATTCAATATCAATTTACAAACACAATTATATATATGTTTATAATTATTTTATTTGAAAGAAGAAATTATTTATTCTTGCTAAGGAATGCCATGCTGAGATTGTACAAGTGGAAAATGACTTCAAAGTGACCACAAAAACAGCTCAGTCTCTGGTTAAGGACACCCCACAAGATGTTGTTACTCAAATGCTGGACACACTGAACACACAGAAAGAAATAATTGTCAAACTGCGTAAAGAGATTCCAGAGCGCATTAAGTACCTGAAGGTATTCAAATGTATTATAGTTATCTGCCCTTACTTAACATGTAAAGAGATTCCAGAGCGCATTAAGTACCTGAAGGTATTCAAATGTATTATAGTCATCTGCCCTTACTTAACATGTTCTTATGATTGCAATATCCATCAGGACAACATTTTCAAAATATCTAAATCTGTTGATTGAGCTCATTGCATGGTTGACCAAGATTCCTCATTACTTTGGTCTTTAACTGCTAAAAGGTTATTTGTACTTATTGGTGGAGATCTCTGCTATCTTGAATGTTCATTAAGTACCTGAAGATATGCACTTGAATTTTAGGTATGTACCTTTATTGATGGTTCGTTTAGTACTTGAAGGTATACACTAAAATTAACGAAACTACACTCACTTTTTGGTTGATGAAGTCCAAAAGACGTAGTTACTTGTGCTTTTTAGTTAAGTATCTGAATGCAAACATACACTTTTTTCTTAATATTGCAAGCTTATTTGCAAATCGTTGGGTTCACACTGAAAAACATTGTTTTGGTACCCACCCCTTATCTTGACAGTTTGTCAAAGTACCCTATGGCACACAGAGGTTGCTTAAGATGCCTACTTTTATTTGACAATTCAGTAAGTACTCAAAGATATATAAATGTATGAGGTGTGATTGAAAAGCTTTTGACTATATTTGGGATGTGATTGAAAAGTGTTTGACTATATTTGGGATGTGATTGAAAAGTGTTTGATTATATTTGGGATGTGATTGAAAAGCTTTTGACTATATCTGAGGTGTGATTGAAAAGTGAATATCTAGTCTTAGAGTTAATGTTAACAATTACTTTTTACACGCAGGCTCTTCTGCCCAATGTGGAGTCATTGGAGACAGGAGTGACTGACATGGAGCAGTGGCTGACTGATGGTGAGGAACTGTTGGCCAGCCACACACTGGACCCCACACCTGATGCGGCAGAGGCGAGGCTAGAAAAGCACAAGGTGTGTGTGTGTGCGTGTATGCATGTGTGTGTGATACATGGATTAAATACTGATGGTTCACAATCTGGACAGATTGTAAATATCTGTCCAGACATAGTAAGATTTTGTATTCATTTACAATCTGTCCAGACATAGTAATATTTTGTATTCATTTACAATCTCTCCAGACATGGTAAGATTTTGTATTCATTTACAATCTGTCCAGACATAGTAAGATTTTGTATTCATTTACAATCTGTCCACACATACAAAGACATTACATAGAATTAAAATGTATTCAGACAATTAAATATATTGCCAGATATACTGATATAAAAATATGTCCAGAAGATTAAAGATTTATTGATTTAAAATCTGTCTGGATATTTAATGATATTACATTGATTAAGTTCTGTCCAAGTATTCAAAGATATATTGATTTAAAATCTCTACAAATATTCCAAAAGATATTATGTTTATTTAAAATTGGTAAAAGATGTTTTATTGTATTAAAATCTGTCCATGTATTTAAAGATATTATATTAATTTAAAATATGAAAAGGCATATTTCAAAATCTGTTGACATTCAAAAATATTATGTGATTTAATATCTGTACAGATATTAAATTATACTGATTCAGAATCTATTCAGTTTTTTTCAAAGATATCATTTTGATGTAAAATTTTAACATATGTGAAAAGATATTAGTTTGGTTGAAAATGTGTCCTAGTATTAAAGAGATTCAGATTTATAAGTTTAAAGGAAAAAACCATTAAACAAGTAGTATTATTGAAACCTGAACACAAAAATATTAAATAGAATCTAACCTAATATACTATCATTTACAGTTAAAATAGAATCTAACCTAATATACTATCATTTACAGTTCTTGTTTGTATTGATAGTACAAATACAATGCTGTTCCAATATTGTTGCACATAATGAAAATAAAAACATTTCTTTCCAGGCATTTTTTTCTGAGACAACTTACCAAAAGTCCATCTTAGAAAGCAAAAATAAGGTCTTCCAGAAGATAGGTACTGTTAAACCCAAGCTCAAGAATATTGACTTTTCACCTGCTGATGACCTTATGAATTCAGCTAACTCCAGGTTTCAGGTATGTATGTTTTAGTGTTACAATAAGTTACAGTTAGTTTTCAATGACTGTATGTAAGTTGTGTGTATTCATATATACTATTTTATTAGAAATTAGAAATTTATTTGAAATCTGTCCAGACATAATAAGAATTTATATTAATTTAAAATCTTTTTACACATTCAAAGATATTACATAGAATCAAAATATATTTAGACAATTTAAGATATTACCAGATATACTGATATAAAAATCTGTCCAGATATTAAAAATTGTATTGGTTTAAAATCTGTCCAGATATTCAGTGTTATTATATTGATTAAAGTATGTCCATGTATTCAAAGATATATTGATTTAAAATCTGTATAAATTGTGAATTTATGAATGCATGAATGTATGCATGTAGTTTTATTCATATGGTTTTATGCATACATAAGTGGTTTGTCATAATTTTCCATTTGATGTCCACATTTTAGATTTATTATTATTTTCCAGATTTTCTAAATAGTTATTATTCCAGTACTTTTACAATTTTTCAGTACTTTCCTGATTTTGCAATGTAGTCATGATTTTACAGTTTTGCCACTTCTTTGAGTCTTGATGCTTTCTTGTTTGTTTTGTTTTCAATAATAGAATTGCGTGACATCAGCCAAAGAATGGGAAAAGACGTTGGAGACTATTGTGCGTTTGTGGCGGTCACTACTGCAGCGCCAACAACAACTGGAAGAGTGGCTGGAAAATGCTCAGGCTGTGATTGAGGATAGAGAAGATGACTCAGAGAGTCTCATTCGAAAACACAAAGTAAGTCAGCATTGATAACACTAACTTTAGGTTAATCACTGCTTTATTCTCTTTCGAAAACACAAAGTAAGTCAGCATTGATAACACTAACTTTAGGTTAATCACTGCTTTATTCTGAGTCTCTTTCGAAAACACAAAGTAAGTCAGCATTGATAACACTAGCTTTAGGTTAATCACTGCTTTATTCTGAGTCTCTTTCGAAAACACAAAGTAAGTCAGCATTGATAACACTAGCTTTAGGTTAATCACTGCTTTATTCTGAGTCTCTTTCGAAAACACAAAGTAAGTCAGCATTGATAACACTAGCTTTAGGTTAATCACTGCTTTATTCTGAGTCTCTTTCGAAAACACAAAGTAAGTCAGCATTGATAACACTAACTTTAGGTTAATCACTGCTTTATTCTCTTTCGAAAACAAAAAATAAGGCAGCATTGATAACACTAACTTTAGGTTAATCACTGCTTTATTCTCTTTCGAAACACAAAATAAGGCAGCATTGATAACACTAACTTTAGGCTAATCACTGCTTTACTCTGAGTCTCATTCAAAAACACAATTCAGAATTTCTTTTAATAGTGAATGTATGGAAACTTTCAACTTAGATTGTTGGGGCTCTTTTTTTAGTACATTATTTTTTTAAGTGCTTGTGGAAACTATTCATATTTAGATATTTAGTTTCTATGTTATTTTATATTAGTGTGATTTTGTAGAAATTCTATTAGAATTTGTCTTTAACTATTAACATGTCTTCAGCTATTAAACATGTGTCATTAGCTATGAAAATGTGTCATTAACTATTAAAAATGTGTCATTAACTATTAAACATGTGTCATTAACTATTAAAAATGTGTCATTAACTATTAAACATGTGTCATTAACTATTAAAAATGTCATTAACTCTTAGTAGTTGTCTTTAACTATTATAAAATATATCTGTAACTATTAATCATATCTTTCACTATTAGAAATGCCTTTAATTGTTATGTATGTCAGTAACTATTAATAATATCTTTCACTATTAGACATATCTTTAATTGTCAAATATGTCTGTAACTATTAATATCTTTCACTATTAGACATATCTTTAATTGTCAAATATGTCTGTAACTATTAATATCTTTCACTATTAGACATATCTTTAATTGTCAAATATGTCTGTAATTATTAATAATGTCTTTCACTATTAGAATTGCCTTGAATTGTTAAGTATGTCTGAATATATTAATAATATCATTTACTATTAGAAATGCCTTTAATTGTCAAATATGTCTTTAAGCATTAATAATGTCTTGAACTATTACAAATGCTTGATTATTATGAAACATGTAAACATTTTAACTTTTTTCTTCAGACATTTTTTGAGCGTGCTGATCAGAAGCGGTTACAAGAATACCAAGCTATTGGACAAGATATACTGAAACAGTTGTCACCTTCAAACCAGAAAGCACTCAGGGAAAATATGACTGCTTTGGAACAGTCTTGGAAGGTAAATATATATATATATATATTTTCTTACTTTTTCAATTTACCACTCATGGAAACTGGATATTTTGGAACAGTCTAGGCACATAAAGAATTATATACTTTTATTTTTTTATTTGATTTACCATTTGGCGAAACCATGGATATTTGGGAACAGTCTTGAAATTTAAAGATTTTGTTTTACTACTCTGGAAAATCTGCTGTTTTTGAAGTGGAAGTGAGAGAATTACACTTTAAAAAATAAAATTGTTTTAATCAATTGCTGTTCAGTTATCATTTGACATTTAATGGATTTCTTCCCTTCTTTTTATTTGGCTCTAATCTGAAACTTGAAGAAATAATATTGGAAACAGGTTATATGAAGTATGTGTGTGCTGTCTGCCCTATGTGTAAAGAATTGTGCACAAAAATTTAATTTTATTAAACAAGAAGCAATTATTTATCTAACAGCATTCTAATAGTGTATGTACTCTTCATTGATTTCCTCCTAGATAGAACATTATCAAAAACATGCTATTTTATACCTGACATTCATTCTAGTAATGTGTGTACTCTTTCTGCCAGAAAATTACCACAAATAACCTATTTTGTTTTCTACATTCATTCTAGTAATATGTGTACTCTAAATGACTTTCTGCCAGAAAATTACCACAAATAACCTATTTTGTTTTCTACATTCATTCTAGTAATGTGTGTACTCTAAATGAATTTCAGCTAGAAAGAAAATTATCAAAAACAAGCTTTGTATATCCAACATTCATTCTAGTAATGTGTTTACTCTAAATGATTTTCTACTAGACAATATGATCAAAAACATCTTTTATATCTGGCATTCTTTCTAGAAATGTGTGTACTCTGAATGATTTTCTCCTAGGCAGAATATGATCAAAAACTAGCTAGTTTAATAAAATCATTAATGGCTTAGTAGTACTAGCAATTTCTGACACTTCGAAATGAATTTTATACAGATAGAAAAACTATCTTTAAAACAAAAATTACCTATTTTAATGTCTGTGTTTCTAATCAAATGAGTCAGATCTTTATCTGCCTTTGTCCAAGAACTGAATCTGTAATGATATTTCTTTTACAAAGAATCATGGCCCATACATCCATCAAACTCTTTATCTGTCATTGTCCAAGATATGAAATTGTAATGACAATTTCTCTTACAGAAAATTATAGCCCAGACACCCTTCAGACTCTTTATCTGTCATTGTCCAAGATATGAAATTATAATGACCATTTCTTTTACAAAGAATCATGGCCCAGACACCCATCACACTCTTTATCTGTCATTGTCCAAGATATGAAATTGTAATGACCATTTCTTTTACAGAAAATCATGGCCCAGGCACCCATCAAGCTCTTACAGTTGGAGTTTGTCCTGCCAGAAGAGAGGTTTGAGCTACAGATGACAAAGGCAGAAGAAGCACTCAGAGTTCATCAGGAACAGTTGGCAAACAATACCAATGTTAAAGAGGCATTACAGAGGCACAAGGTACAAGATTTCCTTCCCTTGTACATATTATGGGATCCTTTCCCCATTAATTAGAGGCATTATGGAGAGAAATAGAACATTATTTTCTCACCTTTGTATGTCTTATATTACAGAGGTGCAAAATACAGAATTCTCTCTCCATTATTTAGAGGCATTATTGGAGCACATAGAACATGATTCTTTCCCCTTATATGCTAGAGGCATCATAGAAGTACAAGATTTGGGATCCTCTTCCCATTATTTAGGGAACATAAAATAGGAGCCCCTTAGATGTTAGAACATTACAGATGTGCAAGGTATGGGACCCCCTCTCCATTATCTAGAGACATAGAACAGGATTCTCTCCCCTTATATGCTAGAGGCGTTACAGAGGTACAGGATATAGCCTATAATAAGAGTTTTCCTATATTTTGTTAACAAGAATTGCAGAGGCATGGGTTACAGGATTTTTTCATTGTCTGTGTTAACTTACATTTTGCAGAGGCAAAGGGATTGTCTCCCTTTTATGTTACCTGAAAGTAATACTGATTTTCATGGTGTATTTTCTTTCTCTATATGTCAACTAACATTACTACAGAGGCCGAGGGTATCTGGTTTTCTCTCTTATATATATGTTGATTGATTAAGGTATTACAGAGCTTTGGGAACAGGATAGATTCCCTGTTAAAGGGTATTACAATAGCATAAGGGGATAGAATTGGGGCATAGGGGATAGAATTGATTCTTTATTTAGGGGTATTGCAAGGGCACAGTGGGGCAGGATTGATTTCCTGCTTATTTAGGGGCATTACAGAGGCAAAGGGGACAGGTTGATTTCCTGCTTATTTAGGAGCATTACAGAGGCAAAGGGGACAGATTGATTTCCTGCTTATTTAAGGGCATTACAGAGGTAAAAGGGGACAGGTTGATTTCCTGCTTATTTAGGGGCATTACAGAGGCAAAGGGGACAGGTTGATTTCCTGCTTATTTAGGGGCATTACAGAGGCAAAGGGGACAGGTTGATTTCCTGCTTATTTAGGGGCATTACAGAGGCAAAGGGGACAGGTTGATTTCCTGCTTATTTAGGGGCATTACAGAGGCAAAGGGGACAGATTGATTTCCTGTTTATTTAGGGGCATTGCAGAGGCAAAGGGGACATGATTAATTTCCTGCTTATTTAGGGACATTACAGAGGCAAAGGGGACAGGTTGATTTCCTGCTTATTTAGGGGCATTACAGAGGCAAAGGGGACAGAATGATTTCCTGCTTATCTAGGGGCATTACAGAGGCAAAGGGGACCTGATTAATTTCCTGCTTATTTAGGGGCATTACAAAGGGGACAGATTGATTTCCTGCTTATTTAGGGACAGTACAAAACCACAAGTACTCTACACTTACAAACTGTATGAACAAGTTTACCAATGATTCCATTTCCATGCATTGACATGTTTTTTTCAGCCAGTGTCCCAAGCTGTAGTTCCAGAGGTATCCAAGTCAATATCATTAGGAGATAACTAAACCTGACATTTTGTTTCAGTCTCATTGGACATTGCTAACATACATTTCAATTTTTGTTCCTTACCAGAAAATTTACTGGCCATCTTATTTTCAGTTGTAGTGTATGAAAGAATTCTTTTCCAATTTTCTGTTTTTGTGTCTGCTAGATTTTACATAGTCCTTTTGTAGTCTTTATATAGCCTTTATTTAGCCTTTATATAGTATTTGTGTAGTTTTTATGCAACTTATATAAAGTTCAGTCTTGATTCAATCCTATGTGTGATATAAATTACTCTATATGTAGCACTACTTTGATAAAGACAAGTCTTGATACAGTCCTTTTGGAATAAAGTCTGTATGCAGTCCTAGTGTGATAAAGAAAAGTCTGTCTGCAGTCTTAATGTGATAAAGATTTTTTTGCTGTCCTAGAATGATAGGGATCTAAACTGATTTAAGATCAGTGATAAAGACTGGTCTTATGAAGTTCTTGTGTGATAAAGATTTTTATTTAGTTTTTAGTGTTCTACTGTTCAGACTTTATGCAGCCCAAGTGTATTAAAGATGTCTTTTTGCAGTTTTAGTATTATAATGATGAGATTTCTGTCACAATCTGGCAGATATTATTTATCTTTATATTTGACTGGCATTCATGAGAAGTGCTCTTCAGGCCTATATAATGACCTTGACTTACCAACCGGCTGTCTAGTAATGAGTATTCGTTTTAATGAGTATTCCTTTTATACACTTTTTGGGGTGATGCACTGAGACCTGTATAATGTCCTTGACCTACCAACAGTATTTTTCTCTTTATGTGGCTGACACTTGAAAGTGTTGACTTGAGGCCTTTAAACAACTCTTGTCCCACTGACTGGCAGTGTAACAATTAAAGTATTGTTTGTTCTCTTATTTGAAGAATCACACTTTTATACAATCATTATCAATCTGATAGGCAGTGTAATAATTAAAGTATTGTTCTCTTATTTGACTCACACATTTATACAGTCCTTGTCAATCTGATAGGCAGTGTAACAAAGTATTGTTCTCTGACTAATCACACATTTATACAGTCCTTGTCAATCTGATAGGCAGTGTAACAAAGTATTGTTCTCTTATTTGACTAATCACACATTTATACAATCATTGACACCTCTGGCTGGCAGTGTAACAAAGTGTTGTTCTTTTATCTGACTAATCACACATTTATACAATACTAGTCCCTCTGACTGACAGTATACCAGTTAAAGTATTTTTCTCTTTATTTAGACAGATGTATAAGATTGTGTTTTTTCCATTTACTCTGTATTTGTTGTATGAGAAAGACTGGATTGCATGCTAAGTGAAGGTGTTTATGATCATCTCCCTTCATGTTTTGTGTGATCTGGACAATGACCTGTTTATATGTTCATGTACTGAGCATTCTGTACTATTGCCTGTTATTTCTTCTTTCTCCTTTCATGTTTTGTGTGATCTGGACAATGACCTGTTTATATGTTCATGTACTGAGCATTCTGTATTATTGCCAGTTATTTCATCTTTCTCCTTTCATGTTTGGTGTGATATGGACAATGGCCTGTTTATATGTTCATGTACTGAGCATTCTGTACTATTGCCTGTTATTTCTTCTTTCTCCCTTCATGTTTGGTGTGATATGGACAATGGCCTAAACTGAATATTTTGGATTATTATCTATTATATTCCATATGTTGGAAAATTTGGATTATGAACTGTTAATAAATTTATTTAATGTACTTCCTGATTATTATTTGCTAATAAGTTCATGTAAAAGTAATTTTGGATTATCACATGTTAAATTCATGCAATGCTAATTCTGGATTATCAGATGTCAGTACTAGAAAGGGAGCTAATCATGGTATTATCACCATTGGTGAGGGCTAATTCTGTTGTCAATTTAAACACTTGGTAGAGATAGAATAAAATGCTTTTTAAAAATATATTTAAATTTTAAAATCATTAATTATAAAAAACCTTTATTGACTTATTTCATTATTAAAACTTACATTATTAACTATTTGTTATTACTTATTATCTGTGTATCTTTTATTTTGTGTCTTTTTTCTTACATTATTATCTATATGTATTAACTTTCTTTATTATCTATTAATCTTTCTCTTTCATTTTTTATCATCTGCTTTCCTGTCACTTTTATCATTGATAATTTATTATTATCTCTTAGCAATTTTTCAACAATGGCCCTTTTCGCTCCACTTGTGAGAAGTGTTTGGAAGAGATGAAAAACTATGCAGAACAGCTGAAGAAACTGAGCAAGACAGATAACTCTCTACAGAAACGCTATGAGGAACATCTGGACAAGTGGAATCGACTTAATGCCTTTTCTGATAAGCTTCACTTGCAACTTAAGCAACTCCCAGAGCGTTGGAAAGATTACAACCAGAGGTGAGGAATTGCAATTCAAATGTTTCTGTTCAACACTGAATCCAGAATTTAAACAAAAGAATATTTTAGCAGCTGATTAATACCATTAAAATGAAAATAATAAATTTATTATGGAGGTATTTAGTACCATTTTAAAATTAAAGTAAGAAATCTTTTTAGCAGCCATTTAGTACCATTCTTAAAATGAAATTAAGAAATCTGTCTTGCAGCTGTTTAATACTGTTCTTAACACAAAAGTAAGAAATCTGTCTTGCATCTATTTAATACTGTTCTTAACACAAAAGTAAGAGATCTGTCTTACATCTATTTAATACTGTTCTTAACACAAAAGTAAGAGATCTGTCTTACATCTATTTAATACTGTTCTTAACACAAAAGTAAGAAATCTGTCTTGCATCTATTTAATACTGTTCTTAACACAAAAGTAAGAAATCTGTCTTGCATCTATTTAATACTGTTCTTAACACAAAAGTAAGAAATCTGTCTTGCATCTATTTAATACTGTTCTTAACACAAAAGTAAGAGATGTCTTACATCTATTTAATACTGTTCTTAACACAAAGTAAGAGATCTGTCTTACATCTATTTAATACTGTTCTTAACACAAAAGTAAGAAATCTGTCTTACATCTATTTAATACTGTTCTTAACACAAAAGTAAGAAATCTGTCTTACATCTATTTAATACTGTTCTTAACACAAAAGTAAGAAATCTGTCTTACATCTATTTAATACTGTTCTTAACACAAAAGTAAGAGATCTGTCTTACATCTATTTAATACTGTTCTTAACACAAAAGTAAGAAATCTGTCTTACATCTATTTAATACTGTTCTTAACACAAAAGTAAGAGATCTGTCTTACATCTATTTAATACTGTTCTTAACACAAAAGTAAGAAATCTGTCTTACATCTATTTAATACTGTTCTTAACACAAAAGTAAGAAATCTGTCTTACATCTATTTAATACTGTTCTTAACACAAAAGTAAGAGATCTGTCTTACATCTATTTAATACTGTTCTTAACACAAAAGTAAGAAATCTGTCTTACATCTATTTAATACTGTTCTTAACACAAAAGTAAGAAATCTGTCTTACATCTATTTAATACTGTTCTTAACACAAAAGTAAGAAATCTGTCTTACATCTATTTAATACTGTTCTTAACACAAAAGTAAGAAATCTGTCTTACATCTATTTAATACTGTTCTTAACACAAAAGTAAGAAATCTGTCTTACATCTATTTAATACTGTTCTTAACACAAAAGTAAGAAATCTGTCTTACATCTATTTAATACTGTTCTTAACACAAAAGTAAGAAATCTGTCTTACATCTATTTAATACTGTTCTTAACACAAAAGTAAGAAATCTGTCTTACATCTATTTAATACTGTTCTTAACACAAAAGTAAGAGATCTGTCTTACATCTATTTAATACTGTTCTTAACACAAAAGTAAGAGATCTGTCTTACATCTATTTAATACTGTTCTTAACACAAAAGTAAGAAATCTGTCTTACATCTATTTAATACTGTTCTTAACACAAAAGTAAGAAATCTGTCTTGCATCTATTTAATACTGTTCTTAACACAAAAGTAAGAAATCTGTCTTACATCTATTTAATACTGTTCTTAACACAAAAGTAAGAGATCTGTCTTACATCTATTTAATACTGTTCTTAACACAAAAGTAAGAGATCTGTCTTACATCTATTTAATACTGTTCTTAACACAAAAGTAAGAAATCTACTGGGAAGCTACTTTGCACTTCAAAAAGTCTTCAAAGTTAAAACAAGGTATTGTTTGATTGGGAGCATTTTCCAAGCACTCCATAAAGAAGATAATTCCTTTGCAATGCTGGACTCAAGTATGTCATTAAAATTTTACTTCCATAGCTCACATTCTCACAGAGGTGAGGTAATAAGTTCAGACTTTTTTTTTTATCTCTTTCTGAGTTACAAATATGTTTCAGTCAGACACTGACAGGCTGGAAAAAGCGGTTATTAGTCAAACAAATTCAATCAGGTTACATGCTGACATTAATGAAACCATTTCATTCAGCTTGCTGGTTTATAGGAATATGGTCCAGAAGGAAATTATGAGAATTGGTGGCAATTATTTTTTTGTTGTTGATTCTTTCGGCAAGATGTGTCAGTTTAGCCTTTGATGCTTCTGTAGTGTAGTTGCAGTCACCTAATTCATTGCTTTTTCTCTTTTTAATGTAGGAGGTTTTTTCCCCATGCATATGTTTGTAGTGCACATAAATATGTTGTACATTATTTGTTTCATGAGGGAAATTCTCATTCTCTAGTATGGTCATGTGATTGTATTTTATAGGATTTTTTCCCCATGTATGTATTTGTAGTGCACATAAATATGTTGTACACTATTCGTTTCATGAGGAAAATTCTCATTTTCTAGTATGGTCATGAGATTGTATGGGGATGTAGGAGTGGTTTTTTTTCCCCAGGTATCTATTTGTAGTGCACATATATATGTTGTACATGATTTGTTTCATGAGGGAAATTTTTGTTCTCTAGTTCTCCATGTGATTGTATGGAGATGCAAGGAGATCTTTTAAAACTTTACTGAATTCTTTCCAGATGAGCATGTGTTAGGCTCTCCCTGCCTTGCTACTTTGTCTTTTTTGTCAAATTTTCCCCTCTTATGTGCATGTTTATTATTTATTGTGCACACATGTTTGCTTCTTCCTGACTGTGTCATACCATAAACTACATAATCAGCCATATCATCACCTTCATTTAAATTAACCTGAATGATAAAGCTTTTATGTCATTTCTTTGTGTTTTTAAGAGTCCATGGCATTTCAGACTGGATGAACACAGTAGAAAAGCTGATGAAAGAAATGGGAAAAGAAAGTGTTTCTAGTGAGGAATACAAAGAAATGCTTGCTCGTTTTCAGGTAAATCACAATAATTCATTCAAATTATCACTACTTTATCCATGAAATGAATACAAGATTTTATTATTTAAAATACTTTAATATTGTTATGCTTCGGGAAAGACTGCTGTCTTTATGACCCAGTTGGAAGAAAGAGGAGAACGTCTATATGTATAGGCATCTGTGTACATTTTTAGAGTCTGCTTGTCTGTACACAAGGCCATCTGTGTACATTTTTAGAGTCTGCTTGTCTGTACACAAGGCCATCTGTGTACATTTTTAGAGTCTGCTTGTCTGTACACAAGGCCATCTGTGTACATTTTTAGAGTCTGCTTGTCTGTACACAAGGCCGTCTGTGTACATTTTTAGAGTCTGCTTGTCTGTACACAAGGCCATCTGTGTACATATTTAGGGTCTGCTTATCTGTACATAACAGCACATGTGTACATATTTAGTTTCTGCTTATCTGTACATAACAGCATATGTTAGAGTCTGCTTGTCTGTACACAAGGTCATGTGTGTATATATTTAGATTTTACTTATCTGTACGCAAGGCCATCTGTGTACATATTTAGATTTTACTTGTCTGTATGCAAGGCCATATGTGTACATATTTAGAGTCTGCTTGTCTGTACACAATGCCATCTGTGTAGATATTTAGATTTTACTTGTCTGTGCACATTGCTATATGTGTACATATTTAGAGTCTGCTTGTCTGTTCACAAGGCCATCTGTGTACATATTTAGATTTTACTTGTCTGCACACAAGGCCATCTATGTACATATTTAGATTTTACTTGTCTGTATGCAAGGCCATCTGTGTATATATTTAGATTCTGCTTGTCTGTACATAAGACCATATGTGTGCATATTGAGATTCTGCTTATCTGTACATAACTAACAATATATGTTTACATAGAGTCTGCTTGTCTGTACATAACATCATCTGTGTACATATTTAGATTCTGCTTGTCTGTACACAAGGCCATCTGTGTACATATTTAGATTCTGCTTGTCTGTACATGAGGCCATCTGTTTATATATTTAGATTTTGTTTGCCTATAGAATAGGGCATCTGCATTGAAGAGGTTGATAATATGTAAATACATAATGATGAAATAACTCCTTAAGAATTTAAAGGAACCACTGATATGATTTTTCTTCTGGTGCACAGTTTATATCTTACAATTTATAAATATCTTACAATTTAATCAGTATAGATTTACAATATTGATGATTACCTATTGTCTGACTTTGAATACATTTGAATGTGTCTGAATACTGTTTTGTTATGCTTTCTGGAACAGCTCAGGGTAAAGAAAGATTAATGCTAAATATTTTTTTTCTAATTTTTGTCATTATTTAAGCTTATTTGTTAACATTATTATTGTCTTTTTCTTTTTACTTTAATCATAGCTTACATATTGGCTTTATATTTTATTTAGTCTAGTTTATTCTACATATAATAGGTTATGGTTTTGGTTTGTGTTTATGATTAAACTATCACTCTGAGTGTTTAAATTATGTCTGTTTATTATGCTTAGATAAGGTAAATATTCATTTAATTATATTTATTATTATTAACTTTACTTTTTCTCATCATACTTATTTCACCTAAATGTTTTACAGCACTTTATTTCAGTCTGTTTTGCATTATATTACTACAAACATTTTCATTTCTTTGTTTGATGCAGGTTTTGGGCAAGTAGTGTGTCAGTATAAAAACCTAAATAGGGAGTGAAAAAATGTTTTCTAATTTTTTTTTAAAGCTTGAACAATATAATTTTTTTTAAAAAGCTTTGTTGGTTTTAAAAGTTGATCACTTGTCTGGGATTAAGAAGATAATGTTTTTAAAGTATAGTTGGTTTTACAACCAGGACATTTCTCTGGAAATAAGTATATAATATTTTTATAGTAGGTTTCACAATCTGAGAAATTCTCTGGAAATAAGTATATAATGTTTTTAAAGTATAATTGGTTTACAAAAATGAGCAGTTTTCTGGAAATAAGCCTATTTTGTTTATAAAGTATAGTTGGTTTTACAAACTGAACAGTTTTTCAAGAAATAAGTATATAATGTTTTAAAGTGTTGTTGGTTTTACAAACTGAATTATTCTCTGGAAATAAGTATATATTGTTTTAAAAGTTTTATTGGTTTTACAAACTGAACAATTCTCTGGAAATAAGTATATATTGTTTTAAAAGTTTTGTTGGTTTTACAAACTGAACAATTCTCTGGAAATAAGTATATAATGTTTTAAAAGTTTTGTTGGTTTTACAAACTGAACAATTCTATTGAAATAAGTATATGCTTGTAAAGTATAGTTGGTTTTACAAACTGAACAATTCCCTGGAAATAAGTATAAAGTATAATTGGTTTTACAACTTGAAGAATTCTCTGGAAATAAGTATATATATATATTTTTTAAGTTTGGCTGTTTTTCAAGCCTGTACACTTTTTGAGAAATAAGAAAATAATGTTTTTAAAGTTTTGTTAATTTAAAAACTGCAACAGTTCTCTGGGAATAAAAAAATAAAATGAATAATGTTCTTGAACAGTTTTCTAAGAATGCCATGTTTTAAAAGTTCTTATTTTATAAACCTGAATAATTATCTTTTGTAATAGAGCATGTTTATAAGTTTTGTTGATTTAAAAACTGCAACAGTTCTCTGGGAATAAAAAAAAATAAAATGAATAACACGTTTTAAAAGTTCTTATTTTATAAACCTGAATAATTCTTTTTTGTAATAGGGTATGTTTGTAAGCTTTGTTGGGAATAAAATCCTGAACACTTCTTTAGAAATAAAATAATGCTTTACGGTTTCGTTCATATGAAATCCTGAGCGTTTCCCTGGAAATAAGCTAATGTTGAAAGGTTTTGTTCTTATCAAATCCTGAATGCTTTACTGGAAATAAAATGTTGAAAAGTTTTGTTGGGTTTCAAATTCTGAACACTTCTAATAATGTTGAAAAGTTTTGTTCATATCAAATCCTGAACATTTCTCTGGAAATAAATTGTTGAAAAGTTTTGTTCATATTAAATCCTGAATACTTCTCTAGAAAGAAAATATTAAGTTTAAAAGTTTTGTTCATATCATATCCTGAATGTTTCTCTGGAAATAAAATGTTTAAAGTTTTGCTCTTATCAAATCCTGAATGCATGTATGGAAATAAAAATAAGAATTTTATAATTTACAAGTTTTGTTTTGGCATACAGACCTAAGCAGTTTATTGGCAGTTTGTTTTATAGTCATGTAGTATATGAAATTAATGTACAAATTGTTTGTTTTTGACTTTATGTTGTGTCTTAGACTAGTTATCTCTTTTGTATTAATGCATATATTTCTATATTTTTTTCCTGTTTTATTAATGTTTTATTAATTTCATAGCTAGTCTGTTAACTTGTGGCATTTTAATAATAGTAGTTAAATTATGGTTGTCTAGTTTACTAGTTGTTAAATAAGTCAAGTTCATCATTTTTATAGTCTTGTAAATTTGCCTTATGGATTTATTGTTAGTTTTGACATACAATCTTAGTTTTCACTCTTTTATAATAGGTCACACTATAATCTTTACTATTTAGTAATTTGCTTGGTTGTGTCTGTTTTATCGTCATATTGTAACTTTACTGTTAATATTTTAAGTCTTGTTGGTTTTGTCCTTTTTTTTTATTATCATATTATCGATTTGATTGTTTAGTAGTTTGTTATATTTGGTTTTGTCTATTTTGTTTTCAATTATAGTTTTACAGTTTAGTCATTTGTGACAGTTAGTTTTGTCTTTTGTTTTCAGTTATAGTTTTACAGTTTAGTCATTTGTGACAGTTAGTTTTATCTGTTTTGTTTTCAGTTATAGCTACAGTTTAGTCATTTGTGATAGTTTTATCTGTTTTATTTTCAATTATAGTTTTACAGTTTAGTCATTTGTGACACTGACAGTTTTGTCTGTTTTGTTTTCAATTATAGTTTTACAGTTTAGTCATTTGTGACAGTTAGTTTTGTCTGTTTTATTTTCAAATTGTAGATTTACTCTTAAGTAATTTGTGACAGTTTTGTCTATTTTAATGTCATTTTGTATTCTTTACTGCTTAGTATTCTGTGACATTTAGTTTGACTATCATCATATAGATTTTACTGTTTACTATTTGTATCATTTTAATTTTGTCTGTTTTAAGGTTATTGTGTACTTTTTACTGTTTACCAATTCGTGACATTTGGTTTTGTCTGTTTTAAGGTTATTGTGTACTTTTTACTGTTTAGTCATTTGTGGCACTTAGTTTTGTGTATTTTAGCATCATATTGTAGTCTTTACTCTTTACTAATTCATGACATTTGGTTTTGTCTGTTTTAACATCATATTTTAGTCTTTAATGTTTAGCAATTTGTGACATTTGGTCTGTTGTAATAGGCTCTTGGTATTATTTACCATAATTAATTTGTAACATATTTTTTTCCAAAATGTCTTTAAGGTATTAATTTGAACCATTACATTTTGGGTGGAAAGAGGATTGTTTTGCTTTTTGTAAATATATTCAGTCTTGTCTTGAGTTTTTTCTTTTTTAAAATTTGGTTATTTAAGTTTACTCTTCCTCTTTGTCTAAGCCTTATTTATGTTTGTATTGATTTGTATCATTTAAATTTATTGTTTCTAGTGCATGAAACAAATTTACATGTTTTGCTTTGTAGGTTTTTCTGTATGTATTTTATTTTTTTTTGGGGGGGGGGGGGGAGGGGGAGGCCTATTTTTTGGAAATCTGTCTTAAAATCTGCTTGTACCTGAGATTGCCTTTCTCCAGTTAATACACTTTTTGGTATTTATTCTCATTTATAATTTGAGTTCTTAATCTAGTTTATAAAAAAAAAATATAGTCTGATTTGTGCCTTAGTCTGTTTTATATAAAATTAAAGTCTGATTTGTGCCTTAGTCTAATTTATACAGAATTATAGTGATTTGTGATTTGTGCCTTAACCTAATTTATACAAAATGATAGCTCACTTCTGTCTAATTTTCAAGTGTGTGCTTTTGCTTTGTTACAGTGTGACTAATTAACAGATTCTCTAGTAGAATCTTAGTTTTTTTTTTGTTTTTTTTATAGAAAACTCACTAGCTGTCTTTCTAGTTGAATCTGTGTCTAGTTTGCACACATTCTGGATGAATTTTTGTCTAGGTCTGTATCTGTGTCTAATTTATGTATTCTCTAACTGAATCTTTTTCTAGTTTAAAATTTTACCTGAATCTTGTTTACATTCATTGGCTGAATCTATCTTGTTTACACATTCACTGGCTGAATCTTTCTTGTTTACACACTTTCTTGTTTACACACTGTCTAATTCACAAGCTCTCTAGTTGAATCTGTTTAGTTTACAAACTCTCTAGTTGAATCTGTGTCTAGTTTACAAATTCCCTAGTGAATCTTTGTCTAGTTTACAAACTCCCTAGCTGAATCTGTGTCTAATTTACAAACTCCCTAGTGAATCTTTGTCTAGTTTACAAATTCCCTAGCTGAATCTGTGTCTAGTTCACAAACTCTCTAGTTGAATCTGTGTCTAGTGTACAAAACTCACTAGCTGAACCTTTTTCTAGTTTACAATCTCCCTAGCTGAATCTTTTTATGGTTTACAATCTCTTTAGTTGATTCCATCAGCTTTACAGACTAGCTAAATGCTGTACATGGTAGCTGAATTAATGATTGGTTTACAAACTCTCTAGATGAATGTGTATTTAGTTTACATTCTCTAGCTAAACCAGGGTCTAGTTTACAGACTCTTTAGCTAAGTTTGTATCTAAATCTAGACACTAGCTTAATAACCAGTATTTAGTTTACAAATTTTATGAGATTCTGTGATTGATTTAAAAGCTCTAGCTGAATCTCTCTAGTTGCAGATACAAGGTCTTTACCTTGTAGCTAAATCTGTGTCTAATTTAAAGTCCCTCTCTGGTTTTAATACACCGTTCACAGTTCTCTAAATCTAGCTGAATCTCTCTAGTTGCAGATACAAGGTCTCTACCTTGTAGCTAAATCTGTGTCTAATTTAAAGTCCCTCTCTGGTTTTAATACACCGTTCACAGTTCTCTAAATCTAGCTGAATCTTTAACTGTAAGTCCAAGAACAAATATGAATGTTCCATTGTGTTTTAACCTTCCTAACTAATTCTATCCTGTAATCTTTTTATTTGTCTTACCCTAATCTTTTTATTTTGTTTTTATTATTATTTTTACATGTGAATTTTGTCTTGACAATTATTTCACTTAATGATAAAATACTTTTTAATTACACACTTAGCTATAATGTATAATAGGCTATACAGTTATAAGCATAACTGGTTTAAAAACTAGAATGTTAGTATAACTGTTCTAGAAATTAGAATATTAGCTTTTATAACTGCTAAAGTGTTATAGAAACTAGACTGTTTGCCTTTATTCTAACTGCTTTAGAATGTGGAATACTGTCTTAGTATAACTGCTATAGAAACTAGACTATTTGTCTTAGTATAACTGCTATAGAAACTAGACTATTTTTCATAGTGTAACTAATATAGAAACTAGACTATTTTTCATAGTATAACTGATATAGAAACTAAACTATTTATCATACTGCTATAGAAACTAGAATATTTTTAAAGTATAACTGATATAGAAATTATACTATTTATCATACTGCTATAGAAACTATACTATTTGTCTTAGTATAACTGATATATGTTGGCTTAATTACCTGCTATACAAATGAGCAGTACAGTAAGATTAGCAGAGAACAGAATGGAATGGAGGAAACTGGTTGTTAGGTGCCCCAATGGTAAACAAGACTAAGCGATAGATAGAGATAGATAGATATAAATGAGTAGAGCTGTCAATTTTTTCTAAAATGCTGCCTGGGTACCCGGCCAGATTTTGAATGGGTATCCAGGAACTTAAAATAAAAGTTTGTGTTGTACATATAAAGATCATAACTAATTGTAAATCACTAGATGCACACCATTGGCTACTGAAACTGAAGCTACAAAATAAATTTAATTGATTTAAAGTCTAAATCTTTTTCTCCCTAGGTGAATTTGTTTTGGGGTGGATTTATTTTACATCCCTGGGTGATTTTATTTTAATCTGAGAGAATCCATTTCCTCCTCTTGGAGATTTTATTTTAAAATGAATCCACTGTAGAGAGACTGTTTGGGGGGAGGAGTTATTTTCCAACACTGGCACGATTTAGAAAGTCGAAATCTACCTGCAGAATGCGAGTGTGACCGGAGGGTGTGTGTGCTAAATTGAGCCACTAGTGCAGGGGCAGGCAAACTCCAGCCCATGGGCCAAGGCCTGCCAAGCTATTCACAATTAACATTGCCATCCGATTCATTGTAAGCAACATCATCCATCTCATTAACTTTTCATTGAAACTACTTTTGTTCTCATTTTATATTCTGAACTTTCTGGATTTTGTTACCTTTGGTCTCTATCCAGCCCACAAACTGTTCCAACAGTTTTATCCTGCCCGCTATCTTAAAAGTGTGCCTGCTTCTGTACTAGTGTCAGTTCTCTCATCTAAAGCCTGATTGGCTTGCTCTCCCTCTGTCAGTTTTCTTTGCACCCCATTTGCATTACCCATTTTTATGCCTCATCCTCAGCTGTGCAGTGCCCTAGCTGGTGTATAGACATATCAGCCATGTTATCACAGACACCCGTTCACAATTTTACTAACCGGGTATTAGCACTACAGCACTACAAATGAGTTTCTTTAGCTTAGTATAACTGTCATAAAAACTAAACTATTGGTTTAGCATAACTGTTATGTGTTATAGAACTTGAATATTTGTCCTAATTTGACAGCAATAGAATCTAAAATGTTGCTCATTATAACTGCTCTGAAAATTAGACTATAACTTGTGCACTGTGATAAATATTGAGAAAGTCTTATAGATTTTAGTTTTGCACTGCAGCATTCACTATATCAAACATAACAGAATGGTGGAAAATTTAAAAAAATTATAATCAGAACATTATTTTACAGGTTGTTTATCTTAATGTACATCAGATAAAATGGAACGATGGGGGAAAAAAATTAAATATAAGCAGGACACTACTTACATGAAGTTTATCTTAGAAGACATTTATTAAACAGAATGATGTAACATTTTAAAAATATAATCAAAACACTACTTTATTTTACAGGCAGTTTTATCTTAAAAGATATCAAATAAAATAGAATGCTTAAAAATTATAAATTATAATCTGAACACTACTTTATTTTATAGGCTGTTTATCTTAGAAGACATCAATGAAACAGAATGATGGAAAATTTTAAAAATATAATCAGAACACTATTATACAGGCTGTTTATCTTAAAAGACATCAAATAAAATAGAATGATGGAAATTTTCTAAAATTACAATAAGAACACTACTTTATTTTATAGGCTATTTATCTTAGAAGATATCAAATAAAATGGAAAACTTAAAACTTATAAATTATAATCAGAACACAACTTTATTTTACAGGCTGTTTATACTGCTGGAACGCTAATATTAATGTTGTTAAAGATGTGCTAATGAAATTATTCATTTTCAATGCACTATCACTCAAGGTATTATTATACATCTTTAAGACAAGACAATTAATAGCTCATTTTTATGTAGCATATAAGAATTCATTTTTATCAGTGCATATAATACATTTTTTTAATAGTAAATTAAAAATATACAGGAATTCAGTCACAAGTACTTTACAACCAAACAGTTAATATTTGGCTACTCTTACATATATTTTTGTTTAATTTTAGTTTATTATTTTAATTTGCTTTTTGTGTTTTAAAAAAAAAAAAAAACTGCTTCACTGTCATGTGACATTGCAGAAGGAGCTTCGTACCATTGACAAGCAAATGGAGGAGGGAAAACGACTGGAAAATAATCTGGAAGAACTTCTTCAAGATGCACCAGACTCAGATGCTGCCGCTGAACGCAAACGCCTGCGTGACGTGATGGCA
Source organism: Sinotaia quadrata (assembly GCA_028829895.1). Lineage (NCBI taxonomy): Eukaryota > Metazoa > Mollusca > Gastropoda > Architaenioglossa > Viviparidae > Sinotaia > Sinotaia quadrata. The sequence continues at coordinate 699,760 of CM054177.1, forward strand.
CGGTTCCAAGCCCTGCGACCTAGCATGGATACCACCTTGAGCAAGTCGTCAATCTTTTCTAAAGGTTTTGAATACCGTGACAACATAGAAAAACGTAGTAACTGGTTGGACAGTGCTCAGAAAATGGCCATGGAAAATCCACTCATTGACAGTCTGGAGGATGCCAGGGCTTACTTACAGGAGCATGAGGTATTTGGGCACCAAATTCTTGACTTACTGAATACCACATGATGACTTTAATTGTACACCTCATTGGCTTACTTACAGGAGCATGAGGTATTTGGGCACCAAGTTCTTGACTTACTGAATACCACACGATGACTTTAATTGTACACCTCATTGGCTTACTTACAGGAGCATGAGGTATTTGGGCACCAAGTTCTTGACTTACTGAATACCACACGATGACTTTAATTGTACACCTCATTGGCTTACTTACAGGAGCATGAGGTATTTGGGCACCAAATTCTTGACTTACTGAATACCACATGATGACTTTAATTGTACACCTCATTGGCTTATTGACTTCTTAAATAGTACTCTTCTTTGACTTCTTAAAATAGTATCCTTTGACTTCTTAAATAGTACCTTTCTTTGACTTCTTAAAATAGTATCCTTTGACTTCGTACAGAAGAAACATTTATGCTCTTTATAATCTTGTGAAATGTATATATGTGCTACTTACTAAACAAAATGCCCATTTTGCTTTTCAACATAATCTTCTCATAATCTTGTGACATCTTGCAAAGATGCGATCACTGAATTGGTTTTATTTAAATAAACCAAACATTTATTCTCCGTATGACATATTTGCAGGCTCTGATCACTAAATTGGAATCTGAGAAAGCCAACATTCAGGCAGACATTGAGGCTGGTAAACGTTTGCAGAAGGATCAAAATGCCCCATCGTTTATCTCACAGACAGTGTCAGATTTAGACCGAAAGTGGCAAGATACCAATCATCTAGCTCAGGCAAAACACAACAAGCTAAAGGTATACCAAGGATTTTCAGTTCATTCAAGTAAAACTCAGAAAGCTAAAAGCTAAATTGTTCTTAGTTAATTTAAGCAAAACATATTAGCTTAAAGAGATATGTTAAATTTTGATTTTAATTGATTTTATATAAGCAAAGTGTAAGAAGTTAAAGGCATGCCAAGTTCCTATGAGTTTATTTAAGCAAAGCATAATAAGTTAAAGGCATGCCAAGTTCTGATTTTATTTTGATTTTATTTAAACAAAGTGTAGTAAGTTAAAGGCATGCCAAGTTCTTATGAGTTTATTATTCAAGCAAAGCATAATAAGTTAAAGGCATACCAAATTCTTTTGAGTTTATTGAAGCAAAACACAATAAGTTATAGGTATGCCAAATTCTTCTTAGTTTATTCAAGTAAAGCGCATTAATAAAATCTAGTGTTCACAGTATATTCAAGTAAAACAGTAAGCTAAAGGTACTCACTATATTCAAGTAAAATATAGTAAGCTAAAGGTACACAGTATATTCAAGTAAAACATAGTAAGCTAAAGGTACTCAGTATATTCAAGTAAAACAGTAAGCTAAAGGTACTCAGTATATTCAAGTAAAACAGCAAGCTAAAGGTACTCAGTATATTCAAGTAAAACATAGTAAGCTAAAGGTACACAGTATATTCAAGTAAAATATAGTAAGCTAAAGGTACACAGTATATTCAAGTAAAATATAGTAAGCTAAAGGTACACAGTATATTCAAGTAAAACAGTAAGCTAAAGGTACTCACTATATTCAAGTAAAACAGCAAGCTAAAGGTACTCGGTATATTCAAGTAAAACATAATAAGCTAAAGGTATGCCTAGTTCTTCTGAGTTCAGCTAAATATCACATAATAAGATTAAAATATGCTGGATTGCTTTTAGTTTTAATATTGTAATCTAACAATTTTGTTAGTTTTCTTTGCATTTTGTTTGCTTTGTGGATGTATTTATGAACAGCTTTTATCTTTGTTTCACTTTTTTTTTTTAGCTCTGCCAGACATTTTAGTTTTATTCTTTCATAATAGCAAATGATGTTTTTAGTAGTTTTGACAGTGATAAGGAATGCATTTCAGTTGTGATGAAATTTCAGTCTGTATTGGGAATAATTTTGATTCTCTTCATAATGAATAATATAATAGTTTTAATACTGTAAGTAGCAATGTAAAACAGCTGACTTTTGCAACTAACACTAATACAGTTGATTATAGTAGTTAACAGTTGATTATTGCAAATGACTATGTAAGAATTAAATATTGCAATGAACAATGTTAAGTGTCGGTGTACAAATGCCTCTTTTCTGTAACAATGTAACAATTTGTTGCCTGCAGCAAAAGGTCAAGGACTGGGAACAGTATGAGGCAGAGAAGACGACTTTGGTGCAGTACCTGAAACAGGCAGAGGCAGATCTAGCGGCACCACCAGATACTCTTGCACAGGAAACAGCGCAAAAAGAGTTCCAGTCCAAAAAGGTCACTTTAACAGTTTACAGTATACTTTTATTAAACAGATTGCTTAATGAAATTAATTTAATTAAATTTTAAATGATTTATACCAGTATATTGAATATTTTTTTCTATTTAAGATATTGATGGGAGCTCAGACCACAATCTAGAATTTGTAAGGGAAGCTTGATTACAAGTCATCTCATATCATCTCTCATATTGAATTAGTTCAGTTAAGTTTCTCTTAAATTCTTGCAGGAGCTACAGAACACACTCAACAAACTGAAAGGCAGTTTGAGTGAAATGACTAAGCTCAATGCACTGCTGTGTGAGGGTGCCAGTCGAGAAAGGCAAGTCCCTCTGAAAGGAGAAATGACAGACATTGACAAACGGCTGGATAGTGTGGCCCATCGGTTGAATGCCAAGCTTGCTGACCTGGAAATGACTATTGCCAAGTGGAGCGAGTACTACAAGCGCATGAATAATTTCTGTGACTGGCTGAATGAGAGGGAGACCAAGCTGAATGATGTGTATGAAAACAAACAGGATTCACCAGAAAACCAACTGAAAAAAGCCGAAGTAAGGGGCAGTTTGCAGTTTGTATCTAGTCATTTCTTTAATGACTGTACATAATTATGAATAGTTGTTCAGTATTATTAAAACTGTTAATAAGAAGGGAAATTGTTAAACCTCTCCGGAGCAGAAGTGTGCTGAGTATGCCAAATTCTAGTTATTTATCTCTGATCATTTCTTTGCCGTTTATAATACATTACCATTAATCACTTATAATATATTCATTTGTCATTCATTACCAGAGCCTTGTCAGTCATTCTAGTGTCTGTAATCCTTTTAACTAGTATCATTCTTTTCTCAGTCATTCTAGTGCCTGTAATTCTGTTAACTAGTATCAGTCATTCTAGTGTCTGCAATTCTTTTAACTAGTATCATTCTTTTCTCAGTCATTTTGGTATCTGTAATTCTTTTAACTAGTATCAGTCATTCTTTTAACTAGTATCAGTCATTCTAGTATCTGTAATTATTTTAACTAGTATAATTCTTTTCTCAGTCATTTTAGTGTCTGTAATTCTGTTAACTACTATCATTCTTTTCTCAGTGATTCTAGTGTCTGTTTGCTATCTGTAGAGGTTTTCATTTGGGTGCCAACAACAGTTTGTATCTGTAGAGGTTTTCATTTGGGTGCAAACCAAAACACAATCTGCTTCCTGGGAACAAAAGCTACAATCTACTGCTATAGATGTTCTTATTTGGGACACACACAAAAATTGGTAAATGTCATGTTGACTTATTATGCCCATGTGCTACAGTTGCTATGTAGCTGGAATACCTCCCTTTTTGAGTTTAGTCTGCAAGCTTTGCCAATAAGGAAAAAAATGGTTAATAATACTGTCTCTCTGGTTATAGAAATAGTTAATAATACTGTCCCTCTGTTATATATAGCAATTGTTAATAATACTGCCCTTCAGGTAATTAGCAGTTATTTATTTGGTGACTAGATGGGTGCAGAGTTTTTGATGATAAAAATGTTAAAAAAATACTGGTGCTGAATAAATATACCAAAAAGTAACCAGTATTTGTTATAGATTACAATTTCTATCTACATCTGGCATTAGTGTTAGCAGCTATTCAGTAAAAGAAAAAGAGTGATCATATTAGAGCTTAAGGTTGCCCTTCACTCTCTGACTTGCTTCTTTGCTTTCCTTATAGTGTCATCTTTACCTCGCTACACCTTCCTACATGTGCCTCCATTTGCAGTGGAAATTTCTTCTAATAATTGACTGTATATTTCATCCAGGCTATCTCAAGTCAGGTGTATGAAAATCATGTAACTTTGGAAAACTTGGAGAAAGATGCAAAAGGAATGACCCAAAATTTCCGATCACGAGAGACAGCAGCCCTGAAGTCTAAACTCACCAGTGTTCGTCGTCAGTGGGAAAGTCTGTGTGCCCGAGCAAAAGATCGTAGAACAGCACTTTCTGGAAATGTGGCTCACTGGCAGCGTTATCAGTCACTGCATGAGCAGCTGTTGCCCTGGATACTGAAGGCAGAGAAGTACTGTGCAACAGAACTCCCCAAGTGCTCTTCTCTAGAAGATGCCAGAGATTTGTATGAACTCCATCAGGTGAGTAATGAGTCATATCTATATCTATCAGGTGAATAATGAGTCTTATATCCATATGAAACCCATAAAGTGAGTAATGAGTCATATCTGTATGAACTCCATCAGATGAATGATGAGTCTCATATCCATATGAATTCTATCAGATGAGTAATGCATCATTTTTGTATGAGCTCCATCAGTGAATTTTATATTTACAAATTGCTGCACTCTAGAATTGCAAACTCTGTCAGCTGTGTAATGAACCTTAAATCATGAAATTTCTCCACTTAGAACTACATACTCTGTCAATGGGCAATGTCTTTCATCATGAAATTTCTCCACTTAGAACTACACTCAGTCATTGGTTGATGTCTCTCATCATGAAATTTCTCCACTTAGAACTAAACTCAGTCATTGGTTGATGTCTTTTATCATAAAATGTGTCCACTTTAGAACTACACTCAGTCATTGGTTAATGTCTGTTATCATAAAATTTGTCCATTTTAGAACTACAAACTCTGTCAGTGGCAATAAGTCTTTTATTTTAATTGCTACACTCCAGAACTACAACTTAATCTCTGGGTAATGAATTCAATAATATCATGAAATTACATCACTTTACAACTACAAGCTCTATTAGTGAGTAATATATCACTTTACAACTACAAGCTCTATTAGTGAGTAATATATCACTTTACAACTACAAGCTCTATTAGTGAGTAATATATCACTTTACAACTACAAGCTCTATTAGTGAGTAATATATCACTTTACAACTACAAGCTCTATTAGTGAGTAATATATCACTTTACAACTACAAGCTCTATTAGTGAGTAATATATCACTTTACAACTACAAGCTCTATTAGCGAGTAATACATCATGAAATTGCTCCAATCTAGAAGTACAACTTCCTTCAAGGTGATGATCATTGCATCCCAGAGAAACAAATCATGAATTGTTCACTATAAAGCATTCCAGAGAAACAAATCATGAATTGTTCACTATAAAGCATTCCAGAGAAACAAATCATGAATTGTTCACTATAAAGCATTCCAGAGAAACAAATCATGAATTGTTCACTATAAAGCATCCCAGAGATCTGAAAGGACCCCACTAGGGGGTAATCACTCTTTTGGCTTTTCATTTCATACATTTGTGCAGGAATTTGTAAAAAGCCTGCCTTGCTTAAGCAAGAAGTCATATATTGCTTGTTGAATGAAATAATTTAACACACATGCATAATACTATTTTGGTCTGCCAGGCTTTTCTCCAAGAGTGTGAAGAGAATCTACCACTCTTTGACAAGATGAGTACTGAGGCTGGTTATTTGATGGAACAGCCAAACATGGCAAGAGAGCTTGACAACATTCAGAAGCGCTGGGGTGGCATCCTGACATCCTCAGAGGAGCGCTCTCATCGAGTTGAGAAAATGTTTGGGGCATGGACTGCATATACCAATGAATTAGAGAACTTCCAGGAGAATCTGGATAAACTTCAGAACCGACTGGCATCTGACCCAAATGTTGGCACCACTGATGTACAGGTCTTGGAGCATGAACTAGCATTAGCCAAAGTGAGAAGATTTTTGAGCACATTTTCATTTCACAGGATTTATAATGATACTCTATATCATATCATATTTATGGTGACCTGCATTACCATCTCATTATAATGCCCTATATCACATTAATTAATTAATTAGTTATAATTATCTCACTTATAATGCCCTATATCACGTTAATTAATGTGATATAGTTATAATTAGTTATAATTATCTACATTATCATAATGCCAAATTAACCTGCATTGTTAACTCATAGATTTGGTAATGACCTCATTATCATATTTTACTACTTATAATGATCTACATTATCTTAAGATTTATAATGACCTACTTTAAAGTATGATTTATAATGACCTATATTACAATTACTTTATAACAACCTACATTGTAATCACTTTAATTATCCACATTATCATATTGCAGGATTTTGACTCACATCATCACCTCATAGGATTTATAATAGATGCATTATTGTATCAGGAATTATAAGGGCTGACATTATCATCTAAATAGGGTTTGTAATGATCCTATTATTATTAATATCTTTGCTCATTGCAAAATAAAATGTTTCATTCAGATGGAATATGACCTGTATGATTATCTTTACTCATTACACATTTCTAATGATCTTTATTATTTTCAATTATATTAGGACCAGATGTTGTCTATAAACTTTAGCCTATATTATTCACTCATTACAGGATAAAATATTACCAGTAACCTATGCTATTATGTACATTACACACTCACACTCTTGCAGGATAAAATAATACCAGTAACCTATGCTATTATGTACATTACACACTCACACTCTTGCAGGATAAAATATTACCAGTAACCTATGCTATTATGTACATTACACACTCACACTCTTGCAGGATAAAGATATTATATTGTTACTTTCAGTCATTTTTACAAAATTAAAAGATAGACTGATACTATTTTAACTCATTACAGCATAATTAGTCACAATATTCCAGTCTGATCAGAGGTTGTCAAAGATCCCATTCATTTCAGGGACAGTTATTGACAATTACTAAATTAGATGATTTTTATTTGCTTTTCCTCAGTCTTGGCATGATGAAATAATGAACTTTGTTCATATCATCATTTAGATATTTATTTAGATTAACTATGTCTCAGAATAAATAGAAGAATGTTTGTCATATTAATTAGACTGACTCTAGAGAAAGTGTCATATTAATTAGACTGACTATAGAGAATGTGTGTCATATTAATTAGACTGACAATAGAGAATGTGTGTCATATTAATGTTTTAATTACATTTTGTTTTAGTTTAATCTTGTAACATTGGAATTTGCTCTTTACAAGGCTTTGCAAGAAGAGATACGCAGTCAACAACCACACCTGAATGCATTACAGCGTCAGTTTGAACAACTGCAACCATACACCAACCCTGAGGGTCTGCAAGTCTTGAGATCCAAGCAAGATTCCATTCGCAGAAGTTTTGAGGATGCAAATGCTTCTGTTGCTGAACGGCAGAATACACTGGCATCAGCTCTGCAACACCGACGAGACTTTTATGGTCGACTGCACGACATGGAAAAGTGGACTAAGAAAGTGCAGCGCAGGCTGGACTCCAGCAGTGAAGTGTACACTGATGAAATTGGAGACACACTTGCCAAGCTAAAGGTATTAACTTAATGAGTATGGAATTTGTTTGCACATTATTTAATCTCTTGTTAAACTTTGAATTGTCTGTGTTTTTTCACAATTTATTATTAATGCAGTGTAATCTTTACAGAAATGAAATATTTTTATCCTGTAAGTGATTCATGTTAAATGGATTGACTCTTCAGTGAAACAGTTTATTATATACTGTTTTCATAAAACTACTTTTAAGCTAGAAAATCGAAAATGTAAAATAGAAAAATACATAATTTAATTATTTATGACTTAATGTTGTAAGAATTTTCCAGTAGCTGATGTCATGAAAATAATTCTTTTCTTAAACTTCCAATAGGTCCTAAAAAATTTCCAGTAGCTGATATCATGAAAATAATTCTTTCCTTAAACTTCCAACAGGTCCTAAAGAAATTTCCAGTAGGTCTGATGTCCTGAAAATAATTCTTTTCTTAAATTTCCAACAGGTCCTAAAGAAAGAATGTAGTGAGCAGGATCCATCCTTCCAGACCCTGCAGGAAGAGTTCAAGAACTTGATACAGAACTGCAGTGAAGAAGAGCGTGCTGTGCTTTTGGAGCGTTTTGACAAGGTAGTTGAGGACTACACCAAGATTGAGGACCTCATTGGAGCACGAGAAGGACTTTGTGAGCAGTGGGGCAAATACAGTGAGACACACAAAAACACTCAGGCCAAGCTGAAGCTGTTGCAGACACGCTTGGCTGCTCCTGATATACAAGAGAAAGAAGTGAGTTTAAAGGAGTATAAAAGGGTCTATACGTGCAGTTAAGAGAGCATAGAAAGTGTCCTATAAGTGCAGATATGCTTTGCTTTCATGAGTTTAAGAGAGATTATAAATGTCCTATACAGACATGCTTGGCTACTCATGAGTTTAAGAGATTATAAATGTCCTATAAATGCAGACATGCTTCGCTACTCATGAGTTTAAGAGATTATAAATGTCCTATAAATGCAGACATGCTTCGCTACTCATGAGTTTAAGAGAACATAGAAAGTGTCTTGCTTGACTGGTCCTAATATACAAGAGAAAGATATCTTGTAAATGCGGTACACGCTGTATTGGAGGTTCTAGGTTGTCCAGTAGAAAGAGGTGAGTTGAAGATAACCCACAAGTATTGCAATAAATACAGGCAGACATCATTCTACATTCTTTACAGTCCAGGCATTAACTGTTTATTCCTTGGTACACCATATTCCCACTAATAATTATAATAGTGTATACTGAGCCAGAGTGAACACCACTAAAAGGGTGACACTGACATTGCCCTAAACAGATAGAAAGCGGTGCTTTATCAGACTCAAAAGAAGTGCTTCACTATCACAGGTCCTCTATTCTTTCTTGTTTGTAACACTTTAGTTATGATTTTTTAAATTTTATATGTCAAAGCCTATTTCAGCTATCTTTAATTCATTTGTTAATTTTTCATGTTTTTAGTTGTCAAAAAGAATTACAAAGGTCTTATTTTGTCTACTTGTATGTGACAAAAATAACCGCTAAGATATTAATTAGGTGGCAAAAATAACTGTGGAGGTTTTAATTTGTCTACATTTAAGAAGCAAAAATAACTGTTGGGATCTTGTCTACATATTGGTAGCAAAAATAACTCAAGATCTTGTCTACTTATATATGGCAAAAGTAACTGTCAAGATCTTGTCTACTTTAGATGAAAAAAGTAACAGTCAAGATCTTGTCTATTTATAGGTTACAAAAATAACTGTCAAGATCTTGTCTACTTATAGATGGCAGAATTAACTGTCAAGATCTTGTCTACTTATAGGTGGCAAAAATAACTGTCAAGATCTTGTCTACTTATAGATAGCAAAAATAACTGTCAAGATCTTGTCTACTTATAGGTTGCAAAAATAACTGCTGAGATCCAGGAGTTGAAGAAAAGCATGATCAAGTGGAATCATGAAGCTGAATCACTGGATGAAATGTTGACAACTGCTCAGATGGTTATTAAGGATCGAGCTACACAGAGAACATTACGCTTTTCCTCAGAAATCCAGGTATAATAATATCACACAGTTATTGTTGTCAGACACTCAGATACAAAACTATTGCACTCATTTGTTATCAGATGGCCAGATTCAACACTAATACAGTCATTTGTGGTCAGACTTCCAGATATAAATATATCATACACATTTGATATCAGATATCCAGACACAAAACTAACACACCTATTTGATGTCAGATATCCAGATACAAACCTAATCACAATCATTTGATGTCAGATATCCAGATACAAAGTTAGCACACTCATTTAATATCAGACATCCAGATACAAAACTAGCACACCCATTTGATATCAGATATCCGTATACAAAGCACACTCATTTAATATCAAACATCCAGATACAAAACTAGCACACCCATTTGATATCAGATATCCATATACAAAGTTAGCACACCCATTTGATGTCAGATATCCAGATACAAAACTAGCACACCCATTTGATGTCAGATATCCAGATACAAAACTAGCACACCCATTTGATGTCAGATATCCAGATACAAAACTGTCACAACTTACTTGTTAGACATCCAGATACAAAACACACTCATTTGTTATCAGACATCCAGATACAAAACACACTCATTTGTTATCAGACATCCAGATACAAAACACATTTGTTATCAGACATCCAGATACAAAACACACTCATTTGTTGTCAGATAACCAGATACAAAACACACTCATTTGTTGTCAGATATCCAGATATAAGTTATTTAATTCTTTTGTTGTCAGATATCCAGATTCAGCACTGACACAGTCTTTTGTTTTCAGAAATTCAGGTCTTTATCACACTCCGTTTTCTTAGAAATTCACATTATTATCATAATCATATGTTTTCAGGAATTTAAGTAATTTTCATAAATCAGAAATGTAGGTCACTTTCAAATTTTTTGCAGTTAGAAATTTAGGTCACTATCAGTTTTTTCATCAGAAATTTATTTCTTGTTTTTCTTAGAATATCAGTCATCACATTTTTTTGTTGTAAGAAATTTTGGTAAATATTATAATTAAAAAATGTCATTGCCAAAATATTTTGTTGCCAGAAATTCAGGTCATTATCACTACACTCTTATGTCATCAGAAATTCATATCATTATTAGTTTTCTTTGCAGGAATTCTGGTCATCATTACACTTTTATCTATAGAAGTTCAGGTTATTGGTTATGCATAAGTATATAGTCTAAACTATGCACAATATATTATTTATATAATATTTAACCTGTAGATGTATGTTTTCAGTCACTGGCAAACAGGCGTTACATGCTACATTTTTTCCTGCCACTGTAGACTTTAACACTTGGTTTCTTGTGCAGGCACTGGAGAACTTGTGTGACTCTGTGGGACAAACAGCACTTCAGAAAGAAGAACAGTTGAGTGAATTGTTGCAGTTGAGTGATAACTTTAGTCAGCGCAAGGACACCCTAGTGAAAACTCTCCAACAGGTGGAAACCAGAATTGCTGCTGCCAAGGTCAAGCAGTCCTCCTTGCAGGGTATCCGAGACCTTATCAGTGAAATAGAGGTCAGCTGCAAATTAATTTGCATTATTCATTCATATAATAATGAACCCATACTGATAAGATTAGCTTCTTTTAGGTTAAAGAGTTATTGCTGTTCCAAAGGCATCCCTGACAACAACATTGATAGATTAACTCCTTTAAAATATACAATCCATGTTGTCCCAAGGACATCCTTGGCAACGCTGGTAGGTTAGCTCCTTTAAAATATACAATCCATGTTGTCCCAAGGACATCCTTGGCAACACTGGTAGGATAGCTCCTTTAAAATATACAATCCATGTTGTCCAAAAAATCATCCTCGACAACACTTATAGGATAGCTCCTTTTTATATATAAATGTACAATGTATGTTGTCCCAAGGACATCCTTGGCAACACTGGTAGGATAGCTACTTTAAAATATACAAGCCATGTTGTCCCAAGAACACCCTTGGCAACACTAGTGGGATAGCTACTTTAAAATATACAATCCATGTTGTCCCAAGAACACCCTTGGCAACACTGGTAGGATAGCTACTTTAAAATATACAAGCCATGTTATTCCAAATGCATCTGTAACAATAGCATTGGGAGACACATGCAACCACACTTCCCTGCCTCTTTTTGCGCAAGGCAACTGAAAATAATTTTCTCTCTAACTTTTAACCTTGCTGGTTGATGATGTGTATGATGGCAATGCATATAGTACGTTGTTTGAAAGTCACTCATAGTTTGCTATTTGGAGTGTCACCTTTCATGTCTGTTATAATAGTTTCTGTCTAATAGCACTCTGGATTGTCTCCCTTCACGTCTGTTATAATAGTTGCAGACCGGATTATCTCCCTTCATGTCTTTTATAATATTTACTGTCTTATAGCACATTGGATTGTCACCTTCATGTCTGTTATAATAGTTGCTGTCTCATAATACATTAGATTGTCACCCTTCATGTCTAATATAATAGTTGCTGTCTTACAGCAAATTGGACGGTCACCCTTCATGTCTGATATAATAGTTGCTGTCTTACAGTAAATTGGATTGTCACCCTTCATGCTTTTTTTGTTATGGTTGCTTGTCTAACAGTACATATTGAGTGTCACCCTTCATGTCTGTTGGCTGCTTGTCTAACAGTACATATTGAGTGTCACCCTTCATGTCTGTTGGCTGCTTGTCTAACAGTACATATTGAGTGTCACCCTTCATGTCTGTTGGCTGCTTGTCTGACACTATAGGTTCCAGTGTTGACCTTAATGCTTGTTGTGTCATTTGATTGTCTGTCATCTTCTTTGTTGTCTTTGGTTGTTTGTCTGACATTGCAAAGTCAGTGTCATCATCTTGTGTGTTGTTCACCAGTTGCTTTCTTGACAATGTATGTATGAATTTCACCCTTTATGCTTATTGTGTTTGTTTGCTTATCTTACAGTGTATATATAAATGTCATCCTTCCCTGTACATTGAATGAGTGTCATCCTTCATGTGCATTATGTTTACTTGCTTTTCTTACACTATATGAATATGTGTCAACCTTCATGTGAATTATGTTTGTTTGCTTATCTTACAGTGCACATATGAATGCCATCCTTCATGTTTGTTTTAGTGGCTTGTAATTGTAAATTTTGAGCTATCACTTGAGATTAGGCAACAGAGGGACAAATGATAATTATGACTTTTTGGGATTTTGAAGTTTATTATTGTTCTTTCCCTATTGTTTACTTGTGTTTTTTAAGTGCAGTGAACTTAGAAAATAAATTTTTTAGTAAAATAAATGATAAAGTATTAGAACTCGTTTTTGCATGACCTGCTAGGGGCTGCCATTAGGAATTTAATTCACATTAAGGAAACTGATTTCTGGATGTATATTAACAGTGGTCTAAAAGAGTTAGATAGAAAAATTAGGTAAACTTCCAGTTGTTTTCATAGTTTTAGACCACAACCTAATAGATGAACTTCCAGTTGTTTTCATAGTTTTAGACCACAACCTAATCCTATTAGAATGGAATTTTGAATGTCACTATAAGGACATAGTTATAACATTTCCAAAGAGTCCATTTCACTTTTTATTGTATTTCAACTTTATCATTTGCCTTTTAAACCAATCCTGAAGTTATTGTAATGATCAGTTTATAACTGGATTCTTTCTTTGATAGTTTAATCATCCCTGAAGTTTACTATTTAGTTTATAACTGGATTCTTTCTTTGATACTTTAACCAGCCCTAATAATCTATATGTTTGATCTTTTGCCGGTCCTAATGGACTCTTTGATATTTTTACCAGTCCTAATGGACTATATATTTGATATTTTGCCAGTCCTAATGGACTCTGATATTTTTACTAGTCCTAATGGACTCTCTTTGATATTTTTATCAATCCTAATGGACCTTTTATTTGATAATTTTATCAGTCCTAAAAATTAATGTTCACTTTTTAAATGAACCTTCTCTTTCACATGTTTATCAGTCACTGTATTGTTCATTTGGTAAATGGACTCTCACTTTCATCACTTTTTTCATTCTTGAAGTGAATTGAATTGCAGGTCAATTTCCATCTTGTATTATTTTTCATTTAATTTTTTTATTATAAGCTTTCTTGAAATCATATGCAATGTTACATGCATGTTTGCTCTTTATTTAGAATACTATTAACTTCAGTGTGTGGATCATCTATGTTAATTTTAGCAAGCTTTTATTATTTACTTTTAGCTGTTTCTTTTTTAATTACATTTTTTAATTTAAAAACTATTTCTGACTGAATTAAAAATACTCTAATATTTTTAAGTGCTCCTCCCTTTGATTTAACTCAGCAATATCTTTATATTGCAGTGCTGATGAGGTTTTACTTTGCTTAATACTGAAAATGGTGTTTTTATAGGTAACACATTTTATTTATTTCAGGATATTAGAGATGATATGTTTTCATCCAATCCTGAGTATGAACAACTGCGAGAGCTTGGCCGGCAGATCATGCAGTCTGACCCCAGTAAGGTTGAGCAAGTACAATCTCAACTTGCCAAGGTAAATCAACTCTGGGAACGTGTGCAGGCCCAACTTGGCCAACAACACCAGAACTACAGTGGTATTGCCAATCTCTGGCAGACGTACAATGATTCCAAACAGGGAGTGGGTCGGATGCTGGAGGACGTGTCTCCCCTTGTTGATAAGCAATTAGCCTGCAGCAGTCAAGTAGACGTGAAGCGTTCTCTTGACCAGCACAAGGTCAGTCTGTGATTATGTTGTATAATACAGAAGACTGCAGTTGCCATCATTGATAGTGTATAGTTTGAGTTTTTGAAAACACTTTCATTGTTAATGTCCAAGGCTATCTGATCTGATTCAGAAAATATTTATAATAAATGCTAATGAAGGTTAATAATAAAGATGTTCAGGAAATAATTAAGGTAATTTGATTTGCTTACTAATATGAATATTTTAAAAATAATTAAGAAAATTTATGTTTCACGATATTTCATAAAGAATACTAGATGCTTAATTTGAGCTCTAATGATGTCATATTTATTAAGAGATTGAGCTCTAATAATGCCATATTTAGTTTTTAGAATGAGCTCTAATGATGTCATATTTATTATGAGATTGAGCTCTAATGATGTCATATTTAGTTTTTAGAGTGAGCTCTAATGATGTCATATTTATGAGATTGAACTCTAATGATGTCATATTTAGTTTTTAGATTGAGCTCTAATGATGTCATATTTATTTTGAGATCGAGCTCTAATGATGTCATATTTATTTTTTTAGAATGAGCTCTAATGATGTCATATTTAATTTTAGAATGATCCCTAATGATGTCATATTTATTTTTTAGATTGAGCTCTAATTATGTCTTTTTTTTTTTTTAGAATGAACTCTAATGATATCACATTTAGATTGAGCTCTAATGTCATTTTTAATTTTAGACTGAGTCTTAGGATGTATTATTTCTTTTTTTACAATAAGCTATAGGATGTCTCATTTGTTTTTTACAATAAGCTATAGGATGTCTCATTTGTTTTTTTACAATAAGCTATAGGATGTCTCATTTATTTTTTACAATAAGTATAGGATATCTCATTTGTTTTTTACAATAAGCTACAGGATGTCTCATTTGTTTTTTACAATAAGCTGTAGGATGTCTCATTTGTTTTTTACAATAAGCTGTAGGATGTCTGAAACTGATAATATATAAGATTAGCAGAGAACAGAATGGAATGGAGGAAACTAGTTGTTAGGTCATCAGTGATGCCCCAACGGTAAACAAGACTAAGGGATAGATAGATAGAGATAAGATGTCTCATTTCTTTTTTAAAATAAGCTAGATGATGTTATATTTCTTTTTTAAAATAAGCTATAGGATATCTGATTTCTTTTTTAGAGTGAGCTATAGGATATCTCATTTCTTTTTTAGAGTGAGCTATAGGATATCTCATTTCTTTTTTAGAGTGAGCTATAGGATATCTCATTTCTTTTTTAGAATGAGCTATAGGATATCTCATTTCTTTTTTAGAGTGAGCTATAGGATATCTCGTTTCTTTTTTAGAGTGAGCTATATGGTATCTCGTTTCTTTTTTAGAGTGAGCTATAGGATTTATCGTTTCTTTTTTAGAGTGTGCTATAGGATATCTCATTTCTTTTTTAGAGTGAGCTATAGGATTTATCGTTTCTTTTTTTAGAATGAGCTATAGGATATCATTCCTTTTTTAGAGTGAGCTATAGGATTTATCATTTCTTTTTTTAGAATGAGCTATAGGATATATCAATTCTTTTTAAAAATAAGTATAGGATGTCAGTTCCTTTTTAGAATGAGTTCTAATGATGTCATCTTTCTTTTTTATAAAATGTTCTAATAACATTTTTTTCCCATTTAAATGAATTGTAATCATGTCATGTTTTATTGTTTAGACTAAATTATATGGAATTCATGTTTCTTTTTTTAGACTGAGTTATAAATATTTATTTTTTTATTATTTAGACTATGTTAATAATGATTTCTTTTTTCTTTGTTTAGACTGAGTTATAAAGAATTAATATTTCTTTCTTTAGACTGAGACCTTACAATGTCTTGTTTTATTCTTTGGACTATAAGTTATGAGGAATTCATTTTTCTCTGCTTAGAATGAATTCTAATGATGTTTCTGTTTCTGTTTTATCTGATGTTAAAACAGAACTGTATTTGTCTGCAGATATCTAGAATATTTTGTTCAGGCCTCTTGTATTATAGTTTCTTTGTGAACAGACAATATGCATACATTATTCTTGTTTACAAAATGCATAGTATTCTTCTTACAGAAATGCATTACTTGTAATTATTTACAGAGTGGGCAGTACAATCTACTTATCTGTCCAAATGAGTTCAATCATATTTATTTACAGAATTAATTTAAAAACTTATTTGTCTCTACAATGTATGCAGCAGATTCTGCCCTGCTCGTACATTTCCAAATTGTGAACTTTCATACACACAGAGAAGTTAACATTGCATTTTTTCCTGTCCCCTAAAATTCTCCATTCAGTGAACTTTCACAAACACAGACAAGTTAACATTGCTTTTTTTCTGTCCCCTAAAATTCTCCATTCCGTGAAAAGGTGCAACAGATGGAATTAGTGCATAATAGTTCTATCAATACAGTGTAGATGGCATTAGTACAAAATAGTTCTATGAACACACTGTAGATGGCATTAGTACAAAATAGTTCTATGAATACACTGTAGATGGCATTAGTACAAAATAGTTCTATCAGCACACTGTAGATGGCATTAGTGCAAAATAGTTCTATGTATACACTGTAGATGGCATTAGTGCACAATAGTTCTATCAACACACTGTAGATGGCATTAGTGCACAATAGTTCTATGAATACACTGTAGATGGCATTAGTACAAAATAGTTCTATCAGCACACTGTAGATGGCATTAGTGCACCACTCTCTGCTTCCTACCAAACCAAGTTCATTTCTTGTTGTGATATTGTTCACAGCATTTATGACAGTGATAGCCCTACCTCCCACTCTTCCACCAAACCAAGAGCCAGTTCTTGTGGCATTGTTCACAGCAGTTATGCAGTTATAATGATAGCAATGCCCCCCCCCCCACTCCCACCAGCAATGTAATGTGTGTGTGAGTATGTGTGTGTATTGTTGTGGCATTGTTTGTAATGGTTACAGCAGAGATAGCATTAAGGTCTCACTGTGTGTTTTGAGCAAGTTGTACAAATGTACTTACAAACAGACTAAAACCATTATGTCCATTAAGTATAGCAGTACTGTATCATGTCTCTTCGGAAATGTGTCATATGGAACTTGTGTGCAGAATGTATCAAATCAGTCATACAAAGATCTTTTGTGAGACCTTTGTTTGTTTGTTTTATACAAAGATCTTTTGTGAGACCTTTGTTTGTTTGTTTTATACAAAGATCTTTTGTGAGACCTTTGTTTGTTTGTTTTATACAAAGATCTTTTGTGAGACCTTTGTTTGTTAGTTTTATACAAAGATCTTTTGTGAGATCTTTGTTTGTTTGTTTTATACAAAGATCTTTTGTGAGACCTTTGTTTGTTTGTTTTATACAAAGATCTTTTGTGAGACCTTTGTTTGTTTGTTTTATACAAAGATCTTTTGTGAGACCTTTGTTTGTTTGTTTTATACAAAGATCTTTTGTGAGACCTTTGTTTGTTTGTTTTCTAAAGAATGCAGAGTTTGAGTTGCACGCCAATCAGACTCAACTTGACCACATGAATAGCAAAGGTATGCAGCTGTTACAAGAACTGCGTCAGATACCCAACTTCAACGCTAATGTCATGGAGCAAGACCTGGACAAGATTAATCTCCGGTGGGAAACAGCCAACAAGGTAATAGTGGCCACATGATGTGCAAAATAATGTCACAGTAAGATTTATGTTATCCTATGTTACTATACACAAGATAAAATACTGATATAGGACAATATACACAAGATAAATACTGATATAGGACAATATGCACAAGATAAAATACTGATATAGGACAATATGCACAAGATAAAATACTGATATAGGACAATATGCACAAGATAAAATACTGATATAGGACACTACACACAAGATAAAATACTGATATAGGACACTACACACAAGATAAAATACTGATATAGGACACTACACACAAGATAAAATACTGATAAGTGATATAGAATGATATAGATAACAGCATGTCTGACAACTTATCTGACAGTGTATAATATGACAAACTTGTCATTTTAATGATGAATATCTGGCATATTGAAATTGAAGATTTACCTCAGACAGTAATAATAATGATAATAACATTTATCTCAGACAATAATAATGATAATAACATTTATCTCAGACAATAATAATAATGATAATAACATTTACCTCAGACAATAATAATGATAATAACATTTACCTCAGACAATAATAATAATGATAATATTTACCTCGGACAATAATAATGATAATATTTACCTCAGACAATAATAATGATAATAATATTTACCTCAGATAGTAATAGTAATGATAATGACTTAATAGAGCAATTAGTCTTATTAAAACCTCTTCACTTTTTACAATATTTGCTCCTAAAATTTACACACACACACACACACACACACACACTCTCACATATATTGTTTTTATTTATTGTAGGTGGTAAATGAGCATAAGGAGAACCTTGAGGCTCAGTTGGTCTGCTGGGATCAGGTGACCTCTGGTAAAGATGAAGTTGGGGGATGGGTGGCCAGCATGCTTAGTAAACTGGTTGAAAGCACACGTCATTTTGATGATGCTGTTAGTGTTGAGGCACGACTAGCAAAATTCAAGGTAAGCATGGTCACTTTCTTAAATAAAGGTTACATCTTTGTTTTCTTATAATTTTCTAAAATATTTCATTCTCCATACTTGCTTGTATTTCATTTCTGATTCAGTAATATGTGCAATCCACTATGTATGATCACTATTATTCTTATGTTACTCTTGCTATCCTTCAAGTTTAAAAACAAGAGATTATTTGTTCTGTGCTAGGAAATACATTATGGATTTCTTAAAATAATCAAGTGATCATGACTTATATAGAAATAGCTATAAGTACTCGTGTTTGTTGGATAATATAAAAATTATTGTGATAATCATAATTCTTGGGTTATATAAATATTCATGTAAATGTTGCAAGTTATCACAGTAGCATATTTAGTTTGACAGTTTGTAAAACAACTAGTGAGTCCTTAGTTTGACATCTGTACAGTTTGACAGGAGCACTTACATTGACACTTATACATGTGACTAATAAGTAGTGAGCACTTAGTTTGACATCTGTACAGTGTGACAAACAACTAGGAGACTGACAACACAGGAGCACTTAGTTTGACAATTAGGAGACTGAAAACATAGGAACACTTAGTTTGACAATTAAGAGACTGAAAACACAGGAACACTTAGTTTGACAATTAGGAGACTGAAAACACCTGGAACACTTAATTTGACATATGTACAGTGTGACTAACAAAAACAGGAGCACTTATTTTGTACAGTGTAACTAACAAGTAGGAGACACTGACAACACAAGAGCATTTAGTTTGACATCTGTACAGTGTGACAAACAAACACAGGAGCACTTATTTTATACAAGTAGGAGACTGACAACACAGGAGCACTTAACTTGACATCTGTACAGGTGACTAACAAGTAGTGAGCACTAAGTTTGACATCTATACAGTATGACTAATAACTAGGAGACTTATAATACACACACAGGAGCGCTTAGTTTAACATTTATACAGCATGACTAATAACTAGGAGGCTGAAAATCAGCATCACTTGATTGATATGTCATCATTGTGCTATCAGGTTGATATTTTGGGGCACATAACATCAAGTTTAGCTCATAAATACATATTAGGTTACATAAATGTTAATTTGCCTAAACTCAGCTTGCATAAATAGAGAACTCACTACATGTAATACTGACTTTCTATTATATAAATATTGTGTAAATATTACCAAAAGAAATTTTAACTGATTATGTAAATTACCAAAAGTTAACATAACTGATAATATAAAATTATTACAGATAGTCATGGCTCATTATATAAAATACCACAAAAAATCTTGACTAATTACACAATAAAGCACAGGAAACATGCTTTTCTAATCATCAAAATTTAGTGCATTTAGTTTTGACTGATTGTATATAGTATCATATAACTATTACCTTAAGAAATTTGAACTAATTTGATATAATTAGTCATGTTTAAATTTACCACATGTAGTCATGACTCATGTAAAAATACCACAATCAGTCTTGACCAATTATATCAAAATATCAGTTACTCATGATGGTTTATATGAGAATAGTGTAAATAATAATGAATGTATGATTCCTTCTTTAGGAAGAAGCCCCATACTTTGCTGAGATATTGACAGAGGTGTCTCAGAAAATCACAGATCTGCGTGCCTTGAACCAAGGTCAAAGTGTTCCAGAACTTGAGACTGCACACCGAGCAATTGAAAAGCAGTTTGAACAAGCTGCTCTCCTGGCCAGCCAATTGTCTGCGACCATGTCAGACTTCACACAAGAGCAGCAGGACCTGCAAAAAATCATGCATGAGGAGACAGAGTGGCTGAATGACATTAAAGATGTTCTGTCACGGTGCGATGATATTACTGGTGATGACCCTGCCATCATCCGGAGAGTGGGTGACTGCAAGGTATGTGGCAGCTGCAGACAAAATTGCATTCTTTTGCTAAAATAATAATAAATTAACTGAACTCATAAAAGCTTCTTTTCACATAAAAATTATGTAACATTAAATCTTTGATTTTTGTTGGGACCAGTAGAAACTTTTTTCAAATGTTTTTCTTTGATTTTGATATTGGCTAGTTTAAGTACACAGTATTTTTATAAAATCGTGGCTATGCATAGTGTGTCATTTTTATTCCCTTTCAAAAATTCTTTTTAATTATAATATATTTTTAATATATTATATTGAGTCTTGGCCATTTAAAAATTGGTATATAAACTTCTGAAAATTACAATATCATCTGTTCAAATACTCCGACAGAAAGAACTGCCTTCCCTCTTAAGTCCAAACACTAAAGGCAAAACCTCTGTAACATGTTTTCATTTTCATGACAGAAAATAGATTTTAAGTTTAAAGTGTTAAAATGAAGCAGAGAAAAAATGGAGTACTATTTTGTTGTTAAACTATAATTTAATTGTAAACTGTTAAGTGGTGCTACATATAAAATGTAACTGGAGTACTATTTTGTTGTTCTTTAACTATAATTTAATTGTAAACTGTTAAGTGGGTGCTACATATAAAATGTAACTGGAGTATTATTTTGTTGTTCTTTAACTATAATTTAATTGTAAACTGTTAAGTGGGTGCTACATATAAAAAACAAAGAAATTAATTGTTGTATTTTTTTTTTTTTGTTTACACATTCTTGACAAAAAAATGTAATTTAATAGTAAAATGTTAAGGGATGCTACAACTTAAAACACAAAGAAAGTTAGCTGTTATACATTAAAAAAAAATATTGTTGCCAGAAACTGCAAGAAGAACTTGCAGCCCATCAGAAGAAGATTATGGCAGTCCAGGAGAAAAGTGCAGAGCTACTGACTAAATACCCATCAATGGAAATGTCCAGTATGGCCAAAGATGCTAATGTCCTCATGAAGAAGTTTGAGACAATGATTGGTCGAGCTGAACGCATTGACAACACACTGATTGGGACTCTAGAACAACATTGCCAGGAAGCACTGCAACAGCAGGCTCGCTGGCTGAGTGCCACACGAGAAAAGGTTGTTTGGTGTGGGGATATTGGTGGAGACCGATACAATATGGAGGCTAAACTTACAACTGTTAAGGTAAACATTTTATGGGTTATTTGATTGGCAGTGGAATAAATGATTCCATAGTTTGTTCTGGAGTTCAGCGTGTATCTAATACTACAGTGTTATTTTGTGAGTAACCACAGTGATAAAAAATATATAGCATTGTTATGTGTCCAGTATTTATTTTAGGACCCTGCTCGAGAATTCTGAATTTCTAATTTAAAAGATTTAAAGTTAATTCCCTCTTAATTCCGAACAGACTGGCTGCTCAAGCTATCCTTCGCTTCCTATGAAAATTATGTCTTGTAGTTAGAGACAAATAAAATTCACGAACTGACTACTTGCATACAAAAGCTCAGTTTGGAAACCGTTAAGATACTCTTACAATTATTATGCATTCAATCCACATTTAGCTCATATGCCCCCATCCAAACCGCTAGAGAATTGGTCCATATCATGCATAAATTAAACTACAATAAGAAGTTCTTAACAAATGAAAAAGAAGATTTAATACGTTTAACATTCGTAACAAATAACAATTATTTCAGGGGCAGACAATTCCCGTCTCCCAAGCTATGATTATTATTATGAAACGTCAAAGTCAGTAACTTCCTACTCTGCTGATATTACATTGAAGTAAGTGTTCTAGAGAGTTCCACTTAGCTATTTTCCAATGCGTCGTTGTCGGTGTGTGTTCCCACGGTTAAGTGGTTCAGAATCACAGTTCGATCAACAAAGGGTCTGCCACAGTACTTGCATCAGACTTCAAATATACCAGTCTTCATCTGACTTTACAGGTAAAACTGATGGTGTATTTGTGCAGGTGTATCACCAAGATACAAAGCAAAAAAGGCAAACTTGTCACAGGCAAGCAGGCCAATGGTAACGAAAAAGCCCAAGGTAGAACCAAGAAAAGAAAAACCTGCTCTGGAAATAGAACGATTCCCATGAGCTACTGTGCTAAAAGTTTCGCGTTCCAATACACATGTTCGATAATAAAATGCATAGCTTGATCCTAGACGTTTGTGTCTTTACAATATAATTACATTTTAAAGAAAGATACAAATAATTCACACGTGTGTTACAATTTAACATTTACATGCCATATGAATTCCCAACGTTTACGTTATACAAAATGAAATTCATATAAAGAAAAATCAGATATAATTCAAAGTCACCGCATGTGCGTTTCACAAATCATAAATGGAATTAAAGCACAAAAAATTAATTTGAATTATCAAGAAAATTCCGCAATGTGCACAGACGTTCTCCGGCATAGAATGATTTAAAGATTTATAAATTAAAAGTTAAAAGATTACAATTAATTTATGTACATTGAACTTTAGACTTTAGCCCCATTTTATCGAGCCACGTGTTTGGAGGAGATCGCAAATATATTTTCCTACACAAAACACAATGCATAAATTCATACGACAAATCATAAAATAAGAATACAATTAATACTTTAAGAAGTGGATGTGTTTTTACCTTCTCAGTAGATAACTGCAAACAAAGACAGCGGGTTCTTACTCATATTTTTTCGTAACGACTTCACGGAAATATCGGAGCTACGACGTTCGTGCGTTCAGTCGAGCTGGTCCCTCGTGTAAGTAAAGAATTTCGCGCATGTCAGTGTATTTATGGAAATGCATGAATTCATCATGTGACTGGTCACATGGTACGCTAAAGGTTCGACCTACAGTCGGCTATTGTCAAGAAATTGCATAATATAGGATGAGTCTCTCTACCTTGTAAATACAGGTGTATGTCGGGAAGGTCCTAACAAAAAAACTACATTCCCAAAAATACAATTTAAAATTTGCAGAACTGGGCCAAGAGTTCACGACACCATTTTTGTCTGACTCTGTCACAAGCATGTATACTACAGTGTTATTTTGTAAGTAACTGCAGTGATAAAAAATATATAGCATGTATACTACAGTGTTATTTTGTAAGTAACTGCAGTGATAAAAAATATATAGCATGTATACTAGAGTGTTATTTTGAAGTAACCACTGATAAAAAATATATAGCATGTATACTACAGTGTTATTTTGTAAGTAACTGCAGTGACAAAAAAATATAATAACATGCTAATTGTGCTACTTGTTTTCAGTTTGATAATTATGAAGGTTTATCAAAATATATTATTTAGATGTTGAGAGCAGTTTTATGATTTCAACTTGACATTGCTGATAATTATATCACAGTCTTTATAATGTTTATAAAAAATATATTATGTAGATGCTGAGAGCAGTTTTATTAATACTACAGACTTGAAATGATACACAAAATGGCTTCAGGTTATGTTCATTTACTGCAGAAGATTTCAGCAAAGGAAAAGAATCTGTAATTCTTTAGAACAGTGATTCCCAACACATGTACGTGCACTTCATGACGAGGTGTGAAAAGTAGTGCAGATGTAGGTTGTTCCATCCAACCACATGTCACTCATGTAAGGTCATGTAAAATTATTCAAAGCAGAACTGATCTTGTACATTTTCCAAGTATAAAGAAAATGGTATTTGACTGATTTGAACTCTGCACTACATTCAGAGCCCCCAGGAGCAGTTTGGAAAGATAATTCAAAAGTTCATCATCATTGAGTCTGTGATTGCCTTACTTAGGAATCCTTTTACTTGCCAACTAGAGGTAACAAACAGTTCATCATTGAGTCAATATTTGGCTTACTTAGGAATCCTTTTACTTGCCAACTAGAGGTAACAAACAGTTCATCATTGAGTCAATATTTGCCTTAGGAATCCTTTTACTTGCCAACTAGAGGTAACAAACTGTTCATCATTGAGTCTGTGATTGCCTTACTTAGGAATCCTTTTACTTGCCAACTAGAGGTAACAAACAGTACATCATTGAGTCAATATTTGGGTTACTTAGGAATCCTTTTACTTGCCAACTAGAGGTAACAAGAATGGCTACATCCACTGCACCTCTCATTCAAGTAAGAAGAGAAGACTAACTTGAGATTTGGGACCTTCAAAATTATATTGTTCTCAAATTGATTACAACAGTTGCTAATTTTTGGAAATCGTTAGCATACACAATAAAATAGATGGGCCTAACAGGCATTTTTTCTTCATAGATTTGTCACATATCTCTTCAAAGTACAAGTATATGTACAGTATAAAATTCTTTGAACAATTGTACAATTATGCACACAGTTGACTGTGATCAGGGATGTTGAGAGAAATGCTGGGCCAGTGGACAAACTTGTATCTCTGGCCACAATAATGTTCTTTGAAGGTGTTCCTTTGAACAATTAAAAACGTGATTACAGTTGACTGTGACCAAGGTTGCAAGAGAGAATTGGGGTAATAGATCTCTCATCTCAGCTAAGGAGAAAAAAGAGAAAATTAATTAAACAAATGTCTATCAAATCTTTCCCTCCCCTTCCCCACTCTCACCTTAGCTAAAGAGAAGAAAAGAGAACGACTGAAACAAATGTCTATCACATCTTTTTTCAACAAATGAGTGAATACACTTTCATGTCCTCGTGCTAAAGACTGCATGTTTTATTACTGCTAAAAGTCTTTATATACACAATTTTCTAATTTAGTACAACAGTACTGTGTTTACATGTGCTTAAATTACATGTGGTAAAGTAGGGTGGGCCATAAGTTAATAAACATTAGCCACCAGCAGAAAATTTCTTCTGATACAGATTAATTTATACAGACAGTTTGTACTGGTACAAATTAAGACAGTTTTGTTGACATTACTGAGATGCTTTGCTGTGTTAAAGACTGATCCAATTGGCTCTGATGATTTTAAGACAGACACTTTGTACTGATGTGGACTGTTAGTACACAAGGCAGACAGTACTGATACAGTCTACGACAGACAGTACTGATACAGACTAAGACAGACAGTACTGACACAGACTAAGACAGACTAAGACAGACTGTACTGATACAGACTAAGACAGTAGTGATACAGACTGTACTGATATAGACTAAGACATATTACTGATACAGACTAAGGCAGACAGTACTGATACAGACTAAGACAGACAGTACTGATATAGACTAAGACAGAATTGATATGAATTTGCTTTTGTGTGAGCAGGAGTTGCACAACAATGTTGAAGAAGGCGAGTCCAAACGAGCTGAAGTACTGGCACGACTTGAAGCAATTCGTAATGTGATCCCCCGTGCTAAGATGGCTGAGCTGGAACAACAAAACAAACAGCTGGAGAAGGAGTGGCAGACACTTGTAAAACAGATGGAACAAACACAGTATGTTGTGCAGAAAAAAAGCATATATTTTGCATTATTTATTTTACATTGTACTTATAACACATTTTATATCAATCACAAAACATTGTGCTAATCAGAAGGTATAATTTCCTTATTTGCTTTACTTATAATATTATAGCATTCACAATTTTTTGTGCTAATCAGGAGAATTTATAATATTTGTTGTACTTATAACACATTGTTCTAATAATAGTTGCTCTAAAGAGAAGAGAGAGAGTTTATGTTTGAGTTTAGTTTTAGATTGAGCTTTTAGTTTAGTTTTTGATTTAGTTTAGTTTTACATTGAGCTTTTAGTTTAGTTTTTGATGTAGTTTAGTTTTAGATTGAGCTTTTAGTTTAGTTTTGTGTTAGTTTAGTTTTTAATTTAGTTTTCGATTGAACTTTTAGTTTTGTTTTTATGTTAGTTTAGTTTCAGAATGAGCTTTTAGTTTAGTCTGAAATTTAGTTTTAGATTTATTTTAATTGTAGTGTTAGTTTGAGCTTTTAGTTTAATTCTAGGTTTAGTTTAGTTTTAGATTGAGCTTTCAGTTTAGTTTTTGATTTAGTTTAGTTTTAGATTAAGGTTATAGTTTAGATTTTGTGTTAGTTTAGTTTTAGATTGAGCTTTTAGTTTAGTTTTTGATTTAGTTTAGTTTTACATTAAGCTTTTAGTTTAGTTTTTGTGTTTAGTTTAGATTGAGCTTTCAGCTTAGTTTTTGTTTTAGTTTAGTTTTACATTGAGGTTTTAGTTTTGATTTTGATTTAGTTTATTAATCTTAGAATGAGCTTTTAGTTTAGTTTCAGCTTTTTGTTTAGTTTTATTGTAGTTATTTTTTACTTTTAGTTTAGTTTGAGTTTTAGATTGTACTTTTAGTTAATTTTAGTTTTATCTTCTTGGTTTAGTTATTGTTTGGTTATGGTTTAGTTTAAGTTCTATCTTTAGTTTGGATTTTGTTTTTGTTTTGTTATGGTTTAGTTTTAGTTTTGAGCTTTTAGATTAACATTTTTAGTATAAAAGTTTTAGTTTAGAGTATAGTTTTATTTTTATTTTTAGTTTAATGTTTAGTTTGAATTTAGTTTTAGTTTTGGTTTATATGCATATGGCTAGTATGATAGTTATTTAATTTTCATTTAACGTTTTTACGAGAGTATTTCTAAATTGTTTCCAAATTTCTTTTCACCAGGACTAAGCTAGAAGGTTCAGTTGACCAGTGGCAAACCTACGAAAATCAATATGAAGCCCTCTCTCAGTGGATGAAAGACACAGAAGCCAGTTTACGTAATGAGGCAACCCTTCGGCCTGATCATTCATCTAAAATCAAGCAGCTAGATTTCTTCAAGGTAGATTAATTCCAAAAGAATGAGTTAGGTTCATCTTAAGTAAAAATACACTTATAACTAAATTTCTTTGAGGCAGTCTATATTTCAGATGATTGAATCAAGTCCATCTTAAGTAAAAATACATTTATAACTAAATTTCTTTGAGGCAGACTATTTCAGATGGTTGAATCAAGTTCATATTCAGTAAAAATCTTCGTCAATGAAGTAGTTTTACCCTTTAACCCTTTAACTTTTCTCAGACAGTAAATCAGTTTGTAATTATAATATAACAATTTTTCTTTTATCACCTCTAAACTAGGTTTTAATTATTTCTCAGTTTAATGAGTCATTTGTACTACATAGACTTTGTGGCATATCTTTTTCAGTTTGTAATTATAAAATAACAATGTTTCTTTTATCACCTCTAGGCTTTAATTATTTCTCTAGTTTAATGAGTCATTTGTACTACATAGACTTTGTGGCATATCTTTTTCAGCTACCTTACTCATTTCTCTAGCAAAATATTTAAATATACACTATGGCATATTTTCTGGTAATGTGATTAGTCCTAGTAAAACAAACTGTAAGCAAATGAATAATCATTAAAGTACAGCATCTGGTCAATTTTGCAGTTTTATACACCAAAGAAATATCACATTTATTTAGCTTATAGGAACCTTTAAGGCAACTGGTTGAATATTTGATGCCATATGAAAGCCTTCACTGCAAGAAATGTGTTCTTTTGGTTTTAAGACTGTTGGATTCACTGGATGGAATTAGCCATCTTGCAAGTCATGGCTTTATGAAATATGTTTATTTCGCCTTTAGGATATTTTAAGTTTATTGCATGGAATTTAACATCATGCAAAACATGGCTTTAAGGTTTATTGGATGGAATTTAACGTCATGCAAATCATGGCTTGAGAAATATTACATTTATATGGCTTTGTTTTATTTGTTCAAACTTACATTTATATGGTTTTGTTTATTTGTTCAAAGCTTAATGGATTAAATTTGAGACTATGTAAGACAATCTGCAAAATGTATGACATTTGTTTGGCATTAGAATCTTGAAAAAGATCTTCAGACTCACCGAGTGGAATTTGACAACATGCGAGACATGGCTCAGAAGATTTCCCAGGCTAGTGGAGACACTCGTACCACAGCTTATGCCAGTCAACTGGTCAACCGTTTCTTGGCTCTTACTTCTGCTGTTAAGGTGAGTGTCTTTTGAAGTACAAGGACATATCTTCCTTTATGGTTAACGTGGCTTCATGGCCACCAGTGACAAATAAAATGTGACTTGCAATGACTGATATCAGTTTTAGAGTTCTATCATTATGAAATAATAAAGAAAATTTATTTTTCAGAATCCTTGCTTTTTTGATTTATATAATTGTGAAACAGATGTAAACTTCCCAAAGTATTTTGAAATAATACACCTCTCAAATCACATTTCTTGCATGAACATTTATAGATTACATGGATACACAACACTTAGGTTACTAAATTCATTAACATTTTTACATTAAATTGGTACACACCACTCAAATTATTAAATTATTTAACATTTATATATTACATTGATATACAGCACTCAAATTACTAAATTATTTAACATTTATATATTACATCAATATACAACACTCAAATTACTAAATTATTTAACATTTATATTACATGGATGCACAACACTCAAATGATTAAATTCATTATCATTTATAGATTACATTGATACAGAACACTCAAATTATTAAATCTGTTATTAATATTTATTTATTACTTTGATGTACAACACTCAAATTAGTAATCTTGTTCTAACATTTGTAGATTACATTTATGTACAATGCTCGAATTACTATTCTTTCATTAACATTTAATGATTACATTGATTTATTACAACATTAGTAATCTTTCATTAACATTTATTGATTACATTTTCATGTCTCACATTGTTGATTTTGCTAAACATTTGTTCTTCATTGTTGTTTAATTCAGCACTAAATTGTAAATGCACTTTTCAATGCTGCAGACATAAATACTATGGTATATATATATGTTAGAATAGTACTTTACAATATTTTTAAATTAGTAAACGACAAGAGATTTTAAGCAATATATAGAGTGAAAATCACTATGTGAATGTTCTATAAATTAGGGTAATTTTGAAAGAGATTTTTAAGCAACACATAGTTATTTTGTGAATTTTGCTTCTTAATGACAGGAACAAGTGCAGCAGTGTGATAAAAATGTTGATGACCATAAGGCATTTCTTCAGCGACACAAAGCATGTGTGGACTGGCTTGCCGGATCTCAACAGCATTTGGACAAGTGTTCTGACACTATAGGCGATGAAGACTCTCTTAAAGTTAAGCTTGCAGCTGTAAAGGTTAGAGCATATTTTAATTATAAAACATGTAGTATATATATTCATATATACACACACACACGCACGCACGCACGCTTTTATTAGAACATAACTGATTGATGTTTAATGACCCTGAATTAAGGTGCAAATATCAAAGTAGCACAATGGATATTTATAAAGAATTCATATTTATTATAATGTGATATTGACAGAAAACATATTTTGAATTATAAATTTAGATCTCCCTATTTAATCATTAGAAATTCATACATATACTAATAAAGAGCTACAGATAGTAATGAGGTACTGATAGTAATACTGTACATACAAATAGTAACGAGTGGTTGAAGTATAGATAGTAATAAGAATTACTGCTGTACAGGTAGTAATGAGTTACTGATATACATATATTAATGAGTTACTGATGTACAGATATTAATGAGCTACTGAAGTACTGATAGTAATGAGTTACTGATGTACAGATATTAATGAGCTACTGAGGTACTGATAGTAATGAGTTACTGATGTACAGATATTAATGAGTTACTGAAGTACTGATAGTAATGAGTTACTGATATACAGTTAGTAATGAGTAATAAGAATTACTAATGTACAAATAGTAACAAGTTACTTATATATAAATAGTAGCAATAATTACTGATGTACAGACAATAATGAATTACTGATAGCAAAAAAGAGTTGCTGAAGTACAGATATTAGTAAAAATTACTGGTGTAGAGATAATAATAATACAATAGTAACAATAGCTATTGAAATATATATAATTTTAAAATTAAGTGCAGATAGTAATGAGTTACTGTTAGTACAATAGTAACAATAGCTATTGAAATATATATAATTTTAAAAGTAAGTGCAGATAGTAATGAGTTACTGTTAGTACAATAGTAACAATATCTATTGAAATATATATAGTTTTAAAATTAAGTGCAGATACTAATAAATGACTCAGGTACAGTTAATGTTAAAAGAGTTACTGAAACAAAGCATGTAGTTGGGTAACTATTTGTTTGATCGGGCTAAATTACTGTGATCGGGTCCAAATAACCCTGATTGTTTAGTCAAGTATGAATGAATCATTCTATTTGATCAAATGTGGATAACTCTATTTGATGATTCAGTTTGATAACTTTATTTTGTTAGATCAGCATGTAAATAATTCTGTTTAAGCATGCAGAATTCTTTTTTTGTATGATTGTTTTGATCCATAAAGTTAATAAATTTTTCTTTTAAAATAAAGCGTGAATGTCTTAGTTTCTTAGGTCTTTAGCATGAAAGGTAACTAATGTATGTTTAATTAAAACAAATGATTGTTCTTCAGGATTTACTTCATGACAAGGAGCAAGGTCTCTCACTGTTCAATGCTGCACTGGAAGCAGGTGAAAAACTTTATCCCAATACATCAAATGATGGCCGTGATGAGGTGAGACGAGAGCTTCGCAACTTGCGTGATAGTTGGGAAAAGTACACTGACACACTTAATGAAACTCAACGAGCCCTAGATAGCAGTTGCATGCAATGGTCATCATTTGATGAGAATTATGAGCAACTAATGAACTGGATTCTTGATATGGAGTCTGTGGTTGTCAAGGAACCAGAACTCAAAGCAACCTTGCAGGAGAAAAAAGCCTTGTTACAAAATCTGAAGGTTTGTGCATAAAGAAGATGCTGAGATTGCTATAGTTTTGTGTGCATGCGTGTGATACAAAGAATATTGTTATTGAATTGTTTCACTCACACATGCATGAACTCAGGGTAGATAGTAAAAATATCTAAAAACATGCGTGTGATACAAAGAATATTGTTATTGAATTTTTTCACTCATACATGCATGAACTCAGGGTAGATAGTAAAAATATCTAAAAATATGCGTGTGATACAAAGAATATTGTTATTGAATTTTTTCACTCACACATGCATGAACTCAGGGTAGATAGTAAAAATATCTAGAGATAAAAATATTGGTTTACAGGGAAAAGTTGTATTACAGAACTTCAAAGTAAACATGTAACTTGGATTAAAAAGAAAATGTTATTATAAAATTGTTAATAAACAGAAGATAGTCCAACTGATTCACTAGTGAAGAATAAGAAAATATTACTTTACTTTGACTTCATTTGGTTGTTCCTGCTTCATCCCTTATTATGAGAATCTGAATGTTCTGGTT
The DNA here is from genome assembly GCA_028829895.1 of Sinotaia quadrata. Taxonomy (NCBI): domain Eukaryota; kingdom Metazoa; phylum Mollusca; class Gastropoda; order Architaenioglossa; family Viviparidae; genus Sinotaia; species Sinotaia quadrata. The sequence continues at coordinate 732,019 of CM054177.1, forward strand.
TCCTGCAGACCCAGTGCCAAGACATTGTGTCTCATCAGACCATGATAGACAACATCAGTGACAAGGGCACTGCATTATCATCGGCACAAGTTCAGAATCGCCTAAAGCAGCTCAACACCAAATACAACACTCTCTGCAGCAAAATACAAGTAAATAACACTTTAAATTTGGTGAAGATGTGTTATTTTCTTTCTTAATATATAAAAGATATTTATTCTTTTTGTATTATAATGTGGCTTCATTAGTCATTATACATATGAAATGTGTGCATTATACCATTACAGAAAACTTGCTTGCATGGATACTAAGTCAGAACATGCTATTGTTAGAAACACTTGTTGCATTAGTATTTTTTTTTTTACTCACTCAAGCAAAAGTTATTTATTGTTGTTGTTGTCAATGGTAGATTTCTTCTTAATTCAATTTCTTTACTAGACACAAGTTGTTGTTGTCAATAGTAGATTTCTTCTTAATTCAATTTCTTTACTAGGCACAAGTGCGTTCAGTGGAATCGAGTGTAGAGCAACATCAGAACTATCAAGATGCAGTCCAGGCATGCCAAGATTGGATGAGAGCAGCAAAAGAAAGGCTTGCCATCTGCACTGAAGTAGGTGGGGACAAGCAGTCATTGCAAAATAGACTTGATAGACTGCAGGTAAATTTATTCTTGTTGTTTCACACATTTATTATTTTCACTTATTTATGAAGTTAATTTGCTCTATAAAATAAATTACGTGACCTGATTAATTTGTTGGTTAGACATGTTGAAAAAATTGTTTGTTTCTAGACTGATTTACTAAAAGGCTTTACTTGATTTCATTGTGTAATTCTAAACATAATTTGCAAAATGAGGCATCTCTCATATAATTTAAAATATTGTGATAAGAGTTGTCTTTCTGAGCAAAGTGAATGGATTGGCTTTTTCAGATTTTTGAACAGATGGAAAGAGTTATCTCTTTTTTTAAAACAAAGTAAACACTTTTCCATTTAGGACTTCTGAACACAGTTTGCAATATAGTTAATTTTTAACATAATGAATGCTATCTGATGATTCATGATTTCTGAATACAGTGTGTAAGGTAGTTAATACTTTAACACAATGAACACAATGAATGCTATCTGATTCAGGACCTTTTGAACACAATGTCTGAGGGAGAAGTCAAACTCAAGGCTTCCCAGAAAGAAGGGGAGAAAACCTATTTACAAACCTCACACCATGGCCAGGCCAGCATACGCCGGGAATTGGACACTCTGAAACAGGAATGGGATTCACTGCAAAGCAATATGAAAGAAACACAGCGCACATTGCAGCATGGCATCAAAGCTTTGGAAACCTATGATGTGTCTTGCGAATCACTCAGCCAGTGGTTGAGGGAGACTGAAATACAGCTGAAGGACTGTGAGTTGAAGTCAACATTGGCAGAGAAACAGAACCAGGTGGAGAAACTTAAGGTAGGTCATGTGTCCCATCCATGTAAACCAGGTCCCTGTATCCTGATGTTGGTGTGTATAGATACGTGGAGCTGGATACATAAAAGGCCTAGACATTGAACGTAATCAAGTGGTCTAGGGTGCAAATCCCATCCCAATCATGTAGGATTTGATTCACTTTCTCTTTAGCTGAGGTTTTTAAGGAATGAGTATGGCAATCACTCACCTTTATTGTTTTAGCATGTTAGAAAATATTATTGAGTTGAAATGTTAGCAAGCCTTAAATTGACATATTAGCAAGCCTTGAATTAATATGTATATTATTTAATTAATATGTTAGCAAGTCTCACTTGTTATTTCAGCATGTTTCATTGGATAAAACATAGTGAAATGACATGTCATTAACCCCATTTATTATTATAGTGTGTAATCGATCAGAAATAATTAAACTGACATCAACCCCATTTATTATTATAGCATGCTATCAATGAAAACATAATTTAAAAAAAAAATTATATGTCATCCATTCCCATTTATTATAGCATATTATTAATCAGAATATAATTAAATTGACATGCCATATAGCCCCATTTATTATTTATTATATCATGTAACTTGGTCAAAGCATCAGTGAATTGACATATCCTCCAACCCCATTTATTGTTTTAGCATGTTAATCAGAACATTCAATTGACATATCAATTGGCCCATCTATTTATAGCATATTATTGATTAGAACATAATTAAAATTATATATCCCCATTTATTTTTGTAATTTGATCAAAGTATTAGTGCATCATCCAGCCCCACTTATTATTTTAACATAAAATCATTAAAACATTAGTGAATTGATATCAGTCAGCCCCATTTATTATTTTAACATGTAGCCATTAGAGCATTAGTGAATTGATATCAGTCAGCCCCACTTATTATTTTAACATGTAGCCATTAGAGCATTAGTGAATTGCTATCAGTCATCCCCATTTATTGTTTTAACATGTACATGTAGCCATTAAAGCATTAGTGAATTGCTATCAGTCAGCCCCACTTATTACTTTAACATGTAGCCATTAGAGCATTAGTGACTAATGTTAGTCCCATTTATTATTTTAGCATGAAATCATTAAAACTTTAGTGAATTGATATCAGTCAGAACCACTTATTATTATAACATATAGCCATTAGAGCATTAGTGAGTAATGTTAGTCTCATTTATTATTTTATTATTTGAGCATGTTACTCATACCTGATCAGAACATCAGTAAATTGACAGGTTAGCCAACTCCAAGTGTTATTATAGCATATTATTAATTATTACCACTTTAAATTGACGTTAGCAAAACCCATTTATTATTTTAAAATGCAATTTGATCAGAACCTCATGGAATTGACATAAACCTATTTATTATTTTTGTATTTTGGATGAGCATTGCATTGTGAAATTGGTGTCAGAAAACCCCACTTAATATTTTTGCCTTTAATTGATTAGTGAAGCATGGACTTGACATGTCAGACCCGACAGCAGTGCCTTCTATTAACCAAAAGTCATTTATAATTGCCATGAGAAGATAATGCAATAGATGTTGTTTAGTCATTGCTCACCCTGACAGATTAACTTATATTTGTGTCTGCTGTTTATGTACAACATTATTAATTGATAACATTTGTGTCTGTTGTTTACTTATGATGCATTATGATTTTATTTGTATACATTAATGGTTGTAATGTGACAGTGATAACATTTGTTCTCTTGTTTATGTATAATGTATTATGATTTAATTAGCATACATGCCATTTGCAGTTGCAATTTTAAAGTATTCTTGCAAGAGCTTAGCAAACATGATTTTATTTAATTTTTTATTCTGCTTAATATAAGGAAGAGGTTTGGGTCATTTAAATTAAATAGTTCATAACATGTATGCTGTATTTTTATTTCAAAGAAAAAATTCTATGCTGCATTAAAAATAACTACATTTTAATAAATTATTTTGCTTTCCAGGCCATACAGCATCAGATTGTTAGCAAACAGGGTCAGTTTGAGGACCTGCAAATTATGGCCACTCAAGTGCAAGGGTCAGATGTTCGCCTTTCCAACTACAGCATCCAACTGCTTAGTAAATATGATGCTGTCAAAAGCATGGCCCGTGTGAGTGCCTAGATATCTTAGTTTTTATTTTATGCCAATAATCCCATTTTCTGCAGTATCAGAAATTATTGCCCATATTTTTTGGTAAATTAATTTTTACTTTGTGTAAATAATCCTTCTTCTTCTTAACTGGTACCCAGATATTTTAGTTATTTTATGTAAATAATCCTTTGCTCTCCACAACTTATTATTTTGTGTAAATAATTCCTTGTTTACTTCACCTGAAGCTCAGAACAGAAATGATAAACCAAATTGAAACAAGGAAATACAAACAAACAAACAAATGTAATTTTTGTTTTTTAACTTTTGAGTTCTTTTCTTTATTCCTTTTTCTTTATTTCCTAATTTTTTATTTAAACAAAATTTGATTTGTTGTTTTAGTTGTTTTTTGTTTTTAAAACAAAATATATTGCTTTGTTGGATTTTAGTTTAGTTTTTGAAAAATTATTTTATTGAAATTTTACATTGTGTTTGTTGATTTGATTTGGAGAATTGTAGTTGGATTTTTAATTTATTGTTTTGATGGATTTGGGCTGTACTTTTTTAGGATGTGATTGGACGATGGCAGGAGTTTGCTGAAGATCATGCAGTCTACCAGAATAACTACACTCAGTGTATTGAATGGGTGGCCACTCTTCGCAAGCGTCTGCAAGTGTGTGCAGACTTGGCAGGTGATAAACAAGATGTTGAGGATCGTCTCATTAAACTTCAGGTAAGTACATCAGATTACCTCTGACCTTTAAAAAATTAGTTTGATTAGTTGTATTTCCTGAATATATGTTTTACTAAATGTAAATATAAATCTTACATTTACCGAGTAGGTGCATAGTGTACTGAAGTGATTTTATATGTACCTAATTAAGTACATAGTGTCCTGAAGTGATTTTATATTTACCAAATTAAGTACATAGTGTACTGAAGTGATTTTATATTTACCAAATTAATACACAGTGATTTTATATTTATCAAATTAAGTACATAGTGCACTGAAGTGATTTTTATATTTACCAAACTAATTGTAGAGTGTACAAATCTTGTATTTATCTAACCAACTATAGTATTTGCAAATCTTGTATTTACCAAACTAGCTACATATTGTATAAAAGTAATCTTAAATTGTACAAAAATATGCCTGCCCTAGTTCCTGTGTCTATGAGAAAACTATAGTAGAAGCAAAAACATCTGACACAGAAATGGAAAACAAGATTACTTTGTATAGGGACAAATATTTGTGAAGTCCACTTAAATAGTATATCAACCATTGTAACTCAACTTGCCTTTAATTTCTTTTGACAAAGTGAAAGGTAAACAGTATTTACACTAGGGTTATGTGATTATCATAGCTTTAGCAGAGACAACATGAAAACACATGATGTTACATGCATGCAGCCTCCCACTCATCACAGTTATCATACAAGCATAGGTGTACTATGGTGTGTTACAGTTACTAGTCAATTTGAGACTGACTGTTTTTGATGTGTAGAAGATTGTATGAATGTGTTCTTTGCTGTGTAGCTTTTTTCCTGCTTACTAGATATAACTAACTATTACATTTTTTAATTTTTCTTTCACATTTTAATGTGAAAAATTACAAGAGCAGTATGACTTTTGTTAAAATATTAATATCACCATCTTGTATTTGTACATCAGTGATCCCTGTAATTTTGAAATATAGTCCTGAAAAATATATATACACAGCCATTGTTTTTGTGGTATCATTTGGACACTCTTAAAAGGAAATGAGATGAACTTGGTCATTCATAAGTTCAAAATGGTTTTGAGCATTTTGATCTTATCTGTTGGGTTCACAGGTATATTCATCATTTTCCCCAAATTATAATTTGGCTCAAACATTGCATGGAGAGTGTGAATACAAATTTTAGTCAACATTTGCCCCAAACATTGCATGGAGTGTGAATGGGTCCACAATTTTAGTCAACATTTGCCCCAAACATTGTCTGGAGTGTGAATGGGTCCCCAATTTTACTCAACAACATTTGCCCTAATAATTGTCTCAAGTGTGACTGGGTCCACAATTTTAGTCAACATTTGCCCTAATAATTGTCTCAAGTGTGACTGGGTCCACAATTTTACTCAAAAACATTTGCCCTAATAATTGTCTCAAGTGTGAACGGGTCCACAATTTTACTCAACAACATTTGCCCAAATAATTGTCTCAAGTGTGAACAGGTCCACAATTTTACTCAACAACATTTGCCCTAATAATTGTCTCAAGTGTGAATGGGTCCACAATTTTACTCAACAACATTTGCCCTAATAATTGTCTCAAGTGTGAACGGGTCCACAATTTTACTCAACAATATTTGCCCCAAACTATTTGTTCAAACATTGTCTGGAGTCACTGCAGTTTGTTAGGCAAGTTAAATATTTCTCCAATTCTGTATTGATAACACTGATCTTTGATCTTTGCATTGACTCATCAAATACAAGTTGTTGTACTCATTAGGAGCTGGTAGCTGAGCGTGATGAGGGAACGAACCTCATCCAGCAAGCAGTAGAGAGCGGTGAACGTCTTTATTCAAGCACATCTTCTGAGGGTAGGGACACTATTCGCCAAGAAATCAGGTTAGTGACGTTACCACAGATCAAGTCTGACAGTATTATTTTATATTTAACTCATGACTGTGAAGTTACCATAATTCAATGTTGATATTATTTTATATTTAACTTAGGTCTATTTTAGTCAGCATAATTCAATGTTGATCATATTATTTAACTTGGGTATGTTGCAGTCATTAGGTGGAGGATTTAGCGTCAATTTGATCTCATTGGTTAAGTTTAATTTTAAAACAAGACATTGTCATGGACATTGCCCTATTGGTGGATTTTAATGTCACTGAAGTGAGGAGGGGGGGAAAAAGAAAGGAGATTAAAAAAAGTTGAACAAAAATAATGAACAATGGGGAACTCACCACTATTGTCATGTCAATGCTTCTGCTGTCACAACTTCTTTATTCAGTCCTTCAATGATTTGTCAACACTGTACGGGGACCTGCTGGTTGTTCATCACAGTGTCTGACATGCATATACCATGGATGTTTGTCTGGCTCCTTTTATCAATGCATGCAAGATTGCACGTGGAATGAAAACTGTAAACAATACAGGACAATACAATGTAAACAATACAGGACAATACAATGTAAACAATATGGACAATACAATGTAAACAATACAGGACAATACAATGTAAACAATACATGACAATACAACATAAACATCAAGCTCACCCTTTTGAAGCAATAGTTGGTGTATGCATGTTGGACACTGTGATGAACAACATATCCTACTTAGTGCTGACAAACCACTAAGGGACTGATTAAAGTTGTGACAGTGGAGATGGGATGTAGGTGATAGCGGTATGCTATAATGACATTTCCCCACTGTTCACTGTCTTTGTTCAAAACCCCCCTCTGTCCCCTTGGTGGTGATGGGATGTAGGTGATAGCGGTATGCTATAATGACATTTCCCCACTGTTCACTGTCTTTGTTCAAAACCCCCCTCTGTCCCCTTGGTGGTGACACTATAGAATTTTTCTCTTTTATTTTTATAAATTTGCCCTTATCTATAGAATTCTTCCGTAATGATTAAAATTTGCTTTTATATATAAAATTCTTCTCATTTTCTCTTATTTTCTCTTAACTATTGAATTCTTTTCTTTTCTCATATTTATAGACCATTGTTTTTATCTATTGAATTCTTCTCACACTTTTGAAGCACTCAGTTTGACTCTTTGTACTTCAATGTTATCACTACTTCTTTTCTGTGTGTAAAACTTTTAACTTATACAAATGATTTCTTTTCTGGAGAATGCTTCTTACTTTTATTAATTGATTTCTTCTCTAAAGAAACCCTTCTTAAATCTGTTAGTATATTTCTTATAGAAATCTGTTAAGTTTCTTCTCTGTAAAACTCACCTTTGATGTTTGATTTCACTATAGAATGTTATTTGCTCTCCTCTGTTAAATTTCTTCTCTGAATGCTTCTCACACTTGATATATTCTCACTGTTTGATATATTCTCACTGTTTGATATATTCTCACTGTTTGATATATTCTCACACTTGATATATTCTCACTATTTGATATATTCTCACACTTGATATATCCTCACTGTTTGATATATCCTCACTGTTTGATATATTCTCACACTTGATATATTCTCACTGTTTGATATATTCTCACTGTTTGATATATTCTCACTGCTCGATATATTCTCACTGCTTGATATATTCTCACTGTTTGATATATTTTCATTGCTTGATATATTCTCACTGTTTGATATATTTTCACTGCTTAATATATTCTCTGTAGAACTCTTCGTGACCATTGGGATCATTTGTGTGATGAAGTGTCTGAAACACAGCGCAAACTAGATATGACCTTGACCCAGTGGTCTGCTTATGATGAGAACTTTGATGCTTTCCAAAAGTGGCTGTTGGATGTGGAAGTCAAGTTGAAGCAGGACGCTGAGCGCAAGGCCACTTTACCAGAGAAGAAAGCCCAACTTCAGAATCATAAGGTAAGATACCATATGTAATTTTCTTTTTAATTTATTTGGATAGATTGGTGCTTAATTGCCTTAATTGTTTTAAATGAGGATCAAGGTCCTGTGTTTTGTTGAAAAGTTTATAAAGAGTGTACAAAGAAAAGCCCACATTATATTCATGTGAATTCTTTACACATTGTAATGTCTCAAAAAATATTATGTTTAATAAATGTTCACATCAAGAATGATGCTATTTTAAAAAAATATTATCATAAAGCTGCAATTCCTTCTTGCAGACGCAATTTCTTTTGCAATTTATTGTTGTTCAAAGCGATTTTTTTTAAATACTTGCTATTTGTTTGCCATTTGTATTTAGCTGCAGTATGTTGTATCTGCAGTTGTGATGTCCTGTGTTGTCTTGTATTAGGTCCTGCATCAAGATATCTTGTCCCGCAAACACATCATTGAGAACCTGGAAGAGAAAGCTCAGGCTTTGACTAGAGCCACTCCATCTGCAAAAGTGAACAAGTTTGTAGGTGAACTCCACCATAAGTACGACAAGATTTGTGAGTTGTCTGCCTCTGTGCTGGATCAGTTCCAGCTCTCCATGCGAGAGCACCAGCAGTACCAGGATGCCAGTCATGATTTTCAGGACTGGCTGAATGCCTCTCGGGAAAAACTTGATATGTGTGCTGATCGCTCAGGAGACAAACTCTCACTACAAACAAAGAAAGAACGCATCCAGGTAATGTAGCATTTAATTTCACAACTTTACAAGATATTAAATTAAAATATTTCTGTAGCTCTATACAAGATAATTCTCTTTGAGAATATTAGTTCTTTTGATCTATTTACCAATAATAATAATAATAATAATAATAATAATAATAGATATTTATTTATTCTGATTCTCCAAACTGCTTTAAACACTACAATCTTGTTATTCATGAGCTAGGGACTGGGTGTCATGAACAAGGGAGTTTGGTGTTGTGAGCTAGGGACTGGGTGTCATGAACAAGGGAGTTGGGTGTTGTGAGCTAGAGAGTGAGTGTCATGAACAAGGGAGTTTGGTGTTGTGAGCTAGAGAGTGGGTGTCATGAACAAGGGAGTTGGGTGTTGTGAGCTAGAGAGTGGGTGTCATGAACAAGGGAGTTGGGTGTTGTGAGCTAGGGACTGGGTGTCATGAACAAGGGAGTTGGGTGTTGTGAGCTAGAGAGTGAGTGTCATGAACAAAGGAGTTTGGTGTTGTGAGCTAGAGAGTGGGTGTCATGAACAAGGGAGTTGGGTGTTGTGAGCTAGAGAGTGGGTGTCATGAACAAGGGAGTTTGGTGTTGTGAGCTAGGGACTGGGTGTCATGAACAAGGGAGTTGGGTGTTGTGAGCTAGAGAGTGGGTGTCATGAACAAGGGAGTTTGGTGTTGTGAGCTAGGGACTGGGTGTCATGAACAAGGGAGTTGGGTGTTGTGAGCTAGAGAGTGGATGTCATGAGTTAGGGAGTGGGTTTTGTGAGCTAGAGTGGGTGTTGTGAGCTAAGGAGTGGGTGTTGTGAGCTAGAGTGGGTGTTGTGAGCTAAAGTGGGTGTTGTGAACTAGAGAGTGGATGTTGTGAGTTAGGGAGTGGGTGATTTTTTTACTCAAGTTGATTTTTGCCTCTACCAATATCTTTAGCAGCATGTAGCAGCAGTCATGCTAAGGTCTGTCATATATTTAATTATTTTCCATGAGCTTATTTACCGCCATGATGCAAGACTTTACTCTCGATGTGCAGACAAAAGTAGTATGGTTATGAACCGTGTGCCATAACTATGATTTTCGCACTGTAAATCGATTTTAAATCTAAGGACAGAGCACAGTAACTTCGAATCTGCCATAAGTCATTCCATCCTAACTCGGGGACCTCTTGTACTGACTGTGATCCTATGCTAGGATAAAATAGCCCAACTTTGAAGATCATGTTAGGGACTAAAATCCTGGAGATCATAGGTCCAAAGAAACATTTCAAAATATGATTTAAAGAAAATCATGTTAGGGGCTAAAATCCTGGAAACCCAAAAACACTTCAAAATATTATTTAAAGAAGGTGCTATAATTCTATAAAAGCTGTATTTAAATCAAACTGCTTGCTCTGAAAATTAAAAAAAAATTATAATTTTTATTTTTCTAACTCAGTTTCACTACAAAGAAAAGAATGATTTTAAAATATTTTCTCTTTTCTTTCTCTTAGGAATTTAGTGCAAATCTAGCTGAAGGAGAGCGTAAGCTGAAAATTGTCTGTGATCTGGCAAATCAAACAGCCAAACACACTTCTTCCCCAGGCCAGGATGTGCTGAGGCGTGAGGTTGAACATCTTCAGCATGAGTGGGAAGACTATCACAACCAAATGAAGGCCACTGAACATGCACTGAACCAGACCATGCAGCAGTGGGGAACTTTTGAGTCGCAATTTGAGGAGTGTGCTGAGTGGCTGAAAAACATGGAGACCCAGGTCAAGGGGCATGAGCTTAAGAGCACACTGAAGGAGAAACAAGCTCAAGTGGAAAAATTCAAGGTCAGATACTAAATTATGACTCATCCACTTTTTGAAAGAATATGTAAGATATTATATATGATATTAAAGACATAAAGAGTATCTTGTGTAATTTCTTTTTTTAAAGAAAATATTTATTTTTTAAATGTGTAAGATAAAGATTATATGTCTTGATGGTTTCATTTAAAAAGAATGTGTAAGAAAAGATTGTCTTCTTGTGTAGTTTCATATAAAACATACTCCTTTGAATAACTAATTAACAATAAAGTTGTTATGAAACCTTAACTAATAAAAGTTGACAGGAAACCTTAACTAATAAAAGTTGATGTGAAACTTTAGCTAATAAAAGTTGACAGGAAACCTTAGCTAATAAAAGTTGATGTGAAACCTTAACTAATAAAAGTTGACAGGAAACCTTAACTAATAAAAGTTGACAGGAAACCTTAACTAATAAAAGTTGATGTGAAACTTTAGCTAATAAAAGTTGACAGGAAACCTTAGCTAATAAAAGTTGACAGGAAACCTTAACTAATAAAAGTTGATGTGAAACTTTAGCTAATAAAAGTTGACAGGAAACCTTAGCTAATAAAAGTTGACAGGAAACCTTAACTAATAAAAGTTGACAGGAAACCTTAACTAATAAAAGTTGACAGGAAACCTTAACTAATAAAAGTTGATGTGAAACTTTAGCTAATAAAAGTTGACAGGAAACCTTAGCTAATAAAAGTTGATGTGAAACCTTAACTAATAAAAGTTGATGTGAAACCTTAGCTAATAAAAGTTGACAGGAAACCTTAGCTAATAAAAGTTGATGTGAAACCTTAACTAATAAAAGTTGATGTGAAACTTTAGCTAATAAAAGTTGACAGGAAACCTTAGCTAATAAAAGTTGACAGGAAACCTTAGCTAATAAAAGTTGACAGGAAACCTTAACTAATAAAAGTTGACAGGAAACCTTAACTAATAAAAGTTGATGTGAAACTTTAGCTAATAAAAGTTGACAGGAAACCTTAGCTAATAAAAGTTGATGTGAAACCTTAACTAATAAAAGTTGATGTGAAACCTTAGCTAATAAAAGTTGACAGGAAACCTTAGCTAATAAAAGTTGATGTGAAACCTTAACTAATAAAAGTTGATGTGAAACCTTAGCTAATAAAAGTTGACAGGAAACTTTAACTAATAAAAGTTGATGTGAAACTTTAGCTAATAAAAGTTGACAGGAAACCTTAGCTAATAAAAGTTGACAGGAAACCTTAGCTAATAAAAGTTGACAGGAAACCTTAACTAATAAAAGTTGACAGGAAACCTTAACTAGTAAAAGTTGATGTGAAACCTTAGCTAATAAAAGTTGATGTGAAACCTTAACTAATAAAAGTTGATGTGAAACCTTAGCTAATAAAAGTTGACAGGAAACCTTAGCTAATAAAAGTTGATGTGAAACCTTAACTAATAAAAGTTGATGTGAAACCTTAGCTAATAAAAGTTGACAGGAAACTTTAACTAATAAAAGTTGATGTGAAACTTTAGCTAATAAAAGTTGACAGGAAACCTTAGCTAATAAAAGTTGACAGGAAACCTTAGCTAATAAAAGTTGACAGGAAACCTTAGCTAATAAAAGTTGACAGGAAACCTTAGCTAATAAAAGTTGATGTGAAACCTTAACTAATAAAAGTTGATGTGAAACTTTAACTAATAAAAGTTGACAGGAAACCTTAGTTAATAAAAGTTGATGTGAAACCTTAGTTAATAAAAGTTGATGTGAAACCTTAGCTAATAAAAGTTGATGTGAAACCTTAGCTAATAAAAGTTGACAGGAAACCTTAACTAATAAAAGTTGATGTGAAACCTTAGCTAATAAAAGTTGACAGGAAACCTTAGCTAATAAAAGTTGACAGGAAACCTTAGCTAATAAAAGTTGATGTGAAACTTTAGCTAATAAAAGTTGACAGGAAACCTTAACTAATAAAAGTTGACAGGAAACCTTAGCTAATAAAAGTTGATGTGAAACCTTAGCTAATAAAAGTTGACAGGAAACCTTAGCTAATAAAAGTTGATAGGAAACCTTAGCTAATAAAAGTTGATGTGAAACCTTAGCTAATAAAAGTTGATGTGAAACCTTAGCTAATAAAAGTTGATGTGAAACCTTAGCTAATAAAAGTTGATAGGAAACCTTAGTTAATAAAAGTTGATAGGAAACCTTAGCTAATAAAAGTTGACGTGAAACCTTAGTTAATAAAAGTTGACAGGAAACCTTAACTAATAAAAGTTGGTAGGAAACCTTAGCTAATAAAAGTTGATGTGAAACCTTAGCTAATAAAAGTTGATAGGAAACCTTAGCTAATAAAAGTTGATGTGAAACCTTAGCTAATAAAAGTTGATGTGAAACCTTAGCTAATAAAAGTTGATGTGAAACCTTAGCTAATAAAAGTTGATGTGAAACCTTAGCTAATAAAAGTTGACAGGAAACCTTAGCTAATAAAAGTTGACAGAAAACCTTAACTAATAAAAGTTGATGTGAAACTTTAACTAATAAAAGTTGATTCCATCAAGTAATAGTCCTTGGAATTCAGGCTATCAAAACTGTTCAAATATTGTCAACAAGGATTCATTCCCTGAGATAAAAGACAAGAAAAATATCTACTTACATATCTAAATTTATTCATTATTCTCATAATTTAGGCAGTCAGAGTATACTCTGAATTTTAAAAAAATATATTAGGTAATAAAGTTAGGACATTTAAAGAATAAATAAAATATTTTTTTCAGCTCTTTCACATTAATGTATGAAAGCAAATATTCTGCTTCATTTCCACACACATGAACATGCTTGGGTGAGTCAACACAGTTAAATTGTTTATGAAATGTGTGCAGAAACAACGTGAAGAGATTCTTGCTCATCAGCCTGTGATTGATCACTTCATGGACCAAGCACAGAACCTTATGCACACAAGTTCTGATGTGCGACTTAGTACACAAGTCACTCAGTTGACTAACCGTTATCAGGGACTCTTATTGCTTATCAAGGTAATGGCACTTAAACTCCTGTTGATAGGTATCATTTTAGGAATTGTCAGCACTTGATTAACTTTCCATATTACTGGTGAGTCATCATTTTATAAATGTGTCATTGATTGTCTGCACTCTGCAAACCAGTGATTGTCATCTTTTTTACCAGGTGTTAGTGTTGGCATCCCTCATAAATAATGAATATCAATGACAGGACAATTGTCACTTCTGGCAGCTCATACAAGTTCCCAGAGGATTGATTTCCTCACAGATAAGACAGACAAAGACAGACTCAGGACAGATGTTAGACAGACGTGATTATTACACCAATGGGTATCATACTAGATGAAAATTGACACAACAGTGGATGAAAATTTAACAAGAAACTTTATATAAACAATCAAAGAAAATTAAAAAAGAGAACAATTATTAAAATAATTCCAATGACAGGTTACAAATGATGATTTCCTAACCTGAGTCAGAGAATTAACAGCCACTTCAACTTTGTTCTAGACCAAAAGTTATTGAATTTCACAGTTCCTTCTAAATCTTTCCCTTCTCTGTAGAATTGCACCTTTTCTTTAAAGAGTGCACTCTCCTTTCAATGCTTGGATATTGGTACTTAACTTTTGAGTCCCAAGCGAGGTTTCAGCACTACTCTGGCTCACATCATCAAACACAAAATTCTTTACGGCTGGCGGCTTACATCTAACGTGAAATTCCCACCCTCTTCCATCTCACGATTGTCCATCATTGTTGTATATAGGATTAGATAATGATTGTCCATCATTGTTGTATATAGGATTAGATAACAATTGTCCATCATTGTTGTACTTAGGATTGGATAATGATTGTCCATCATTGTTGTATATAGGATTGGATAACGATTTCCATCATTGTTGTATATAGGATTAGATAATAATGATTGTCCATCATTGTTGTATATAGGATTGGATAACAATTGTCCATCATTGTTGTATATAGGATCTGATGACAAAGTGGGAGAAAAATGTTGCTGACCATCAAGTGTATGAAAACCGCCTGGCTGAATACAACACATGGATGACACAAACATTACAAAAATTGGACAAATGCACTGAATCAGTGGGTGATCAGGAATCGATGCAACAAAAACGAGCTATGATCCAGGTTTGTGTCACAATGCAATGTATATTTCAGTTTGTCTGAATATTTATGTCACAATGCAATGTATATTTCAGTTTTTCTGAATATTTATGACACAATGCAATGTATGTTTCAGTTTGTCTGAATATTTATGTCACACATGCATTCAGTATTTAAACTTGTGCAGGCTTGTGTAATATTCATTAAATATATAAAATTTATCTTGGATTGTGTCTCAGAATGCATTAAATATTTAAGTTTATCCAGGTTTGTTGGAAAATGCATTAAATATTTACATATTTCTGGATTTATAGACTCTCCTGTATCACAAGAACATTATATTTAAATTTACCCAGGCATGTGCATTGCCTATTTATATACATTTTTAGATGTGAAGGTGTAAACAAATCATAGTTTATGTAGAAGCTATCATTAGTGACAATACACATTTAACTTCTACCTGTTTAAACAAACCATATTTTATCAGAAGTTATCTTTAATGACAATACACATTTAACTTCTACCTGTTTAAACAAACCATATTTTATCAGAAGTTATCTTTAGTGACAATACACATTTAACTTCTACGTTTTAAACAAACCATATTTTATCAGAAGTTATCTTTAGCAACACTATACACTTAATTTATGCATGAATAAAAAAATAATCATTTATTTATATCAAGTTATTCTCCTCTTTATTTATTACCAAAATCGTTTATTTATGTGTAGAAATATGTATTTTTAAAAATGTATTTCTCTTTTATTAGTAATAATTTCAGAGTTTCATATTTTTTGTCAGTAATGTCATCTTCCCTTCATTATTAATGTTTTCTAAATGAAAAAAAATGTAATTATATCACTTGCATTAATTGCTTGAATTTGTTGAATAGATGGTATCACTATTATTAATTGCTTGAATTTGTTGAGCAGATGGTATCACTGTTATTAATTGCTTGAATTTGTTGAGTAGATGTTAATTTTTATTAATGGCTTGAATTTATTGTAGCTGTTATCACCACTATGAATGACTTGACTTTGTTGTAGTTATCATGCCATGAAAGGCTTGACTTTGTTGTAGCTGTTATCACCAACATGAATGGCTTGACTTTGTTGTAACTATTATCACCACTGTGAATGGCTTGACTTTGTTGTAGTTATCATGCTATGAATGGCTTGACTTTGTTGTAGTTATCATGCTATGAATGGCTTGACTTTGTTGTAACTATTATCACCACTGTGAATGGCTTGACTTTGTTGTAGCTGTTATCACCACTGTGAATGGCTTGACTTTGTTGTAGTTATCATGCTATGAATGGCTTGACTTTGTTGTAGTTATCATGCAATGAATGGCTTGACTTAGTTGTAGTTATCATGCTATAAATGGCTTGGCTTTTTTGTAGCTGTTATCACCACTATAAGTGGCTTTGTTTTTTTGTAGATGCTGTTCTCTGAGAAAGACCATGGCTTGCTGAGGCTGAATGGTGCCATAGAAACGGGTGAGAAGCTGTACCCTGACACAGCTGCTACTGGCAGAGAGAAAATTCGCCAGGATCTTCGTCGAGCTAAGGAAGACTGGGAACGCCTGTTTAATGGATTGAATGAGGCACAGAGACAGGTGGATGCATTCCTCATGCAATGGACTTCATACGTTGATGGACAGGGCTCGCTTACCCACTGGATGAACGATACTGAGGCTGCCTTAAGAGCAGACATGGAGTTGAGAAGTACCCTTCAAGAAAAGCGCCAACAGCTCCAAAACTATAGAGTATGTCAAGTTTTTTCACTTTAGTATTATTTTTCCTTGTTTGAAAAATAACCTGATAATTTTGTTACTATTTTTGAATTTAATTTGTAATTAAACAAGTAGGACATAGTGTTTCACTATCTTTATTACAAATAACTTGGTATAATTTGTTGCTATTTTAAAATTAGGTGTTGATGTAAGACAAGCTCTTAGTGAGAAATAACTTGGTATAATTTGTTGCTATTTTAAAATTAGGTGTTGATGTAAGACAAACTCTTAGTGAGAAATAACTTAATACATTTTTACTACTTTTACTATTCAGCATTAGTGCAGACATACTCTCTCATCATCTTCATGAGATAACCTGATATTGTTTATTACTATTTTTTTAATTGATATTGCTGCAAGATACATTGTCTCACCATCTTTATGAGATAACCTGATATTGTTTGTTACTATTTTTTAAATTGATGTTGCTGCAGGACACACTGTCTCACCATCTTTATGAGATGTAACCTGATATATTTGACTATTTTTACTGTTAAGCCTTACTGCAGGACATACTGTCTCACCATCTTTATGAGATGTAACCTGATATATTTGACTATTTTTACTGTTAAGCCTTACTGCAGGACATACTGTCTCACCATCTTTATGAGATGTAACCTGATATATTTGACTATTTTTTACTGTTAAGCCTTACTGCAGGACATACTGTCTCACCATTTGTAATAGATGCAATATAATACATTTTTGTTACTATTTGCTGCAAGACATATTGACTCCCATCTTTATGACATGTAACCTGATACCTTTGTTACTATTTTTAAATTAGACATTGCTGCAGGACATCGTGTCTCACCAGCGCCTGGTGGACTCAGTTATTGAAAAGGCTCAGGGAGTTTTACAGAGCACAAGTAATCCAGATGTTTCCTCATTCATCACAAGTACTAGCTCACGCTATGAGAAACTAGCAACAGATGCCAAGGTATGAAAGTATATATTCAAGCTTTTCTCTCACACATGCATACACACACACGCATGCACACATGCACAGTGTACACTATAAGAAATTAGCAGCAAATGCCAACTATTCAGATTTTCAAAAATTATGTATCTGGTATTATGATGAGAAACTACCAACAGGTATTATCAAAAGTACATTTATATAGTCATGATTGAGAAGCCAGGTTTTATGTAGTTTTTATAAGTAGAATAATAAACTTTATGCATTTGTATAACATAGCCAGGAACAACCTTTTGCATTAAACAATGCATGAAATAATATTTTTTAAAAATCTTATCTGATTATTGGAAGATGTCGATTGCCCTTAAATTAATTCGGTTGCCCATAAATTAATTAAAACATTACAACAAATGACACCCTTCTGGTGACTCTGTGAAGCCCCATGTAAGTTATCTTCCACTACAAATAACAAAACAGAGACAATCTGTACATTAAAGGATGAAGTAAGTTATCTTCCTTTACAAATAACAAAACAGAGACAATCTGTACATTATAGGATGAAGTTACATACAGTGAAGATGGTAAGAAATGACACAAAAATGAATGAAAAATTTAATTTTAAAAAAGATTTATAAAAGAAAATAATTAACATGTCAATCAAAATGCATAGCAATTAAATTTAAATCAATAACCTAATTATCCCAGAAAAATCTAGCCTATATCTAAAGTCTGTTTCTATCTGTGAATTATTTCAATGAAAGTTTTACTATTCTTCTATAGAGTTTGCTCCCCCTGAAGTAACTGTTTTCTTGATAAGTTCAGTAGAAACAACATGCTTCTTGACACTTATTAATGATCTTATACACCGCTCAGCTAGCATCAGCTAAAACATGTTGCTGCCATGTCCCGTACACTGGTTTGTCATCTGCTCTGCACACTCATAACACATGAAAATCTCTCACTGGTTCTTCTACAGGTACTAATGTCACAAAGAATTTTCTCACACTGGATCTTCCACAAGTGCTAATGTCACAAAAAATTTTTCACAGTATCAACCAAGAAGGAACTAGACTGGAGACTGGAACTAGAATGTCAAGTGAGAACTAAACCAGAAACAAAAACAAAACTAGAACCCTGCAACTAACAGATTTAATACAGAGTATTAACTATTTAGCAACTAATAATTAACTGTGAACGGATGCAATATTAACTATTTAGCAACTAATAATTAACTGTGAACGTGCCCAGGCTGATCTCTTGGATTATATATTTCACTAAACTGAAAAAGAATTATAATTAAAATAAATGATATTTTATAAGATATATATATTCTTGCACACTTTACAATTTGAAATACTTATACCTTACACACAGAAAGGTTTAAAATATTATACTCTCTCACACAATACTTAAGCAAATATCATAACTTTAGTTTCTTCAAAAGCAATGAGTGACAGAGTGTACTGATGATTTCCAAATTCCATTTCTGAAAATCATTCATTCTTTTCTTGGGTCTTTATGACCCCGCTCACATCAAACTTTTTAGGATTTTTGATGAATTGGACTATTTTAACTTCTTGAGTATATGACCCCACTCACATCAAACTTTTTAGGATTTTTGATGAATTAGACTATTTTCACTTCTTGACTGGCACACAGAGTATCTCTCAAAGAAGTGATTTAATTCGTATTTTGATTTACATTCTTATCTACTGTCACGTGATGACTACATCATACCCTGACCTTTGAGTCGCCTTTGCTAACAAGTTATTAATCCCACCTCCATTCACAGATGGAAGCGTGCATGGGTTTTCTTACTACTAATATTGCCTATGGCTAAAATTGACATCTGATTCTCTTTGATAACTTTCCAAGGGTTTACTCTCTACCAGGTTACTATAGTTCAGTGTATAGACTTTAAATTCTTCAGTTTGTATGTATGTCATGCTACAATGGAAAACATCTGGTCTGTCCTTCCTTTTAACTTAATGTGTATGCACCTTTTAGCTTCTATATCAGTACTTCTTTTATTATTTGAATTTTATATTTTAATATTTAAAATATTTATTGAATGCGACTGGATTAAAGTAATAACTTGATCTCTGAAGAGATTGACAGAAGAATATGCATGGCAAAATGTACCAATTTTGATATGAATCATTTATCAAATAAAGGATATATTACTGTGTTTATCGTGTTGGCTGATGATTGCTTTCCTTTAAGACTGTATTCTATTATCTTGTTGGCTGATAATTGCTTTCCTTTAAGACTGTATTCTTTTATCTTGTTGGCTGATAATTGCTTTCCTTTAAGACTGTATTCTATTATCTTGTTGGCTGATAATTGCTTTCCTTTAAGACTGTATTCTATTATCTTGTTGGCTGATAATTGCTTTCCTTTAAGACTGTATTCTATTATCTTGTTGGCTGATGATTGCTTTCCTTCATGACTGTACGCTATGCTTTTCGTCAAGTTTAAGACTGAATGCTATTATGTTGGTGGCCATCTGCAGGCGATGATCACAAAATCAGAGCAGCGTGTCATGGTCCACCAACAGTACCAGGAGAGTCTGCAGGCTGCCATAGACTGGCTCTCACAAATGAAAGACAAGCTTAACATTTGTGCTGACACATCAGGTGATAGTAACACCATTCAGAACAAACTGGATAGAATTCAAGTATGTTAATATTTTGTTAGTTGAAATAATCCATGTATGTTAATGTTTTGTTAGTTGAAATAATCCATGTATGTTAATGTTATGTTAATTGAAATAATCCATGTATGTTAATGTTTTGTTAGTTGAAATAATCCATGTATGTTAATGTTATGTTAATTGAAATAATCCATGTATGTTAATGTTATGTTAATTGAAATAATCCAAGTATGTTAATATTTTGTTAGTTGAAATAATCCATGTATGTTAATGTTGTGTTAATTGAAATAATCCATGTATGTTAATGTTTTGTTAGTTGAAATAATCCATGTATGTTAATATTTTGTTAGTTGAATATTTGGGATGTATGCTAATGTTATTTGAATATTTGGATGTATATTAATGTTTTGTTAGTTGAATATTTGGGAGGTATGTTAATGTTTTGCTATTTGACTATTTGGAGGAATGTTAATGCTTTTCTAGTTGAATATTTGTGATATATTTGATTGTTTTGTTAGTTGAATATTTGGGATGTATGTTATTATTGTGTTAGTTGAATATTTGGGATGTATGTTAGTGTTGTGTTACTTGAATATTTGGGATGTATGTTATTATTGTGTTAGTTGAATATTTGGGATGTATGTTATTATTGTGTTAGTTGAATATTTGGGATGTATGTTATTATTGTGTTAGTTGAATATTTGGGATGTATGTTATTATTGTGTTAGTTGAATATTTGGGATGTATGTTATTATTGTGTTAGTTGAATATTTGGGATGTATGTTATTATTGTGTTAGTTGAATATTTGGGATGTATGTTATTATTGTGTTAGTTGAATATTTGGGATGTATGTTAGTGTTGTGTTAGTTGAATATTTGGGATGTATGTTAGTATTGTGTTAGTTGAATATTTGGGATGTATGTTATTATTGTGTTAGTTGAATATTTGGGATGTATGTTAGTGTTGTGTTAGTTGAATATTTGGGATGTATGTTAGTGTTGTGTTAGTTGTCTTTAGATAAGTCTTTAAAAGTGCCATAATAATGGCATCAGATAAATATTTTGCTGTTAAACCCCTATATTTTATGCACATCTGATAAATATTTAAACCCCTATAGTTTATGCACATCTGATAAATATTTAAACCCCTATAGTTTATAGTCACCTGGTGGGAAGTCTTGCTCTAGTGATAAACATAATGGATGTAAGTACTAGTTGCAATTTGGTAAATTTGGGTTCCTTGGTATCTGTATCACTATCAGTATTTCAATAAAAATGTTTTTGGTGCAATAATCTTTATTAATATTTCAAATAAATTTGTTTTGGTGCAATACAGTTTCTTGAGACCCCTATCAGTATTTAAAATAAATATGTTTACTGACCCCTGTGACTTCTATCAGTATTAAAAATAATCTTGTTTACTCTTCCTTGTGACCTCTGTCAGTATTTAAAATAAATATGAATATTGTTCCTTGAGGTCTTCACGCTATTTCAGATAAATATGTTTACTGTTCCTTGAGGTCTTCTTCAGTGTTTAAAATACATATGTTACTGTTCCTTGAGGTCTTTATCAGTATTTAAAATAAATATGTTTACTCTTCCTTGAGACCTCGGTCAGTATTTAAAATAAATATGTGTTTTGCAGGAACTGATTGCAGCTCTGCCTGCTGGACATGCCAAGGTTAAAGAGTGTGAATGCAGTGCCCAGGACACCATGGATACCACTGCACTCAAAGGACGCCAGATTGTGCAGTCTGAGGTGGACGTGCTGAAACTGAACTGGGAGGATTACTCTCATAAACTGCATACACTACGAGAAAGTATGGAACAGGTAGATAAAATTTAGTTATCTTCCTTGATTGCATATAATTAATTGAAGGTTAGTCCAGAGAAGAAGTGCAAAGCTTTGGTACTTTGGTTTTGTTTTATTTATTTCACAATTAAATTTGACAATAGTAGACTTTAAGGTATTGTACCTATTTTATTTGCCAATATATTGAAAGTACCACTTAAGGCTGTATATTTTAATAAATAAATTATTGTTTTTAATGATTGTTTTCATCCTCAGACCTTGCATTACTGGCGCTTGTATGATGAGAGATTTGAGCATGTGCAGAGCTGGATCAGGGCAATGGAAAAACAGGTCAAGGACTGTCCACTCTGCTCTACACTGGAAGAAAAGCAAGACCAACTCAAAAAGTACCAGGTATGATTCTTGTATAACTCCTCCAACAAAGCTTTTTTTACAATCAGCTCACTCAAATTTCTCTTTTATTTATTTAATAAATTTAGCAAACAGAAAAAATATGTATAAATATATTTCTTATTAATTTAAAATCACCATTTATATTTTGGATTTAAAGTTTGTTTTATATTGTGAACACATGTATAATAGAGAGAGAGGGAGAGAAAATGAGTGTATGTAATAGAGCAATTTTGCAATTGCCAACAAAAAAATTGATAAAAAGTCTTCTTAGCTACTAAAGTGGTTTTGCAGGAACTTAATGTCACAAATGAACTTAATTTTGTACAGATCAGTATAATAGTCTTTTATATATAATTTTAGAATGGATGGATATGCAATTTTAATTATAATCCATTAATGAACATAAGTGTTTTGATAATAAAGCAAATATATAATATATTAATTAATGAAACCATTAAAATATTTCTTTTATGTACTGTAACAAAAATAGAATGATTTCATTTTTTTAACTGTTATCTTCTTATTTTATTATATTCAACTTTTTAAATGGTATTACCTAGTTATGCTGTTCACCTCCTGTCCTTGTGTCCTGTTTCATTTCTTCATGTTTCATATTCATTTTCTCATTGTATTGCACATCAATCCACACAGGCACTTTTCCAAGACATTTCAGAGCAAGAAGAGGAAGTTGCTAATGCTAGCAAGTTTGAGAAACTAGAATTTGTAAGATTTTGTTTTTAATTTCCATGTCCAGAAAGCAATGCCCTTTGGATTTAAGCATTTTGCATGATGCAGCGGTTATGTTTCCAATCAAGGTGTCTGATAATCTTCCTTGCAACTAATTTTAGCATGGCTTTAGTTTGGAGGTGCATGATGGGTGACTGGCTGATTGAAGTCATCTGTACAAAATGTATATTTTGAATCATGAACATGGGACAACTTAAATTAGTGTTAATGCAGATAAAACATGGAAGGGAGATAACTGGAATTACTTTTGCTGTTATTGGTACTGCTTTCTAATGCTGAACAGTCTGTGTATGACAGGAAACATCTGCAAACAAAAGTAGTAAAAGTGCCTTTTAATGGAGATAACACATGGAAGGGAGATAACTGGAATTAATTTTGTTTTATATTGGTACTGCTTTCTAATGCTGAACAGGCTTTATGACAGGAAATGTCTGCAGACAAACATAATAAAGCAATTTGCAGATTCTCAACATTTGAGATTTCTACAATTAGCAAAATTAATACTGCTTTCTAATGTAGAAAAATGTGGTTAGAAAATTAATGGAGTTAGTGCTAGCAGGTTGCTTACTAATATTTAAAAAGCATGGAGACGTAGGTGGTGATTGGAATTAAATGTTTTTAACATTTTGGATCCTGGGATGTTGGACCTTAGCATAAGGTGAGCATTTATGTAATTTCCTATGAGGATAACAACCTTCAACACTCTTATACAAACACTTAATATGGCAACTACTATGCCTAAGCTTATGCAGTTAAAGTGGTTAACTGTCCTGTAAATTGAAAAAAATTACTTATAAGGTTATTGGACATAGTTATGCTAATTTACTGCTTTTTAAAATATGTGAAGCATGGAGATGGGACATTTCTACTGAATGCACTTTTTGTTTCTCTGAAATTATTGAAGAAGAAACATCACTGATGCTTATATTGTTTTTTAATGTAATGTAGGTGAAGCATTGAATGGAGTTTGTTAGAAAACATTATACAGAAAATTTCCATATGAAGACGTAATAATTTCATTCCTTACAGTTACCCATGACCTCCTAATTTTCACAGGATCCAACTGTCCATGCCTTCTCATTTTAAGAAAGAGTCAGAAAATAAGAGTTAACATATTTGTACAGGACAAAAAAATTAACATATTAGTATACATACAGAACAAAAAAGTTTTCATATATCTATACATACAGAACTGAAGGAGTTAATGTATAATTATACATGTGAGTATATATACAGAACTGAAGGAGTTATATATACAGAACTGAAAGAGTTAACCTATAAGAATGCATACAGAATGGAAAGAGTTGACATACTTACAGAAATTATAGAGTTAATGTATATGTACAGATCTGAAGGAGTTAACATTAAGTATACTTACATAACTGAAAGAGTTGACATAATTACATAACTGATATAGAGTTAATGTATAAGAATACATACATAAGTGGAGTTGGAAATTGACTATTTTTCTAATTTATCTCTTTTATTTTAACTTTTGTTTTGTTTCATCCATTTTCAGTTTTACTAGTGTAGTTTAATCATAGTTAACATATGATACTGAAATTTTCAAGTTTATTTATATTTTACTAAAATTAAAGATAATATTTTTCCTAAATGATTTTGTGCATTTCACATGGATAAACAGCTGCTAAATCATGGATTATCACCTAGTATCAAGATCTAGTAAAAGTATTTATATTATTCATTAACCATATTCACCTAGTATCAAGATCTAGTAAAAGTATTTATATTATTCATTCTCCATTATCACCTAGTATCAAGATCTAGTAAAAGTATTTATATTATTCATTAACCATTATCACTTAATATCAAGATCTAGTAAAAGTATTTATATTATTCATTAAACATTATCACCTAATATCAAGATCTAGTAAAAGTATTTACATTATTCATTAACCATTATCACTTTGCTTTATGATTACTATTATCATACAGTGTGGTTTGATCATACATGCATTTCATTTATGTGAATTGAACTATTTGCACTTGGCAAAACAAAACAAAAAGAGAAAAATAAAACAATTTAATAATTTTTATCAACCATTCAACTCATTGATTTATTATATGCCTTAGAGTGAGCACGAAATGGTAAATGTGAATCTCTGTTCCATAAGTCAATTTCCTTTCCTGTGTCAACATTTCACTGTGCTGAATGTGCTTCCAATATTTCCAAAAGTAATTTTGGTTGTTTGTAATTTTTACTTTATGTGTTCAACTTAGAACCTAACCCCTGCAGATGCTGCAACTCAACTGTACTTAAGGGTATAGATATAAAACTTTATAAGCCAGCTAAAATGGTAAAACTTAGATGTATAAATGTCTTGCTTATCAACTTAGAAATATAGATATAAAACTTTATAATCCAGCTAAAATGGTAAAACTTAGATGTATAAATGGCTTGCTTATCAACTTAGAAGTATAAATAACCATTGCTTATTGCTTTGGAATTCATTTATCATTATCATACTTTTGATCATTATCATACTTTTGACAGTTGGTTTGTATATCATTACCATAAATCAATGCACTTAGGGTTATTTATCATTATCACATTTTTGACAGTTGGTTTGTATATCATTAACCAGAAATCAATGCACTTAGGGTTATTTATCATTATCACATTTTTGACAGTTGATTTGTATATTGTTAACCATAAATCATTGCACTAAGGGTCATTTATCATTATTACACATTTTACACTTGATTTGTATATCATTAACCATAAATCATTGTCATGGGTCATTTAACATTCTTACACATTTGAGAGTTGATTTTATATATCATTAACCATAAATCATTGTCATGGGTCATTTATCATTATCACACATTTGAAGTTGATTTGTGTATCATTAAACATAAATCATTGCATTATTCGTTATTTATCATTATTACATTCTGAGCATTGATCTTTGTTTGTCTTTAATGTTGTGGAAGAGAGAAAACGCATATCCACCAAATGAGAGAGATGAATGGTGTCTTCTAGACAATTATTAATAACATAAATTAAAATTCTTCTCACTTGTAATTAGTTATGGGTGATTAAATAATAATATTAATCATAATCATTAACTAGGTGGCATTGGCCTCCTGCTGTAGAAAGTTGATAGAATGAATGGAAGAATCTGAAGAATAAACTGGTGACATTAATATATAACAAAAAGTTTCGATTGAGACCCTGGTTGCTTAAAGATGTTAAAGCAAAGACAATGTACACGTAGTGTTACAGCTGATTCAGTAAACATGTCTGTATAAATAGTACTGTACTAACAATTATTGTGTAATAAAAGTTTACTTTATTAAGTGAGCACAAGTTAATGATAGTCAATAAATGTATACTCTCTAAATAACTTGTAATGTGTTATCTTTCCTGGGGAGAATGTTTCTAATTATAGTACAAATTAAGTCTGTACTCTCTAAATAACTTACAGTGTGTTATTTCTCCTGGGAGAATGTTTCTTATTGTGAACAAATTAAATCTGTGCTCTCTAAATAACTTACTGTGCTTTATGTCTCTCCCCAAGTCTAATTGCATATCTGAATTAACCATCTCTTGGTAGTACATCTATTTTTGTTTTGCTGTTTAATGATTTTTAAAAAAAATGTTTGGTATTAATTTTCTTATGTTTTTTTGGCTTGTTAATTTTGGTTATTTTGATTTTTTGTTTATTTCTTTTCTTTGTTATGCATTGTGATACAGTTTTTTTGGATGTATTTGAATTGATATGCTGAACAGGAACATGCACACAGTGCATATGGTTATGGCATTAAATGAATGCTAAAATAAAAGCATTGTGTTTCTATTGGTTAATCATGTTTTAATAGTGCATTACATACTAACACAAATAACAATTCACTAAAGCCAAGCACCATTTTCTTTCTCTTGGTCATTTATGTTTTAATATTGTATTACATACTAACATGAATAACAATTCAATGAAGAAAAGATTTCTTTGTCTCCATTAATAATTTGTAATATTCCATTAGAATTCTTAGAAATTAAAATTGGTATATGTATATAAATTACAATATTACTGATATTTTGAGGAAGAAAACTGAAAGTGTAATAAAATATTTACTTAATTCTACTTTCTCACTTTCCATCTTTTTCTACACAGTGGAACAGATAAATGTTCTTTTAAATGAAAATGGTCTTTGGTGTCATTAAGGTGGGTTGTTAAGAGAAACTAACTTATCAATCTTTACATTCAAATCCTAATTCATTGGTTTTTCTTGCAGGATTTAATGAAAGAGGTCAAAGGACATCAACCAGAGATTGATAAATTCTCTGATGAGGCTCAAACACTGCAGCAACTGACAGCAGAGTCCCGTTTGGGTAATTTTGTGTCCCAGTTAATCACCCGCTACCAAGGTCTGCTTGTTACCACTAAGGCAAGATTTAATTTATATAATGTCTCAAATTCATTCATGTAGAAAATTGTCTCTTTTATTAATAGGAAGTACTCAATGTTTCTGGCTCTTCATGTCAAGCGTGTCATTTCCATTTCAAGCATTTTAATTATCTCAGAATGTGTTTTGATTCTCTTTTTTGTGTATATGTAATAGATTCCTTTTTGTGCTTATGTTTTAGTTATGTTTTCTGCTGGCATATATAGTTTATTTTGTACATGTATTAATATCTAGGTTCACTTCTTTTTTTTTCCATGAAAATTATATATAGATTTTGTCTTATAAATGTGAAATAGCATGTTTTATTTATTTTTGGTATGTGAATGTAGAGTCAGTTTAATTGTGTGTTAATATCTGATGTGCCAGTACAGCAACAATTAAAAATTTACATAATTTATATTTTTCAATACCTAGTGACAGTAAAGAAATTCTATTATCATTCATAAAAATCAGTCCACAGTGACTGCTTTAGAAAATGTATTGATCATAGACAAAAATCTGTTCACAGTGTTTAGAGTATGTGTTGATCATGCACAAAATCTGTTCACAGTAATTACTTTAGAAAATGTATTGATCATACACAAAATCTGTTCACAGTAATTACTTTAGAATCATTCACAAAATCTGTTCACAGTAATTATTTTAGAATATGTGTTGATCATTCACAAAATCTGTTCACAGTAATTACTTTAGAATATGTGTTGATCATACACAAAATCTGTTCACAGTGTCTGCTTTAGAAATTGTGTTGATCATTCATTCACAAAATCCATTCACAGTAACAAGTTTGAAAGATATACTTTTCATTTACAAAAAGTCAGTCCACTTCAAATTTGAAAGATGTACTTTTCATTTACAAAAATCAGTCCACTTCAAATTTGAAAGATGTATTTTTCATTTACAAAAATCAGTCCACTTCAAATTTGAAAGATGTACTTTTCATTTACAAAAATCAGTCCACTTCAAATTTGAAAGATGTACTTTTCATTTGCAAAAATCAGTCCACTTCAAATTTGAAAGATGTATTTTTCATTTACAAAAATCAGTCCATTTCAAATTTGAAAGATGTACTTTTCATTTACAAAAATCAGTCCACTTCAAATTTGAAAGATGTACTTTCCATTTACAAAAATCAGTCCACTTTAAATTTGAAAGATGTATTTTTCATTTACAAAAATCAGTCCACTTCAAATTTGAAAGATGTACTTTTCATTTATAAAAATCAGTCCACTTCAAATCTGAAAGATGTACTTTTCATTTACAAAAATCAGTCCACTTCAAATTTGAAAGATGTACTTTTCATTTATAAAAATCAGTCCACTTCAAATCTGAAAGATGTACTTTTCATTTACAAAAATCAGTCCACTTCAAATTTGAAAGATGTACTTTTCATTTACAAAAATCAGTCCACTTCAAATTTGAAAGATGTACTTTTCATTTACAAAAATCAGTCCACTTTAACTAGATTAGAAGGTGTACTGTTCTTTAACAAAAATCAATCTATGGGTGACCCTTATTGCTGTTTTAAGTGTCTTTTTCTTTCTTGTAGGAAATTATCAAGAGATGTGAACAAAATGTTGAAGATCACAAGGGCTACATGGGCAAATTTGCAGATACCACACAATGGCTGACAAAAGCCAAAGAAAAGTTTTCCAAGTGCTCCAGCACAGCTGGCACCAGAGTGGAATTGGAAGACCGACTTGAAAAAGTCCAGGTACATATCTTATGTTTTTTATGAATGTTGTGAGCATTTTATTGCATTCTATATGCACCTGTATGAAAGTGAAAATTATGTCACCTGCAATGTTCTCATTGTTATTTCTGGCTGCAGGAACTTGTGCGTGACCGTGACGCAGGACTGACCAAGTTGAACCAATGTGTAGAGGCAGGAGAACGTCTTTATGGTAGCACAGCACCTGAAGGACGTGAAGACATCCGCCAAGAACTGCGTAACCTAAAGACTAACTGGGATAGTCTCTATGATGAACTGTCTTCTGTTCAGCGGCGTTTGGAGGTGTCTCTTGTGCAGTGGACTTCATTCGATGAGAGCTACAATCAGGTGGAGAACTGGCTGAGAGAAATGGAGACTCTGCTAGAGGGTCAGGTTCCATTGCGATCCACACTGGAAGAAAAGAAAACACAGCTGCAGACCTTTAAGGTTTGTTTTAATGACAGACTGTTATTACAACCCTTTAAAGTTTGTTTTAATGACAGACTGTTATTGCATGCTTTTAAAGTTAGGATTAATGGCAGTGTGTTATTGCATGCAACCTTTAAAGTTAGGATTAATGGCAGACTGCTATTGCAAGCCTTTAAAGTTAGGATTAATGGCAGTCTGTTATTGCAACCCTTTAAAGTTGGATTAATGACAGACTGTTATTGCATGCAACCTTTAAAGTTAGGATTAATGGCAGACTGTTATTGCAAGCCTTAAAAGTTAGGATTAACCCATTGGCTGTCGGGCGAAAATAGGTTAGCTGACGCTACCGTGTCAGGCTCTTTTTGATGCTTAATGATAACTGAATGGGCACTCGCAAAACATGACGCCATGCGCCCTTATAATGACACGCAACCGAGCGAGAGCCCATTTCAGGCCTAGTGACACTCGCAAAACATGACATCATGCACATGTAAAATAATATAATTCTTTTTGATGAGCTGTTTTATTAATCTTAGTTTCTATCCACATGCGCATATCAAACATTAATATAATTCTCATTATGTTCTTTTGAAGTTTTGCCATTCCTTGAAAATGAACACCTGTATAAAACACTTTCTGTTTGTGCTATGTGCTGTCAGGTGTTACTTCATGATGTCCAGTCATATCAGCGAGTCATCGACAGCATTAATGATAAGGTGCAGAACCTTGTGACAAGCAATACAGAACCTGAGCTTGCTCGCTTCACTTCTCATGCTAGTTCACGTTATCAGAAACTTTGTGTTGCTGCAAAGGTTGGTTATGTTCATATTCCATATCATATATTATTATTGCCACTTAGCTTGGCTGTGTTTATATCTCTTACCAGACATTTATTTTGATGGCTATTAAAGTTAATTTTGTTCACATATTAAATAAGGTTTTGGAGTTTTTTAGTTACTTCACACATTTCATTATTATTTGCTTTGTTGATTTCAGCTGCCAAGGTTAAGTTTGTATATTTGACATTGCTGATATTATATTCTCTTGTTTGGACATTGTAGACTAGCAATAAGACATTTTCCTCTTGTTCTGATATTGTAGACATTTTTTTTCTCCTGTTCTAACATTGAGGACATTTTTACTCTTGTTTTGAAATTGCAGACATTTTTTCTCTTGTTTTGACATTGTAGACATTTTTTTCACTTCTTCTGGCATTGCAGGCATATTATTCTCTTGTTTTAAAATTGTAGACATTTTTTCTCTTGTTCTGACATTGTAGGAATATTATTCTTTTGTTCTGACATTGTAGGAATATTATTCTTTTGTTCTGACATTGTAGGAATATTATTCTTTTGTTCTGACATTGCAGACATTTTACCCTCTTGTTCTGACATTGCAGGCATTTTACTCTCTTGTTCTGACATTAAAGACATTTTACTCTCTTGTTCTGACATTGCAGACATTTTACTCTCTTGTTCTGACATTGCAGGCATTTTACTCTCTTGTTCTGACATTGTAGGAATATTATTCTTTTGTTCTGACATTGCAGGCATTTTACTCTCTTGTTCTGACATTAAAGGCCTATGGGAAAATCAGTTTTTAAAATTTGTTATGGCATGCAGGAGTTTCACATGACTGGATTTAAAGGCCAGTAGTATTCCACTCATGACAGAGAGATGATGGTAGTCAGAGCTATGGTGGATGTGCTATGATAGCCACTTCATTAGTCAATGCTCATGCCTTAAAATGTGCTCATGATCATAGACAGTACTCATGGCACAGACAGTACTCATGGCCTCAGAGTGCTCATGAGCACAGACAGTACTCATGGCCTCAGACAGTGCTCATGTATAGTGCTCATGATTATAGACAGTACTCATGGACTCAGTGCTCATGAGTACAGTCAGTACTCCTGGCCTCAGACATTGCTCATGATTACAGACAGTACTCTTGGCCTCAGATAGTGCTCATGAGCATAGACAGTACCCTGAATTCAGACAGTACTCGTGATTATATACATTACTCCTGGCCTCAGGCAGTGCTCATGATTATAGACAGTACCCATGGCCTCAGGCACTTTTGGTCACAGTGTTACACATCCTTCAGGGTCAGACAATGTATTAGACAGCACCTATGGCATGTAGCATATCAGATAGCACTTGTGGCAGACAATCACTGGTCACAGCTGATGATAGGTGATGACTACTGACTGGTTGCAGATGACAAGTGATGACTATTGACTAGTCACATCTGATTATGGACTGGTTACAGATGATGATAGCTGATGACTACTGATTGGCTACAGGTGATGACAGCTGGCATAGATGACTACTGACTGGTAACAGATGATGACAGCTGGCTTAATTGACTACTCACTGGTCACAGATGATGACAGCTGGTCTACTGACTTGCTGATCCTCATAACTGACAACTGATAACTGAATGCAGGCACCATTTAGCCACCAACAAATGTTTTGGAAAGTCCAAAACTAGACTTAAGCTAAACATGCTAAACTTTTGGCACCTAACACTTTCATAAATAGCATTCACTACCTGCTAGCAATATGATATTTTTTCACATGTTTTGGTCATATCAGGATTGTAATCAGCCATGTGATAATTTTTCACTTGTTTGATCATTGCTGAATGCAACCCTGCAATAACTAAAACAAGCAAAGAATAATCATATTGCTGAATACAATATTTCAACATTGATTCCAATAAAATGGTAAATTATCTCAAATTTCTTTTTTGTTTTATATTTGCAACATCGATTCCAATAAAATGGTAAATTATCTCAAATTTCTTTTTTGTTTTATATTTGCAACATCGATTCCAATAAAATGGTAAATTATCTCAAATTTCTTTTTTGTTTTATATTTGCAACATCGATTCCAATAAAATGGTAAATTATCTCAAATTTCTTTTTTGTTTTATATTTGCAACATCGATTCCAATAAAATGGTAAATTATCTCAAATTTCTTTTTTGTTTTATATTTGCAACATTGGTTCCAATAAAATGGTAAATTATCTCAAATTTCTTTTTTGTTTTATATTTGCAACATTGGTTCCAATAAAATGGTAAATTATCTTAAATTTCTTTTTTGTTTTATATTTGCAACATCGATTCCAATAAAATGGTAAATTATCTCAAAATTCTTTTTTGTTTTATATTTGCAACATCGATTCCAATAAAATGGTAAATTATCTCAAATTTCTTTTTTGTTTTATATTTGCAACATCGATTCCAATAAAATGGTAAATTATCTCAAATTTCTTTTTTGTTTTATATTTGCAACATTGGTTCCAATAAAATGGTAAATTATCTCAAATTTCTTTTTTGTTTTATATTTGCAACATTGGTTCCAATAAAATGGTAAATTATCTCAAATTTCTTTTTTGTTTTATATTTGCAACATTGGTTCCAATAAAATGGTAAATTATCTCCTGGTTTTGTCATTGCAGCATTGCTTCTAGCAAAATGATAAACTCTATTTTTGTGACTACAAGACCAATTCCATCAAAATGAAAAGTTTGTCTTTATTTTTGTCACTACAGGATCGAGTCCAGCAATATGAAAAGTTTGTCTTTATTTTTGTCACTACAGGATCGAGTCCAGCAATATGAAAAGTTTGTCTTTATTTTTGTCACTCTGGATCGAGTCCAGCAATATGAAAAGTTTGTCTTTATTTTTGTCACTACAGGATCGAGTCCAGCAATATGAAAAGTTTGTCTTTGAGCACCAGGAATATAGCGATAACTACAACACTTGTGTGGAATGGCTGAACAGCGTCCGGGAAAAACTGTCATCATGCTCCGATGTATCTGGAGATCGTCATGCCATTCAGAGTAGACTGGATAAAATACAGGTAAGCATATTTGTATGTTATTTTTCTCAGACATCTTCATCTAAATTTTTTAGGATTGCAGTACTTTTCTCTGAGTGATTGTTTTGTGGGATAATTTGATAGATAAATTTTGATGTTTGCGTACAAATTGCTGTGAGTTTTTTCTTCATTTCATTGTGTGTAATCCAGTCAATTTTTATAAGTGTGTGAGATATAATCATAATATTCTGAGCATTTATTTAATTGTAGAATTATTATTGATGTTGAATGCTCCAATCAATCTAAGAGTTTTACATCATAAATAAGCTCTGCATTATAGATATGTATAACTGCTGTTGTGAAATA
This sequence comes from Sinotaia quadrata, assembly GCA_028829895.1. NCBI lineage: Eukaryota > Metazoa > Mollusca > Gastropoda > Architaenioglossa > Viviparidae > Sinotaia > Sinotaia quadrata. The sequence continues at coordinate 765,840 of CM054177.1, forward strand.
ACCTATTTAATATTTAATAGTGCATCCATTTAGCTATGCACTTGTAAACAACATTTTCTTTGAAAAATATGCATGCTAATCCTAAGTACATGCTATAATTTAATTATACTTTTTTTGTAATAGATATTATGTTATAGATGATTTTGTTTTAAAAATAACAAAACAATCATATATAATAAATTAATTTAGATTTTTTTAAATTTATTAACTGCAGAAATATTAGCATTTTCTTTTGCAATGAATGGTTATTTTGTTTTAACATTGAAGTGGTGAGTCATTCATTTTTATTTTGAAACAGTGAGTCATTCATTTTTATTTTGAAACAGTGAGTCATTCATTTTTATTTTGAACAGTGAGTCATTCATTTTTATTTTGAAACAGTGAGTTGTTCATTGTCACTGTCACATGCCGGGTTTTATTTAATGATCCTGTCCAGTATAGGACTCAAAATGATATATCTTTTATTATTATTTAGCTCTAATACTGACAACAGATCAGGTGGCCTAATCTATCCTTCAATCTCTATGTCAGACCTGTTCTTTGGGATTCCTTACTCTAACACAGTGACAGACAAATTAGCTGATGTGCCTCAAGTTGGCAACATTATCTTTCCCTTTGATTAATTATGACTTATATAACATCCACATATTTCCGGCACAGAACCCCCAGCCAATCTTCTCAGTCACACTAACAAATTAACCAAAATGTGGGTTTAAGATAACAAGAACAAGAAGATTTAATAATAACAATTAAAAGAAAACAATAGCATTTAATTTCTGAAAACACAGTTCAACCGAGACCATCTATTTACTGTCCCAACTCTAGTGATCATGTATCTGATTATTGTTTCTCTGGTTGATTATAGACTGTGTGACTTGAGATCACTTAGCTCTTTGTCATCAATAGAGATGAACCTGTCATGTAATTTTACTCACACAATGCTTTCCCCCCATGTTGATGTTCAAAGATCATGTGACAAACATCAGCCTGTGGCTAGTCAGTTGTGTGTTTCAGAGTGAACGCGAGGATCGGTTTAGCAGAAACTCATGATGATAAGGAAGAAAAAAGGCCAACTGCAATAGATAATCATATCTCTTTGTAGCCACCGAAAAATACAAGACAATGCTAAGGCTTTGTGGTGACAGCAATAGACAGCTCTTACAATTTTACATCATTAAACATTAGCTACATGCTAACTTATAATTTACAAAGTTCTCTCATGGAGAAGCATTTACAAATATGACAGTAATATTCCAATTCCACATTTACATAATCTCAGTAATTACAACCATATTCAATGAACGGTTATCTCAATCTCCCATTTAGCTTTCCTTGCTACAAATAGTTTTACAATGAATAAAGCATAGCACACAACAAGTGCTTATCTCAGTTTCGTCATCTACACATATGACATGAATTATCACTAGCACCATATAACCTCTGAAAGAGATATGCGTTAGTTTCATACAACAATCATTAGTAAAAATATATGAACATTGTACATAACATTCTAATCAATAATATAACAAAAATAATTTCTGAGAAATCTATGTTTATCACTCTCAGATATATGCAAAACCTTCTTCTCATCTACACAAATTTCAACCCTTCATGAATGGTGTGGGAACACTGCATAAGAACACGGGTCTATCAGCAACATATATATGAATGACTCTGGTTCAAACTACAAGTTCTCTCATGTCATTGATCAGAATGCAAATGTCCATATAAGGGTGTCCATATTCTGTCAACATTCACCCACTCTTACTGTCACCCTTCCCCCTTCTATACATTTCCACTGTCTACACATGATCAATGAACTTGACCCCAATCCATTACTTCATGTAGCCTATGTGGGTATGGCAGATTGCATAATCGGCCATGCAGAGGTCAGCCATAACTAGTAACTATCAATTACTGATTATTAATATAGAAAAAGAAATTATAGAAACACAATGAGCATAATTTGCCCCGTGGTTTGACCATCACAGTCACCTTGAAATTGTAAGTCTTTCATTGTTACTTTGAAACAGTGAGTCATTCATTGCCACTTTGAAATCAGGAGTAATTTATTGTCATTTTGAAATTGTAAGTCATTCATTGTTAGTTTGAAATAATGAGTCATTCATTGTCACTTTGAAATTGTGAGTCATTCATTGTCACTTTGAAATTGCGAGTCATTCATTGTCACTTTGAAACAGTGAGTCATTTATTGTCACTTTGAAATTGTGAGTCATTCATTGACACTTTGAAACAGTGAGTCGTTTGTTGTCACTTTGAAATGATGAGTCATTTTGTTTTCAATTCACAGCGAAGATGTGTAAGTGTGCCTAAGTTTTTGCTGTAGTGTTGCATGTTTATATTAGCTTAGAGTTTTTACACAATGCACCAGTACTATGTTTTCAGTTGCAAGTTTCAAACACCACCCATTGCTCTTGCATTTTATTTCATTTTGAATATTTAGAGATGTCGTTTAGCTTGACTTTACAAAGTAAAGAATAAAGCTTTTGTGATTAAAAATAATTGTAAGTAATGGCACATTTCCTTTCTAGAAATCAACCATTCTCTTGTAAACAATCAGAGTAACTTTCTTAATAAATGTGTAATAAATAAATAAATACATGACAATTTTAAATTAATAAAGATTTAAAATTAACTTAACCAATTTATATAATATATTAAAAAGTTAGTTCAAATATAATTAAAGTCAACAATGAAATATACTAAATACATTTTGAAGAAGAACAACAAATTAAAAAAATCATTCAGACTTAAGTTTTGTAAAATAGCTACCTGGTTGCACTTTCAATTTATTTTACATAATTAGTATAACCAGGTGTGTAATAAGCCAGAGGTTGTAGTTAAGTCACTTGTCCGACATCTTTTCATTTCATCACCACTTTAGCAGTTTAGTGTTTGGTATCACCTTTAATTAATTTTATCACCTTTACATTTTTTTATTTGTTTACTTTTCTTAGAATAATAGTAGATGTTTGTGCTGCTCGTCCCTACTGACACTGTACAGAATGCTATTTGCTTGATGATGCATTAGGCCAGAATTAAAATAAGGTGTAATATTTTTAATTTGGCGTAATTTCTTCAGCATAAAGCAGCAAGATTACATGTAATTTTGTAAAGATGAATTGGAGAGATTATAACATTCAAGAGATGACATATTTCCAGCATTCAAATGGGGTATAATATTCATTCATATTATGAAAGTTTGGAAGGATCACTTAGAGAAAATGTGTATAAATTTGTAAAGTCTAAATAAAGAGAGTGTTATATTACTTTTTGTAAGGACTAACTGAAAATTGATTTTATCTTATATATGAGGATCATGTAACAACTATTTAAATTCATATAGGACTAACTCCTTATAATCACTTGGTAAATAAAGTTCATATATTATATTATAAAGAACAAAAATAACATTTGAAACTTGTGTGTACTATACTGTAAATATAATATAGAGGGGATTGTATTTGTGTGGGGTTACAAGCTTAGACACTTGTAATATGTAAGTCAAAGTTTGCCTAATATGGCTATGGAGAGTGTTATTGAATATCTGCAGGAACTTTTCTTTTGTGTTGTTAAGAATATACAATATTAATTTAGAACTGACTGCTTATGTTTCAAAAAGGATGGATTGATAGTTTACACCTGTAGATAATCCTATAGACTACATATGTTTCAACTATAATAATTTATAAACTACATCTGTATTAAACAGGATAAACCTGTAAAATATATTTGTTTCAAATATGATATTATCTTGTATGAAACAGGATAAATTTGTAGATTACTTATGTTTGATTTACAATAAATTGAATAACTATCACTTTATTATCTAAATATCTTAAGAACAAGATATATACTTCTTATTACAGAGAATAGAGTAATTGCTTATCTATAATATTATTTTTCAACAAAACAGAGTTGTTGAGTCTCTTTAATATTATTTTAGACAATCTAATGTTATTGACTGTGTTTACTATTATTTGAAATCAGATGAAACTATTTTTTACTATTATTTAAACAGGATAAAAATATATGTTGAACAGGTAAAGCTATAGATTGCTTATAATATTTTAAACAGGATAAAGTTATTTACCATGAAAGAGACCACACTTACAATGTAAGAATAAATTTTTACCTGAGTTGTGTGAATTTTCATTTTCACATACTATCTGAGTGATTGTGGGGAGCTTTTTCTAACAATGGTAATCTAAGTCTTTGTTATTGGTGACATGGTTATATGGATGTGTTGTATCTTTATCTTAATGTTGCTCCAAGTCTTGTCAGCCACTTGAGAAGGTATAGCTGTATTGTTGTTCTAGGGTTACTTTATTCATGGTGGGGTTGCACTCTTGTTCTGTTATGTTAATGATGTTATGGTAAGGATTGAGATATACATATTGTTTAGAATTGTAATAAGTTCTGGAACAGATTCAGTATGCTAATGGTGTTTGAGAAAACTAGGTTTAGCTATTTTATGAATTGCACTAAGAAGTACAGAATTTATAATTTGAGCATTAATGGTGAATTTGACCTGGATAATGTTTATGATACAATGATGTGCTCTATAAGTATTCTGATTGTTTATCATAAAAATAATGTCTATGATAAGTATTCTGATTGTTTATCATAAAAATAATGTCTATAATAAGTATTCTGATTGTTTATCATAAAAATAATGTCTATGATAAGTATTCTGATTGTTTATCATAAAAATAATGTCTATGATAAGTATTCTGATTGTTTATCATAAAAATAATGTCTATGAAAGTATTCTGATTGTTTATCATAAAAATAATGTCTATGATAAGTATTCTGATTGTTTATCATAAAAATAATGTCTATGATAATAAGTATTCTGATTGTTTATCATAAAAATAATGTATATGATAATAAGTATTCTGATTGTTTATCATAAAAATAATGTCTATGATAAGTATTCTGATTGTTTATCATAAAAATAGGCCCTAAACGGTAAGTGAATATTTATAAAATAAAAATAAGTACATGATCTTAGTGGATCATGTCTAATGAAAAGTATAGGCCAGGAAAGAAATGGACTTTGTATATTGTATATATGTACAATAACAGATTGACTACAAGTGGACTTTGTATATATACAGTATATGTAAAATAACAGGTTGACTGCAAATGAAATCATGTCTAATGTAAAGAGTAGGCCAGGCTAGGACTGGACTTTGTATATATGTAAAATAACAGATTGACTGCAAGTGGACTTTGTATATATATGTAAAATAATAGATTGACTGCAAGTAGACTTTGTATATATGTAAAATAACAGATTGACTGCAAGTGGACTTTGTATATATGTAAAATAACAGATTGACTGCAAGTGAAATCAAGTTTATGGTGAAAAATAAATATAGACAACAACTAAAGTTTATTTATGACAGATAATGAAGCTATATTGCAATTGGATATTGTTTATGATGGAAAAATGAGTCAAAATTGCAAAGTATGTTGTTTTTGGTCATTATCATTGTTATAAAATAATTGGTGAATTGCAATTAGATTATCATGTTTAAATAAAAAAATAAGTCTCATGTTGTTAGTAATTGATGTTTATTAGAAATGAAGTTAGTCCAAAGTTCATACTTGTAATTATGCAGTGACTGTTCATAGATTTGAAAATCTAAATTACACACTTTATATTTATAGACATGCATTGACTGTTCGTATATTTGAAAATCTAAATTACACACTTTATATTTATAGACATGCATTGACTGTTCATAGATTTGAAAATCTAAATTACACACTTTATATTTATAGACATGCATTGACTGTTCATAGATTTGAAAATCTAAATTACACACTTTATATTTATAGACATGCACTGACTTAATTTATATGAAAATATAAATTACACACTTGTGGATTATATAGATTATCATTAAGAAGATTCTAGATAGTAGATAGCAAAGACTGATCTTTTCTAGGATATTGAAGGTCAAGGCTTAGGACAGGATATAATTCACAATTTTCTAGATAGCAAAGATTGTAATTATGAATTGTTTAGAAAGCAAAGACTATAGTTAATGAAGTTTCTATATTAAAATTATGAAAATTTTAGGTTCTACAATTGGAAGCTTAAGCAGAGGTGAACTATAGCTCATAATTTTTATGGTGTTGTCAAGATCAAAACTATTAATCAATTTAATAATTAATATTAGTAAAAGTTTGAATTATTAAAATATACATTTCTTTAAATTTTTTATCTATTTCAATATCAAAATATTTATATTTGAAGACCATAGATGTTTGGACCTAGTGGAAGGAATTGTCCCACTGACTCAGTGAAAAAATGGATGAAAGATTTTCTCACACTTGTTTTTTTTTTCCTCATATGATTATTACTATTTAATTATTAAATTATTAATTACCTTCAGTTTTTATATTTCTTTCTTATGTTTTTCCTTCTTCCACTTTCTCTTTTTAACTTTCTATCTTTTTAAGTGTTGTTGCTGCTTTCTATATGTTGTTATCTATTTTTCTTTTGTTTTCTTTTACAGTTCTCTAACAATAAAAAAATATTTATGATATATTACATAAATTAATAAGCTTAATATATATTAAACACTGTTAAACTGCCTTTGTGTGAGCATGTGTGTGTGTGTGTGTGTGTGTGTGTGTGTGTGTGCGTGCATGCGTGCGTGTGTGTGTGTGCATGCATGTATACATGAGATTAAGAACAGAAAAAGTGTTCATGATAAAATATTGACTTGTACATTTAGAAATATAAAATGTTTGCGTGAACATAATAAAATATTTTTTCATTCTTAACAACTTGAACTTATTGTGTACTGCTTAGTGACTGCTTTATTGTTTTGCTAGCAAAGAAATTATTTTGTTTTGTTCTTTTTCTTTCTTGTGTTGTAAGATTTACTTTTGAAATATTTCTAAGCTCCAGAGATTTTTCTTTTATAAATGTTTCACATTTTCTTTCCTTTCCTTGACTGTACAGCAACTTTGAATTAAATTGTTTGCTTTGAAAATTAACCAATCAAACATCATCCTGTAAATGTTTTAAATATTATTTTGAAAATATTTTCATAAATAAATTTTACAAATAATTATCATTTCTTCTCATTGCATGTTACCACTCAATATTGCTAATAGAACCCCAGCCAGACACAAGAGTGCATGCATACATTCTCACTTTTGCACAGATGACATATACACTAAAAATAAGAAAATTTAGAAAAATATCTCTCCCCAATTCCCCTCCCCCACTCCCCACACACACACACTATGACACTTGTGATACTGCTATTTATCCTTTCATAAAAAAGATCAGACTCATGGACATATATACTGAGAAAGAGAAAGAGATTTTTCTTTTTAAAAAAAATCGGGTCATAATCAGCTGCTTCCAAACTTGCAAGAACATTGCTTGTATTTGATTTTAAATGTTATTTTAAATTGTCCTTATGTTATATGAACCATACAAATTCAGTCTGCAGTTTTAATAAAACAACAATAAACAATTTTTGAAATTTAGTCTAAATTATTGTATGAAATAAACATAAATAATAATTCTGATTCACAGTCAGCTGTGTTTTTTTGAATTGTAGAAATGTTATTTGAAACATAGTTACATTATTTTATGGAATAAACATAAATAATAATTTCAAGTCAGTAAAATGTGTTTTAGTGAAATGTTTGAATGTTATTGCATTATTTTATGGAATAACATAAATAATAATTTCAAGTCAGTAAAATGTGTTTTAGTGAAATGTTTGAATGTTATTGCATTATTTTATGGAATAACATAAATAATAATTTAAAGTCAGTAAAATGTGTTTTAGTGAAATGTTTGAATGTTCTCAGAAATGTATCACAAACTACTTGTGTTAAAATTTTATAGATATTATTTGAAAATGGATCTTTAGACTTTAAGGAAAGCTATTTAAATATGTTATTGATATCATCTATAAGATGTAAATTGCTGTAATAAATGTGACATGGTGAACTTAGTTTTGAATTAATCGTGTAGAATATACAAACATATTTTTATAAATAATTATAAAATATGAAAATTCGTTTTTATTTATGTGATTTTGTTGTTGTTGACATTGTTAGGTTTTTGCATGTTTATGTCATTGTTTATTAAGACATAAAAATATGTTTCATATTAATTTGTGTAACATTGCTAGTAAACATAGTACTATCATTATAATTATAAAATAAATTTAAAATATGTTATTGTTTGTAAGACTTTTTGCATAATAATTTATTAGTAAAACACTCAACAGCAGCATAGTTGAAAATGTTTGCTCTTATTTTTAATATTTAAGTGAAAAACATATCTTTTCTTCATAAATAAAATAGATTTAAGATAGATATTTTTCTTTGCCAAGTCATTGGAACCAATATAATATATCTAATCTAATATATATTTAAATCACATTGTTCTCCATATAATATATAAGTGATAAAAATTTATTTTTTTCATAAATAAGATAGATTTAAGATAGATATTTTTCTTTATATATATATATAACACATTGTTCTCCATATACATTTCCAAGGAGAGCCTATGTTTTGCATTTAAATAGCATAAATTGTTGTTGTTATCACTGTTTTTGCCCTTGTAAAACCAGTTGAATGTAAATTTTTAGCTTGATAACTATTTAAGAATGGTTAATTATTTTGTCTTCCTTTGACTCAGGACATTTTGGCAACCAAAATGGAGGGAGAGCCCAAAGTGAAAAATGTAATCATTCTTGCTCAGAAGGTGCTGCCTAATACAGCTCCGCAAGGACGCGATGTCATTGCACGTGATACAGATGCTCTCCGTGCTGACTGGGAAGCTTTCATTATGGCCCTAGCCAAGGTCAGTATAAATTAATTTCTTTGTCTTGGTTCTAATCAGAGTCAATTAATTTCTTCATTAAGGCTCTAAGGTCACTTTAATTGCTTCATTAGAAGCAAAGTCATTATAAATGAATTTCTTTGTCATGGATCTAATCAGTCATAAATTAATTTCTTCATTATGGCTCTAGCTATTGACACTATAAATTAATTTTTCTCTGTGGCTCTAGCCAAAGTTAGTACTAATTAATTTCTTCATGCTAGCTTTAGCTAGCATCAGTATAAATTAATTTCTTCATTATGGCTCTAAGGTCACTTTAATTGCTTCTTTAGAAGGCAAAAGTCATAATAAATTAATATCTTCATTATGGCTCTAAGGTCACTTTAATTGCTTCTTTAGAAGCCAAAAGTCATAATAAATTAATATCTTCATTGTGGCTCTAAGGTCACTTTAATTACCTCTTTAAAAGCCAAAAGTCAGAATAAATTAATATCTTCATTATGGCTCTAAGGTCACTTTAATTACCTCTTTAAAAGCCAAAAGTCAGAATAAATTAATATCTTCATTATGGCTCTAAGGTCACTTTAATTACCTCTTTAAAAGCCAAAAGTCAGAATAAATTAATTTCTTCATTATGGCTCTAAGGTCACTTTAATTGCTTCTTTAGAAGCCAAAAGTCAGAATAAATTAATATCTTCATTATGGCACTAAGGTCACTTTAATTGCTTCTTTAGAAGCCAAAAGTCAGAATAAATTAATATCTTCATTATGGCTCTAAGGTCACTTTAATTACCTCTTTAAAAGTCAAAAGTCAGAATAAATTAATTTCATAATTATGGTGCTAAGGTCAGTATATTATAATTTCTTTATAGGAATATAGCCAATGTCAGCATGCTATAATTTCAAAGGAATCTAGCCAAGGTCAGCATGCTATAATTTCTTCATAGGAATCTAGCCAGGGTCAGTATATTATAATTTCTTCATAGGAATCTAGCTAAGGTCAGCATGCTATAATTTCTTCATAGGAATCTAGCCAGGGTCAGTATATTATAATTTCTTTATAGGAATCTAGCCAAGGTCAACATGCTATAATTTCTTCATAGGAATCCAGCCAGGGTCAGTATATTATTATTTCTTTATAGGAATATAGCCAAGGTCAGCATGCTATAATTTCTTCATTGGAATATAGCCAAGGTTAATATGCATTATTTTTCTGATTAGAATCTAGCAATCTGGTCAGTATAAATTAATTTCTTCATAGAATCGAGCCAAGGTCAGAATCAATTACTTTTTCCTTATAATTTAGCCAAGGTCAGCAATTTAATTTAATTTTTTTAATTTAATTTGTTTATAGGAATCTAGCCAAGGTTAATATGCATTAATTTTTTCATTAGAATCGGTATAATTTATTTACTTTATTAAAATTTAGTCAAATTCACTGTACAGTAATTCATTATGGCTCTACCCATGGTTATTGTAATAATTAATCAAGGCCATTATTCATCTAATAAATCATTGTTATGTGTGGTATAGTGATTTGTTGAAAGGATAAAAGTATTATACAAAGACAAATGCCATGTGGACTATTAATTTGCAGTAATTTGTAAGTATATGTGTTATTTGTTCTAATAATTGCATTGCAGACAAGTGATTTGTTTTCATGATAAGTGCTTTGAAGACCAGTGATTTGTTTTCATGATAAGTTCTTTGAAGACATTTGTTACAATGATATGGGAACTGAGAACAGATAAAGGAATTGAAAACAAATTGGTGATTTGTTGCAATAGTAAGGGAATTGAAAATACATTGGTGATTTGATGCAATAGTAAGGGAATTGAAAATACATTGGTGATTTGTTGCAATGGTAAGGGAATTGAAAATACATTGGTGATTTGTTGCAATGGTAAGGGAATTGAAAATACATTGGTGATTTGTTGCAATGGTAAGGGAATTGAAAATACATTGGTGATTTGTTGCAATGGTAAGGGAATTGAATACAAAATGGTGATTTGTTGCAATGGTGAGGGAATTGAAAATACATTGGTGATTTGTTGCAATGGTAAGGGAATTGAATACAAAATGGTGATTTGTTGCAATGGTAAGGGAATTGAAAATACATTGGTGATTTGTTGCAATGGTAAGGGAATTGAAAATACATTGGTGATTTGTTGCAGTGATAAGGGAATTGAAAACAATTGGTGATTTGTTGCAGTGGTAAGGGAATTGAATACAAAATGATGATTTGTTGCAGTATAAGGGAATTAAAAACAAATTGTTGATTTGTTGCAGACAAAGAGTGATCTGGAGTCCTGCATGGACCAGTGGCGAGAGTTTGAGAATTGGCAAGAACGGTGTGGAACATGGCTGAAGGAAGTGGAATCCAAACTCCGTGAAATGGATTTGAAAGCCTCCCTGGCTGACAAACAGGCCCAGCTTGACCGACTTCGCGTTAGTATTAATAAGTGAATAACTGATTTTCCTAATGTAATATTACTGTAATTACTTTTGATAGACAATATAGGAAATTATTGTTTTTAATGAACCCTGCAGGAGATTAATATATTTAATTATAAAAGACTCTGCAGGAGATGATTGTATTTAATTTTAAAAGACCCTGCAGGAGATGATTGTATTTAATTTGAAAAGACCTTGCAGGAGATTATTGTATCTGTGACACAATGCCACCCTACTTATGGATATTATTTTTATCATCTATAACTAATTACAAATGATGAGAATCTTAATTTATGTGATTAATAATTCTCCAGAAGACACCTCTCGTCTCTCTCACAATGAAGATATGTAGGTGCTGTAAACGTTTCCTCTTTTCCACAACATTAAAGACAAATATTCACTGTCACACAATATTTCTGTAGGTGGAAAACTTCTTACCAAAGGAAAAGATAAATTTAACAATAAATTTATTAACTCAACAATCAAATATACATATAACAAATACAATCAAAAGAGCATTGACATTTACATCACTTCACAACAATGTTTGATTAATGCTGGACAATCATTCAATTTATCCTAGCATAGCCATCAGCAGTCAAATAATCATATATAAAATCAAATTCCTAGGCATAATTTATCATAGACATGAGAATGGACTTTTAGAGAAATAATTAAAGTCAATGTACATAACTTTTTTCAAGATGGCCACTGTCACTACACATGTTCACAATCATGTGGTTTACAATAAGTCACTTTCCTTCTTATTTAGACAAAAGCCTCATGTACTCCTAGACATGTTAGACAACTTTTCCAGAATCTTCAATGTGCTCTCCAAGCACACTGTGGAGAATTGTCCTGAATTTCTCTTGCACTATCAAGCACATCAGGAGGAATATTCCAGAATTTTCATGTATGTTACTCAGCACACCATGGAGGAATGTTGAAAATAATCTTCATGAATTCTCAAGACCAAACTCAAGTCACCAAGTCACCATTTTTGCTTCATTGGCTCTTGAAAAGAATTCACAGGAATCAATTTACAGCAACATGTTACTGATAAGTTCAGTGATAAAGCTGGGTGCATACACCAACATGATCAGGTAGAGTACAGTAGTCACTGTAAGTCTGAAGCAAAAAAAAAGGCATGCTTTTCTCTGCAAAAGTCAAATTAAGGCAGCACTAAATTTCAGACACATTCATTTCTGTAACTCCTTTCTCTCTTACTTTCAAATTCTGCAACAATTTTGTTAACTCGATACACACAGCATAAGAAATATAACATCAATCAAAATTGATGTATAATGTACAATGTAATCAAATTACTGATCATAGAAATAATGGTTCAGTTACATAAGCATTCTCTAATTCAAATCATACATCAATAACAAATATGTACGAAATATTCTAAGTCCATTCCTCCTTTATCAGTCAGTTAACTTAATATAAGCTAATGATCACCTTTATCACCAGACTCGAGTTTCATCAAATTCAAAGTGATTAGAATATAGACTTTCTTCAACAAGATAACTTTCGGTCCATCCCCCATGGATGAATTTGTTATGAACAAGTGTGAGACTGTTAGTCAGAAAAAAAACTACTCATCCAGTTGGAACTGGTTTGGTTTCCATCAGCAAAATTTCTAGGATATTCTCTACCTGAATTGTTTACTCCAACACTTGACACTTATAAAAACATCATAAGCAGTGCCCAAGATAAGGTCACTTTCACATTTAACAATTAAGTTTAGAAATATGGATAGGCAAATTTAGTCTTCCACAGTGTCTAATTTGAAAAGAACCAGCAGGAGATTATTGTATCTAATGTGAAAAGACCCTTCAGGAGATTATTGTATCAGTTTTAACAGATCATCAAGGAGGTTATTGCATGTTCTTGGAAATTCACTCACTGCAGTTTGAGAGTATTGTATGTTCTCTTTAATTCACTCGCTGCAGTTTGAGAGTATTGTATGTTCTCTTTAATTCACTCACTGCAGTTTGAGAGTATTGTATGTTCTCTTTAATTCACTCACTGCAATTTGAGAGTATTGTATGTTCTCTTTAATTCAGTCACTGCAGAATGAAATCAACCAACATCAGACAGATTTGGACTCGCTTAGTGATGCTGCTCAAGACTTGACGCAAGTCAGCACAGACTCACGAGTAGTAAGCCAGGCATCTCACCTGGCCACCCGTTACCAGACAGCATCCATTAATAGCAAGGTATTTCAGAATCATTGTAGTATTTTAAATATTTTTATAACACTTAGTATTTTCTTTTTTCCCATTATGCAAACTCTATTGGTATCATCATCAAGAAAACATTAATATTGAGATATTTTAAAGTAATTAGGTTTTCATTAAAATTTTGAGCTTTGAACACCATACATCCCAGACAGGGTCCATTAATAGTAAGAAATTTTAAAGTATTAGTATTTCATTAATATTTTGAGTTTTTAACATCATACACACCATATAGGGTGCTATAATAGTAAGATATTTTAAAGTATTTGTATTTCATTAATATTTTGAGTTTTTAACATATTAGACACTAGAGCCCATTAATAGTAAAATATTGAAAAATCATTGCAGTTTCATCATAGTCATTAACACTTTTGGAATGATTTTGTTTGCTTATAGTAAGAAAATAATTTTACAAACACTATTTTTTGTTCATTGAAATCAAAAGATGTCACAATCAAACAAAGGCACAGTTAACATGGATGGAGATAAGTTTTATTTTTTCATTTATACTTATGAAATGGTTATAACCTGCGAAACCTTCAGACCAGACCAATCTCTCTGATTAATGTTCTTTAGTTCAGTGAGAGAGTTGTCTTTTCTTTCTAGTTAATGTTTCATTTTGTCCATTGGTAGCTTGATTTCCCTCTAATGTCCTCTTTCATTCAGTGGTAGATCTGATATCCTTCTAATTAAAGTTTTGTTTTGTTCAGTGGTAGAATTCTTTTTAAATTACTGTTCCTTTTGTTCAATGGTAGTCCTGATCACTTTCTAATCAATGTTGTTGGTTTTTTTGTTCCATAATAGATTAAATTTCCTCTAATTGTTGTTCTCTTTTGTTCCATAATAGATTAAATTTCCTCTAATTGTTGTTCTCTTTTGTTCCATAACACTATGTAACACAATTTTTGTTCCTGGCTTCTAAGTGTTATATTTCAATTGCTTATGTCTAAAGTTCGTGAAAAAATGACTTCATTAAGCACAAATTTTGCTTACACGACAACAGCACGTAGAAAACTAGTTTTTTTGTGAAAATAGAACAATTTTTTTTTCATTTTCGTCATTATGATCAGGTAAAAACAAAAATTGTACAAGGAATAGACAAACACAGTCGGAAACCACTCAACAAGGTTCAGAAATGTGTAGATTTTCTAGATTTACGATTGTACTGTGAATCACTCTCTCGAAGTAGCCCCCAAATGTAGTCCCCCATCATGTTTTCGTTATACTGTCCTTGGTAACGATGTTCAAAGTTCAATATATCTTGATGAAAGCGCTCGCCTTGCTCCTCCGAGTAAGTGCCCATGTTCTCCTTGAATTTGTCGAGATGCGAATCAAGGATATGGACTTTCAGAGACATTTTGCATCCCATTGTGGCGTAATTCTTTATGAGAGTCTGCACCAACTCCACATAGTTTTCAGCTTTGTGATTACCTAGGAAGCCCTGAACAACTGCAACGAAACTGCTCCAAGTTGCTCTCTCCGTCCTGTTCAACAGCTTTGCGAAATCCTCACATTCTATGATCTTCTTGATCTGTGGTCCGACGAATATACCAGCCCTGACCTTAGCCTCGGACAGCTTTGGAAAAAGATCTTGGAGGTATTGAAATGCTGCTGACTCCTTGTCAAGAGCAGTGACAAATTGCTTAATGAGGCCTAACTTGATGTGCAGCGGTGGCATAAGCACTTTATGAGGTTCTATCAGCGGCGCCCACTTCACATTGCTCTTCCAACAGAAAACTCGGTCCGTTGTGGCCAGTCCTTTGTGCGATAATGCGCCTTAGTGTCCCGGCTGTCCCAGAGACAGAGGAAACAAGGAAATTTCGTGAAACCTCCTTGAAGACCCATGAGGAATGATACCATTTTGAAGTCACCGATGACCTCCCATCCATAGTTGTCATACTTTAATGCACTCAGCAACATTTTGACACTGGTGTAGTCCTCTTTGAGATGCACAGAGTGGGCCATCGGGAGAGACGGGTAGTTGTTTCCATTGTGAAGCAACACGGTTTTGAGGCTCCGGGATGAACTGTCTATGAATAGGCACCATTCAATAGGAATACATGCGATACCTGTAGCCTGGAATAGACCGGCAACATCGTTGCAGAAGCACAGCCCATCACGCTGACTGAAGAAGTTGGAGAATCTTTGATGCCGCTTCCTCTGATCCGTGACTTGTATCTATCATCAACCAAGTTCCACTGTTTGAGCCTGGATATCAGAAGCTCAGCATTCAATTTCGTAAGCCCGAGGTCCCTAATTAAATCGTTCACGTCTTTCTGGTTAGGGAAGTACGGCTTTCTATCCCCAACTTCATCTGCAGAATCGTAGTCCATATCTCCAGTATCTGCCTCACTATCTGACTTGCTGCTGTCTCCTGAAGATGGCCGATGCCGCCTAGGAGGAGTCGGAACAGGCAGATCGGGGCTGTGTGTTACTGGGGCGATGGAAGAAGGTATGTCCGGATAAATGATCTGAGGGGCATTTTTGCCGGTGCGACGATTTTTTGGGTTTACCATGCAGAAGTAGCAGTTGCTTGAGTGGTCCGTCGGCTCTTGCCAAATTCGCGGGATAGCAAACTTCATGGCTCACTTCTCTCCTCTGTACCAACCTGTAACACAGCATATAATAATACATAAGAATTATAATAATTTGAGGGCAGGAAATTTCAAAATATGGAACGATTTCAAGATGGAACATATTTGCCTACAGTACACGACTTATGACAAAACTTTGTAAATTACAACTCTTTAAAATGAACTCGATCTAAAGCATTGAAATTTTATGAAAATAAATTAAAACACATCTAAGCGAGAAGCAACTGTTCAGTTTACCTTCAAGTGTTTTCTTGCAATATTCGCATGTGAAATGCGGTGCCCAAGATTTGTCTTGGTCCCCGACCGGCACGCCGAAGTATGCCTTGTAGGCCTCGCACATTATACGACTTGCTTCCATGGAATACTTTTTCGCTCTTGTCTTTATGAATTGTCCGCACACATAGCAGAATGAATCAGCTGGATGCAAACAACCTCTTGATGCCATATCAAATAAATAACTTCTCTTCAAGTACGAATCGTTATCCTTTCAGTCTGCAATAACACGAATTGGAATCTTGGTTCGAGACACCTGTGCTTTTATACTTGTACAGCTACTTTTGGAACGTTCAAGAACGTTCTAGAAAGTTCTGAGAGTTTCTCGAAAGTTCTGGAAGTTTCTTGAACATTCTAGAGTGTTCAGGAGAATTGTAGAAACATGTGGACAACTCTAGCAGTTCAGGGAGGAAGCTCGGCATTGAAAGCAAATTGAGAATTTTCTCGAACACATGCGATTTTCCAAATTTCATTGTCCCGGTCACAGAAGCAAAGTTTTTCTGGAATAACAGTGATTTCCTTTCTGTTCTAGACCTAATGGATTAATAAAACACACTTTCAACCCAGAAACAGAACAAAAGTGAAAATTTGTTACATAGTGTAATAGATTAAATTTCCTCTAATTGTTGTTCTCTTTTGTTCCATAATAGATTAAATTTCCTCTAATTGTTGTTCTCTTTTGTTCCATAATAGATTAAATTTCCTCTAATTGTTGTTCTCTTTTGTTCCATAGTAGATTAAATTTCCTCTAATTGTTGTTCTCTTTTGTTCCATAGTAGATTAAATTTCCTCTAATTGTTGTTCTCTTTTGTTCCATAGTAGATTAAATTTCCTCTAATTGTTGTTCTCTTTTGTTCCATAGTAGATTAATTTTCCTATAATTATTATTCTTTTTTTGTTTATAGTTGTAGAATTGGCATTTTTTCCATAAATAATGTTTTTTTCTATCCATTGGTAAAATTTGCTTTTTTTCTAATTAATATTTTTTCTATTAAGAGGTTTCCCTGTTTAATATTTTTTTCCTGTTTAGAGGTTTCCCTGTTTAATATTTTTTTCCTGTTAAGAGGTTCCCTGTTTAATATTTTTTTCTATTAAGAGGTTTCCCTGTTTAATATTTTTTTCCTGTTTCCCTGTTTTAATGTTCTTTTTCTTCAGTGGTGTGCCTGATGTCCCTCTAATTTATGTTCTTTCTTGTTCAGTGGTAAAATTGTAATTTTCTATCTAATTTATGTTCTTTCTTGTTCAGTGGTAAAATTGTAATTTTCTATCTAATTTATGTTCATTCTTGTTCAGTGATAAAATTGTAATTTTCTATCTAATTTATGTTCTTTCTTGTTCAGTGGTAAAATTGTAATTTTCTATCTAATTTATGTTCTTTCTTGTTCAGTGGTAAAATTGTAATTTTCTATCTAATTTATGTTCATTCTTGTTCAGTGATAAAATTGTAATTTTCTATCTAATTTATGTTCTTTCTTGTTCAGTGGTAAAATTGTAATTTTCTATCTAATTTATGTTCTTTCTTGTTCAGTGGTAAAATTGTAATTTTCTATCTAATTTATGTTCATTCTTGTTCAGTGATAAAATTGTAATTTTCTATCTAATTTATGTTCTTTCTTGTTCAGTGGTAAAATTGTAATTTTCTATCTAATTTATGTTCTTTCTTGTTCAGTGGTAAAATTGTAATTTTCTATCTAATTTATGTTCATTCTTGTTCAGTGATAAAATTGTAATTTTCTATCTAATTTATGTTCTTTCTTGTTCAGTGGTAAAATTGTAATTTTCTATCTAATTTATGTTCTTTCTTGTTCAGTGGTAAAATTGTAATTTTCTATCTAATTTATGTTCATTCTTGTTCAGTGATAAAATTGTAATTTTCTATCTAATTTATGTTCTTTCTTGTTCAGTGGTAAAATTGTAATTTTCTATCTAATTTATGTTCTTTCTTGTTCAGTGGTAAAATTGTAATTTTCTATCTAATTTATGTTCTTTCTTGTTCAATGGTAAAATTGTAATTTTCTATCTAATTAATGGGTTTTTTAGTTCAGTGGTAGACCAGATTTTCCTTTCGTTTTGTTCAGTGTAGATCTGATTTTCCTCTAATTAATTTTTTTGTTGTTTCAGTGGTAGAATTTTTGTTTTCTTTCTAATTAATGTTCTTTTAGTTCAATGGTAGAATTGTTATTTTCTTTCTAATTAATGTTCTTTTAGTTCACTAATTAATGTTCTTTTAGTGTTATTTTCTTTCTAATTAATGTTGCTTTTGTTAAGTTGTAGACCTGATTTACCTCAAATTTATGTCAATTATTGTTCCATGATTTCACTCTAATTAATGGATTTTTTTTATTAGGAGCTTTGTCGGCGTTGGGAACAGTATGTACAGGACCATGAGAACTATGTGCAGTCATTCGATCAGTGTCGGACATGGCTGAATGACATGGAGACCAAGGTGTCCAATGTTCTGGATACAAGTGGAGACAAGTCAACCATACAAGACAAGTTACGCAGAGTACAGGTAAGAAATGAATAATGCTTATTAGTAGTAAAGACATCAAATTAGATGATAAATTGTGAATTTAACCTGTTCGCAGTCTTGGTGTCAAGTTATGTCACAACCGGAAGTGACTGAGCCCTTGACTGCGTTCCACGGTGTCACAGGCTTACGGATACGTGCGCGTAGTTCATTCATTCATGAAACCATTCATTAAAAATAACCAATCAGAAAAATTGAAAGATATGTTTGGCTTCCGCACCCAATCTGTTATAAATTTTACGATTGGATACTTATAATCAGTATGCTAATGAGCTTGAATTGGCAGCTTTTTCAATACAACCATGGCAAGTTTCGTTGTTTTCAAACTCACAGTTTGAAGCCACAGCTGGGTCAGAATTTGATTCATTTTAGATGAATCTGATTTCTTATCAGAAAATAAAAATGTTCAACCAGCCCCTATTGAAATTTTAGACGCAGTTGACCTCGAGGCCAGCACTACAAAAACTGAAAACCGGTCGTGTCGAAGCGTGGCGGATTTTCAAATCTCGGGCGCTGTAGCCATTGAGTAAAAGTATTTGGTGGTGTGTGCTTGATTTAAAAAACAACTAATTATGACTAAAATTTGGATTAATATTTGTAAACATTGAGGAAACATCTCCACACAATTTGGACTATTAAATAAATGTGTAGAGCAATGCCAATCCTCCAGGAATACGACAACAGATGATGAAAATCGCAAGTTCAACAAAAAGGTAAAAAAATATTTTATTATTTATATATTTTTTAATTTTTTAAAAAGACTTAACATATTTTATAATATGTATGTAATAGTTTACAATTAATGTTTTTAAAATTCATTTAGTATTAGCTTTTTTAGTTTAGTAACCCATAGAAATTATCGCTGAACACCAAAAGTGCCTGACATGGCGCTGCCGATGCGCATTTTTTTGCCTGACAGGAAACGGGTTAAATACAGTTTCTTGTAGATGTCTAATGAGATATTTTTAAAAAAATTCTTTTCTGTTTATTTAGATGCTCAGAGTAATCACACGTCAGTATTTCCTTCTACAT
The DNA here is from genome assembly GCA_028829895.1 of Sinotaia quadrata. Classification (NCBI taxonomy): domain Eukaryota; kingdom Metazoa; phylum Mollusca; class Gastropoda; order Architaenioglossa; family Viviparidae; genus Sinotaia; species Sinotaia quadrata. The sequence continues at coordinate 785,820 of CM054177.1, forward strand.
TTTGTAGTATGTTAATATATAGCATAATAATATATAGGATGTTAATGTGTAGTATATTAATTTATAGAATGTTAATGTAGTAGTATATTAATTTATAGAATGTTAATGTGTAGTATGTTAATTTATAGAATGTTAATGTGTAGTATATTAATATATAGAATGTTAATATATAGTATGCGAATGTATAATAACTGTCTCATCAACATAATCTTTACATTAATGCAAAACATTATGTTGTTTTTTTGTACTTGTATGCTTGTTTATTTAAAAGAAATTTAAAAGATGGCTTATATAGCTTGGTTATTTTTATAAGCCCTCAACTAGAAAATGTTTTTATATAGGTCCTCTTCAAAAAATGTTAATTTTTATAGGCTGTCCATCAAAAATGTTGCTTTTATAGGCCCTCTACTAAAATGCGTTTTAAAAGTCCTGTACTATCAGAAGTGTTTTTTTTTTTAATAGGTTTCTTTCTCAAAAATCTTTTGTATATAGTCCCTGTACTACCAAAATGTTTATTGGCCTAGTACTTCTTAACTGTTTTTTTTTTATAGGCCCAGTACTAACAAAAATGTATATTTTTTAGATTCTGTACATCCAAAAGTGTGCTTTTACAGGCCTTGTATCTAATGTTGATTTATGTATGGAGTTATAACTGGACATCATTCTATTTAATTTTGATTTCCTTATGCTTGAAACAATTGTTTTGACTTGTGTACCTTTCTGATAAAATTTACCATTTTATTTTTTAGGCTTTACTTGCAGAGAAGGAAGAAGGCATTCATATGCTGCAGATTGCCCTGGACAACCAGCAGATGGTGCTACCAAACACCTCTGTAGTTGGACGCGATGCCATGAGACGGGATATGCAGATCTTGCAGCAAGATTATGACTCTCTCTCTGGACGACTGCTTGAGGCTCGATCCTCACTAGAAGGCATGCTGGCTCAATGGACAGTTTATGATGATAGCCTGGGACAGTTGGTTCGATGGCTGGAAGAGCTGGAAAACAACCTGGCCACTGAATCCCATCTTCAGAGCACAATGCAGGAAAAGAAATTGCAGCTTGAGCGTGTCAAGGTTTGTGTCATTATAACACATTTCAGAGTTATAACTTGATAAAACTGCCATAAAGGGAGATGATAAATTAATAAACTTGTTGTCATGTTTATGACAATAACGTTTTTAAGAGTTATAAGTTGATACCAAAGGGAGATAATAAATTAAAATATTTTGTATCAAGTGTACATGTGTAGTACTTTTAGGAGTTAAGGGAGATAATAAACTAGTAAACATTATGTTAATTATACAAGTATGATAATTTTAAGAGTTATAACTGGGCATCATTCTATTTAATTTTGATTTTGATTTTTGTACCGTTCTGATAACTCTTTATTTTCTTCAATCCTGTCCCTCTTCAAATATGCATTGGTAGATTCATCCAAATAATTATTTTCATCAGAAAATAGCCTTGCTTAAATATGTGTTTGAGACTTAAAGGGTGTAAAAAAAATGGCTAGAAAAGAATTAGGGTTTGAGGCTGAAAGGGTTTAAAAAAGGCTAGACAAAACTTAGTGTTTGAGACTGAAAGGGTTAAAAGAAAAAGCTAGAAAAGAATGAGAGTTGGAGACTGAAAGGGTTAACAAAGGCTAGAAAAAAATGAGGGTTGGAGACTGAAAGGTTAAAAAAGGCTATAAAAGATTGAGGGTTGGAGACTGAAAGGATTAACAAAGGCTAGAAAAGAATGAGAGTTGGAGACTGAAAGGGTTAACAAAGGCTAGAATAAAATGAGGGTTTGAGACTGAAAGGGTTAACAATGGCTATAAAGTCTGGGGGATAATTTCATTTAACACAAACAAATTTTGGGTAATGCCCCAAAAAGTTTCCCCAACCCCTGTTGTAGACATTGGTTGTATGATGGAACAATTACCATTCAGTTGTATAAAATAAAACTTTGTAACCTTAATCTAGTAGAAGGATTAAATAATACTTGTAAAGAATATACATTGTCAGTTTAATGAAATTAATGTTAATTTAATTGCTTTAATATTTTATTGTTTGGGGGTTTTATCATTGTAAATAATAATTTAAAGTTAACATTATCAGTGTTTTTAGAAAACTGAACCTTAGCAAAGTGTAATTTTAGATGAGGGTAAATATATATAAAGTAAATTTGTGCCTGCATTTTCAGGTGGTACAGCTAAACATTCACTCCCAGCAAAGCACTATTGACAGCTTAAATGAAAAAGCTCAAACCTTGAAGCGTACTAGTCATGATGAAAATCTTGGTGAACAAATTCGACTCATTGTCAACAGATATGAAATGCTGTGTAGTAAAGCTAAGGTCAGTATACTGTAGAACATTTATATCAATAATAAATGTATGGTCAATTTCTAATTATGTATTTGTGTGTTTATCCAGTTTTCTGATTATCCAATCTGTAAGTTTTTCATGCTACCAAAATATTCCATCAGGAAATTAAAATTTTACAATACATGAGTTGCAGAAAAATGTTGCTGTAATACAGCATAGTCATATGATCTTATTTTAAACATGAAGAAACCCCCTTTCTGTCAAAACACATGTTTCATGATTGATATATTGTGTGGACCTACAAATCAAGAAACTTTATTATTTAAAAATAGGTTAGTACCATTGCTAAGCATCCCTGTTGTTGACAAACATTTTTAATGACAGACAATGTAGCATTAAAGTAATGTAGCATTAGTGAAACAAGGTATCAGTCAGAAAGATAGTTTTAACATAAGCCACATGATATTAATAACAAATGTCATATTAGTCAGGAAGTTTGTTTTAACGGAAGTTAAGTGACATGACATTTGACAAACATCAATGAGTAAATGGATAAGTTAAGACACTTGACATTAATGACAAACATCAATTAGTAAAATTATTTTTAACTGAAGTCACTTGACATTAATGACAAATGTGGTATTAGTCAGGAAGATGGTTTTGACTTAAGTTAGAGACAGGATGAACAGTGAAGAAGATGGTTTTACTGAAGCTAATGACATGACATTAATGACAGTAACAATCTTCCAATCAGTTCAGAAGATGGATTTAAATGACATAATGACACAACACTTCATTCACGATGCTTAAATTTGTTTCTTTCCAGGGTTAATGGAAGAATGAACAGGGGACACATTTTATTATGTGTTTGAAAAAATATTTGGATTACATTTTTGATTTTAATAATTGTGTAAATTTCCATTACTATCTAGTAATTTCTGTATTTGGCATTATCATCTCTTCAGTTATCTATGCAACCCTTCCACTCCATTACTCAGATAACCGAAGACAGCTGTGTATGCATACATAGGTATAGTCACCTTTCAGTGCTATTACCCCAGATATAATTGAAGTCAGATGTGGATACATGCATTGGCATGGTCACCCTTCCACTTGGTTACCTCAACAATCATGAGTTGGCTGTATATGCAAGCATTGATGTACTTGTGTTGGAGGAAGGAGACATTGATATACTTGGAGGAAGGAGGCTGTATATGCCATGCATTGATATACTTGTGTTGGAGAAAGGAGACATTGATATACTTGGAGGAAGGAGGCTGTATATGCCATGCATTGATATACTTGTGTTGGAGAAAGGAGACATTGATATACTTGGAGGAAGGAGGCTGTATATGCCATGCATTGATATACTTGTGTTGGAGAGAGGAGACATTGATATACTTGGAGGAAGGAGGCTGTATATGCCATGCATTGATATACTTGTGTTGGAGAAAGGAGACATTGATATACTTGTGTTGGAGAAAGGAGACATTGATATACTTGTGTTGGAGAAAGGAGACATTGATATACTTGTGTTGGAGAAAGGAGACATTGATATACTTGTGTTGGAGAAAGGAGACATTGATATACTTGTGTTGGAGAAAGGAGACATTGATATACTTGTGTTGGAGAAAGGAGACATTGATATACTTGTGTTGGAGAAAGGAGACATTGATATACTTGTGTTGGAGAAAGGAGACATTGATATACTTGTGTTGGAGAAAGGAGACATTGATATACTTGTGTTGGAGAAAGGAGACATTGATATACTTGTGTTGGAGAAAGGAGACATTGATATACTTGTGTTGGAGAAAGGAGGTGCTATTATATAAAGAGAGACATACAGTTTGATTGATTATGGTGTGAAATGTAATTTATATTATTTTATCAATTGCTTTACTTTATATTTAGGCAAAGAAACGAAAACTGTATCACAGTTGTCAAACCTGTCTGACAGTGGGTTGGTATATTTATGAATGTCTGTACACAGTTATTAGAAGTAGCAGGAAGCAGTAGGTTGGTATATTTATGAATGTCTGTACACAGTAATTAGAAATAACAGGAAACATATGAAATAAGCATGAACAATATGTCCATTTATTTCAGGAACTACTTCAAAAGTGTGACAAGAACTTGCGGGATCACCAGGTGTACCGTGACAGCTATATGACTGCTTCTGACTGGCTGAGTGCCACTATCGACAAACTTAATTTGTGTAATGACGTGCGAGGTGATCAGAGTTCTGTCCAGTCACAACTTCACAAAGTTGAGGTAAGAGAACTGTGTTTAGTAATGTCTATCATAATTGCACAAAGTAAAGGTCTATTAGTCTCTAACTATATACAGTGAAATTCATGAAAAGTTCAGGATTAGTACCTGTACAGTTTCACTTTGGGTACTCTTTTTCTTTTTATTAAATCTTTTGCATGTCTTTAATAATTCTTAGTACCTATACTGTGTCTCACTAGATACTTATTGTATTAATTCTTCTTTGTATCTTTAATAAGGTATATGTCAGTGTTAACCCTAGTACATAAACAAGGTAACCCATGCTAGATATTTTTTTTGTATTCATTCATGTGATTAGTTAATGGTAAATCAGAATTAGTATGATTTTAAAATAAACATTAATATGCATACACTCAGTTCTCAGGTTTTGGCAACCTCAACATATTGCAATCCACCTGTATGAATGAGCCAGTAAGGTACTTAAAACAAATTTCTGACTTACTTAGCAAAATCCATTCCTTATGAAATGCTTACTAGTTCAACATGGACTGCTGACTTATGCCACTTGGCATCGCTAAGGAGCAAGAATCAAGCCCATTTTAATTCACCACGTTTTTATTCATTATTGAAGACTCTGGACCATCATTTACATACAAATTCAGACTTACATACAAAATTGGGTTACAAAGCATCTTATCAGGGTTTGCATGATTCAGACATACATACGATGCGCATACTTTTATTTTGCATTTCAGAACATTAGGGTTTGCATGATTCAGAGAGACATACAATGTGTGTGATGCCAACGTCACACTTGTTATTGATTATTATTATTATTATTTATTAATTAATCACCCACAACTAATTGCAAGTGATGAGAATCTTAATTTATGTTATTAATAATTCTTAAGAGCACACCACTTGTCTCTTTCACTTGGTGGATAGGCAGGTGCTGTAAATATTTCTCTCTTCCACAACATTAATTAAAGACAAACATTTACTGTCATTTACCATCACACAATATTTCTGTTGGTGGAAAACTTCTTACTAAAGGAGAAGAAAATCCATCATTAATCTATATTTAGCAAGCCCCCATCCACCCACTTTCTTCTCCAACCTAATATTATCAATATGTGTAAGAAGGTCAATGAATTTAACAATAAATTTATTAAATCAACAATCATACATACAACATATGAATATAATCAAAAGAGCGTTGACATTTACATCATTTCACAACAATGTTCAATTAACACTGGACAATCATTCAGTTTTTCCTAGCTTAGACATATGCAGTCAATTAACATAAATACATTATCAAGTTCATGGATATCATCATGGAAATGAGAGTTCAGAGAAATAATTAAAGTCAATTTGCATAACCTGTTCAGAGATGGTGGCTATCACTGGCATGTTTCACAGTCACATGGTTTTGCAACAAGTGACTGCTTTTCATATTTAGGCAAGGTCCCATGTATCCCTTCTAGAGGCACATAACACAACTATTCCAGAAGGTCGGGTTACTTTGACATTTAATAATTTATATAATAGTTAAGTTTAGAAATAGGGATAGGCAAATTTACTCCACCACACAATTTGTGCACTTTTATTTTGCATCTCTGGTTTGTATAATTCAGATCAGCATAATATATGTACTTTTATTTTGCATCTAGGGTTTGTATAATTCAGACAAATGTACAGTATAAGTACTTTTGTGTGTGAGAGTGCTTTTCTGAACATCAGGACCATTGTTTTAGAAAAATAGCAATATAATTGGAAGTACATTGTATATATGTTGTGTTTTGTTTAACTAAAGATCATGGTTTGTATGAGTTAGGCAAAAAGTCTCTCTTTGACATTTTTGTTTTAATTTCACATCAGTTTTTAGGGCGACTGAGAAAGGTGACAATATAGTATATGAGGTTTATTACATTAGGCTATTGTTAATGTGAGCTCAGGAAAGTTGACATACAGTATGTGAGGCTTGTTACATTAGGTTATTGTTAGTGTGAGCTCATGAAAAATAAAACAATAAATAAATGTTTTACTGTACATTTCAGGAGATCCTCTATCAGTGTAGACTTTGAAAAATAATACAATAAATAAATGGTTTTTTGTACATTTTAGCAGATCTATCAGTGTAGGCTTGGAAAAATAATACAAAAAAAAATAACTGGTTTTCTGTACATTTCAGGAAATCTCTGTCAATGTAGGCTTGGAAAAATAATACAAAAATAACTGGTTTTCTGTACATTTCAGGAAATCTCTGTCGGTGTAGGCCTGGGAAAGAAAAAACTCGATGAAGCCAAAGCAAAAGGAAGTATTGTACTTCCAGAAACCTCAGCACAAGGTCAAGAACTCATCAGAGAAGAACTCAGCATGCTTGTAGCTGACTTTGACGGCTTTCAGTCTGACCTTGATGCTCTCACTACAACAATGAGTATGTTTATATTTACTGACAATATGTTTATATTTACTTGACAGTGCCAAAGAGTATGTTTATATTTATTGACAATATGTTTATATTTATTTGACAGTGCCAAAGAGTATGTTTATATTTACTGACAGTGCCAAAGAGTATGTTTATAATACTGACAGTGCCAATGAGTATGTTTATATTTACTGACAGTGCCAAAGAGTATGATTATATTTACTGACAGTGCCAAAGAGTATGTTTATAATACTGACAGTGCCAATGAGTATGTTTATATTTACTGACAGTGCCAAAGAGTATGTTTATAATACTGACAGTGATGAGTATTGTGAGAGACAATCAAATAAAAGTCTGAAAGGATGTTGAGTATAGGGTGTGTTCTTATTTCATGGGCTTTATTCTAATTCAGCAAGATCTCAAAATGGAATTAATTACTAGTGATTTGCCTACATTATCCCTTACTTTGACTTAACACTCATATAATCTTACCCCACCATTTTATTCATATCTAATACTGGGTAGTGTCATACAGTCCAAAACATAAAATACAAACTCCAGTGTTGCACCTCTCCTATACAATCCAAAACATAAAATACAGACTCCAGTGTTGCACCTCTCCTATACAATCCAAAACATAAAATACAGACTCCAGTGTTGCACCTCTCCTATACAATCCAAAACATAAAATACAAACTCCAGTGTTGCACCTCTCCTATACAATCCAAAACATAAAATACAAACTCCAGTGTTGCACCTCTCCTATACAATCCATCTAATTTTTAGTATAGTAATTTAAATATTAGGAATTAGTATAGTAATTTAAATATTTGCAGAAAAGTGATTGTTGTGATGACTTGAATAAATGAAATTCTATGAATGATAGTTTAAAATCTTTGCAGAAACACTTTGAAGAATTTGGCTTGAATATGATAAATCTGTACAGAAACACTTTGAGACTATTTGCTTGAATATGGTGAATGATATGGTAAATTATATGAATAATAAATTACAATCTATTCAGAAACACTTTGTGATCACTGGCTTGAGTATGAGGAATTCTATGAAGAACTGAACCAGTGGATCAAAGACAAAGAATTAGAAATGAAGTCAGACTCTGAGCTTAAGGCCACACTTGAAGAAAAAACAATTCAGCTGGAAAAACAACAGGTGAACTTGAATTATTCAAAGCTTAGTAGCATATTATAATTTATTTTTTGTTTTCTCAAAGCTAACTCACATAATATAATATTTAAGTCTTTATATACATTTTTTTCCTTTTCTTTCTCTTTTTACTAATGATTAATATGAATTGCAAAGTTCAAGCCTTCAGTTTTAAACTAGTGATTAAAATGTTAAAAAGAAAATTAATTATCATTTCAAAACTGCTTGTGGACCTTATCAGTCAATTCAATTTCAAAATGTATTTCATTTTCCTGAAGCTTATAGTTCATGCACTGTCATATACTCCTGTTAAAGTCTGGCATTTTAATGTTGGTTTGACTGTTAAAGTCTGGCATTTTAATGTTGGTGTGACTGTTAAAGTCTGGCATTCTAAAGTTGGTGTGACTGTTAAAGTCTGGCATTTTAATGTTGGTGTGACTGTTAAGATCAGGTATTTTAATGTTGGTGTGACTGTTAAAATAGGCATTCTAATGATTGTGTGACTGTTAAAGTCTGGCATTTTAATGATGGTTGATTCTTAAAGTCTGCAATCTGTGATGGTATGACTTAAAATCTGGCATTTTAATGGTGTGACTGTTAAAGCCTGGCATTCTAATGTTGGTATGACTCTTAAAAGTCTGGCATTCTAATAACAATGTGACTGTTAAAATCTGGCATTTTGATGAAGGTGTGACTGTTAAAGTCTGGCATTTTATGATGGTGTGACTGTTAAAGTCTGGCATTCTATGATGGTGTGACTGTTAAAGTCTGGCATTCTATGTTGGTGTGACTGTTAAAATCTGGCATTCTATGATGGTATGACTTAAAAGTCTGGCATTCTAATGTTGGTATGACTTTAAAGTCTGGCATTCTAATGTTGGTATGACTTAAAAGTCTGGCATTCTAATGTTGGTATGACTTAAAAGTCTGGCATTCTAATGACAGTGTGACTGTTAAAATCTGGCATTCTGATGAAGTTGTAAATTTCTTATGAAATGCTTGTCAGCTACCTGTACTGTTAATAGTCTTTTGTAATGTTCCCAGCACAAACTACCATTTAACACAGTCTTGGTAATTTAGCTATTGCTATTTTCCTACATGAAATAATTAATTCTAATAGTTTTTTGTGGTATTCCCAGCACAAACTACCATTTAACACACTCTTGGTAATTTAGCTTTTGCTATTTTCCTACATAAAATAATTAATTCTAATAGTCTTTTGATATTCCCAGAACAAACTACCATTTAACACACTCTCGGTAATTTAGCTATTGCTAATTATTGAAATAATTAATTCTAATTGTATAATAAAGTATTGTCATTTTTCTACATGGAATACTTAATTTTAATTATAAAATAAAGTGGTATTCTCAATTACCTGTGTAAAATTGATCATTTGAATTATTTGTGTAAGATTGATATTAAATTTCCTGTATTAATCATTTGAATTATTTGAGTAAGATTGGTATTAAATATCATGTAATGATCATTTGATTTATTTGGATAAGATTGATATTAAATTTCCTTAATTAATCATTTGAATTGTCTGGCTAAAATTTGTATTACATATTCCATGTACAAAAAATTGAATTATTTAGCTCAAGTATGTATTATAAATTTTAGGTTAATTGTTAATGATATTTTTTTTTGGGGGGGGGGAGGAGTGGGGTATAATTGGTATTATATATAAACTGTTTAAAGTTGGTATTTGACATTCCATTTATATATTTTACAATTTGAATTGTCTTTTGAATTTGGAATTATAAATTTCCTTACTAAAATTAATAATCTCTTGGTATTTTAAATTTCTTAAAACTGATAAATTTTAATTGTTACATTAAAGTAGGAGTTATAAATTCCTTCTGTAAAACTGAAAATTGATTTTGTATTTTTAAAGTTAGTATTATAATCTCTTATATAAATTCAGCTATTTGTATTGAATGGGTACAATTGAATCCCCCTGTGTCAAACTGGTTATTTAAATTGTCCAATTAAAATAGGAGCAATAAATTTGTTTCAAATTTTTAAATGTTGAGTTCCGATTCCAGAGTATGCATGAAGAAATACTGCAGCAACAACAGTTGTTCGACAGGCTGGCAGAACAGGCGCAAATCTTACTGCAGTCCTCCACTGACAACCAGATCTCCACCCAGCTCAGTCACATGAGCTCACGATATGTTTCCCTCATAACAGCATCAAAGGTTGGCTTCTCAGAATTATTTTCTCAAAAATTATTTTGTGTTTCTATAGTAATATCATCAGAGGTTGTCGTCTTGGAATTATTTCTTGTTGTGCTGTTCTTCTTTCATAATAGCATGAAAAGTTGGCTTTCAAAAATTATTTGCTTTAGCTGTGTTTCTCTCTTAATTGTCTGTAAAGATTGTTTCTTATAACTGCTACTTTCTTTATTATAGTTCACAGTGTATTACCCCGTATAACTGGAAATAAAGATTGTATAAGTGTATATAATATTAATTCTTTCTTAAATTATAGCTTACAGTGTTTTTCCCACACACGTGGCTACAAAGATGGCTTTTTAATATGTGACTTCTTTCTTTTATGTAGTTTACAGTTATTTCACCACACAATTTGCTACAAAGATGGCTTTTTAATATACTTATTTCCTTATTATATCTCACAATACTTTCCATCCAATTCTTTATTATATTTTGCAGTGTTTTCCTCAAAACTGGATACAAAGATTGGCTTATAAATTCTTTCTTTATTATAGCTTGCAATATATTTTCCTCAAAACTGTATCATTACCTTATTATTTATTGTATTGCATTTATTTGTGAATTAGCTTTATCTTTTTTTTTTTTTAGGATCTTATGAAGCGTTACGAGCAAAATGTTCAGGATCACCAGCATTACAGCGAGGTTTTTTCTGAAGCTCGTTCCTGGATACAGGAAATGTGTGATAAAGTTTCAGTGTGTGCTGACACATCAGGTGACCGCTATGCCATCCAGACACAGCTTGAAAAACTTCAGGTTTGTAAAGCAGCTTCAGTTATCTTTCATTTATGCAGATTATTGTTTACTGTTTTTTTTTTCTAAACACTGTGTTAAAATCTTCAGGTTTGTTTGAAGCTTCAGTTATCTTTCATCTGTGCAGAGTATTTGTACTGTTTCATTTTTTTTCTAGACATCTTGTTAAAAACTTCAGGTTCGCATCAAAGGCAAAATGAATGTTTTGTTACTTTAACAATTAATGTTTTGAAAGTCAAATATTCATAGTCATAGAGCTTCTCATTGAAGGCAAACTGAAAAACATTTTGCAGGAGTTTGTAGTTCTTAAGGAAGAAGGCCAGGTTTTGATACACACATCTAACACCTGGGGAGAGAAAACTATGTCCAACACATCTTCTGAAGGTCGAGAAGTTATTCGTCAAGAACTACAACTATTACAAACAGATTGGGAGCAAATATTGTCACAGGTATTAACTTTTTCATTCTTGTTAATTTTATCACATCAACTTTTATGTTTGTTAACTTTATTGTAAATGCTAATTTAATTATAGATTTCTACACAAAAGATATAATTTACATTGTTATTCATCCAACAATTAATAGTAAACATTCATTATTTATCAAAATACAGTAGCAAAGCTACTTTTAATCATTACTGAGTAAGGTTAGGTAACTCGTGATACCCAAGTTTGAGTTCACTTAAACAAAAACAATGGCATACTATATATGAGCATCTTAGTTTAAACATTTGTAGAAATAATGGTCTACTCACATAATACATCCCTATGTAAAAGTCAAGTATAACACATCAATAGCGAAATGCACAAAGTATTTCTAATTCCATTCTCTCTCAACCAGTTACTTAACTCACCATTAAGCTAATGGCCACCTCTCATGACCAGACTTCTTGCCACACCAAATTCAAGTGGTTAGACAATAAAATTCTCTATAGCAGGTAAACTTTTCACTCATTGGTTGTTCTCATTCTTGTAAATCTTAACCATTGGATAATAAAAACTACTTATCCAGTTGGAACTGGTTTGGATTGCATCAGCAATTTCTAGTATATTCTTAACTCGAGTTGTTTTACGCTAACTCTGACACTTACAAAAATACCATCGTAAGGAGTGCCCAAAGTCAGGTTACTTTGACAATTTAACAGTTTATATTACAATTAAATCTAGAAATAGGGATAGGCAAATTTACTTCACCTCGTACCCCACTTCTTTTGAGATGATAACCATCCCGTGAACATCTACTCTAATAGGAGTAAATTTCAAACATTACTGGTGAAGCTTCCATCATAATACAAAATGAATAACTATTAACAAGACAAAAATTCTGTGTCAGTTTTGAAGATATACACATAATTAATTTAACATGTTTAGAAACAAAGATAATATAATTTTACAAGCCTCAATAATTACTGAGCATTAATATATCAAATATAATAATTTCTCTAATTATAAGTTGAGACATGACTCATTACATCTCCACATTTAAAGAGATATAAGAACAATTTTCACAGAAAATCACCATAATAAGTTTCCTTATTATAAGTTTGAGACATGACCCGTTATGTCTCTACCCTTAAGGAATACAAATGCAAATCATATGCAAAAATCATTATCACTTTTTCTTTTCTCCTTTTGATAGGAAAATACAACATACACAATCATGTTAGCATCCTATCAATTTCTGGACTGCCCAGACAATTCCAAGACGTTCTTTCTCTGAAGTTGAATAAATCTGTTGAGCCACATTCAATGTACGACTGGAGTAAGCTACTGGGTACAGACTATCACTGTGTTTGTGCATCAGTACAGCACCTACCCTGCGTTGATACCATCTGTTCAGAGTATGAATTCTTCATTGAAATCAAGTAATTTGAGAACAGGAGCTTGTGAGAGATGATGGCACTGAACTTTGGAATGAATTTTTATAGTAGCCAGCCAGTCAGTAAAAGGATTTAACATTAGTTTTCTTACTTTTGATGCCTCTGGCCACAGAAAACCTTGTCCCACTGTGTGTCTCAAATGTTCAAGTTTGAAATGTCCAATGAAACATTGGGTTGGTTGAGCAGTAAAGATACATTCCTTCAAACACTGGAATAGCTTCCTTAACACTCGGATGTGTTCATCCAGGGTCTGGGTATCCACCAATATGTTGTCCATGAAGTTAGAAATAGATTCATCTTTCATGGGTTTGATGAGCAATCTCATCATCTTAGTGAAAACAGCTGGTGCCATAAGTGTACTGAATGCTAATTTCAGCCTCTCTGCTTTGCAGACTGGAATTTTCCCAAAACCTTTTGTCAAATATAATTTAGAAAAAATATTTTGCTCCACTGAGCCAAGTAAAAAGTTGCTCTGGTTCAGGCATTAGTTCAACTGAAAAAACAATCAACTTGTTCAGCTGTCTGGAGTCCACACAAAATCCAGGTGCACCATCCTTCTTATTAACTAGGACAATTGGAGAGCTATATGGGGACTGTGAGAGTCAATTTCCTGTTTTACAGCATCACGTTTAGCATAAGATAAAACAAATGGTTTCATGCAGATCGGATTATGATCCCGTAGTTTGATTGTAAATTCGCACAGACTCATTTTTCTAGGTTTATCACTAAAAACATCATGAGTTTCTTTATATCGCTGCATAACTGTTGAGCTTCAGAGTCTGAGAGTTCTGGATTTAAGATAACATCATCAAAAGTTTCAACATCTGTTAAACCTTGATGTGGTATGGATTCAGCATCGGATACAGAGGTAGCATCATCCTCTGTTACAATAGTAGCAACCATATTATCCGGGCATTCTTTATAAGCTTTCATCAGATTACTTCATACGCCGTGATACATCTGACATTTATGTGATCTGGGCAATAACTTTTAATATGGCCTGGTTTGCCACAGCTAAAGTACACTACTGGTTTGTTCATAACATATTTGTCTTTACTGTTGGGGTGAGATGTGGGTACTCTTTCTTTTATCTTACTAAGTGGTGAGGTGTGGGTACTGTCTTTTATCTTACTAAGTGGTGAGGTGTGGGTACTCTGTCTTTTATCTTACTAAGTGGTGAGGTGTGAGAGAGGATCATGTGTTAGGTTTATTATCTGGCTTGTCACTTTGCCGTTTAGGCATCACTTGTTCATTAACTGGCCTGAGTGGTTCAAAATTATGCATAGCTGTCAGATTAACACACGCCCCATATATTTCTTTATCTGTCAGCTGCTTCTAGCCATCCCATCAGATTTTTCAGTACTTAACATAAGCTAAAAGTGCTGGCGGATCTGATGTCTGTAATTTGTCAATCACAAAGTGATCCCTAACATCTTTCCCCCTTGCAGGTTTCACCTTGTCCAGCTCTAACCACCAAAATGTGCTATAGCATACTAGCTATCTGTAAAAATGTATCAGAAATGTCTGCTTTCTAAATGTCTATAGCATACTAGCTATCTGTAAAAATGTATCAGAAATGTATGTTTTCTAAATGTCTATAGCATACTAGCTATCTGTAAAAATGTATCAGAAATGTGTTTTCTAAATGTCTATAGCATACTAGCTATCTGTAAAAATGTATCAGAAATGTATGTTTTCTAAATGTCTATAGCATACTAGCTATCTGTAAAAATGTATCAGAAATGTATGTTTTCTAAATGTCTCTAGCATACTAGCTATCTGTAAAAATGTATCAGAAATGTATGTTTTCTAAATGTCTATAGCATATTAGCTATCTGTAAAAATGTATCAGAAATGTCTGCTTTCTAAATGTCTATAGCATACTAGCTATCTGTAAAAATGTATCAGAAATGTCTGCTTTCTAAATGTCTATAGCATACTAGCTATCTGTAAAAATGTATCAGAAATGTCTGCTTTCTAAATGTCTATAGCATACTAGCTATCTGTAAAAATGTATCAGAAATGTATGTTTTCTAAATGTCTATTCCACTAGTCAAATGTATCTCTTTCTAGCTCTGTTTTAGTTTAGGATTTTCCGTTAAGTTCTAAGCTCAACAAATTTTTCAACAATTGTTTTCCACCTATACTAATTTCAACACAATGACAATTAGTTTAACAATTTTGAACTCATCCCAGACAGAGCCTGTGATACCAATGCCACCTAATTAAAGGTTATAATTATTATATATGATATTTTAAAATAGGTGATACTCTGAACAAGCAAAAATTCACACTTTTCATTTTGATAAACAAGTGGCATTTTGAGCAGATGTAAAATGACACTCTCCTTTCTGATAAACAGGTGACAGACACCAAGGTTATGCTGGAATCTTGTCTCCTTCAGTGGACAGACTACAGTGCTAGTCAAGATCAGGTCATCCGTTGGTTAAAGGATATGGAAAAACGACTGCGTGACACACACCTTAAGGCAGACCTCAGCGAAAAGAAAGCTGAGCTTCAGCGCTGTAAGGTAAAATTGTCTGACATTGTCTTGCCATCGGGTAGTACATCTGTTTAGAGTGATGTAAGGTAAAATTTCTGACATTGTCTTGCCATTGGATAGTACATCTATTTAGAGTGATGTACGGAAAAATTGTCTAACAGAATCTCTCATTTGAAAGTGTTTTACTTTTAATAATGCTGTATAATACTGTAATCTAAAATTGTCTGACACTGTCTTATTTTGATGGTTCATCTATTTAGGTTGATATAAAGTCAAACTGTCCGACATAATCTGTGATTTGAAAGTGTCTTGTATTAATAATGCTATAATCAAATATTTTCAGACACTACCATTTAAAAGTGCTTTTTTATAAAAAGGTGTATGCAATATCAAAATACAATGCAGTTTCCTAAGATTAAGACAAATATCTTATGTAATTCCTGATTAAATACAAGACAATGTGTTTATGAATAAGTGAGTAAAAGCCATTATGATCCAACACATACCATGAGACAAATACATCTTACAGAAATATTGTAATCAGTGTTACAGATTCCCAAGTTTTAAAATCAAAGTTTGGTGCCAACATTAGGCAGATGCTAGATTTTCTCCACAAGGAAGTTCTCTGTATTGATATAATAACAACTTTGACTAATACAACTTTGATGATAATACATAATGCATCTTGACAATAATACAACCTTGACAGTAATACATCCTTGACAATAATACACTATGACAATAATACATCTATGAAACATAGCAAATAAAATGTTATAGTTTCATTTAATGTTAACCAGTCCCTTAATAATGCAATACTAGCTTTTAAAATTTGAGAAGATACCTTTCTGTAATAGTTTATCCTTTATATGCGCATCCTAGCCATATTATCATTTTTAATTGTATAAAACAATTCATGTCTGTTTAAACAATTATGGCAAACATATACTATATATATTTCTACTGTTTGTCTAATAATATAGACCATATACCAAGACATCGTATCCTACGAGCAGATGGTGGAGTCCATGTCAACCAAAGCATCAGAACTAGCTGAAAGAAGCCCATCAAGTAAGGCAACAACAGATACATCACAGACGGCCAGCAGATATAGAGCAGTCAAGGAACAGGCCAAGGTCTGTGAAGGACTACTGCAATCTGTGTGGGATTTAATAGCTATATGCTAACATTGATGACTATTGGAAAGTCTAGTAGTTTTACTGCAATCTATGTAGGACTTAATAGCTATATACTTATATTGATGACTATTAGAAAGTCTAGTATTAGTTAAATATTCTTCTTATTAAAACATTCATAAAGGAATAATTGGTATTTATCTCTTTAGGAGATGCTGGCTAAAAATGAACAGTCTGTGGCACAACATCAAACATTCCACGACTGTTGTAACAGTTTTGTCCTTTGGCTACGTACAGCTGTAGAAAAACTGGCAACTTGCTCGGACACATATGGAGAGAAGTCGGCTATTGAAGCCAAACTGGAAAGAGCAAAGGTACGTAGTCACTCACCATTCCCTCTTTTAATGCCAGGTTTCCAGTTAAGGTGGTAACAAGGATTTTAAAGAGTACATTTTAATATTATTTGATTTTAATTTTTATATAAACATAATAATTTTTTTAAATGTAAAAATTCCAGTTATAGCTTATACTTTTGGTTATTTTTCCTGTACTCATGGATGATTTAAATGTAAAAATTCCAGTTATAGCTTATACTTTTGGTTATTTTTCCTGTACTCATGGATGATTTAAATATTCTCCTTAGAGGAGGAAGAATTTCAAGTTAAAATAGATGTATGAACATTTAATTTTAATCTTATCTAATAAAAACTAGACTAACCCACTCTACAATTTGTCTAGTCCAGTTATATTTCTAAGGTTGAAAATGGTTGCATTAAGAATATTTAATCACTTTATTTCCTCACAACAGTATTCTAAGAATATATATTACATAATATGGAAGTTGTAAGATTATGAAATTATTATTGTCTTCACTATGTTATAAAATAAGTTGTCTCTCTTTAAAATTTTTAGGCACTGTTGTCCAGTCTGGGTGAGGGCAGTCAGCGCCTTGCAGAAGCCAGTAAAGCTGGTGAGACAACCTTGCATGGCACATCAGCCTCAGGTCAAACCAAAATTCGTCAAGAACTGCAGGTCATGAACAAAGACTTTGAGGAATTTCGTACACACTTATTACAGGCTCAGTCAGACTTGGAGGTATGTAAAGTTTGGAAAGAATTTGATTATAAATCTCCTACACACTTATTACAGGCCCAATCAGACTTGGAGGTCAGTAACATTCAATAAAGATTACAACTTTCTCTTTCTAGAGATAAATAATAGATCTCTTTCTATAGTTAAATAAATAATAGATCTCTTTCTAGAGATAAATAATAGATCTCGTTCAGTGGCTAATCATTGGACAAAACACCTAAGGTTCAGAGAGAGAAAAGGGAGAGAATATGTGGTCAGACTGGTGCAGATCATCTGGTAAAAAAAGAAAAATCTCTAGTTTCAAAAGAAAACAATAAATTAATACATATAGATCTCTTTCATTGTATCTCAAGCCAGCACAGACAGAGTTGGGGAAAATGGTAATAGTAGTTTTTAAAAATATATGCACCCCATCCCAAATTTTAAATTCTAAGTTTCATTCAACAGTAAGTCCAAACTGTTTCTTAAACAAAGTAATGGACCTATTTTCATTGATCACAAATATGTGGACAAGATATATGTTTGTTTTTGTCTTACAAATCAGTACACGGACGGAAAATCCTCCAAAATATAAAATCACAGCATATGTGTCTAGATTTTAGCAGTTAGAAAAGATTGGCAATAAAAAATTAACATTTAAATTTATTTTTGTGGGGTCAAAGAAATACATTGGATCTTTTTATTGTATCTTGTTGGTTATATAAGACAAATCCGTATGTGGGTGCTTGTGTGCATCTCTCTGGCTGTTTGATGTCTATAAGCACCACGCATGCATCTGGTAAACCTTAAGAAAACAATTGTTTTGCATTTAAAAATTGCTTATGAGGATATGTTTACACTAATAATATGTGATATTAAATAAAACAGATGTCACATTAATTTTCTTGCACACAGATTTCTTAACCCAACAGTGTACAAAATTATCATTTCAGAATTGCCTGTCTAGATGGGATGAGTTTGAGGATAGTTACCAGCAATTCAACACCTGGTTACGTGAGGTCGAAGTTCAGCTGAGGGCAGAGACAGAGCATGACTCCACCGTAGAAGAAAAGAAACGACACTGGGATGAACACAAGGTACAAAATTTTAATTTATTGTTTCTTTAATCAGTAGTTGCTTGTATCATTTGTGGAACATATTTTTCTTGTTTTAAAGATAATTTCCTTATCATTTTCTAAGCAGGAAGTTCCCAGGGAACAGGGGACTAGCAAATGTCAAATCTTTTTTCTTTTTCACACTGTTTCACTTTCTAGACTTTTTTTTCTAAAACTCCAGTAGATACTGAGATATACTGTAGAAACAGAAGAAAGTTCAAAACACAACTCACTCTAAGGGCCTAATTTATACACTGACTAATATCTACACTGGCTATCTCTACTGACTTCCATTCTCTAATCTCTGCACTAGTCAGTTCTCTAATCTCTGTACTGGTTGTCCATCTATAATCTCTACAGTGGCTGACTAATCTCTACACTGGCTGTCCATTCACTAAAGAATTGAGCATAAACCTCACCCATGTAAACACTTATGTATCTACATCTGTATTCTTGATGAAATCTCAGTGCACCCATGTAAACACTGTATCTACATCTGTATTCTTGATGATAATTCAGTACACACATGGTAAACACTGTGTATCTACAGCTGTATTCTTGATGACAATTCTGTACACATCCTGAAAAGTAAAACATTGGACAACATATCAGGTCCTTTTATCTGAAAAGAATCCACCTTTAGAATTAGATACATTACATCTTTAATCAATCACATCATTGCATTTTATATTCATATTCACACCCTTGTATCTTTACTCAAACATAGTCACAATTGCATCTTTACTCAGTCACACCCTTGTATCACTCAAACATAGTCACAATTGCATCTTTACTCAGTCACACCCTTGTATCTTTACTCAAACATAGTCACAATTGCGTCTTCACTCAGTCACACCATTGTATCTTTACTCAAACATAGTCACAATTGCATCTTTACTCAGTCACACTCTTGCATCTTTACTCAAACATATTCACCATTGCATCTTCACTCAATCACATCATTGTATCTTTACTCAGTCACACAATTGCATCTTTACTCAAACATAGTCACCATTGCATTTTTATTCAGTCACACTATTGCATCTTTACACAAACATAGTCACCATTGCATTTTTATTCAGTCACACTATTGCATCTTTACTCAAACATAGTCACCACTGCATTTATATTCAGATATCGTCACACCATTAAAATTTTTTTTACATTACATACCATTTTTTTTTCTTCAGCTCTCAAATACAGTTTGTGTATTATTGTGCGCTACTGTGCATTATTATATGTATGAATGTTTATGATGCATGTATGCACATGTGTGGTAATTGTGTATAACTGTGTGTGGATTTTATTATATGATACTGTTCATTTTATAATTTATGTTAGATTGTGTTATGTTTGTTGTATATTTGTTTAGTATTTCAAACCTTTTAGCTGCTTTTAAAATAAAGAATATATATATATATACTCATAACAGTTCCACCTGGAAGATCTGGTATCCCATCAAACGTCTCTGGATCAAGTCAGCGAGAAGGCACAGGCACTACTGCAGACTAATGCTGATGCCAAAACATCTCATGCCATCACACAGCTCAACACTCGCTACCAAGCCATCATCACTCTAGCCAAGGTAAGTGTTTGGTATTCACACAGCTCAACACTCGCTACCAAGCCATAATCACTCTAGCCAAGGTAAGTGTTTGGTATTCATACAGCGCAACACTCGCTACCAAGCCATCATCACTCTAGTCAAGGTAAGTATTTGGTATTCATACAGCGCAACACTCGCTACCAAGCCATCATCACTCTAGCCAAGGTAAGTATTTGGTATTCATACAGCGCAACACTCGCTACCAAGCCATCATCACTCTAGCCAAGGTAAGTATTTGGTATTCATACAGCGCAACACTCGCTACCAAGCCATCATCACTCATTACTAAGCCAGTATCACTCTTTGTGTTTGATGATCACAATACTCAATACTAAGTCAGTATTACTCTGTGTTTGATGATCACACAATACTCAGTACTAAGTCAGTATTACTCTGTGTTTGATGATCACACAATACTCAGTACTAAGTCAGTATTACTCTGTGTTTGATGATCACACAATACTCAGTACTAAGTAAGTATTACTCTGTGTTTAATGATCACACAATACTCAGTACTAAGTCAGTATTACTCTGTGTTTGATGATCACACAATACTCAGTACTAAGTCAGTATTACTCTGTGTTTGATGATCACACAATACTCAGTACTAAGTCAGTATTACTCTGTGTTTGATGATCACACAATACTCAGTACTAAGTCAGTATTACTCTGTGTTTGATGATCACACAATACTCAGTACTAAGTCAGTATTACTCTGTGTTTGATGATCACACAATACTCAGTACTAAGTCAGTATCACTCTTTGTGTTTGAAGATCACACAATACTCAGTACTAAGTCAGTATCACTCTTTGTGTTTGATGATCACACAATACTCAGTACTAAGTCAGTATTACTCTCTGTGTTTGATGATCACACAATACTCAGTACTAAGTCAGTATCATTCTTTCTCTGTGTTTAGTGATCAAGCATCTCAAAACATATTATCAGAACACTGTATCTCCATGTGTTTGGCAATCAAAATACCTACAAATCTATTACCATTAACTATATATGTTTACCGAGGGCCACACATCTCAAAACATATTATCAGAACAATGTATCTCCATGTGTTTGGCAATCAAAATACCTACAAATCTATTACCAAAACAATGTCATTAACTATATATGTTTACTGATGGCCACAAAGCTCAAAATATATCATCAGACATTTTTTTTGTCACTCAAATATGACATGATTGAGAAGAAACTCAAAACCTATAACCAGAACACTGTCATTCAAGTAAGATGTTTGACATTTCTTAGCTTAACACTTAATCATTACCAAGACATTGTCACTATAGAAAAGAAAACAATCTTGCCGTACAAATTTGTATTTTCATAGTTATTTTGTAATTCAAGTAATATGTCATAGTGTATTATAAATTAATACTTAGTGAAGTTTTGTACGTGTAATTTGCAAAATTGCAAAATTTAAAAGTTCTTTGTTGTTGTTTTTAGGACATCAGCAGTAATCTGGAGGCCGCATACAACCACCACCGTCTGTACAAGCAGTACTGCCAACAGTTCACAGATTGGCTGAAGGAAACAAGGCAGAAGCTCAAAGTGGTTCAAGATGACCGTGGATCTAAGGACAGTGTCCACATTCGTCTCACAAGCCTTGATGTATGTTTGTAGCCGATAGATGACTGTAGTTTACTACAGATACAGTTGATATGCAAATGTAGTTGATGTATGGCTCTATTTGATATCTGGTTATAACTGATGTAGACTTGTAGATGACTTTCATTTTCATTTTTAAGTTGATGTTAGCTGATGTAATTGAGATTTTTGATGCATTTAACAAAGACAGATTTCTTGTGTGCTTGTTTCATAAAAAAATTTCCAAAATGTGATCCTTGCCACTGGTACATTGGTTATTTTATGACATAGAGGACCCTAATTTCAAATGCCTATCTTTCATCTTCTATATATTTAGCTGCAAAAGTCTCCACATAATGATGGAGAGTTCATAGAAGTTTTATTTGTATTCATAAAATAACTCATCATATAATCAGTAAATACTCTCTTCAAAACAAAAACAGTCCCTACTTATGAAATGTCAACAGTCCAGATATAAGTGACAAATATTTACCAGTAGTACATTATACTTAGAGCACACAGAGATGACTCATAGGCATAGGAAAGACTGGACAGATACATAGGCATAGAAAGACTGGACAGACTCATAGGCATAGGAAAGACTGGACAGATTCATAGGCGTAGAAAGACTGGACAGATACATAGGCATAGAAAGACTGGACAGATACATAGGCATAGAAAGACTGGACAGACTCATAGGCATAGGAAAGACTGAACATACCCAGCAACATTTAACATATCCAAAGACATGAAAAACAGGATGTTCTTATTTGATATATCCCAAGACATATGAAAGACTGGACATGCCCAAAGACATATGACATATCCACTGATATGAAAGACTGGACATACTCAAAGGCACAGAAAAGACGAGACTCACTCACATACATAACTAAAGGTATAGGAAAGACGAGACTTAATCAAAGATATACCTGTAGGCATAGGAAAGACGAGACTTACTCAAAGACATATCTGAAGGCATAAGAAAGACCAGACTCACTCAAAGACATATCTGAAGGCATAAGAAAGACCAGACTTACTCAAAGACATATCTGAAGGCATAAGAAAGACCAGACTTACTAAGACATATCTGAAGGCATAAGAAAGACCAGACTTATAAAGACATATCTGAAGGCATAAGAAAGACCAGACTTACTCAGACATATCTGAAGGCATAAGAAAGACAAAGGTAAGACTGGACAAACTTAAAGATAAAGGTAAGACTGGACAAAAAGACAAAGATAAGACCGGACAAACTTAAAGACATAGGTAAGATTGGACTTTTTCATTCTTAGCCAAATTTTTCTTGTAGGTGTAAAGTATTTGGGTATTTAGTTAATTTTCTCTTGCTGACACATAGTCTTTTCTGATTAGTTAAATTTGTCTTGGAGTAAAGTCTGTTGGCATTTAGCTAATTTTGTATTTTGTTTTATAGATATAAAATCTTTTAATGCTTAACCTATTTTGTCTTGTATATGTAAAATCTTTTAATGCTTTACCAATTTTGTATTCTAGGCATAAGGTCCTATGATGCTTAATTTTGATTTGCAGGAGGTCCAGACAGCCATGGACCATGGACACAGTTTGCTACGTTTGCTATTGGACAGTTCAGAAAAAACATTGCCTAACACCAATACTAAGGGTAGTCAAGTGATTCGACAAGAAATAGAGACAGCCAAGAATAGCTATGAAAACATTATCACGGAAATTTCACAGGTAATTTATACAACTGTTACCAACAATTCTTATAGGTAAGGAAGAAGAAAACCAAGAATAGCTATGAAAACATTATCACGGAAATTTCACAGGTAATTTATACAACTGTTACCGACAATTCTTATAGGTAAGGAAGAACAAAACCCAAAACAGCAGTGAAAACATTAAAAAAAAAATGTTGCCTATATAATTTTTACAACCTTGTAGATAATGTTCGCAAGTAATTTACTGTAAATTCAGAGAAGTTTATCCAGAAACTATATAATTTACAGAATTTTACATGGATTCTTACAGGTAATTGACAATCTATGCTTGCATTTTACAGAAGTCTAACAAGTAGCTTACAGTAGTCTGCACTTAAGGAGGTAAGGAGTTTTTATGACCAAGTGCAATCTGGAATCAGTATATTCACATTTTAATATGATTTTATGACTTCATATAGAGCAAAAGCTGGAGACCTATACTACTCTTAATGTGATTTTTATGTTTATGTGATTTCACATACAGCATAATTTGTTTAAATGGGATTTTTATGACTAGGTAAAGCGTAACCTAGAAACAGCCCTTTCCCATTGGAATGACTTCGAGCACTTGCATCACCAACTTCAGGAGTGGACCAAAGATGTTGAGGCGCGCCTGGCTGCAGACCCACATTTTAAGGCTGATCTACCTGAAAAACGATCTACCCTTGAAAAATACAAAGTAAGTACCATTCCTGTAAAAGTGAACTGGCATTATAAATCGTGTAAAAAGAAAAATATTTTTATATATAAGTTTGCAATTGGGACATAATTAGTTTAAATGCTGACAGTGGATTTGTGTATAGGAAATCTCTGAGAAATGATCTTACTTTATTGAAAATATTTTAGCTCATGATATTGCAAAATATTACAATTTTGTTCTTAACAAAATTAGCATTTGAAAATAATTTTTGACAGGCACTTCAGGCAGATGTGGCTGCTCACAAAGATATGATTGATAAACTTGCTGAGAAGGCTGGTCAAGTTAAAGATGGCGTTCCACATGCTTGTGTTAGTGAAATTCAGACACGCTATGCCAGACTTCAGCAAGCTTGCAAGGTAGCATGTCTTAAATAAATGTATCAAAGAACATTCTTTAATTATTTAACCCATTTGACATATCCATTAACTGTTAACTACTCTTATTTGTAGTAACATTCACATATTAAGTTCTGTATTATGACTTTAATTAATGTAATTTTGTTCCTTTATTTACTACTGTTAATTCATAGAACACAGTGCCATGTGTCATTATATTCTTGACAGCAAACATAATGCTGAGCATACAATAGACACTTCCATAAATGACACACAAACTTTCTTGAAACATACCTTACTTTTCTGTTTTCTATTACCTGTTTATCAACCATTAATGCAAAATTATATTGTAATATAAAGTGTTTAGTTTAACTTTTCTTTAAACAACATTAATTTTTTATTTCAATATCCCTAATCTTTGGAATCAGGTATATATTTTTCTTGATCAGTCACCTGGATTGCTCTCTTGTTTTTTAGTATTAGTTTACTATGCTTAAACAGTAAATAAATAGCTCTTAAGTACAGAAGGGTCTCTAGTATTTGTTTACTATGCTTAAACAGTAAGTAAATACTGTAGCTCTTAAGTACAGAAGGGTCTCTAGTATTTGTTTACTATGCTTAAACAGTAAATAAATAGCTCTTAAGTACAGAAGGGTCTCTAGTATTTGTTTACTATGCTTAAACAGTAAGTAAATACTGTAGCTCTTAAGTACAGAAGGGTCTCTAGTATTGGTTTACTATGCTTAAACAGTAAATAAATAGCTCTTAAGTACAGAAGGGTCTCTAGTATTGGTTTACTATGCTTAAACAGTAAATAAATAGCTCTTAAGTACAGAAGGGTCTCTAGTATTGGTTTACTATGCTTAAACAGTAAGTAAATACTGTAGCTCTTAAGTACAGAAGGGTCTTTCTTAGGCCATAGTCCTACACAATGTCATTTTTTTAGACATTATGTGTGCACAGTGGTCTGCTTGACATTGAGGGAGGTGCATGCTTAGACAACCTTGTCTTACACAAACACATGTACACACACACACACACAGTACACAGTAGCAACATAAGAATGAGAGCATAAATTAAACAAATATATTTATTAAGATTTTTAACTAATTTCACTCTTGTGCAGAGAATGAGGCAAGAAAATAAAGTAAACAAATATATTAAGATTTTAAACTAAAGTAATTTCACTCTTGTGCAGAGAATGAGGGCAGAAAGTAAAGAAAACAAATAAATTTATTAAGATTTTATACTAAAGTGTAAAATCTTAATAAATATATTTGTTTCTTTACTTTCTTTTCTTTTTTTCTTTACTAAAGTAATTTCGCTCTTGCACAGAAAGGAATGGAAATATATTTATTTACACAGAGAATAGAGACTCAAATCTTGGTCAATACTAAATCTGGTTTATCTTACAGTCACCCTGGGGATCAACCTTAATTCTAGTACAGTCACATGATAACTTACTAATAAATAAAATGACAAAATTAAGTTACAGTCCCCCCTCTGCATTAATATAAAAATCAATATGGAATACTAGACTAACAAACTTATTTTTAATTTTTAAATCACTTTAAATTCCAATTCACAACCGTCAGTTCAAAATTATTTGTAAAACAGAAATGATTTAATATTCCTATAACACCCTGCCTAATGCAGTGGAGGCTGAACTAGAAAAATAAGTTGCCATACCTGATGCATTTCCACAGTGGATTTCCACACCATACAACAAAACATGCTAGCATACAACATTTCCACAGTGGATTTCCACACCACACAACAAAACATGCTAGCATACAACAGTCTCCCAAAATGGTCAGTCTCCTGATTGACTAATTAGGGATGTGTCTTTGTTTTGAAAACTGCTCTCTTGCTGCCAACTGGGATATGCACCAATGCAGAGGACACATCATTGTCTGAGCACAGTACAGATTACACCTCACAAAATAACAACAAATGTTATTCTTAGAGGCGTGATGTATGTAAACAATTGAGAATGGACACACAATCATCCTTAAGATCGATCACTGCAAACTTTGGCCATCCCTGTAGGCTTTAATTCCAGTCATTTCCATTTCACAGAATGAATTCAAAATCCTGCCAGATATAATTCCATTGAATGATTTTTGGCTCTCTTGGCCTGCAAAGATTCACCTGTGTGGGTTCATAAGGCAAGTATGTTTCCACGGTGACAGATGATACATGAGACAAAGACGATTGTATGTGGATGCCTACCAGTATTCCAGTCTCCTCATGCTAGTCTTGAACTCTTCATGCAAGATTCTAGGTCATGTTTAGCTGCTAACTTTAAAAAAAAAAAATCTTTCGCCATATTCAGAAATACACTAATGAACACAAAAATGAGACCTATTTCCCATGACATGGAAAAAAGCTATCTTAGAGAACTCTTGAATGTTGATAACTTGCAAAAAGAAGAGACCTGTAATTTCCCATGACAGAAAAAAAATATCTTAGAGAACTCTTGAATGTTGATAACTTGGAAAAAGATGAGACCTATTTCCCATGACAGAAAAAAGCTATCTTAGAGAACTCTTGAATGTTGATAACTTGCAAAAATCTAGATAGCATTTTTCAAACTTCTATCTTTATTGTGTCCCCCTTTTCACAAAGTAAACTGCCAAGTTGAACAAAGTATTTTCTCTTTGTATAAACAGTAACTCCTATTACCAAGGGATCAGGGATATATTTCAAATTCTGCAATAAAATTGCAAAGAACATTTATCTGATAATACAAACGTGCATTTATATTTGTTATACTTTGGTAAAATTTGTTTCTTATGGATGGTCTATTAGAATATGAAACAGACCACATTAGGGATATATTATTCTGGCATTGTATTGTGGTTATTATATTGATGTATAAACAGATCACATTAGGGATATAATATTCTGGCATTGTATTGTGGTTATAATATTGATGTGTAAAACAGGCTGCATTAGGGATATAATATTTTGACATTGTATTGTTATAATATTGATGATTAAACAGGCTGCATTAGGGATATAATATTCTGACATTGTATTGTTATAATATTGATGTATAAAACTGAAATTTGTGTGAGATAATTTCGGGATATAAAGTTGAGACGTTTCCTTTAGTCTTAAGACATAACTAAGGCATGATGAGATAATACTTGGATACACTTGTTTCAGGATTCTGTAAGTAAGGTAGATAACCAGGTGAGCAGCCATGAAGAGTATCGCAAGACATACATTACCTGCCTTGATTGGCTGGCTAATACCAAGCACCACCTTCAGAGACTCTCAGATTTCTCAGGAGATAAAAAGTCAATTCAAGACAGATTACAGCAGCTCAGGGTATATTTCTTAATATAAACTGTTTAAAATGAAGTGGATTTGACTTACAAAGTCTTACTGTTTTGGTGCATAATTTGTGCCCCATTACATAAAGTGACATAGTACTTGTTATTGTTCCTTCTGGTTATTAAGATGATTTGTTATTGTGCACTAATGTTTTGATACCTAATTTAGTTATTGTGCGCTAATGTTTTGATTAGTTATTGTGCACTAATGTTTTGATACCTAATTTAGTTATTGTGCACTAATGTTTTGATTAGTTATTGTGCACTAATGTTTTGATACCTAATTTAGTTATTGTGCACTAATGTTTTGATTAGTTATTGTGCACTAATGTTTTGATACCTAATTTAGTTATTGTGCGCTAATGTTTTGATTAGTTATTGTGTACTATCATTTTGATTTGTTATAATGTATTAAAGTTTGATTAGTCATTGTACACTAATGCTTTGATTCTTAGTCATTGTGTACTGCAACCATAATAAAATCTTTTATTGTATTTATACACACAATTATTGTGCATTACTGTTTTGATAGTCATTCTGCAGTGATGATTTGTTAATCATTGTGCATTGATGTTTTGATAGTCATTCTGCAGTGATGATTTGTTAGTCATGGTGCACTGACGTTTTGATAATCATTGTGCACAAATGTTTTGATAGTTAGTCATTATGCATTGATGTTTTGATAGTTAGTCATTATGCACTGATGTTTTGATAGTTAGTCATTATGCACTGATGTTTTGATAGTCATTGTGCTCTGCAACCTTAACAAAATCTTCTATTGCATTTATATACACACAGTTATTGTGCATTGCTGTTTGATATTAAGTCACTGTTCACTAATGTTTTGTTTTGGTGAGCCTGAATCATGAACCACTTTTTGCTCAAGTTACTTAAGTATATATCAACAATGACTGACATCTAACATTTTCATATTTATGTCTGAATTTAGGAATTCATGGTAGATCTAATTAAACCTTCAGTGTAAACACATTTCATATCTTCTCTTAATTTAGAAATTCATGGTAGATCCAATAACATCTTCATTAGTGTAAACACATTTCGTATTTTTGTCTTGTCTTCAGTAATATAGACACATTTCATACTTTTGTATGAAGTTTGGAATTCAATTTAGATTTAATAAAAATCTTCAATATTGTTGACACATTTCATATTTTTGTATGAATTTAGGAATTTAAGACAGATCTACGCCAGGGACAGGAGATGCTAAATCGAACAGCATCCTTGGGAGATCGTGTGAGTCAGACCACTGCCTTGCGAGGACAGGACATCATCCATCGAGAAGTGCAGTCCTTGCGTGATGATTGGGCTGCCTTTTCAACAGCTGTGGCTGAAGTGGAGAGTGGCTTAGAATCCTGTGTTGCCAACTGGCTGGCGCTAGATGAAGAACAAGAAGGGTTTATGACTTGGATGGAAAAAGTGGACTCCAAAATTAAAAGCTTCACTGAGACAAGGCCCACTCTTATCCGCAAGCGTCAACAACTTCAGGAAGGAGAGGTGAGTCTTTTACCACATATAACATATGTAATGTGTGTTATAGAGAAATAACTTTTACCACATATATGTAATGTGCATTATAGAGAACTTTTTTAAAAGAAAGTTTCTTAAACATTTGTAAAGAACATTACAGATTTTTTTTCTCAATTCCTTGAAAAGAATTTTAAAAACTATTAAAAAATGTTTACTAATACTTCTGACATGACTGCTATGTTAAGGTACATACATGCATTCAAGCTAACCTCTGTTACTCAGGTTTTAAGCAGAAATGAAAGAAGAGAAAACTTCTAAAACAATTACCCCCTTTATCTGAAGAGTATTTAAACAAATACCCTCTTTTCTGAAGAGCAGGTTCCCCTCTCCAAGACTCTATTATTTTGTGAGTAATCATAAGTAAAAATTAAGGGTATATGTAGATACAGTGACACTGTACTTGTGTATGTCATACCCTTTTCTTGGGGTGGTATTTGACTCAGCATATATACTGTTCAATAGTGCAGTATGTTTAGTATAAAAAGCAGGCTACGGCAAATATTATTTGGTCCTGTCATTCAGTGAGAGGATAAGATAATTGCAATGTCCTTGTGTGATGCCAGAAAATATAATGGCAGTTTGTCAGTTAAAATTGATATGTGATTTATGTGATGCAGCCAGGGCCACAGATCATCACTACTTGTTGGATTTGTCACAACAAACACCTGATTTAAGAAAAATAAATATTTCCATTCAGCAAACATTTTTCTTTTCTTTTTGCCCTGTTCTAGCAATGAAATATGAATGCAGACTAAGTTTGACTTCAGTCCTTGGGTTTTATATAGCTCACATATGTTATTTTACCTATCAGCTCTTTGTCTGGTTTGTCATTTAGGTATACATTCATTTATTATACTAAATCAGCTACATAAATAACATAATTTTCTATTAAAATGATTGAGCTTGTTTTGTCACTTAAACTACAGGTGCACTATTTTTGTAGATGTAATCACTTTGTTTACATAGGAATTACAGGCACTCCTCACTTAATGACTGAGTTTCATTCCCACGACTAGGTTGTTAAGCGAATTGGTCGGCAAGTGAGGAGCTTAATCATTTTTATTTATTCTGAATAAAGAAAAGGTCTAAAGGAAATTGTAGATTGAACTTTTTCATCAGACAATTTTTGTGCATTTCTGACAAATTCATTTCATCTCGGTGGATGTTTCTTTTATTGATCTGAATTTTTTTTAATATCGATTTAGGACCAAAATCAATGGATAGCAGCCCAAAAAGGAACCAGAAAGATATAGACTTGGGGTTAACATTGTGGTTGATGATTAGATCAATGGATAGCAGCCCAAAAAGGAACCAGAAAGATATAGACTTGGGGTCAACATTGTGGTTGATGATTAGATCCCCACACTGTTGCAGAAATTGATGTTGCTCTGGAAGTTATTGATTGATTGGCTCCAAACCTATATCAGATTTAGGGGTTGGGGGTATGGTTTGGGGTTATGGTTATGGTTCAGGGTTTGGGTCTGCCCTTACCTGATTCTGGTACCCTTTTGGCCTGAATTTTTTTGTTGGTAGCATGAAGCATTGCTCTTTTATGAACATGAAAACAAAAGTAGCTGATTTCTTCTTTCATCCAGCCTCTTTGCATTGAAATTGGCGAAAATTTCCTGAACATTTCTGAGGTTAAGACATTCTTTAGCCATGTCAGTTAACATGCCACCAAACAATTTGTTACTGTCGAGAGAGGGCACTCATTCATTTACCTTTAAAGCTGTTTATCCAAATCCAATACTCCATAACCTTTCTCTGTGCCAAGATGAAATCTGAATTCTGCAGTAGCTGCTGTTGTTAAATGTTGAGCAGACCTCTTAATGAATTCTAGTAGTTAATCAATAACTTTAATATTTTTCATGATGGCACTGATGTAAGATAAAAATAACCTAGGAGGCCAAATTCTTACTCAAGAGCTTGAATTTAAAAAATCAGTCTCAACAAATACAAGTTTCTCCCTTCTATCCACTTTCTTTTGTGTCAGGCAAGAAGTAGATATGGATTATGAAACATTAAATGGCAAAAGGCAAGAAAGACTATCAATCTTTAGAAGCACTAGGCCTCAGTTATCTCCCTTTTACAACTATTCTTAACAGGGTTACATGTACTAGCTTAGTCATATAGAATGGACAGTTGGTAAATATTCCAGAAGAGTTGCAAGTATGGATACATAAAACAGACACAAGGTCAATGTCTAAGAAAAAAATTATACTTTTTCCAAATTGTATGCATGATCTAAAGTTAAGATATGTGCTTTAACTGAACTTAAGTATAATTCACTCTGCAACTGAAATTTGTTGTTTTGTGTCCAGGACTTGTATGATGACATTTTGAAGCACAAGAAAGAGCTGGACAGGGTGCGAGACAAAGGGGATGCTATTTTGCAACGTTCAAGTGATCCACGTGTCTCCAACAATATGATGCAACTTTACACAAAATACCAGACCCTCTGTTCTTCTTCAAAGGTTTCATTAATTCCTGGTTTACTATTTTATTATTGTTCTAACATTTTAATCTTTTCTTGTCCTATTTCTATAATATTCTGAGGATTATGGATAGTGGTATTTTCTTCAGGCTCTGGCTAATGTTTTGTTGTTCTAACATCTAAATCTGTTCTGTCTTCATTTCTGTAATATTCTGTGGTTTTCTGATAATGTGTATTATCTTCAATTCCTGGTTTAATTTTTTATTGTTCTTCTAAGATCTAATTCTTTCCTTCCTCATATCTGTAATATTAACTATGCAAATCCTTTTGCTTCTCTCATGCCATAGTCCTTTTAACTAAAGCAGTGTATCATGCCACAGCCCAAATAAAATGAAGTATATATTATCAACTTTCCTTTTGTAGAAGGCTAGGTTTGCAGTCTGTCAAGCAGAGTGCTTTTGTTTTGTTTCACATGTAGGCCCATCACTGTTGGCAAATTAGGTCAGCAATCACTGGCTTTTGTTAAGGTTGTGCAAGAAATTTATGGTATATGTACTATGTTGTTTTTGAATACATGCTTTTATATTGGCATTTTAGGTAGTTATTAACTGAAGATGATGTTTGTATATTTCGATAGGAAATAGGTTATAGTTGTGTGCTACTGCTAGTTTGTATTATTTTCTTTGTGTATTTTATAATTTAATTATGTGAGCAGGGTTTCCCCTTAGCACACTTATATGACTATTTATTTTATTTATTACTTTATCTTTCAAATAACACATTAGGAAAAAGAGTTGTATTTAAAGACTAATTAATATAGTTTCTTTAGATTGTAAAATTAGAATATAACTCTTAATTAATTAGTATAGAAGTTCAATTATATATAAACAAAAGTAAGAAAGCACAGAAAATGCCTTTTTGTAGCTAGCAATGCCAGTTGCTGAGAGTTTATTTGGCAGCCAGCACTCATGGTATATTTGTTGGCCAGGGTGTGTGTGTGTGTGTGTGTGTGTGTGTGTGTGTGTGTGTGTGTGTGTGTGTGTGTGTGTGTGTGTGTGTGTGTGTGTGTGTGTGTGTGTGTGTGTGTGTGTGTGTGTGTGTGTGTGTGTGTTTTGTTCATGGATGCATGCAGAAGAACAGAGAATTATGTAGCATGAAAGAGGAGAGCTTGAGCTGGTAGGCTGGTATGCGGCTGCGTTTACAGGAAATAAAAGGTCTCTCATATGAACATAGTGTTGCATGTTGTCATCTCTTGCTGTGGCTGTCATCAAGCATGTGTTGTGTATGCTGTCCATCATCATTGTCTTACATCCTGCAGTGACTGCACTACTACACCCACTACCCCATCACAAATTATTCATTATAATTGATTTATTTCATAGACTATGATTGGAAGATTAAAGGACAATGTTCATGACCACAAGCAGTATGATGATGCCTTAGAGGGTGCTGGGCGCTGGATTGCTGCCATGTCAGAGCGTGTAGTTGCCTGTAGCAGTACATCTGGAGACTGGCATGACATTCAAGACCGCATTGAGGAAATAAAGGTAAATTACAAGGACAGATTTAATGCCTATACATAATACAACTTTACCTTCATCTGTATTGGTTCCCCTATGAATTACCTTGGAATGTTTCAGTTCCCCTAAAAGGGGATGATGTTTGCAAAAAAACACAGACCTAAACAAATTATCTTAAGAATCTATTTGTTCCAGGCTATCATTTCTTATGTTACCACATGAGTGATAGGCACCCCAACAAGGTCAGTGGCATCTGGCCAGTCATGAACATACGAGATAAGGTTCATAATACCCCTCTAGAAGTTGCCATTATGCATTATGATCATTGTCTGAACACTGTTCTTTCTGTTGGGATTTTTTTCTCCTCTCTTGAATGAAGAGGAAGCCTCCATTGCTTTTTGATTAATGCCAAGAAAATTCTTTGATACTGCTGCTGCTGTACCACCAAACCATTTGCCAGTGTCAGTCAGGGCAGTACAAAAAAAAAATGTGTTCTTGACCACAGTAAGTAGACTGAGTCCATTTGCCAGTGTCAATCAGGGCAGTACAAACAAAATGTGTTCTTGACCATAGTAAGTAGACTGAGTCCAGCAGAGCAAATTGTTTGTGCTAACTCACAATGAGTAATAGATACAATGAGTAATAGATACAATAATTACAATGAAGCACTTGGAAAAATCTGACAACTCCAGAAGACAAGACAATGTATAGCCCTAGCTTGACAGAACATTTAACCGACCGAATAAAATTGGTACTGAGAGGACATCACATTCAAGCAACATACTACTTGTAAGTTCTGTGTTGCTTTGTCTCCTCTTTGGAGGTTAGATGAGCCTCTAACGAAGCACTGGGTAGATCATAAGCATGCTTATCTTAGTTTTATGGTGAAAAATGACATCCAAAAGGACATCAGTGAGACTAATGAAAACTACCTGAAAATTATGACATTTAGAGGACAGTCTGTGAGCATCACTAAGGTACATCACAATGTAAAATGTCATTTAGTTAAAAATTCCACCCATCAAGATTTAAATGTCTAGGTTGTCACAGTAGTTAACAGATGTGTTCTAATCCAAGCAGATATTGTTTTCTATTTTTAATTTTTGTGTCTAGTAGAAATAATAATCTTCTGTCTGCAGGATGTGACAGCCAGCATGGACGAGGGTCTGGCTAAAGTGAATCATGTTTGTGACTTGGCAGAAAAAATCTTGCCCAACACATCAATTGAAGGGAAAAAACTCATAGAACAGCAGGTCACTGAACTCACCAATGACTGGGTAAGACGTGTAAGATCAAACATTAAACATATATAGCAATGAAACACTGTTTATTGATCATAATAGACTGTTATCTCTTCCAGTGTACCACAATCCTTTCACTACACCAAAAGTTGCTAATCCTTCCACTACATTATGTTAATCCTTTTGCTATGTTATGTTAATCCTTTCACTACGTTATGTTAATCCTTTTCTATGTTATGTTAATCCTTTCACTATGTTATGTTAATCCTTTTGCTATGTTAATCCTTTCACTACGTTATGTTAATCCTTTTGCTATGTTATGCTAATCCTTTCAGTACATTATGTTAATCCTTTCACTATCTTATGTTAATCCTTTTGCTATGTTATGCTAATCCTTTCACTACATTATGTTAATCCTTTCACTATGTTATGTTAATCCTTTTGCTATGTTATGTTAATCCTTTTGCTATGTTATGTTTATTATTTTGCTATGTTATGTTAATCCTTTCACTATGTTATGTTAATCCTTTTGCTATGTTATGTTAATCCTTTTGCTATGTTATGTTAATCCTTTCATTATGTTATATTAATTCTTTCACTATGTTATGTTAATCCTTTTGCTATGTTATGTTAATCCTTTCACTACATTATGTTAATCCTTTTGCTATGTTATGTTAAACCTTTCACATTATGTTAACCCTTTCACATTATGTTAACCCTTTCACCTCACTATGAATTACTGTTAACAGGAGTTATAATGATATTAACAAAATAAATTATTGATTTA
The DNA here is from genome assembly GCA_028829895.1 of Sinotaia quadrata. NCBI lineage: Eukaryota > Metazoa > Mollusca > Gastropoda > Architaenioglossa > Viviparidae > Sinotaia > Sinotaia quadrata. The sequence goes on from CM054177.1 coordinate 821,497, forward strand.
TATTGTGCTTTCAGAGATCAGACTGATGCAAACAGAACTTGAAGGCCTTATAAAATATTTTTCTTTAAAACTGCACAAATGTCTCCAAATTTCCATGAAAGACATAATATATGTATGTGGATGGGAGAGGAGAGAAAAAGCTTATTTAAGATATATTACATTATATATCAAGAGTGGTGAATATTAGCACTCTGCACATCTGACATGTAAATACCATTTAAATATATTTAAGCTTTCTATTTCCCTCTAGAGTTTAAAAGACATTTTAATGTATGCTTGTAATAGATAGAATGGAGCAAGGCAAAACAAGTGTGGGTCTGTGGTATATAAATAATTAACTTACATATTATTTGCATTTCTTTGACAGGAAAAGCTCAACAAGAATATGAGTGAATGTACCACCATGCTGGAAGGAGTACAGCAACGCTGGAATGAGTATGAGCAGTTTTATGGTGGCCTTGTGCGCTGGTTGACTGAAACAGAAAATATACTTCGAACAGATGTGGAGCCTCGTGCTAGTCTAGTTGAGCGCAAGAGTCAGCTGGATAAATACAGGGTAAAATGTGTTTGGGATACTGATAAACTAGTAGATCATATTCTTGACTAGTGGACAAAAAAGAACAATGGCTGAAATGTAGATAGTTTTATTAGATCAATTTTTAACTAGTGGACTTAAAAGAATTGCTGAAATATAGATAGTTTAGTAAATAACATTCTTAAATATACATAGTTGCAAATATAAGGTCAGTAAATACCAGGATGTTGATAAACTAGTAGATAACATTCTTAACTTTTATTTTGTTTACTGTCATTCTTGTACAGATGATTCTTAACTTTTATTTTGTTTACTGTTATTCTTGTACAGATGATTCTGTCTGACATCGAAAATCACCAACGCATGGTGAATGAACTGAGCGATCGTGTGGCCAACCTAGAGGCCTTGTGTGACAGCACTGAATCTGAATTTACAACTTCTTTGGATGATGTACATTCACGCTACAAGGCCATTTTGTATAAAGCCAGGGTAAGTTCTGGATAAATGTATGTGTATATATATTAGTAAAGGGGAGGAAGCGAAAGTAGAAAAAAGAGAAAGAGGAGAATGAGAAAAATTAGAACTAAAAGCTCTCTCTCTCCCTTTTACATATGAAGAAAAAAATTGTAAATCTTACATCATGTGTTAACCAGAGATATCATACATATAAGATATTTTTTTAATTTGATTAATGCCAAGAAAATTCTTTGATACTGCTGCTGCTGTACCACCAAACCATTTGCCAGTGTCAATCAGGGCAGTACAAACAAAAAATGTGTTCTTGACCACAGTAAGTAGACTGAGTCCAGCAGAGCAAATTGTTTGTGCTAACTCACAATGAGTAATAGATACAATAATTACAATGAAGCACTTGGAAAAATCTGACAACTCCAGAAGACAAGACAATGTATAGCCCTAGCTTGGCAAAACATTTAACCCATACAGAATAAAAAGCTGACAACTCCAGAAGACAAGACAATGTATAGCCCTAGCTTGGCAAAACATTTAAGCCATACAGAATAAAAAGCTGACAACTCCAGAAGACAAGACAATGTATAGCTCTAGCTTGGCAGAACATTTAACCCATACAGAATAAAAAGCTGACAACTCCAGAAGACAAGACAATGTATAGCCCTAGCTTGGCAAAACATTTAAGCCATACAGAATAAAAAGCTGACAACTCCAGAAGACAAGACAATGTATAGCTCTAGCTTGGCAGAACATTTAACCCATACAGAATAAAAAGCTGACAACTCCAGAAGACAAGACAATGTATAGCTCTAGCTTGGCAGAACATTTAACCCACAGAATAAAATTGGTACTGAGAGGACATCACATTCAAGCAGCATACTACTTGTAAGTTCTGTGGCTTTGTCTCCTCTTTGGATGTTAGATGAGCCTCTAACAAAGCACTGGGTGGATCATAAATCCAACAGGAGAAACATAAAAAACGATGTGTCAACAACTTGCCCCTACTCTCTCACTGCATGGTTGGGGGGGGGGGTGGGGGGGTGGAGGGGAAGAACACAAGTAGGTAGATGTCAGCTGTCTAGTTGCAACATCAGACACAAAATGGGCGTCAGACTCCCAGTTGATAAACCGGAGTGAACAGTGGTCTCGAATATGACCGTCACACTAGTTCATGGACAATACCATCGTGTCACGTGATTACCCAAGTTGACAGTCTTGAATGCAATGGTAAACTCACATATGCAGAATAGATTGAATTTAATGGAACTCTGGACTGAAATAATCAACAGATTATTCCGTCACACCCTGCACAAATTCACTGACAAAAATATGACTGTAGTGGAGAAATAAATTCATAATTGTCCAGGTTCAAGAATTCTTCTGGAATATCTTGAAAGCTGGAAAAAGAATCCGAACAGTGCTATGAAGTTTTTGAAGCACTGATCTTTGTAGTGAACTCTGGTGAAAAAGTGTCAGTCTTCCCTTTTTATACTCACTTTCTAGAAGATTCAAAAAGTCTCTTGGATAAACACCATTTCAGTACATGGAGAACATGGACATATAAAATTACAGATAAACAACATTTCAGTACATGGAGAACATGGACATATAAAATTACAGATAAACAAATAAACATTTCAGTACATGGAGAACATGGACATATAAAATTACAGATAAACAAATAAACAACATTTCAGTACATGGAGAACATGGACATATAAAATTACAGATAAACAAATAAACAACATTTCAGAACATGGAGAACATGGACATATAAAATTACAGATAAACAAATAAACAACATTTCAGTACATGGAGAACATGGACATATAAAATTACAGATAAACAACATTTCAGTATGTGAACGTGGACATATAAAATTACAGATAAACAACATTTCAGAACATGGAGAACATGGACATATAAAATTACAGATAAACAAATAAACAACATTTCAGTACATGGAGAACATGGACATATAAAATTACAGATAAATGAATTGCACAAGAATCCTGGGACACACTCTACCTAGCTTGGCACACCTTAACAATACCTCTTTTAACCATTTCTTTAACAATAAATAAATTAATGTTTATTAATCACAATTTTATTACTCTTAAATGTAATACGCACATGCATACAAATGCATATACTGCATTCACGCATACAGTGTGTGTAATAACAGCCTTTTGCTAAATTTGTACTCAATTCAAGGGGAATAATTAGTGAAAAATTAATTTTGGATGGATTTTTCCCCTTTTACCATGACAACAGTTATATTGAATATACTTATTTCTTGGATACAGTTGTTCGAATATACTTTTTTCTAGAACACATTTAATTAAATATACCTATTTCTAGGACATGGTTGATGCACAACAACAATTGTATGATGAGCACCATGACTTCCATGAAGCCCAACAGGACTGTGAAAAGTGGCTGTTACAGACTTCATTCCGTCTCATGGCCCACAACTCTCTCAATGTATCCACAATGGAAATGACAGAACGGCAGATTGAAAAACACAGGGTATATTACTTTTTTTATGGATTTTCATTTTTGTCATCTTCAGATTTGTTCTATATAATTATATAATATATAATTAATTAATCAGTCATGTGTTTAAATTTTTAAAAGTATTCCATGCTTTGAGTAAACATGCTTGTCTTTATGGATCTTGGTGAAAAAGTATGATCAGAAAGAAGATAAAATGGACAGATGTGATTATATTTAACTGTTAATTATCAGATAAGTGAATTTGAAGAAGCAGCAAATTGAAAACAGGTTTAATGCATAAAAATCATTTTATTTATACCAGACATACAAATAGTTTTCCAAAGCATTCTATTTAAGTACTTGTGCTGAAAGATTTAGAGTTTAAAAACTGAGACTTGACGCTGTTTTACTATGTACAAACAGGCACTTTTGCGTGAGATAGAAGACTATCGTATGACACTGGATGGCGTTAATCGGCTAGGTCAGCAACTGATTACCAACAATGTACGTGTGTCACGTTTGGTGCAACAAGTGCAAGCACAACTACGAAATTTGGAAGAGAGTTATCTTAACTTGCAGTCAACTGCACATCAGATTAGGGTAAGTACTTTGCACACAGTAAAAGTATTTTTTTGTACAATATTTATTTTAAAATAATTTGGTATTTGTTCCATTTATTTTGTGATTTCACTATGCTCAAAGAAAGTCTTCATATATATCTACCATATGTAATACTTTAATGCTAAATTGCTTAATGTACTACATGTACATATGAGGATCACCTCTCTGCATTCACAAGTCATAATGTAAAAATAGTAATATTATTAACAGAATAATTATCTGCAACATAAATTTGGGAATTTATTAGATAAGTCAGAATGTAAAAACAGTAATATTAATAGAACAATTATCTGCAACATAAATTTGGGAATTTATTAGATAAGTTAGAATGTAAAAACAGTAATATTAATAGAACAATTATCTGCAACATAAATTTGGGAATTTATTAGATAAGTTAGAATGTAAAAACAGTAATATTAATAGAACAATTATCTGCAACATAAATTTGGGAATTTATTAGATAAGTTAGAATGTAAAAACAGTAATATTAATAGAACAATTATCTGCAACATAAATTTGGGAATTTATTAGATAAGTTAGAATGTAAAAACAGTAATATTAATAGAACAATTATCTGCAACATAAATTTGGGAATTTATTAGATATGTACCTCAAATGTAATAAGTAACAAATAAAATTTGTTCATTTAGTTTTTAAAAGATTTTGGGATGGCAGAGAATAAAATCTTCTGTAAAGCTTGCACTGATAAACGATGTACAGTATTAAACGTTTATTAAATAAAATATGAAGAATTTTAATCAGAATTTTAAGTACTTATCTATAGATCATTTTTCCTCAAAAAAGACCTTAGTTTGTATCAATAATTAGAAAGAAGACAATGATATGCTATCAAGTCAAATCAAGATTGTATAATAACAATTACAATAACTATATGAAAGGTTATATAATAGAAACTGTAGCTATAGTTATAAGAAAGATTGTATAATAAAAACTGTAGTGATAACTATAAGAAAAATTGTATAATAAAAATTATATCAATAACTATAAGAAAGATTGTATAATAAAAACTGTAACGTTAAGTAAAACTTGTATAAGAAAAGATTGTATAATAATAAATTATATCAATAACTATAAGAAAGATTGTATAATAAAAATTATATCAATAACTATAACAAAGATTGTATAATAAAAATTATATCAATAACTATAACAAAGATTGTATAATAAAAAATGTAATGTTAACTATAAGAAAGATTATATAATAAAAACTATAATGTTAACTATAAGAAAGATTGTATAGTAAAAACCTTAGTGATAACTATAAGAAAGATTGTATAGTAAAAACCTTAGTGATAACTATAACAAAGATTATATAATAAAAACAGTAGTGATAACTATATAAAAGATTATATAATAAAAACAGTAGTGATAACTATATAAAAGATTATATAATAAAAACAGTAGTGATAACTATATAAAAGATTATATAATAAAAACAGTAGTGATAACTATAAGAAAGATTGTATAATAAAAAATGTAGTGATAACTATAAGAAAGATTGTATAGTAAAAACCTTAGTGATAACTATAAGAAAGATTATATAATAACAACTAGCAATAACTATAAAAAAGATTATATAATAAAATCAATAGTGATAACTATATAAAAGATTATATAATAAAAACTATAGCAATAACTATAACAAAGATTATATAATAAAAACAGTAGTGATAACTATATAAAAGATTGTATAATAAAAACTATAGTGATAATTATAAGAAAGATTGTATAGTAAAAATCTTAATGATAACTGTAAGAAAGATTGTATAATAACAACTAGCAATAACTATAAAAAAGATTGTATTATAAAAAGTGTAGCGATAATTATTGGTCAACAGATACACTAACACAAACAGCAGTAGAGATGAATAATAATGTAATGCATAGCCTTATTTATATAAACTTATTGAGTTTAATGAAAACCAAATTAATTCTTTAGGATGTACATTTACTCATCCACACAAACATAATATTTTGTATAAGAACAAAAATGATAACAGCCAATAATATGTGAACATAGTAATTCACACAAGCATAATAATATTTTGTATAAAATGATAACGACAATAATATGAGCATAATAATTCACACAAGCATAATAATATTTTGTATAAAAAAGATAATGACCAATAATATGAGCATAATTCACACAAGTATGACATCAGTTTTAATAAAAAATGTTAATTACTTCAATTGCATAATCATTATTACAAGTATGAAATTAGTTTTAATAAAAACATCTATTACTTTGAAGCATGTCTCACAAAAGAATGGTATCACTTTTAATATTAATTATTTTGTAGTATGTGTATAATATTCACACAAGTATATCACTTTTAATAAGAATACTCTATGTATAGTTTTCAAGTAATTTCACAAAGGAAATGACTGTGAAGGAACTCTGTACATTAGAAATAGTTTGCAAGTAATTTCACTAAGGAATTGAGTGTGAAGGAATGCTGTACATTAGAAATAGTTTGCAAGTAATTTCACTAAGGAATTGAGTGTGAAGAAACACAATCTGTTAGAAATAGTTTTGAAGTAATTTCACTAAGAAAATGAGTGTGAATTCCTTCACTATACATAACAAATAGTTTTACAGTAATTTTATTGAGGAACACTACTGATAAAAATATTTTTTATAGTAATTTTATTGAAGTAGTGTGATTGAATAAACACTTAACTGGAAAAATAGTTATAAATATAAGTAATTTTATTCAGGAAGTGATTTGAAAGATCTTAGTCCATAATGTTTTGCTTTAAGTAGTAAGATTATTCAATATAATGGAACATTATCGCTGGGCTTTGGAATTCTCAGGAAGTAAATAGGTAATAATGATTTTTATTCATGGTATTTGTGATTGATTTCTGTGGAGTGTTCATCAGCAGTTAGTGTTATTCATATGACTTGATTTTGATTCGAATGTTAAGGATGGGAGTATAATCAAATGGCATCCTATTTATCGATGTCCAACCCTGCAGTACAGAGGATTATAATCGTGATGCATGTCGCTGCTGGTTAGGATTATTATTATATTTAAATTAATAATTCATAACTAAATAACAAGTGGCTGGAATCTTAATTCTTATATTAATAATAATCCCAATAAGATGCTCAATGTGTCTCGCACTTGTCAGATCATCTTGCACTGCAGAAACTCTACCCTTTACTTACAACATTTCAATAGACTTTTTACTGACAGTTTCTTCCAAGTTTCTTCCAAAGGTGGAACTTCTTACTGAAGGAGTAAAAAGATCCACCTTTTAAGTTATTTTAACGAGCACCCATCTACCCATTACTCCAAACATATAATTTAGATAATTTGCGTAAGAAGGATAAATAAGAACCAACAATAAATTTATTAAATCAACAATCAAAACATACAAACAAATACAATTGAAGAAGAACAAGACACTTATACTGCTAAAATGTTCAGATGATGTCTACCACTTATTCAGTCTCTATCCTAAAAGAAATAGTCAAATTAGTAATCAATAATCAAATTATGAATCTATATCTCATCACAGAGTCAGAGTAGGAGTGAAAAGAACACTAGTTAATTTTACATGACCTTCAAATGATGTAAGCTGTCACCGGCATGGGTTTTCATAACAATGTCACCGGCTCGTTTTGCCTGCATTGGATAAGGGGTCTAGAAACTATCCAAACTATTCTAAGAATTCTATGTGCAATCTCTCCAGACCAACTTCTGTCATTTGGTTCTGGAATGGCGATTCACATAACCAGTTTCCAGCAATTCTGTTGCCAGCAAGTATAACAAATAGTGTAGGAAACATGTATTGATGAGCTGAAGTGTAACAAATAGTGTAGGAAACATGTATTGATGAGCTCGTGTAACAAATAGTGTAGGAAACATGTATTGATGAGCTGAAGTGTAACAAATAGTGTAGGAAACATGTATTGATGAGCTCAAGTAAAGTGCAGCAGATCACTGCAGTCTAAAGTGGATAGTGAAAAAGGTGCACTCTTAGCTCATGATCAGCCTTTTATTGACTGGACTTTACCACAAATGAAATTGAAGTGATAAGAACAAGGGATTTTTCTGACTCTTATTGGTTAGATTTGTTATTGACCAGTATCAGATCATTGATTGTTCATAGTTGGCCAGTTACCTAGAACTTGTTAGCATCTTTAGGCGAGTTGTTTACTCAGTCTGTTTTGCTCACTTCAAGAAACTTTGACCATGAAAAATTCCACAGAGGGTGACATGATAACCTTGCTTCAGGTTATCATTTAGTATGGTTCTGGAGAATTCTGACTTCCTTACATATTATCTTATTGTGCCATGCACAAAGTTTGTTTACAACTCTTGCTACATTAAATATTAACAGCATAAAATATGATAATTATTTCACAAATATGTGCAGGCAATTTGCTCTGTCACAATAATATACCAACTACTGATAAATATTATTTACTTTACATTATACAGGAATTATTCTTCTATCTCTACATTGTAATAGTTATTCTGGTAAGAACTGTCAACAAATAAATTTTGAAAACCATCTATTGGTAGATTATACACAACATAGTACACCCATATTATTATTTACTTTACAGTATACAGGAATTCGATGACACCCATAATATTTACTTTACATTATACAGGAATTCAATGACACCCGTAATATGATTTACTTTGCATTATTAGGATTATGACACTCACAAATGTTATTTACTTTGCACTATTAGGATTATAATGATACCCATAATGTTATTTACTTTGCATAATATTGGTGTGTAATGAAGCCCAGTCCCTGCAATTTGTCTCCTTAAGCATTTGAAACTTGCCCAGGTTTGCATGGCTAAGATCATTTATATGAGATTAATTTTTTCTCAGTACCTGATGTAATAACTGTTAAAGATTTCTCTTATGATAACTGTGTTAAACATTCAATAAAAGCAAAGTTTATTCATTACTAACTTATTTCATATTTCAGCATAGTTCTCACGGCCATGACAACTTATTAATAATTTATTTAGTATATTTTAAAATAATTATCCATAAAATTTTTTGTTTTATTCTAAAATGTTTGGTTAGATGAAACCTAGCAATAAATATGTTAAACTGTTTCATTAAAACTTTTGTCTTTTAAAAATGTTATATCTGATCAAGAGAAAAATGTTTCAATCTTATCTAGAAATCTATTCTACAAACAATATTAACTCTTGTCTAATAATCTGGTCTATAGGAGTAAAAACTATAAAATCTATCCTAGAGATTTTTTTTTTTAAATCTATAAATCTAGTTTAGAGAAGAGAAAAAAGTTGAATGTGGTCTAGGTTGTTCTCAGGAAGTATATCTTTCATTTTGGCATTGATAAAGTATTTAATTGTTCCCTTACTGACATCCTTTTATTACTAGATTCTTATTCACAACCTGTCATTTCCAGTATTGTTAATAACAAGTTTTTAATGCTGATAATGTTATTGACAACTTTATATTGCTAACGGTTTAAGAATAATTGATTGTTTGTACACTCCCAGCCCCATTTTGCATATGCTATCTCTACATTGAATAGTTATTCTGCTATCTCTACATTGTAATAGTTATTCTGGTAAGAATGTCAACAAATAAATTTTGAATATGCTATCTCTCCATTGTAATAATTATTCTGGTAAGAACTGTCAACAAATAAATTTTGAAAACCATCTATTGGTAGATTATACACAACATAGTACAAACCATTTTGAATAAGTTTTGACCTGACTGTAGTTAGTTTATGTTTACTGTGATTCTAATTGTAAATGCTATAAATGTTTGCTTTTCTGTTTGTAGTTAGAGTGCAGTTGATGTTTGTCTGCCTGTTTATTTAAAGTTTTCTCCCTTTTCTGCTGGATAAGAAAGCCATTGATTTCCCATCTTTTTCTCTTTAAAATTTGCTCTTGTTTTTCATTTTTTCACATTGTGTAATTTTTGTTATGTAATTTTATTAATTAAGACATTGATGAAAACACCTTCCTGTTGCCAATAGCTACACTTTAAAAGAAATTATTTAGATTTCAGTTATATCTTCAAATATATGTATTTGTCTGTTTTGGTTGCAAGTACATGTACTTTAGCCATTGTTTCATACATAAATATAATTAATTACGAGTGTGTGCTCTCTTCTTTATGTACAGTTGAGTTTGATCTTTAGTATGTGTACATTAACCTTGAATATTTGTTCATGCCTAATCTTTATGTACACTTCATTTTGTATTTGTTGACCATTACATCTGCCAAGTATATATACACTTTTGTGTTTGTATGCAGATTTTATGTCAAGTGATACATTTATATTCAATAAAGTGATATTTGTGTATGCTGCAAGCACTCTAGATAGTTGATAGAAATAAATACTTCAGAAAAAATATATAATTAAGACAGTAGTTCACAATTACTAATTTTCTTTAACATATTTTATCATGGATAATAAATAATATTTAAAATATTTACTTCATTACTAGTTAGTAATAATTTATTACTAAAAAATTCTTTGGAAAATGGGTGTGGTTTCTCTCACTTTGCCAGTTTTTGTCTTTTTTAATTTTGCTTGAACTGTGACAGCCTTGTCTGCATGACCACAGTAGTCTGCTTTAGTAATATATGAAAGCAGTTTATTTGATGTACCCTAAATGTCTGCTTTAATAATATGAAAGACAGTTTATCTGATGGACCCTAATAGACTGCTTTAATAATATAAATGACAGTTTATCTGATGGACCCCAATAGTCTGCTTTAACAATATGAAAGACAGTTTATCTGATGGACCCCAGTATTCTGCTTTAACAACATGGGAGACATTTTATCAGAATGACCCTAATAGTCTGCTTTAACATGAGAGGCCATTTTATCAAAATGACCCCACTAGTCTGCTTGAACAACATATGAGACCGCTTATCAGAATGTCCCCAGTAATCTGCTTTAACAACCTGAGAGACAGTTTATCTGAAGACCCCAATAGTCTGCTTTAACAATATGATAGACATTTTATCTGAATATTCTGATAGTTTTGCTTTCACACCATGAATATTGTCTGAACACCCCAGTAGTTTGCTTTCACACCATGAATATTGTCTGAACACCCCAGTAGTTTGCTTTAACACCATGAGTGATGGAGCCATCTGAAATTATTGAAACTTTGCTTTAATGCCTAGAGTAGTAGAGTTGTCTTATTGCGTTGACACTTTGCTTTAATGCCTAGAGTAGTAGAGTAGTCTGAATATATTGACACTTTGCTTTAAGACCATGAGTGATAGAGTTGTCTGAACACTCAGATACTTTGCTTTAACACCTAAAGTGATAGAGTTGTCTGAACACTCAGATACTTTGCTTTAACACCTAAAGTGATAGAGTTGTCTGAACACTCAGATACTTTGCTTTAACACCTAGAGTGGAGAGTTGGCTGAAAACTCAGATACTTTGCTTTAACACCTAGAGTGGAGAGTTGTCTGAAAACTCAGATCTTTGCTTTAACACCTAGAGTGGTAGAGTTACCTAAACATGCTGATACTTTGCTTTATGACCATGAGTGATAAAGTTGTCTGAAAACTCATTGCTTTAAGACTGAGTGATAGAGTTGTCAGAATACTTGGGTACTTTAAGACCATGAGTGATAGAGTTGTCAGAATACTTGGGTACTTTAAGACTATGAGTGATGTCAGAATACTTGGGTACTTTAAGACTATGAGTGATGTCAGAATACTTGGGTACTTTAAGACTATGAGTGATGTCAGAATACTTGGGTACTTTAAGACCATGAGTGACAGAGCTGTCAGATCACTGATAGTGTTATATTTATTATATATTTTGCTTCATTTATTAATCATACAACTAGAGGAGCAATGCCTAAGGTGATCATAAGGTTCTAATGCCTACAAGTCAATGCCTAAGGTGATCATAAGGTCCTAATGCCTACAAGTCAATGCCTGCGAGTCAGTGTTACAAGTCAGCACCTATATGAGGTCCAAATAATATCTCAGAGGGGAATCAATGATAAAGAGCTTAGAAAGTCCAGTAATAATGAACTATTATAAGCTTGGTATGGGCACCATGTTCTGTAAAGCCAGGCCAAAGCATTTTCCAGTTGACTTAACAATGTCTGCCTAATTATTCCCCCGCATTGTTTTTTTTTTTTTCGCTCTAATGTTTGTCTCTAAGCTTAGATGAGTTGTTTATTGACCTTTTGTTTACTGAAACTAAATTGTTTGCCTAATCTGATAACATCATTACTGACTATGTGTGTTTTTAGTTTGTCCACCAAAAGATATTTAGCCTCCCTCCACCCCAACCCCCTTGGCATATTATGCACTAATTGCAGAAATGAAAGAAAGAGCTTGTTTTGTGATACTAGTTAATATTACTGGCAGAGAATAGCAGACAATCTACCTGTCTAGTGACAGTAAGCATGGAAAGATTCCTATCACTATGTCTATAAATAGTAAGCATGTCTTATAAACTTTGATGCAGACTTAACAGTCTTTGGCAGATCTTATCTAACACCTTTATAATTCTTCTTATGTCTCCATGGAAACATTCAAATATGATTAAAGATGAGCTTGGTAGTGACCACTCAGTGCAAACATTCAAATGTGATTAAAGATGTGCTTGGTAGTGACCACTCAGTGCAAACATTCAAATATGATTAAAGATGTGCTTGGTAGTGACCACTCAGACCAGTACTCTTAGTCTGGCAGACAGAATGGCTAGAAGCAGGAATGACCCTCCTTACCAGGGTGCACAAATGCAAGCCTCTCAGGTTTTGTAAATAATGTTCTATGTTCTGATTTTATCAGAGAAATAGCCATCTCATATTCTTATTCTCTTAGGGATACTCAGATTTTATCAGGAAAATAGCATCTCCTAATTATTTTCCTTAGATATACAAATCATGTTGAAGGTGGAAAAAAAATTGGGGAGTGTGGGGGGGGGGGAAGTAAATTAAGATTTTCCTGGATATTACCAGATAAGGATACACTTACTACGCACTTTCTCAACATGTACATCACTTAGGGTAGTACATAAAATTTGCTTCAGAGTAAACTCTTTATTATCTCCCCTGGGATGTTGAACAGGTCTGTTCTAATCTCTGGCTTGAAATGTTAGAAATCCATAGATACTCATTAGTTTTCTTCTCTGGTAAGTATTCATGATGCAAGTTATTTCTTTTTATATGATCACTTCTGAAGACATAAGTGTGCTTTTTGTTTCTAATGTTTACTATCTGGCATATTTAATAATTTTGTAAATAGCACTTTCATCACTCAGGTGTGCTTTATTTTTCTCCAGTATTTTCCTGTCTTGTGTACTTAGATAGTGTAAGAACTTTTTCATCACTCATGGGGTTTTACCTGCAATAATTTCCTCTCTGATATTTTCAATTAATTATTGGACTTGGAGTTGTGATCAGTGTGAAATGTGATGTAGGAATATTATTATTTATTATTTCAATCAGTCAGTGAATTAATACAACTTATAATTTTGTATTATTTTATGAAGCTTCAGAGAAGTTTAATTTAAATTCATATTTTGCTGAATTTACAGTCAAGCATAATTATATAATTATCCATTTCATTGTTTAATCATTTACAAACAGAGCAATTTACCATTGAAGTCTAGTTTTATCTTTGTACTATTTTACTCCATTTATAAATAATACAGCTTATCTTTGTAGTTTAATTTTTCATTGTATTTTACTCCATTTATAAATAATACAGCTTATCTTTGTAGTTTAATTTTTCATTGTATTTTACTCCATTTATAGACAATGTACATGTTTACTATACTCAGTAGGCTTAATAATCATATCAACATTATATTTCTATATCAGCAATTTAAGACATTGTTTTGTAAAGCTGATCAGTAATTGCTTGTCAGGGGTTATGAAATTTTCAATTTTTCTGACATGTAATTTACAACTTTTAAAAGTGACAGATTGGGATTAGTATCATTTTGGAATTTCATTCATTTTTAAGCATAATATGAAAGCATTAATTACTACTAGTAATAAATTACACACACAAATAATCATGAGAGTTGGTTTATTAGTGTGTGTGTATATATATATATAAAACTATCATTAATGATCTAGATGTGTTAAATTTTTGTAGAATTGGTTTGAAATGGAAAAGATTGTTTATGGTCATATATAATATATATCAATAGCAATTGACTTAAAATTAAGGCTTTCACCATTGTACAAATTAGCACCTCAAAATTATCAATAAAATTCTAAAAAGACAGTATTCCTAAACAATTACTCTATAATGTATGTGGAATTCTAACACAAACAACTATTTCAAGAAATATATTCAGAAAGCATGCCCCATTATGTGTTCATGGAAAGTGAATGACTCTTAACTCCTTGTAAATCATAGTAACTCCGAGGAATATTTTTTTTTTAGTAAACAATTTAATTACTGTCCTTACAAAGACAACTGCATTTTTAAAACATTGATACAGTTTAAATTGTAGCAAAAATAGTTTTCAGGATATTCCCCCCCCCTCCACACACACACACACAAAGTAATTCTGATATATCATAAAAACACTTAAATACTGCTATTAAAAAGGTCATGATTGCTATACACACACACACACACACACACACACACACACACACACACACACACACACAATCACACAAAGTAATTCTGATATATCATAAAAACACTTAAATACTGCTAATAAAAAGGTCATGATTGTAATACACACACACACACACACACACACACACACACACACACACACACACACACACACACACACACACACAAAGTAATTCTGATATATCATAAAAACACTTAAATACTGCTAATAAAAAGGTCATGATTGTAATACACAGACACACACACACACACACACACACACACACACACACACACACACACACACACACACACACACACACACACAAAGTAATTCTGATATATCATAAAAACAGTTAAATACTGCTATTAAAAAGGTCATGATTGCTCAGTACAGTAATCACTTATGGCCAGTACAAAACATAGGTGTGCAGGTGTTAGTAAGATTATGCTATTATACAAGGAGTTGATTTGTAATAAGCTCTTATGTAGTGTCATTCACTTATATAAATCCAAATTTTGTACTGGTATTTCAGTATGTCAGATTTGTCTGTGTCTGTCCTTTAGAAAAAAATTGTTGTAAAATAAATGCAAGATTTAGTTTTGTTTTTCCTTCCAAAGTTATGAATTCTATTTATCAATCTATTGTGATTAAATAAAAGACTTACAAGTTCTGTTTTTCAGTCCCAAATTCTGAGGTCTATTTATCAACCTATGCTTTGCTGAAGTGTTGTAACTTGTAGTAGTATTGCACAATAGTGAGCCTTGACAATATGAAGTTGTTTGTATGTTTTGGGGTACTTTTTGGTATTCAGTCCTATTCAATCCATTCTTAAATTTTTTTTCTCTGACTAAAGCATTCAACCAGTCCTTTCTTTCTGTGGCTTAAATTTTCAGTCTGTGCTTTCTTAAACATTGTTTCTATGACTACAGCATTAAACCAGTTCTTTCTTTCTGTGGCTAAAGTTTTCAGTCAATTCTTTCTTCTTATGAATAGAATATTCAGTTAATTCTGTCTTCAACCAATTAAAATGCTGAAATGTATGCTTACCATTATAGAGTTACAGCCACTTCATAATTTTCTTATTAAACACAATTAAAGTCACCTTTTAGGTGGCAGTTATCTTACTGAGGCATAATTAAAACCACCTTTAAGATGACAATTTTCTTACTAAAGCATAATTAAAATCACTTTAAGGTGGCAGTTATCTTACTGAAGCATAATTGAAAACACCTTTAAGGTGATAATTTTCTTTAAAAAAACATAATTAAAAGTCCTTTTTAGGTGGTACTTATTTTACTTGAGCATAACTGAAGCACAATTATATAGTATTTTTAGTTGGTACTTATTTTACTGAAGCTTAATTTTAAAAACACCTTTCAGGTGGCAGTTATCTTAATGAAGAATGATGAACAACATCTTTTAGGTGGCAGTTATTTGTGGCAATATAAAGGCTGTATAGGTTGTTTTGGTTTGGGATCTTGCTTGTGCACAAAAAAACATTCTATTTACAGTTTTTGGGCCTATGTAACTAGTCTAGATTTTTGTAATTAGCATCTATGTACACAATAATAGTCATCATGTGGGTTGCTTTCTGAAAATCGTCTATTGTCTTCTCCTTCCTACAGGCAGTTTTGGATCACATTGATTTGTTCTGGTACCCTTCCTACTGCTACAGATAGAAGTCTTTTTGTCAACTTCATTGGAACAACATCACTGCCTTGGCATCAGTCCTCAACATTTTAGTTTTCATTGTCATAGCTCTGTTTAACTTGAGACTTCATTATTACTAGGCAGCATTGGTACTCACTAAAAATGGTGTTTATAATAACTTTACTCATAGGTATTCTCAGAAGAAATGGTGTTCAAAAGAAATTGTGTTTATGATAACTCATAGGTTTTCTCAGAAGAAATTGTGTATGTAATAACTCATAGGTATTCTCAGATGAAACAGTGTATGTAATAACTCATAGGCATTCTCAGTGTATGTAATAAGTCATATGTATTCTCAGTGTATGTAATAAGTCATATGTATTCTCAGATGAAATAGTGTATGTAATAAGTCATATGTATTCTCAGTGTATGTAATAAGTCATATGTATTCTCAGATGAAACAGTGTATGTAATAAGTCATAGGTATTCTCAGATGAAACAGTGTATGTAATAAGTCATAGGCATTCTCAGATGAAACAGTGTATGTAATAACTCATAGGCATTCTCAGTGTATGTAATAAGTCATAGGCATTCTCAGATGAAACAGTATATGTAATAACTCATAAGCATTCTCAGTATATGTAATAAGTCATAGGTATTCTCAGATGAAACAGTGTATGTAATAAGTCATAGGTATTCCCAGATGAAACAGTGTATGTAATAAGTCATAGGCATTCTCAGATGAAACAGTGAATGTAGTAAGGCATAGGCATTCTCAGATGAAACAAGATATGTAATAAGTCATAGGTATTCTCAAATGAAATAGTGTATGTAATAAGTTATAAGCATTCTCAGATGAAACAGTGTATGTAATAAGTCATAGGCATCCTCAGATGAAACAGTGTATGTAATAAGTCATAGGCCTACTCTGAAGAAATGGTGTATATAATAAGTCATAGGCCTACTCCGAAGAAATGGTGTATGTAGTATCCCATACATACTCAAAAAGAATAGTTGTTATGATGGCTTCTAAATAGCTGGAATAATTTCTGTTTTACTGATAATAAGAAAAGAAAAAATGTTTACCAGAATTAGATGCCACAACAAGTCATAAGAAGAAAGTTGAGGTAATGTTAATATAAAAAGAAAACTTGGATGATAAGAGAGTTGAGGTAATGTAATATAAAAATATAAAAAGAAAACTTGGACGATAAAAGAGTTGAGGTAATGTTAATATAAAAAGAAAACTTGGATGATAAGAGAGTTGAGGTAATGTAATATAAAAATATAAAAAGAAAACTTGGACGATAAAAGAGTTGAGGTAATGTTAATATAAAAAGAAAACTTGGACGATAAGAGAGTTGAGGTAATGTTAATATAAATATATAAAAAGAAAACTTGGATGATAAGAGAGTTGAGGTAATGTTAATATAAAAAATATAAAAAGAAAACTTGGACAATAAGAGAGTTGAGGTAATGTTAATATAAAAATATAAAAAAAAAACTTGGATTATAAGAGAGTTGAGGTAATGTAATATAAAAATATAAAAAGTAAACTTGGACAATAAGAGCATTGAGGTAATGTTAATATAAAAAGAAAACTTGGACGATAAGAAAACAGTTTATAAATGCAATACAAGGGGAAAGTTTCATGAGCAAAATTATTTGAGAGAGGAATATAAATGTTAAAGATCAAAACAGTTTATAACTGATCTTACAGAAACGTTTCTTCAGCCCTTAGAGAAATGTCATCCATGTACTTTGAGGATGTAGTATTGCTTCAGCAGAACTTTGAGGAAAGGATTTCTTTCTCTTTTGATGTAGTAGGTATAGTGCATTGAAATACTGCTAATGGAAATATATTAAGAGATATAATGCATCAAAATATAGCTAATGAAAAAATATTAATAAATAGAAAATATTGAAATGTAGAGAATGAAAAATTATTATAATAGGTATGAAAAATTAATAATAGATAATATACTGAAATAATTTTTATATATTGAAATATAACTAATAAAGAAACTAATAAAGAATTAGTGATACTGATAGATATAAAACATTGAAATAAATAATGAATTAATAATAGCTTTGCACACTGAAATACAGCTAATGAAGAATTAATAATTAATACTTAATTGATATGCACTTAGAAATATATCTCATGGGTAATTAACAATACTTAATCGATATGTACTTAGAAATATATCTCATGGGTAATTAGTATTGGCATATAGTACATTGAAATATAGTTGACAGATAATTAGTAATTGTTTAACACATTGAAATATAATGATGATGAATTAGTTACTAGATATATCTTGTAAAATTTAGCTGATGAAGAATTAGTAAAATATTAAACCTTGAAACATATTGATAAAGAATTAGTAACATAACACCCTGTTGATGATGAACTAGTAATGCATGTAGCATCCTGTTATATGATAAGCAGTAGATGTAACATCTTGAAGTATATATATCGAGGAATTATAATAGTATATCCCATAACCTAGCTGATCATCAGATAGTAATTAATCTTTCATGCAGATGATGAACAACTAGTTATTAATTTGTATAGTTTAGCTGATGAATAACTAGTAATTAGTGTGTGTCATATAGCTGATGAATAACTAGTTCTAGATGTAACACCTTGTCCTATTTGTCTTTTGCAGATGGCTCAAATCGCCACTCTTACTTCTCGTGTAAAGTTTCGATACTTCTAGACGTACAAATTTGCTTCCATAGATTTTGTTGTCTACCTCTTTCTGCCAGTTTGCCTTGTGTTATTGTTTAGCTTACAAACATTGTTATGAAATAGTACAGACATTGTTTAATTCACAGAGCCTATCTTACATTACCAAATCGGTATAAGTCACATACCTTTTTTCTTATCAAATATTATAAACATTGATTAACTTACAAACCATCTGTAAATATTAGAATCATATAAAAATTGTTTAAAGTACATTTCACTGTGAGAATACATAGATGACATATAATTATTATGCAGCATTGTTTTGTAAAATATTTGTTGTATTAAAATAAAACTAAAATAAATGGCAACTTCTATGTGTGCCAACAAGTATTTGGATTTTTTTACCTTTTAAGTGAATTAGTTATAACAATTCATTTGTGTGTGTCAACAAGTATTTGGATTTTTTTTACCTTTTAAGTGAATTAGTTATAACAATCCATTTGTGTGTGCCAACAAGTATTTGGATTTTTGTACCTTTTAAGTGAATTAGTTATAACAATCCATTTGTGTGTGTCATCTTGTTGCTTTGAGAGCTACATCATGCTTGACTTTTGACTAAGTGTAAGTAAATGGTGAGTCAGCAATAAAATGTCAGTCACAATGCTTGTCTAATCTAAATACTTTTTAATGGTGTTTGATTATACAATGTTACTAATACCTTAATGTGTTTTTCTTTTTTCTTTTTTTAATGCCGATCTTATTGACTGATACTTAGAATAATGAGTTGTTCACTACTGTGACATTTATTGTTATTTTGTATATTGTAGTTGCAGAAAAATACCAGTAAATAAGCATACATTTATAAAACTAATACCTAATGTATGAAGCTCACTTTAATGTACTAATAATTGGTTTCAAAAATTATCATCAAATGTGGATATGAGTACAATCCCATCAGAGTCAGTGAAATTATATTTGCTTTTGCATGTTCACAAGATGAAAATTCCAAAAGTTAAATTGGCACTCATATATTATTAATGATAAAATTAACAGTAGCACTAAATAGAAATCCATGTTCTGTTCATTTCACTTTTATTTCTGAATTGGGGTGTTTGGCTTATTTCTTTTCATTCATAATATATGTTACTTTTATAAAATTTATAATTTCTGTGATAAATGTGATATTAAAATAATTTCATCCAAGAAACAAGTATTTAATGTGATTTGTTTACCCCCCCCCCTTCCCTCCATTCAGTATTACTAATGGCGTTTAATTTTAAGCTACAAAGGCACATTTAATATGCTTTAATTATATTTTTTCAAGATAATTGGTGTTGTTTGATCATTTGCTAAGTATATACAGTAATATAAATCTCATGAACATATTCTTCATTTAAAGATAATACTTTCTTTTAAACTTTTTGTATATTTGCAAGCATTTTCTTCAACAAACTTTTTCCTGATGTGTCCAGTACTCATCTTGGAATATTTTTCTGGCACATCCATTTAAACAGTTCCCATCTTAGAATATTATAAGAATATTTTTTCCCTGGCATATCCCTATAAATAGTGTCTATCTTGGATTATTTTTCTAGCGTAATCATATTTACAGTGCCCATCCTGAAATATTTTTATCTGGCATAGCCATATAAACAGTGCTCATCTTGAAAATTTCCCCCTGGCATGTCTCTATAAACAGTGCCCATCCTGGAATATTTTGTCTGGCATGTCTCTATTTTTTATTTAAAAAAACTGCTATATTGTGAAGCAACTGCTGGTTAGCTTTTAATATTTATGATACATATATTCCAATATCTTATTTGTTTTGTATTTGTAAACTTAACCTCTTTTGTGATGCACACATATATTTAAGCCTTGTTTGATAAACACTGATATATTTTTACTGTGGGAAACTGTTATATTTTTATAGTTGTGTCATATTTCTATGGTAGAAGTGGTGGTGATGTGGTATGAGAAGAAAATGTATTGTAAAATTGTAAAAATTAACTGGAATTTGTTAATGTATACCTGGAATTGTACCGTAAACTAACTTTTATATTTTAATACATTTTATAACAATGGGAATGGTTTAAGTACATATGCTAATAACTGGTGCCTGGTTTTGAAATGTTTGTTTTTTTGATTGCTAAATCTTTAGAAGTACATTATTTCATAAAGACTTTAACTGTTTATGTGCTAATAACTGTGACCTGCTTTTGAAATGTTTGTTTATTTAATTGAGAATACATTATATAATAAAGTCTCAAGAGTTTATGTGGTAATAAATGGTGCCTGGTTTTGAAATATGTGTTTAATTATTAGTACTCATGTAGTGTTAGAAGTACATTATTTAATAAAGTCTACACTGCTTATAGGTTAATAATTGGTGCCTAGTTTTAAAATGTTTAACTGTTGGTACTCTTGTCATATGAGTACATTATATAACAATACAGTTTTAACTTGTGTTCTGGTGCTTTTCTAAATACCTATTAGTTTTATTATTAGTATGCCTGTCATATTAGAAGTATATTATAGAAAACTCTAAATAAACATGTTCTTTTGACAGTGGTGCCAGTTTGAAATATTTTATTATTATATTTATTGATACTGGTACATTTTACTTGGTACCAGTACTTTATATATGGATTTAAAATAATAATATACTAAATATATGTGGATATATAATTTTTAAAAGTATAAATATGCAAGTATAAATGAATAAGAAGCCTTGGTTTTTAAATGCCTCTTATTTTAGTTGCTTGTATTTACAACATGTTGATTATACAAAAACAAGGCAAAATAAAGAAAACAAGTTAAATATCTGTTATTTAGTTGCCAGTATTTACAGCATATTAGAAATTACAAAAGTGAAGAAATCAAATTCCTGTACAATAGCCCTGATAATTGTTAACAATTTTCTCTTAGTTTTAATTAATATTACCAATGAAGCCTTACAGCTAAATACTAGAAGAACAAAAACAAGAACAACAACAATAATAATAATAACAATAATGCTCTACTTAAACTAAATTACCACTATTACCAATGGAGTCTCAGAGATAAATACAAGAAGAATAAAAGCAAGACAAAAATAATGTTAATAATAATTTTAATGCCCTACTTAAACTTATATTACCAATGAAGTCTCAGACATAAGTACAAGAAGAATAAAAACAAGAACAAAAATAATATTAATAGCAATTTTATTGTCCTACTTAAACTAATATTACTAATGAAGTCTTAGAGATAAATATTAAAAGAATAAAAACAAGAACAAAAATAATATTAATAATACTAAAATTACCACTGAAGTCTTAGATCTACTACTTACTAGAAGAATAAGAACGAGAACACAAATAATGTTAATAATACTAAAATTACCACTGAAGTCTTAGATCTACTACTTACTAGAAGAATAAGAACGAGAACACAAATAATGTTAATAATACTAAAATTACCACTGAAGTCTTAGATCTACTACTTACTAGAAGAATAAGAACGAGAACACAAATAATGTTAATAATACTAAAATTACCACTGAAGTCTTAGATCTACTACTTACTAGAAGAATAAGAACGAGAACACAAATAATGTTAATAATACTAAAATTACCACTGAAGTCTTAGATCTACTACTTACTAGAAGAATAAGAACAAGAACAAAAATAATGCTAATGCCCCACTGAACTAAAACATTGGACATGTGCTAATGAATTAGTGAATACCCTAAATATTTACTTATGAAAGCAATTATAATATATACTGTGGGGTTAAATAATTTAATTATTAATACTGTTATAGAATTAATACTAATAGCAAGACAAAGTATGTGTATGTCTTTCTATTACTTTTGGTTTGAGAAAGAAATTTACTTTGTCTAAATATTTATTGTTTTCTATTTTATTTTAATTTTCTGTGATAAGTTAACATATGTGTTTATGCAAATTGCAATTCAATGTACTGTGATTATTAACACATTTATCTTCTGTGATCTTTTGTGATAAAATGACATGTGTATGCATACAGTTTCATTTGCATTAGCTGTTAAGTTTGCTGTACAATTTTAAGAAACCTGTAATAAATAGCTTTTATTTTCAAATTAGTCTCCCTTTGTTTTATTTGTGAGTTTAGAGCTAGTGCTTCTTTTTAACAGCAGGTGGTTGAGTATGATCAGATTTAAGTTATGGCAACAGGATGGTGTCCCTTTGTGTTGACTCTTACCAATACCCTGGGTGCAGAATGTCCCCTTTGTTTTAATTTGTCATACAAACTGTTATCTTTTGTTTCTTTGTTGATATGTTTGGATTTGTTATAATCTATCTGTCTGCCTGCTGTCAGTCTATGAAATTGTCTACAAGTAAATAAACCAACCAACCAACCAAATTAGTCTGATTTCCTATCTACTTACTTTTCTGTCTATATATATGCTTTTATTTTTGTCTGTTTATACATCTATAGTCTTACTTATATTACTATATCAACCTTCATATTAACCTGTCTCATCTTTGCTTTATGTTGTCCTTTTGTTTACTGTCCTTTTTTATTTATGCATTCTGTCTTTCCATTATGCAGCAGTTTGTCCATACTTTGTTGAAATACTTCATTGAAGTCTTGTTTTGAAAAAAAAAGTTTTTGTGTTTAGTTTTAAGAAAGAGTAGTGTTTGAGAAATGTAGTTTTAACAATATAGTTTATGAAAGAGGATTTTTTTTTTTTTATAAAGCAAGCAATGTGTTTTGAGAAGGGTAGTGTGGTTGTTTTGAGAAAGGTAATATGATTGTTGTTTTGAGAAAGGTAGTATGGTTTGTTTTGATAGAAATAGTGTGTTTTGGGAAATGTAGTATATTTGTGGTTTGACAGAAATAGTGTGTGTTTTGGGAAAGGTAGTATGGTTTGTGTTTAGACATAAATAGTGCATGTTTTGAGAAAGGTAGTATGTTTGTGTTTAGACATAAATAGTGCATGTTTTGAGAAAGGTAGTATGTTTGTGTTTAGACAGAAATAGTGTTTTGGGAAACATAGTATGTTTGTCTTTAAATAGAAATAGTGTGTTTTGGGAATCATAGTGTGTTTGTCTTTAGATAGAAATAGTGTGTTTTGGGAAAGGTAGTGTGTGTTTTGAGAAAAGTACTATGTGTTTTGAGAAAGGTTGCGTGTGTTTTGAGAAAGGTAGTGTGTGTTTTGAGAAAGGTATTGTGTGTTTTGGGAAAGGTAGTGTGTGTTTTGAGAAAAGTTGCGTGTGTTTTGAGAAGAAATGTATGTCTTTTGAGAAAGGTAGCGTTTTGAGAAAAACAGTGTGTGTGTTTTGAGAAAGATAATGTGTATTTTGAGAAAGGTAGTGTGTGTTTTGAGAAAGATAGTGTGATTGTTTTGAGAAAAATATTGTGTTTTGAGAAAGATAGTATGATTATTTTGAAGTAAATAAATAAAAGTTAATAATATATAGCTATATCAGACCAAGGAATAAATTATACTGTGATACAACATCACATAAGTGCAAACTAATGATATTACTGTTTCCATATTCCTTTTTGCCCCGTACAGTTTACACTGAGTACATAGTAAGTTCTATCAATAACCAATTTGTACTTCAAGCACAAGAAATCACTATTTCTGCATCCATTGCTCCTTGCTGTTTACAAAATATTTGGTTCCTTCTATCAATAACCAAATTGTACTTCAAACATTAAATCACTATTTCTATCTCCATTACAGTTTACAAAATATCAAAATATATTGTCACTTCTATCAAAATCCAATTTGTGCTTTGCCTAAGAAATCATTATTTCCATATCCCTTACCTTTACAGTTTACACTGAAAAATGAAATCAGTTTTCATATACCTTACCCTCTGCAGTTTACATTGAATATACAATCATTTCTGCTACTATACATTTATACTAAAGTTAAATAAATCACTATATATGACATTATAATATAAACACTGAAATCACTATATATGATATCGCTTCTTGTAATAAAAATATACACAATGAAATCACTATTTGTGATGTTACTTCTTGTAATGGATATGGAAGTGTTACAATGTAGATGACATTACTTCTTGTAATATACAAAAAGTAAAAAAATGTATATGACATTACTTCTTGTTAAGATGTAGTATACATAAATGAAATCTCTTGAACTGTGAGCACATTTATTACTCAAATTATTAGAATTTTTTGGACAGACGAAATAGTCTAAAAATGTTTAATCTTGTTGTTATTCACATTGTCTCTTCCATATCTCTGTTGTTGCTTGTCATATTGTTATCTCACTTCTGTATCTCCTTTGTTGTATCATATGTTGTCTTACTTCTCTATTTTGTTTTTGTCATATCTGTATCACCATTGTTATTTATTGCTTATTTTTTCTCATTGTTTCTCCATTGTTTGTCAGGCATGTTCCATTGCATACATGTCCCTGATTTGTAAAACACTCATCTTGGCGATACATTTTCATCATGACATTTCAACTGCTGGCTTTATTAAATACTGTCTTAGGTTTAATATGTTTGCAAATTACTTAATATGTCAAAAGTTTGCCGAAGAGCATACATTTCTGGATAAGAAATCACCACAGATCTCAGATCTGTATACTAAAACACAAAATTTGGAAAACATTACAAAATGTAAAATAAGTCACATAATGTAAAACAAAACTTTTCTACTTAATGTCACAATCAAGCCTGATAATTCACAAAATGATTTATAAAACAAAATGTCAAGAAGAAAACCCTCCAGATATCAATGCCAGTAAATCATTAATCGGTAAATGCAAGTAAACAAAATAGTCTGGGAACATCTTTACAATAAAATGAGATACAGAGATCTGGAACAAGTAGAAAATTAGTGGAGATTATTAAAACTTGTCTGACATTATGGAATTATGGATATTTAAGTATAATAAAAGTAAATATAGACATGTGATCAATAAGCATAGTATTATGATTATGTGCGATTATTACAGTCATGACATCTATGAACTTGAAGTTTCTGAGAATGTGATGAGAAAATGTTGGTATGATAACAGGCTCTGCAAAATTCATCCTTAATTTGATTGAAAAAAAATGAACTGTAGTTTAGCCATCCAATGTTAATTATATAAATCATGTACTAAATATATACCAGTACATGTCATTAAAATTTTATCTGAAAGTATTTCAAATATTTAATTTTAGTAAACACTTGATTTAAAATTATATGCCACATTTTTATTACATTTTATAATGAAAATTATGTCTAAATAATTGTAAAGAGTAGAAACATTAATGTTTGCTTATAGATAGAAGGTTTGAGCATGTTTTTTTTCCTCTTTTTTATTCCCCCTGAAAATGTTCAGGTTATTAACAGAATATATTCTTAGTAACAAGTGTGATGCTATGACTTAGAAATATACTGTTTGTTTAGTATAGCATGCTTGCTTTTGTGAATATGCATTACTCACATTAGAAATAACAAGAAATATGCTGACAGAACTAGCATTTCTACTGCAACACCACACTTGTTTTTGTGAAAATGCATTACTCACATTAGAAATAACAAGAAATATGCTGACAGAACTAGCATTTCTACTGCAACACCACACTTGTTTTTGTGAAAATGCATTACTCACATTAGAAATAACAAGAAATATGCTGACAGAACTAGCATTTCTACTGCAACACCACACTTTCTAAAGTAAACCCGAACTTTCTACCAAAACGTTCACCACCATGCAATCTTCACATCTCACTATTTCTATTAGCATGTCCAGTATCACAATTCTTCCTATCATAGTGACTCCCCAATAATTCTTTCAGCAATTCCAACATGACACACCCTTCCTTACCATAGTGACTCCCCAATAATTCTGTCAACACTTCCAATATGACACACCCTTATCATAGCGACTCCCCAATAATTCTGTCAACACTTCCAATATGACACACCCTTATCATAGTGACTCCCAAGTATTTCTGTCAACACTTCCAATATGACACACCCTTATCATAGTGACTCCTCAATAATTCTGTCAACACTTCCAACATGACATATCATAGTGACTCCCCAGTATTTCTGTCAACACTTCCAGCATGACACACCCTTCCTCATCATAATGACTCCCCAGTAATTCTGTCAACAATTCCATGACACATCTTTCCTTATCATAGTGACTCCCCAGTATTTCTGTCAACACTTCCAACATGACACATCCTTCCTTATCATAGTGGCTTCCCAGTATTTTTTTCAACACTTCCAGCAGAGTATTGATTAGACCGTAATATCTCACTTTAAAAACATAAATATCAATTTTCCTTTTATGCTTTATTTTTTTAATGCAAAATTATTCTTATATTTTAAATTCTGAACTAACTTTTGTTAAGATGGATTAAATGATTTCTTTGTTAGCAAATGCTTTAAAAATAAAGAAAACTACCTTTTTGTCATGTGTCTCTTTAATAACTTCTCTTTGCTAGCAATTATCCAAACTATCTTTCTGTCATGGACTATTACAATAACTTCTTTGCTCGGAAGTGTTTACAGCGTGTCCAAACTACTTTTCTGCCATAGAGTAGTTTAATGTTGTTTATTTTAGCAAGTATTTCACACTTACTTTTTTGCCATGGTACACTTTTTTTTGGTTACCAAATATTTCAAACTGCCTTTCTGTTATGGACCAATTTAATAACTTTTTTGTTAGTAAGTGTTTCAAACCGCCTTTCTGTTATATACCTGTTTAATAACTTTTTTGTTAGCAAGTGTTTCAAACTGCCTTTCTGTTATGGACAAAATAACTTTTTTGTTAGCAAGTGTTTCAAACTGCCTTTCTCTTTAGGACCAAAATCTTGAAATCAAGTGTTTAAATGTGTACAAACAGTCTTTGATCAAAGACAATCTTAATAATTTATTTGCTAGCAGAATTAACAGGTTCAAATTGTTGTTTTTTTTTAAGTCTTAAATCATATTTATTTGCCAGCAGGTTTAAAACACCTCTTATTTAGGACTGCCTTAATGATCTTTTTGCTAGCAGTGTTAACAGGTCCAAATTGTTGTGTTTTTAATCTTAAATTATAATTTTTCTTTGCTAGCAGTGTTAACAGGTCCAAATTGTTTTTGTTTTTTATCTTGAATTATCATATTTCTTTGCTAGCAATGTTAACAGATCCAAAACATATCTCTATCTTAATCTCTGCCGTAATAATTTACCTACTGTTTTAAAAGGTTTCAACCAACTCTCTATCTAAAACATTAATTAAAAGAATCGTTATTTGCTAGCAAGTGATAGAAAAGGGTTCAAATAATTTTTCTCTCTAGGCTTAAAGAAAAATAATTTCTTTGCTAGCAAGTGTTAAAAGGTCCTACAATTTCTGTCTAGGACCGCTTGAATGATATTCTTAGCAAATGGCGCCAGTACAAGGAGCTGCTGGAGACGACCCACAACTACCTGGAGGAGGAGCTTCTAGAGTGGCTAAAAGAAGCAGAAGCCAATGTACCTGATGCCCTGGAGGATGCTCACAGACAGAGAGAAACCACTCAGGTAAGCAGTTATTTAATTATCAGGTGGTGTGAATTTTACTAACAGAAACTACTCAAGCAAGCAGTGTTATTAAATTGACAGGTGTGTGAATTTACTAACAGAAACCACTCAGGTAAGCAGTTATTTAATTGACAGGTGGTGTGAATTTTACTAACAGAAACCAATCAGGTTTGCAATGTTATTTAATTGACAGGTGAGGTGATTTTTACTAACAGAAACCACTCACTCAGCAGTGTTATTAAATTGACAGGTGGTGTGAATTTTACTAATGGAAACCACTCAGGTAAGCAGTTATTTAATTGACAGGTAGTGTGAATTTTACTAACAGAAACCACTCAGGTTTCTAGTGTTATTTGACAGGGTTGTGAATTTTACTAACAAAAACCACTCAGGTTTGCAGTTTATTTCAATGACAGGTGGTGTGAATTTTATTAACAGAAACCACTTGGGGAAAAGTGTTATTTATTTAGATATTGTTAATTTTGTTAACACAAATTACTCCTGCAATTATTAACACTACATAAAAGATAAATATTGTTATCTACTTAACAATTAATGTGAATTTTGCAAACAGAAAAGATATGGTTCTGAAGCAAATTTGAGAAAACTGAATAAGTAACCGAACAGGCTACCTAGCAATCAAATTTGAAATAAAGCAGGTAAACAGTAATTGTGTCTGTTTATCCCGATATCAAGATAAAATTAACAGGTAAACAGTAATTGTGTCTGTTTATCCCGATATCAAGATAAAATTAACAGGTAAACAGTAATTGTGTCTGTTTATCCTGATATCAAGATAAAATTAACAGGTAAACAGTAATTGTGTCTGTTTATCCTGATATCAAGATAAAATTAACAGGTAAACAGTAATTGTGTCTGTTTATCCCGATATCAAGATAAAATTAACAGGTAAACAGTAATTGTGTCTGTTTATCCCGATATCAAGATAAAATTAACAGGTAAACAGTAATTGTGTCTGTTTATCCCGATATCAAGATAAAATTAACAGGTAAACAGTAATTGTGTCTGTTTATCCCGATATCAAGATAAAATTAACAGGTAAACAGTAATTGTGTCTGTTTATCCCGATATCAAGATAAAATTAACAGGTAAACAGTAATTGTGTCTGTTTATCCCGATATCAAGATAAAATTACCAAGAAACACAGATTTAAAAAAATATATACACCGCATTACGATGTGATTCAGTTAGTTCACACATAGGTGTGATTCAGTTCTAAGTGTTTAGATTAAAAGTTTATAATGATTTGACCAAAGCAAGCATACACTGTCAAAATATGATGAAACAGTTTACCATTAGGTGGTGATCAGATTGAAAGGGAGATGACTTAGGCAAGTTTGTTTAGAATTTATTAAGTTTTCTCATTTTAGTTTTAAACAGATAATACAACTGGTATAAAATTAGTACATAACATTCTTGGATGTAGAGTTGCATGGTGGGAAGGCATGGGGTTAATTCTCACATTACATCTGATTCAACTGTAATTGTGTCTGTTTATCCCGATATCAAGATAAAATTAACAGGTAAACAGTAATTGTGTCTGTTTATCCCGATATCAAGATAAAATTAACAGGTAAACAGTAATTGTGTCTGTTTATCCCGATATCAAGATAAAATTAACAGGTAAACAGTAATTGTGTCTGTTTATCCTGATATCAAGATAAAATTAACAGGTAAACAGCACTTGTATTGGCCTGTCAATGATGAGATAAACGCATAAGTTAACAATCACCTACTTGTCCTGATGCTTATATTAAGAGAAGATAAACAACAATGTATAAGTCTGTCATTCACATCATAAAAATAAACATTGTACATGCATGTTCTGAAGAGTAAGACAGCAATAAATAAATATAATGTTTACAGTTATGTGTAAGTTATAATTATAAATATTGTAACTGAGCTAACTGTGGCTTGAATACTTTAATACTTGATATTAGTTGAATACTATTACTCCTTGCATTACAGGCAGATCTAGAGAAGTTTTATGTGTAAGTTATAATTATAAATATTATAACTGATCTAACTGTGGCTTGAATACTTTAATACTTGATATTAGTTGAATACTATTACTCCTTGCATTACAGGCAGATCTAGAGAAGTTTTATGTGTAAGTTATAATTATAAATATTATAACTGAGCTAACTGTGGCTTAATACTATTACTCCTTGCATTGCAGGCAGATCTAGAGAAGTTTTATGTGTAAGTTATAATTATAAATATTATAACTGAGCTAACCGTGGCTTGAATACCTTAATACTTTTACTCCTTGCATTGCAGGCAGAGCTAGAGAAGCTCTATGGAATGAAGCAAGACCTTCAGGCAGCAGCCCATCGCTGCGAGAACATGAACATGGGTAGCATGGAAGGTCTAGACAAGACAGATCTAGACAAGACAGATACTTCAGATGAATCCTCACTGACCCAATTTGCAAATGTTGTCAACAAAAATCTACAAGCTGGCATTTCTAATGTAAGCCCTGTGAACTAATGAACCTTGGCTTGTACAGTTTAATCACAACCTAATATGAACTCTCAGTAGATGTTAGCATTTACAGTTTAATCATAACCAAGTGTGAACTATCAGTGAATCTTAGCATTTACAAATTCACATTTGAACTAGCAGATATGTCCAAGTGTGAATTAACACCACGAATCTTAATGTGTAAAATTGAATCACTTGAAATACAAACTAATCCTAAACCCTAGCATAGTGAACTAATAATGAATGTTAATGTATACAAATAAATCAATCTTTATGTTAACTAATGAATCTTTGTGATAATTGGATGACTTCTGGAAAAGTTGTAGCCATTGTAGTAGTTGTGCAAGTGTTCTTTACAGAAACTTCAAGCTCTGCATTCCTATTGGAAAGCTGTTTTAAATGTTATCATATCATCAGTTAAGCATATTATTTAAACTTTATCCATTTAAGTCCATTTAGTAAAAAGATTTATCAGTCACTCTAGCAATTAATTTTTTTTTAATAATCGAGCGTCCTGTTGATTAGGATTTTTATCAACCATCCTGTCATTGAATGAGAGCACTCAAGATAAGTAGTTTGATGTTTCCATTTAGGTAAGTCATTTGACCTCTGCCAAAGTGTCAAACTCATTATTTGTTAACCATTGATCCATATCTTTTGGCAAACTTTTTAAATGGCTGACCCAAGTAAATTATTCTTAGTGTGAAGATGTCTGTGCATAGGGTTAGGGATTTTACTTTGCCTTAGTTTTTATCTTACTTTGCTTTTCGTGCAGTTATTTTATTTGCCACACATTTCAATCTACTTCCAAAACATGGATTTAAAACATGACATACCCACTACTTGTGGATTGTTTGTTGATGTGCCAGGCCCTGTTCCAGTAAGCTTTAAAAATTATGTGTTATATGATTTGTTGATGTGCCAGGCCCTGTTCCTGTAAGCTTTTAAAATTATGTGTTATATGATTTAAGGTTCATAGATAGTTCACAAGATCGGAATGAGTGAATGGATCAGTAGAATGCTAGATAAACACATATAGAGACTATCTGATAGTAGAGGGACAGATGAATAGATCAACAGACATATAGAGATAGATTATCTGATTATGTTTATATTATTACAAACTACTCATTGATTTATCTGTGAAATCCTTTATGTCTATACATAGCTGGAAAAAAAGACTTGACCACTTGAGAGACACAATTATTACAAACTACTCATTGATTTATCTGTGAAATCCTTTATGTCTATACATAGCTGGAAAAAAGACTTGACCGCTTGAGAGACACAATCCGTAAGTGGGACAATGTTGATAGAGCAAGAGTTGAACTTAGGCATTGGTTACACAGTCGCCAAGAAGAGCTGCAGGAATTGGAGTCAAATCCTGCTAAACTTCACACTGAGGCTGCTGACCTGGATATTGAAAGACTTCAGGTAGGATGTGCAAGATTGGGTATTTTCAAATATTTTCAAAAATTTTCAAATATTCCAGCTAGGATATGAAGATAGTTTTCTTGAATTCTCATTTATATTAATTTGATGTAAATTTAGAATTGCTTGGTAAGGACTTACATGTAAAAATGGAAAGAAGAGAATTAAAAATTCTTGTTAAAAGTGCAAAGATTATACAAATAAAAGAAGCATTAAGAATATAAATTTTACTTAACATTTTGAAGTAACTGTAAGTTTATCTAATTGTAGTACTAACAGGGGTTAGTTAGTTTTCTAACAGTTTAGATGCATTAAAAAAATTAACATGGCTTGGTGAGAGGGTTCTTTATTTAACTTCTTTACTTTGTAGTTTTGGTTCCTGTTTTATAATGACATTAAAGGGTTGGGCTGTTTTTTTTATCTAGCGGTTCCGAGATGAAGTGCAAGCTCGTGGATCAGATATCAATGAGCTACTAACCCAGTACCGTTTGCTGACACAGCACAATCCATCGCTTGCTGACCCAGTTGTTCGAGCTGTGCAGGATGATTGGGAAGAACTACTTGGTCAGATTAAAAATCTCCTGTCCTCTCGAGAAGCAGCTCGACAATCAGCCCATGAACTGCAGACCCAGCAGGACACTATGTATGAAGACTTGGAGAATTATGCACGGGAGCTGGAGCGTATTGATAGGGCAGAAACAACAATGGAGGAGAAAGGTGTACAGATACAGGTAAGACCTTTATTTTAAAAAAATTACTTGCTTTAACCCAGCATGTGTTGCTAATCTGTTGTGAGTAGTGTTTTCTAACATGCATCCATAGAAACTTTGCAACATAGGCTAGTCTTTGTCAGTAATTAGTTCACCTTGATTTTGAGAACATTTTTATTAGGTTTACATTTTGATGGTTTTCTAACAATTGAAGATAAATGGGGCTAAATTAAGGTTACAGACGTTGAATCATAATTAAGCTTTATCAAGTTTTAAAATGATCATAGCTTGAACACACATAGATGTTTTTCATTCTTCCTTAAATTTTGTATCTGCAGCATACTTTATCTCTCAAGTTATCGTCTATTGTTACATTTTAATTGTATCTACATCATACTTACCTCTCTGTAGTTATCAATCTAACTTTTAACTTTTGTATCTCCAGCTTACTTATCTCTCTATCTTTAACTTGTAATTGTATCTCCAGCATTTCTTATCTCTACTTATCAATCTTTAACTTTAAAATTTTACCTATATATTTTTTTTATATATCTCCCTACCCTTTAACTCGTATATACAAAGTTACTTATATTTCAGGCTATCTCTCTATCTTTAATCTGTATTTTCTCACTGCCATTTTTTATAGCTTTGTTTTCACTTGTATATGTATATGTATATTTATCTCATTGTTATTTGTGTATCTAGTCAGTACATTTTTGTGATTGTATGCACTGACACATTTGCTCATATAAATTTATTAGGAGAAACCAAACACAAATGCATGTACCATGACTTTTTAGATGCACTGCCACCTCATTTTATGAAAAGAATACTATACCTGTTCACCCCTATCTCTATCATTTTTAATGTAAGGAAAGAGTGAGTGCTAATTTGAATGGTAAGGTCCTTATGAGACTGTAATTTAATTATTTAATGAAGTCAGTAATCTGTGCACAGTTGTTAAAGACAACAACAATTATTGGTTAAGCAAAGATAGTAATGTCAGTTTGGATTTGCAATGATTATGTCTATTTGAGTTGCTAAATACAACACGATCATCTGGATAGACAAAGACAGTAATGTCAGTTTGGATTTGCAATGATTATTCTATTTGAGTTGCTAAATACAACACGATCATCTGGATAGACAAAGTCAGTAAAAATTATCAGTTTGTATTAAGAAAGATCATAATAAAAATATTGATTTGAGTTGCTAAAATCAAGGCTGACTGGGT
Organism: Sinotaia quadrata; assembly: GCA_028829895.1. Lineage (NCBI taxonomy): Eukaryota > Metazoa > Mollusca > Gastropoda > Architaenioglossa > Viviparidae > Sinotaia > Sinotaia quadrata. The sequence goes on from CM054177.1 coordinate 855,977, forward strand.
AGGCAAAGAGAGTAGAAATAAATATTATCTGGTGGTTTGATGTACATATAATAATGATACTGTACGATGCCAGCAGTATATTCAATAAGTGGGAGATGTACATATAATAATGGCACTGTACGATGCCGGCAGTATATTCAGTTAGTGGGAGATGTACATATAATAATGACACTGTACAATGCCAGCAGTATATTCAATTAGTGGAGATAACAGTCATGTTTGCTTAGTTAAATCAAAGATAGTAATTTCATTGGAATAGATAGAAATGTCAATTGGCAATCAAAGACCTTTGTGTTTATAACAGTAATTACAGTATTGGCAATACTAATATATGGCAAAGATAATTATTATGCTGTAAGTGCAAGTTAGTATGGGGAAAAACACTAAAGCCAATTTGGATATGACACATTATGTCATTGTGTTGTCAAAGTAAGTTTGATACAACAGATATTATACTGTCAGTTTACATGGGGAACAACACTAAAACCAGTTTGTTATGGACAAGTATAATCATTTGGGGTAGGAAAGATGTTGAAACCAGTTTGGTATGATATGCATATCAATCACTGTGTTGGAAAAAACACTAAAGCCAGCTTGATATGCACAAACATCAATCACTTTGTGTGAGAAAGACTCTAAAGCCAGTTTGATGTGCGTAATTACTACTGTTTGTGTAGGAAAGACACTAAGCCAGTTTGATGTGTGTAATTACCACTGTTTGTGTAGGAAAGACACTAAGCCAGTTTGATGTGCATACATACCACTCAGTTTGTGTAGGAAAGACACTAAGCCAGTTTGATGTGCATACATACCAATCAGTTTGTGTAGGAAAGACACTAAGCCAGTTTGATGTGCATACATACCAATCAGTTTGTGTAGGAAAGACACTAAGCCAGTTTGATGTGCATACATACCAATCAGTTTGTGTAGGAAAGACACTAAGCCAGTTTGTTAATTAATTTTTAAAAAAGCTCTGGGTTTTCAGTAAATACACATGCATACATACCAATCAGTTTGTGTAGGAAGACACTAAGCCAGTTTGATTTGCATACATACCAATCAGTTTGTGTAGGAAAGACATTAAAGCCAGTTTGTTAATTAATTTTTAAAAAAGCTCTGGGTTTTCAGTAAATACACATGCATACATACCAATCAGTTTGTGTGAGAAAGACATTAAAGCCAGTTTGATATGCATACATACCAATCAGTTTGTGTGAGAAAGACATTAAAGCCAGTTTGATATGCATACATACCAAAAGGTTGTGGACAAGAAACCTAAGCCAGTTTGATATACATACATACCAAAAAGTTGTGGACAAGAAACCTTAGCCAGTTTGATATGCATACATACCAAAAAGTTGTGGACAAGAAACCTTAGCCAGTTTGATATGCATACATACCAAAAAGTTGTGGACAAGAAACCTTAGCCAGTTTGATATGCGTATCAACCACTTTGTGGAAATAAATAAATAATAATAATAATGAGTGAAGGGTGCCCAGAGGTGTCATACTTTCTTTTTTGTCAGGCAAAAATAATAATAATAAAGTAATTAATTTTTAAAAAAGCTCTGTGGTTTTCAGTAAATACACATAACATACTAAAGACCTATATAAAGACTACTTAAACACAAGAAAATTAAAAGTAATTTAACAAAAACAAATAAATCCATATGCAAAAAATGATAATGTGGAAAAAATAACTTATTGACAAAAGAGAAACATAAATAATTTAAATTTACAAAAATTCACAAGCAGAACATTTTCACAAATTAGATAGTGCTGTTCTTGCTGTAATGTATCTTGAGAACAGTATCCAGACTTGTTTAATTTCAATCATATTAATTACCTGTACTGTTATATAATACTTCACTTTTTTCCAGTCACATGGTATATCATTCTCTTGTACAAGGTGCATGCCACTTTATATTTCTTTATAAAGTGAAGGTAACTTGTAAGGAATTAAGATATGCCATATTGATATTTCTCTTATTCACATGGTATTTCCTTTTCAACTTTACAAGTTTCCTGTCACTTTCAAGTTCTTCACAACCACATAGCAGTTTCTCTTTACTGTCACCTCACATTTCCTTTTAGTCTCATGACTCATGGCAATTTTTTTTTTAATAGTTAACTATCATCACCATGCATTTCTTATAGTCATATATCATCAAAGTTTGCTTACAATCATATAACTATCATGATTACCTAGTTACAAGTTACTGTCAGTTCAATACAGATGTGTAGTGTTAATTTGGTTTTGATATGGCACTGTTACAAATTTACCATTATGGTGGAGTAAATTTGCCTATCCCTACTTCTAGACTTAATTGTTATATAAATTATTAAATTGTCTAAGTGACCTGGTCTTTCCTTATGATGTTATTTTTGTAAGTGTCAGAAATGGAAGTAAACAACTCGAGTTGAGAATATGCTAGAAAAATGTTGACACAAACCAAATCAGTTCCAACTGGATGTTTGGTTTTTCTGACTAATAGTCTCACAGTTTTCATATCAGTTTCATCCAATGGGGATGGACCAGAAGTTTCTTTGTTGAAGAAGTACACTATTCTAATCACTTTGAATTTGAACACGAGTCCAGTCATAAAGGCAATCATTGGCTTATGAGCAGAGCAAGCCATTTTGGTTGTCATTTGAATATGTTGGCGTGTGCATCTGGCGTTGTTTTCAACTTATCAGTAAATAATGTTTCTGTAACTTGATTCCCATGAATTCTGTTCGAGAACCAATATGGCAAAGATTTGTGGCCTGAGTTTGGTCTCGAGAATTCACAAAGATCATTGTGAACATTCCTCATGGTGGGTTGAGTAAATGCTTATGAAACTTCAAGAACATTCTTCCTGATGTGTTTGATAGCACTTGTGAAATTCAGGATGATTCTCTATGGTGTGCTTGGAGAGTACATCGAAGATTCTGGAACAGTTGTGTAATATGCCTCTAGGACATGTAGGACCTCATCTAAATATGAAAGGCAGTGACTCATTGCAAACTGCGTGATTGTGAAACACATGCCAGCAACAGCTGCCATCTTTGAATAGGTTATTTGAATTGACTTTAACTATTTCTCTAAAACTCCACTTTCATTTCTGTGATAATGTTCATGAACTTGATTATATAGTTATTTATTGACTGCTTATGTCTATGCTAGGATGAACTGAACAATTGTCCAGCGTTAATTGAACATTGTTGTAAAGCAATGTAAATGTCAATGCTCTTTGATTATATTCATATGTTATATATTTGATTGTTGACTTAATAAATTTATTGACCTTACACATATTGATAACCATATGTTGGAAAGACCATGGATGGATGGGGGGGGGCTCACTAAATATAGATTAAAGATGGATTTATCTTCTCCTTTAGTAAGAAGTTTTCCACCTATGGAAATATTATGTGACAATAAATGTTTGTCTTGAATGTTGTGGAAGAGAGAAGACATTTACAGCACCTGCATATCCGCCAAGTGAGAGAGATGAGTGGTGTCTTCTGGAGAATTATTAATAACATAAATTAAGATTCTTATCACTTGTAATTAGTTACTGATAATTAATTAATAATAATAATCATAACCATAGGTGGTGTTAGCGTCACAACCATCAACAATCTTTTGTTTAAAAGCAAATAGGACTTAAAATATCAGGTAGTTTATCTTTATATGCACTTCTCTGTTAATGTGTTATCAAGTCATCCATATTTTGCACACTTGAAAGATACTATTTCACTAACATAGGTATATCTGCTGTTTTGCTACACTGCCAATTTTATTTCTTTACATTGCAAATGGTAAAATACCACACATTACCCCACTGATAATCTTACATCTGCATTGCCATAATGCATTGATGTTCTCAAAATTAGCACACGGTAATTCTAGCATCAACACAGCTCATTTCATTTATTAGACATTCTCTTATCACTTATGTCAGTTGCTTCAAAATAGTTACTGGTAATTGTTGTGTTAATAAATAACAAGGACATTTGTATTAAGCTGAAAACGGCAAAAATTACTAAAAAAGTACCTATGTAAATATGCTGCTACTGTTCAATTAAAAATACAAATACAGACTTGCTTATCATTGCTGTAAAATAGGACCACTCACAGTTTCTTACTCTTAATGTTAAAAATTCAGTACTAACACATGGTCAGAGGCATTTGTTACATTGTGTTCATGTATATCTAACTAGAGACTCTGTGTTCTACATATGTGACCGGCAAGACTGTGTGACTGGTAAGACTGCATTAACTGATAAGACTGTGTGTGACAAGTCAAACCAAAAATGTCTTTTTAAGGGCCTTCATTCTTGCTTTATATTTATTTCTTGGGATTTTATTGTTGCTATGAGTTGAAAAAATTTGATGTGTCAGTTTAATTCTCTGTATGATTCATTATATTCACTTTTGGAATATTTTATGGCACATGATTATTTTAATTTCACTAGAAACACTTTTGCCTCTTGTCAGTGACTGAATGGAAGTTAAAATAGCAGGCTTACACTGCTATTTAAAAGGAAATAATGTGCAGAGTACTGTAATTATGTGTTGTGGCATTTATGGACATAAGTATTTTATTGTAATTTATATTGTATTGATCAATATTTCATTTCTATGTGGTTGCTTTGTGAATTTATGCACACATTTTTTTTTTTAAATTATAAACTAATACACAACAGAATTATAAGTGAAAAGTAAATAAGCCAGCAAAAGCTATATAAATCATTATGACAGGTATGCTTAATGCTAAGCAATTGTTCGGTTTCCAAAAATGTCATTCTTACCACCACCACCACCACCCAGTTGCCTTGTCAATCACGAACCCTGTACAGCCACTTGTGATCTATATCTGCCGCCCAACTGAATTGGCAAGAATCAAGCACATGTATGTGTACTTAGATATATGTACATGTACTGGCTGGCACCTGTCCTGATAGTGGCATGGAGCCATTTATATTGATCTCTGTGCCTACAATTTTAACAAGACTTAAGTAGTGCTGTATGTAGGCCAAGTTAGAAAAAGAAAGTGTTTTAATCACTCTTGGGGGGGGAGCTGCAATTAGCTGTTTTCTTCTTGGTTGTCTGGATAACACTATTTCCATGCCTGTTGGCTGAAATACTTTTACACTGCGTCCGCTTTGTGGATCAAATTCCAAATGCATGTTTGCTGAAGATGGATTCCAGAGCTTTACCATGGTAACCTGGCTTGGAAGGAAAACATCCATACATAATCCACAGCAGTTTGGGCTGTTAGGTTTAAAATGAGATGTAAGTACCAAGAGTATGAATTGCCTATTGTATTTTAAATGATTTGTTACTGTTTCACCAGTATTATAACCTGTTTTTTTAAAAGTGACTTGTAACTATGTCACATGTGTTGTAATTTACATTTAAGTTATCTGTGGATATATTATTAATGTTATGAGTTTATTACAATCAGAATTATCTATAACTACCTTGACTGTATTACTAGGCGAGTAGTATTACACTCACCATTATATATAACTGTCTCACCACCATTAGTATTACACTCAAAACTATTTATCTCGTACCAGTGTTTTATATATTTCAAAACTGCCGTGTGTCACTAGCTTTTCAAGCCTAATCACTTAAAAGATTGTCTGTGACATAAATGCATTCTGTTTGGCTTTGATTGAAAGTATATTCCTGCAGTGTGTGATCTCATGACAAAGATTGAAATAACATACCTCAGATATTTTCTTGACTGCTTGGGGCTTTGGAAATTGATCTTTTTTTTTTCCGATTTTTTTTTAACTGGCAAAATTGCATTTATTTGCAAAATGCTCTTTGTCAGAATAACTCATTCAGGTTTACTACTAAAGTAAAGCAAATATGGTGCTGAATAAGACTATACTCAAGCCACTCTAGCTAGATATTACACTGAATAAGACTATACTCAAGCCACTCTAGCTAGATATTACACTGAATAAGACTATACTCAAGCCACTCTAGCTAGATATTACACTGAATAAGACTATACTCAAGCCACTCTAGCTAGATATTACACTGAATAAGACTATACTCAAGCCACTCTAGCTAGATATTACACTGAATAAGTCTACACTTGGGCTACTCTAGATATTAGACTAAGACTGTTAAGACCACTCTAAATATTAGACGAAAGCTCTATTAAGACCCTGATAAAAATGAGATTGAATAAGACCACACATAAATCACAGTAACAGGTAGGCTGTTTAATACTGAACTTAAATTACAGTACATAAAGACTACACAAACTAAACAGTACATATTATACTAATAAGACTACACAAACATCACAGTACATAAAGACTACACAAACATCACAGTACATATTATACTAATAAGACTACACAAACATCACAGTACATATTATACTAATAAGACTACACAAATATCACAGTACATATTATACTAATAAGACTACACAAACATCACAGTACATAAAGACTACACAAACATCACAGTACATATTATACTAATAAGACTACACAAATATCACAGTACATATTATACTAATAAGACTACACAAATATCACAGTACATATTATACTAATAAGACTACACAAACATCACAGTACATATTATACTAATAAGACTACACAAATATCACAGTACATATTATACTAATAAGACTACACAAACATCACAGTACATATTACACTGAATAAGACTACACAAATATCACAGTACATATTATACTGAATAAGACTACACAAATATCACAGTACATATTATACTAATAAGACTACACAAACATCACAGTACATAAAGACTACACAAACATCACAGTACATATTATACTAATAAGACTACACAAACATCACAGTACATATTATACTAATAAGACTACACAAACATCACAGTACATATTATACTAATAAGACTACACAAACATCACAGTACATATTATACTAATAAGACTACACAAACATCACAGTACATATTATACTGAATAAGACTACACAAGCATCACAGTACATATTATACTGAATAAGACTACACAAACATCACAGTACATATTATACTAATAAGACTACACAAACATCACAGTACATATTATACTGAATAAGACTACACAAGCATCAAAGTAAATTTTACACTAAAAAGAACCTTAAGTCGCAGTTCCAATAAGAATTAGATTAAATGATCATATATTTAAACCACTATCACTATTAGAATTGTCAGACTGTAGTCACCATTCAACACTAATTTAATAATGCTGTATAAATATTAGATTGAACAAAACCACAATGAAACTAAATATTAATAATTATACTAAATATTCATAACTATACTGATTAATCATATGCCACAGCTCACAAGCGATTGTCAATTTTCATTCACCATACAAAATATTAGACTGAATAAAATCAATCTAAAATTACAGTAAATATACGACTGAATAAAACCACAAAAAATTGCAGTAACTAAGAGACAGAGTAAAATCACACTAAAATTACAGTAAATCCAATAAATGTGAGACAGAATAAAACCACAAAAACCTGCAGTAAATAAGAGACTGAATAAAACCACACTAAAATTAAAATCAATAATTACATTGAAGATAACAGTTAAGCCACAGAAAGTATTAGACTTAGATCACATCCATAATAAATATTAAACTTAGATCACACACACAATAAATATAGACTTAAATCCCAAACACAATAAATATTACACTAAGACCACACTCAAACATCACAGTAAACATGCATATGATTACAATCCAGAGTAGATATTAAACTGTGCCTTGCCCCAATCCAGTCACAGTAAATATTAAACTTGTTCCCTGCCCCAATCTAGTTGCAATAAATATTAAACTCTATCTTGCCCCAGTCCAGTCTTAGTAAATATTAAACTCATTCCTTACCCCAGTCCAGAAAATATTAAACTCATTCCTTACCCCAGTCCAGTAAATATTAAACTTATTCCTTACCCCAGTTCAGTAAATATTAAACTCATTCCTTACCCCAGTCCAGTAAATATTAAACTCATTCCTTACCCCAGTCCAGTAAATATTAAACTTATTCCTTACCCCAGTTCAGTAAATATTAAACTTATTCCTTACCCCAGTCCAGTAAATATTAAACTTATTCCTTACCCCAGTTCAGTAAATATTAAACTTATTCCTTACCCCAGTCCAGTCACAATCAGTGTTAAACTGTATATTGTACCAGTCTAGGACAATAAATATTAAACTTATTCCTTAACCCAGTCCAGTCACAATCAGTGTTAAACTGTATATTGTACCAGTCTAGGACAATAAATATTAAACTTATTCCTTAACCCAGTCCAGTCACAATCAGTGTTAAACTGTATCTTGTACCAGTCTAGGACAATAAATATTAAACTTATTCCTTAACCCAGTCCAGTCACAATCAGTGTTAAACTGTATCTTGTACCAGTCTAGGACAATAAATATTAAACTTATTCCTTAACCCAGTCCAGTCACAATCAGTGTTAAACTGTATCTTGTACCAGTCTAGGACAATAAATATTAAACTTGCTCCTTACCCTTCAGTCACAAGAAATGTTATCATGCCCCAATCCAGTCACAATAAATGTTAAAGTGTATCTTGCCCCAATCCAGTCACAATAAATGTTAAAGTGTATCTTGCCCCAATCCAGTCACAATAAATTGTTAAAGTGTATCTTGTCCCAGTCCAGTCACAATAAATGTTAAAGTGTATCTTGTCCCAGTCCAGTCACAATAAATGTTAAAGTGTATCTTGTCCCAGTCCAGTCACAATAAATGTTAAAGTGTATCTTGTCCCAGTCCAGTCCAATCAATAGTAATCTTGTACCCTGCCCTTGTTCAGTTCATGATATATTAAACTTGTACCCTGCCTTTGTCCAGTTCATGAAATATTAAACTTGTATCTTGTCCCAGTACAGTAAATATTAAACTAATTTTTTGCACAAAGGACACAATCTCCTCTAAGACCACACACTAAATAGGGGACCATATTCCATTATGATCACAGTAGATGGTATTTGTGTAGACTGAATGTGTTCCATGAAGATCATACTAGAATATATTCCACTAAAGTAACAACATGAGAAGGAATGTATCCCATTAAGATCACAATAAGTCACCACTATACAGGAGGCAAATGTGCCATTAAGATCACAATAAGTCACCACTAAATAGGAGACAAATGTGTCCCATTATGATCACAATAAGTCACTACTAAACAGGAGGTAGTGTTCCACCATGGTAATAAATAATTCACTATAAACTATAAGGCAAATGTGTTCCTCTATGATCACAATAAGACACCACTAAACAGGAGGCAAATGTGTTCCTCTATGATCACAATAAGACACCACTAAACAGGAGGCAAATGTGTTCCTCTATGATTGCAATAAGTCACTACTAAACAGGAGACAAATGTGTCCCATTATGATCACACTAAGACACCACTAAACAGGAGGCAAATGTGTTCCACTATGATCACAATAAGACACCACTAAACAGGAGGCAAATGTGTTCCACTATGATCACAATAAGACACCACTAAACAGGAGGCAAACGTGTTCCACTATGATCACAATTAAGTCACCACTCAATGTGGAATTGAGGGTGCTTCCCCCAAATCACTATAGGTCACCACTGAATGGCCAACCACAGTAAGTTACCACTAAATATGTAATTTAATGTGTTCCACTAAGATCATCAAAGATTATTATTACTAATATTACAATACTCAATAGTGACTGCAGATGTTCCAAAGATCACTACAGAAAATAGGAGACTGGAAATGTTCCTCTAAACTCATCACTTTATAGGAGAGTTATTTTTTTTCCTAGTCACAATTGAATTAAGTAAAGAACTGAATTTGACCCAACTTAGTTCAAACTGAATTCTAAACATGACTAAACACATTAAGTCAGTTGATTTTAAATAAGTGAACTCCACTCCTTATCAGTCGTTAACTAGTTTTAACTTATTAGTTCAGTCCTTTAATATAATATCAGTCGTTAACTAGTTTTAACTTATTAGTTCAGTCCTTTAATATAATATTATATGAAATAAAGTAGAGCAAGAGTAAATGTGATGGTTACCTTTAGCATATTTTATATATATTGTAGAACCAAAGTAATGTTTAGGGACATTTCTGAAATATATTGTAGAACCAAAGTAATGTTTAGGGACATTTCTGAAATATATTGTAGAACCAAAGTAATGTTTAAGGACATTTCTGAAATATATTGTAGAACCAAAGTAATGTTTAGGGACATTTCTGAAATATATTGTAGAACCAAAGTAATGTTTAGGGACATTTCTGAAATATATTGTAGAACCAAAGTAATGTTTAGGGACATTTCTGAAATATATTGTAGAACCAAAGTAATGTTTAAGGACATTTCTGAAATATATTGTGCAATTGATGCTGTTTCTCAATCTGTTCCCAGCAGTTTGTATGTATATAGATATCTCTGTGTACACAGGCACCAAATTTGCTTTGATATGTGTTCCCGGCAGTGTGTCAGTATATAGATATCTGTGCACACCGATTTGCTTTGATATGTGTTTCCAGCAGTTTGACTGTGTACAGATAGATATATGTGTATACACAATCAGACACCAAATTTGCTTGATTTATGTTCCCAGCAGAGATATGTCTGTGAACATAGACATTGCTTTGCTATCATTCTGTTGCATTCTTGTATTTGCACCTGTCCATACAAAATTCATTTTATTAATTCAAAATATATTACCCTTCTGCTTATGCATACAAATGATTTTATTTCTTTTGCTCTTGTTTGTATAATAATTTGTACATTTAAAACATGTCTTCTGGTAGAACTAAAATGGAAACTAATCCTGTCAAATCACTGATTTTTTCCTGATAAACTACTGTGGAACCCTGTCAGTTTCTCCACTGCCCAGTAACAGTTAATGTAAATGTATACAGATGCACATTAGGACACATTACATTCATATATCTATGCACCTGTATAAGTAAAATAGTCACGATTAATGTATGACATTTCTCAGATTGTGAGATTAAGCTGGCATAGTCACCATCAGTAAAACACAATTTATAAAATTTTAAAGACTGCAATAATTAGATATTCTGAGCAGGATATAGTTTCAGATTATGAAACTTAGAGGTTACATGAAATATCTAATAAAATTCTTAAAATAGAAAATTAAGATACTGATGGGTCATATGAAATATGGTAATACTTTAAAATGTCATATTAAGAAATTAATCACATTAATGTATATTGTCATGATAAGATTTTGAGGTCATCCACACATCACTAAAGCACTAGATTTAGCTCTCATGACCATGATCTGTATTAGCTACAGTAACACCAACACCTACCAAAATGACTTGTTAGCTTCAGTAACACTCACCAACATTACCATTTCACTATAGTAAATTCACCAAAATGACCACTGTTACATTCAGTAACATGACCTATACTAGCTATAGTAACACTTAACAAAATGACCTCTGTTAGATCTAGTAACACTCACCAATGTAACCTATGTTAGCTACAGTAAAACATACAAAATGACCTGTGTTAGATCTAGTAACACTAACACTCACCAATGTAACCTATGTTAGCTACAGTAAAACATACAAAATGACCTGTGTTAGATCTAGTAACACTAACACTCACCAATGTAACCTATGTTAGCTACAGTAAAACATACAAAATGACCTATGTTAGATCTAGTAACACTAACACTCACCAATGTAACCTATGTTAGCTACAGTAAAACATACAAAATGACCTGTGTTAGATCCAGTATCACTCACCATGACTTGTCCATACTGCCTGGCAACATGGTCTTTTACTCACCATCATGACTCTCACATCCAATAACTCTCACCAATTAGACCTCTCTTATTGTCCAGTTTCACTCATCACAGCTATAAATTATCCAGTCTAACTCATCACATGACCTTTGATACCATCTAGTATAACTCACCATATTATCTCTCATTGCCTAATTATATCAGTCACCAGCGTGATTTATGTCACCACTCTACAGCCAGTTTCAACTCACTAATACACTGGCATTTATTGTATGTCTGATGTTTTCAAATTTCTTCACGTATATAAACACATGCTTTATTCAGTAATTATGTGGTATTGAAAGCTCATTCTGCAATGGTTCTAAAAGAAAATGATAATCTTATGTTGTTTATATCTGTGAAACTGATATTTAATGATAGTCATTTTGTACTTTCTAGCACAAATGATAATTGTTTATCAGTCGGTATGTATGATGTAATACCAAGAAAGTGACCTGTACATATAGATGCAAATGTTTAATAGTATGATATAGACAAAATGATTAGCATGCAGTTAAACTTTTTAGCAATATACATGATAATGTATTACCAAGAAATTAGCTTGTAGATGTACATATAATTGATTAGTGGTATATATGAAGTGTTATAGACAAAGTACTGAATCTAAAGATATGTGATAACAGTACATATGATGTATTATATAGAGAGTAATTCAATTGTATTATAATTTATTAGTAGGCTAGTTTACATGATGCATTAGAGACCACACAGAACAAAGAAACCAGGCTGTAGATGATGTATTATATAGAGAGTAATTCAATTGTATTATAATTTATTAGTAGGCTAGTTTACATGATGCATTAGAGACCACACAGAACAAAGAAACCAGGCTGTAGATGCTCACCTGAATTCTTTCCAATAATTTGGTAACTTTAATCATTGTTTTAATTACTGTAAGATCAGGGTGTCTGTTATTTTAATTTTAAAGTCATATTGTTTTAGTCAGGTTGTTTTCTTCCATTTAAAGTCAACATGTTCTAATCTCTTCAAAATCAAGTTCTAATCACTGTAATTTTAAATTGTTCTAGCCACTTCAGGGTCAGTTTCTAATCACTTTAAAGTGAAGTTTTCTTTACCTTAAAGTCAAATTGTTCTCATAACTTTAAAGATATTAGTTGTTTCAAGTCACTTAGTTCTAATCACTTTAAAGTGAAGTTTTCTTTACCTTAAAGTCAAATTGTTCTCATAACTTTAAAGATATTAGTTGTTTCAAGTCACTTAGTTCTAATCACTTTAAAGTGAAGTTTTCTTTACCTTAAAGTCAAATTGTTCTCATAACTTTAAAGATATTAGTTGCTTCAAAGTCACTTAGTTCTAATCACTTTAAAGTCATTAATACAGACTGCCTAAATGCATTTCCTCACATGCAGAGTGCTCACTATTCTTAAGGAAACTTTGTAGCGTTTATGTAATGATCCCCATTCTAAAAAAAACTTTTATTCTACCTAAGGGACATATGCTGTGTTCTTAACATGTAGATCTTATGTTTTATTGCAGGTTGTTTTTAGTCATTTCAGATTTCTACTCAATTTAAAGTCAAATTATTCTAATTACGTTAAAGTCAAGTTGTTCTCATCACTTTAAAATCAAGTTGTTTTAGTCATTTTGATCACTTTAGTTGTGTTTAGAACAGATTCATTTTAATTTCAAGTAATTTATAATTTACATCAGGGTCACTCATTCATTTTCAGTTTTAATATTTACATCACCATCTTAGATCTTCCTATTGCTAATTGTTTTGCATACCTGTTTTTGTTTCAAAATATATATATACGAATAAAATATCTTATAAAGGGAATAAATCAGACATAATTTAATTGTATCTATTAATTATCAGCAGGTTTTAAATAGAATACTGATAAATTATTTTCTCATGTAAATCCAATCAAATATTGTATTTTGTTTTATAAAGTATCCAGATACAATGTAAATCCAATCAAATATCGTACTATTTTAAAGTGTACTGCAGTGTATCAATGCCAGTATCATTGTTGTGCTTACTGTGTTTTTATCATCTGTACATTATTGTCCTTAGTAAAAGATCATGTTTGAATGGTTCCTTTTATTGGCACTGACCATGCTTGAAAGGTTCCTTATACTCCATAGGAAGTTTGTTATCTGCTTTTTTTGTTTTATGCTTGAACTCTTTTGGCATAGTTTGTTTAGAATGTATTTGCTTGAATTCAATATTGTGAATCCTACATGATTTTAAATTTAAAATTTCTTTATTAGTTAGCTATTAATTAGCAGAGAACAAAATGGAATGGAAGAAACTGGTTATCAGGTCATCAGTGGTGCCCAATGGTCAACAAGACCAAGGGATAGATAGATAGATAGATAGATAGATAGATAGATAGATAGATAGATAGATAGATAGATAGATAGATAGATAGATAGATAGATTAATAAGACAACAGCAATACACTTATTATTCAGTAATTTTAAATGCATGTTTTTAAAAAGGCAAATAAAACCAACAAATTTAAATGCCTTTTAAATATCTATTAAACAAGACAAAAGCAAGTGGGTAAGATTTTAAACAAATCAATACAATTTGTGCAATAATTTAAACATATTTCAGACAAAAGAATGGAGTGATTTTTTTTTTTTTTTAAAGTGCAAAACCTTTTCATTAAGAAACAAACTGGTTGCCTTTTTGGGTGTGTGTGTAAAAACATAATAAAGAGTATGGTGACTTTTTGTGTAAACAAACCATTAATGAGGATGGTGGTCTGTAATATAATAGTATAAGGATATATATATGTATATGGTAAAGTTTTAGTAAAGATATGCAGTAATTAGAACAAAACTGACTGCACAACCACAGTGAAGTTTTACAAGCATTAGCAGTAGGGTCATAATATTTTTTCTTTGAATGTACATTGCCTCTTGGCTCTTTAGATGAGATGAGGATACAGCTTAGGGCATTATGAAATGGCTGAAATTCAAGATTTTTGTAAAATATTTGTTTTGAATTCTTTTATTAATGAATTTTGTAAAATACATTTATTTTTTAATGCCGAATGTTTGGAAAATTAAACGGAAAATTAGATAATAAATCAAGTAAATAAACTTATTTCTTTATATGCTAATTATTTTAATGCTATCTTTTTATTTTTTAATATGTTTTATGTATATCTTTTTTTTAAAAATAAAAAAAGTATGATACTGATTATTACTGAATTCTCACTTTTCTTATTTAGAAATAGATTTTAGTAAGGGCTTAATGCACTCAGCTTTGTGGAGTGATATAGTTTCTGCACATAGAACTTTTGCTTAGAATTATAGAAATTAAAACAGATCACTTTTGCTTGAGGCAGATGTGGAGTAATATGGTTCCAGTACATGGAATCATATACCATTATCAATTACTTGTCAAAAGTCAAAACAGATACATTTTGCTTTAGACAGACAGAATATATGTTGCTATAGTCAGACAGATCAGTTTTATTATGTTAAATGTAGTTCAGTTAGTGCACAGATGATAAATCATTTTGTTTTAGAAAATAGAATATTTGTTCACTTTAAGACAAAACCACATAATATTGATGTTAGTTTGGTGTGTATATGATAGTCAAAACAGTTTTGCTTCTAGTAATGGTTTGAATATTTAAATTACAATTTTTCTTGTGTGCAATGCTTGAGTTTTGCATAGCAGAGCATTTTATTTTGATATTTAATTTAATATTTCAATATTTTATTAATTTAAATTAATTAAAATAAATAAAATCTATTTACTTAATATCTATTTAAGATGTAATTAATTCTTTATAATTATATGTACATTTTTGTGAAGATGAAGTAGAAGAAATGTAACAATCAACTGTAATGTAATATTAATTAAAAGGGTGTTTGATGTGTTAATGAAAATTAAACTGTTGTTTAACAAACAAAAAATAACTGTTTAATACAATAAAATAAACTATTTTGAAAAATTGATTAACATTGAATTTTACCTATTTTAATCAGAAGATATTATGTTTATGTATAGACACAGAATGAATGTTTCCTTCTTTCTCAGTTTCTGACATGATTCATTGCAATTGAATATCCCCAAACAGTATAATACTATAAATTATTATATATGTGTGAAATATTTGTAGATGCCAAAAGTTTGTGAAATGTATGCAGACCTCACACAATCTGTGAAATTATTTATAAACCTCAAACAGAAGGTGAAATATCTGTAGACATAATAATCTATGAAATATAAATGGGCCATATTCGGTAGAAAAATGTAGACTCTCTATACTCTTTGAAAATATGTATAGACCTCAGTCTGAAAGTGAAATAGCTGTAGACCCCAAAGTCTGTACAATATTATATGTCTTTGTATATCTCAGATTCTCACAATCTGATTTTTATAGATTTTTTTGCAATCTGTAAAGTGCCTTTATATCTCACACAACAAAATATATGTACAATTCACATAGTCCGAGAAATATCTCTATACAGTTACCTCACAGCCTGTGTCTAATTGCCTCTTGCAATTTGTGAAATGTATGTAGGTCTCACACAGTCTGTGGAGTATATGTAGGCCTCGTACAGTCTGAGATATATCTCTATACCTCACAGTCTCTTATTTCTAGAGCCTGCATGTAGTTTGTGGAATATCCTTAGACCTCAATAAAAGATATATGATATCATACTCATTTTGTAAAATATATGTCAAAGTTCATGAAATATGTGTAGATCTCATAATCTGTTAAATATAAGTAGACATCAGTCTGTATTAATGATGTAGACCTATTTCTATATACATAGGCCTCATTCAGTCTGTGTGTGTGTGTATATATATATAAATATTTAACTTGGAGACCCGCCCGTGCAGAACTATTTAACATAAGTAATTAAGGACCCACATCTCTAACTAAAGACTGTAAACATACTCCATCATTTAAATGAATAGCACACTATTTCTAGATGATGTCACCCTACCTAGCATCTGTCTTTAAAATTTCTTTTATAACTTAAAAAGTTAGAAGCATGGGAGTACTGTTTATAGCGTATGTTAAATTATTATCTTAAAATTAATATCGGCTTGAAAAGACGTCACATTCTATTAAATATCTGGAGACCACACACCTGAAATATCGGTACACCCTACAGTATATGAAATAGCTGTATTGTAGTTAGTGAAATATATGTGGACTTGACACATGCAGTGAAATCTGTAGACCACACACACAATCTGAAATATTTGGTGACCTCGCGCAATCTATGAAAATTTGTAGATGTCATACATTCTGTTAAACATCTCTTGGCCTCACACAAAATTTGAAAGTTTTGTAGACTGCACAGTCCTGTGAAATATCTATACATCTTCCGCCATTTGTGAGACATCTATAGACCCACATGTGCTGCTGTATATATCACACAATTGCTTCTTTATGGAAGCAATGACATTGCACTTCACTCTAAAGGCATTCATCTCAATGTAGCTCGTAACAAGTTTCTGTCATCACTGCAAGGTCTGATCAGAAATGATGGCCATGAAGAGAATCTTCAGTAGATGTGCAAATTAAATTTTGACTGATGAGGTTAGAATTTGCGTCTCTTCAGGGAGGAAACATATCCATTTTGTGCAATGTCTTCTGCTGTTTGAAGTATTTGATATTTTGTGTTGTAGAGACATCACTTGGCATTTATTCTGGAAATAGAAGAATTAGAGGTTGACAACTAGGCAGGAATAACTGGGGATGAAGTATTTGATATTTTGTGTTGTAGAGACATCACTTGTCATTTATTCTGGAAGTAGACAACTAGGGGTAGACAACTAGGCAGGAATAACTGGGGATGAAGTGGCAATAATCTAGTTCATTTGCAATGAAACATTATTGTCAAAAAGAAATTGAAGGATTGTGTTTTGTTGGTGTGTATGTGAAATTTTCTTGATATAAGTATCGTTTTGAATATATTTCTTCTGTAAAATATTAATTACTCTTCCTACATCATTCTACACAGACACAAAGGCGAAGATGCCGATCCACCCAGACTCGCAGTGGACCTCCTGACTCATTCGATAGTGATACTGAAGAGTGGCGGTCACCACGAGGACCCAGGGGTGGAAGGAATTTCTTGCCTTCTCCCCATTTACGGCGTTCCCGAAGTGGGAATGTCTTACCTCCAGGTCATCCAGGCTCACCTTTTGACCGCAGTCATCGTCGCCTCAATGACTCACCTTTTGACCGCAGTCATCGTCGCCATAATGAGTCACAAGACCTGAAGAAAGGAGCTACTGCAGCTGGTCTTGAGTCTGAGAGTGAGGAGTCAGGTTATGGAGAAACATGTGGGGAGACAATGCACACATCAAGCTTTGATACACATCTTGATGAACCCTCTTACTGGATTGGGTCAGAGCATCCCGGTACTCCGGGGCAGGTGTTTTATGAGTCAGATGATGCTGAGTCATCAGCTAGTTATGTTTCAGGACTCTTTCTGCCTGTCGATCCAGAATCTCTGCGAGATGCAACATCACAGACACCTGGCTATGCAAAAGTGCAGACTATGGAAATGCCTGCAACAAGCCGATCAAACCAAACTCAGACGATGATCCCTCCTCGCAATGTTTCAATCCAGACTTCCAACACTTCACTGCATTCTATAGGTGCACAGACCAAACGTTCTAGTGGGTCAAGATCAGATTTGCTGCGCAGCATCCTCCTTGAAGTTAAAGACTTAAAGCGACAGCAAGGGATGGATAGCAGTGATGTAGAGTCCTTGGCTTCAGATATAACCATTCGAAAAGAAACTCTGGAAGCGCTGTACCGAGATGTGTCAGCCTTGCGCAGTGCTGGAGCATATGGAAATGCAACCACACAAACTGCAACAGAGCAAGCAACCCAGACAGCGATGCGAATGTTTCCTGAGGGTGATGCAGTTCAACATGCCCGACACGAGCGCTTGCAAGGTATGCTGGCAGAAATAAAAAACCTGAAAGAAGGTGGAGACAACACCACCACATCATCACATATTCACAGCACCCCTCATAGCATTCCTGATTTTGACCAACGCTCACATTCACGCTCTATTGCACGTACAACACCAGCAAGGTTTGACTCACCACGTTCTCTAGCCTCACCAGTACCTTCTCCTGCTGTTCCTCCCTCAGCGGAGGTAAATGGTTATGAGCGAGTTCACTTTGCTCACCCTCCTGAAAGCACTTTCCCCATGGCTGCCTTCAATCAGATGCCATCTGTTGGTGTTGGATATAACAGAAGACGTGTCACTCAAGATGATTTGAATGCTATCAGTGAGCGTCTTGATCGACTACAGCACTATCAAATTCCTTCTCGCAGACAGCTCCCCATTCCCCCAATGCAACCACCACCACCACCACCGCCTCCGCCACCACCCATTGTACACTTACTGCCACCACCTCCCAGGCGCTATCAAGTGCGCGAGTTTGCAAGGTCTTATGATGATCTAGATGCCTTATCAGATGAAAGTGAATATGGTGGCAGGCGAGGTAGATCACATCACAGAAATCGCCAAGTCATGGACCGATATCATCTTGACGATGCACTGGAAGAGGCTAACAGTGCCGCTCGTGAGCTAAAGCGAATGTCTTCAAAAATGAAACGATCTCTAAAGGATGAGCTCAGTCGATATAGATGAAGGCACGTAACTCTTTTGTTTTGATGTGAATAAAGACACACAACTCTTATGTTTTGATGGGAATAAAGGCTAATAACTCTTATATTTTGATGGGAATAAAGGCACGAAGCCCTTATGCTTTGAAGGGAATATAAGGAATAAAGATGCACAACTCTTATATTTTGATGTGAATAAAGGCACATAACTCTTATGTTTTGATGTGAATAAAGGCACATTTATGTGGTGTTTGATGAACTTAGTAAAAACAGATGACACGTTAATCTTGTGTTGTGATAATTCATGTAAATCATTTCATGCTTGATTGTAAATTGCAGTGCCGTTTGTATAAGATTGATCTCCATTAAAACTCTCTGCATGTAAGATGGATTTGAGTTTAACTTTATTACTTTTTCACTCCTATTAGTGCTGAAAATTAGATAGCATACCTACATCTAGATTTTTTACTTAACCCTGATAAGTTCTTATGATGAAGTATTAGATACATGTAAGATGCATGTGGATGTTCATGTTAAAATATGACATACATATGTGTTCTGAAGTGGATTTATTTTGAAGTAATAGATGTGGGTGATCAATGTTAAAGTAGTAGATTTGTTTTAATTTAATCTTGACAGGTGTGCTTGTTGAACTAGTTGATACATCAAGTTAAATAAATGTACATGTTTATTTTAAAATATCAAATTCAACTGTTTGATTTTATACAAGTGCCTACATTGAATTCATAGATACTTGAAAGTATGAATGGATGCTGGTACAGAGATCATGAATTTATGTGCTAATTGAAATGGGTCAAGATAATTGTCACTACACTGAACATAGTCACTGATTAGCTAGCTGCTGGATATAACAAGCAATATGTTTAATATTAACAAATGATTATAATAAGCTGTATGTTTAATACTAGCAAATGATTATAACAAGCAATATGTTTAATATTAACAAATGATTATAATAAGCTGTATGTTTAATACTAGCAAATGATTATAACAAGCAATATGTTTAATATTAACAAATGATTATAATAAGCTGTATGTTTAATACTAGCAAATGATTATAACAAGCAGTATGTTTAATATTAGCAAATGATTATAACAAGCAGTATGTTTAATATTAGCAAATGATTATAATAGGGAGTATGTTTAATATTAGCAAATGATTATAACAAGCAGTATGTTTAATATTAGCAAATGATTATAACAAGCAGTGTGTTTAATATTAGCAAATGATTATAATAAGCTGTATGTTTAATACTAGCAAATGATTATAACAAGCAATATGTTTAATATTAACAAATGATTATAATAAGCTGTATGTTTAATACTAGCAAATGATTATAACAAGCAGTATGTTTAATATTAGCAAATGATTATAACAAGCAGTATGTTTAATATTAGCAAATGATTATAATAGGGAGTATGTTTAATATTAGCAAATGATTATAACAAGCAGTATGTTTAATATTAGCAAATGATTATAACAAGCAGTGTGTTTAATATTAGCAAATGATTATAACAAGCAGTATGTTTAATACTAGCAAATGATTATAATAGGGAGTATGTTTAATACTAGCAAATGATTATACTAGGCAGTGTGTTTAAAACAAGAGGCTGGTTATAATAAGCAGTAAAGCTTAAATCGTGGCTGGAAATATTATGTAGTGAGTTTAAAGTTGAAAATTTCTTCTGAAATATGTAGTGGTTGAATAAAATAAAGAATATTTTGAAAACTAGTGGCTGAATGTGGTAAAGCAATGTACTTAAATAATCATGTTGAACAGTTACAAGCGAAAAAGAAAAAAAGTGTTTTAAGTTATATACCATAAACCATTTTGTGCATTTAACAATTACAATCTACATGGATCTTTTCCTAAATTTTATTTTTCAAATTTTAAACTTTTCTTCCATTTTTGTTTTGTTAAAAAAATTAGATATATCATTGATGAAGTGGATATCTGCTTCATGTAGCACTCATTCAATTTTACTTGTGTATCTTACATATATATCATTTATGTATTTTATATATGTATCATTCAAGTGGATAATATTTTATTCCATTATTTTAATTTTGTCCGTTGGAAATATTTTATTCCGTCCTGTTAACTGCTCTTTTTAAAAAAAAACAAAAAACCCCCACTATATTATTAATGTGAATGTATATATTAAAAGACAAGGTAGTGATACCATTTTTAGGTTAAAAAATAAACATGAATATGAATCACTTCTAGCTTAGGCATAATTGGAACAAAGTGCTTTTATTTTTTTCTTTGACATTTTTCATAGCAAGAGTTTCAGATTATTTTTGCAGATTTTAGATTATAGGTAATTTTAATTTATCAGTAAGTGTAGATTGCAATAATAGCTAAATTAGATTAGTTATTATTTAAAATTATTCTAAGTTAATAGCTAATTTTATAACTGTTTATACACAGTTTAAAACTAGTTGATGTATATATTTTAGATTACTTGCTATCTTCTTGTAATTTTAATTAAATGTTTCTTTTCCAACTTCATGAATCTGTGCAGTAACTTCTTGTCAAATTGACTTATGATTCAGACATTTTTAGTGCTGATGTTTGTTTCACTTCTTAAATCTCTGGTGATATTTCAGTGAGAACTGGATTGTGTGATATTTTGTGATATAGATCAGAACTGATGGGGTTTTATTTACTGCCATATATTTTATGATTATCAAAGAAAACATCTGTGATAATGATCAGTGAGAATGGACAAGCCATTCATTGTTGTATTTATTTTCTGTAATTGTTTGCATAATAAATCAAGAACTTATCATGGTGTGATGTCATTTAATGTTGCCTGGTAAAACAGATTACTTTGATCTTGAGTCACCTTCATCACTTTTATATGATGAAGCACAAGAAAGTGCTTGGTTTTTGCTTGGTTTTTCTAAATCTTTAATTACAGGGAAAATACCAGCCAGAGCATGATTAAAGAGACTACCATCCAATTTTTATTTAATTTCCATAATTAGATGATGTTAATGGATTTGTCTTTCTTTGTGTTTGGTACTTTGGCAGAGAGTTGGGTGTGTATGTGCACAAACAATTTTCTTTTAATTCACCATCCAGAGTATCCTTGAGTGATGTCATACTTTGAAATGACTGTTGTTACTACTTTAGGTTTTCTGAATTTTCATCATATAAAGATATCATTTACTATGCTGTTGTTTTATTTACAATAATACAAATATTTACAAGTCAAAGTTTATTTCACCTATGCTCTAAATAAAGACATTTACAAATCAAACAATAATATATATACACATGTGTATGTACAGTCTCAAAACACTTATTGTTCATAATGAATATTGTGAAGTGACCTTTTTCACGTAATGTGCTATTATTACTACACTATCCGAAGTGACCTTTATTATTAAGCATAAAAGTAGACATTATAGGTGATTTAGTTAAACTATTGGAAGTGACCTTTATTATTAAGCATAAAATTAGACATCAAGAGTGATGTAGTTAACTATTGGAAGTGACCTTTATTATTAAGCATAAAATTAGACATCAAGAGTGATGTAGTTAACTATTGGAAGTGACCTTTATTATTAAGCATAAAATTAGACATCAAGAGTGATGTAGTTAACTATTGGAAGTGACCTTTATTATTAAGCATAAAAGTAGACATCAAGGGTGATGTAGTTAAACTATTGGAAGTGACCTTTATTATTAAGCATAAAAGTAGACATCAAGAGTGATGTAGTTAACTATTGGAAGTGACCTTTATTATTAAGCATAAAATTAGACATCAAGGGTGATGTAGTTAAACTATTGGAAGTGACCTTTACTATAAAACATAAAATAAAGTCTTTCTAAATTTTAAGCAGAAATGTAGTTACACTATTTGAAGTGACCTTTATTACTTAACTTAATGTAAAATGAGATGTAAAAGGAGATTTTTCTAAATTTATTAGTAGTGAAGCAGTTACACTATATATTACTTAACAGAACACTTTTCTAAATTATCAGCACTGAAGTAGTTACAATATTAACAGTTTTTTTCGTAATGCTTGATAAATTAAAATAAATATTATAATTGTGGGTGCTTTAATTATTATGGCTGTAAATTATATATAGACTTATTGCCATATATAGATATAGAAGATACTGTTATAAATGTACGGGAAGATTAAAGCAACTGTAGATTAAGATAAAAAGATGTCCAGAAGATAATGTACAGGAAAATAAAATTATGTAGAGAAAGATATGTAGTAATGGGGAAAAAAACATATACAGGAAAATAAAATTATGTAGAGAAAGATATGTAGTAATGGGGGAAAAAACATGTACAGGAAAATAAAATAATTATGTAGAGAAAGATATGTAGCAAAGGGAAAAAAACAAGTACAGGAAAATAAAATTATGTAGAGAAAGATATGTAGCAAAGGGGGGAAAAACATGAACAGGAAGATATGTAGCAAAGGGAAAAAACGTACAAGAAAATAAAATTATGTAGAGAAAAATATATAGCAAAGGGGAAAAACATATGTACAGGAAAATGAAAAGACACATAGCTAAAAGGCTTTTCTGTTTTAACAACAGTAAAATTAAAAATAAGCAACACATAGCGTTTTCAGAAAATGAGTAAATCTTGTTTAATTAAATCCAGTAAAATACTCTAAAAGGCTATTTTCTTTTGATAAATAAATGGCTATTTCCTTTCAATAAATAAATATGGAACACTCTCAATGGACTAATCTGTTGAAATAAATAAAAATAAAATATTTCATTAAATGAACCAGTCTGAACAAATTATCTTTTGATCAATTCACAGCCTTATATTTTTAAGTTTAAACTAACTGCATATGCTAACTGAAATGTGTGTGTTTTTGAGACTTTATATTTAATCAAAATGGCAGATATGTTTGCATACCTTTTCTTGTGTGTTGAGCAAGATGTTGAAAATGGCATGCTTATTATTTAATGGCATGTATTTGTTGAGTGTACCTTGTCACTTTGTCTCTCATTGAATTGGCAGACACAATTATTAAGTTATATATTTGTTTTATTTTGGTTTATCTGTGATTAAACTGGTGAGAATATTTTTTTTTGATAATATACATGTATTTGTTGAGTGTACCTTGTCACTTTGTCTCTCTTTGAATTGGCAGACACAATTATTAAGTTATATATTTGTTTTATTTTGATTTATCTGTGATTAAACTGGCAAGCATACTTTTTTTGCAGTTAATACACATATGTGTATTTAAGTTTTTATATTATTTAATAATGTATTTTATTTCATTGAATTGGTCATACTTGGTTTAATTTGCCAGCATTTGTGATATTTTATTCTGTGATTAAATTATCAGGAAATTTTTATGATTAAATAACATTTTATAAAATGATACTTTACAAAATTATTTTATTACATGATGAATGAAAACTTCTTATTCATACATTTGATTATGTTTTATTTTTTTTATTTTAAATTTAAATTTAAGTATTGCTAAACAAAACTTTTTTGTGTAATTATTTAATAAGTAAATATTATAGTTTCTATAACTTTGTATGCATAGATACATTACTTTCTTGAATGTATAAAACTGTTTAGATGTTTAAAAATTTGTAGTAAATTTATATCACTTATTAGTGTCAGGGTTGTTTCTTTTACTTTCAAGTCTCATCAAATTTGTTTATTTTCTCTTGTAAATCATTTTCATCAGTATGTATTTTAATGGTTTATTTGGGTATAAAAAATATGCATTTGTATTATTCATTGATATTGGGGTAGGTGTGAAGGGATGTTTTCAGTATTATTTTATTTTCTAGCTTTAGGTCTGATTATGGAAGATTAGTTCCTGCACTTGTATTTCTGATGGTAGAGTTATATTGCCATGGTGATTAATTTATATTTCCAGAAGTGTGTTCATGTACATTTCTGATGGTAGAGTTATATTTAGATGTCCAACTATGATTTACACCATTTTTATTTATTACTAGCAGTGTAAATTTTTAATGATAAAGTTGTATTTATAGTTCCACTGGTGATATTGTATTTACATTTCTAGTGGTAATATTTTTATATTTCCAGTAGAACTACTGAGTTAAACAGTTTTGATTTTTGCCTTAAATAAAAATCATGAGATTTCTAACCTTGGAGTTGGATGTATTATTTTGCTTTTTTTAGTGGCAATGGATGAATTGACAGAGTGGTGTGGATGAGACATGATATCTCACACAGACACCCACCCACAATATTAACAGTGAAAACAAAACCTCTTTTTTGGAAATATCAGTACAAAATCATTAACATTAATGACTGACTACCTTGACTGTTCCTTGTGTTGATTTTAACCATGCATTACTACTACAACTACCATTTTTGTGCGTGAAATTATTCTCTTTGGTTGTTTACATGTGAGGATAACCTTTGGAATTTACTCCCCTTGGTTTGTTTGCAAATCAGAATTCAGTACATTTTTCTTTATGAAATTACTCCCCTAGGCTACTTTACAAATCAAGACTGCTCTTTGCTTTCCAAGTTCTGATCTATTTATGTTTGTGAAATTACTCCCTTAGGCTGCTTTATAAATCAAGACTATTCTGTGAAATTACTCCCCTTAAGCTTCTTTATAAATCAAAACTACTCTGTGAATTTACTCCCCTAGGCTGCTTTATAAATCAAGACTACTCTTTGTGAAAATACTTTCCTAGCTTCCTTTACAGATCAGAACATTACCATTGTGTGTGAAATAAGCTTCTTGGTTGCTTTACAGACCAGGGTTAACCTTGTTTGTGAAATTCTCCTCCCTCCACACCCCAGGCTGCTTTACAAATCAGGACTATTTCTGAAATTACTCCCTTGTTATTTTATAGATCAGAACACTACCACTGAGAAATAAACTCCTTGATTGCTAAACAAATCAGAACACTGCCACTGTTTGAGAAATAAGCTTGACTGCATTACAAATCAGGACTACTCTTGTTAAATAAACTCTTTGACTGTTTTACCAAACAGGACTACTCTTGTTAAATAAACTCTTTGACTGTTTTACCAAACAGGACTACTCTTGTTAAATAAACTCTTTGTTTTACAAATTGGACCTACTCCTGTGAAATAAACTCCTTATCTGGTTTTGAAATTGAGCTTACCTTTGTGAAGTTATTTCCCTTGTAGTTTCTTGTAGGACTGCCTTAGACTATGAAAAAAAACTCCCTTCATTTCTTTACAAATCAGGACTGCCTTAGACTATAAAGAACTCCCTTTGTTTAAAATCAGGACTGCCTTAGACTATAAAGAACTCCCTTTGTTTAAAATCAGGACTGCCTTAGACTATAAAGAACTCCCTTGTTTACAAATCAGGACTGCCTTAGACTATAAAGAACTCCCTTGTTTACAAATCAGGACTGCTTTAGACCATAAAGAACTCCCTTTGTTTCTTTACAAATAAATAGGTTTTGAAAAAAAAATGATTGTGCACACATTTCAGAATCACTGTTTTGGTTACTGGCTTGAAACATTGTCTTATGGTTAATTGAGACTGGTGGGAAACATTGGCTATAGTTAGTTGAGATTGGAAAGAAATGCTGGCTTATGGTTAGTTGAGATTGGCATGAAACATTGGCTTATAGTCAGTTGAGATTGACAAGAAACATGGGCTTATACTTAGATGAGATTGGCAAGAAACATTGGCTTATAGTTAGATGAGATTGGCAAGAAACATTGACTTATAGTCACTTGAGATTGGCAAGAAACATTGGCTTATATAGTCAGTTGAGATTGGCAAGAAACATTGTATAGTTAGATGAGATTGGCAAGGTTGAGAGAAGATGCTCCTTTGTGAGTTTTGTTCATTAATTTTAATTTATTGAATTTTGTGATAGAAAATGGTTGCTCACAAATAGCTTGCTTCCAAAGAGTATAAATGTTCACTTTTATTATATTGAGTCATATAGGAAATGTGAACCTCCAGGTTTAAAACTGAACATGATGAAAAGATTATTTTAATTCTAGTGCACTTCTGCATGTGGATGAATTCTTTTGGTCCTAATCCTCATTGACCTGTTCAAGCTGGGAAGCAAACAAGTAAAAGCTTTTCACATAGTCAAATAATCATGAACTTTCTTTGTCTTTGGAACTCCAAATATAATTTATTAAAATGTCCTTTGGTGTCAGATAATGCAAGAATAAAATACCATTAGTTGTGGCAGTCATACCTGTTTTTATAAATAGGTATGAATTCTTTCATTTATTTGTGAAAAATTAAGAGCACCTCACCTGACAGATTTTGACAGCATGTATTCCACTACATGTCATGCATCAATGAGGCCTTACCCACTTACCCACTTACCCACTTACCCACTGGCTCCTAAGAATTCTAAATCAGACTGGTATGTTGGATGATGACCTGCTTTATAAAAAATATGCTTTTAAATTACTGACTGTCATCAAGGCGTAGGCAAAAAAATGTCTCCAATCATATTGATGAATGCTGAAAGAATCTATTTATGAGGAGGTGAAAAGAAAAATAAACAAAATGACTATTATTTTTTTTTTAAAGTCTAGATGCCTTAAAGACCACAATGGCACCCTATGTGGGCCACACATGGTTCATAGCCTTATTCTAATCATTATGAACACATTCATTATTTTCTTTCTGTTTCCATGACAAAGTCATAAGTGGCCTTACAATTGTGTGGATGTTTGTAGATAAGGATCTCTGCCAATAAGATCCCCAGCTGTTTTTGTGTCCAAGAGCTTACTTAAGAATTCTGGTTATCATATGATAACCAATTTATACAAGCCAGGACAAACTCATCTAATGGGACCAATACATCAGGTGCCAACCAATTCATAAAAGCCATAATAAATCTATATCTGTTGGGACCATTGATCTACACCAGATTATTAACCAGATTACAAGTAGGTTACTGATGCCATGTTACCCAAACGGCACCACATTAGAAACCTTTTTTAGACATTGCAGACATTCAGTAATCCTCAAAAGTAACTTCACTGACATTAATGAACTTTGGAAGGATGACAACACCATTTGATTTAATTTTTTTTCCAGAATGAACAATTATCGCATCACCTCTGAACTTATGTGGCCATGGCTTATATTCCCCAAGAGTTACTGATATTTACTTTATGGATTTGTGAAGTGTTTATATTCCCCAAGAGTTATTGATATTTACTTTATGGATTTGTGAAGTGTTTATATTCCCCAAGAGTTACTGATATTTACTTTATGGATTTGTGAAGTGTTTATATTCCCCAAGAGTTATTGATATTTACTTTATGGATTTGTGAAGTGTTTATATTGAACATTGAACAAGTTTATTTTCTTAACTTTTGTACATTATTTGTATTATCTATAACTTATCATCTGGACTTTGTATTTGAAAATATTTATTTAATAACATTGTTTATATTACCTATCTTATCCAGTATTATTTTTCTGGAATATTTCACATAAAATTGCCTTCTCTGTTGCTTTTTTAAAGTCAGTTGTCTTAATGTTTTGATATTATTTGTAGATTAGTTCAAGATTCTTGTTGGGACATTTTGACATTATTCTGAATTTCCTGCTGTTTAGTCAAATCTGTTGTCTAGCGTTGAACATTTGTTTGATTTCTATGATCTGTACAATGTTTTTTCTGGACTTTATGCTATTCATACTGTGTATAGTTTTACCAGGATTTATTGTATGGAGTCTGAGATGTTCCATTTACTACCCTTGCATTTAATCAGTATTTATTTTTAGTTGTGCAGAGCACTGACTTAAAAAAAAAAGTTTAATTTTATTGAATATATTTTCTTCCTTGATTATAAAATAAATATGGGTGTGTACTTTTTAAATTATGTAAATATTTCATTTGTAAATCATTTATTGTTATTTTAAGAAATTTACTGAGGAGCTGGACAAGAAGTGGCAGGCAGTTGATGACTTGCGAAACACAGCATCTCACTTTGTACCACAATTAAGCCACCATGACAGAGAACTTGTTGAAGAGCAAATCAGGTAAGCATCTATTTTGTTCTCAAGTTGGAGCTTGCTACAAATAGGTATACTTCCATTTTGTTCTTATGTCAATCTGCTGAAGTGCAGATCAAGTATTTTAAGAAATCTGAATCTATAACCATTGTAATAAAGATCATTAACACTTTTCTCAAATCAAGACTATAATTATACAATCATAGCAAAGTAGTTGTTAAAGAACAAATTGAAACTGTCCTACTTTGACAGATCATTAACACTTTTCTCAAATCAAGACTATAATTATACAATCATAGCAAAGAAGTTGTTAAAGAACAAATTGAAACTGTCCAACTTTGACAGATCATTAACACTTTTCTCAAATCAAGACTATACAATCATAGCAAAGAAGTTGTTAAAGAACAAATTGAAACTGTCCCACTTTCAATTTAAGTTAAAGCCATCATAACAATAGAATCTTGCATAATAGAGATCTGATGTGTAATAATAAGAATGTCAATTTATTATTGACAAACAGTCATAATGTCACTTTCAGTCACAGTGTAGTTTTCATGAACAATATATATTTATAATAGATTATAATGATTGGTCAGGTTTGTCAAAAACTTCATTGGTAGCAGTTTGTAATAGATTAAATCATCACATTTGTTACTAGGACTAGATCTTTATAAAGACTATAAAAGCAGTTTGTAATAGATTAAATCATCACATTTGTTACTAGGACTAGATCTTTATAAAGACTATAAAAGCAGTTTGTAATAGATTAAATCATCACATTTGTTACTAGGACTAGATCTTTATAAAGACTATAAAAGCAGTTTGTAATAGATTAAATCATCACATTTGTTACTAGGACTAGATCTTTATAAAGACTATAAAAGCAGTTTGTTTACATTTGTCATAATAAATCACTCTTTACTTAGGATAGCAATTTATAACACATTATAGGGATATATTATTTTGATTTTGATTTTCACAAAGCAAACACATTGTAATAAAGTTACACTTGCTTAATTTAATAATTTATTTCTCACCTGTTTAAAATAATTTTATTCTTGCACATTTCTAAAACAGTTACTTAAAATGAGTATTTTCATTTTCAATAGTCATTTAGAAAAAAATGTACATAACATTAGTTATAATAATAATTGTATATCACTGCTTTGAGGAAGTTAGTTGTCATTGTTATCATCGGTATAATAATTTCATCATAATTGGCATCATCAGTATAATAATTTCATCATAATTGGCATCATCAGTATAATAATTTCATCATAATTGGCATCATCAGTATAATAATTTCATCATAATAATTGGCATCATCAGTATAATAATTTCATCATAATTGGCATCATCAGTATAATAATTTCATCATAATTGGCATCGTCAGTATAATAATTTCATCATAATAGGCATCATCAGTATAATAATTTCATCATAATTGGCATCATCTGTAAAGAACAACAGAGAGGAGGTTTAATGATCTGCAAAGTGCTTGTCAGAAGAAAAGACACGGCTATGGAGAGGTTGGTGGAGACCTGGACATTATTAGGCAGGAAATTGAGCGCTACCTGCACTGGATGGATGTCAACACTGCCACTATTTCCTCTGACTTGACACTAGGGTTGCCTCCAGTAGAGGCTGAAATGAAATTACAGGAGATTAAGGTTAGCAGTTTGACTTTTTATTGCTCAATCTTAGTATTTGAAAATCCAGAGTCCAGTGCTTATTGATTATCGTAGATCTCAAACTAAGGTTTTAAGATTTTGTTTGCTTTTTGACTTGCCATGGCTCACTCTTAGTATTTATAAATCCAGATGTCCAGCTGATATTTCAATCTGATTCTTGTAAATGTCAAACTAAGGCTAAATTTGGGTTTAAGTATTTTAACTTTCCACTCCTCACTCTGTGTCCAAATGATATTTCAGGTTGATTTTTGTAGATGTTGAACTCAGGCTAAATTAAGTTTTTATATTTTGTATAAATTTTGAAGTTTCTAAGTTCTGACAGATTGATATTTTTAGTCATGAGCTAAGAAGTAAGGTTCATGTATTTTAATTTCACCATGCTATTTTGTTAGCATTTCTTACCTGTGTTTTATCACATTGATAACTGTGGGCATGAATGTAGTTTATGTATTCTAGATGGATTTTAAAGGTCACATCACTCTTATATTTTGTAGTACTGAATTAATTTGTTGTTTATGGACTTGATTTAAGGGTTGAGTAAACTGTGTGGATTTCATGATAAATGTTAATTTCATGTTCCATATGCTCCATTTATTTGTTAATTTATAATGGTGGATTGGGGATATTTGTAAGTTCAGACTAAGGTTTGTTTATTTCACTTCTTAGTATTAATAGTGAGAGTGATATTTGTAAGTTCAGACTAAGGTTTGTTTATTTCACTTCTTATTATTAATAGTGAGAGTGATATTTGCAGACATAGAAATAATGTCACTTTGCCAATTACTATCTGTTATAATATCACTTTATCCATCCTATCTGGCAAAATGTCACTTTATCCATCCTATCTGGCAAAATGTCACTTTATCCATCCTATCTGGCAAAATGTCACTTTATCCATCCTATCTGGCAAAATGTCACTTTATCCATCCTATCTAGCAAAATGTCACTTTATCCATCCTATCTGGCAAAATGTTACTTTATCCATCCTATCTGGCAAAATGTTACTTTATCCATCTTATCTGGCAAAATGTCTCTTTATCCATCCTATCTGGCAAAATGTTACTTTATCCATCTTATCTGGCAAAATGTCACTTTATCCATCCTATCTGGCAAAATGTCAATTTGACAATTTTTTAACTTCAGGAACTGACCCTAGAGTTAGAGGAAAAACAGGTGACTCTGGAAGAAGTCCGACAAAAAACAGATTCTTTACTGGATAAGCTGCCTGGGCCTGAGCGGTCAGCTATAGACCAGCTTGTGGCTCAAGCCCAGACACAACACAAACAAGTGAGAAATAATTATATTATATTGCTTATTTCAGGTCCAAAATTAAGTTTATGTGCTTGGGATTTTGTTCTATTATTTATATAACTTGTTTATTTCAGGTCCAAAATTAAGTTTAATTTTATGTGCTTGGGAATTTGTTCTGTTAGTTATATAAATTGTTTATTTCAGGTCCAAAATTAAGTTTAATTTTATGTGCTTGGGAATTTGTTCCGTTAATTATATAAATTGTTTATTTCAAGTCCAAAATTAAGTTTTTGTGCTTGGGAATTTGTTCTATTAGTTATGTGAGTTTGTATTCTCACAGAGAATAATTTGATAAGAATTAATTCTTATGTTTGTTACATTAACTTGCATCGTTACAGAGTAATAGGTTGAGGACTTTGTTCTTGTGTTAGTTATGTCAACTTGTGTCATCACGGAGAGTAATGCTGGAGGAAAGCAGACTCCACCGCTGTGAGTTCCAGAGTCTGACTGGAAAGCAATGGGAGCTATTCCAAAAGCATGCTTTGGCTGCCGATAAACTCCACACTTTTTGCTTAATGGCATCAGATGTGGAAAAACAAGTAGATCAGAGCAAGGTAAGGGTAATTATTAATGTAGATACATGTAGTGGATCAAAGCAAGGTAAGGGTAATTATTAATGTGGATACATGTAGTGGATCAAAGCAAGGTAAGGGTAATTATTAATGTGGATACATGTAATGGATCAAAGCAAGGTATGTATAAGTGTTGGTGCGTTAACTTGCATCCTTAGCCATTGCAGTGGAAGCTAATAAATGAATTTATCATAGAAAGAGAAAAATTATTTAGAGGGCAGGGTTCTGCATTAGAGGGCAGAGCAGTTACATTAAGTGTACTGATCCAGATGAGAAGATTAATAATGCATGCATGCAGTACTACAGTGTATTTGAATTCTACTTGCAAGGATGTCAAATATAAAATATATCTTGCATATTTTTGCTTTGTTCTTTATACTTATCCTTCCTTATATTGGCCAAGGCTGCCTCAACGCTTTTCTTAATACCTTAACAATTCTTTTAATTTTTCACTTAAGGCACCCATGTTCATTTATAACTGAAGAGCTCATGGCTGTAATTGAAATTTATAAGGGATGTTTTCAGTCACAAGATAACTGGAATTTGCATTTTAAGTGAATGCTGTCTCACTACCAATGTAAGACAACATTTACTTAAAGGTACTAATGTTCTCACTCATATAAATGACTAATGCTGTGTCTTATAATAAGTTATGAATGACTAAATGCTACAACTTATGTGATGACTTAGACTAATACCGTGACTTTTTATGACTAAAGCTATGATTTATGACTAATGCTGTAATTTTTTATGACTTTTGATGCCTATTATATTTGATACTGTGACTTTTAGTGACTATTTTTCGATACTTGATAATTTATGAATACTGTAGCTACACAGAGCATCAATAGTTTAAACTGTGTCTTATGGTGATTAATGCCACAACTTGTGATTAACTAATGCTAGAATGTATGAGTGACTATTACTCTGACATAAAAATGACTAAAACTATGAATTGCAAATGATTAATGTTAGGATATATGATGACTAGTGCAAACACTTGTGATGATGACTGCCCTGGCTTATGATGACTGTTGTTCTAACATGCAAGTGACCAATTGTGCCATGAATTTAAACTGACTAATTCTAGGGCTATGACTGAATAGTGCTTGGACTATAACTCACCATTGCTAGAACTATAATTAACTAACCCTCAGACTCTTAAACTATAACTGATTAATGCTGGAACTCTTACTGATTAATGCTAGAAGTATAATTGACTAATGCTGGAACTCTTACTGGTTAATGCTAGAAGTATAATTCACTAATGCTAGGACTCTAGCAGACTAATGCTAGAAATATAATTGACTAATGCAGTTGACTTGGATTGTGACAAATTCTAGAAATGTAGCTGACTAATGCTTGGAACATATCTCACTAATGCTAGGATTATAACAGACTAATGTTAGAATTATAATTGACTAATGCTAGGATTATAACAAATATCAGAATTATAATTGACTAATGCTAGGATTATAACAGACTAATATCAGAATTATAATTGACTAATGCTAGGATTATAACAGACTAATGTTAGAATTATAATTGACTAATATTAGGATTATAACAGACTAATGTTAGAATTATAATTGACTAATGTTAGGATTATAACAGACTAATGTTAGAATTATAATTGACTAATGCTAGGATTATAACAGACTAATATCAGAATTATAATTGACTAATGCTAGGATTATAACAGACTAATGTTAGAATTATAATTGACTAATGTTAGGATTATAACAGACTAATGTTAGAATTATAATTGACTAATGCTAGGATTATAACAGACTAATATCAGAATTATAATTGACTAATGCTAGGATTATAACAGACTAATGTTAGAATTATAATTGACTAATGTTAGGATTATAACAGACTAATGTTAGAATTATAATTGACTAATGCTAGGATTATAACTAATATCAGAATTATAACAGACTAATGCTAGGATTATAACAGACTAATGTTAGAATTATAATTGACTAATGCTAGGATTATAACTAATATCAGAATTATAATTGACTAATGCTAGGATTATAACAAATATCAGAATTATAATTGTCTAATGCTAGGATTATAACAAATATCAGAATTATAATTGACTAATGCTAGGATTATAACAAATATCAGAATTATAATTGACTAATGCCATGATTATAACAAATATCAGAATTATAATTGACTAATGCCAGGATTATAACAAATATCAGAATTATAATTGACTAATGCCAGGATTATAACAAATATCAGAATTATAATTGACTAATGCTAGGATTATAACAGACTAATGTTAGAATTATAATTGACTAATGCTAGGATTATAACAAATATCAGAATTATAATTGACTAATGCTAGGATTATAACAGACTAATGTTAGAATTATAATTGACTAATGCTAGGATTATTACAGAATTATAATAGAATTATAATTGACTAATGCTATGACTTTATTTCCATTCAGGACTTGGCAGTAAAGATGCAGAACCAGTTATCCCAGTTGGAAGAGCTGTCCTGTTTGGGTGAAGAACTCAAGAAGGACTGCACTCCAGAAGGCATTCAAAATGTGGAATCAGTGCTTAAAGGTCATTTCAGTGATTTCAAATGGTTATTCTTGTATAGAGCTTTTCTGCTAATTAATTAAAGATCATTCAGTGATTTCAAATGGTTATTCTTGTACAGAACTTTTCTACTAATTAATTAAAGGTCATTCAGTGATTTCAAATACATGTAGTTATTCTTGTATAGAGCTTTTCTACTAATTAATTCTAGAATGCATACTTGGTAGACAAGTACACTTTTTAATTAGTATCTAACCTGATAGACAAATCACTGACACTTTTTAATTCTAGTACCTAATCTGATAGACATTTCAATGACATTTTTTAAAAATCTGGTATCTAACCTAATAGATAAGTCAATGATATTTTTTTTAAGTCTGGTATCTAACCTGATAGATAAGTCAATGATATTTTTTAAAGTCTGGTATCTAACCTGATAGGTAAGTCAATGATTTTTTTTAAAGTCTGGCATCTAACCTAATGGATAAGTCAATGATATTTTTTTAAAGTCTGGTATCTAACCTGGTAGATAAGTCAATGACATTTTTTTAAAAGTCTGGTATCTAACCTGATGGATAAGTCAATGACATTTTTTAATTCTAGTATCTAACCTGATAGACAAATCACTGGCACTAAATCACTGATACTAATTCTAAGTCTGGTATCTAACCTGATAGACAAGTCAATGACATTTTTTAATTCTAGTATCTAACCTGATAGACAAATCACTGACACTAAATCACTGATACTAATTCTAGTATCTGACCTGGTAGACAAGTCAATGACATTTTATACCTGATAAGAATCACTGACACTTTTTAACACTAGAATTATAGCTGATAGACAAATCACTCAATTTTTTATCCTATAGTCTTACCTGATATATTAGTCACTAATACTTTTTAATTCTATAATCTTACCAGATTGACAAGTCATTGAGTTTTTAATTCTAGTCTTACCCAATAGACAAGTCACTAACATTTCTATAATTCTGATTGGCAACTCAATGGCAGTTTGAATTCCAGAATCTTACCTGATAAGAAGTCACTGATACTTTTTATCCCAAATTTAGTTAATCTAGTATTAATTAAAATTATATTTGGAAAAAGGTTTTTTTCATCATTAAATTAATTAGTTATTTAAACATTTAATGCAAATTATTTTAACTTTCAATACAGTGTTCGATTCGCAAAAAAATATATTATTTATTTTAACTTTAAATGTATTTGTTATTTTAGCTTTAAATGTATTACTTATTTTAACTTTAAATGTATTTGTTATTTTAACTTTAAATGTATTTGTTATTTTAGCTTTAAATGTATTACTTATTTTAACTTTAAATGTATTTGTTATTTTAGCACAAAATATACTACATATTCAATGATTTTTTAATTATTCTTTCTTTCATTGGATTCACAACGCAGTGACTGATCTATGTTTTTTTTATTCTTTTCTTGTATTTTAAATAAAGTCAGCATTATTATTCATTCACATAGCACTTAGTGTTGCATATTTACCATAAAGTTAACACTGACACTCATATGGCACTAAGTATTATATATTTAAATAAAGTCATCTTTAACGCTCATTCACACAGCACTAAGAGATGAGCATCAGGCTTTAAGTTCTAGGCTTAAGGAACAAGAGGAACTCTTGAGGAACTGTGTGACTGCAAGACGTTTATTTGAAGCTGACTGCCTGAAAGTAGAACATTGGTGTAAGGAGACAGACATGCAATGTAGTGGTTACCTGCCCCTGGACTGTGCTATTGAAGTTTTGGAAGAACAGCACTCACAGTACAAGGTGATTATTTTTAAACTTTTAGTGTAAAATATCAAAAGAAATATGATTATCTTAAATTCTATGCATTTTAAAAGTAGTGTAAAATATCAAAAGAAATATGATTATCTTAAATTCTATGCATTTTAAAAGTAGTGTAAAATATCAAAAGAAATATGATTATCTTAAATTCTATGCATTTTAAAACTTTTAGTGTAAAATATCAAAAGAAATATAATTATCTTAAATTCTATGCATTTTAAACTAAAATGTAAAATATCAAAAGAAATATGATTATCTTAAATTCTATGCATTTTAAACTTTTAGTGTAAAATATCAAAAGAAATATGATTATCTTAAATTCTATGCATTTTAAACTTTTAGTGTAAAATATCAAAAGAAATATGATTATCTTAAATTCTATGCATTTTTAAACTTTTAGTGTAAAATATAAACAGGAATCTGATTATCTTACATTCTATGCATTTTAAACTTTTGATGAAAATATAAACAGGAATATAATTATCTTACATTGATACATGTTTAAAATTTTATTGTTAAACATTAATAGGAATATGATTATCTTACATTCTATGCTTTTCTGAGTATTTTTCTTTAATTTTATTTCACTTGAGATTTTATTGCACTTTTAAAATAATTAATTTAATTCGGAATATTTGTAAAATGTGGGGTTTTCTCATCCATGTCCATGTCTGTCATGATTTATTTTCAATGTCTGTATTGTCATCGATCATTTAACATGTCTAATTATGTTGTCATCAATCATTTAACATGTCTTTTATATTATGTATGGTACTAGCTGAAATGTTCCACATGTTCATTAGTTCCAATATCTAATTATGTTGTCATTGATCAATTAACTTGTCTAATTATGTTGTCATTGATCAATTAACTTTGTCTAATTATGTTGTCATTGATCAATTAACTTTGTCTAATTATGTTGTCTTTGATCAATTAACATGGGTTTTTTTATATTAACCAGGTATTGGCTGATACATCCCATGTGTTTGAGTCACTAGTACTTCAGCTTTTGGACAGAGGAAAAGGATTTAAATCACAAATACCAGAATCTGAAGTCCTTGTCCTAGACAGACAACTAGCATCCATTGAGGAAATGTTTAACAGGTTAACTAGTCATACATATTGTATCATATTAGTGTTGATTTTAAACTGAAATTTTGTTATAATCTAGCAGTGGTTTATCTTTGGACTGTGATTCTATCCAGTAATTCTGTCGTTATGTGTATTTATTGCTATCTCATTGTAAAACTCTCATACTATTCTCTCCTCACTATTTCATTTGTATTGTCATGTTGTTCTGTCATTTGAATTTGATACTTTCTCGCTACTCCATTTATATTGTCATTGTACAGTATTTTCAAGTCATTGACACTTCTACACTATAGCACTTCCAGGTCATTGACACTTCTGCACTGTAGTATTTTCAGGTCACTACACTTGTACATTTTATCACTCCCAGATTAATGACACTTGTACTTCTAATAGTAGCATTTTAGGTTACTGAGTTGCACAATGTAGTACTTTATTGCACTTGTATATTGTAACATTTTCAGGTTACAAACACTTGTAGATTGTAGCACATCCAGGTCATACAGTGTATGACTCCCAAGTTATTGACATTGGTTTACTGTAGTGCTTCCAAGTTACTGAATGCATTTCTAATTGTAGAACTTCCAAGTTACTGATGGAGCGGATCCAACTGTTAAAGGAAACCATCAAGTCACGCAGTCAGTTGCAAGACAGAATCAAAGCAAGTTTTGCATGGCTGGATAACATGCAAGAACAAATTCGCTGTGTGGATGTTCCAGTGGGTCATACAGTACAAGATGCTGTCAATGCCAAGAATCATCTGGAGGTCTGTGTAACTTTCATTATACATTATAAGAGTTAGTAAATGCCAGGAATTGGTTGAGGTCTGTGTAACTTTCATTATACATTATAAGACTGGGTAAATGCCAGGAATTAGTGTGACTTCATGC
Source organism: Sinotaia quadrata (assembly GCA_028829895.1). Classification (NCBI taxonomy): domain Eukaryota; kingdom Metazoa; phylum Mollusca; class Gastropoda; order Architaenioglossa; family Viviparidae; genus Sinotaia; species Sinotaia quadrata. The sequence goes on from CM054177.1 coordinate 895,346, forward strand.
AGTATAAGACTTTGTAAATGCCAGGAATCAGTGTGTGACTTCATGCAGTATAAGACTTTGTAAATGCCAGGAATCAGTGTGTGACTTCATGCACTATAAGACTTTGTAATTGCCAGGAATTAGTGTGACTTCATGCAGTACAAGACTTTGTAAATGCCAGGAATCAGTGTGTGACTTCATGCAGTATAAGACTTTGTAAATGCCAGGAATTAGTGTGACTTCATACAGTATAAGACTTTGTAAATGCCACGAATCAGTGTGTGACTTCATGCAGTATAAGACTTTGTAAATGCCAGGAATCAGTCTAGCATATAGTGTAAGTTTCTAGAGAATCAGTCTGAGTTCTATGTAATGTTTAGCAGGCAGTATAAGACTTGGCAGGAATCAACTTGAGGTTTGTATAATTATCATTTTATAAGGTGTAAATGCCAAGAATCAATTTGAGGTTTGTTTAAATATCATTATATAAGGTGTTACAAATGCCAGAAATCAGTTCTAAAATTATGTAACTTACATTATAAGTTACAAGACTTTACATAACACATTATACATCTTTGAACATTGGATGTATATATAATATGCATATTTGGTGTTTTGTAGTGTCTTCATTAGTGGGTTTAAGATTAAAAGAGTTACATTGACATGTTTAGCAGTAATTAAAAGAGTTTAAGCTATATATACATACCAAGGATCATAACTCATAAACTATATATATATATATATATATATATATATACCAAGGATTATAACTAATAAAACTACAGATATACCAAGGATTATAACTAATAAAACTACAGATATACCAAGGATTATAACTAATAAATACAGATATACCAAGGATTATAACTAATAAAACTACATATATACCAAGGATTATAACTAATAAAGCTACAGATATACCAAGGATTATAACTAATAAAGCTACAGATATACCAAGGATTATAACTAATAAAACTTCATATATACCAAGGATTATAACTAATAAAGCTACAGATATACCAAGGATTATAACTAATAAAACTACATATATACCAAGGATTATAACTAATAAAGCTACAGATATACCAAGGATTATAACTAATAAAGCTACAGATATACCAAGGATTATAACTAATAAAACTTCATATATACCAAGGATTATAACTAATAAAGCTACAGATATACCAAGGATTATAACTAATAAAGCTACAGATATACCAAGGATTATAACTAATAAAACTTCATATATACCAAGGATTATAACTAATAAAACTACAGATATACCAAGGATTATAACTAATAAAACTACAGATATACCAAGGATTATAACTAATAAAACTACAGATATACCAAGGATTATAACTAATAAAACTACATATATACCAAGGATTATAACTAATAAAACTACATATATACCAAGGATTATAACTAATAAAACTACATATATACCAAGGATTATAACTAATAAAACTACAGATATATATAGACCAAGGATTAAAACTCATAAAACTGCATATATACCTAGGGTTATAACTGATAACTACACACACACACACCAAGAATTAAAACTATATTTTACCAACTGAAACTTCATTTATAAGCATATAACTGTTATCTTTTCATGGTAATTTTGCAATCATGAGCACTGGAATACTGATTTCTGAAGAAAACTTACACCAGGAATACACAGATCCTAACTTTCTCAGGTAAAGGAAAAAGACAGAACAAAAAGAAATAGTTTGATTAATAGATCTGAATAAATACTGTAGCATATATTTTCACCTTTTCTAAACATTTTGTTTTACTTGAAATATTTATGATGACTACATCTTCTTTCTCACTGTTAACAAATAAGGATATTTTCTTCATTTTCAGACTCAGGAAAAGGTCCTTGCTGAGTACCAGCCAACCATTGCAGAACTAAACTGCTGTGTGGAAGGATTGAGGGCAGAAGGTCAGCTTAGCCAAGCAGAGGACATCTTGCATATTACTTCTCAATATGAGATGCTCATTGACCGTGTAGCTGCATGCTACAACCACAATCAATCTGCCATCCATATACGCCAGCAGTATGCTCAACACCTGACAGACCTGCAGACATTACTGCTGGGTGTCCAGGAAGGTCTTGATTCCACTTCTAAAAGTGGTTTGACGTTATCTTCACGTCTTGACAAATATAAGGTTATATTTAGTTCATTCTGACATACATTGATGTTATCTTCACGTCTTGACAAATATAAGGTTATATTTAGTTCATTCTGACATACATTGATGTTATCTTCACGTCTTGACAAATATAAGGTTATATTTAGTTCATTCTGACATACATTTATGTTGTCGTCATGTCTTGATAAGTATAAAATTAGTTTGAATGCACTCTGAACATAACTCAATGTTGTTGTCATGACTTGACAAAGGTTAGTTTTAATTCATTCTGACACATCTTGATGTTGTTCAGGCTTGACAAGTATAAAGTTAGTTTAAATGCACACTGAACATTGCTTGATGTTGTCTTCATCTCTTGACAAGTATAAGTTTAGTCTTAATGCATTCTTAAGTATATGTCTTCTATCTTGACATATATAAAGTTTCTTTTAAAACATTCTTAAACAAGCATGTTTTCTTTTAGTCTTGACAACTATACGTTTAGTTTTAATGCATTCTTAAGTGTTTGTCTTCTATCTTGACATACATAAAGTTGCTTTTAAAACATTCTTAAACAAGCATGTTTTCTTTTAATCTTGGCAAGGTAGGTGTTTTAATGCCTTCTTAAACATCTATGCCATCTTTTTATTTTAACAAATATAAGGTTGGTTTAAAACATTTTAAATAAACACGTTATCTTTTTATCTTGACATAATGTTGGTTTAAAACACTTTAAATAAACACATTATCTTTTTATCTTGACATAATGTTGGTTTAAAACACTTTAAATAAACACATTATCTTTTTATCTTGACATAATGTTGGTTTAAAACACTTTAAATAAACACATTATCTTTTTATCTTGACATAATGTTGGTTTAAAACACTTTAAATAAACACATTATCTTTTTATCTTGACATAATGTTGGTTTACAATTCTTTAAATAAACATGTCATCTTTTAATCTTGACAGATGTAAGGTTGGGTTTAAAACATTCTTAAATGGCTTCATTCATCACCTTTTTAAAACAGTTCATTGCAGCAAAAATTTAAATTAATTGTTACCATGAAAAGATATTTTATAAATTGCTCAAGCTGGATACATTTGTAAAGTAATTAATAATATTATTATAAAATACATAGGCTAGTTATAAACACAGTTAATTGATAATATTATCATAAATCACACAAACTAGTTATAAACACAGTTAAGTGATACTATTTTTATAAATCACAGGCTAGTTATATATGCACTTTAGGTGATAAATAAATCACAAAGGCTGATTGTATGCACTGTTAGGTCGTGATTTATATATCACAAAGGCTGGTTATTCACACAGTTAGTGATAAATAAATCACAAAGGCTGGTTATATACACGGTTAGGTTGTGATATATAAATCACAAAGGCTGGTTATTTACAGTTAGGTGATAAATAAATCACAAAGGCTGGTTATATACACAGTTAGGTTGTGATATATAAATCACAAAGGCTGGTTATTTACAGTTAGGTGATAAATAAATCACAAAGGCTGGTTATATACACAGGTTGTGATATATAAATCACAAAGGCTGGTTATTTACAGTTAGGTGATAAATAAATCACAAAGGCTGGTTATATACACAGTTAGGTCATGATATATAAATCACAAAGGCTGGTTATTTACACAGTTAGGTGATAAATAAATCACAAAGGATGATTATACACTCAGGTGATACTATTATTGTAAAATACACAGTCTGGTTATATATACATTTAAATGATACTATTGTTAAACTTCACACAAAATGTTTTTTTCACGCAGGTAGGTGATATTATTGTTTAACATTACACAGACTTGTTACATGTGGAATCAGGTGATACTATTGTTAAAAATAATACATGCTAGTTTATACGTAAAATTAGGTGACACAAATGTTACATATGACAGCTGGTTATTTGTGGAATTAAGTGATATTATTGTTAAAAATATACAGGTTGGTTATACATGCTATTAGGTGAAACAGTTGTTAAAAATGACAGGTTTAGTTACTTATGCGGTTAGGTTAGTGCTAATGGAGATCATTGTAGCTTTAGCATCATTATTTTATAATTGTCACTCAAGCTCTGGAAGTCAAAGAGAAATAGATAATATCTTTACAGTTGTCACTGGAAGTCAAATAGAAATAGATAATATCTTTACAGTTGTCACTCTGGAAGTCAAATAGAAATAGATAATATCTTTACAGTTGTCACTCAAGCTCTGGAAGTCAAATAGAAATAGATAATATCTTTACAGTTGTCAGATAATATCTTTACAGTTGTCACTGGAAGTCAAATAGAAATAGATAATATCTTTACAGTTGTCACTCAAGCTCTGGAAGTCAAATAGAAATAGATAATATCTTTACAGTTGTCAGATAATATCTTTACAGTTGTCACTGGAAGTCAAATAGAAATAGATAATATCTTTACAGTTGTCACTCAAGCTCTGGAAGTCAAATAGAAATAGATAATATCTTTACAGTTGTCAGATAATATCTTTACAGTTGTCACTGGAAGTCAAATAGAAATAGATAATATCTTTACAGTTGTCACTCAAGCTCTGGAAGTCAAATAGAAATAGATAATATCTTTACAGTTGTCACTAAAACTCTGGAAGTCAAATAGAAATAGATAATATCATTTGAGGTGGAGGTAATGGTGAATGTTGAAGTAGTATTATAAATTATATGATTCAAGTATTGATGCTAATGAGATGGTTGATAAGTGGTGTAAATTGTAGGTTGATGTATTGGTATACACTTTACAGCTGAATTAGTGGTGTAAATTGTTTGGCTGAAATAGTGGTTTAAATTATGTTTGCAGTAACTATACTAATCATAATATCCCAGTATGCCATTATTCAATACTTTAGAACTCTCAGTAAAACTAAAGAAAATTAAATTAAAGTATTGAAATAAATTACAAATTGTAAACTCTAGCATGCTTGAAACTAAGACAATGATATTAAAATAGAAAAAATTACAAACTATAAACTCTAGCATGTCTTTATTCTACAGGGAAAGCTTAGCAATGTGAGTATAATACTTGAAGCTAAGAAAATGAGATTAAAATAGTAAGAAAAATTACAAAACTCTAGCACATTTTATTCTACAGGAATTGCAGGAAAAACTATCCATCGTGAGACCTGTACTGAGCACTGTTAGGGATCTTGCTGACCAGATTTGTGTGGACTGTGCTGAGAAAGACAGGACTTTGGTCACCATGCAGGTAGAGTCAGCTGAGCAGCAGTTATCCGAACTCCAGGCCACTTTGCAAGCCCACCAAGTTCAGTGTCAACAAATCCAGCATGACAGAGAAGACTTTGATCGTGCCATGAATGACACCACATTATGGCTGGAAGAGAAGGAAGATATTCTTGCATCTTTAAGACCCCTACACCTGGACTCAGAAAAAGTTGATCCAGTTGTTGACAGACATGAGGTAATATATTTCAATACTTATTATTCAAAATTCTTTATGTAATAAAGCATTTTTACAAATGTGTTTTGTTGGATGAAAGTTTTATAAAAATGTTTTGAGGAGGGTGCTTGTTGTGTTTGTTAGGCAGAGAACTCAGAAATAATTTTAGCTTTGAGTGGAGTATTTAAATGTCAAGGAATTCTGTTTGTAGATCTTTTTTTAAAATTTGTTTTGAGTGAAGTATTCATGGATTTTGTTTCTAGATCTTGTTTGTTGTGCCTTGAAAGATTTTTTGATAGATTTTTTATTTTATATTTGCTTGTGCTTTGAGCTCAACATTCATAAGTTTATATGTCAAGAGATCATTTGTAAATATTGTTTATTTTCTTGTGCTTTGCTTGCATTGTTTGTTTCCAATCACATAAATGTGTGTGCTACTAAATTGGATATTTAACCAGGTATATAAGTTTTTATTATGAGTAAGGAAATTGATATGAAATTATTCATTGTAAAATTAAAATAAAATAACATTAAAAGACAGAAATTCTCACAAATTTAATAAAAATAGTATTTAAAACAAAAAAATACAACTCCCCTTTAATTTCTTAAATTGTCAGTTGAACATATCAGAACAAAATATTTATGATCTGTGAAATAATTCATTTTATAAAAACTTAACATTAAACACAGAATTATTCCATTTCATACAAAATATCCTGAATCCAGAACTATTCCATGCAGCTCAATGAACATGAACTTGGAATAATTCCATTCAATACACTGATTCATGAATCTGGAATAGTTCCATTTAACACTTGGTCCTTGAAGTGGAATTATTCTATTCAGTATGTAAGTTTACCAATCTTGCCAGAAAGACAAAATCATCTTCATGGGAGACTTCCAAGTAAAGCTTGCTTTTGATAACCTGTTGGAGTGTTCTGTTTATCTTGCAATTTAGCAAAGTCCAAATTTTGAAAGTCACTGACTTAAGAGTATAAAATTTGCATTATTATATTCAGGGTTCTTGACCCTAGAATTATTCCACTGAGTGTAATTTCATTGCATTTTAATTATTCTAGTCAGTGTCAAATCAGGCCCTCCAGATGATAGCTGCCATGAAAGACAAGGTCAAAGTGGAGCAAATTCACTTTGAAAGTCTACAAGATCCAGTGCCACAGGAATTTTCAGAGAAACTGCAACAAATAGAAGATCTTGAACAGTCCATCCAGGTAAGATTCTTTCCACTATTATAATTAATTACAAGAAATAAAACCATTAATTACAAGCAATAAAACCATTTGAAATAGTTTTAACAAGATTATCTTCCCATTGCCAGTCATATTGTACAATTACTAAAAAATGTGTGGAATAGATTATTTCCTCTGATATTAAATGCATCAAATAATTGTAAAAATACAGTTTAAAATGACTGTCCCCTATGCAGAATAATTGCAAGATACAGCACATCCTTTCCCAATATCTGCCTAAAATATTCCTTTATTCTGGGTCAGTATTTACAAGCTGTCTTTAACCTGCCTTTCTACCTTTCCAACAGGCAGCAATTGAGAAGAAAAGGCAATATCTGCTAGAGGCAAAAACTGACAGACAGCAACTGGAAACATCCACGCACCAAGTTAATGATTGGCTGCGAGGTGCAGAAGAACTTTTGGATTCTGGTTATGATGGCCTTGACTATGATACACTTGATCAGACTTTCTCAGAGTACACAGTAAGTCCACAGACTGCACAAATCCTCGCTCTTTCTTTCAATGCACAAATAAGTCTTCACTCATTCTTTGCATATACATAAGTCCTCACTTTTTCTTTGAATACATGGTGAGTCCTCTTGCTTTCTTTGAATACATGGTGAGTCCTCTTGCTTTCTTTAAATACATGGTGAGTCTTCATGCTTTCTTTAAATACATGGTGAGTTCTCATGCTTTCTTTAAATACATAGTGAGTTCTCATGCTTTCTTTGAATACATTCTAAGTCCTCACACTGCACAAGCTCTCAGTCTATCTCTGGTACTCACATGGTAAATCCTGGGACTTCTCTGATTTTTGAAAAATTATCTCTCAGAATAGACAGCAAATTCTCTGATTTTCACAGAAAATACAATAAATTAGATTTTTCAGAATATACATGGACTTTTAAAAAAAGAATCATTAATTATCAGTTTAGACCTAATAAAACATTTCAAAATGTACATTCAATCACATTATAAGATACACAGTCATCAAGCATCATCAGAATACACAGTAGAACATTTTATTGCAAAGTATTTAATTATACATAATAAATATTTTAAAATCCACAGCCATTAGAATACATGCATAATAGTTTTAAAATCCAGTCATCAGATATGGTAACACATATTACTTATTTTCAAAATACCAATTCTTCATACATGATTCAACATATTACAGTAATAAACATTCATCGTGAAATTAAAGGGTGAATATTTATGCCATCTACATTTATAAGCAGAAGTTCAAATGTAGTAAATTGTTATTTGAATTTAATTTTGCATATTACTTTTACAATCAGTGTCAAGCATAAGTAATTATAATTTTCTTTCTTCTGAATTTCTCTTTGAATAATGATGAATACCAATAATATAATTTGAAGTAAATTTGCATGCTATAAATAGAATTTTGAAGTGTATGCTAATGTTTCTATGCTCATGAGTGATAATAAAGGCTTTGTTGACAAAGAGTGGTAACCTACCGTTATGATTATATGTGAACATTTTGTGATTTTACCCTTAATTATTGACGGCAGATTTTATAAGTCAACTTCAATATTTATTATTTCAAAAGGTGAACAAACTTTTCAACCAATAATCAAGTACATATGGTATATAACAAGTACTTAACTGTCTGACAAGAACATACATATATAATAAGTATCCGACCCTCTAACAATAAGAACATTACATATGTAACTAGTATCTGACTGTCTGACAATAAGAATAATACATTTATATCAATTACTTGACTGGTCTGGCAACAAGATCATTATATTTATAGAAGTATGTGACTGTGTCTGACAAGAAAAACATACATATACAACAAGTACCTAATTGTGTCTCACAAAAACATACATATATAACAAGTATCTGATTGTCTGACAGGAAGAACATACATATATAACAACTACATAATTGTGTCTGACAGTACAAATATACATCAATAACAAGTACCTGACTGAGTTCTATCAAGAAGAACATACATATATAACAACTACATAATTGTGTCTGACACACAAAAAAAGTATGATTTCGTATATAACAAGTATATGTCCAGCAATATGAATATTTCATATATACCAAGTACCTAACTGTGTATGATAAAAAAAAACAACATTACATAAAAAGTATCCAAGTGTCTGACATTAAGATTGCTACATTTATAACAAAAACCTGACTCTCTGATGAGAAAAAACATTACATATATGAAAAGTACCCAACTGTCTGACAATAAAAATGTTACATTTATAACAAGAACCTGACTGTGTCTGATAAGAAAAAACATTTCACTTAAAACAAATACCTGATTGTCTGACAAGAAGACCATTACATATACAATGAGTACCAAAGAGAAACATTACATATATAATGAGTACTGAAGAAAAATGTTACATATATAATGAGTACCTAAGAAAAACATTACATATATAACGAGTACCAAAGAGAAACATTACATATAACGAGTACCTAAGAAAAATATTACATATATAAAGGAGTACCTAAGAAAAATATTATATATATAAAGGAGAAATATTACATATATAAAGGAGTACCCAACTGTGTGACAATAAGAATGTTACTTGCATAACAAGTAACTGACTGTTTCTGATTAATAAGAAGAATGGCAGAAACCATTGTAAATAAGAATCAGACATTCATTCATTTGTTTTGTTCTCAGGATTACTTCTCTGAGGCCAGTTTGTGTCAGGATGAAATGGAGCAAGTCTCGGAGCTTTGTGATAAGTTGCTCTCCACCTTGGACACCAATGATACCCAGACCCTGCAACAGTCACTCACTAACATGTCAAAACGCTTGGCTCATGTCTTAGATAACTCGCAGAAAAAGCACACTCTGTTAGAGAGCAAGACAACTCAGTGGCATAACTTCCAGGTAACAATGGACTTAATGAAAGTTGTTGTCATTAAGTAATGGTCTTAATGAAAGTTATCATCATTAAATAATGGTCTAAATGAAAGTTGTTGTCATTAAATAATGGTCTTAATGAAAGTTGTCAATTTAAGTAATGGCCTTAATGATATTTGTTCTTATTTAGTGGTCTTAATGAAAGTTGTCATTAAGTAATGGTCTAAATGAAAGTTATTGTAATTAAGTAATGGCCTTAATGAAAGTTGTTCTTAAGTAATGGTCTTAATGAAAGTTGTTGTCATTAAGTAATGATCTTAATAAAAGTTGTCATCATTAAGTAATGGTCTTAATGAAGGTTCTGGTCATTAAGTAATGGTCTTAATGAAAGTTGCTGTGTTAAGTAATGGTCTTAATGAAAGTTGTTCTTAAGTAATGGTCTTAATGAAAGTTGTTGTCGTTAAGTAATGATCTTAATAAAAGTTGTCATCATTAAGTAATGGTCTTTCTGTGGATTACAAAACTTCAATAAAATCTATATGAAGAAATTATGGTTTGATGAAATCTCTGTGAAGTAGGAATGAGTTCATAAAATATGTATGGAATATAATAGCCTGATGATATCTGTATGAAATAAAAATGGTCTTTATGAAATTCGTATGGAATATGATTGGTTGTGATGAAATGTGTATGGAATATGATTGGTTATGATGAAATTTGTATGAAATAGAAATGTTCTTTCATGCAGCCTATATGAAATAAAAATGTGAACATATGTATATGTGCATGCTTTGTCACAGACCACTAACCTAATTTTTCAGTCTTAGAAAGTATTTTCATGAGTCCATCCAGTAAAAGACATTAGACAAGGTCAAAAGTGCTGACCTCAAAATTCTATATATTATTCTTAAATTAAATTTCTTATGACTCTAAAAAAATATCTAATTAATTTTTTCATTGAATCATATGCAACACATAATAGCGTACTTTCTTCTCAGAAATGAAAAAAAAGTAAATTAATCAGATAACACAAAAGTGAAAAATGACCTATCATTTCTGATAATCAGATAGTAAAATGTGAGATCTGACTTGTCAGTAGCAATAATTAGATAGCAAAGTGTGAAACATGACCTTTTGGAAGTGATAATCAGCAAAACCTGAAGAATTACCTGTTTGTAGTGATACTTACATAGCAAAACATAAAGAACAACCTGTCAATAGTGATAATCAGATAACAAAATGTGAATCATGACCTATCAGTATTGATAATCAGATAACAAAATGAGAAAAATCATGACTTGTCAGTAGTGATAATCAGATAATAAAATGTGAATCATGACCTGTCAGTAGCAAAAATCAGATAAAATGTGAATCATGACCTGTCAGTAGCAAAAACGCTGTCTTAAGTAATCAGCCTCATCAGCACCTATTTCTGTGCGTGTATTTTCTCAACTTTTGCTATGGTTGTATTTTTAACAAGCTTGAGAAAAGAATTTGTACTTATAAAAAGAAAATCAACTTACAAACAGATCTCTGAAATTAGTTATGTTCATTTGTAACAAACATGTAAACAGTTTAAATGGTGTGACTTTTGAAAGGAAAGATAAGGACATTTAATGGGATACTTAATTAAAGGGAATTCATTAATAAAATGTCACTTCAAATGAATGTCATCAAGATAAAGATATTTAATGGGATACATAATTAAAGGGAATTCATTAATAAGATGTCACTTCAAAAGAATGTCATCACCATAATGAAACTATTGTGAGGAATGGCATAAACACACACACACACACACACACACACACACACACACACACACACAAACTTCAAATGTAGATTAAGGTGGAGGTGACCCTTACCCCCCACCAATATAGCAGATAAATAAACATAAGGAAATTATTATTAATAATAATAATAAAGAGGTTTTATTTATTAAGGAAAGTATTATGTAATTAATTTGTGACAGATATTCAGACATGTCCTTTAGAGAGTTGTGGCTGATGGTTGACTAATTAGCCTGACCAGTAGCAACTTATTAACACTCTTACCTGACATCACAACTTATAACCATGTATTCTGCATGTATCCCATTTTGCTGTAACTATGCACTCTACATGTATCCCAATTTGCTGTAACCATGCACTCTACATGTATCCCAGTTTGCTGTAACTATGCACTCTACATGTATCCCAGTTTGCTGTAACCATGCACTCTACATGTATCCCAGTTTGCTGTAACCATACACTCTAAATGTATCCCAGTTTGCTGTAACCATACACTCTACATGTATCCCAGTTTGCTGTAACCATACACTCTAAATGTATCCCAGTTTGCTGTAACCATACACTCTATACATGTAATCCCAGTTTACTTTGTTCCATTGAAGAAATTTAATCATAGATACTATTTTGGCTATGAAATTAATAACTCAAGCAAAATATTCTTAAATCATTTTTAATCTTTTCAGATTAGGTACTTTTTTTCCCTATATTTATGAAATGAGATTAATTATAATTATAATACTCTTAGTTTTATAGATTTAGGAATTGAATTTAATTGTAATAACAGTTAAATAGATTTAGGAATTGAATTTAATTGTAATAACAGTTAAATAGATTTAGGAATTGAATTTAATTGTAATAACAATTAAATAGATTTAGGAAGTGAATTTAATTGTAATAACAGTTAAATAGATTTAGGAAGTGAATTTAACTGTAATAACTCTTTGTTAAATAGATTTAGGAAGTGAATTTAATTGTAATAACTTTGTTAAATAGATTTAGGCAGTGAATTTAACTGTATTAACTCTTTGTTAAATAGATTTAGGCAGTGAATTTCACTGTAATATCTCTTTGTTAAATAGATTTAAGAAGTTAATTTAACTGTATTAACTCTTTGTTAAATAGATTTAGGCAGTGAATTTAACTGTATTAACTCTTTATTAAATAGATTTAAGAAATGAATTTAACTTTATTGACTCTTTGTTAAATAGATTTAGGCAGTTAATTTAACTGTAATAACTCTTTGTTAGATAGATTTAAGAAGTGAATTTAACTGTAATAACTCTTTGTTAAATAGATTTAAGAAGTGAATTTAACAGTAATAACTCTTTGTTAAATAAATATAAGAAGTGAATTTAAATGTATTAACTCTTTGTTAAATAGATTTAAGAATTGAATTTAACTGTATTAACTCTTTGTTAAATAGATTTAAGAAATGAATTTAACTGTAGTTTATTCTTGGTTAAATAGAAATAGGAAACTATTTTAAAAGTTTCTGATTTAAAAAATATTTATGAAATAGCTTTTATGTGCACATTTCCTTACAAAGATCTAAAATGACTTAACTTCACTGACTAAATGCAACAGGAAGAAATTCAGGAAATGAATCTGCAGCTGGACACTTTGGAGGCTGAATGGCAACAGGTAGACTCCAGTGTCCTGAACAGCCCTGATGATGTAGACAGATTCCTGAACCAGGTTCAGGTGAGTCATGCATTGCTGTTCTGTTTTAATATATGTGTATTTCAGCAAGAGGGTTTAACTATAAGACAACAATTACAGTTGGTCATTTCATTTAAAAGAATTTGGTATATCACAAGTACCTGTGTACTTCAGCAAGAGGGTTTAACTATAAGGCAACAATTACAGTTGGTCATTTCATTTAAAAGAATTTGGTATATCACAAGTACCTGTGTACTTCAGCTAAAGAACCATGGTGGAGGCAGTACTTTCAATAGTCAATTCATTAAACAGAATTATGATGCCTATATATTTCAGTAAGAGAGCCAAGATGTAGGACATTGCTTTAGCAAGGCAGTCCATTTAAGTCTATTAGGACTTGTTTACTTCAGCTAGGGAGTATTGGCACAGATGAACACTTACAAGTTGATCAGATCACTTCAACAGAATTGTGGTACTTACAGCTGATCAGTTCACCTTAACAGAATTCTGGTACTTGAGAACAAATCTGGATTCAGGACAATACTTGCAGCTAATCAGTTTACTTTAACAGATTTCTGACACTTGAGCAAGTCATGGTATAGGTCAACACTTATTTCTGGTAAGTTAGTTAGAATTTTTGAATGAGTGAATTCTTGAATTCCTGCTCATTAAACAGGATTCTTGATTGAAAGAGTCTGGGTATTGGTCAACACTTATTTCTGGTAAGTTCACTTAAATAGAATTCTTGAATAAAAGAGTTTAGGTATAGGTCAACACTTATTTCTGGCAAGTTTGTTAAACAGGATTCTTCACTGAAACAGTCTGGGTATTGATGAACATTTATTTCTGGCAAGTTCACTAAACATAATTCTTGAATTACAGAGTATGGGTATAGGTCAACACTTACATCTGGTAAGTTCATTAAACATAATTCTTGAATTACAGAGTATGGGTATAGGTCAACACTTACATCTGGCAAGTTCATTAAACATAATTCTTGAATTACAGAGTATGGGTATAGGTCAACACTTACATCTGGTTAGTTCACTTAAACAAAATTTCTATTCTTGAATAAAAGAGTCTTGGTTTGGGTATCAGTGTGGGTCATTTTTGGCATTAATATTGTTCTTTTTTTGTCTGAATATGGCTTATTTGTGTACCAAAGTTAATCACTTTTGCATGAATGTGCATAATTTTTACATTGATAATTGCTTGATCTGACTGAATTCCACATTTTCTTTATATATGTAACATAAATCATTATATTCAAATCCAAGTATTTTTACTTCAGTGATTGCTTAATGTGACTGAATTCCATCTTTTCATATATATGTAGCATAAATCATTATATTCAAGTCTTGATAAACATTCGCTGGAACATAATTCTAAATTTCACAAAGTGTTTCAATATGCTAAGGGAGATCATTCCCATTTATAATAAGAAACATGTTTATAGGGAAAAGAATTGCAATTTAGAATAATTTATGTGCTGAAGAGAGAATACGGAAGAAAGTACAACTAGTGTACAGTTTTACACAAATTATGTGGTGACCATGGAAAAAGTACAACCAGTGTACAGTTTTACACAAATTATGTGGTGACCATGGAAAAAAGTACAACTAGTGTACAGCTGTACACATGTTATTCTTATTTTGCAGGCCTCCATTAGCAAGATTGAAGAGCAAAGAGCAAGCATTGGCAGTCTGAATGAAACAGCACGAACTCTTGTCAGAACAGCCAAGCCAAACAGTGTTGTTGTCATTAATGATTACATCACCCCTGTCAATCAGCGTTGGGACACAATCACTGCCAACATGGAAGACAGAAAATACAGTTTGGAGGTCATAAAATTTTACCTGTATATATAATGTACTATATTTATTTTTACCAGTATAAAATATATTATATTTATTATCTTTTTCTATTTTCATGAATACTAAAATATAGTGAAATCTAAACTTTTTACAACTACTTGTATAGGGAATCTTAATCCTTCACATCAAATACCAATATAGTGAAATGTAAACCCTTCATAAATACTAATATACTAAGATCTAAACCCTTCACAAATACTAATATCAAAACCCATCACAAAAACTAATATAGTAAGATCTAAACTCTTCACAAATACTAATATTGTTAGATCTAAACTCTTCACAAATATTAATATAGTGAAATGTAAACCCTTCACAAAACCTATTTAAGGTATTGTAATATCTAAATCCTTCACAAATACTAATAGAATAAGATCTAAACCCTTCACAAATATTAATATAGTGAGATGTGAACCCTTCACAAATATTAATATAGTGAAATGTAAACCCTTCACAAATACTAATATAGTAAGATTTAAATCTTTCAGGAACTGAAACATCTGTGGGTAGATGTGAATGACAACCTGAATGGAATTGAAAATGTCCTGCAGCAAGTTGAAACCATATTGTCTACTGTAACAGTGTCCCCTGATACTACCAGAACAATTCCCTTGGTAACCAAGACTGCCTTCTCACTAGTAGATTTGGATGAACAGTTACACATCCTTAAAGTGAGTATCTTTCTCTCCCTGTTTTTGTGTGTGTGTGTGTGTGCATATGTTTATGCATACATGCATGCTTGTTTCTGTTAGTCTGTGTGGGTACTTATGTATCTGTCAGTTTGTGTTGTTTAAGCATGGATCCGTATCTGCTTCTCTGTTTGAGTTTATATGGGATCCACAAATACTGCTTTATTAAAACAGAACATGATAAACACTAATTTTATCAAACATAACAAACATTCAAATACTAGCTTTATCAAAACAAACATGATATTGACTGATGAGACATCAATATTACTAACAAAAGTAACATGAACATACAGTGAGGATTACATCGTATTTTTTACAGACTGCACAAGATGACCTTCAGGATATTGATTCTCAGTGTGAGCAGCTTAGGATGAAAAGTACTTGTCTGGAGCGAAAACTGCCAACTGCTGAAGCCAAGGTCACCTTGGAAACTAGACTCCTTAGTGTTTTGGAAAAATATAAATGGTAAATGTTAACAAGTGCATGTTAACTAATAAGTATTAAATGCAAAATAATATTAGTTGTTAATAATTAAAAGTTAAATAATAATTATTAGATTTTAAATATTAAACATATTTTTTACCTATGTTAAATGTAAATTTATATGTTCCTTTTATTCATTGAATTGGTGTAATGTTTACTTTGGAAAAATGTAATAATAATTTATTAAGTAATAAATATTAATTTCCTTTCTTTCATTGAGTAGATGTCATATCCAATTAGTATGAGACATTTTCAATTTATTCACTACGTGCATTGGAACAAATAATTATAATTATCAGTTAGACTAAAGATGATGTCACGTTGAACAACAGTATGAACTTGGTTCAGCGAGGCTACTGACTGATTTGTTCTTAGACATGAAATGACAGTCCTGTTCATGTAGACTAGGGTTTCTCAAAAAGGAGGTCACTAAAGGTTCCCCAAGATATTGTGATTAAAAAAAAAAAAACATTCAGCGAGGCTACTGACTGATTTGTTCTTAGACATGAAATGACTGTCCTGTTCATGTAGACTAGGGTTTCTCAAAAAGGAGGTCACTAAAGGTTCCCCAAGATATTGTGATTAAAAAAACAAAACATTGTAGATACAGCCATTTTTATACAGGGGTTTCCTGAAATTTGAAAATTATTTCAAGAGTTTCTCCAGTGTTAAAGGGTTGAGAAAAGATAATGTAACAGAATCATGTTTTGTCCTCTTATTCATGTTTGGCTAATGATTTACAATCTCTTTCTGTTAGACTAATTCAATGACTCTTATTTTTGTTGGTCTAAGTATGTTTAAATAATGGAATAAAGTATATTTCTGTTTGGTAATAAATGGATATAATTTATCTCTGGCTAATGGAGTACAGATTTCTGTTTCACTAATGACAAAATCTTCTCTTTCACTAATGATAAAATCTATTTCTCTTGAAAGGAATAAAATTTATTTCAGTTTGAACAATCAAACGGATATAATTTATCTTTGGCTAGTGGAGTACATATTATTTCTGTTTATATTTCACTAATGGAATAAAGATTTTTTCCCCTCTTTGATTCATCAAACAGGTACAATATTTTTTGATTAATGAAATCAAGTTTACATCTGTTTGGCTAATCAAACTTCTATACTGTTATTAGAATGAATAAATTTTTGTTAGACTATTGAAAATTGTTGTTATAGTCTGTGACAATTGTTAATTTGAATGGATAAATATTTTTGTTAATCTAAACTAATGTACAGTGAAACTTCGCTATAATGTCATAATTGGGGCCCATAAAATTGGATCAAGTTAATAGTGGGGTTTTATTACCCTGCGTTAATGCGGGGTTTTACAATATTTTACTTTTTTCTGAGAACATATACGTGTATTCATGTCTAATGTAAAAAATTGGGTTATTATTGGATGAATATTAAATGGAAAACCTTATTAAGACATATTGAAAAAAAATGGACGGATAATATATTTATAGCTTATTACTTTGCATTAAATAGTTTTACTAATTTTTATTTGTTTGTACAATAATGCACATTGACCGATACTAACCTGATTGATGTTATACATGTACATGAATTTCAAATTTCAGAAAACACACCATGATCGTATTACACATATATTCAAATTCATATGTGATGTCATCCCCAAAATGAAGTTAAATATTTTTTATACTATTTTTCACATACTCTGGAAAAAAAAAATTTCATGTGCGAATGAATACACGAAATTTCAGGAGCCATGCCACAACTATGTTATATCCAAATTCACGTTATCCCGGGGTTCCACTGTATATTTGTTTTGACTATAGAATGCATATTGTTTCTGTTATACTATGAACTAAATATTATATGCTTATAGATTAAGATAACAGTCTTTACTCTTATAGATAATTGATATGGATGCTTTGATTTTTTCAGACTGTGGAATTCAAATTTAATTCTGTTTTGACAGTAGAATGGATTTGCTTTCTTCTTACAGTTTTTTTTTTTTTTTTAGGTCTATGAAGTAGACCTAAAATATTTTTGCAAATATTTTAGTGACATTTTTTCTTTGAATGCAGGATGCAGGCACAAGTAAAAGACAATTTGGAACAAGTACAGGAGGAACTTTGTGAACTTGAGAAGTTCAAAACTGAAGTGTTACACACAAGAGAATGGTTAAGCAGCACACTGGAAATCCTCCACCAAATGGACCCTGATGGTGATAATGCAACTGACAACCTGGAGAAGGTCAAGGTATGGACTTAATTTGTTTCTTTAAGTGCTAGGTTTGAGCAGCTGTTGTTTCTTGAGATGACTCGTGAAATCTTTTGTTTCTTAAGATGGCAGTGGTGAACATATATTGTTTCTTAAAGTCTATTAGTTGTGAACATCTTTTATTTCTTAGGTGATGGGTATGAACATTCTGTAGGTACTAGTTGTAAACATCTGTTGTTGCATGAGGTATTCACTGTGAACATCTGTTGTTTCTTGAGGCACAAGTTGTGAACATATTTTGTTTCTTGAGTTGATAGGTGTGAACATCTGTTGTTTTCTTGAGGTATTAGTTGTGAATATCTTTAGTTTCTTGAGGTATTAGATGTAGACATCTTTTGTTTCTTATAGTCACTTGTGAACATCTTTTATTTCTTAAAGCATTGTGAGAGTATCTTTCTGTTCCTTAAAGATCTGGGTATGATATCTTTAGTTTTTCCAAGAGCTGGGTTTTATATTTCATATTTTATTCCTTCAAGGCATGAGAATGTCTTTAGTTTTCCAAAGTACTAAGGGTGAAAGTATTTTATTTCCTTGTCTTCTTGCTAGGTGTTAAAATATTGTGTATTATATGTGCTAGATATAAATTTATTTGACTTCTTAAACTGTTAGGTCTGAACCATCTTTTTTTTTCTCACTGTGTGAAATGGAAATGTCTTTTAAACTGCAAGCAAATTGTTAAGTATGAATGTCTTCAGTTTTTGAAATACTAGCAAAGTGTTAAGTATGAATATCTTTTGTATTTGAAATGTTGGTGTAAAAGTCTTGTTTCATGAAATGCAGAGTGTGAACCCATTTAAAAATGATGCGCCAAGTGCTAAAATATAACTATCCATTTAAAAATGATACACAGATTGCCACAATCTAACCACCTTTTTAAAAATGATGCATCAAGTGTTAAAATCTAACTACCCATTTAAAAATTATGCACCAAGTGTTAAAATCTAACTATCCATTACAAATTATGCACCAAGTGTTAAAATCTAACTATCCATTTAAAAATGATGTGCCAAGTGTTAAAATCTAACTATCCATATAAAAAGTATACACCAAGTGTTAAAATCTAACTATCCATTTAAAAATGATACACCAAATGTTAAAATCTAACTATCCATTTAAAAATTATGCACCAAGTGTTAAAATCTAACTATCCATTTAAAAATGATGTGCCAAGTGTTAAAATCTAACTATCCATATAAAAAGTATACACCAAGTGTTAAAATCTAACTATCCATTTAAAAATGATACACCAAATGTTAAAATCTAACTATCCATTTAAAAATTATGCACCAAGTGTTAAAATCTAACTATCCATTTAAAAATGATACACCAAATGTTAAAATCTAACTACTACTTGAAACCCATGGAGTCTTGATACATTGAGCACTGTTGAAAATAAACAGTATTTGAATGAGTTTCAAGTAATTAGGCCTTATTTCCTACAACACTCAATGTCTCATTGTAAATAAGTATTTTAATGAGTTCAAGTAGTTAGGTCTTATTTCCTACAGCATTCAGTGTCTCATTGTAAAACAGTATTTTAATGAGTTTCAAGTAGTTAAGCCTTATTTCCTACAGCACTCAGTGTCTCATTGTAAATAAGTATTTTAATGAGTTCAAGTAGTTAGGTCTTATTTCCTACAGCACTCAGTGTCTCATTGTAAAACAGTATTTTAATGAGTTTCAAGTAGTTAAGCCTTATTTCCTACAGCACCATTGTAAAACAGTATTTGAATGGGCTTTAATTGCCTAGTAAGATTACAAATCATGCTCATTAGCTCACAGGATAATAATTCCTTGATCATAAATACTCAGTGCAGATAGAGTTTTATAAAACTATTTATATTGTTGTAGAGGCTGTTTTTATTTTTAAAAAAACTATTGTTTTTGCAACCCATAATTTCTTCTTGACAGATAAATAATTTTTTGTTTGCTTTCAGATCTTCCAACAAGAAATTGCAGTCCGTTTTAGACAAATGCACAATATGAGAGTCTCTCAGGAGACCAAGTATGCTGTTATGAATCGAGAAATGCCAAAAGACATTTGTGAAGTGTTGAAGGAGATTAATGATTTGGAGAAGGTTGTCTCCCATACTTTGCTTAAGAAGGAAGAAGAGTTAACTCACTTAAGTAAAGATCGTCAGGATTACAGAAACACATTTGCTTATGTCTCAGAATGGCTACAACGTGCTGAACATCACTTCCAGGAAAGAGTCATGAGCATTCCAGAAGCACGGGTCAAACATCAGGTAAGTGCTGATGCACTTAAATATGCAGGAGTTAATCAGTATTGGGAAAAGACACATCAGACTCTAGGGTAGATAAGGAAGATGAAGACTGATTCTCAAGAATGAGGGCAGATAATTTATTAGAGAATAGCTTTCTCTTCACAAATTGATTGGATCTAACTGTTTTTCTTTTCACTTCATACACTGTTCTTGTTATGAACATAATCAAAATAAAAAGGAGGACAACTAAAGCTATATAGCAAATAATTTATTACAATAAATAATTTTCCTTACAAACCTATTAATCATGCTGTTTCTCTACAAATCTGATTGGCCATACTGTTTTTCTTTACAAATCTGATTGGTCTTACTGTTTCTCTTTACAAATCTGATTGATCTTTTCCTCTTTACAAATCTGATTGGTCATACTGTTTCTCTTTACAGATCTGATTGGTCTTTTTACAAATCTGATTGGTCGTACTGTTTCTCTTTACAGACCTGATTTAGTTTGACTGTTTTTCTTTACAAATCTGATTGGTCTTACTGTTTCTCTTTATGAATCTGATTTAGTTTTACTGTTTCACTTTACCTCTGGATCACAGTAAATGTTTCTTTTGAAGTGGAAATGCAATATCTATTGGATATTGTAAAAACAGTCAGTGTCAAGAGTAAATGATTTAATTTGTATGTGGAAATATTAAATCATGAGGTTTAGAAAATGTACATTTAAAAAGCAACTAAATTCTTTGCTATACAGATGCAAAATTAATTGAAATTAATTCATTTCATGATTTAAAATTTTGTTTTGTGAAACATGAAAAGAATATGGTTTGAATCCATTGTACTGGCAAGAAAGTTTTTAACAGAACTCGCAGAGGTAAAGTCCAAAGAATCTGTTCATTTCTCCTTTTTAATATTTCATTATTTTTTTTTATATAATGTTTGTTTATAAGAAATGTATTACCTATTGTTTTTTCTTAGAATTTGTGAGATTTAATCTTTACAATTGATTATCTTTAGGAGAAGAAGTAAAACTGTTTTTACTCTAACGGATGATGTTCTGAGAACAGCCCTTGTTATTATTTGAGGAACACATTCTACCTGCAGGTGCATTTTTAATTCACTTGAATGTGATGTACTTGCCTCAGGAAAGATGTGATTCTTTCAATTAATGAGAGCAGATGCATTTTTAATTCACTTGAATGTGATGTACTTGCCTCAGGAAAGATGTGATTCTTTCAATTAATGAGAGCAGATACATTTTTAATTTACTTGAATGTAATGCACGTGCCACAAGAAAGATGTGATTCTTTCAATTAATGAGAGCAGGTGCAGGGCATTAAGTGACAGCATCATTACATTGTGGATTACTGCATCTCTTGAAAGTGTAAATACGTTTATTTCAGTTAAGTGTCTCAGAGAAATGCAATTGGTGTTGTGTGATGGCAATTGCAGAAATGATAATTTCTAGTAGTATTAGATCTTGCACTAGTTTCAGCAGAGTTCTCCTAAATACTTTTTGTGCAGTGTTTGAACCACTAGTATATTTGTTTTGATGATTAAACCACACAGGTAAATAACTAATTTCTTTGTTTATTTAATCCTTTATACAAATTATTTGGTAAGTTTGATTGAACATCTAACTGGGGTTGTCTGTCCAGAGGAAATGGGAAAATGATCAAACTACAAGGCACTTAGTATTTGTACTTACAAAGCTCTAGATGTTGGAATAATGTCCTCTTACCTTCTACAAGTTAGAAGATAGTAATTGAATAAGTTTATGGACAGGTGTTGAAAGGGGAAAATGTTACAGACTTAATGTATTTAGTTTACAATATTCTAAAGTGTTTTAATTTAAAAGTTGTTTAGCCTATTATTTATTCTTTCTTTTTTTTAATTCTTTAATGAGTAGCCATTGTTTTTTTGTGAAGTCATTATTATTCTGTAAAAACATATAAATGTTATAGAGAAAATGAAGTTGAACAGAGGATATTATTATTCTGTAGAAACATATAAATGTTATAGGGAAAATGAAGTTGAACAGACAGAGGATATTAATTACCATACTGTTACCTTTTCTCACTAAACATTAAAATTTGTATCGTATCAATAAATCAAGCCTGATAAAACAATAAATCTAGCCTGATACAACTATAAATCAAGCCTGAGAAAACAATAAATCAAGCCTGATACAACAATAAATCAAGCATGATACAACAATAAATCAAGCATGATACAACTATAAATCAAGCCTGATACAACAATAAATCAAGCATGATACAACAATAAATCAAGCATGATACAACTATAAATCAAGCCTGATAAAACAATAAATCAAGCCTGATACAACAAAACTGGGCTCTTCCTATTGCAAACCTGCAAGGTTTTGGAGTGCAAATAAGGAATGCAGTATTATTATAAGTGTTATTTACACACAGCCTATCTAGTACTGCAGCATCATTTAAAAGAATCAACAGAAACAGTTCAGTTTTGTGTTATTTACACACAGCATATCTAGTACTGCAGCATCATTTAAAAGAATCAACAGAAACAGTTCAGTTTTGTGCCTAAGGACTGACATATGGTCACTCGTTATACTGAGTATACATATACAAATATTTAGTATTTACTGGGGAGTGTGGGAAGAGTAGGAAGAACAGTTTCTATTGTTTAACAATGTACTTATATATATATATATATATATATATATATATTGATAATATATAGAGAGTGTAAATCTGACAATATTTGGTATTTACTGGAGAGTGTGGGAAGAGTAGGAAGAACAGTTTCTATCGTTTAACAATGTACTTATATATATATATATATATATATAGAGAGAGAGAGAGAGAGACAGTAAATCTGACAATATTTGTGAGGGGGAGGGGGGAGAAGAAAGTTTCTATTGCTTAAGAATATGTTTATAAATCTTGTGATTGTTTTAAGTCCACTAAATAGTATACAGTGCTATTTATAGATCTTGTGAGTACAAGTCCAGTAAACAGTACACAATGTCAAATATAAGTCACTGCTTATACACACTATTACATATTTTCTAATACTCCACACTTTCACTGAGTAGATCTGCTACACATTTTACTGAGTAGATAGATCTGTTACACATTTTCTAATACTCCACACTTTTACTGAGTAGATCTGTTACACATTTTCTAATACTCTACACTTTTACTGAGTAGATTGATACACATTTTACTGAGTAAATCTATTACATATTTTCTAATACTGCACACATTTACTGAGTAAATAAGTTACACATTTCTCTGGCTCTGCACTCTCACTGAGTAGATCTGTATACATTTCTAATACTTTTGTCTCCCTCCCTCTCTCTCTTGCTTAGTGTACAAGTATTACTCCAATCTACACAGAAACACTCTCTCTCTTGCTTAGTGTACAATATTACTCCAATCTACAAAGAAACACACACTCTCTCTCTCTTGCTTAGTGTACAGTATTACTCCAATCTAACACAGACACACACACTCTCTCTCTTGCTTAGTGTACAGTATTACTCCAATCTACACAGACACATACACTCTCTCTTGCTTAGTGTACAATATTACTCCAATCTACACACACACTTTCTTGCTTAGTGTACAGTATTACTCCAATCTACACACACACACACACACACACACACTCTCTCTCTCTCTCTCTCTCTCTCTCTCTCTCTCTCTCTCTCTCTCTCTCTCTCTCTCTCTCTCTCTCTCACATATTTGTGTGTGATCAAATTATGTACCTCTCTGTTTTTTGCTCATTGTTTTGTGCAGTCTTTTCCTCAGTGTATATTAATGTGACAAAATGAAAATATGATCTGAAGTAGTTCCTCCTAAACTTTCTGTCTCTGTGGTTGGTAGATTACTCTTTCATATGGCATGACATGACATGACATGTCTAAAAGTCACTTTCACTTAAAGATAAAATTATTGCTATATATAATGACATGGGGTTAGGCTTTTAAATGAAAATTCACTTTTTAAATAAAATCAGATTGATTTATTTATTAACAAGAGGTTCAAATGATTCACTATTTTATTTTGAGTAAATTGTTGTAAAATTGTACTTTACAAACATTATTATTACTAGAACCCTGTTTGCTGATGTTGTGTGTTTATCTGTATATATTCAAATGATTCGCTATTTTATTTTGAGTAAATTGTTGTAAAGTTGTACTTTACAAACATTATTATTACTAGAACCCTGTTTGCTGATGTTGTGTGTTTATTTGTATATACTCATGCACTAAGTGACTAATATTATTACTAGCACCCTGCGTGTTGGTGTGTGTGTGTGTGTGTGTGTTTATATGTATAGACTCACTAAGTGACTAATATTATTACTAGCACCCTGCATGTTCGTGTGTGTGTTTATATGTATAGACTCACTAAGTGACTAATATTATTACTAGCACCTTGCGTGTTGGTGTGTGTGTTTATTTGTATAGACTCACTAAGTGACTAATATTATTACTAGCACCCTGCGTGTTGGTGTGTGTGTTTATCTGTATATATTCATGCACTAAGTGACTAATATTATTACTAGCACCCTGCATGTTGGTGTGTGTGTGTGTGTGTTTATATGTATAGACTCACTAAGTGACTAATATTATTACTAGCACCCTGCGTGTTGGTGTGTGTGTGTGTGTTTATTTGTATAGACTCACTAAGTGACTAATATTATTACTAGCACCTTGCGTGTTGGTGTGTGTGTTTATTTGTATAGACTCACTAAGTGACTAATATTATTACTAGCTCCCTGCGTGTTGGTGTGTGTGTGTGTGTTTATATGTATAGACTCACTAAGTGATTAATAAGATATTTTTCACCCCCGAAGACCGAAATGCATAGTAAGCCAAATACGCCAGCAATCCGGAGTTTTTCACTCATGCGAATATAAGTCAGTCTCAAAAGAAAAGTGTGAAAAATGTACTCCCACCTACTTATCAGCCACCCTCCTTCAAATACCCGGTACAAAGACGTAATCTAGATCTCCTCTGTTTATGATCTCCGATTTGTACTGATCTAAAGTCATGTTCTGGACAAAGCGCTCGAGTGTTCCATTATCGGAGACCGTTCTAGCACTTAGCGGCCCGACTTCTCAATAGATCACAGCACAGCTCAAGTCCCGCATTTGTGTAGTTCGTGTTAGTCAAATGAAGATAAAATGCCGAGTTGTGAGTTTAAATACATCGATATTAGATTGATCGACAAACAACTGCATAGCTTTGCTAATTGTACATGACCTGAGACCAGAGTCAAGTTGTCACCAGTCAACTTATGTATGATTACAACTACATAGCTTTGCTAATTGTACATTACCTGAGATCCGAGTCAAGTTGTCGGTCACCAGTCAACTGATGTATGATTATAACTACATAGCTTTGCTAATTGTACATGACCTGAGACCAGAGTCAAGTTGTCTGTCACCAGTCAACTGATGTATGATCACAACTACATAGCTTTGCTAATTGTACATGACCTGAGATGAGAGTCAAGTTGTCACCAGTCAACTGATGTATGATTACAACTGTGGACAAATAACAGCGGCCCTCTAAAACATATCAATAAAAATTGCGTATGTAGGTAGACGTATTGTAGACAAATAACAAATAAGTGACGTATTGTAGACAAATAACAAATAAGTGACATATTGTAGACAAATAACAGTGACAAATGATAACGAACGCGTTATAGAGAAATGATACGCAATATAGACAAATTGTAACGAAGACAAATATTGACAACGATCGTAATACAAGCGAATGAAAGCGGTACTCAAGTAACAAAGAACAAGCAAATGAATCAGAAAGCGGTACTCAAGTAACAAAGAACAAGCAAATGAATCAGTGATATTCGAGTGTTTGCCAAAGAAATTGTACTTTCTCTTGGCAGCCCGTGGATAGGTGGCGCTAGATAGGCACTAGACTGACTAGAGGGTCAATCACTAGAACATAGGTAGTCGCTGGCAATCCCTCAAAAACGTCAGACGGGCGGCCAGTTACAGTGAGATCAATTAGAGTCTAACAGACGACAATGCCATGAAGTCAAAAGTCAAAAGGACAACACGCTGTCATAAAGTCAGTAGTCAAAAAGATGACACGCTGTCGTGGAGTCAGAAGTCAAATAGACACGCTGCCATGAAGTCAGAAGTCAAACAGAGACATGCTGCCATTAAGTCAGAAGTCAAACAGAGACATGCTGCCATGGAGTCTGAAGTCAAACAGAGACATGCTGCCATAGAGACAGAATTCATACAAATATCTTGTAGTCAGATAGATAGAGAGATGCATTGTCACTGCTTAAACTGCATACATGAAACAGTTCATTTAAGAATGGAGCTCATGTTCACATTGCCATTACAGTAAAGAGTTTATGGGGTATGGGGTAATGTTAATATGCAGCCAGCCATGACATCATTTATCACCAAAGACGATAACAGTAAAGCTAAGTAATCAGCGAAGTCTGGATTGAAATCAAAAGTGAAATAATCACCATCTATGCAATGTGCTGTCACGTGACTCACTCACACAATAAAGAGAGAGTTCTGGCGATCCTTTCACAGGTTGCTAGTGTGCACGCTTGTGATCACGGAGTATGTCTTCGCTTTATCCGCATTAGACATTAGTTTGTGACATGCGTGTTTTGTCATAATGGAGTGTGTGTCTTCGCTTTATCCGCATTAGACATTAGTTTGTGACATGCGTGTTTTGTCATAATGGAGTGTGTGTCTTCGCTTTATCCGCATTAGACATTAGTTTGTGACATGCGTGTTTTGTCATAATGGAGTGTGTGTCTTCGCTTTATCCGCATTAGACATTAGTTTGTGACAAGCGTGTTTTGTCATAATGGAGTGCGTGCCCTCGCTATATCCTCATTAAATAGTGGGTTTTGTGCAAGCTCGCATTTTGATAATAGAGTGTGACACCTCTATATCCTCATTAAATAGTGCGTTTTGTGCAAGCTCGCATTTTGATAATAGAGTGTGACACCTCTATATCCTCATTAAATAGTATTTTTTTCTCTTTTGTTGCTGAATTAAACCTTTCATTACACCTCGCCCCCTTCTCTCTGTCTTTCGCAGCGGTTGTTATTTTTATAAAACACAACTATAATAAATGTAGTAATAAAATTATTTTATTGTATTCCTATAATAAATGTAGTAATAAAATTTATTTTATTGTATTCCTATAATAAATGTAGTAATAAAAATTATTTTATTGTATTCCTATAATAAATGTAGTAATAAAATTTATTTTATTGTATTCCTATAATAAATGTAGTAATAAAAATTATTTTATTGTATTCCTATAATAAATATAGTAATATAAAAGAAAACAAGCAAGGCAGCGTATCTAATACATGTCGAGATTACACAGGGCAGCATATCTAATACATGTCGAGATTACACAGGGCAGCATATCTAATACATGTCGAGATTACACAGGGCAGCATATCTAATACATGTCGAGAATTCACACAGGGCAATATATCGAATACACATCATGTCAAGAATAAACACAGGGTAGCATATTCGTCATGTCAGGAATACACGCATGGTAGCATATTCGTCATGTCAGGAATACACGCATGGTAGCATATTCGTCATGTCAGGAATACACGCATGGTAGCATATCTAATACATGTCCGGTCAGGAATACACATATGGCAGCATATCAAATACATGTCATATCAAGAATACACACAGGTCAGCATATCCAATACATGTTATATCAAGGATACACACAGGTTAGCATATCAAATACATGTTATATCAAGGATACACACAGGTTAGCATATCAAACATGTCATATCAAGAATACACACAGGTTAGCATATCAAATACATGTCATATCAAGAATACACACAGGTTAGCATATCAAATAATGTCATATCAAGAATACACACGGGTTAGCATATCAAATACATATCATATCAAGAATACACACAGGTTAGCATATCAAAACATGTCATATCAAGAATACACACGGGGTATCGTATCTAGATGGAGACTAATGACCTCTGTTCGTAACCTTTTGTCTAAGCCACAAACTCAGGCATTTGTTAGTGCTGCCAAGACTTGATTGGAGCAACTATCTTCTGTCTTCTTCACCACATTACAACTGTCTTCTTCACCACATTACAACTATCTTCTGTCTTCTTCACCACATTACAACTATCTTCTGTCTTCTTCACCACATTACAACTATCTTCTGTCTTCTTCACCACATTACAACTATCTTCTGCCTTCTTCACCACATTACAACTATCTTCTGCCTTCTTCACCACATTACAACTATCTTCTGCCTGTTTACTACATTACAACTCTCTTCTGCCTGTTTCATCACACTACAGCTCTTCTGTCTTCTTGACCACTTTTCTGTATTCTTCACCACACTTAACTCTTCTGTAATTTTCACTGAATTGCAATTCTCTTCTGTTTCACCATATTACTACTTTTCTGCTTTCTTCACCACACTTAACTCTTCTGTAATTTTCACTGAATTGCAATTCTCTTCTGTTTCACCATATTACTACTTTTCTGCTTTCTTCACCACACTTAACTCTTCTGTAATTTTCACTGAATTGCAATTCTCTTCTGTTTCACCATATTACTACTTTTCTGCTTTCTTCACCACACTTAACTCTTCTGTAATTTTCACTGAATTGCAATTCTCTTCTGTTTCACCATATTACTACTTTTCTGCTTTCTTCACCACACTTAACTCTTCTGTAATTTTCACTGAATTGCAATTCTCTTCTGTTTCACCATATTACTACTTTTCTGCTTTCTTCACCACACTTAACTCTTCTGTAATTTTCACTGAATTGCAATTCTCTTCTGTTTCACCATATTACTACTTCTCTGCTTTCTTCACCACAACTCTTCTGTCAACTTCACTGCTTTCGTCACCACTTTACAACTCTTCTGTCAACTTCACTGCTTTCGTCACCACTTTACAACTCTTGTTGTTACTGGACTTGTATCAAGTTCGTGCTCACTCATATCGTCACTGATAAATATATATTTTAAAAATACAATAAGACGCACGCATTACTACAGGCATAGTGCCTCCTAACCTTGACATTTACACTTTAGTCAAAGGATGTGAAGAAGTCGGGATCATGCGACTTTTAAGTCAAATGTTGTGAAAAAGGTCGATTTATACTCGACTTTTAAGTCAAATGACGGTAAGGGTCAATTTATGCTAGACTTTTAAGTCAAATGAGGGTAAGGGTCGATTTATACTCGACTTTTAAGTCAAATGACGGTAAGGGTCAATTTATGCTAGACTTTTAAGTCAAATGACGGTAAGGGTCGATTTAGGCTCCACTTTTAAGTCAAATGACGGACGGGGGTCGATTTAGGCTCAACTTTTAAATCAAATGACGGACGGGGGTCAATTTATGCTCGACTTTTAAGTCAAATGACGGACGGGGGTCGATTTATGCTAGACTTTTCAACTCCATAGTTGGAATATAGGATGAAATTGCTTGTATGAGAGGTTTTTATGTAAAATGTAAGGTTTAGATATTTGAAAAGAATAATTATTTTAATTTAAAATGTAAGATCTGGATATTTGAAAAGAATAATTATTTTAATTTAAAATGTAAGGTTTAGATATTTGAAAAGAATAATTATTTTAATTTAAAATGAATTTGGTGAGCCAACAGGTATCAGACGAATCCTAATTTCTTGTAGCCGGACGTAAAGAAGAAAAAGAATAAATGCAATCGGCCAACATTATCTTACACGATCAATAACTAATGTTGTTTTCAAACGCGCGTTTGTGTGTCAGAGCGCGCGTTTGGCTGTACCTTGCAGGTGCGTGACTTTGACCTGGCGCATAAAAGTGTACTCGGCATTGTGTTGCGTTTTTTGAAGTGGTGCCAAGGCGGGAATCTTAACTGACATTAACTCGCAGACAAATCATTTCCTGCTTGCTAAGGGATTAAAAGTCTTTACAAAAGCAGTGAAAGTAAAGTTATGAAGTGTGGTTCAACTTTGAGTCAGTTCAATGGCAGCAAGATTATTACACACATAAACTCTATGCAGAACCACTCTTTCAGTCTGTATCAAAGTGCGGTCGATAATTGATTCCGTTTTTCTTTGAGACCTGGGTCGTGGCAGGCCTGGACAGGCTTAGGGCCCGGTTAGATCAGTGTTTAGGATTGTGGGGGTGAAATAATTATAGTTACTCTTGCATTTAAAGCACAACACACCGGGCCGGCCGCGGTAAGGTACTGTAGGCTATGTTGTAAATCTGTAGCGGGTGATCGTTTTACTGTATCGATCAGCCCAAATTGTGTGTGTGAAAAGAATTATAAATTATTTTTTCTAAGATTTCTTTATAAATCAATTATCTTATTGTTTGCTTTGTCAATTTTGTACTACTTGAAACTGCTGATTAGTTAAATCAGTGTCTTTATACTTTATGAATGAAATTAATGTGTCACAGAAGTTGTTATATTAATTATAATTGGTGATCTATTTTAATGATTATTAAACTGAGAGGGTTTTTTGTGGTGGTGTTTTCTTTTTTTTAAAAAAGAGTGTAAACTGAGAGCAGTAATGAAATCTGCCCGGTTCAGACATGATCATTCACTCGGATAACTCCTCACAGCATACAGTATGAACACACAGACTTCTGTCGTATTAAACACATAATTAACTCGTATAAGTTAGCTGTCATATTAAACACATAATTAACTCGTGTAAGTTAGCTGTCATATTAAACACATAATTAACTCGTGTAAGTTAGCTGTCATATTAAACACATAATTAACTCGTGTAAGTTAGCTGTCATATTAAACACATAATTAACTCGTGTAAGTTAGCTGTCATATTAAACACATAATTAACTCGTGTAAGTTAGCTGTCATATTAAACACATAATTAACTCGTGTAAGTTAGCTGTCATATTAAACACATAATTAACTCGTACAAGTTAGCTGTCATATTAAACACATAATTAACTCGTATAAGTTAGCTGCGAACTATTCTATTGTAGTATCTCTTCTAATAAAATAAACATTCTCTGTTATGGTTAGTGTCGCCTCGTGTAAGCATTAACTGTTATGGTTAGTGTCATTTCGTATTAGCATTAACTGTTATGTTTACTATCGTGTTTGCATTAATTGTTAACATTAACTGTTATTGTTATCTAAAAGACTGCTAAGATTAACTGTTATTGTCATCTAATAGACTGCTAACATTAACTGTTATTGTTAGTGTGATCTAATAGACTGATAACATTAACTGTTATTGTCATCTAATAGACTGCTAACATTAACTGTTATTGTCATCTAATAGACTGCTAACATTAACTGTTATTGTTAGTGTCATCTAATAGACTGCTAACATTAACTGTTATTGTCATCTAATAGACTGCTAACATTAACTGTTATTGTCATCTAATAGACTGCTAACATTAACTGTTATTGTTAGTGTCATCTAATAGACTGCTAACATTAACTGTTATTGTCATCTAATAGACTGCTAACATTAACTGTTATTGTCATCTAATAGACTGCTAACATTAACTGTTATTGTCATCTAATAGACTGCTAACATTAACTGTTATTGTTAGTGTCATCTAATAGACTGCTAACATTAACTGTTATTGTTAGTGTCATCTAATAGACTGCTAACATTAACTGTTACTGTCATCTAATAGACTGCTAACATTAACTGTTATTGTCATCTGATAGACTGCTAACATTAACTGTTATTGTCATCTAATAGACTGCTAACATCAACTGTTATTGTCATCTAATAGACTGCTAACATTAACTGTTATTGTCATCTAATAGACTGCTAACATTAACTGTTATTGTCATCTAATAGACTGCTAACATTAACTGTTACTGTCATCTAATAGACTGCTAACATTAACTGTTATTGTCATCTAATAGACTGCTAACATTAACTGTTATTGTCATCTATTAGACTGCTAGCACTATTGTTATTGTCATCTAATAGACTGCTAACATTAACTGTTATTGTTAGTGTGCTAATTTTACCTGTTCTGGTTAGCATCAACTAGCAGGTACTAGCATTAACTATTATAGTATCTTCTAATATTATCATTAACAGTTATGGTTAGTGTCAACTAGAGACTACTATTGGACAATTGGTTTTACCTTAATGGACTATTGGTATTACTATTACCTTAATGGACTATTGGTACTACATAGTGGATGATTCACTACTAACTAGTGCAGCATTATTATCTAGTGGACTGTTAACATTTTGTGTGGATTATAAATATAAAATTATTGAAAATGTAGATAAAGTATTTAGTGTTCTCTTGTTAATTCAAAGTGGACTATAAATACTTTCTGCTGGACTGTTAAGTATCACTATTAAACTATTAGTGGATTGTTAAATATTACTTACAAGTACCTATGTAGTAGACTGCTAGTGTTATTAAATATTACCTAGTTACCTACCTACCTAGAGGTCTATCAACAATGCCCACTTGACTATTCAGTATTGTTAAGTGCTAAAAGTTACATAATGGACTGGTAGCATTCACTGAACTACTAAAAATTACATAATGGACTGGTAGCATTCACTGAACTACTAAAAATTGCATAATGGACTGGTATCATTCACTGAACTACTAAAAATTACATAACGGACTGGTAGCATTCACTGAACTACTAAAAATTGCATAATGGACTGGTAGCATTCACTGAACTACTAAAGATTACATAATGGACTGGTAGCATTCACCGAACTACTAAAAATTACATAATGGACTGGTAGCATTCACTGAACTACTAAAAATTACATAATGGACTGGTAGCATTCACTGAACTACTAAAATGAAGCACTATAATTTAGGGAACTATTAATATCATTAAGTGGATTGTTGTATTATCTAATAGATTAATTTTACATTAGTATCATGCAGTGAACTTTTAATGTTTCATAGTGAACTGTTAGTGTTTAGTGACTTATTAGTATATTTAAGCTATATTGGACTATTATCAGATCCCCAGAAATTATAGTGGACTATTAATATTGAATGGACTATTATAATTATGTCATTTGCTGTTGTTAGTGTTACTTAGTGGATTATTAGCATCTAATGGACTGTTATAATTATGAACTAGATTATTAGTGCTAATTAATAGATTATTAATTTCTAATGGACTATAATTATAATCACATGCTAAATTTTTAATTATTAGTATCGTATATAGAATAGACCACTTGGCTTCATTCAAATCACATAGTGTAATGTTTTGCAAATTTTTTGTAATTAGCTAGTGAGACTAAGTTAGTATGATAATTTTAAATAAATGAATAAATACATTTATTAAGCTTGTTTGTATGATGGTTTAATTTATTAAAACTGTCATTGTTATAGTTATTACACACTTTTTTCTTTTACCTATTAAGTGTGTGTGTGTGTGTGTATTAGTTTGAACAGTATTGTATACATTCACAATGCACTGAAAACATATCCATTTAACCAAAAAACATTAGACATACCTAGTTAAACAATGAACATTTATTTTAATTCATTAAATTTATCCAGTGAACAGCTGATATACCCAATTAACTGGTAAATTAAGTACAATATTTACATTAGAAAATTAACGCTTTGTGGAACTGGAATGTAGATGTTTTTAACCATAGATGTGCTTGATTTGTCCAGGAATTGCTGTCCCAGTTTGAAGAGTTCAAGAAGAGTTTAGATAAACTGCGCACAACAGGCAGTGACATTATCCAGCACTGCTCAGACCAAGCTGAAAAGCAAGACGTCCAGAGAACAATTGCCACTGTCAACCGTCAATGGTTGTCCCTTCAGGCCAAAGCTGCAGATAGAACACAAGAACTAACAGAAGCTGCAGATCTTGCCCATGCTGTGGAGGATGTTGCTAGTGGTGTAGAGATTTGGCTGACACAAGCAGAAGCTGTCATTTCTGGAAAGCTTGAATTTACTCACTCTAATAGTGTAAAGGAACAGCTTAAATCACATCAGGTAGGTACCATTTCTTCTTAATGCATAAGAACAGGTAAAATTACATTGGGTAGGTACCATTTCTTCTTAATGCATAAGAACAGGTAAAATTACATTGGGTAGAAATAATTTCTCATGAACATGAAAGAAATTTAAAGTTACATTGGGTAGACTAAGCTTAAGCAGGGTCTCAATCTGACAGTAATAAAAGAACAATTGAAACTACGCCAGGTAAGTACTATTTCTTGATAACTTGAAAAAGCAATTAAAATGCAAGGGTTTGTACATAGCAAAAATAAATACAAAGCTAGAGTTCTAAGCCCATTCTCGAGTTATGCCTAGCGGTATAAATCAAAGCTTAGGGTTAAAGTCTGTTGCAAAATTGTGCCTAGTAACAAAAAAAAACCCCGAAACTAGTTTAGAGAATTATCTACAGCTGTACATAAAATATGCATATAAAGCTAATATAGCAAAAAAATAGGAATATAATGTTATTGTGTAGAGTTGTGAATAAGGAGAGGAATACAGAACTAGGTTAAATCCAGTTTCTTAGAAGTTCTTATTGTTGTTGGAGTATAATGCCATTATGTAGAGATATGAATAGCAAGAGAAATACAAAACTTAGCTTAAAGACCTGTTGTACTATTATGTAGAGATATGAATAGCAAGAGAAATACTAAACTTAGCTTAAAGACCTGTTGTACTATTATGTAGAGATATGAATAGCAAGAGAAATACAAAACTTAGCATGTAGAAATATGAATAGCAAGAGAAATACAAAACTTAGCTTAAAGACATGTACTATTGCTCTTACAGGTATTGTTTTCACTGTACAGAGTTAATGAATTCTTTGTCCTCTACAGCGACTAGCCAAGGATCTTGACCAAAATGATGACAAACTTATTGCGCTGAACGCAATGGTTAAGCAGTTAGACCAGGTTTGTGATACCACTGAAGCCATGGCAACCATTGGTACACTTCGTCAGCGGGTTGACTATGTGACGGGACAGACGTCTGGCCGTTTGCACATGCTGGAAGATGCTAACAAAAAGATTGATGAACATGAGAAAGAAATAGCTGATCTTACTAAATGGATGGAAGAGACACGTACCCATATGAGCATGCTTGACACGTCCTATGACCTCAAAGAGCAATTAACTCTCCAAGAGGTATTTATTGAATTAAATGTTCTAAATATTCTTTAAGATTTATTCTTTTCATGAACCTTGCTCATTTCAGCATGACTTCTTTTCTTGACTCTTTCATTAACTTTTTAATTTAAAAAAATTCATTTGTCGATTCTTTTACTCATATTAATTTGATTAATATATTCATATTTTCTTTCTAAATTGAAAATATTTTCGACTCATATGTTCTATCTGCAGAATTATATATCAAGAGATTATTGTTATACTGCTGTATCATGTTGTCCATAAATAATTAATAATGTGTTTTGTTTGTGTTTAATTTGTAATGTGTTTATTCCTGCCTTTGGCAGATTTTAATACATTTATCTTGTGAAAACACATCTAATGTATGTATGTTCATATTATTAATGTGCATATATATTTATTCTATCCATACTTTGTGATTATATATTAAAATTTCTATGCTTGTATGTCATAAAAGAAACATTACTTTGTAAAAATTAGAATTACATATACATGTATATTGCTTATGCTACATGTAAAATAAATAATCAGTTAAAAATATGACGTGTGCATGGTGTTTGAGTCTGGTAAATATTTATCATGATCATGGTTGGTGCATTGTTATTAGGTAAATATTTATTGCAACAGTATAGGTGTCTTGTGCTAGGTAAATGATACAGAGTTCTATAAAAATATTACCTGGGGTGGAGATATGCAAAAGGTAGTGTGTTGTCAGTTTAG
Source organism: Sinotaia quadrata (assembly GCA_028829895.1). NCBI lineage: Eukaryota > Metazoa > Mollusca > Gastropoda > Architaenioglossa > Viviparidae > Sinotaia > Sinotaia quadrata. Next base: position 931,884 of record CM054177.1, read on the forward strand.
GGTCATGGAAAATGGCCTTGGTATTTTGTGAAGTTGTATTTGGAAAGAGCAAGTCCCTACATTCTGGCGTTATTGTGGCCATGCTCAGCCTGTTTAGGGGGCGTGGCAGCCTTCTAATAACGCCAGTGCAAAAAGTGGTGGGTTCATTCCGTAAGTATAATGCCAAACCGCCTGCTGATTAATTATAGTGATTTCAGATTCCCTTGTGCTCAGTACTCACCATGTACAAAAAAACACCTCATTTCGCAAACCGGAGATGTTCTCAATTGTGGTATTTGTAAATTCCGTTACGAAGTGAATTTATCGTAAAATTAGAAAAGTGTACACCTGTAGCGTTTTGCGTATATTTCTTTTTCTTTTAATTCTTAATTTAAAGGAAAAGGAGAAAGCTATTACCGAGTAACTTGCATTAATGACCTTTTCAAGGTCACACTTCACCTGTTATGATACTGTGTGTACGACGGCCAACTGTTACTCTGTTAGCATTGCAACCAGCCACAATTTTACCTAAGATTGCCTTGGCACGGACACTATAGGCCTAATGAATTTTAAATTTTTTTTGTTCTGCTGCCTCACTCGCTTCCAAACAAATTCGCGTGCAGGTGTTCGCGGACATTATTTTGTCTCGAGAGTTATATCCCCTTGCATTTACAGCGCGAATGGGAATCGGTTGCTGTAAGGATACATCATTCGCTGGGGAGGGGTGTGTGTTTGTTTTTGTCTTTTAACATGACAACCCCTTGTTTTTGTTTTATATAACTAAGACTGTAAGTCACAGTGCTGCGATCGTTAAGACCAGTGTGATCAGATTTTTGTGAATTTTTTTTTTTTTTATGTAGCACTTCATTTTCAGTGGAATAAATATTTTTTCTTTCAATCTGGGCATGTTGGAATCCGAGTGCGTAATTAACAGCTACTGCCCAGTGCTTGCAACTCTTTCGCTGATTTTGAGACTGAGGAGTGTTATTTTAAAAATAAAAACTGATACGTATACTGCTTAGCAGGCCTACTTTTGAACTTGACCCACGCTCGAATTCTTTCCACAACTACAACTACATCCAGGCCGACTTGCTACTTGTATCTTTGAAGTAAAATTCTACCTCTTTCCTCACCTACACCAGGCCGACTTGCTACTTGTATCTTTGAAGTAAAACTTTCTGGACTGCGTTATAAGTTGTGTACATTAAGTCGTTTTGAGAGCACAGAAATCAGCCAAACTTGGGAAGTGTGAGTGCGTTAAAATATCTGTTACTTGTACTTCACATAGCTCAAACTATTTGTTCTACTTGTGACCACGAAACTATTCTTTACTAGCGAGTTAGTCATATGAAAGCATAGAGCTGTGAGTCTTGGCCTCTTAGTATAAATCCATGTGAAAGCATAGAGTTGTGGCATAGGACATACAATGATCTACTTCAAACCTACAGTCCGAGTGTCAGATCGAGTACAGAAGTATGAAATGACCATTATACAGTATCGGACGTACACCATACTATTTGTGGTAGTGTTTCTTTCCCTATGAAGAAATTGGCTCTCGACGTAAGAGTACGTGACATTTGTGTGAGCATCAGACGGCATGTAGGCGTAGTTAGCACTTTGCAGACTTTATGTTTCTATTATAGGTTGCCGTGTCATATGGATGTAGTTAGCACTTTGCAGACTTTATGTTTCTATTATAGGTTGCCGTGTCATATGGATGTAGTTAGCACTTTGCAGACTTTATGTTTCTATTATAGGTTGCCGTGTCATATGGATGTAGTTAGCACTTTGCAGACTTTATGTTTCTATTATAGGTTGCCGTGTCATATGGATGTAGTTAGCACTTTGCAGACTTTATGTTTCTATTATAGGTTGCCGTGTCATATGGATGTAGTTAGCACTTTGCAGACTTGTTTCTATTATAGGTTGCCGTGTCATATGGATGTAGTGTTGTGGGTGCGCTTCGATTTCGTCAATCGTATGGCATTTCAAGTGCCATTAGGTGTGGATTGACACGTGTTTGGCAGGTCGTGACATGCTCGCAAGTCGTGTAGCCAGTCTATGACATGATGTAGGACGTAAATGTGTTGTACACTCAGGCTCTTTACCTGATGTAGGACGTAAATGTGTTGTACACTCAGGCTCTTTACCTGATGTAGGACGTAAATGTGTTGTACACCCAGGCTCTTTACCTGATGTAGGACGTAAATGTGTTGTACACTCAGGCTCTTTACCTGATGTAGGACGTAAATGTGTTGTACACTCAGGCTCTTTACCTGATGTAGGACGTAAATGTGTTGTACACCCAGGCTCTTTACCTGATGTAGGACGTAAATGTGTTGTACACTCAGGCTCTTTACCTGATGTAGGACGTAAATGTGTTGTACACCCAGGCTCTTTACCTGATGTAGGACGTAAATGTGTTGTACACTCAGGCTCTTTACCTGATGTAGGACGTAGGCCTAAATGTGTTGTACACTCAGGCTCTTTACCTGATGTAGTGGCATTGTACGCTACACGTAGTCATGCCCAAAGCCTAGAATAATGAGGTTACGCATTGATCTTAATTATGGACAAGCTACTTACTGCACTGATCTGGAGGTCAAGCTAATTAATGTGACGTCACTACGTATATATACATTTTTAAAATTGCTCACTGATATCATAGTCAGTTTTGTGTACGTACAGTGAGTTATAGTCACACTGCTCACTGATTATATAGCCTGTTACATGCACACTTCTCATTGAGTTGACATTTCACACTGATCTGATACTTGTAGTGTACACTTGGGGAGTAAAAGAAAACGAATCACCTGGGATATATCTATATTGCGCTGCTAAAGTAAAAAAAAACAAAAAAAACTATAGAGAGAATGAGTTAAGTACTCTCGTTCTAAAGGTAAACAAGTGTAATGAGAATTAGGTAATTAATGACATTGAAGGTAAATAAGTGTGATGAGAATTAAATACACACTGAAGTACTAAAGGCAAACAACCACCATGAGATAGGTAAGTACCGTAATATTAAAGGTAAATACCACCATGAGAGTTAGGTTAATACCGTAATACCTAAAGGTAAACAACCATCATGAGATAGGTAAATACCGTAATACTAAAGGTAAATAACACCATGAGTTAGGTAAATACCGTAATACTTAAAGGCAAACAACCACCATGAGATAGGTAAATACCATAATACTAAAGTTAAACAACTATCATGATAGGTAAATACCATAATACTAAAGTTAAACAACTATCATGATAGGTAATACTAAAGTTAAACAACTATCATGATAGGTAAGTACCCGTAATATTAACGTTAAACAACTATCATGATAGGTAAGTACCCGTAATACTAAAGGTGAGCCCATCGCGGGAACATGGCTGCAGGTTGCATGCATGTCATTGCTGATAACGACTTTTAGCAAGTAGTCTGGATAGTGACGTCAAAGTCGGTCGCTTTATAAATGAAGAACATTAATAATGGAGCTGTATATTTGAGTTAAAGAGCAAAAAACATAGTTCGGTTAAATAACGTAGTAGACACTTCCAGTAAGACTCATAATTTCATTTTAATCAAGAGTGTGTGACAAGGCCTAACAGCATGTGTCAATACTTATGATGATAGAAAAACAACAAAGACTTGAATTGCCACAGCTTAATACTACTAATCAAAGCAAAATGGACGACATTGCCACAGCTGCATGACACTTGGCGCTTACATCTATTGGGTCATTGCTGCCGATGACTCAGGCAAGTGTCGACTGTTTGCCATTGAAGATGAAATACGGCAAATGTTCAAGTAGAAATGTTTCGCCTGTCAGAACAAACAAACCGTGATTATTTAAGCCGCTACCAGGGCAAGCCGTGCTTATTTCAAGCCGCACTACTCTGCACCATGACTAGCCATGCTCAGCACACGTCACATTGTACTATTGGAGAATTTGTTTGTTACATGTATCTCCAAAAATCAATGGGGTTTTGTTTTGTTTTTAACAGAAAATAGCCATCGATTGTTTTTGATGGATTCTTCAGTTCGTGCACGGCCGTTTGTTCACCTAGGTCTACCTTAGTCGTGCATCGCCGATCGCTTGTCCGCCCCCAGGTTTACCTTAGTCATAGAAAAATGCAGTCACCAAACGGTATGTCCGTTTGTTTTGTGGACAGAGAGGAAGAGTTCATCTACACGGAACGCGCCTGGACTGTCCAGTGTCCAGCTTCGTTTACTCGGGAGAAGCATGCACTGGTTGCAGCTGACCAAAAGGTCATAGGTCCCATTAGTGAAACTCCAGACAATTGTGGACTTGTACACAGCTTTTTGCCTGTAGGTGTGGATAAGAATGACATTTTAAATGACAGTGTGGAAAGTGGTGAGGTCATGTTAGCTCATTCCATGCAAAGTTGTGAGGACGTATTGGCTGATTCCGTGCCCAGTGGTGATGACGTATTGGCTCATTGCGTGTCGAGTGTTGATGACCTATTGGCTGATTCCATGCCGAGTGGTGAGGACGTATTGGCTGATTCCATGCCGAGTGGTGAGGACGTGTTGGTCGAAAGTAAGCAGTGCCTTGAGAGCACGTTGGCTGACAAAGGCGACTGTTCCGACAGTCCATTCCAGGCATGTTATGCTGCAGGCGGTTCTATTCAGTCCGCTTCCATTACCAAGGGCGTGGTCGGGGTACTCACTGCTATTGCCACGGTACAAGGTACCGTTAAAACAGTGATTGACACGACTCAGCTCGTTGATAACACTGTCATTACTGACCAAAGTGCGTTTGACATTCAACCGAATGGCAGCCTGACGCAAAGTGCGTTTGACATTCAACCGAATGGCAGCCTGACGCAATCTGATTATTGTCAAGATGCTGGAGTTGTAAATTTCACCGTTGTCTGTGGTGAATCAGAAATATTAACTTCTGAGTGTAGTAGACTGACGACCAGTAACGCGTTGATTACGAGACCGCCAGTTTTCTCTTCTCTTCCAAGTGACGGTGCTGATGTACAAGCTTTTGTCAGGCACACAGTTCATGAATATGTGACGGAGAAAGCACTTGCTGATTTCAGAATTTGTGACTCTGACGATACCTTTGGCCATTGCTTTGTAGACAGAGGAGAGCACTTTGTTAGCCAACCACTTGTGTGTCTCCACCGTGACTCAAACGAACTCAGAGATGAGGTAAACAGAGACGTGAACACACTGTATGTCAGACCTGAAGAGGAAGATGATAACATGCTGTATGTAAAACCTCAAAAAGAAGACTTTGTTGACACACTGTATGTAAAACCTCAAAAAGAAGACTTTGTTGACACACTGTATGTAAAACCTCAAAAAGAAGACTTTGTAAACACGCTGTATGTAAAGCCTCAAAAAGAAAACTTTGTTGACACACTTCATGTGAACGTTCACGAGAAAGATGCAGAAAAGCAAACAATAGTCATGGTCTATGATAGAGATGGCATTATTCTTGTGGACTCACAAGATCGTGACACTTTGCTTGTGGACTCACAAGATCATGACACTTTGCTTGTGGACTCGCAAGGTCATGACACTTTCCTTGTGGACTCGCAAGGTCATGACACTTTCCTTGTGGACTCGCAAGGTCATGACACTTTCCTTGTGGACTCACAAGATCATGACGAAATAAAAAGTGATGCGAAACATATAGGCCACCATACAGCAGCGGTGACAAGTGACGAGTTACACACAGATCTTTATGTAACAACAGAGACGAGTGACAAGTTACAGATGAACTGCCATGGAACAGTAGTGGTAGATGACGAGTTACACATGGACCAACCAGAAGCTACAGAAGCTATCGTGCAGAACGGCAGGCAATGTATTATCTCTCAAACTTTAGGCAAAAACAACAGTGCTGTTGATAAAGCCACAATTGAAGACATACATTGTGCTGATAACATTTTAGACAAAGGTGATGTTGATAAAGTTGCAGTTGAAGACAGACATTACGTTGATAACATTTTAGACAAAAGTGATGTTAATGAAGTTGTACCTGATGTGAGTGAGGACAGATATGATGCTGACCTTGTTGTAAACATCATGAATGAGGGTATGAGTGATACTCATAAATTTGTAAGAGAAATCAGACCTGATGTTCATAAAGTTGTAAATGAATGCGGACCTGATGTTCATAAAGCTGTAAGTGAATGCGGACCTGATGTTCATAAAGCTGAAATGTATGCTTTAAATGATGACACAACCGTTACTAGAGCTCAGCGTGCAGTATGTGTTGACGATGTTAATGTTGGCTTAGATGAAAATGCGATATGTGTTGACGATGTTAATGTTGGCTTAGATGAAAGTAGATTTGGTCCATTTAATGTTAGAGACACTACTTCAGTAATTCATGATATTGCTGATTTAAGAATTTGTGACTCTGACGATACCTTTGGCCATTGCTTTGTAGACAGAGGAGAGCACTTTGTTAGCCAACCACTTGTGTGTCTCCACCATGACTCAAACGAACTCAGAGATGAGGTAAACAGAGACGTGAACACACTGTATGTCAGACCTGACGAGGAAGATGATAACATGCTGTATGTGAAACCTCAAAAAGAAGACGTCGTTGACACAATGTATGTGAATCCTCAAAAAGAAGACGTCGTTGACACAATGTATGTGAATCCTCAAAAAGAAGACTTTGTTGACACAATGTATATTATTCAGACATCGGGTATAGAGATTAAATTGAATGACCTTAATGCTGTCTCTCTAAGCCAATCTTTTGAGTTAAGTACAACACAACATGACAGTATTGACATTAAAGGAGCAGCTTTACAATCTGACACGGTACCTTACAAGAGTTACGTCTGGGCTGATAACACTCATCCGGAGGATGGCGACTATAACTGTGGGACTGAAAACAAACATCCAGAAGATGACGACTATAACTGTGGGACTGAAAACAGACATCCAGATGATGGCGACTATAACTGTGGGATTGAAAACAAACATCCAGATGATGGCGACTATAACTGTGGGACTGAAAACAGACATCCAGATGATGGCGACTATAACTGTGGGACTGAAAACAGACATCCAGATGATGGCGACTATAACTGTGGGACTGAAAACAGACATCCAGATGATGGCGACTATAACTGTGGGACTGAAAACAGCACCTCCAAGGCTGACGAAAACTGTTTTATTGGAGCTGAAATAAGTACATCCAAGGCTAAAGATAACTGTAACACTGGGATTGAAACCAGTAACCTTAAGGTTGAAGACATCTGTATCTTTGGGGTTGATAACAGTAACCTCCAGGCTGACGACAGGTGTATCCCTGGAATTCGAGATATTTTCAGTGTAACAGATGTTGTTAGAGACTTTGCTCTGAATGAGTCAGCGAAGTCGACCTTGGTAATAAAAGAAGAAAGTAAGCGTGATATGCCTTTAAGCAGTGTGTCAATGTCACTTATAATAGATTCACCAGATTGTATGCCTGCTTTCACAGAATCGTCTCTGGAAAGTAATCACTACATACAATCACCAGAGACTTTGGAGTGTAAACATGCAGACAGAAAATTCCCCGAAATTACGCCTGTAGACAGAGAACCCCCCGAAATTACGTCTGTAGAGAGAGAATCCCCCGAAATTACGTCTCTTGAGAGAGAATCCCCCGAAATTACGTCTGTAGAGAGAGAATCCCCCGAAATTACGTCTGTTGAGAGAGAATCCCCCGAAATTACGTCTGTAGAGAGAGAATCCCCCGAAATTACGTCTGTAGAGAGAGAATCCCTCGAAATTACGTCTGTTGAGAGAGAATCCCCCGAAATTACGTCTGTTGAGAGAGAATCCCCCGAAATTACGTCTATAGACACATCGCCTGTCTTTGTATATGTAGATCGGGAGGAACAATTCGTTATCTTTCCGGATGGTGGTCATGGTGTGAGGGGCTGCATAACAGTGTCGAAATCCTTTGCACTAGACAAGGTGAGTTCAAGAATAGCGATATATTAAGATGCACTAGACAAGGTGAGTTCAAGAAGAGCGATATATATATATATATATAAAATCTGACTTTAGAGATTGTCGACAGAAGTAGATATTTTAAGATGCATCATTTCCACAGAGATAGAAAGACCTGCCTGGCCAAGACGATGTAAGTGTCTGTTAAGTCTCATACGTAACCATACTATGTATGACTTTGTTATGTACGTAACCAAACTATGTATGTCCTGTCACGTACGTAACTGTACTATGTATGTCCTGTCACGTACGTAGCCGTACTATGTATGTCCTGTCACGTACGTAGCCATACTATGTATGTCCTGTCACGTACATAACCATACTGTGTATGTCCTGTCACGTACGTAACCGTACTATGTATGTCCTGTCACGTACGTAAGCGTACTATGTATGACATGTACGTAACCATAGCAGTGTAAGATCAGTCTTGTGCATTACCATAATGATGTAAAGCCTGTCATGTTGCGTAACCATAGGCCTTTCACGTATGTAACCAGAGTGTGATGGGCACATATTATTAATTAATCTTTCATAATTAATTATAAGTGATGATAATCTTAATTTATTTTATTAATGATCCTCCAACAGACACCACGCTCGTCTCTCGCTTGGCGGATATTTGGCACTGTAAACATCATAAAGCATAGAGTCAAATAATGTTTCCATGATTAGAAAACTTCTTACTAAAGGAGAAGACAAATAATCCTTTAATCTATATTAAGCGAGCCCCCCATCTGCCCACTTTCTACTCCAACATAAGATTATCAATATGTGTAAGAAGTTCAATAAATTTAAATGAACAATGAAATATACATATGACAATTACAATGAAATAGATTACTTAACATCAATATTCACCGATTTCACATTCGGATAATATCAACATTTCACAGTCTTATATATAAAAATATGATTACAATTCAGCAATAGATGAATACAAAATGCACGTTAGTCTTATCAGAGAATAGAAATGGAGTTATTAGAGGTAGGTAATTTAAAGTCTTTTGTTACAAGACCTGGTTGAAGCATTGCGTCAGCAGTCTTCACTTGCATTTGCAACAAAGTCAAACTGTCCTTGTCAAAATGTGTCTCCTGCCACGCACATGGAAAGCACTGACACGCTGTTATTCTCGGATGAACTTCAGCACTCTCCTCACTATGTCAGTTCCTTTGAGCAGAACATGATGATTACAGTAATTCTGGCAACTTCAGTGTACTAGAATTCTCCCAATGTATCCAGCAAATACATCAAAGTGTATAGCATACTCCTTACACTTACACACTGCAATAGATGTTCCCACACCGTCCCACTCATACTGATTTATGACCAGTACACACATGAAGGGTAACTGGGAACTTGAAAGTTGAAACTCAAAATTGCAAGTGAAAGGCCACAACACTGCAAAATATAATTAAGAAGCAAACCTAAGTTTTCCACTTATCACAATATAACTCCATTCTATCTTACATCCATCCCATTCTCAACTTACAATTTCCTGCAACACACATGGTAAAATAAATACAGCATATCAAACAATGTCAAGTGTTAGCACACTACATGTGTGCAGCTTAGTTCAAACATTTGTAGAAATAAAAGTCAACTCACATATTACATCTCTACATAAACACAAGTATAACATATCAATAGTAAAAATGCATAAAATGTTTCTAAGCCCATTCTCTCTTAGTCAGTTTTAACTCACCATCAAGTTAACGACTGACTTTCAAAGCTGGACTTTCTTCTTGCAACTTCAGATTCAAATATTCAGAGGGTAGTATTTTCTACAGCAAGTGAATTCTTTAATCTCAGCTCATTGGCTGGTCTCTTATCTGTAAATAATAATCATTGGATAATAGAAAACTACTCACTCAGTTTCAATTATATCAGCAATCTAAAATGTTCTTGCCTGGAGCTGTTTACTTCAACTCAGACACTTTTAAAAATAACAACTTAAGGAGTGCTCAAGGTCGGGTTACTCTGACAGTTTAGCAATGTATGTAACAATTTAAATTTAAAATAGGGTGAGGCAAATTTACTTATGTAAGGCCCGTCGCGTACGTAACATAGCATGCAAGGCCAGTCACGCATGTAACGTAGCATGCAAGGCCAGTCACGTATGTAATCATTGCAAGGTGAGTCTTGTCATGTACATACCATAGCGATGTAAGATCAGATAAGAATGAAAAGCTAAGTACTCTTATTAATTCTTGAAACACCAAGGGTCATATACAAGAAAACAAAAATCAAAGACTTTTAATGAAGGGGAAGTGAAATAGGTTTACAAACGTAATATAATGTCAGATGTTTTTCTTCATGCAAAAGATAAAAAATGAGATGGACATTGACATTTTACATGACTGAAATATCACGAGACCGAAAATTAAGTAGACACTACAATTATTACACTTTATCAAATTGTAATTGAGGGGTGGGGTTGGAGTGTAACATTTGTCAGAATTAAAGTCTGTGCTGAGTACGCCCTATTAGTAAGTATTGTTAGCTATTTCTTATCGTATGTGACTTCAGTGTATTTTTTTATATTATCTGGTGCGCGTGTGTGTATTTATGTAGTTTGTATATAAACTTTGTATATATTGGTCATTTATTGTAAAGTGCTTAGTGTTTAATTTAATTTAATTTAGTTTAAGCACTTTATTATTTTTTCATTAATATTATGTACGCTTTAATATACATGTAATATCCAACTACACACACACACACACACACATACATACAAATAGATCTACACTTCCTGCAATTTGACATTTCATCTAATCAGAGTTCAGTTAATGTCGATAGTGAGTTCTAAATCGAGACTTTTTGGGTTACTTTATTTTGTCATTCTGAAGGTAATGATTTAAACAAAAGAAAAATCCGTAGCATCGAATTTACAATATACGCATCTGACCCGCTAAAAGATCACACCCATGTACGTCTGCAGTCTACACTTAGTGTATTTTTAGGGCTAACCAGGACAAAGATGCAAGAGCTTGCCAAGTCTTTAGCTTAGCAGTACTGTAGGTACTAACAGGTCTGTAGATTAGCAGGACTCTGGATCTAAATAGATCTATAATTTAGCAGGATTGTAGATCTAAACAGGTCTGTAGATTAGCAGGACTGTAGGTCTAAATAGATCTATAATTTAGCAGGATTGTAGATCTAAACAGGTCTGTAGATTAGCAGGACTGTAGGTCTAAATAGGTTTGCTGTCGGGGGAGGGAGGAATGCGGAATAAAAAATTATGCGTTGAGGAATGAGCAAATGATGCCATGTGTAGGGCGTGGTCAGAAACTCTGTTAAACGCCCTTGGCTGATGTGTAGCCATGGATATAATATGATATATACATTTGAAACTTGAAGTAAATAACTGTAAAAATTTATATCACTTTATATGCACTGGTAGTTCAGTAGTTAAGCTTTGATATCAGCCTTTACAGTGTCATGATTTACAGGCTTTTTTCAGTTTATTTAGAGTGAATTCATCTTTCAATTCTTTAAATTTTTAGAAATGTAACATTAACATTTTATCATAATTGTTATGATTATTCTTTTGGTTTTCTTATAAATTATGTTTAATTAGTATTTTTATGATAAGCTCTTGTTTATTGCAAAGCACCTAGAGCGTATATAATTCTAATAATTAATTTAAGGATGCTGTTGCTAATATGATTTTAAAATTATTGACAATGTAATATTGTTTTTAAATAAATGATACAATGAATGAGCTATTATTACTAATAAAGTTTAATTTAGGTTTGCACTTGAGATTAAATGCTTTAAAGAAATCTATTATACAGTTGTACAAATAAAATGTTCCTTGTTAGCTGTAATTGTGGAGAAATTGAACAGATCATGAACATATGTGATATAATCTATTATTATTGGTTGAAAATGCATATAGGCAAACAAGTAGAAAGCCTTCACAAAATTTATTTTTTCTCAGCAATTTAAGTTCTAATAGAGGACAATAGTTTGTTCTGATAGAGGACAATAGTTTAAGTTCTAATAGAGGACAATAGTTTAAGTTCTAATAGAGGACAATAGTTTAAGTTCTAATAGAGGACAATAGTTTAAGTTCTAATAGGGGACATACTGTAAGTTCTAATAGAGGACAATATTTTAACCAAGGTTTTTCAACTACAGAACCATAGAATTCTGTGAGAGCTTGATTGGGGTTTCCCAAGAGACCGTGATTGTAAAAATAAACATTATAAACCTCTTCAGTTTTTATGTAGGGGTCCTTGAGATCGGAAAATTATTTCAAGGGTTTCTCTGGGATAAAAAGGTTCAGAAAGGCTGATTTAAGTGCTAATTGGGTCAACATTTTAAATACAATAGGGGGGCAATAGTTTAAACTCTAATTAGGGACAACAGTTTAAATTATAATAGACAACAACAATTTAAATACTAATAGAGGTCAGTAGTTTAAGTCCTAATAGGAGACGACACTTCAAGCCCTATAAGAGACCATACTTTACTAATACGAAACAACATTTAAATACTAATATGGGACAACAGTTTAAGTCCTAATAGAGGACAACAGTTAAATACTAATAGGAAAGAACAATTGAAATACTGAGGGACAACAGATTAAAATTAATAGGAGACAACAAGTTAAATACTACTAATAGGAAAGAACAATTTAAATAATAATAGGGTAAGATAGATTAACACTAATATTAGTAATAAGGTACAGCAGTGCAAATACTAATAGGGTACAACAATTTAAATATAATCAGACAAAAATATATGCCCTAACATAGTAGGACAGCAGTTAAACTCTAATAGGAAGTTTATATACTAATAAGGGACAACAATATAATAGAGGACAACAGTTAAAATATAATAGGGGACAGCCATTCAAATCCTAATAGGGGACAACAAAATTTCAACCCTAATATAGGACAGCAGTTTAAATACTAATAGGGGAAAGTGTTATAAATTCCAATAGGAGACAGCAGAATAAATTCCAAACTGAGACAACAAAATAAATTCCAGTAGGATGCAATGGAACAAATTCCAGTAGGAGACAATAAAATAAATTCAAATAGGAGACAGCAGAATAACATGTAATAGGAGAATGGAATAAATTCCTGTAGGAGAAAACAGAATAAATTCCAATAGGAGGCAGCAAAATAAATTCCAGTAGAAGACAACAGAATAAATTCTGATAGGTGGCAGCAAAATAAATTCCAGTATGAGACAGTAGAATAAATGTCAACAGTAAACAGTTAAATAAAATCCAACAGGAGACAATTGAATAAATTCCAGTTTGAGACAGCAGAATAAATTCCAGAAGGAGACAGAAAAATACATTCCAGTAGGAGACAGAAGAATGCATTCCAATAGGAGACAGACAAATACATTCTGTAGAAAGTTTTGCTGGGAGATGGACAAGATGTTAATTCTCCACCAATCAGGGCTGTCCATAACCCTAGACTAATCCTCAAAACACACCTGGCTGACCATGTGTGTTAAAAAGATGAATGATACATAATGTAAAATAGAAGAGTGATAGTTCTAGAAGATAGCTCAAGCCCCTGATACATACAGCCTTGATAGTAAGTAAATGCAGGTGACAGACTACAACATACAACATGGAAGTGAGTCATGCTAACACGAGTGGTCTATGTATCAACAATTGTATTCAACAAGAAATAACATAAGACAGCATGGTTACATATAGCAAACAGTTCAACAGTTACAATTATTGCATGTATGTACAGTATATGTATTTAAGTTCATAATGACGACCATGTATGTACAGTATGTGTATTTAAGTTCATAATCATGACCATGTGGTGTCATGAGAGATGTCCGTTTGAGTCCTATGGCACAGTAGTAGTTATTTTGTTCATTCATATCAGTGAACTATAAATGAGTTGATAAGAAATGTTTTTGAGTGAACTCTAGAGTTGTAAAGTTTGTCTACAACTTGACTGAAGCTGTGTAGTTGTGACTTTATAAATACATAACTTTGGATCATCTGACATGTTGCCTAGGGTCTAAGACTCTAAGTGAATGTCATTAGCAGACACGCATGTAGTCTGATGAACTGGTCTTTGGACTGTGGGTCATTCTGCTCTGGTGTTGCTTGTGTCTGAACACTCATCAAACCAACATCCAAGATAAAGTTTAAGATAAAGTCTTAAACAAAGTGTCGATCTGCCAATAAAATACACATGGGCTAAGAAATCGTCCTCATGTGTATGTGTTCTCTGACAGAACTTTCTTACTTACATGGTCATCACACATTTAAATATCCTAAGTGAAAAATAACAAAATGAAATATAGTTAATGTCAAGAGATAAACATGAATGTAATATTTGTTCGACAAGCAAAACCACATACCTTTGGCAGTAATATATACAGAGGATGATTTCCTTCTGTGGTAATAACTGGCAATAAAGGTAGTAGAATGATTATACTTTGTTAAAACTGGGAGCCAATACTCAAATTGCCTTAAAGGTCAGCTGCATTCAACTAATGATTTAAAGTACATCTGTTCATTTGGCTGAGCTGCACTTTTATTGGTTCGTTTATTGAGTTGTCTGGAATATTCAAGTATGTTTCCAGCCTGGAGATATGGGTTAGCCTTTCTAGAAGGTAGGTTTATGTGTAGTCTATTTTTAGAGGAGGGGTGGGTATAGGCTACATAAACTATTATGTGACAATGAGATGTTTACCATTTGTCTATTAAAGCGACTTTTGGATAACATCAGGAGCAACAAGGCACGGGCTGAAGCCATCTTGGAGGAACATGCCTCCCTCACTGATCGTTTTGGAAGTGGGACATTATTTCAGGGACCTCGTCTTCTTAGCGAAATTTGTCATCTGGAGGAGGCTGCAGACAACCAGTGCTCTGAGCTTCGAAATGCTGTATCAGAACAGGAACAATATGAGACTGAGGTCAGACACCTGAATGCAGCTATCTCGGAGGCCCAGCAACAGTTGCTAGCATCTCCAGTGTTGGCATCATCTGTTGAGGCCCTCAAGCAGCAGATTGCTGAACATAATGTATGTACCTCACTGGCTGGCCAACACACTCACCTCAGAATGCACCATTATTATTATTTTACTTATTATTTTTATGATTATTATTATATTTTATTTACTTTATTTTGATTTGTTTATTTTTCAATTATTTCACCCCATTTGATACATGATTGTCCTGTGACACAATGAAGCTGTTAATCAGTTAATTTGTCACGTGCATTCTGTAACCAGTGGGAGTGTGGTTGATGTTTGTGTTGGCACTCAAAGTTCACACCATTTATATTCTGATTATTTATTTCTCTTTTTTCTTTTTCTTTATTATAATACATGTATTAGATTTTCTTACTAACAGTTCTTTATATCTTCACTATAACTAGTTATTTTTTTTATTAGTAACTATATTGTGCATTTATTTTTTTCTACTTATTTTTAATTAGATTTTAGACTATATGTTATTAGAATTTGGCGAAACTTTGTTCTTAATTAAATTCATTAACAATTATCCATTAACAAGACATCAGACTACATTCATTAGTCATCAACTGTTATTTAAGAGGTTAGACTGTCTTCATACATCAATAGCTCTTAGTAGCATTAGGCTTCATTGATAAGTCATTATGGTAGTAGCATTAGGCTTCATTGATAAGCCATTATTTCAAGAGGTCAGATTATATTCGGAAGTAATTAACCATTGCTTAAGAGATCAGGCTTTGAATTTATAAGTGATTAGACATTGTTACAAGATATCAGACTATATTCACAAGTAATTAGCCAGTATTTAAGAGATAACACTTTGCATAATTTGTAAGCAATTATACATAATTAATGAGAGGTCATAATTCATAATTTATATTGATAAATAATTTGCATTATTTATTAGATCAGATTTTGCATTCATAAGTACAAGTGAGAAATCAGCTTATTTATATTCAGAAGCCATTAACTGTAACTGTACTAAAAATATTGCTGCAATTTATATTAGAAACAATTTTAAATTTAGAAATGGTGCAGCCTACTTTTATTATTCATAAATGTTTTATACTATATTAGTTAATCTGCTTCTAATGGGGAAACTTAGAAACATCACATTGTGACAATTGGTGAATTGTGACAACACAAAAGGTGCTTAATTAATTCACAGCAACAAACAGTTCACTTCTGATTATATCAGCTTTTAGCTTGGACAGATGCTGGTAATTTGAAAGTATTACTTTTGCTTTTATGCTTGTGTTAGTGTGAGTGATGATGTTGTAGCTGTAGTTTTCTAATTTATTATGCTGTGCATAATTATTTTGCTAAGTATCAGGTCTTTGCTACAAGAATTACTGTTTACTAACATATTATGTCATAGTTTACAGTTTTTGCATTCAACTAATATGTTGTGTCATAATTTACAGGGTTTACAGTCTACTAATATGTTGTGTCATAATTTACAGGTTTACAATCTACTAACATGTTTGTGTCATTGTGGTTTACAATTGCAGGGTTTAAAATCTTCTAACATTTGTGTCATTGTAGTTTACAATTGCAGGGTTTAAAATCTACTAACATATTTGTGTCATTGAGTTTACAATTGCAGGGTTTAAAATCTACTAGCATTTGTGTCATTGTAGTTTACAGGGTTTACAATCTGTCATTTTAGTTTACATACTTTACTATTTGTTAACATATTCAGTGCCATTTAGTTTGCTTTCTGATCAAAATATTTTTTTGCTAGTTACAGGTTTATAACCTAACATTTACAACCTATCATTTTAGTTTACATGAATTACAATCTGTGTCTGTCATTTTAGTTTACAGGAATTACAATCTGCTAACATGTTTGTCATCATAGTTTACAAGGTTTACAATCTGTGTCTGCCATTTTAGTTTACAATACTTGTAATCTGCTATTGTGTCTTTGTTGTTTCATTTTGTTTTCTAATTTATCTGTTTATGTATCATTGTTTGTGTCATGAACTACCATACTTTCCAAGAGACTAGTTATTTATAAGGTGAAAATTTCATTTGAATATAATAATTCTTATGAATAGAACCATGCACATATCTTTAAATTAGAATAAATAGTATAAATTTAAACAATCCTGATCTTTTTTCTAAAATTCATTGAAATGTTTTTATGTAGAGATAATTTTTGTAACAAAATAAACTGTCTGTTCATTCAGTAAAAACTATTTTGTTTTACTCATAATCAGCGAATTAATTACAGCACTCAGTCATGATTTGTTGTAAATTGTACAAAAATAAAATTAAAAACTGCAAAAGAAAACCAGACCTGTTTACATTCATCTTGTCTGTGAGCTGAAATTTCAGATTTGTCTCCCATTTCTTTGTTACTAATGTTTTTAGTTTAAAATCAAAATTGTGCCCATTCTAGAGTAATCAAATTGTGCCCATTCTAGAATAATCAAACTTGTGTCCAAACTGGAATTAAAAAATTGTGCCCAAACTAGAATAATCAAATTGTGCCCAAACTAGAATAATGAATGTGTTCTCAAAAAAACAAAACAAAAAAAAATTGTGCCCAGTCTAGAATCGTAAATTTGTGTCCAGTCTAGAATCATAAAATTGTGCTCTTTCTCCATTTATTTTTTATTTTAAGGATGATGCCTTGAAATCACACATTCTTAATTCTGTGTCTTTCATAACAGTTTTGTAGTTACTGGAGTACTTGGCTTACATAAGTATGGTAACAATAAGGTTTAAAGTTGATATGTTGCATTTTTGATAGTCTTTCATATTCATAAAATTAATTAAATGGATTGATGATAGAAACAATATACTAAATCTTGATAAGTGAACACCTTTTGCCCATAAAATAATTATCTCTAATGGGATGTGAAATAAAATGCACAGAAATAAATCATATGTTTGTCACAATATAAAATATGCACATAAAAACATTAATTTTTATAAGTTTCACATCACAAAGAGACTGGAGCTACTTATAGCACTGTAACAAGAAGAAAATCAAAAAGCATACCAATGGAAAAATCTTCTCATGGAGCTTGTTGATTATTAATAAGCAAGAATAAATCAAAAGGCAATAAATACTGAAATATAATTAAATAAACTTAATGAAAATGATTTTTAAAAATATTTAACAATCTGATTTAAATTTGCAATAGGAGCATACATGCAACTTGCTGATTTAGAAGTAAATTTGCAATAGGAGCATACATGCAACTTGCTGATTTAGAAGTAAATTTGCAATAGGAGCATACATGCAACTTGCTGATTTAGAAGTAAATTTGCAATAGGAGCATGCATGCAACTTGCTGATTTTGAATAAATTAGGACACATAGTTCATCTGCTCTGAAGTTACACACAACACTATATGTATTCTGAAGAGGGAAGCAGTACACTGAAGTATGCTATAGAGGGAGGCGGTACACTGAAGTATGCTATAGAGGGAGGCAGTACACTGAAGTATGCTATAGAGGGAGGCAGTACACTGAAGTATGCTATAGACGGAGGCAGTACACTGAAGTATGCTATAGAGGGAGGCAGTACACTGAAGTATGCTATAGAGGGAGGCAGTACACTGCAGTATGTTATAAAGGGAGGCTGTACACTGCACTATGCTATAGAGGGAGGCTGTACACTGCACTATGCTATAGGAGAGAGGCTGTACACTTCACTATGCTATAGAGGGAGGCTGTACACTTCACTATGCTATTGAGGGAGGCAGTACACTGCACTATGTTGTAGAGCAGGGGTGAGGCAAACTATGGCCTATGAGCTGCATATGGCCCGCCAATGGCTTTCATTTGGCTTTGGAACAAGTCCTATGTTCATGCTACAAACAGTTGATAATCATCTGTGTAGAGTGTAGACAAATAGTTGATAGTCATCTTTGTAGACAAATATTAGTTGATAATCACCTGTGTAGACAAATATTAATTTCATAATCATCTAATATTGATAATGTGTCTATAATTTGTCATGCATGCTTTTGGTGCATTAATGCTCATATTGTAACATTTTAACATGCTTGTGGTGCATTAATGCTCATATTGTAACATTTTAACATGCTTGTGGTGCATTAATGCTCATATTGTAACATTTTAACATGCTTGTGGTGCATTAATGCTCATATTGCAACATTTTAACATGCTTGTGTATGCATTAAGACTAATTCTGGGATAATCTATTTGTGTGCATATGTATTATTAACACATTGTTCTGTATTGGTGTGATAGTACACACTTAGTGAAACTAACTCCTGTTTTAAGGAATCAGATGTGTGGGTTTTGTGTGGCAATTCTAAACTCAGCTCAATACTTCCAAACTGATTTGTGTGTTGTGCTAGTCAGGAGCTCAAAGCTGCCTGGTTTTGGGGTATGTTATATTCAGCAGTTTGTGGGTAGTTCATTCAGGTGTTAAAATCTTTTTTTTAAAAGTGTTCATGTGTGTAAAGATTTGGCAAGTCAAGCTAGTGATTGACGTAGATATTATGTACTTAAGATTGTTGTCATTCACCCAAGGTAAAGCTTTAAGAAGTAATTTAACTTTCTTTTGTCATCATGTCCAATGCTGTGAATTACTTTATTTTTCTTCTTTAGTTTTAACATGGAGTAATGATTGATGTTTATGTCATACTTTTTAGTAATATGATGGAATTTATTCAGTCTTTGTTAAAAAAAAGAAATGGTGGGGGCATCATAATTTAATATGGCTGAAATTATTAAAATAATTTGTTTTTCTTATTAGAAATAAGTCAGTGTAAATAATATAAAATTATCTTGATATTCCACTTCTATAGTGATCATCATTGCCAGCTCTTATATTAATCTATCATAGTGTATATATACTGTCATAGTTTTCATGTGTATATTTGCTATCTAGTCTTCATGTGTATATATACTGTCATAGTCTTCATGCGTATATTTACTATCATAGTTTCATATGTATATTTAGCATCATAGTCTTCATGTGTATATTTACCATTATAATAATCATTTGTACCATTTATTTTCAGTCATCTTATGTGTTATTTACCATTATAATCATCATGTGTATAATTTATTGTCAAAGTAAATTATATGCACTGTTTACTGTCATCCACTATTCTATACTTATCATATGTACTATTTAGTATCACATTCCTGGTTATCATGTATATTAATTTAATGTCTTGAGACATCATATGTACATTTACTTAATATTGTCCTAGTCATCATATGCACATGTACTGTCATATTCCTGGTCATCATATATTCTATTTACTGTCTGAGTTAATCATATGTACTATTTACTCAATATTGTCATAGTCATCATACGTACATTTTACTGTCAGTCATCCTATAAACTATACATGCTTTATTTATTGTCATAGTTATCATGTGTACTAGTTTCTGTCATTAGTTGTTGTTATAGGAATGGAATTTGATATAAAACTGGAATTAACAGCATAGCCAGAAATACTCAGAAGTTAAATTGGAGGTTTCTTTTGCATGGATCATGATATTACAACCAACATAGCCAGAAGTGACATCATAAATACATACATGCAGAATTATATGTATAGTGCAGATGTCATTAGAACCTCAATTCTGACAATCAGCATTATCCATCACATACAACTATGGCACTTTTCTTAGACAATCTTTGATGCACTACTCACACTCACACACACACACACACACACACACACACACACACACACACACACACACACACATGCACACACATTTATGCTTACATTCACAGATATTGATGGACATAGAGACAGACAAAAGACAGACATGCAGATACATGATAGACAAAGATGGTACACACACTGGCAGATTACACATAAGTGTTACTTACTGGACTACACAACATGTCAAGCTTGAGTAGACATATTTGTCACACTTTGCTACATACATCAACCATTCACTTATGGAAACATACGTCACTGCACAATTTGTTTAGATCATTCATTTGACAGGTTGGCTCAGGTTAATTATTCACTGATCATCTATTATGTGTACATTAATGAAATCCTCTGCCAAAGATTACAAGATTATCTATTAAAAGAGTATTAACATTTATACAACTGTTTAGGTATTCACTCATGACCAGCATTGTTGTAGCAGCTCAGTCATTGTGTCTTTAGTTTTTGACAAGCTCTTTTGTCAAAAATATTTCAGTAATTTCTTAGGAGTGTTGTTTTCACATATTAATTTCAATAGTCATTTCTGGAATAGGTTAATTGTATGAATTTATTTTAATACTTCTTGGGTTGTTTGTAATATTATTTGAATAAACATTTTTAGAGTGGTTTAATTATAAATATTTAATCAAAGGAACATTTTTGGGGAGTGTTACTTTCACATATCTGTTTAAACAGAAATTTCTTTGGATGGTTTCAGTTTTAAATAATTTATTTGACTAAATGATTTTTGATTGTATTATTTTTTATTTATTAATTTTAGTATTTTTGTTGTTCTTTCTGTTCATTATGTATTTTTTATTAAAATAGAAATTTCTTGGATGGTTTAAATATACCTATTTCCTTGAAAAGTGGTGGAATATCATTTTAGTATGTTTCCATAAGTGACTGGTTGATGTAGTATAGTTTTCTATAATCAGTGAATGGTTAATGTAGAACAGATTTATATGATCAATGAATGGTTAATGTACAATTGTTTTCTCTAACCAGTGAATGGTTAATGTACAGTAGTTTTCTGCAGTTATAAGTGCCTTCATTGTGCTTAAGCATGGCACAGAAGTCTCAACTACTTTTCCATTGCATGTCTACTGTTCTATCTTGCATGTCTTTCCTGATCTCTCTTGCATGTCTTTCAATAGATCAAGGCATAGTAAACATTTAGCTATTCAGATTTTGCTCTGGTTCCATTAAAAAAGTATTTACAGATTGAATTGAATAACAACATTTTAAAATTTAATAATTAGATGTGATTTATTTTAAATATGTATCCTGTATCTTATTTATTTATTTTAAGACGTCTATTAGCCATTATTTTAGTTATGTTAATGTAATCTGTGTACATTTTGTTTCAACATGATTGGAACCAAAGCCAGATTTTGATAGTGCCTGTTCATTTCATTGCATGTTGCTTTACATCAAGTGCTCCGTTTCAGAATCTAGCATCCCTGATTAAGAGTTACCAGGCCAAAGTAAGTGAAATCAATGAAAAAAGCCGCCAGCTCTCTCTCCAAGTTGCTCAGTCTGGTACCATAACCCCACGGAAACGATACCTACCTGAAATGACATATCGAACATGGACCTCAATTCCTGGACAGGAAGCTCCTAGCACTGCCATATCATCATTGTCACACAGTATGGACAGTGATAGTGGTAGGGGCAGTGGTTTGAGTCTGTCACTGTCAGCACAAAGCAGTCCATTCTCAACAGCAACAGATCACTCTATCACAAGACAAAGCTGGAAATCAAGCTCCAAACCAACAATGCTTCCTGAATCAGCACAATTTCGACCAATTGTTGATGAAACAGACAGTTTAAATCAAAGACTCTCAGAAAATATGAATTTCTCAAGAGCAAAAAGTGCTTCTGAAACACATCTTCCCCGGCCATCTTTTCACAGTCGACCTCTTGGACAGAGCTTTCTCTTTGGTAGCAGCTCAGATAAACAGGTAACTCCACAAAGCCATTGGTCAGTGTCACATGACAGACCAGCAAAGTCTCCCACCCCACTTGGGAGTGGCAGAGTTTGTTCACTTCCTGCTATTCCAAGAAAAGGACAGAGGCCCCATTCTCACTCACCTGACAAGGGCCGCAAATCAAATAAACAGTCTTTCTCCTCCTCTCCCCTGTCAACTTCAAGATTTTCCTCAAATGGGCCTGGGGCTTCACCTCTGCTTTTAGCTGTCACTGGCAGTGAACACACTGCTGTAAGAGGGCGATTGGTGGGTGGTTGACATGCATGGCTGTTTTTTAACTGCTATTTTCTGTTTTCCATAGCTGCTAATACTGAATGTTTCTTGTCTTAGTGCACTTTCAGCCTTGAATATTAATAATAAATAATAACTGCCACTCTGATATCAGCAATCATAGAAATAAATTATGAATGGCTTATAATATTTACTGTAAAATTATACTCATACTCAAAACATTATAAAATATATTCAGAGCATTATAATTCATTTTTATTTATTGTTTAATGATCATCAGTTTCTTACCCAGTCTTAAAATTTCTCATATATTTCTCATCCATTTAGTAAATGTGCACAGGAAAAGGATTTAAAATGCTCTCACAGGGGCCATCCATTGAGTATACATGTACTGGAAAGGGATTAATTACGCTGATATAGGGGGCCATCCATTGAGTATATATGTACTGGAAAGGGATTAATTACACTGATATAGGGGCTATCCATTGAGTATACATGTAATACATACATTTTATTTAATTAATTGTCAATCATTTTAATCAAAATAGTCCAGAATCATACAGATTATACACTTAATATTTTTCAAATCAAACTTTATATTCCAAGATGATACAAAATATATACTTAAAAATCATACATTCCTATTTATATTCCACGTTCTTGCTTATTATACATTTTTAAAATTTAATCATCATACATTCCTATTTATATTCACAAGCTCATACATTTCTATTTATATTCACAAGCTCATATCTTATACATATAACTTTTTATTTAATCATCATACATTTCTATTTATATTCACAAGCTCATACCTTATACATATAACTTTTTATTTAATCATCATACATTTCTATTTATATTCACAAGCTCATACCTTATACATATAACTTTTTATTTAATCATCATACATTTCTATTTATATTCACAAGCTCATACCTTATACATATAACTTTTTATTTAATCATCATACATTCCAATTTATATTCACAAGCTCATACCTTATACATATAACTTTTTATTTAATCATCATACATTCCAATTTATATTCACAAGCTCATACCTTATACATATAACTTTTTATTTAATCATCATACATTTCTATTTATATTCACAAGCTCATACCTTATACATTTAACTTTTTATTTAATCATCATACATTCCAATCAAATATAAACTCAAATAGCAAGTAAAATGTAAATTTATGATTTTTTTAAACTGTTAAATACATTATCTGAGAATTCAGATAATATAAATATGTAAATACAAAGTAACGTGAATAATGTTCACATAGAAAGTTTGTATTAATTGCATATACTATTGCTATTCAAGTCTGAAAGTGCACAAGATGTTTATGTACTTTTTTAAAAGGTTTGAATCAAAATATCTTTAAACATTTTGCTTCTTATGCATCAGATCCTACTAATTGAACAGGTGTCTTAACTGGCTTGAGTTTGAAAGAATGTGTGACTTAGTGCATAGAATTTCTTTTGACATTTTCTTTTTAACCTAATCTACTAGTTACTATAAAATATATTGCTTTTGTCACTGGTTTGAATTAGTTAAATTAATCTTGAAACCAAACAAAACATTCTGGTCACAGTAGAATTTGTTGCTTTTGTCACTGGTTTGAAATAGTTAAATTAATCTTGAAACCAAACAAAACATTCTAGTCACAGTAGAATTTGTTACTTTTGTCACTGGTTTGAATTAGTTAAATTAATCTTGAAACCAAACAAAACATTCTAGTTACAGTAGAATTTGTTGCTTTTGTCACTGGTTTGAATTAATTCTATTAATCTTGAGTGACAAACAGTAACTGCCAAGAGAATTACGATTATAGTTTTTTTTTTTTGTTATAAAAGCAATGCACTAAATGTTCACTATATGTCTTATTTTCATTTTTCTGCATAGATTTTGCACATAAATCATTCTGACAAAATAAATTACAGTGGGGATATTTGTGAGTTCTAAAATCATACATTAATGATGCTAACAAAATAAGTAGCTTACACAATACACAGCAAGGGGTTTTATAATTATACACAAATCATAATAATGAAATAAATAACTTGAATGAAACAATCTGGAATTTTATAGTTATATACAAAACAAACTATATTTTACACATATATTTTATATATTTTATATATTTTATATATTACAGAATATATAATTCTCATCATAGTATGATGACAAGTCTTACAAGTTTCTAAAAAATTATTATACATGTATCTGTTTAATGCAGCCACTGACAATTTATCATAAACAAAATAATATTCACTTTACATTAAGAGTACTGTTATTTACAAATCATAATAACAAAAATTCACTGTAACATATTAATTTTATAATCAGAAAATAACACATTAACAATATGGATTATATTTATTATGCATGTCAGTTGTATATTTTATGTTGCTATAAACATGTTTATGTAAACCTGTTTAGGAAATATTGCCACTTTTTATTTAGATTACTTACAGTTTGCATTTATTTTGTGAATAAAACGTAGTTGAAGTGCTTGTAAAATGTTTTTAAACAAAACATACACAAAATGTTTGTAAAAATATCTTGAAAGAAAAATATACATAAGCAAAGTTGTGTTTTATTTAAGTGGCTTTATTTAATAAAGCACAGACAAAATATTAAACAAAAAATAGGGGAAGTGCTCTTTCAACTAAATGTGCTTTTAAAGTGTTTTTAAATAAAATAGAATTAGATAAAATGCTTGTAAAGAGTGTTTAAACAAAACACAGATAAAATGTTTGTAAAGAGTGTTTAAACAAAGATAAAATCTTGTAAAGAGTGTTTAAACAAAATGTAGCTAGATAAAATGCTTGTAAAGAGTGTTTAAATGAAATGTAGCTAGATAAAATGCTTGTAAAGAGTGTTTAAACAAAGATAAAATCTTGTAAAGAGTGTTTAAACAAAGATAAAATCTTGTAAAGAGTGTTTAAACAAAATGTAGCTAGATAAAATCTTGTAAAGAGTGTTTAAACAAAGATAAAATCTTGTAAAGAGTGTTTAAACAAAGATAAAATCTTGTAAAGAGTGTTTAAACAAAGATAAAATTCTTGTAAAGAGTATTTAAACAAAATGTAGCTAGATAAAATGCTTGTAAAGAGTGTTTAAACAAAATGTAGCTAGATAAAATGCTTGTAAAGAGTGTTTAAACAAAACAGCTAGATAAAATGCTTGTAAAGAATGTTTAAACAAAATGTAGCTAGATAAAATTCTTGTAAAGAGTGTTTAAACAAAATGCAGATAAAATCTTGTAAAGAGTCTTTAAACAAAACATAGCTAGTGCTTGTAAAGAGTGTTTAAACAAAACATAGATGAAGTGACTGTAAATTGATTAAGGAAAACATTTGGAATGTTTATACTTTGAATTGAAGCAAGTTACATAATTTAGATGGACTGTTTATATTTTGAAGCAAGTTACATTACTTAGGTGGACTGTTTATATTTTGAATTGAAGAAGTTACATGACTTAGATGGACTGTTTATACTTTGAATCGAAGCAAGTTATACAACTTAGGTAGAGTGTTTATACTTTAATTTTAAACAAATCATACAATTTAGGTGAAGCATTTATACTTTGACTTTAAACAAACCATCTACATGTATATATTAGGTCCTTTAAATACAATATTTAGAGGGAGCATTTATACTTTGACTTTAAACAAACCATCTACAGGTATATATTAGGTCCTTTAAATACAATATTTAGAGGGAGCATTTATACTTTGACTTTAAATAGACCATAACTTAGGTGGAATGTTTATATTTGACTGTTAACAAAACATAACTTAGGTGAAATGCGTAAATTTGATTCTAAACAAAATATATAACTTAGGTGGAACTTAAAAAAACATAACTTAGGTGAACTGCGTATACTCTGCATTCAAAAAGTGCATATATTTTACCTTTAATCAAAGTACATAGGTGAAGTGTGTATAATTTGACTTTAAATAAACCTGATATAAATTAGGTGGAGTTTTATATCACTGGTATTCAGACCTGGGGTTGGAGTCATGAGGATGTTCCAGGGGGTCTGTGAAGATAAAAATTGTGAAATATAGAGATTAAAATAATCAAGTAGCTTTCCAAAACAATGAGGCAGTATCATGGTCACTTCTGAAAAATCCTTGCAAATTTAATTGAAAAAGCATGTTTCCAAGTTAACTGTTTTTCAAAATTATTTTTTGAAATATTTTAGCATATATTAACTCCATGGACTGCCATACTGAAGGGAAAATGTATTTATATAATGGTTGCAAAAATATTGTAAACACTGGTTTATATTGTACCTTTAATTTAAGCTAAACAATTTGATGGAAAGTTTATGCTTTGGCTTAAAACATAACTTGTAGTGTTTACATTTTGCCTTTAAATAAATTATAGGTGGAGTGTTTATATTTTGTACTAATTCTGTTAACAAAACTGTAGCTTCGATGGAGTGTTGATAACCTGCACTTACTTTAACAAATGAGAATATTCATAATTTGCTTTAAATTTTCTTAACAAATCTGATAGCTTTAATTGCTTTATTTTGTGAGTCCAGGCCCATTGATTATATAAAATTAATTTTCATAAATAATGAAACCAACCACAACAGAAAGAAGTCTACTCTTTTTTTTAAAAAAAAAATGTTCATTAGTTTTGTTATGAAACAGTATTTTTAATTTCTATACTGAATTGTAAGTACAGTAATGTATAATTATTGAATCTTTAGAAAGTAGTATATATTTATGATAGTAAGAGAATATAATTTATAACTGAGTAATTCTCAAACTTTCTAAACTACACTAGTATGAAACAAATATTTCATATGTTACATAAACATGATTAAACAAATATCTTCATGCAATTGTCCAACCACCAAAATATCAACTTAAAAACACTTTATCTTTTTTGTTTGTTTATTTGACTTTACTAAAGAGAGGTTTCCATGTGAGGGTTGAGGTAAATGACTGTGAGGTCATGATTGGTATTTTGTCATGCTTAAAAAGGAATAAATGTCTTAAAAAGGAATTCTCACTCTGTTTAATAATAATAATAATACCAAAAACAAAAAATCCATCACATTGTACCTAGTAAGAGAGATCGCAGCAAGTTAAACTGCACAAGACAGCATGCCCAGATTTTATTAAGGCATATTGCTCAAAAAGGTTTAACCAAGAAAGATTGCATTCAGGTTTAGTCAAGGCAGGCCTGACCCTGGTTCTACCAAGACTGACTGTACACTTATACTCTGGTTTTATCAAGACTGAATGTACACTTATACTCTGGTTCTACAAAGACTGAATGTACACTTATACTCTGGTTCTACAAAGACTGAATGTACACTTATACTCTGGTTCTACAAAGACTGACCTACACTTATACTCTGGTTCTACAAAGACTGACTGTACACTTATACTCTGGTTCTACAAAGACTGACTGTACACTTATACTCTGGTTTTAGCAAGAAACACAGATGATTAGATTTAGGTAAGACAAACAGTAAGTTGAATAGTTGTAGTAAGACAAACAGTAAGTTGAAAAGTTGTAGTAAGACAAACAGTAAGTTGAAAAGTTGTAGTAAGACAAACAGTAAGTTGAAAAGTTGTAGTAAGACAAACAGTAAGTGGCATGGTTTTAGTAAGGCAGACTGTAACATGGTTTTAGCAAGACAGACAGCAGTTTTGCTTTAACAAGACAAGTTGAGAAAGATAAGAAAAAAAGATCATTTAAAGAAAGCTAACAAAATGTATTTTTTTGTATTTTTTGTTTCATATCTGAAGAATTAACATTATGGTATCCTCTATTTATTGATAAAAGTAGTATATTATTTGGTTTTAATTAATAGCAATATTATATAGATTTAAAAGTACATGTTAATTTTTTATTCTAAAAATATTTCCAACAATTAATACAAGTACCCAAATAATTTTTTTTTTATTTTTTAAATCTATCACTTAGTTGATAAAAATCCAAATAACAGTTTCCTTTCATTAAATTTTATTTTAGCTCTGTGATTTAAATTGATTTCTTTGATGCATTTTTATTTTTTTAAAGTCTGTTACTATATTTAGTATATTACTAGTTTTGTTTTAAAAGAGCATCTCTTGTTATTATTGATTATAAGTGTTAATAAAAAGTCTTTTATTTATTTTCTTTTAAGACATCAACATACTGAGCGATATGTTTATCTTTGTTACATTTTTTAAAATGTAATTTTTAGACTTTGGTTTATGTAAGTATTAGATCTTACTTTCCAGCTGTGCAATATATTGCTTGAAATGTACTATATTTATATAAATAATATTTTAATGATATGTTACTCTATTCAGATCTAATATTACACTTTCGAGAATCCATTGTTTTAATTCTCTTTTCACATAAAGAATATGTGTTTTAGCTATTGTTCTGTTGTTTAAATTAATCATATTTGTTGTAGTGCCATATCTGTCTTGCTTTATAATTTTGTAGGTTATCATTTCTCTTTAGATTTTATAAGTATTTTTACATATTTTTGTATCCCTGATTTTCTGTAGATTTATTATCACATACATTATTATTTCTATCATGATTTATAGATCATAGACATTTATTTCTATCTTGATTTATAGATCATAGACATTTATTTCTATCTTGATTTATAGATCATAGACATTTATTTCTATCACTTTTTAAATATGCATTTTATATATGCATGAATATACAGTATTTGTATTGCTAATTTATTTGTATGCAGGGTAAAATATTAGGAATGTTTTATTTAAATGGTTAAATTTTATGACCAATAATCAGGAACGAAGTGACTACTCAGATGTTCCTAGAACACGCAGTTCATCATTCGGCCATAAAACGTCACCTGTGGGACAGCCTCTTGGCTCCAATGTATCTGAACTTAATGTTTCCTGGAACTCACTGCAGAAACAGGTGAATACAATCATGTTTCTAAAAGACCCCACATTTAACTAAATATACATATTACATACTTTAGTAGGTTTAAAATGAAAGGCTAAGATATTTTTAAAATCTATTTAAATAAATGTAAATTTTAAATACTTTAATTGGTTGAAAGAGTAATAGATAACAATGAAGCATAATATACTTTAAGTTTATTAATCTGCAGCAAAGAAGAAAATAATGAGCTATTACTAATAATACTGAATACTACTACTAATAATACTGAACTGTAAAAAAGAAACAATCACCAAGTGTCAAGCAAAGTTCTGAGCAGTAAATAAAATAAAAAGCTTCAAGTAAAATATTAAGCTGTAAAGAAAATAAAATACTTCAAGTAAAATATTAAGCTATAAAGAAAATAAAAAGCTTCAAGTAAAATATTAAGCTGTAAAGAAAATAAAAAGCTTCAAGTAAAATATTAAGCTATAAAGAAAATAAAAAACTTCAAGTAAAATATTAAGCTATAAAGAAAATAAAAAGCTTCAAGTAAAATATGCTGTAAAGAAAATAAAAAGCTGTAAACAAAATAAAAAGCTTATAGAAAGAAAATAATAAGCTTCTGGCAAAATAAAAACTGTTGACAAAATATTGAACTTCAAGTAAAATTCCTGTGCTGTGAATTATAATGAACTACAAGTAACAGTGAGCCGTAATGAAAATAGTGAGCCTTAGGTAACATAGTGAGTGAAGAAAATAATGAGATTCAACTAGCCATAAAGAGAATGAGCATCAAGTACTGAGCTGTAAAGAAAATATGGAACTTCAAGCATTATATTGATTTGTATATGGGATATAAGTAATATAATTAGCAGTAAAGAAAAAATTGAGCTTCAAGTAAAATACTGAACTGTAAATTACTGGCTATGAAGAGACTAATGAGCTGTAAAGAAAATAATCAGTTTCATGTAGCTTAATGAGCTGTAAAGAGACTACTGATCTTCAGCTAAAAATATAGAGCTGCATTACAAATATACTTAGATACAAGTAGCTAGCTGAGCCATTAAGAAAATTTGAGCTTCACGTAAAGTACTGATTTAAAATATTGAGTTGTACAGAACATACTGAGTTGTACAGAAAATATTGAGTTGCCTGTAAAATGCCAAGCTGTAAGTAAAACACTGATCTACAGATAAATTACTGTTGTAATTAATTAGTAACATCTACTTGAAAAATATATAGAGACATTCATGTAAAATATAGCAACACATAAAATAGAATAAATTCCAGGTATAAGCAAAAATTTGAGCTTCGGTACAGTACTGAGCTAGATAAAGACTACAAGTAAAATGCTATAAAAATGGGCCAGAATCTGAGCTAGATAAAGACTAATTTACAAGTAAAATGCTATAAAAACGGGCCAGAATCAGAGCTAGATAAAGACTGTATACAAGTAAAATGCTATAAAAATGGGCCAGAATCTGAGCTAGATAAAGACTAATTTACAAGTAAAATGCTATAAAAACGGGCCAGAATCTGAGCTAGATAAAGACTGTTTACAAGTAAAATGCTATAAAAATGGGCCAGAATCTGAGCTAGATAAAGACTAATTTACAAGTAAAATGCTATAAAAATGGGCCAGAATCTGAGCTAGATAAAGACTAATTTACAAGTAAAATGCTATAAAAATGGGCCAGAATCTGAACTAGATAAAGACTAATTTACAAGTAAAATGCTATAAAAATGGGCCAGAATCTGAACTAGATAAAGACTGTTTACAAGTAAAATGCTATAAAAATGGGCCAGAATCTGAGCTAGATAAAGACTGTTTACAAGTAAAATGCTATAAAAATGGGCCAGAATCTGAGCTAGATAAAGACTGTTTACAAGTAAAATGCTATAAAAATGGGCCAGAATCTGAGCTAGATAAAGACTAATTTACAAGTAAAATGCTATAAAAACGGGCCAGAATCTGAGCTAGATAAAGACTGTTTACAAGTAAAATGCTATAAAAATGGGCCAGAATCTGAGCTAGATAAAGACTAATTTACAAGTAAAATGCTATAAAAATGGGCCAGAATCTGAGCTAGATAAAGACTGTTTACAAGTAAAATGCTATAAAAATGGGCCAGAATCTGAACTAGATAAAGACTAATTTACAAGTAAAATGCTATAAAAATGGGCCAGAATCTGAACTAGATAAAGACTGTTTACAAGTAAAATGCTATAAAAATGGGCCAGAATCTGAGCTAGATAAAGACTGTTTACAAGTAAAATGCTATAAAAATGGGCCAGAATCTGAGCTAGATAAAGACTGTTTACAAGTAAAATGCTATAAAAATGGGCCAGAATCTGAGCTAGATAAAGACTAATTTACAAGTAAAATGCTATAAAAATGGGCCAGAATCTGAGCTAGATAAAGACTAATTTACAAGTAAAATGCTATAAAAATGGGCCAGAATCTGAGCTAGATAAAGACTAATTTACAAGTAAAATGCTATAAAAATGGGCCAGAATCTGAGCTAGATAAAGACTGTTTACAAGTAAAATGCTGAGCAATAAAATGTTATAAAAACAGGCCAGAATCTGAGCTAAAAATAAAAAAAATATATTTCTTCCAGTTGGCAAACATTGGTTTTTGTTTATTGCTTGTGGGTTATGGTTTTGTTTTATTTGAGTATTATGCATGCTTGTTCACGTGTGTGTGTGTGTGTGTGTTGGGGGGTAGGATAGGGTGGACACGTGCCTCATACTATACTGAGACAATTTTCTTTAGATTGCTGGTCACAGCTTTTCATATTCCTTGCATAGTTTAATTTCTTTGCGGTAAACTGGAGAAAGATTCTTGATTTCCTTTGACAGACTCACTGAGTCAAGCCAACAATATTACCTTTGCCACTAAGAAGTCTTGGTTCTGGTAGTTTATTATATAATTTTTCAGTTTCTTTGTCATTCAGTTTGGTGTACCGAGTCAATCCAACAATATTACCTTTGCCACTTAAGAAGTCTTGGTTCTGGTAGTTTATTATATAATTTTTCAGTTTCTTTGTCATTCAGTTTGGTGTACCGAGTCAATCCAACAATATTACCTTTGCCACTAAGAAGTCTTAGTTCTGGTAGTTTATTATATAATTTTTCAGTTTCTTTGTCATTCAGTTTGGTGTACCGAGTCAATCCAACAATATTACCTTTGCCACTAAGAAGTCTTAGTTCTGGTAGTTTATTATATATTTTTTCAGTTTCTTTGTCATTCAATTCTGAGTACAAGGCTTTCATAAAAGTTTATGTGAGCTCACTGTTCTGTTCATTTAAAGTTTTATGTACACATGGACTGAGGTTCGCCAGTTATTTCCACCTTTGAACTGGAAATGTAAGACACTTTTCATTTTTTTTTCAGTGTCCAGAATAAGACTTTGTTGATAAATAGGGAAACAGAAAGGCAGAGTGCCAGACAGATGCTAAAACTAATTATAGTGCCACTGTTCATCTTTGTTTAAAAATATTACTTTGTAATGTGTAATGTACGTTGATAAATGTGCAATGGACCACCCTCTATTAAACTGTGTAAATGAAAAAATTACTATGGGCACATGTGGCAAGAACCACCAATTTGGTAATCTTTGGTAAAAAGACACCATGTGTACAAGGTAATCTTTTGTAAAAGACACCACATGTATAAGGTAATCTTTTGTAAAAGACACCATGTGTACAAGGCAATCTTTTGTAAAAGACACCATGTGTGTAAGGTAATCTTTTGTAAAAGACACCATGTGTACAAGGTAATCTTTTGTAAAAGACACCATGTGTACAAGGTAATCTTTTGTAAATGACACCATGTGTACAAGGTAATCTTTTGTAAAAGACACCACATGTATAAGGTAATCTTTTGTAAAAGACACCATGTGTACAAGGCAATCTTTTGTAAAAGACACCATGTGTGTAAGGTAATCTTTTGTAAAAGACACCATGTGTACAAGGTAATCTTTTGTAAAAGACACCATGTGTACAAGGTAATCTTTTGTAAAAGACACCATGTGTACAAGGTAATCTTTTGTAAAAGACACCATGTGTACAAGGTAATCTTTTGTAAAAGACACCATGTGTACAAGGTAATTTTTAATAAAAGACACATTGTGTACAGGGTAATCTTTAGTAAAAGCCTGCATGTGTACAAAGACAGCAGTTTGGTAATCTTTGGTAAAAGGCAGCATGTGTATAAGGTAATCTTTTGTAGAAGACAGCATGTGTATAAGGTAATCTTTTGTAAAAGACAGCATGTGCTGTTTTTCAGTAAAGGATCATCAGTATTCATTACTGTTAAAGATGTCATGTGAAGAACACACATAGTGTGTTAATCTGTGTTTTAACAATGCATTGTGTGTAAAGGAATGTATGCATTAATATGTGCATACTGGACCACCTTGTGCTAATACTTTTGTGTAAGGACAACCTATATTAATTAATCTTTCATTAATAGATCAGTGTAACTAGTATTAATCTTTGTGTGGGACTACCATGTCTGTCCTTTGTGTAAACAAATACCATGTGTTAATGTCTAAAGGAACGCCATTTATTAATCTTTGTGCAGCAGTATTTATTAATCCTTATAAATGATTTTGATTCCACTAAATACTTTTGTGCATTTGATGAATATGAGCATTTACTGAGTGAGTGACAGAGTGCACAAATCCTTATCTAAAATAATTTACTCATTATCACATTTATTAGGCTCAGTGTGGTATGTGGATATTCTTATCTAAATTACTATTTTTTTTTAAGTTTCATGAAAGAGTGCAGGTGTCAGCTATAGTTCATTGAGTTCTGTGATAAAATCAGAAAAGGGAATAACAATTTTGTAATTCTCTGTTAGATACCACACTTTAGCAGGTTGAATATAATAGCCATAATGCAAGTGTTCTTGAATAAAACACAAGTGCTCTTAACTAGTAAAGCAAAGTATCCTTTGAACTACTCATATATAACTAGTAACATTTTCTATTTTATTTATCAGTATTTTCAAAGCAGCATTTCATTGGCTCCTGAGTGAATATTACTGGAGTAAATGACTTCTTGTGTGAGGTTTATTGGCCTTGAAGATATATTAATATATTTAAAATATTTGTTTTATGTACATTTAACACAAAGGTGGTTTTCAAAGAGCATGAGCTAAAGCAGGCTTTGCAGAAACAAGAGCGTTACCAACAGGCTGTCCAAGAACTGACTAACAAAATGGAGCGTGCTCACATTCGACTGCTTCACACACCTACAACTGCTGTGACTGACATCAGCCAACAGATGAAGCAATATAAGGTACATCATTATAACCAACACAATAAAAAGCATAAAATATTGTCATAGCAACACTAGAACAATTAGCACATTGTCATAGCAACACAAGAACTGCTAGCACTTTGTCATAACAACACTAGAACAATTAGCACATTGTCATAGCAACACAAGAACTGCTAGCACTTTGTCATAACAACACTAGAACAATTAGCACATTGTCATAACACAAAATCAATTAGCACATTGTCATAGCGACACAATAATTATAAGCACATTGTCATAGCAAACTAAAATTATTAGCACATTGCCATAACAACACAAAAACTATTAGACATTGTCATAACAACACAAGAACAATTAGCACAGCTCATATTATTAGTACAGTTAATAGTACACAAGAACAATTAGCACATTGTCCTAGCAACACTAGAATTATTAGCACATTGTCATAGCCACACTTAATTATTAGCACATTGTCATAGCCTCACTTAATTATTAGCACATTGTCATAGCCACACTTAATTATTAGCACATTGTCATAGCCACACTTAATTATTAGCACATTATCATAGTCACACTTAATTATTAGCAAATTGTCATAGCCACACTCTAATTATTAGCAAATTGTCATAGCCACACTTTAATTATTAGCACATTGTCATAGCCACACTTAATTATTAGCACATTGTCATAGCCACACTTAATTATTAGCACATTGTCATAGCCACACTTAATTATTAGCAAATTGTCATAGCCACACTCTAATTATTAGCAAATTGTCATAGCCACACTCTAATTATTAGCAAATTGTCATAGCCACACTCTAATTATTAGCAAATTGTCATAGCAATGCTAGAACTATTAGCAAATTGTCATAGTAAAACTATCTATCATAAATACAGCCTTTCATCATTCCTGTCAAACTATCTATCATCAGTGCAACTTTTCATCTTTACCTACCAATCTATCATCAATACAGCCATTTATCTTTATTTATCACTCCATCCATTTGTCTCTTTATCTCTGCTTCTTTAAAATCCATTTCGTCTGTTTATCTCTGCCTCTTTAAAATCCATTTGTCTCTTTATCTCTGCCTCTTTAACATCCATTTGTCTGTTTATCTCTGCCTCTTTAAAATCCATTTGTCTGTTTATCTCTGCCTCTTTAACATCCACCTCTCAGCCTGCCTACCTGTGCATCCATCTGTTAATCTCAGTTTCTCTAATAACTCCACCCATTCATCATTTTCTCTTTTTTTTCTCCTCTCTATCTTGTATGCTTCCTGTAGGAGACTCTGGCTGAATTGGAAGTCATAAAAGAGGACTTAGCACGTGTCCGTGAAAAAGGGCGTCAGATCATAGAGATATCTGATTCTGAAGGACACAAGGCTATGATGGCTACACTGACTATGCTATCTGATCGTGTATCTGCCCTTCAGACAGAGGCTGACAGCAAGGGCAAGAACCTTCAGGTGCAAATTGAATAAACTTTGACTTGAATTGTTTGGCATTATAAATTTTGTGTTTGCTTTCAGGAATTTTTCTTTTTTGGACAGTGAAGAATTTGGTATTTAGCTATATTGAGAATTTAGTTTATAGATTTTAGTTACATTTTGGTGTTTTGTTCCATTGAGAATCTACTTTATAGATTTTAGTTACATTTTGATATTTTGCTCTATTGAGAATCTAGCTTGTAGATTTTAATTACATTTTGATTTTTTGTTCCATTGAGAATCTACTTTATAGATTTTAGTTACATTTTGATGTTTTGTTCCATTGAAAATCTAGCTTGTAGATTTTAGTTACATTTTGGTGTTTTGTTCCATAGAGAATCTAGTTTGTAGATTTTAGTTACATTTTGATACAGTTAGAATATAATCTGGTGTGTTTTAGTTACATTTGGCATTTATTTACATTTAGAATATCTCATTGTCGTTTTAGTTACATTTTATATATTTTGGTATTTAGATACATTTTGGTATTTAGCTAGATTTAGAATGTACCTTGTAGGTTTGGGTTAAAGTTTAATATTTGGCTATATTTAGGTATTTAGATGCATTTAGAATCAAGCTTTTGTTGGATTTAGTTATATTTTGGGTATTTTGCTACACCTAGAATGTAGCTTTTTGTGAGTTTTAGTTTCATGTTAATATAGTTATATTTTAGTACTTAAATACATTTAGTATTTAGCTATATTTAAAATGTACCTTGTAGGTTTGGGTTAAAGTTTAATATTTGTGTATTTAGATCCATTTAGAATCAAGCTTTTGTTGGATTTAGTTATATTTTTGGTATTTTGCTACACATAGAATGTAGCTTCTTGTGAGTTTTAGTTAAATGTTAATATTTAGTTATATTTTTGTACTTTAAATACATTTAGTATTTAGCTATATTTAGAATCAAGTTTTGTTGGATTGTAGTTATATTTTAGAATCTGGCTTCATGTTGGTTTTAGTTTCATTTCTGATACTTAGTTACATTTGGAATTAATGGAATTTAGCTGGATACAGTTATTATACGCAATACAACAATACATTTTTAGAAAGTATTCATGATACATTCATTGAAATTCATTGCCATTTGTTTTAATAATTTTTTTGTTTTCGTTGAATATTTTGGATGTGTAGGATTTAATGAAAGACCGCAAAAAGCATGATATTGCCTTGTCTGCTTACAAGAAGCGTATATCTGACTTGGAGAATTGGTTGTCAGACATGAAAATTGCACATTCTTCTTCAGGCCTTCCTACTGACCAGCCAGATGCACTTCTGCAGCAAATGCAAGACAACAGTGTGAGTAAAATCCTTTGTCTCTGAACAAATTACTATCAAACCTACATGACAGGATTTGAGGCTTTATACTAAACCAAATGTGGAATCTTTATAGTGAACATTGGACTAAATATATATTCTTTATATTTAACTCTAGGCAAAACATGTGGTAGTAATATTTAACCTAAGCTATGTATGGGATCTTTAAATTTAACATTAGTCAGAAAATGAGATTCTTTTATCTAACTTAGGATAAACGAAAGATCTTTTTATATTTAACATTGAGCTAAATGTTTGAGATCTTTATAGTTAACATTGAACTAAATGTGTTATCTTTATAATTAACATTAAATTAAAAGGGAATTGATTGTAAAAAATATATTCGGCTAATTTTGTGATCTTTTATAGTTAATATTATGCTAAATTTGGGATCTTTATAGTTAATACTGGGCTAAATTTGGGATCTTTATAGTTAATACTAGGCTAAATTTGGAACCTTTATAATTAACATTTAATGAAATGTATGGGGGGGTTTTAATACTGAGCTAAATATAGGATCTTTTATCTAACATTAGCCTAAATGTACCATCTTTAACACTAGTCTAACTGTGATCTTTTTATCTGTAATGTAAGGCTAAATGTATCATCTTTAACACTAGTCTAACTATGATCTTTTTATCTGTAATGTAAGGCTAAATGTATCATCTTTAACACTAGTCTAACTGTGATCTTTTTATCTGTAATGTAAGGCTAAATGTAACACTAGTCTAACTGTGATCTTTTTATCTGTAATGTAAGGCTAAATGTACCATCTTTAACACTAGTCTAACTATGTGATCTTTTTATATATAGCATTAGATTGTGTGTGGTCATTATACTTAACATTAATGGGTGTAGTCGTTATAACAGTTTGCTCTTGGTTATCCAGACCAGCGGAGGGGAGAGGATGATGGATGTATATCCTGTTTTGAGACTGTAGCAAAATAATCATTTTAAATGTCATGATTTAATATATAGTATATGTCCTTTTATTAAGACTACATGAAAATGTCTAAACAGCTATGACCAATTTTAAATGATTCAATATTTAATATCTGTCTTGTTATTAAGACTACATGAAAAATGTCCACACATAGCTAATAATGTACATTATAATGATTCAATATTTAATATCTGTCTTGTTATTAAGACTTCATGAAAATGTCCACACAGCTAGTAATTTACAGGTATAATTATTCAATAATTAGTATGTCTTGTTATTAAGACTACATGAAAATGTCCACACAGCTAGTAATTTACAGGTATAATTATTCAATAATTAGTGTGTCTTGTTATTAAGACTACATGAAAATGTCCACACATAGCTAGAAATGTAATATAGAGGTGTAATGATTTATTTGTATAAAAACTGTGCCAGAAGACATTTAAACTTATGGTGAAAGATGAATATGTTTTTTGTTTTTGTTCTTTTCTATTAGGATTTACAAGCAGAAGTAAATTCACACCTGCAGCAGATTTCAGATCTAGCCATCCAGTGTGACAATCTCTGTGAGTTGGAGTTACCTGGTGATGCTGAAAAATTGCGCAATCACCTGTCAGACCTGCAGATGCAACTGGGACAGCTAAAACTAAACACAATTGAAAAGAGCCGCACTTTACGTGAAACACTGAAAGAGTCAGAAAAAAGACAGCGTGAAATGGATGACTACCAGAGTAATGTGAGGAAATTGCAACAGTGGATGGCAGACACCAAACAACTAACTTTGTCCCATGAGTCAGGATTAACAACCATAAGTTTACCTGATCATAAGCTGCAACAAGTGAGATTTTTTCTTTAAATATGTATAAGATTGCTTTCTTAAAATTTAATTTAGTCAGATGAACAAATCAGTACAGAAATGAATTTTGTAGGAATTATCCATTCAGCGAAAAAGGATATAATACTAATAATAACAAAAGTTCATATAAATATCTAGTTTTAAATAGCTTTCTCACCATCCTGTTGTAAAATGCTTAGTCTGTTAATTTG
The DNA here is from genome assembly GCA_028829895.1 of Sinotaia quadrata. Lineage (NCBI taxonomy): Eukaryota > Metazoa > Mollusca > Gastropoda > Architaenioglossa > Viviparidae > Sinotaia > Sinotaia quadrata. The sequence continues at coordinate 971,693 of CM054177.1, forward strand.
CATTAATTGCATATGCATATCAAGAAAGATAGCTTCTGAAGGACAGAATAGTATCTTGAAGGATTTTCTAATGATTGTTTATTATAAACATTAAATATTTTATATATATAAAATCACTGAATACTTATAATATCTGTTCTCAAGCCAACATTTGATGTTTGAGATATTTAAAGTCCACTTGATAATATATCTCTTCTTCAATCTGATGTTCCAGCACCTGCAAGACCCACAAATATATTAGTCAGTGTTTCATCCAATAACTTTTTTAGAAAATGAATTCCTTAAAGTTGAATATTAAAACAAATGCTATCTTGACTCTTTTAATGTTGAATTGTATAAACAAGTAACTCTTATATTCTAGTATATAGATTTCACACGCACACACGCATACATACATTCATTCATTCATACATAGTTCATCACAGTTATACATAATTTATTTTCCTTCACTCAGATGCTTGTACGTGTTGTCATTGAAGTATTTGCACATGTGTTGTCAGGAGCTAGTTTCAGACCTCAACCAACACAGACAACTAATTCACCAGCTTTCTACTAGTCAGAAGACAGGACTGTCAACAGAAAGCAGACTGAAAACACCTGCAGTGCCAGTTGTTTCTGAAGGGGACTTGTTTAAAGGCTGGGAAACATTGCAGAAAAGTCTTGCTCAGAAAACTGCTGACCTAGAGAGGCTGATACGGTGCAGGAAGTCAGGAGTATGTTAAACAGAATGTTGTGTTTAATATTTACACATTGTCATTGACATTTATTATGTTTGAATTCTGGACATTGTGCATTGACAGTTATTTTGTTTGAATTCTGGACATTGTGCATTGACAGTTATTTTGTTTGAATGTCTGTGCATTGACAGTTATTTTGTTTGAATGTCTGTGTGTTGACATTTATTTTGTTTGAATTCTGGACATTGTGCATTGACAGTTATTTTGTTTGAATGTCTGTGTGTTGACAGTTATTTTGTTTGAATGTCTGTGTGTTGACAGTTATTTTGTTTGAATTCTGGACATTGTGCATTGACAGTTATTTTGTTTGAATGTCTGTGCATTGACAGTTATTTTGTTTGAATGTCTATGTGTTGACAGTTATTTTGTTTGAATGTCTGTGTGTTGACATTTATTATGTTTGAATTCTGGACATTGTGCATTGACAGTTATTTTGTTTGAATGTCTGTGTGTTGACAGTTATTTTGTTTAAATGTCTGGAAGTTATGCATTGACATTTATTTGTTTGAATGTTGTGCATAGACAATTATTTTGTTTGAATTCTGTGCATTGATAATAAATTTGTTTGAATGTCTGGATGTTGTGCATTGACACTTAATTTTTTTGAATATTGTGTAATGATAATTAATTCGTTTTAGTGTCTGAAGATTGTGCATTGACTGTCACTTTGTTTTAATACTGTGCAATGACAATTAATTTGTTTCAGTGTTTGAAGATTGTGCATTGATAGTTAATTTGTGGGAATATTCAGAAAATTGTAAATTGGCATTCACTTTGTTGGATTGTTCAATAAATTATGAGTTGGCACTCATAATGAGTTTGTTTGAAAATTGAGATTTTGATTTGGCAAAGTCAGTTTATTTGATTGTTCAGGAGATTGTGAGTGGATATTCAATTTGAATATTTAAGAGATTGTGAGTAAGGAGTCAGTTTGATTTTCCAGGAGATTGTGAATAAGTAATTAGTTTGGTTGTTCAGGAGATTGTGAATAAGTAATTACTTTGGTTGTTCAGGAGATTGTGAATAAGTAATTAGTTTGGTTGTTCAGGAGATTGTGAATAAGTAATTAGTTTGGTTGTTCAGGAGATTGTGAGTAAGGAGTCTGTTTGATTGTTCAAGAGATTGTGTCCACATTTAATTTGTTTATATTTTTAGGAGTCTATGAGTGGGCAGTCTGGAAGTGTTGGTGACACATCTCAGCAGTTGGAGGAGGTGCAGGCTTTGGTGACACAACTCACTCAGTGCTGGCAGCAATTGCAGGTGCAAGTGGAAGATAAACAGGTAAACAATGAGTTACTAAGTAATGATTGTTTAAGTAATCATTAGTAAAATTATTTATAAAATAATTTACAGGTAGACATCTTGTTATCAAGAATACACAAGTGAAATTAATTATAAAATCATATGTAATATTAATTATAAATAATACACAAATGATTTGTTTTGTTCAATATTGATGAAACTGTTTAATGGGGATCTGGGTGTCACAAAGTCGAGGCACTAGCCTCACAGGCAAATTATCTAGGTTCAAACCCCATCTCACCAATGTTAGTAAGAGGGTTTTTTTTGTTTTTTTTAACCAAAACACCCAATCCCTGACCAAGCATTGTGGTGCTGCACCCCAGTTGTGAAGCAATTAAGAACTTGTAATTAATATGAAATGCTAATTTTAAAAAAATATACATTTATTTTTTTTTTTTTAAATTGCTGTTTGCTTTTAAAAGTGGAGTACTGATGAATTTAAATGTGTTAATTCTTTCATGGGAGTTATAGATTATATTGCTTAGTGGTTTTGTTTTTTTTTTGGTTTGGTTTCAAGAAATCATTCAAACTTTTTATCAATGTATATGTAGAATTTTGGATCTTATTTAATATTTCACTAGAAACATTTAAAGATTATATTAATATTTGTAGTATTTGTTATCATAGTTATCTTTTCACTTGAGGCATTCAAATGTTTTATTGACATCTATAGAATTTTTAATGTTGTTTATAATTTCACTAGAAACAGTCATTTTTTTTTTTATTAATGTCTGTCAAATTTTGAATCATATTTATCACTTCACTGGAGGCATTCAAAGGTTTTATTCATATCTGTAGAATTTATAATCTTACTTATCATTTCACTAAAAGAATCCAGAGGTTTGATGCATGTCTATAGAATTTTTAAAATTACTTTTCAGATGCGTTTGGACTCAGCTCTTGCATTCCAGCAACAGATGCAATCAGCACTTTCTGCTATGTCAGCTTGGCTGGATCTAGCTGAACACATTATCCTGACACCACCATCAGGGCTACAGTCTGAGCATGACCAGATTCGGTTAAATGAGGTCATACATGTTTATAAACTATAGGGGACTAAATAAAATTTGTATAGATGATAAATTTATATTAATAATAGAGAGTTAAAAAAAATCAAGGTGATAGGTCTGTACAGAAAAAGTGAGGTCATTTGATGGTGACTTTGTGAAGTTAGGATTAGGGTTATAGATAAGTAAATGAGCTTAGTATGGAGAAAAAATGGCGGATGTAGAATATAATTAAAATATCTGTATCTGAACAGGTTGAACAATGGCAGCATAAGTACATGGTAAACATCACATCACCGTGGGATCAAAATAGCTTAATGAATACAGTAGAATACTGAACACGATATAAATAGCTTAATGAATACAGTAGAATACTGAACACAATATAAATAGCTTAATGAATACAGTAGAATACTGAACATGATATAAATAAAAGAGCTGGATAAGAATAGGGTAAAATGGCTTCATTAGTAGAACTAAAAATAAAATAAAACATATTATAAACAAGATTAAAATAGCTACCTCAAAACTAGTACAAATGGCTTCATCATTAAAGAGTAAAAATGTCTGAATCAATATTTTGCACAAGCAAAAAATTGGCTTCATCATTATGATTACAAAAATGATTGATGTGAAGGGGATAAAATTGGCTGGATCAGAATATGGCAAATGAAGTTAAAATCAGAATGGGGTAAAAATGGTCATGTCAGAACAATGTAAATATGTTTAGATCAGAATGGGGTAAAAATTATCATGTCAGAACCATATAAACATGTCTAGATCAGAATGGGGTAAAAACGGTCATGTCAGAACAATTTAAACATGTCTAGATCAGAATGGGGTAAAAATGGCCATTCCAGAAAGCTAAACATATGTGTCTCAAAATTGGGTTAAATATCCCTTGTGTCAAAAAAAAGGTAAATGTATTTGAATCAGAATATGATAAAAAAAAAAAATGGTCACATCAGAACAAAGTAAATGTGTCTCGAGCAGAATGAAGCAAATAACAATATCTCCAAAGCAAATGTTGCACATTTTAGTTTCTATTTCAGGATACTCTTAAGAGTCTAGCTCATTACTTCTTATCTAATTGCTCAAGTTTAACTAATTATTCATGGAATAACATCAGCTATGAGTTTTTTCTTAGAACTGATTTATTATTTTAACATCACAGTCCTTGCAAAGAGAACTGCGTTCACTGCAGAGTGAAATCATGACCTTGAGCAGTCAAGCCCAGGACCTTGTTTCAAGGGCAAATGTCCAAAGTCATGGGCTGATTCATGAATCGCTCACCAACCTCAATCAACGCGTGGCCATCTTAGAAAATCAGGCTGTTAACCGAGGTGAGGAATTACGGCAGTCTCAACTTCAGTGGCAGCAGTACCATGATGATGTGCGATCCTTACGGGCCATGATGCAAGAATTACAAACCTCTGCCCTCATGCCACTACCTGCAGCCAGCACAAAAGTAGATTCTCTTCTCTCCAGCCTGCATGTGAGTGGATTCTTCCTAATTAAGATTTTAGCTAGGATGTGAAACATAAAAGTTACTTTGCATTGATTGACATTGCTAGAAAAGTATCTCCTACTTATGCATTGCATTCATTGATATTAGTATATAATGTATGCTACCCCAGTTACTTAATATGTATTGCATTTATTGATTTACTTCTAGTCTATGTCTCCTGAATTGTAGGATATTTGGAGTGACTGGCAATTGTTTGATGAATTCTAATTATTGATCTTGTCCTAATCCATTCCCAAGTGCTGGTGCTGATATAAGCAAATGAGTAATTTAATATGATGTTTATCTAGGAAGTATTATTAATATTTGGTGGCCTGTCATCCCACACACATTTAAAACAATATAAAGACTATTACATTTACTATTACATTAGAATTGCAATATTATGTTATGCCAGAATACACTTTGCATATGGAAATACTAGATGAATTAACAGTTAAGAACAATATTGAATATATTACAAGAATAAAAATATCTTTTCTCAATCACAAGTTTTCTATTCAGTATAATTATTCTGAACATGCTTGTTCACATTCTCACATAAAGTATTAACAATTCTTTGCCGTGTTACTTCAAGTGTACTCAGTAGTCCTTATAACTGACCACAAGTGTTCATTTGTAAAATTAATTATGCACTTAACTGTTGTGCTACTTAAGTTCAAGTCAAAATGTTCATAGTTTAATGTGTACTCAACTGCTGGAAATCTGCTGCAGTAAAGTACTGGTCAGTTTTCTCCCTCCAGGTTGGACTTTGCACTGATCAAACCAGTACATTGAGAGAGCAGTTTCTCATATGCTGCCAGTTCATATACTCAACTTTGTTTGAAATTACAAAATCATACATAAACCCATTTCCTTATTAGAATCAATTCCAACATAAACCAACAGGAATATTGATAGACTGAACGTGGAGACCAGTGTAATGGGATTATGATTGAAAGTGAAAACTAATTTTAATGGGATTATTATTGAAAGTGAAGACCACTGTAATGAGATTATTATTGAAAGTGGTGGCCAGTGTAATGGGATTATTATTGAAAGTGGAGATCAGTGTAATGGGATTATTATTGAAAGTGAAGACCAGTGTAATGGGATTATTATTGAAAGTGGAGATCAGTGTAATGGGATTATTACTGAAAGTGAAGGCCAGTTTAATTGGATTATTACTGAAAGTGGAGACCAGATGACATAGTGTGAAGTAGATATGTAGTGTAGTGTAGATATGTAGTGTGAAGTAGATAAGTAGTGTGATGTAGATATGTAGTGTGAAGTAGATATGTAGTGTGAAGTAGATAAGTAGTGTGAAGTAGATATGTAGTGCGAAGTAGTGTGAAGTAGATATGTAGTTTGATGTAGATATGTAGTGTAAAGTAGATAAATAGTGTGAAGTAGATATGTAGTGCAGTGTAGATAGTATTGTAAAGTAGATAAGTAGTGTGAAGTAGATATGTAGTGATGATGTAGTGCAGTGTAGATATGTAGTGCTGTACTGCAAGCAGATACTAGAGTCTTGAAAGTAGAGATCAGCTTATTGAAAGTAGAAATTAGTTGAAGAAGTATAAATGCCAAATTAATTATTTTAGCCTAATGCCTGAGTTTAATTCTTCAACATATATTATTTTGAAAGCAGCAAACCTGATTGAACTCATCAGACTGTATAGACGTGTTTCTCTTACTCTCATCCTGAATAATGTAAAGAGAGCTTTCAGAGGGTGGTAGTTGAACCAGCTGATATGTTGCATGGGTGGTTTCTAGAAAAATGTCAAATGGATTATTAAGTGCAGAAATAAATTATTTATTATCTAAGCAAATGGCAGTAGACATATTTCTTCAGACTGTCATTGTGTATTACTAATGATATGACGTCTAGTGATAATATTCATATTTTTCATAGTGTATTATTAATGATTTTAGTTTTATTGATAATGACCTTATTTCTTCATATTTCCAAGTGTATGGATAGTGGTTTGACTTCTGTTGATGGTGGAGTATTTGTGACAACAGTAATAGTAATATTCAGGCAACATTCAAACCATAACTGAAAATTAAATGTTTTTGGTTGAATTTTCAATTAAATATACATAATATTTGTTGTGAATATACAGAAAATAGAGACTGGGTTAAAGAAGTGTGAGAATCGGCTTGATGAATTGAAGTCACGAGAAAAAGAATTGTCTGCTCAGCACCCTCGTGGTATGATGTCATCTGAGCTCAGCACACTTCAAAACTGCTACATGGAACTTCAGAGAAAGGTAACAGTTTTAATTTTAAAACTGCAGTCACTCTTTGAATTTAAATGAAATAATAATTCATCAGATTTCTTTCTTTCATTTCTTTAAACTTAATTTGGTGAGCAGTCTAAGGTCAAAGCAGTTGAATTAAAAGAAGATAGTTTCAATTCAAAACATCCCTGAGAGGGTTTTGAACTTCTAACTTACACACTCTGCTAGTACATAGGTCTTTTAGTCACCCAGTTCCTAAGAATGATATCATTATGTACATATTTACACATTTAAGAAATGTTTGCAAACAAAATAAAAATCCACGAATGAGATTTTAAGATGTAAGTTATTTGAATAAATCCAAAGATTTTAAATATTTATATCCATAAATGTAGTTTTGGGCCTAAATGATCTGGGTTGTGTTGCATGCAATCTGTTCCATTTCACTGCATGCAATCTGTTCCATTTCACTGCATTCAGTCTGATCTATTTCACTGCATTCAGTCAGATCTATTTCACTGCATTCAGTCCGATCTGTTTCACCTTGTTCATACTGATCTGTTTCATAGCATTCATAGTGATCTGTTTCACTGTTTCATATTGGTCTGTTTCACTGCATTCAATCTGATCTATTTTACTGTGTTCATACTGATCTATTTTATTGTGTTCATACTGATCTGTTCCTCTGCATTTGGTCTGATCTATTTTATTACATTCATATTGATCTGTTTCACTAGGTTGCTGAGCACAAGGCTGGAATAGAGCAGTCTGTCTCAATGCAACAGCACTATGAAAAAATGCTGACAGACTATGCTGAATTTTTGGATACTGCAGAGGGTAAATTGCAAACAGAATCCATATCAGCTCGAGATTTACCACACTTAAAGCAACAGTTAAATGCCCACAAGGTAAGTAAAATGCCACCATTACATTGGAACATTGCTATAATGCACCCCATGATAATGCAAATTCATATATAACACGGTCATAGCATGGCTCCAAAATTTCATATATTCATTTGCACATATTGCAAAACCCCACATTAATGCGATCCGATTTTGTGGACCCCAATTATCACATTATAGTGAGGTTTCACTGTATATTTGAAAGTTAGGTGAAGTGCCCACATGGAAAGTAAAATACCCACAATGTACTTATCCACACAATAGGTGAAGTGCCCATACAGCAGAGTAAAATGCCTTATTACACATAGTTCATTGGATGTCTGTATACAACAGTATGTTTATATATTTTACTGTATGAATGATTGTCTACAGTTTATTAAATTTGTATTTAATAATGTTTAAATGGCTGTCTACAGGAGTTTTACAGATTTTTTTAGTATACAAAAATAATGTTTAAATGGCTGTCAACAGGAGTTTTACAGATTTTTTTAGTATACAAAAATAATGTTTAAATGGCTGTCTACAGGAGTTTTACAGATTTTTTTAGTATACAAAAATGTTGAAATGGCTGTCTACAGGAGATTTTTTTAGTATACAAAAATAATGTTTAAATGGCTGTCTATAGTAGTCTTACTGTGAATTGGAGACATACAGAATTTTTAAATGGCTTCTACAGTACTTGTTTATTGACATGGAGATGTACAAATTACTGTTTAAATGGCTGTCTATAGGACTTTTTTTTAGTGATTTAAATGGCTATCTACAGAACTTTTTCAATGATTTAAATGGCTAGCTACAGGATTTTTTCAATGATTTAAATGGTTATCTACAGGATTTTTTCAATGATTTAAATGGCTATCTACAGGATTTTTTCCCATTGATTTAAATGGCTATCTACAGGATTTTTTAATTGATTTAAATGGCTATCTACAGGACTTTTCAATGATTTAAATGGCTGTCTACAGGATTTTTCAATGATTTAAATGGCTATCTACAGGATTTTTCAATGATTTAAATGGCTGTCTACAGGATTTTTTCAATGATTTAAATGGCTGTCTACAGGACTTTTTCAATGATTTGGAGGTGCATAAAGCAATGCTGGACTCACTCATGGCTCAGTGTGATACAGACGTTCAGGAAGATCACAGCATGCAGCATACGCGTCTTAGTAATCTGACCCATGTCCTTGCTGACAAGGCCAGTCTCCATGGTCAACGACTGGAACGTCTTGTGCGACAGTGGAGTGATTTGGACAGCAAGCTACAGAATTTACAACATTTTCTCAGAAAGGTAAGAATAAATAGTTTGGAAGTATAGTTTATTAAATAAAGCGTACAATAAAATACTTTCAAATGTGTTCTTGAAAAGTTTTTCTTCATGGCAAGAGTATTGGTATTATTTAAGTTTTTATTTAAAAGTTAAGTCGACTTATTCATTTAAACAAGATTTAACAAGTACAGTAAATTCTAATATACATAATTTCTTATAATATTATTGTTTATAAAGAAATACAATCTCCTTTCATTATTCTTTTAATTGACTAATTTTAAAGAAATTGTACTATTTAAAAAAATAATAATGTGATGGTTTGTTTAGATTGAAGAGGACATTCCTAAACCCATTGCTAGTGGCGACTCATTGTCCACTATTCAGAGCAAACTGGCCAAGTTTAAACGACTACAGGGACAGTTGGCTGATGAAAGACCTACTGTTTTCCAAGTTAGTCCTAAATATGTGCAGTTCTTAATACAGACAAATATTAGTTATATACCCATAAAGTTTGTAAATTATATGCAGTTTTGTCTTTGATAAACCCCTAAACTTTCATATGCATAGAAATCTGCCAAGTTAATGCAGTCTTGTATCAGTTATAAGTCCTTAAACTTTTACATCATGAAATTCTCAGTAGTTTGAAAATTGATATAAACTTTAATAAGTATAAATAATAACATAATTACTATGCATGTAATTAGACTTTGTTAGAGTTGAATAGTTAATAATGAAAATAATGAAACCTTACTTTCTACACAGGCAATTAGTCAATGTTTCTATTGAATAGTAATAATGTATAAAATAATGAAACCTTACTTTCTACACAGGCAATTAGTCAATATTTCTATTGATTAGTAATAATCTGAGAGAATTTCAGAGTTCAAAGAGAAAAAATCACAATTTTTTTTTCACAAAGGAGATAAACAATGAATGAAGCTCTCAGTGCCAGTCAGTTTAAAAGCTTGAGTTTTGAGTTTCCTTTGATTATTAGTTTAGGCAACCCTGGTCTTGTTGAATTCTATTATTTTTTTAAAAATCATGTTGATGTACATTTACATTGTTTTTCATTAAAATTATTAAAACAAAACTTAAATTTTAAAAGGAAAATATGGTGGATGAAAATAATGAAAAACATACAAATTATATGTAAACATCTACAGTTGACAGCTATTATCTACAAAAGATTGAAAAGCAATTTAATTAATATCTAAAATAAAAATACAAATACAAATTAAAAAAATAAAATATCTAAAATAACATTGAAATGTGTTATGACTGTATTTGAATGTTCAAAAATAAATTGATGAAAATTGTTGCAGGCTGTAGACAAAGGCAAACAGATTTTACACAGTGTTTCCTGCTCATCACTGGAGACCACAGTCACAGAGCTAGCTGATAAATGGGTGGAGCTTAACACACACTTGGTCCAAGAGCTTAAAAAGTATGCAACTTAAGTATGACCTTTTCTTAGGACAGTATAAACTACTTTCTTTATGTTATTTTTTTCTTTATCAGTGCTAGAATATCCTATGGTATATTGATGTATATTTCTCTAGATAAATTATGCAAACTTCACTTTGTGCTGACTATATTTTCATGAAACACAGATCTTATTTTACACTACCTTGTATTTCTCTTGACAGCATAGATCTTATTTTACACTACCTTATATTTCTCTTGACAACACAGATCTTATTTTACACTACCTTGTATTTCTCTTGACAGCATAGATCTTATTTTACACTACTTTATATTTCTCATGACAAAAAGATCTTATTTTATGCTACCTTATATTTCTCTTGACAGCATAGATCTTATTTTACTCTACTTTATATTTCTCATGCCAGAAAGATCTTATTTTACACTACCTTATATTTATCATGACAATACAGATCTTATTTTACACTAACTTATATTTCTCATGACAACATAGATCTTATGCTACCTTATATATCTCATGACAACACAGATCTTATTTTACACTGCCTTATATTTCTCATGACAACACAGATCTTATTTTACACTACCTTATAATTCTCTTGACAAGACAGATCATTTTACACTAGCTTATATTTCTCTTGACAACACAGATCTTATTTTATGCTAGCTTATAATTCTCTTGACAAGACAGATCTTATTTTACACTAGCTTATATTTCTCAGAGCAACAATCTATTTTATGCCGGATGTATATTTCTCAGGACAACACAGAAATTTATTTAACACTGGATGTATGTTTCTCAGGACCACACAGAAATCTACTGTACACTGTCCAATGCCTTGTTTTATTGCACGTATATTGAACCACACTACATTCTGTGAATTGTATTGCATTGTATCGTGCCTTATTATATATATATAACCAATCACTCTGCAAATGTTAGCTATATTATTACAGTTCACCTGAAGTTTTATTGCAGTCTATTAACTTTCTGTAAATTCTCTTATTAGATATGTATTTTTTTCACTTTCTCACATCTCATTATCAAAATTAATCCCATGCCTTGGAGAGTTTTCAAACATTTGACTCCACAATAAAATGTCATTGAATATGAAGTCTTACTTTTCACTTGTTGTATTTCATCCACTTATTCCACATTCAAAGGGTTAATGACTTTACACTTGCTCTTATTTCAAACACTTATTCCACTCTCAAAGGGTTAATGACTTACTTGAAACTGGTTGTATTTCAAAGGACTGAAACAATTGGTGAGCAACTTCAGACCTTTGAGGCAGAGGCCATGGTGTTGAAGACGTGGATGGCAACAGCAAGTATGAAGTTGGAAGGCCTGAAGCAATTGAGTGAAGATGACTTGCATAACATTGGCAACATCCGAACTAAAGTGGAAAATGTCTTGGTCAGTTTATTTTGGGTTTACTTTGTGTGTGTTTGTTTGTCTTATTCTGTCTGTTTGCATGCTCATCCTTGTAAGGCTTTGTGTCTGTTTGCATGTTCAATTCATGGAAGGCTATGTATCTGTCTGTTTGTCTTATTCTGTCTGTTTGCAAGTTCAGTTCATGTAAGGCTTTGTGTCTGTTTGTCTTATTCTGTCTGTTTGCATTCTGTCTGTTTCCTTGTAAGGCTTTGTGTCTATTTGCCTTTCATATTATGTTAGCAGTCTCAGTTCCTAAAAGGTTTACTTTGTGTCTGTTTATCTGTCATATTCTGTTAGCAGTTTTAGTTCCTAAAAGGTTTACCTTGTGTCTGTTTATCTGTCATATTCTGTTAGCAGTTTTAGTTCCTAAAAGGTTTACCTTGTGTCTGTTTATCTGTCATATTCTGTTAGCAGTTTTAGTTCCTACAAGGCTTATTTTGTATCTTGGATTTTATCTGACATTGTCTGTCTGTCTACTTAATCATTTCTCAGTTTGACCAATGCTTACTCATGTTACAACTTTATCACTCTCTATTTGACCTCTGTTCTCTCATCTTACACAATTATCCTTTAGTTTGACCACTGTTCACTCAACTTATACATTTATTCTTCATTAGTTTGGCCAATGTTCACAAATTTCATGACTCCACCATTCTTTAAATCCACTCCTTAACTCACCTATCCTAACTATTGCTAACACTTATAACAACTTCTTTTTCCTTTGATTTGACCTTCACTTATCTTATTACTTCTTTGTCCTTTACTTAACAATTGATTAGTTTATTACTTCTTTGTCCTTTACTTAACAATTGATTAGCTTATTACTTCTTTGTCCTTTACCAAATGATTATCTTATTACTTCTTTGTCCGTCACTTAACAAATGATTATCTTATTACTTCTTTGTCCTTTACTTAACAATTGATTAACTTATTGCTTCTTTGTCCTTTACCAAATGATTATCTTATTATCTCATCAGCCTTCACTTTGATCAATGATTATCTTATTACTTCTTTGTTCTTCACTTAACAATTATCTTATTACTTCTTTGTCCTTCACTTTGATCAATGATTATCTTCTACTGAAAATATTTATTTTAAACCAAAACAGGAATTCCGTAAAGAAGTCCAGACTCAGTTGCCATTAAAAGAAAAAGTTTTGTCTGTTGGCCAACGCTTGACAACAAATCAAAGCTACGACACTCGTGGACTGGATGCTCGACTGGCAGCCATTGAAGAGGAGTGGGCTGAGTTACAGCTCGCCATTGCCATGACAGAACAAACCCTTCACCAGGCTCAGATGGAGCTGATGCCATCTCGCCAGGCACTACATGAATTGCAGGACTGGATGAAAGAAATGGAAAGCGCTCTACAAACAGACGCAGAAAGCCACATCAAGTCCATTGCTGACATAGAGGTCATGCTTAAAAAGTACAAGGTGTGTCTGGCAGTATGCTTTCAAACAGATCTATTTTGTCAGACTTCAAAGTGTTCCATCTTATGAGTAATTATTCATTATCAGGATTTTAAAGTGTCCCATATTATGAGTAATTATTCATTATCAGGATTTAAAGCGTCCCATATTATGAGTAATTATTCATTATCAGGACTTTAAAGTGTCCCATATTATGAGTAATTATTCATTATCAGGACTTTAAAGTGTCCCATATTATGAGTAACTATTCATTATCAGGACTTTAAAGTGTCCCATATTATGAGTAATACTCCATTATGAAGATTTCAAAGTGCCCCATCTTACAAGTAATATTTCATTATGTCTTAAAGCACATCACAATCCCATCATTAGAATAGCTAATGATGGGATTAGCTATACAGTACTAGATTCAAGTCTTTATTATGCAGTTAATGTTTACTATCAAAGCCTTGAAATTTCTCCAAACACTTGTATTGTGTGATATTTTTATTATATAGTAGTTATGTTTTAAAAGTTAAGGCAAATATTTAATTGGTGTCTTTTGTATAACTAAAACACATATTTATTTCGTTGCTGTCTTTTGTAAAGCTATAGTGTATGTTTATTTCATTGCTGTCTGTTTTAAAGCTATAGTGTATGTTTATTTCATTGCTGTCTGTTTTAAAGCTATAGAACTTTTATATTGTTGATGTCTATTTTAAAGCAATAGAACTTTTATATTGTTGATGTCTAGCTATGTATATGTTTATTTCATTGCTGTCTATTTTAAAGCTATAGAACATGTTTATTTTGTTGCTATCTGTTTTTAAAGCTTTAGACATTTTAATTTCATTGCAACTATTTTTAAAGCTATTGTAAACCTTTAGCTGTACACAGTACTTTTACAAGATTTTGAGTTATAAACACATTTAGATTTACACAACAATTTTACAAGATTTTCAGTTATAAACACATTTAGATTTACACAGCACTTTTACAAGATTTTCAGTTATAAACACATTTAGATTTACACAGCACTTTTACAAGATTTTCAGTTATAAACACATTTAGATTTACACAGCACTTTTACAAGATTTTCAGTTATAAACACATTTAGCTGTACACAGTACTAATACTAGATTTGTATCTACAAAAACATTTAGCAATTTCTGTCTACATTTTCATCTACCACAAAGACTTATCTCATATTTCAGAGTATAACATTTTCATCTACCACAAAGGCTTATCTTGTATTTCAGAGTACAACATTTTCAATTATGACAAGTATTTATGTTTTTTGAGGGCTACATCATTTTCATCTATGACAAGTGTTTATGGTTTTTCAGGGCTACAAGATTGAAGTAGCCAGTAAGCAACTAACCATGGATTTTGTTAACCAGTCTGTGCTACAACCAGGCCCACAAGAAATAGATGTTCCTCATGAGAAGCTAGAGTTTGCTGAAAAACTTTCAGAACTAAATCAGCACTGGGTAAAAGTAAGTTGTTAAAGTATCCATAAGTCAGAATTCTTTTAGAAAGGACTTTGCTCTTTTAATACTTTTTACATAACACTATCATTGTTAAGTGTTGTCTTCTGGTCTTCTGTCGCATCATTTAGTTAGGTGATCATTTGCATGTGGTAGTGGTGGTAGTGATTTTCATTCAACAGTTGGATGCATGCATATTTTTAATTTAAATTGCCATATTTTTTTTAATTAAAAAAAATTAAAATGGGTAGTAGAGTTTTGTCATCATCATTGTTGTTGATATATTTTACTTAAAACTTTTGTTAATTTTTTGTTTGTTTCAGGTTTCTGGTGACATAAAACTTTTGTTAATTTTTTGTTTGTTTCAGGTTTCTGGTGACATAAAACTTTTCTTAAATTGTTTTTGTTTCAGGTTTCTGGTGACATAAAACTTTTGTTAAATTGTTTTTGTTTCAGGTTTCTGGTGACATAAAACTTTTGTGAAATTGTTTTTGTTTCAGGTTTCTGATGACATAAAACTTTTGTGAAATTGTTTTTGTTTCAGGTTTCTGATGACATAAAACTTTTGTGAAATTGTTTTTGTTTCAGGTTTCTGGCGACATAAACGAGAGGTTGAGGTCTTTGGAACAGTTGGCTGGACGGTGGTTTGAGTATGATACAGCTTTGGGACAGCTGCAGACATGGCTTCGACAGCAAGAAGACAAGATTAAACGCTATCGACTCATTGGCCATGAGGTCGGAGTGAAGCAGACACTAAAAGATTGTAAGGTCAGTTGATGGCTTTGTACATTTGAAAGGTTAGAGTTCAAAAAAAGAAGCATTATTATAAGCTGTACTATGTTCTTTTATGCCAAGGCTTGGATGAATAACAATAGAGGGCTTCAAACTGGAACTGCTGTTCACACCTTTATGTTAATAAGTTCTAAAATGACCTTCATGAGAGATATTAAAGATTATAGATTAAAGAGCTTTGAATTGGAACTGATTTTTACGTTTGACAGTAGAAAGCTTAGGTTTGTAAACTGTTCTTCACACCCTAACAATAATAAGTTCTATGGCTTTGATGCATAATAGAAGACATCCATCTGGAATTGTTTTGCATACCTTAGCATTAATAAGTTTAAAATAGTTGTGCATACTGTACATTTCTTTATTTCAAACTCTTTATTGCCTTTGAAAGTTCACCCTTTAGTAAGCAATAATTAAGATTGTATGGCCTATTTATGAGTTCACCCTTTAGTAAGCAATAAGCAAGTTTGTATGGCCTATTTATGAGTTCACCCTTTAGTTAGCAATAAGTAAGTTTGTATGGCCTATTTATGAGTTCACACTGTAAGCAATAAGTAAGTTTGTATGGCCTATTTATGAGCATTTAAATTTGCATTAGCAAACATTTTTTGTATTGTTAGGATGACTGTTTGCTCTAAAGAAAGATTAGTCATGTAAGTGACAGTCTGTAAAATTGCAAGTAAATTTATTTAGAGAATTATTTTATTTCATATTTCACCTTTGAATCACATAAGGCTATGCAAGAACAACTTCAGGCTCGAAAAGACGACGTGGAACTTGTTAAAATGTTTGGCCAGAGCCTGATAGATTTGAGTCGAGAGTCTCCAGGGTGCCAACACAGTGTGAAGGAGTCACTGGAATTGCTTTCAAGACAATGGGACCACTTACAGCAACAGACGATACAGCTAGAGAGCTTGTTAACAGACATGCTGGGTCAATGGGCTCGTTATCATGCTGACCTTCACAGCCTGGGCCAGGTGCTTGCCCAGACAGAATACACTCTCAACAGATACACTTTGGTTGGTGCAGACATGCCCACTCTCACAAGTCAAGTAGACAAACTCCGGGTAAATTGATTTTTCTTTTCACATTGATCAAATTTTTCTTACAAAACTAATTGTTTAATCAAGTACCAGCTTGTGTTCTCATTGGTTAGAGAGATCTTGTTAGCTGTTACCCTCTGACCTTACATGTTACCTGTTGCCCTCTGACAGTGCAACATTAATGATGTTCTAAGCATGTGACATTTGTGAGATTGTGCAAATCATGTCTTATCCACAGAGATCACAAGAACACACTGGCAACATAATGTGTACCACACACTTAAACACATATTATTTGCATGCACATATATATATATATATATATATATATATATATATATATATATGTATATCATTATCAAGGCATTAGTTGAGATATGAAAACCATGCTATCTCTTCTTCACATACTGAAATGCACTGCATGCATTTGTAACAATCTAGTCATTTATGAGTCTTTGTGAATGCAACACTTACAGGAAGCTTTTATTTTTGTGATTATTTAGAGATAATGACAATAATACATGAGTATCAGTGATGTATTTGTGATTATCTAGAGATAATGACAATAATACATGGGTATCAGTGATGTATTTGTGATTATCTAGAGATAATGACAATAATACATGGGTATCAGTGATGTATTTGTGATTATCTAGAGATAATGACAGATAGTAAACCAATACACTAAAACATTTACCTCTGTGTATTACAACATTTATCTAAGAGTACTTAAATACGTATAAGCTATTTTACAAAATTAGTGATAACTTGATGTTTTAATAAAGGTTTACATATACAGTTTGACAACAGTATGCATAAGACATGCAGAAAAACTGGTAACACCATGATGTAATTTCCTTTCTGAACAATTTCCAAACATATTTTGCAATTGTGTCCAGAGTTTAGAGTCAGAGCTAAAGCAGCATGGCAGTCATCTTGAATCTTTTGGAACTCTGGCAGCACAACTCCTGCAGGTGTGTGAGCCACCGGTGCAAAAGGAAGTACAAGCTACAGTGTCAGATCTCAAGACTCGCTGGCGTCGACTGTCTGCAGACTTGTCCACACGACGTGCAGAGTTTGAGCGCTGCCTGGCTAAATGGCGTGAATATGAACAAGAATACAGCAAACTGAACACTTGGCTGCAGCAGAAAGAGCAATACTGTAACAGTCTGGTGGCCATGCGAGAAGATGTGGATGCCAGAGAAGAATGTCTGGGAAAAAGCGAGGTTGGTATATGAGAACTGAATGCTAATATGACTTACAGCATGTATATGTTATTGTAAAACTCTTTCTAAAATTGCTCCATAATGGTTTCTTCCTTAAGCTAATGCAATGGAAATAGAATAGGACAGAAAGACATTTGAAGGTTGTTGTCTTATACAATAAAATAAAATACAAAGACATTTGATGGTTGTTTCTGTATTGTATGAATAAAAAAAATCACAAGATCCAGATTTACAATTTAAAAGTAATGGACACCATAATTTGCAGTCCCTTCAACAAGAACTGGACAAGGTTCAAGCACAACTGTCTGACTTGTATCGGCTGAGTGATGAGCTGACAAGAAACATGGGAACATCCACCATCAGACTTCTAACATCACGTCAGACGGCCTTAGAGCAACGACTTTTGGGACTAAGACAACTCCTTGCCCAGCACATCCAGATACTCCAGGATGACTTTTCCCAGGTCGTCCGTTTCCGCGAAGCTTTTGCCATAGTTACTGAGTTTCTTGAGCATGCCCAGTCTGTGCTTTTACCAGAAGACCCAAACAAATCAGCTGAACAGTATGTATTGAAAAGACGCTTGGACCAACTCAAGCAATTGTCAGGACAGTTTCAGGTAAAAATTGTCTAGTCTTCCATGTCTAATCACAGTAAAACTTCTTTTATGATTCTAATTTTAAATTTCTAATCACAAGTAAAATGTTATTCTAATTTTAAATTTCTAATCACAAGTAAAATGTTATTCTAATTTTAAATTTCTAATCACAAGTAAAATGTTATTCTCATTTTAAATTTCTAATCACAAGTAAAATGTTATTCTAATTTTAAATTTCTAATCACAAGTAAAATGTTATTCTAATTTTAAATTTCTAATCACAAGTAAAATGTTATTCTAATTTTAAATTTCTAATCACAAGTAAAATGTTATTCTAATTTTAAATTTTTAATCACAAGTAAAATGTTATTCTAATTTTAAATTTCTAATCACAAGTAAAATGTTATTCTAATTTTAAATTTCTAATCACAAGTAAAATGTTATTCTAATTTTAAATTTCTAATCACAAGTAAAATGTTATTCTAATTTTAAATTTCTAATCACAAGTAAAATGTTATTCTAATTTTAAATTTTTAATCACAAGTAAAATGTTATTCTAATTTTAAATTTCTAATCACAAGTAAAATGTTATTCTAATTTTAAATTTCTAATCACAAGTAAAATGTTATTCTAATTTTAAATTTCTAATCACAAGTAAAATGTTATTCTAATTTTAAATTTTTAATCACAAGTAAAATGTTATTCTAATTTTAAATTTCTAATCACAAGTAAAATGTTATTCTAATTTTAAATTTTTAATCACAAGTAAAATGTTATTCTAATTTTAAATTTTTAATCACAGGAAAGATTTACTTTTGATCTTAAATTCTAAAGTCAGATAAAACTTGTTTTTATTCTTAAATTTCTAATCACAGGTAAGACATGTTTATAATTTTAAATTTCTAATCACACATAAAATTTGCTCTCAATCTTAAATTAAAATTTTTGTGAATGTTTTGAAATTTAACTAATATAGAGACTGTGTATTTTTTGTGAAAGCTGGTCAGTTTCTTGCTTAGGAAAATTACTCTATAAGAATTCGCCTAAATTTAAGACTGTTGTTATTAGGCATAGCATTAAAGTATGGACACAAGAACAAGAAAGTACAAAGCATAGACATAAGCACAGGAAAGTACCAAGCATATACCTAAGGACAGGAAAGTACCAAGCATAGACATAAGGACAGGAAAGTACCAAGCATACACCTAAGGACAGTCATATTAGTGCAAAACAAAGATGAATTATTGAATCCAGTCAGAGATAGACAAAATATGAATTTATTTCCTCTATGCAACTGAAATAAATTTTAATGCACTAACTGGGTCCCAAGTGCTTGGGGAATGCATTATCATCTGCACTTTTCAAGCTGACTGAATACCCTGATCAGGAAGTCTATTTTGTTGCCAGAAAAATGGATTCATCCAGGAGCCACTGCAAAGGGAAATTATTTCAAAAGAATCCCCTGACACCGCACACATTTCACTGAACCTGGCAACTAGAAAAGTGGTTTTAAATGGCACAACTTGAAGCTCTTTAATTCTTCAGGCGAATTGCATGCCACTGTTCAATTACTGAACAATGACCTTTACACTGTTGACTTATCCATGAGATCCATGCATGTGATTAAAAAAATATTGTGATTAGAAATTTAAGAGCAAAATATTTTATGTGATTAGAAATTAAAAATTATAACCAGTTTTGGCTGGTCTCGTTCTTGTCAATCTTTTATCATTGGATAATAAAAACTACTCATCCACCTAAAACCAGTTTAGATTACATCAACAAATCTAGCACATTCTTTACCTGAGTTGTTTACTTCCATCTTTGACAATTAAAAATTTCAGCATAAGCAGTGCCCAATGTTAGGTTACTTTGACATTTAACAATTTATATAACAATTAAGTTTAGAAGTAGGGATAAGCAAATTTACTCTGCCACAAATAGCAAGCAATACACAAACGGATAGAAACTGATGTCCTTAGAAATTTTGCAAAATTGCATAACTCTATCAAAACTGCAGTCTGACCATAAGTATTTTCAGCAAGATGAGGATGGTGTGTTTTCCATGTATAGGGTGTATGAACTTTACACTCTTTAGAGGTGTGTACCCCTATGTTTACAATGGATGTCTGGTTGTGTTATGGGGGGAAAAAAAAAACTGTCACTTTTATTAAACTATCTATTGGAAGTATGACCTTGAAAATTGTGATCAGAACATCTAAAGAAATTTTAAGATAAGGTGACGGAATCTAGCTTTATCTAAAATTTCTTTCCCTCACACCAGGCACACTCATCAAAACTAGATGAAGTGAATGACCTTGGATATCGTCTAGCACTAGATGCCCAGGATGCTTCTCAGTTGCTGGAACGAAACCACAGGTGGCATGAATTACTGGCAGAGTGCCAGGACAGATGCAAGACTCTTCAGTCTCACCTGTTGGTGCAGCAAGACTTTACCTCCAAATGTGAAACCTGGATGACATTCTTGGCCATCACTGAAAATGACCTGGCTGCTGAAATAGCCAGCAACCTTCCAGACCTCCTAGAACAGCAGAGAAAATGTCAGGTACAGTAGTCTGGTATTTAACATGGGTTTGTTGTGTACAATGTGAATTGATTTAACATTGATGTGTCATGTGCAGTGTGAATTGATTTAACATTGATGTGTCATGTACAATGTGAATTGATTTAACATTGATGTGTCATTTACAATGTGAATTGATTTAACATTGATATTTCATGTACAAACCCTCCAGATCTTTTAGAACAGTGAAGAAAATGTCAGACACAATGTAAATTTATTTAACATTGATGTATCATGTACAGTGAAGACATTTTTAACATGTATGTGTCACCTTCAGTGTGAATTGATTTAACATTGTGTGTCATGTACAGTGTACATTTTTATTTAACATGAATGTGTCATGTACAGTGATTTGATTCATTTAACATGGAAATGTTAGGAAAAGTGTAGATTGATATAACGCGTGAATGTGTCATGTACAGTGATTTGATTCATTTAACATGGAAATATTAGGAAAAGTGTAGATTGATATAACGTGAATGTGTCATGTACAGTGATTTGAGTAAACATGAAATTACCAGGTGCAGTGTAGATATATTAAGCATTGAAAGATCAGCATTATGTAGATTTATTTCTTTAGACACAGTGGTCATATTGATGTAACATGACCAGATCAAATATAGATTTATTTCTTTAGACATAGTGATCATATTGATGTAACATGACCAGATCCAATATAGATTTATTTCTTTAGACTCAGTGGTCATATTGATGTAACATGGAAATACCAGATCCAATATAGATTTATTTCTTTAGACACGGTGGTCATATTGATGTAACATGGAAATACCAGATCCAATATAGATTTATTTCTTTAGACACGGTGGTCATATTGATGTAACATAACCAGATCCAATATAGATTTATTTCTTTAGACACAGTGGTCATATTGATTTAACATGGAAATACCAGATCCAATATAGATTTATTTCTTTAGACACGGTGGTCATATTGATTTAACATGACCAGATCCAATATAGATTTATTTCTTTAGACACAGTGGTCATATTGATTTAACATGGAAATACCAGATGTCTCTCTTACTTGGCAGATATGTGGGTGCTGTAAACATTTGCTCTCTTCCACAACATTAAAGACAAACACTCACTGTCACACAATATTCCGTCGGTGGAATAACAAAATTTGTAGAATTTTCAGTTTTCACATGTTCCTCTAGAATTCTTTAGAATATTTTAATGAGCACTGTTCTCTCGAGACTAATCTGGGTGCTCCTTCACTATATTAGTTTCCTTAAGCAGAACAACAATGTAGCAATTTCCAGTAACTTCCTTGTATCAGAAATTCCAGGATGCAATCAAGCATACTTTGCCACCATACATCAACAGAGTGCAGTTCATTTTTTTAGAAACATTTTCCAGGTACATGATTGTCCAGTATGACCTTAAAAATAGATTATATAGAAACATTTTCCAAAAGTATATGATTGTCCAGCATGACCTTAAAAGATTATATAGAAACATTTTCCAGGGTATATGATTGTCCAGTATGACCTTAAAAATAGATCATATAGAAACATTTACCAGGTATGATTGTCCAGTATGATCTTAAAAGATTATATAGAAACATTTTCCAGGGTATATGATTGTCCAGTATGACCTTAAAAATAGATCATATAGAAACATTTTCTAGGTATATAATTGTCCAGTATGACCTTAAAAGATAGATCATAAAAAAAACATTCGCCAGGCATATGATTGTCCACTATGATCTTAACCATAAAAGCAACAGTTGTAGAAATACTACAGAATTTATGCAACACTTGGTTTTAGTCTTATTTTCTGGAACTTAATTTTTGTCTTTCTTCCTGCAGAAGTTTGAGAGCGAAATGTACAGCAACCATCAGATACTCCATGCCATCATCAGTGATGGACAAAAAATGCTGCGGGCACAGGAAGTAGAAGACTCTTCTGAATTTGAAGAGAAACTGAAACTTTTGTCTGAACAATGGCAGAGTGTTATCAGACGTGCCACCCAACGTAAAAACATTATTGACTCCATTATCCACAACTGGCAATCATTTAATTCTTTGAGCAGTCAACTCCAGAACTGGTTACGAGATAAAGAAAAAAGTCTGAAAATGTACGAATTTGATTCTATTTCCCTTCAGCAGTTGAGAAATCTTTTAGATAAAGTAAAGGTAAGACTTGCAGTTTTTTACCTGGTTAACAATTATTGAATTTGATGATTTAATATTTTCTTTTAAAGTACTTGTGTCTGTCATATTTGATTTTTAAAAATTTATTTCAGTACATGTACAGAACTAGGCATTATAGTAAGATCTGGCAGAAATAAAATATAATTAAAAAGTACATATTTGCTTAAGTTTGTGTGTGTATATGTGTCTGATTCATATTCCTATATTCAGCTACACATAATTAATTCAGTATCTGTGTGCTGTTATGCCCAGAGCACTCATAATTAGTTGTGTGTGTGTGTGTGTGTGTGTGTGTGTGTGTGTGTGTGTGTGTGCAAACTACAGAGAGTGAGTTTGATGTGTGCTTGCATGCAAAACTATACAAAATGAGTTCAAGACGTGTGTATGGGTGTTTTATACAGAATACACAGAGTGATTTTAGGATATATGATACGTTTGTGTGTATTATATAGAGAATACACATAGTGAGTTCACGATGTGTCATGTGTGTAGACTACACACAGTGAGTTCATGATATGTGTGTTGTGTGCAGACTACACAAAATGAGTTCACGATGTATGTGTTGTGTGCAGACTACACAGAGTGAGTTCAAGATGCAGGAGGAAAGCTTTAAAAAGGTTCATGACCTTGGGAACATCCTTCTAAAGCGAGCTGATGTCACTGCTGCTGAGGAGATGAAGATGTGTATGGCACAGCTTAAAAATGAATGGCTACAGGTATGAATAATTTTATTTAATCAAACAAATGAATAATTACAGGTACGAATAATTCTACTTACTCAAACAAATGATTGGCTACAGGTATGAATAATTTTATTTAATCAAACAAATGAATAATTACAGGTATGAATAATTTTATTTAATCAAACAAATGATTGGCTACAGGTATGAATAATTTTATTTAATCAAACAAATGAATAATTACAGGTACGAATAATTCTACTTACTCAAACAAATGATTGGCTACAGGTATGAATAATTCTACTTACTCAAACAAATGATTGGCTACAGGTATGAATAATTTTATTTAATCAAACAAATGAATAATTACAGGTATGAATAATTCTACTTACTCAAACAAATGATTGGCTACAGGTATGAATAATTTTATTTGAGTGATAATAGTTTCTACATAACCTGAATTAAGCACTGTCTCAATAATCCTTCATGTGCTTTTGCAATAAAGACACAGGTTTATCATCCACCCTTATCATCCACCCTTATTATGTCAGCTCCTCATGTTTCTCTCGCATGTTGAAAACACTGTTCTGCAACTTATTCTCTCAAGCTAACCTGGGCACTTCTTTTGGCCATGAAATTGCTCATGTAGTCAGTATATCTTTCTGCCTTACATCAATGGAGTGTAGTATATTCTTCTACACTAAGTATATTCTTATATTTACACAATGCAGTAGAGCCTCCCTACGAATATAACCAGTAAAGCAGGAGGTTCAAATCATACATGAAAAAAAGCTGCTTTACCCATTAAACTAACAATCCCCTTTGAAAACCGGACTTCTTTGCCACACCAAATTCAAGTACATATAATCAGAAAATAGAATTTTCTACAGCAGGTAAACTTTTGGATCTCAGCCCATTGTCTGGCCTTGTTCTTGAAATCTTAACTATTGGATATTAAAACTACTCACCCAGTTGAACTAGTTTGCATTACATCAGCAATTTCTAGCATATTCTCAACTCTTGTGTTTACTTCAACTCTAACACTTACAAAAATACCATCATAAGGAGTGCTCAAGGACGGGTCACTTCAACAGTTTAACAATTTATTTAACAATTAAGTTTTAAAATAGGGATAGGCAAATTTACTCCACTATAATATGCTATAGTGAGGCATTTGACAGAAATAATGGGTCTTAGTATTTTATACTTTAATTAGGTATTTGACAGAAATAATGGGTCTTAGTATGTTAATCCTGAAATTAGGTATTTGACAGAAGTAATGGGTCTTAGTATTTTATACTTTAATTAGATATTTGACTGAAATAATGGGTCTTAGTATGTTATGCTTTGCAAATAATAAGTCATAGCTTTTCTGTCATACAGTGTTGATGTATATTTTGTTAACAAGTTGCTTGAAAACAATAAATAAGGGTTATTTTGTCTTGTAAGAGAGCTAATGTAAGGAGAGATATTTTAAAAACCAGTTTTGTTTATAAATACAAAGCTTTTAAATTTACTGTCAAGAACAATATTTGGAATATGCATCTTTATTCAGTTTTCAATACCACACTTAGAATTAAAATGAAAGCAATTTTTAAAAAAGAAGGAAAAAATTAGGTCAAGAGACAATTTGACTGGACCTCTGTAAGGATGTTAATTGCCAGGGGTTATTAAATTGCCAATTTTGCATAAGTGTAGGGCTCTTAAACTGCCAGTTTTGAGTTAAGTTAGGGCTCTTAAATTGCCAGTTTTTAGTTACATTTAGGACTCTTAAACTGCCACTCATAAATTAAGTGTATTCAACAGGAAAAAAGGTATTGTAATGAATGTGATTGATTTAAACTAAATATTGCTTTTGGGGAATAATGCAAAATATTTTTGTAAGTTAACATTAATTTTTGTCTTGTTTAGTATTGAAAACAGTGAGTCAGAGCCAAGTATTTGAGTGTGATAACTGGCATAGATGACCCAATAGCAAATGTTTGAGTGTAATAACCATCAAAGCTGACCTGATAACAAATGTTTTGAGTATAATAACCATCAAAGCTGACCTGATAACAAATGTTTTGAGTGTAATAACCATCAAAGCTGACCTGATAACAAATGTTTTGAGTGTAATAACCATCAAAGCTGACCTGATAGTAAATGTTTTGAGTATAATGACCATCATAGCTGACCTGATAACAAATGTTTTGAGTGTAATAACCATCAAAGCTGACCTGATAACAAATGTTTTTGAGTGTAATAACCATCAAAGCTGACCTGATAACAAATGTTTTGCAGGTGTTTGAGCAACTGGAAGAGCACAAGTCTCGGCTAGAAGCACTGCAGAAAGACTGGCAGGCATGTGAGGAGGACATTGAGGAGATTCTGAATTGGTTGAGAAGTATAAGGGCAGTTCTCATTGAAGAAATCCCTGATACATATGATGAATTGCAAATGGATCTCACACGTTGCAAAGTGGGTAGTAGAAAGAAATATTAGGTTGATGTAAAATATCATAAATAAAACGAATAGATGACACTGCTCATTATATATTGCAGAAAGAAGCTGAGTTCATGTGAATTATAGGAAATAAAACTTTTGAAAAAGAGTTTATATTTTGAAATAAAAGTAAAAGGTAATTCTTGTTGTTGTTTATTTGCATTTATTTGACTTAACAGATTTTTCAAAAAGGAGATCTCATATAAGTCAACAAGATTACATATAATTCAACAAAGATTAAATATAAAAGTTTTAAAAATGTAAATTAATAAAGGTACCTATAAATTAACAAAGGTCACCTGTAAATCGAAACTATCATGTATAAGTCAATATAGGTCACATACAGGGCATCAGAGACCTTAGGTCATCAACATGTCATTGTTTTGACTTATTTATGACCTTTTTTAATTACATATGTGACATTTGTTGATGTATATGCCATCATTCATTTCAATCCTTTTACTTCAGGAACTTATGACCTCATTCTCCAACTCTGAAGACAAAAGACAGACACTTCTAACTCGTGAGAAAAAGCTGAGCCGAGTGATTCAAGCTGAGGACATGAATATTTTGCACCAGAGAATTCGATTGTTGAACAAGCAATGGGACGAACTGGTTTCTCAAGCTGGACTGCGTGAGCACAGGCTGCAGGATTCCACTTTCCACTGGTCCAGCCTGGGTCAACAGGTCCGCGCCCTCTTGAAATGGATAGAGGACATGGAAGTGAAGATAGTTTCTACCCGACATATTCATGTGGAGGACTTGTTGAACTTGCTAGAAACGGTAAATTATAAAATAATCTTTTAAATGCATTCGGAGTTAAGTAAGCATTATTATCCATTTTAAAAACTCACATTATAATTGTTCTTTTATTGACTTAAAAGTCTTTTTCTTTGCTTGATTTAGACATCATAAGTGTTTGCTAGAAATGGTAAATTATAAAACAATCTTTTAAATGCTTTCAGAGTTATGTAAGCATTATTATCCATTTTAAAAACTCACATTATAATTGTTCTTTTATAGACTTAAAAGTCTTTTTCTTTGTTTGATTTAGACATCATAAGTGTTTGCTTTGTGTTATATTGCAAATAATTTTGGTGTTTCCTTGCCTGTTGTAATCATCAGTGTCTTTTTTGTGTTACATCACAGAATGGTGGTTTATTTCCTTGCCTGTTGTAATCATCAGTGTCTTTTTTGTGTTACATCACAGAATGGTGATTTATTTCCTTGCCTGTTGTAATCATCAGTGTTTTTTTTGTGTTACATCACAGAATGGTGGTTTATTTCCTTGCCTGTTGTAATCATCAGTGTCTTTTTTGTGTTACATCACAGAATGGTGGTTTATTTCCTTGCCTGTTGTAATCATAAGTGTCTGATGTGTGTTACATCACAAAATGATGGTTCATTTCTTGCAATACTATGTATCTTTAGTGACCTACTTTGTGTTACATCACAAAATGGTGGTTTGTTTCTTGCATGCTATGTATCTTTAGTGACCTACTTTATGTTACATCACAAAATGCTGGTAGTATTACACCATTGATTGATTAAATTATTAACTCTTACTAGAGTTAAAGAACAGCTTTCTTAATAACAGTCATTAAGCACAAAGTGCTTTCTTACTAACTGGTCATCTACATAGAGCTGTGACCTTACAGATAGTGGGTTTTATGATGTGAGAACAAAACATGAGACTTTGAGCAACAAATAACAGCTACAAATTAAAATAACAGCTACAAATTAAAATAACAGCTGCAGATTAAAATAACAGTTACAAATTAAAATAACAGTTACAAATTAAAAATAACAGCTACAAATTAAAATAACAGCTGCAAATTACAACTTAATCAGTTTGGTATAAACATTAAAAGTTATTAAGAAATTATGTAATTGTTGCAAAATGTTAATTTTATATTAATAAATCAGTTTGTTTTTTGACTGGAAAATTATATAATTGTTGTAAAAGTTAGACATTGGTAAATTAGTGTTGGGGGGTCGGGGGTGGGTGGGTGGGAGGCAGGGTTGATGTGAGAAAATTTATGCCATGTAGTTGTAATTAAAGATACAACAAATGACCTTTCAGAAATAAGTAATATAGTTAGTTGTAATTAAAGATACAACAAATGACCTTTCAGAAATAAGTAATATAGAAGCTATCTTCAGTAACTAAAAGTGAAAATAATACAGGAATTTTCAGAGAAGAAAATCAGTCATTCAACTTTACCAAATGCCCAAAATTTAATCACAGAAGTAAATAAAGTTAAAAAAATTATCTTCACGAAATTTAAAACTGCACCCAAACTATATTAAGGGTGTTACTAAATATTTTTATTTGTATTGACTTAACTTATGCTATGATGATGTGTCATTTTTTAAATTACACAGCATTGTATTGTATCTGGTCTTTGCCTTGTGTTGTATCTGGCTTTGCCTTGTTTTGTATCTGCTCTTTGCCTTATGTTGTATCTGACTTTGTCTTGTGTTGTATCTGGTCTTTGCCTTGTGTTGTATCTGGCTTTGCCTTGTTTTGTATCTGGTCTTTGCCTTGTGTTGTATCTGGCTTTGCCTTGTTTTGTGTCTGCTCTTTGCCTTATGTTGTATCTGGTCTTTGCCTTGTGTTGTATCTGGCTTTGCCTTGTTTTGTATCTGGTCTTTGCCTTGTGTTGTATCTGGCTTTGCCTTGTGTTGTATCTGGACTTTGCATTGTGTTGTATCTGGTCTTTGCCTTGTATTGTATCTGGTCTTTGCCTTATGTTGTATCTGACTTTTCTTTTGTTGTATCTGGCTTTGCCTTGTTTTGTATCTGGTCTTTGCCTTGTTTTGTATCTGGCTTTGCCTTGTGTTGTATCTGGACTTTGCATTGTGTTGTATCTGGTCTTTGCCTTGTATTGTATCTGGTCTTTGCCTTCTTTTGTATCTGGACTTCACATTATGTTGTATCTGGTCTTTGCCTTGTGTTGCATTATTTCTTTTCCTTTTGTTCATTCTGTCATGTACCATTTCTCATTTATAGTTATGTCTGTTATACTAATATGTAATCTTGTCAGATGTCATTTCTCATTTATACGTACATCTGTCATAATGTATTTGACTGTATTATGTACACTGTCAGATGTCATTTCTTTCTTATAGGTATAACTGTCTTATACTGCATTTGACTACAGATTAAATGGGCTACACTGTCTGCGTATGACTCATACTGTATTTGACTACAGTATTACATGGACTACACTGTATGCATATGTCTGTCTTATACTGTATATGATTACAGTATTTCATGGGGAACACTGTATGTGTATGCCTGTCTTATACTTTATTTGATTACAGTATTTCACGGCTACACTGTATGCGTATAACTATCTTATACTGTATATGACTACAGTATTTCATGATACTGTGAGTTGTAGTATAAGTACTTGATTATGAGTATGTATGAATTCTGATAACATTTTTATGTTGCTTTTCTTTTATGATTTCAATAAATCAAATTAATTTTTCATAACTTATACTATTTTTGTTAACTTCTTCAAAATGTTTGTTGTGTTCAGGAGTATCAGGATGCTATCATTGAGAAAGGCCAAGAGAAGAATGAAATCTTAGCTAAAGGACAGCATCTCATGAAAAACAGCAGTGAGATTCGAGCATCTGACATTGAGCATCGACTACAGCGTTTGGAGGACAAGTGGAGTCATCTTCAGGCTGTAGTCGATTTTAGGTGAGTATCAGACATACACCTGTCTGTTGTTCCTTTCTGTAAGGTAGAAAATAGGAATGATGACATGTATTGAGCATGTTGCTCCTTTCTGTGTGATGACATGTATTGAGCATGTTGCTCCTTTCTGTGTGATGACATGTATTGAGCATGTTGCTCCTTTCTGTGTGATGACATGTATTGAGCATGTTGCTCCTTTCTGTGTGATGACATATATTAAGCATGTTGCTCCTTTCTGTGTGATGACATGTATTGAGCACATTTGCATCTTTTTCTTTTGGTACTCCAAGAGGCAATCATATTGTTCCATTTCTTCACAATTTTTACTGGCTATCTGTTTGCAGAATGAAAGTTATCCTTTATGCTGTATATTGTGTCACAGCATTTATATTAAAAATTAAGC
This sequence comes from Sinotaia quadrata, assembly GCA_028829895.1. Lineage (NCBI taxonomy): Eukaryota > Metazoa > Mollusca > Gastropoda > Architaenioglossa > Viviparidae > Sinotaia > Sinotaia quadrata. Next base: position 1,002,128 of record CM054177.1, read on the forward strand.
ATTTTCCACAACATTCTCACTATACAAATAAACATATCAAACTCTGTTAGATATAAATGTTAAAAATTACAAAAAAATGTTTAATGCGATTGTGGAGCAGTTGGTTCTTGACAATCAGTTCTCCCCAATTTCAAATTTGCAAACAATTCTGCTGTCTGGAAACAACGTCTTACATAGTTCTGTGAAGTGTCAGCAACTATAAAGGATACGTTCACTACAAATGAATGTCAGCCTTTATCATACTGCAAAGACAGTTTCAGCCTTTATCATATTGTGAACAGAACTTCATCTATTATCATACTGTGAACAGAACTTCATCTATTATCATACTGTGAACAGAACTTCATCTATTATCATACTGTGAACAGAACTTCATCTATTATCATACTGTGAACAGAACTTATCTATTATCATACTGTGAACATAACTTCATCTATTATCATACTGTGAAGAGAACTTCATCTATTATCATACTGTGAACAGAACTTCATCTATTATCATACTGTGAACAGAACTTCATCTATTATCATACTGTGAACAGAACTTCATCTATTATCATACTGTGAAGAGAACTTCAGGCTTTAATCATACTGTGAAGAGAACTTCAGCCATTATCATGCAGTGAAGAAAATTCATAATCATTAGATAATAAAAAAAACAACTGCCCACTCATTTTCCACTAGGTCAGCAAATCTAGAATATTCTACCCTTAGGCTGTTTACTTCAAACTAGACACTTTTAAAATAATACCATAAGGAGTGCACAAGGTCAGGTCACTCTGACAATTTAGCAACTTATATAACAATTAAAATTAAAAATAGGGAGGGACAAATTTACTTTATCACAATAAGATTTTGTTAACTTGTTTGGATTGTTGTCCTTATTTAGTCGACCAAACTAAATTACAATATATTAACCTGCTTGTGGATTTTATTCCTTATTCAGTCAACCAATCTGAATTACAATATATTAACCTGCTTGTGGATTTTATTCCTTATTCAGTCAACCAATCTGAATTACAATGTATTAACCTGCTTGTGGATTTTATTCCTTATTCAGTCAACCAATCTGAATTACAATGTATTAACCTGCTTGTGGATTTTATTCCTTATTCAGTCAACCAATCTGAATTACAATGTATACACAAAAGAAATTGACTGAAAGAGTTTGGGTTTTTTCTGAAACAATTTATTTTCAAGACAGAATATTTTTAACATTATCAGTATACTGTAACTTTGTACTAATATTTTTTTCATGACCTGTGCAGAAAACGAAAGCTCAAAGAGACAGTGTTGGCTGTTAAACAGCTTGAAACCAGCATATTCAACCTGAAGCAGTGGTTGGACACCATGGAAGATGAGCTAAACAGGCCTGTGGTATATCATGATTCAGATATGCAAGAAATACACACAAAACTGCAAGAAACTCAGGTAGAGCACAAATTACTGCACACTAATGGAATTGTGCACACTCAATATTGCATGCATACACACACACACAGACAAACACAATATATGTTTAATATGTAAGTACATATATCAATAAAGTATGATCAACAGGCACACACAATATATGTTTAATATGTAAGTACATATATCAATAAATTATAATAAACAGACACACACAATATATGTTTAATTTATGTAAGCACATACCATGATCATGTACATTGTTATTACATAAATTAAATAAGTGCAGTATGAGTACCATATGTTAAATATTTATCATGATTAGAGCACTTTTAAGGTCAGCTGATTTGACATGTATTCAGTAAGTGCACAATGATTACTGTAAATTAAGCATGTATTGCTTTTTTTATTATTATTCAGGAATACCAAAGAGATATTGAGCATCACAGTCCAGGTGTCAGTTCTGTGTTGAACCTTTGTCAAGTGTTGCTACACGATTCTGATGCGTGTCCAACAGAGAAGGAGATCAGTGTGTTGCAGCACACTAAAAGAAACTTGGAACAGCGCTGGAAAACTATTTGTGCACGCTGCCCTGAGCGAAGAGCAAGGTATGTATGATCTTATTACTGCTGGTATTGTGTTTGTCAGAAACAGTATATATGTTTCATTTTATTTAAATGCTAATTGGAAAATATGCATCAAGGTGTATTTTTCTTTGGTTTCCATGGTGAAAGAAAGTCTTGAAATACATTGTCACCACCACCTTCCTCTCTCTGGATTGAAACGGGAGATGATGGCTAGCCAGCGACTCACTGAGTATGGGTTGAAATGGGAGATGATGGCTAGCCAGCGACTCACTGAGTATGTGTTGAAACAGAAGATGATGGCTAGCCAGCGACTCACTGAGTATGTGTTGAAACGGAAGATGATGGCTAGCCAGTGACTCACTGAGTATGTGTTGAAATGGGAGATGATGGCTAGCCAGCGACTCACTGAGTATGTGTTGAAACAGAAGATGATGGCTAGCCAGCGACTCACTGAGTATGTGTTGAAACGGAAGATGATGGCTAGCCAGTGACTCACTGAGTATGTGTTGAAACGGAAGATGATGGCTAGCCAGCGACTCACTGAGTATGGGTTGAAATGGAAGATGATGGCTAGCCAGCGACTCACTGAGTATGGGTTGAAACGGGAGATGATGGCTAGCCAAAAGGTAGAAATGGTCTCAAAATATGACCACCATAAAGCTGCTCTCACAAAAAGTGTCGTCACATCACTCGTGCACCCAAATTTACAATATCTCCTGTGCAAAGTGGCAACCCCGCATATGTGGAATAGAGTTTAAACCTCTCTGGACTGAAAAGGTCAATGGACTGTTTCACCTCGCTCTGCACAAAACTCATAAATGAAGATATAAATGCACGGGAAATTAAACTCACAACTTCTCATGTTTAAGAATTCTTATAAAAAGATTCTTGGAACAGTAAAAAACAATGAAAAACCCAAACAATTAACTGCACTTTGTGACCACTATAAGGGAGGTAATTATTGAAAGAATAAATTTTGGATAGGTTATTCCCCCTTTTTCCATGACATACATCATCATTGCCTTAGTTTATTTTTCTCTGTTTGTTTTATATTTCTTTATCGATATTAATTTTTCACATTGTAAATTGTCAGTTTGCATTTGAATTCATTTTGTTTTATTATGTTATCCCTAGTTGTCTTATACCTTGTGTACTACATTTGTAATATTGGAAAGTCCCTACAACTTTCATAAAATTAAGTACTTTATTAAGCTTTTTTCATAAAATGAATGCTAATAATATCTTTGTAACTAATCACAATCATGTATGTCAGTTGTGTAACTAATTGCTCTCACCTCCTGTATATTGCTTTGAAATGAATCATTTTCATCCTCTAGATATGATTCTCTGACTGATTACTCTCACCTTATGTATATCATTTTATAACTAATCACTTTCACAGTCATGTATTTCACTTTGTAACTAATCACTCTCACTTTTATTGGTTGTTTTCAGTGCTGGATATAACATAAATTTATCTGATTTATTGGTTGTTTTCAGTTCTGGATATAACATAAATTTATCTGATTTATTGGTTGTTTTCAGTGCTGGATATAACATAAATTTATCTGATTTATTGGTTGTTTTCAGTGCTGGATATAACATAAATTTATCTGATTTATTGGTTTGTTTTCAGTGCTGGATATAACATAAATTTATCTGATTTATTGGTTTGTTTTCAGTGCTGGATATAACATAAATTTATCTGATTTATTGGTTTGTTTTCAGTGCTGGATATAACATAAATTTATCTGATTTATTGGTTGTTTTCAGTGCTGGATATAACAAAATTTATCTGATTTATTGGTTTGTTTTCAGTGCTGGATATAACATAAATTTATCTGATTTATTGGTTTGTTTTCAGTGCTGGATATAACATAAATTTATCTGATTTATTGGTTTGTTTTCAGTGCTGGATATAACGTAAATTTATCTGATTTATTGGTTTGTTTTCAGTTCTGGATATAACGTAAATTTATCTGATTTATTGGTTTGTTTTCCAGCATTGATATAACATAAATTTATCTGATTTATTGGTTGTTTTCAGTGCTGGATATAACGTAAATTTATCTGATTTATTGGTTTGTTTTCAATGCTGGATATAACATAAATTTATCTGATTTATTGGTTTGTTTTCAGTGCTGGATATAACATAAATTTATCTGATTTATTGGTTTGTTTTCAGTGCTGGATATAACATAAATTTATCTGATTTATTGATTTGTTTTCAGTGCTGGATATAACATAAATTTATCTGATTTATTGGTTTGTTTTCAGTGCTGGATATAACATAAATTTATCTGATTTATTGGTTTGTTTTCAGTGCTGGATATAACATAAATTTATCTGATTTATTGGTTTGTTTTCAGTGCTGGATATAACGTAAATTTATCTGATTTATTGGTTTGTTTTCAGTTCTGGATATAACATAAATTTATCTGATTTATTGGTTTGTTTTCAGTTCTGGATATAACATAAATTTATCTGATTTATTGGTTTGTTTTCCAGCATTGAGGAAACCTGGAAGCTGTGGGAAGCATTCCGCTCAGACTGTAAACATTTCAGCCTTTGGCTAGGAGACATAGAACGTGAACTGGCTGACTCTCAAACAGACCTTTCTAATGTCACGGTGACCAAAGAAGAATTTACCAAATATGAGGTTTTGTTAATTTTTTTAATCACAACAGTTTAGCTTTGCCATTTGCTATATTTGTTTTGATTCTTGTAAAGCATAATTTCCAAAGTGTAAAATATAATTGTGCAAAACCAAAAATATATTTAATATGTTATACAATTATGTCCTGTATGTGAGGTATACTTTTAGTTTAAGTATGTGAGCTATACTGTGTTAATAAAAGCATGTGAGGTGTCCAGCTAATTTATGCATGTGAGGTGATTCATTATTTTGTAAATGTGAGGCATCATCATACATTTATGTATCTTTAAATGCAGAGACACATAGATAGATTGTTTTAATGATAATACAAATCTAGATTGATTTTATTTTTATAAAATTTTTAATTTGTTTGTGAAAGTTAAGCGACAGTTTATTTCTTAATTTTACATCTAATTTAGCAGACATATTATTCATTCTTAATTTTGTATTTAAAAAATGAACATATTATTTGTTTTTAACTGCACAGTCAAAGAGCAAATACATAATTTTATTTTTAGAACATTCAGCGCAATGTGCATGATCATCTGAGCGACTTAGATTCCATCAATAAACACTATCGGCAGTTGGCAAAGGACGGCCGGTCAGACAACAAGGGAGTGCTATGCAGCAACATGCAAGAGGCCAATGACCGCTGGGATGCACTCCAGCAGCATGTTGGAGCAATCTTGCAGAGCATGCGCCATTCGTCAGGTGTGCGTGAAGACTTTGTGGCCACTCACTCCAGTTTGATGAAATGGCTGAAAGAGGTGGATGCTCAGCTGACTGACATTGAACACCTGTCTCGGCTTGATGTCCAGACCAAAGTCAAAGAGCTTCAGGTGAGAGAAGTTTGTCAGAGATGTCAGATAAATAAAGATCACTTTTCAGTTGTTTGTTTGTGTGTTTGCTTATTTGTATATCAGATCATCCATATCAGTTATTTCTAAGCAGAATGAAATTTTAATACAAACATTTATTTTTAATCAATTTACTCAAAAATGATTATATTTAGGGGCAGGTGTAAAATGTATATGCTCTTACTCAAGAATGATAGATCTAGGTGGACTTTAGATTGAGTAGACTTGAGATTTATATACTTCATACTAAAGAATGATCAGTCAGGGCAGACTTTAGATATTATACAATCTTACCTACAAAATATAAAACTTTGATATTTATTTACTTCATGAATGATAAGATTTATTAAGTAAGTTTTAGATTTGTGTACTTTTTACTTAACAGTGATAAGATTTATTAAGTAAGTTTTAGATGTGTGTACTTTTTACTTTAATAGTGATAAGACTGGAGTTTGGATTTAAATACTTTTACTCAAGAATTATGAAATGATGGCCATACTAATGGGCCTCATTCAAGCTACCAAATCAAACCAGAAAACACTAAATATCCTATAGCTACAGACTCCCTCTCTCCGGAAAAGCACACGGGGCAGACCAAACATTAGTTACCTAATACTAGACCAAACATTAGTTACCTAATACTAGACCAAACATTAGTTACCTAATACTAGACCAAACATTAGTTACCTAATACTAGACCAAACATTAGTTACCTAATACTAGACCAAACATTAGTTACCTAATACTAGACCAAACATTAGTTACCTAATACTAGACCAAACATTAGTTACCTAATACTAGACCAAGTGTGAAAACTAACTGATAAAGTGAATGAAGTTAAATTCATATGGATATCTGCTCACATTAACATACCATTCAATGAAAAAGCAGATAAACTGACTAAAAAGGGACTGACAGAAGCTACAGAAGTAAAAGTTATTATTACACCACAAGAAAGCTTCAACAGCTTGAAAAAAACAAACTGGCAAAGTCTGGGAAATCCAATATTTAAAACTCGCAAGAGAACAAAGATCCCACATAGATAAAACAATAAATTACATATGAACATTCCATAATGGCACTAGAAGAGAATAAAAAGAATTTCTAAACTCAGACTGTGAAGTGAAATAACAAATAATATACCAGTATTCCACAATGGCACTAGAAGAGAACAATCATCTTAGACTAGGAAATGAAATAGCAAGCTATAAGATAATTAAATACAGCTGTGATGAGCAGCTAACCATAGAACACATTATAAAAGATTGAAGACTAATATAAAGAAGATCACTGACAGAATATTTAATAGAAAATGACATACCGACAACAGTGTCAGGAGTACTAAACCCCCCAGGACAACAATGTCAGGAGTACTAAACCCCCCAAGACAACAATGTCAGGAGTACTAACCCCCCAGGACAACAATGTCAGAGGTACTAAATCCCCCAAGACAACAATGTCAGGAGTACTAAACCCTCCCAGGACAACAATGTCAAGAATACTAACACCCGCGGACAGCAATGTCGGGAGTACTAACCCCCCCAGGATAACAATGTCAGGAGTACTAAACCCCCAGGGCAACAGTGTCAGGAGTACTAAATCCCTCAGGACAACAATGTCAGGAGTACTAAACCCCCCAGGACAACAGTGTCAGGAGTACTAAACCCCCAGGACATCAGTGTCAGGAGTACTAACCCCCCAGGACAATGTTAGGAGTACTAAATCCCCCAGGACATCAGTGTCAGGAGTACTAAACCCCCCAGGACAAAAAATGCATGAGTGCAAGAGCAGATTAAATAGGATGGTAGTGAGCCATTTACTACATTAACTATAATAAATTGTAGTGAGCCATTTACTACATTAACTATAATAAATGGTAGCGAGCCATTTACCACATTAACTATAATAAATAGTAGTGAGCCATTTACCACATTAACTATAATAAATGGTAGTGAGTCATTTACCACATTAACTATAATAAATATAAAATTCCCGAAGTAATACATCCGCTGTCAAATATCTGGTGGTTCAAGGACCACAACATAAAATAGATGACTAGTGGTGGGAAGCTAATTGACTAGACCACCACCCTACAATCCAAGGCTAAGGACTAGCGACCTAAAGTAATGATTGGGAACCCCACCTGAATATCAAAACTTTAGCCAATTATTTATAAAGAAAATCACCCATCCATCAACTATATTAACCTCATCAAAATCCAACAGTTAAAAACAATATGTATAGAAATAAAATAAGAGAAACATTTGAATAAATATTATACACAACTACATGAGACAGAACAAACATCATAGAATAGGCATAGTCCCCACCAGACTCCCAGACAGCCTCATAACCCACCCCCAGCCTCCAGCGTGAAATCAGCCTAGTCCAGAAGCATTCCCTATAAATTAAGTTAGAATTATAAGACTTATGGAAGTAATATACTCTTACACAAAATGGTAAGATTTATAGAGTAGATTAAGATTTCATTTTTATTATGAATGTGTCAGTTATATGATGTCATATGCATCTCTAGGCTTCAGAATGTTTTACATAATTTCAAATGTTTCACAATTTTTTATTACATTTTATTTATTATTTATTATTTATTAATTTTTTATTCAAAATGAATTGTAAAAATCACTTTCAAATAAAAGATAGCTGAAGACATTTCTTGTTACAACAGCGCATAGAAGAAGAAGTGGATGAAAAGCGCCATCGGATGGATTACCTTAATCAGGCAGCCATTCTGCTTATCCGACAAGGTAGCAGTGATGACGCTATTAAAGTGCAACAAGATCTTGATGATTTTAAACTCTTTTCTCGAAAAGTCTTGAGCCATCTATCTCTCTGCCGCAACAAACTGCAAAAAGTCTCCTCTGGACAGGTAAATATCCTGAAGTTTCCTCTCAGGTAAAATAATAATAAATGTTAGTTCGATTAATTCTGCTTACTAATTATCTCACTTTTGTTAATGAATTATTCTCCTCATGTAAATAGTAGAACTGTGAGTAGACTTTTGTTTTCCTTAACTTTTCTTCACTTGTAAATAGCAGATTTCTTTAGTTCTTCAGATAAAATAATAATAAATGTTAGTTCAATTGAATTCTGCTCACTAATCTTCTGCTTTATTAATTATTCTCCTCATGTAAATATTAACTTCTATTGAATTATATTTTTTTTATTAGATTGAATTTATTCTGTTCAGGTATATGACTACTTTCTAAAATTAAATTATTCCATTCAGGTAAATAATAGATTTTTATTAAACTGAAAACACATTTGAAAATGATAGAAATTATAGAAGTAAGATGTCAATTATCTGAACTAATTGGGATCCAAGTTAATCATTTAGTTCAGATAATCATACATGCATGAGAATACCTAGTTTATAATGAAACAAAGTGTAATTAAATTTACAATTAAATAATTGAATGAAAGGTTATTACATGTATTTTGAAATATGAAATATAAAATATAATTGATTTTAGAAATTCTTGTAAATAATAATCCAAATATTTTGAAAAACCAATTCATGCTATATTTATTTTGAACTTAACCCAATTGTTTACATGGTTTCAACTATAAATTACTCTTTTTATACTAAGTAACTGCAGATAAATAAAATTATAATGAATACTGAGAAAGTGTATTTTTTAAAACAATATTGGTACAACACACAATGATGTATCAAGGTCACAGGGCAGTTTTGATAATTGATATTCATATCATTGAAATTCTACTATACAAATGTTTAAAATGTGAATTAAGGATTATCTTTTGTGTATATAATACTTTAAAATATTTTATTCTGTGTTTTGTGTTCAGAAGACAATAATTGACAATAAATCACTAACTTTTGTGTAAGTAATAGTGCTTGGTGCTCCAAGGACAATAATTGACAATAAATCAAAGTCTTTGAGTAAATAATATTAAAAAAGTATATTATTCTGCATTTTGTAATCCAAAAAACAACAACTGCCAGTAAATTACTATCTTTTGTGTAAATATTACTTTAAAATATTTTATTTATTATATAACTGATAGTATCTTTTGGTGTAAATAAAACTTTAAAATGTATTATTCAGTGTTTTAGTTCCAAAGACAATAAATAATTGACAGTAAATCACTACCATGTTTTGACAGTAATTTATACTTATGTCTTCCAAGGTTGAAGATATTGCCAAAGTTGAGGAAAGAGAAAAACAAGTAAGTATTATGAGATCAGAAAATTGTAAGACTTAATGAGATCTGGCCAAGACTCTAATTCATCTCTGTCATTTGTTACATCTGGTTGTCTTTGTCATTCATTAGAATTGGTTAATCATTTCTGTCAATCATTAGATCTCTTATATCTCTACGATATGGATTTTTGCTTTACTCTTGAGAGCTGTTGTGTCATTTGGATAATCCCCATAATTCATGTGATCCATTTGAATCTCTCATAAATAATATCTGTATTCATTTTGTCTAAATAGTGTTCATTAGATTTTTGATTGTTTGGTGGATAATCTATTAGATCAGTTATATCTCTGATAGATTATATCAGACAATATAAGTAGTTTATCACTGAATAATGTATCTTTATGTTAAATTGTATTTCTGATGGGTTACCATTGTCTTCAATAGACCTGTTTGTGTCTCTAAATGATGTATTATCTCTGTAGTCAATAGAATTGTTTGTTCACTAACTGATGAATTTCTCTGTTATTGTTTGTTCTCTAAATGATGAATTTCTGTTTCAGTAGAATTGTTTATTCTCTAAATAATAAATTTCTCTCTGTTCACTAGATATATTTGTGTTCTTTAAGATTCATTAGATCTATTTGTGACTCTAAATGATGGATTATTTATCTTAGTGTTTCATTTAAATAAATTATGTCCACAGCACAATTTCATGTCTGTTAAAATGTGAGAGGATATATATCATTATAGTATATTTGGACATTATTTTTGCAGGATAAAACATTACGGCATACAAGACATTAATTCTGCCTCACCAATACATTACATTGTACAAGACACATTATTCCTGCAGAATAAAACATTACAGTGTAGAACAATTAGAGGACAGTGTTAATGAATATTATTATTGTAGAACAATTAAAGGACAGTGTTAATGAATAGTATTATTGTAGAACAATTAAAGGACAGTGTTAATGAATATTATTATTGTAGAACAATTAGAGGACAGTGCTAATGAATATTATTATTGTAGAACAATTAGAGGACAGTGTTAATGAATATTATTATTGTAGAACAATTAAAGGACAGTGTTAATGAATATTTTACTTCATGACAAATAGAGTACAGTACTTAGGAACATTACCTTTGCAGTACAAATACATTACAGTGTTAAAGGTTATTATTACTGTTGTTCAATACATTATACTTTTAAAGTTATTTTTACTGAATGATCAATATCTTACAGTTTCATGACTTTAGAATTGTTAAATCACATTATCACAATAAGTATTATTTATAACTGTTAAATCAGTTATCACAGTAAGTATTATATAGAACTGTTAAATCACATTATCACAATAAGTATTATATAGAACTGTTAAATCACATTATCACAATAAGTATTATATAGAACTGTTAAATCACATTATCACAATAAGTATTATATAGAACTGTTAAATCACATTATCACAATAAGTATTATATAGAACTGTTAAATCACATTATCACAATAAGTATTATATAGAACTGTTAAATCACATTATCACAATAAGTATTATATAGAACTGTTAAATCACATTATCACAATAAGTATTATATAGAACTGTTAAATCACATTATCACAATAAGTATTATATAGAACTGTTAAATCACATTATCACAATAAGTATTATATAGAACTGTTAAATCACATTATCACAATAAGTATTATATAGAACTGTTAAATCACATTATCACAATAAGTATTATATAGAACTGTTAAATCACATTATCACAATAAGTATTATATAGAACTGTTAAATCACATTATCACAATAAGTATTATATAGAACTGTTAAATCACATTATCACAATAAGTATTATATAGAACTGTTAAATCACATTATCACAATAAGTATTATATAGAACTGTTAAATCACATTATCACAATAAGTATTATATAGAACTGTTAAATCACATTATCACAATAAGTATTATATAGAACTATTAAATCACATTATCACAGTAAGTATTATATAGAACTGTTAAATCACATTATCACAATAAGTATTATATAGAACTGTTAAATCACATTATCACAATAAGTATTATATAGAACTATTAATGTCCATATATTACTGCAGGATTAGTTCACTAAATATTCGTAATATTAATATCTGTTAAATTACACAGATTTGCTTTTGTAATTCATATTCTTATTCAATATTACTTTTAAACAAAAGTTTCAATGTCTAAATATCAGAATGGAATTAAATTTCTATCTCCTACATGCAGTGTCAATGCCTGCATGCTGTGACCACCAAGCCCTCCTCACATCTTTAGAAATGTCAGATAATGTATGTCATATGTGTAACATATAGTGTCGTGTTTAGAAATGTCAGATAATGTCCCTGTCAGACATGTAACATAGTATTTTGTAATAGAAATGTCAGATGTCTCTGCCAGACATGTTACACCTGTAATATCATGTACAGTGGTACCTCGCATAACGAACACAATTCATTCCAGCAGTACATTCGTTATGTGAGGTGTTTGTTATGCGAAACACGATATCCTATAGACTTCTACAGGGAATTGTGCAATCGGTTCCACATCGCGAAAAATCAAAGAAATTAGGGGAAAAAGAAGACAGGGCAATGTTCGGGGGGGGGGGGGGGGGGAACACTAGTAAAGACACTCAGCAAAGCAGGGTATACTGGTACAGTATAGTTTTATGTCATATCTCTTCAGGACTGGTACAGTATAGTTTTATCATATCTCTTCAGGACTGGTACAGTATAGTTTTATGTCATATCTCTTCAGGACTGGTACAATATAGTTTTATGTCATATCTCTTCAGGACCCATATACATCTGTTGAGAGACCAGGAACATCAGAGTCATTTTCTCATGAAGTGAAGACATACTTTGAGAACTCACCTCCAGAAAGTCCACCATACGAGCGCCGAGCATACCTGGGTTCTGCAGCTGTGCCCAGGGCATCAGTCACTCCTATTCTTAGGCCAAGATCTCCAACTGTGAGATCTGCGTCACCTTTACGACAGCGTTCTGCTTCTCCATCTCGATACAGTAAAGATACCACAGATTCAGGTAGGTGAGATAAAACTGAGAATGATACTACAGATTCAGGTAGGTGAGATAATATTGACAGTGATACTTGAGATTCAGGTAGGTGAGATAAGATTGACAATGATACTACAGATTCAGGTAGGTAAAATAAATGATATTGAAATGCCTTTTGTGTCACAAATTTTGTATTTAGAATTTCTTTTACTTTTTATAAAGTAAATTGTTTTTCTGGATACATAGGAGTTTTTTTTTGCATTTCTAATGATGCATTTCAAAGATTTAGGAACTGATTTAAGGTAAAAATGTGTTTTGCCTTCATTTTAGGTTTTGTAAATTGTCCATTTGTAAATGAACATTCACCATGTCCTCAATTTGTAATGAATCTTTATAAGTTACATATGTGTACTTTTGTCATATATAAATGAATCTTGATGAGTTACCTATGTACTTGACTTTTGTCATCTATTTGTTAATAAATCTTTACAAGTTATCTGTGTACATTTTGTCATCTATTTGTTCATAAATCTTTACAAGTTACCTGTGTACATTTTGTCATCTATTTGTTAATGAATCTTTACAAGTTATCTGTGTACATTTTGTCATCTATTTGTTCATAAATCTTTACAAGTTATCAGTGTACATTTTGTCATCTATTTGTTAATGAATCTTTATACACTATTGTTGCCTATTTGTTAATGAATTTTATACACTTTTGTCATCTATTTGTTAATGAATCTTTATACACTTTTGTCATCTATTTGTTAATGAATCTTTATACACTTTTGTCATCTATTTGTTAATGAATCTTTATACACTTTTGTCATCTATTTGTTAATGAATCTTTATACACTTTTGTCATCTATTTGTTAATGAATCTTTATACACTTTTGTCATCTATTTGTTAATGAATCTTTATACACTTTTGTCATCTATTTTTAATGAATCTTTATACACTTTTGTTGTCTATTTTTAATGAATCTTTATACACTTTTGTTGTCTAATCTATTTTTAATGAATCTTTATACACTTTTGTTGTCTATTTTTGATTCCTACAGGTGATGATAGGTGGCAAGCTCTGTGCAGAGAACGTAATGCAAAAATAGATGTCTTGATGGAGCAGCTTGCTGATGCTTTGAGGGCTGCGTCTGCTCACCTGGACATTGCAGAGAAACAGCTGTACACCTGTGATTTCTCAGACTCCTCAGCTAACTCTAAATATGTAAGTATGGCTCTGTTTTGTTGTTAGCATGGCACTGTTTTGTTTAAATATAGCTCATTTCTGTTGTAAGCATGGCTCACTTATGTTGGCAGCTTCACTTTGATCTGTTGTAAGCATGGCTCTGTTTTCTTGTTGTTAGCATGACACTGTTATGTTGTATAAGCATGGCTCTGATCTATTGTATATCTGAATCTGTTGTATTGTGAACATGGTTTTGATCTAATATAATCACAGTTCTGTTATGAAACAGTGTGGCTCTATTCTATTATAAATTTGGCTTTGATCAATTGTAAGTATGGTTCACTATAAGATAACCAGTTGAGAGATTAAAGATTCATACTTTAGAATTAGGTTAGAATATAAGATAACGATAGAGAGAAAGATGTAGAGTTGTACATATTCAAATTCAATTTATGAAATATACATTAGTATGTGTTCAGTTTATGAAACATAAAATTACATATTTAATTTAATAACTTTCTTAGGCTGGTACACAGAACATGTCAAATGTAGATGCAGTAACAAAGCTGTGTACATTTAGCAAAGAGTACAAGAGAAGAAAACAAATAATTTGTGGTAATTTAAGTTGCTTAGAGTGAAATAGGGGGTATACTGACCTTGTGGACAAAGCTCTGTTATATTGTTCGGATGGTTCTGTTCCATGTATGGTGGATATGATCCAGTTTATGCTCTATTGTATTGTTAGGATGGCTCTGTTCCATGTAATGGTGTATCTGATCTATTTTATGCAAGGCTCTGAGCTTTGTGCTGGACATGGTTTTGATATAAGTATGATTCTGTTAGTTTTAAGAATAGCTTCATTAGTTGTTAGCATAACTCTTTATTTTGTATGGCTCTGTTGTAAGCATGGCTAAATCATATTGTAAGTCTAATGTTGTTGCATTGTAAATATGACTGTTCAGAGCATAGCTGTATTCTTCTCCAAGCAGGATTTTGTTCTTTGTAAACATAGCTTTGTATTGCAAGCATGTCTCTGTTATGTTCTAGCCATGGTTGTCTTATTTTCTAAGCATGGATGTCATGTTCTAGCCAGGTTTCTTTGTTTTATAAGTGTTCATAATTATCTTTTAAAATTTACTTACAAAAATTGTATAAAGAATATGTATGCTTCTTTTTGTTGTAATGGTTCTTCCTTATAAAATTTATAAAATAGAAAAGTTGTGTAAAGAATAAATATGATTTTATTGTTGTAAGAATTAATGACATCACTATATACTGTAAACAGCAACAAATTACAAATAAAACAATTATGAATCTACAATAATTATCTATAAAACATAATTTTTCTAACATGTAAGCTACTGGATTAGATCTAAAATAAATTATGAAACTACAATAATTATCTTAAAACATAACTTTTTTAACATACAAGTTACAGGATTAGATCAAAAATAAATTATGAAACTAAAATAAACTATAAAACTACAATAATTATCATAAAACATAACTTTTCTAACATATAAGCTACAAGATTAGATCTAAAATAAAATATGAAGCTACAATAATTATCTTTAAAACATAACTTTTCTAACATATAAGCTACAGGATTAGATCTAAATTAAATTATGAAACTACACTAGTTATCTTCAAAACAAAACTTTTCTAACATATAAACTACAGGGTTAGATCTAAAATAAAATAAAATATATATTGGCTCACCAATAAAAGAAATTCTCTCACCCATAAATCATAAAATACACAAATACAGTAGCATCAATCATCATATCAAAATACATCAATTAAAAACTATTTCTTTCCTAAATATGTGAACTCCTAATATAACCCTAACATACATCAAACAATATACAATGATAAAAATATATACTGTAACACAGCATTGTACATTTAGTGCTAGTATCAATGTACATCAAACAATATGCAATGATAAAAATATATACTGTAACACAGCATTGTACATTTAGTGCTAGTATCAATGTACATCAAACAATATACAATGATAAAAATATATACTGTAACATTGTACATTTAGTACTAGTATCAATGTACATCAAACAATATACAATGATAAAAATATATACTGTAATATAGCATTGTACATTTAGTGCTAGTATCAATGTACATCAAACAATATATAATGATAAAATATATACTGTAACATTGTACATTTAGTGCTAGTATCAATGTACATCAAACAATATACAATAATAAAAATATATACTGTAACACCGCATTGTACATTTAGTGCTAGTATCAATGTACATCAAACAATATACAATGATAAAAATATATACTGTAACACAGCATTGTACATTTAGTGCTAGTATCAATGTACATCAAACAATATATAATGATAAAAATATATACTGTAACATTGTACATTTAGTGCTAGTATCAATGTACAGCACTGACATAGCAAGGGAGCACTCTTTGACCCTAAACACATCTCCAATGCCTGCCATAGAAACATTAAATCCATAGTAATAGGTGCTACACTTAAAAAATCATTCACAGTTTTAATGCTGTTTATACTCTGGTCAATAAAGTTTGCATATGTTAATTAAATTTGAATATTCCTATATAATAAAAACTTAACAGATTTTTTATACATATAAATATTTTAGTTATTATGTCCTGATATTTAGTCCTGTAGAGACATATAATTATTCTTTTTCTTCTACAGCTGTTGAATCTAGCAGAATGTGAGTCCCTGATTAACAGAGTGCAGAGCCTTGACCGACTTCTCAAAATAGAGACAGGAGCCTCCAGCATTCCAAGTGCCGATTCACAAATTGCTGGTAAATATTTTTAATTCACATATCTTTATCTCCTTAGATCAGATTGTGATTTATCTTTCACATATTCTTCCTTAAATCAAATTGTGATTTATCTTTCACATATTCTTCCTTAGATCAAATTGTGATTTATCTTTCACATAGTCTTATTTGGATCAAATTGTGATTTATCTTTCACATATTCTTCTTTAGGTCAAATTGGGATTTATCTTTCACATATTCTTCCTTAGATCAAATTGTGATTTATCTTTTGCATATTCTTCCTTAGATCATATTTAACATTTATCATATTGGGAATTCTTCTTTAGATCTGTTTTGTGAATTTTTTGTTAGATCAGGTTTAGTTTTTTTATGTCAGATATTTTTATTCAGATCATTTTTAAAAATATTTTTATTCATATTTTCTTATTTTTATCAGTTTAGTTTTTTCTTCCAGATTTTATGTATATCAGTTTAGTTTTCTCCTCAAGATTTTATTTATATCAGTTTAGTTTTCTCCTTTAGTCTAGATTTTATTTATATCAGTTTAGTTTTCTCTTCCAGATTTTGTTTATATCAGCTTAGTTTTCACTTTTAGATTTTATTTATATCAGTTTAGTTTTTTTCCTCTGGATTTTACTTATATCAGTATAGTTTTCTCCTTTAGATTTTATTTATATCAGTATAGTTTTCTACTCCAGTTTTTCTTTGTAGCACTTTTCTCCTTCAGATTTTCCCATTTATATTTTAATTTTTCTTGTGATTAATTTCTTTCTGAGGAACTTTTTTTTCCCTTCTTGTTTTTTTCATTACTTTCTTTCTCCTTTATATTCTGTTCTTTGTTTTCTTTCAATTTCTTTTGTCCTTTTTTTCAATTTCTTCTTTCCTTCATATTTTTTATTTCTGTCACATTTACTTCTCTCAATTTTTCCCCTCTTTGTATTCTTTATTAATGTTTAGTTTTATTTTCTACTATTTTTATGAATAGTTTTTCATTTTTCATTACCATTTTCTTCTGTATAGTAAATTTCCATTTCTTTACATATCTTTTTTATTATATCAAGTTTCATTTTGTATGTAATTGTTTTTCAAATTTTGTTTTTATTTTCATATTTTAAATAAAATTTTCTTCTTTAATTCCCAGGTGTGATGGAGAGATGGAGACAAGTGAAATCTCAAGCTGTAACTTATGACATTCAAGGATCTCAGCAGGCCCATAATTTTGTGAAATTCCGAGCAGACGTAGACAGTCTCTTGGCCTGGATAGAAGAAGCAGAGGCATTGCAAACTTCCCATGAACCCATACCCTCAGACATCACCCAACTTAACACTGTCATCAGACAACACGAGGTAAATAATATGTCATATATCTTAACACTGTTATCAGACAACACGAGGTAAATAATATGTCATCCAACTTAACACTGTCATCAGACAACACGAGGTAAATAATATGTTATCCAACTTAACACTGTCATCAGATAAGACAAGGTAATCCAACTTCGTATCTTTACTGGCTGGCTGCTCACTACAGAACACAGCTCGAGGTCTCATTCTGCTATGTTTCGCCAACTGACTCCAGCTATCATTATCTGACCTCAGTTGTTGTTTACACTGCAGCTGTCATTATCTGATCTCAGTTGTGTATAAACTGCAGCTGTCATTATCTGACCTTAGTCTTGTATACACTTCAGCTGTCATTATCTGACCTCAGTTGTGTATACATGGCAGCTGTCATTATCTGACCTCAGTTGTGTATACACGGCCGCTGTCATTATCTGACCTTAGTCTTGTATACACTTCAGCTGTCATTATCTGACCTCAGTTGTGTGTACATGGCAGCTGTCATTATCTGACCTCAGTTGTGTATACAGGGCAGCTGTCATTATCTGACCTCAGTTGTGTATACACTGCAGCTGTCATTATCTGACCTCATTTGTGTATACATGGCAGCTGTCATTATCTGACCTCAGTTGTGTATACATGGCAGCTGTCATTATCTGACCTCAGTTGTGTATACAAGGCAGTTGTTATTATCTGACCTTAGTCATATATACACTGCAGTTGTCATGTATACATTGTAGCTGTCATTATCTGACCTCAGTCATGTATACACTTCAGCTGTCATTATCTGACCTCAGTTGTGCCTACACTTCAGCTGTCAGATACCTGTCATATGATCCTGCTTTATGGAACTGTCTTTAGAGCTGTCAAGGTCAAACCACCCTGACCTGTCTTTAAATCGTCATGGTCAAACCATAGCATCTGTGAAAACATTCTTAAAACATCTCTTTTCTTATAAAACTAATCGGAACTTTCATAGTTTTCTCAGTTTATTTTCTTTATTTTATATATATGTACTTCTAAGCATAAAAATTGTGTGCTTCTTGTGTTAGATATTTATTTCATTCTTTCTTACTCTTCCTGTTCATTATGTGATAATGTATGTGTTTTATTATTGTATTTTTGTATTTATGTTCATTTATTGCATTTCTTGTATCTGTTGTTTGTTTATTGTGTAACACACATCACTTTTGTTAATGTTTTTTTTCTTAAATTGTACATTTCCATCATGTGTCATATGTACAGGGGCTATGGAAGAAATTGATATGAAGAATTAAGAAGTTTGGTAATAATGAAAAGATTATGTGTATGACACATTACTATGTATTTATTTAGTATTGTAAAAGTGCTTAGAGACTTTTTTGTTATTATTAATCAGCATTATTATTATTAACTAAAGGGGAGTAATAAATTGCCCCTCTTAATGTTTACTGTACATTGTGTTCTTTGCCCACATTTATTTGTATTAGTTTATTGTTCTTTGCCCACATTTATTTGTATTAGTTTACTGTACATTGTGTTCTTTGCCCACATTTATTTGTATTAGTTTACTGTACATTGTGTTCTTAGCCCATGTTTATTTTTATTAGTTTACTGTTCTTAACGTATGTTTATTTGTATTAGTTTACTGTACATTGTGTTCTTAGCCCATGTTTATTTGTATTAGTTTACTGTTCTTAACGTACGTTTATTTGTATTAGTTTACTGTACATTGTGTTCTTTGCCCACATTTATTTGTATTAGTTTATTGTTCTTAGCCTACATTTATTTGTATTAGTTTACTGTACATTGTGTTCTTTGCCCATGTTTATTTGTATTAGTTTACTGTACATTGTGTTCTTTGCCCACATTTATTTGTATTAGTTTATTGTTCTTAGCCTACATTTATTTGTATTAGTTTACTGTACATTGTGTTCTTTGCCCATGTTTATTTGTATTAGTTTACTGTACATTGTGTTCTTTGCCCACATTTATTTGTATTAGTTTATTGTTCTTAGCCTACATTTATTTGTATTAGTTTACTGTACATTGTGTTCTTAGCCCATGTTTATTTGTATTAGTTTACTGTACATTGTGTT
The DNA here is from genome assembly GCA_028829895.1 of Sinotaia quadrata. Classification (NCBI taxonomy): domain Eukaryota; kingdom Metazoa; phylum Mollusca; class Gastropoda; order Architaenioglossa; family Viviparidae; genus Sinotaia; species Sinotaia quadrata. Next base: position 1,022,284 of record CM054177.1, read on the forward strand.
CTTTGCCCACATTTATTTATATTAGTTTACTGTACATTGTGTTCTTAGCCCATGTTTATTTGTATTAGTTTTATATACATTGTGTTATCCCACATTTATTTGTATTAGTTTACTGTTCTTAGCCCACATGTGTTAGTGTCAATTAAATTACCCCAAATTGTGCTATATTCATTTAAACTTTTTTTGTATATGCTGATGCTTCACTTTATTGCACTAAGACATAATTATATAAAATTTATAAATGGATTCTTTCCTTTCACTTGTAAATAAATGGACATAAATAAAAAAAATGTTGGTAATAGATTTCTCTGTGTCAGGACTTTATGTCACAGTTGCATGCAAAGAAAGCCCACATCCTATCCATTCAGCTCCTGAAGAAAGACTATATCAACAATAAAACTTTTGAAGGGAGGCAACTACAGTCTCGCCTTCGTGAACTAGATCGCCGATGGGATGCAGTTTTAGCTCGAGCAAATAAAACTCAGCTTGCACTGCAGAGTGCTCCATTGCAGTGTCAAGAATTTAACAACGCTTTGGAGCGCCAGGAATTCAACAGAACTGTGCAAGACTTTCTTTTGTGGTTGGAAGGTGAGGAAGGAAGAGTACGACAGTGTGAACCACTCTCTCTCAGTGCTGATCAAGCAACTCTTTGGGACAAGTACACTACCTTAAAGGTAAATATACATAAAATATAATACCTTAAAGGTAAGAAATACACATACTACTTTAAAGGTCAGAAATACATATACTACCTTAAAGGTAAGATATACATATAATACCTTAAAGTAAGAAATGCATATACTACCTTAAAGGTAAAATATACATATAATACCTTAAAGGTAAGATATACATATACTGCCTTAAAGGTAAGATATACATATAATACCTTAAAGGTAAGATATACATATACTACCTTAAAGGTCAGAAATACATATACTACTTTAAAGGTCAGAAATACATATACTACCTTAAAGGTAAGATATGCATATACTACCTTAAAGGTAAGATATACATATAATACCTTAAGAAATACACATACTACTTTAAAGGTAATACATTACCTTAAAGGTAAACGATAATACATTTCCTTAAAGGTAAGAAATACATATACTACCTTAAAGATAGCATATACATATAGTACCTTCAAGAAATACAAGAATGCTACCTTAACGATAAGAGATATATACACTGCCTTAGAGATAAGAGATACATGAGTTAAGAATAATGCTAGAGACACATGCTTTGTACAAGGTGGGGTAATATTATAATGACAATCAATGATTCAAGGTAAGTGTAGTTTTCTAGTGACACACACTTTGTTATTGGTAAGAGTAATATTGCAGTGACATATCATATTAAAAGTTCTGTTTGCAATCACATCCACTAATTTTGTGATACAGGATATTTCTGTTTGCAATCACAACCAATAATTTTGTGATACAGGATTATTCTGTTTGCAATCACAATTTTGTGATACAGGATTATTTTGATTGCAATCACAACCAATAATTTTGTGATAAAGGATTATTCTATTTGCAATCACAACCAATAATTTTGTGATACAGAATTATTTTGATTGCAATCACAACCAATAATTTTGTGATAAAGGATTATTCTATTTGCAATCACAACCAATAATTTTGTGATACAGAATTATTTTGATTGCAATCACAACCAATAATTTTGTGATACAGAATTATTTTGATTGCAATCACAACCAATAATTTAGTGATACAGAATTATTTTGATTGCAATCAAAACTAATAATTTTGTGATACAGGATTATTCTGTTTGCAATCACAACCAATAATTTTGTGATACAGAATTATTTTGATTGCAATCACAACCAATAATTTTGTGATACAGAATTATTTTGATTGCAATCACAACCAATAATTTTGTGATACAGGATGTTCACAATCAGCTAGAGGGGAACCAGGGAGCTGTGATGTCACTAAGAGAGACAGCAGAAGAGTTACTTTTGGCTGATGACTTCCCAGATGTGGCCACAGCACGTGATAAGACACGCATCATCGCTAACAGGCTGCGATCTTTGCTTCACCTCACCTCTGCATATATAGACTCGTTAGAGACAAAGTTATCCCTTAAGGTATGAGTTTATAATCTCATTATTAGAGACAAATTTAGCCCTTAAGGTATGAGTTTATAATCTCATTATTAGAGACAAATTTAGCCCTTAAGGTATGAGTTTATAATCTCATTATTAGAGACAAAGTTAGCCCTTAAGGTATGAGTTTATAATCTCATTATTAGAGACAAATTTAGCCCTTAAGGTATGAGTTTATAATCTCATTATTAGAGACAAATTTAGCCCTTAAGGTATGAGTTTAAAATCTCATTATTAGATACAAAGTTAGCCCTTAAGGTATGAGTTTATAATCTCATTAGAGATAAATTTAGCCCTTAGGTACTAATTTATAATCTGATTAGAGACAAATTTAGCTCTTAATTAAGGTACTAGTTTATAATCTCATTATAGAGACAAAGTTTGTCCTTAAGGTACTAGTTTACAGTCTAATTAGAGACAAAGTTAGCCCTTAAGGTACTAGTTTACAATTTCATTAGAGATAAAGTTAGTCCTTAAGGTACTAGTTTACAATCTAATTAGAGACAAAATTAGCCCTTAAAGTACTAAATTACAGTCTCATTAGAGACAAAGTTAACCGTTAAGGTACTACTTTACACTCTCACATATGCACAATAGTCAATTACAGTTTGTTCATACAGCAGTGTTCAATAGTCAATTTTATTGTCTTTGCTAAGTACTGTACAATAATCATTTGTATTTCTTTGTTAATAATAATGTACAATAGTCATTTATAGTTTGTTCATACAGCAGTGTACAATAATCATTTGTATTTCTTTGTTAATATGTTACTGTACAATAATCATTTGTATTTCTTTGTTAATATGTTACTGTACAATAATCATTTCTCAGTTGTTCATACATTACTGCACAATAGAGATTACAGTTCTGCACAAAAGTCAGTTATATCATTATTATTTGTTCATACAGTCCTGTACAGTAGTCAGTTATATTTTCTTTGTTCATACACTTCTGCACAATAGTCAGTTATAGTTTATTCATACATATTGTTCATCAGTCAGTCAAGGATTTTTCCTATAGTATTGTACAGTAGTCATTTTATAGTTTTTCATTCTGTCCTGTAACAATAGTCAATTATAATTTCTTTGTTCATGCAATACTGTACACTAGTCAGCTATTGTTTGTTCATACAATACAGTAGACAGTCTTAATTTTACAGTTTATAATGTCGGTAATTAAAAATATAGTGTTTTTTCCTACATTAATATACAATAGAGGTTCTTTGTTTATACAATAACATCAGTAATTGAAAATATTTTGTTTGTTCATATATTAATTTACAATAGAGTTTCTTTGTTTATAATGTACAGTAGTTAAAAATATTTTGTTGTTCATACTCTCTCATACAGAAGGCAAAGTTTCTTTGTTTATAATATACAGTAGTCAAAAATATTTTGTTTGTTCATATGTTAATACACTATAGAGTTTCTTTGCTTAAGTTAAGTACAGTAATCATAAATATAGTATGTGATATTTTCTTTATTCATGTGGTACATTAGTTGTTTATAGTTTTGTTCATTTAGTACTATTCAGTTGTGAGTTATATTGTATTTGTTCATATTAGTAGTTCACAGTAGTTGGTTAAAGTTTCTTTGATTATATAGTAATATACAGTAAAAATATTTTGTTCATACAAAGTAATGTACAATAGTCAAAAATATTTCATTTGTTCATTACATTAATGTAGTCTAAAATATTTTCTTTTTTCATACAGTAGTCAAAAGTGTTTCCTTTGTTCAAAATGTATGTGCAGATGTCAAAAGTATTTTCTTCCTAAATTTGTACACTTAAATTCAATTTCCCTTTGTAAAGTAATTTTCAAATTTATATTTCCCATGCTTGTAAAATAAATTTTCTATTTATGTCATTATCAGACTACTTTTTGATGGTAAAGTAAATTTTCTGTTTATGTCATTATCAGAAAACTTTTTGATGGTACAGTTTACCAAAGTTTAAGTAGACTATTATATAGTAATTAATAAATATATATTTTCCATGCTTGTAAAGTAAATTTTCTGTTTATGTCATTATCAGAGTACTTTTTGATGGTAAAGTAAATTTTCTATTTATGTCATTATCAGAAAACTTTTTGATGGTACAGTTTACCAAAGTTTAAGTAGACTATTAGTAATTAATAAATATAATTTTGCGCGCGTATATTTTTGTAGCTTAATGATATTTATGATAATACATTTATATAGACTAATAATTATTAATACATTTATTTTAATTTTGTGTATTTAACCACATATGCATTATTTTGAGAATTTTCATTTAGAAGCCTTATTATGAGACTAATAGTAACAGAGGGAGACATATTTTTTTTAAATAGTTCAATCTTATAATAATTAATACGTTTTTTATAACTTTAAGACAAGGGAAGGGAGATTGCCAACCAGCATACCATCAGCTGTCCGCAGTCGAACTCGTTCACCATTTGCACTTGTGAGAAGGGTAATTATAGCTTTTAATTTATCTTATATTTATTTTTTAATTACTTGGTCCTATCATTCTTCAATTAATTTTCGGTTGTGTACTAAATATATATGTGAAATTAGCTAATACTTTTTTCTTTATGTTTGTGCATATGAACACATATCTACAACAAGTCCTAATTGTTAACTGCTGTCCAGTATATTTTGGTTGTTTGTAGGGAGTTTGCTTTTGTTTTTCTTGATACCTAATCATCTGTGAATATTTTATACAGCTATCTAATGTGTTATTTAATAACGTTCATAAAATATCTTACATATAAAACGGAGTTATGTAGTTCATCAAATAAACACTATTTCATAAAATAACTTACGTTACAAAACTGAATTACATTCATGTTAGAACTGAGTTACATTAATAAAGCTCATTGAGTACATACTTTGGATAGTGTGGGTGTGTTAAGAGAGATATATAACAAGCAAAATTTAGTATTTTGTGCATACCAGACTAAAAACCTTGAACAAAAATTTCACCAAAATAACTTTTACCTCACAAACATTACTTATCTTAAAATTGGGACCACTGTTGCAGTTTTACCAGTTATTTATCAAATTGCTGTAATTAATTGTTATCTCCATATTTTAGTTTTAAAATTGTTCCATTAGGTCATTTATTTTTAGAATTTGCAGGATTAGTGTATGCCCTGGGTCTCATTTGACAGCTAATTTCATCCTTCCCCTGTATTTTATAAAGCAGTCTCTCCTGCATAATGCCCAAAAGTTCACCAGTTATTGTATAAATAAGTCTGGTACACACAAAATACTGAATTGCTTGTTATATTACTGGTTATTTAATAAATAAGTATTCTGCACAAAGTACTAAAGTGCTTTGTAAATTGCAGATTATGGTTTAAATCATTCTCTCCTGTATAAAGTACTGAATTGTTCGCTAGATCATTGGTTATTCTATAAATAATTCTTTTTTTTGCAAAAAGAACTGAAACATTTGCTTGATCGCTGGTTTTCAGTAAATATGTCTTTCCTGTATAAAGAAGTGAAATACTAGATTGCTGGTTTGGGTATAAATAATGATATCTCCTATATAAAGGACTGAAATGCTTGCTAGAGCGACAGTAATTGTAGTTTGTTCTGGTTTGTGCCATGTTTGGAAGTGGCTCCCTTTCTTTAATCGGATTTTTATTCTTATTTGTTGTGGACATATTTTATAAATGTCAGTATATTTTAAAGTAAACAAATATACTATGAATTACTGTGAAACAAAGAAGTATTATACAATATTGCATTGCAATGAAGCAGATATGTTTTGTACCAGTAGAATCATCTATGAGAAGTAACTCTCTTTCTTCCTAGTTCATTTTATTTTGGGGGGTATAGGGCTGTTTGTGGTGGAAATAATAAAGGTTGAAACTAAATTTTTCAAAAGCAAAAAAAAGGTGTTTTGGACCTCTTATGGAAGAAAGAAATTCAGCAAAATGTTAGGAGACCATAAAAATTCTGGAGAGTTGGCAGGTAAGGACATTAATTGATTTAAGAACAATGAAGACTAATTTCAAACATAATTTTATGAGTAAATAAGCCCTTATGCAATGTGCTGCTCTAAATTAAGCACTGGTTTTCAAATGACAAGAAATAGGTATGGATCCAACAGTGATACTTTAAAATGGTTTATTGTGGAGTGCTGCCCTCAGTAGTACATGTACTCATAGATTTTACTGTCATGAATAATTGAAAGTGATTTGTTATTATTATTAGTCATTGGTCTTAACCCTAGTCATAAATCACTTTTACAATTGTCTTTTCTTCACCTATCTTTTCAATTGTTTCCTTTACCAGCAATGCCTATTACCAATCAAATCCATAACCTATTACCAAACTTGTCTTTCAGGCAATTGTTTTCCTAAAACTATTGCAGCTTTTTACCACAAATTTTTCTACCGTTCATTGCTTTCATCCATTAATTGTTATTCTAACAAGTAAATCTTTCTTATAAAATTTTAGTTTTCTGTTTTCTTTTCATTGTTTCCTTATCATTTAGTTTTTTCCCCACAATTGCTTTTTTACAGTCATTAGCTGTTTTTTTCCAATAAGCAATTGTTTTCTTACCGTTTTTCATCCAATAAATATTTTTCAATCATTAGATACTTTTTCTATCAGTTTTTTGTTTTCCTTTCATTCATTGCTACCCCCCCATATTATATATATTCATACCAATAATAATTGGTTTAGATCTTCTGTCACTATTCATTGCTATCCCCCATATTATATATATTCATACCAATAATAATTCGTTTCGATCTTGTCACTATTCATTGCTACCCCCTCCCCCCATATTATATATATTCATACCAATAATAATTGGTTTAGATCTTCTGTCACTATTCACAGATTTCATTGGTTTTGTTTTTGAATAGATGGGAGGAGTTTGTAGTATTGCTTTCATCTGTCTTCTTATAATTATCTTACATTACTTATTCTTCTATATTGTTTCATTATGTATTGTATTTCCTGTGTATCATATTTCCTGATGTTGTATCAGATTTCCTAATGTGTTGTATCATATTTCCTGATGTTGTATCAGATTTCCTGATGTGTCTGTATTAGATATCCTTAGGTGTTATTATCACTTACATGCCTTTTATATTTGTCAGTTATAAAATTTCTGTTCATTGCATTTCTTATCATTTATGCCTGTGCATACATTTATCAATTATAATGTTTCTTTTATATTTATCATGCATAATTTTTTTTACACATATTTTTATCATTCATGCTTCCTTATGCATTGTGTTCTTAAAGTTCATGTTTCCTAATTTGTTTTCCATATAATTTGTTTATCAATCGAGCATTTCTCTCAATGCTTTGTGTTCTTGATCAATCATAATTTTCTCTATGCAGTATATCATTCATAAAGTTTTTTTTTATAAATTGTTTTCTTCAACAATATTGTTTCTACAAGCACAATATTTATCATTCATAATGTTTATCATTCATAATGTTTCTTCATACAGTGTAATCTTGATCAGTTCTAATTTTCCATTCATTCTGTCCTGGTCAATCATCATTTCTTAATTTTAATCCACAGCTTCTTTTTGGAGTGCCATCAGTTTCGCTTCCAGCCAGCGACACATGCAGTGCTAAGTAATCTCCCTTTTCTATGTGGGAGAGATATTTTTATTTATTTCACTCATGTGGTTGGGTTTGCTTGCACCCATCCCTGAGTGTGGATGCTCTTTCTTTGGATAGTTATAAATTAAAACTTTTCTCCTAATGTTTCACTTGCTGCTTCATGTCTTTCTGTTTTTGCTCTCATGAGTATACAGCATTTATTCCCTCTTGGTTCAAATCCAGATTGGGAAAACAGGTTTTGTCTATCTTATCTCCACCCTCACATATTTCTGCATGATTAATTTCTTAGATGCTTTGGTTGTCCTCACTAAACAATGCTTGTCATTAGACAGAGAAGATAAGTCAAGGGTGATGTACCACTGGCATGCTGAGTCTCTGTCATTGACATTATTTATTGAGGGATGCCTGAAATGTCCATGTGCATCAGCAAGAGAGGGACATGCTTCTCCGTACTTGCATGAATAAAATGCTTGAAGTTAATTTTACTAAATAGAATGCAACACTTGACTGAGATAATATGATATTTAGTATCTATTACTACCCTTATACTCAAGAAATTGTGTAGTACATACATATATAACAACTATTAAATGGTGTATATTGTTTATATATGTACCAGCTTGAGCCTAGGAGAAGCTTTTTGTTCTTAAAGCTTAAATTATTATTTAGTGCAAATCTAGGCACATACTAGTTCATAAGCTGCCAATTATTATTAAAATCCTATAACATCCTATCATTCACTTTATTTTTGCTCTGAAGAAGCTTATCAAAGATATATTAACACTGTTAAAATGTGCTAGGAACAAACTTTCCTACTATATATGCTTTGTTGTTAGGATGAAAGGTCTATAATTCTTTTTTGAGTTTGGGTCACACCATTTAAAACGTGCATATAGATACTAACATCCTGATGTGTGCTTCATTACTAGGATGAAATAAACAAAAATATTTTTCTGAATTTGGATGACCCTATTTTGAAAAGATGTTTAGTTTTGTAAATAATGTGACAGGGACTCTCTTCAAATTTTTCTTTCTCTTTATAAAATGTTGTCTTTAGCTTATTTTTTTTACTTTCTCTTTTTAAGATGTCTTTAGCTTGTTGTCTTGTTTCTCAAGATGTTGTCTTTAGCTTGTTGTCTTGTTTCTCTTTTTAAGATGTTGTCTTTAGCTTGTTGTCTTGTATCTCATTTTAAGATGTTGTCTTTAGCTTGTTTTTTTTACTTTCTCTTTTTAAGATGTTGTCTTTAGCTTGTTTTTTTAAAATTCTCTTTTTAAGATGTTGTCTTTAGCTTGTTTCTCTTTTGAAGATGCTGCTTTGCTTCTTTTCAAAAGACGTCTTAAGCTTGTTGTTTTATTTGTTAAGATGCCTGCTAAAAAAAAAAAATGTCTTGTTTATTGAAAATGTCTGTAGATTGTTTATTGAAATGTCTGTAACCTGCAGTTTTGTTTATCAAAGATGTATGTTGCTTATCATCTTGTTTCCCTTTAAAATGTCTGTCACTTTTTTTATTAAAAAAGTCTGTTGCTTGTTGTCTTGTTTCCCTTTAAGATGTCCATAGATTGTTTTTATTTTAAAGATGTTTACTGTTGCATGTTGTTTCCCTTTTTAATGTCACTATTTTGCCATACATCCAATTCTGGCTCTCTAAGAATGGGAGAAACAAAACTCCATTCACAATTTTGTTTGCTTCTGAAAATGTTATTAGTACAACATTTTGGGAAACTATTCATTTTTTTTTCTGGATCAGCTCTCAAATTTGGATTAAAATACTTTGTTTTATTTCTTTGCAGTAGTTAATCACACTTCACATTTTGTTAATTTAAAGTAGTTATAGTTTATAGTTTTGCTGTTGTTAAACCCAGAGATTTTATCACACTTCATGCAATCTTGTCATTTATTCATATTTTGTTGAGGGCATATTCTAGAGGAAAAGTTAGGTTTATGTGTATGTGTATGTGCCTAGTCCTCCAAAAATAACAAATGTGAGAGGTAGGTACATGTATTCCTAAGTAGCTGTAAGCCTATAACAGTAATTAAACATAAAAATAAAAAAATGTGAGAGGTAGGTATTCCTTTGATTAAGAAGCTGTAAGCCTATGACAGTAGTTAAACATAAAAGTAAAAAATGTGAGAGGTAGGTATTCTTTTTGATTAAGAATCTGTAACAGTAATTAAACATTAAAAAATGTTTGAAATACATGAATAAAGAGTTTAAATTCCTCAAAAATAAAAGAAAATGCTGAAATTTTATTTTATTTTAATGAAAAGTTGGATATGCTCCCACCAACGTTCCCTCTAATATTTTTCCTGTGTGCGCAGAACTGGCGGTTGTTTGAGCTTGCTACCAAAAACTTGTGTGCAAAATTTTGAAACTGTTGCGCAGCATTTTCTAATGAGCTGCATAGCCATGCATCTTGAGGAATATTGTTTTGCTGTTATTCAAACCCATAGGTTTAATCAAATATCAAACAGTTTTCTTAATTTAAAATGTTCAAAGCTAGTTAAAACTACATTATAATTTATTTTATTCAATATTCTGATGCTGCTAATTTCACAGTATTGAATCATTCATAGTTATACCAAAATTACCATATATATGACAGTTCTAGTAAGCAAGCAGGAAGGCTTAAATATTCTGAATGAAACACACATCTTAGTAATTCCTAAGAACAATTAAAATAAGCAGTTTTATACTTAGACTTGTCTAAAGTAGTTAAAAATAACTAGGTTATATTTAGACTTGCCAAAAAGCAGTTAACAAAAAACAGTTCAGACGGTGTTTCCTAACATTTACTCACTCATAGGAGGATTCTAACCACACTAACATAATGCAATTGGTAGGTGTTTTCTGATTTGGGGGCACTGTGATCAAATCCTGATACACTAAGGTGCTGTGAACTGAGAAAGTTTGGGAACCACTGAAAGAAACTTGTTCCCAGAACTCTTGAAAGAATTATTATTTTTTAATTAATAAAAGTAAATAATCTTGAGGCACACTAATGGTGATGACAATAATTATTGTGACAATCAGAATGAAAACTTTTGAGAAAATTAAGGATATACCTGTATTAGAATAGAATAATTAAAATATTCTTATGACTGTATGATCCTAAAATTGTTCTATAGCTTGAATACATTTGTGCCAGTAGGAATGCTAAAGATGCTCCACAATTAAATCATTTGTAACAATAGAAACTGTAAAGATGTTCCATAGTCATATACACATGTGACAGTAATAATGCTAAAAATAGTGTGTAGAATACTGTTGTGACACTAGGAATGCTAATTGTTCAGTAGAATTACTTAAGATATTTGATAGTTAGTATAAAGTTCTAATGTTCTTTGCTAAGGTTACAGTTGTGACAATAAGAATGATAAAGTTGTTCTATAAATAATATACAGTTGTGACAATAAGAATGGTAAAGTTGTTCTATAAATAATATACAGTTGTGACAATAAGAATGGTAAAGTTGTTCTATAAATAATATATTGTTGTGACAATAAGAATGATAAAGTTGTTCTATAAATAATATATTGTTGTGACAATAAGAATGATAAAGTTGTTCTATAAATAATATATTGTTGTGACAATAGAAGCTGAAGATGTTCCATTAGATTACAGTTCTGACAGTAGGAATGGTTAAGATGTGCCATAATTAAAATGCATTTTTGATAGTAGGAATTCTAATAGTTCTTTAATAAGAATACATTAACAATACGAGTGCTGAAGATTTTCCATAAATCGAATACACATTTGACAATAGAAATATAGTAAGCATACAGGTGTGACCCTAAAATAAATGCCAAATTTCTTTTATGATCACCTTTGCCAAATTACAAAAGAAAACATATTATGTGCAAGTTATTGAAATTAATAAGTATACATTATCAGATTATTGAAATCAGTAAGTGTACACTCTTAGCTTATTGAAATCAGTAAGTGTACACTATCAGGTTATTGAAATCAGTAACTAAGTGGGTACTATCAGGTTATTGAAATCAATATGTACACTAACAATTTTATTCAAATCAATGTATACACTATCAAGTTTATTGAAATCAATATCTGTACACTATCAGGTTATTGAAATCAATGTGTATACACTATCAGGTTATTGAAATCAATATGTGTACACTATCAGATTATTGAAATCAATATGTGTACACTATCAGGTATTTTAATTTTAATTCATTTTGGGACTCTCAGTTATAATCAATTAGTTATTAGGAACTTTTTTACAAAAGAAAGTCTTAACTGACTTTAATAAATGACTAAAAGCTATCATTTATAATCAGTTAGTTATTAGGAACTTATTTACAAAAGAAAGTCTTAACTGACTTTAATAAATCACTAAAAGGTATCAGTTATTAGGTAAAAGAAACCTATAAACTATAAAATAAAAAGTATAACATCGGTCAAGACTTTGTTTTGTACATAAGTATCTACACAAAGTAGTTAGTTATTTCTCCTTATGTGTTTTGATATGCTCTCTTAATAATTCCATTTTTGTTTCATGGGAAGTACAGATTGCTCACAGTTTCATCTTACAACAAACTGTCATTACTGACTGTGGCGAATGGCACAAACAAAAGCAAAGACTGTAGATTTTTTATAATTAATTAATTTTTCTTTGCATGCTGCATTTTAAAATTATTTTATAAGGTGAAATTTGGCACAACCTTTCTTTATCAACTCTTTGTTACATTTATAATTACATCAGAGTGTGTATACTTTAGTGTAAGTTTATTATGTGCATCACTTTGTGTTTTATTAATGTATGCCTGTGTGTTTGTGCGTATGTATGTGTTTCTGTGTATATGTGTATGTATGCATAAGTGAGTGTGTATGTGTTTAAATTAATGTATACTTGTGAGTGTATGTATGTGTTTGTGTGTCGATGTGTAGGTATGCATGTGTGTGAGTATGTATGTGTGCACATTCATCTTGTTTTACAAAAAAAAATGTCATCACAGTTAGGTTTAATGTTTAATTTTTTTTTTAATTGCTTAAATCTTATATTAAGTTATATTACTTAAGTATCAGCTAATCTAAACTTATTACATAAATTCTTGTAATTTGAAACCAACAAAGCTGTATTATTTAAATGTTAGCAAATTAAACACTATTTACTGAAATATTTGTGACCTTAAACTAACTACTTTATTGTTTAAATATCAAATCTAGTGTATGTTCACTTTCTCTTAAATGTTTGCTTTATAAAATATTGAGTATATATATGATCTCTTTGTCTTAAAATATTGTATGGTTTTTGATATACAGGATGCATATTTGTTTATTTTGACTTGTGTATCTGCTAGTTTGTCCTGTCTTATGTTTGTCTATACATATGCTGTGGTCACTAGACCTCTTGTCCATTCTATTGTGGTCAGTAGACCTCTTGTCCACTCTATAACACTAAACCATCTTGCATCCAGATGAATTCATCTTATATTGTAATTGTCAAAATGAGTTCTTCAACAGCAGGTTATGTTCATATCTGTGCTTAAATGCTGCATCTAACACTGCATGATGCCAATAATAGCAAATCTTCGTTAAGATATTTGAGTTAACAAAACAGTGAGATCTGCTTTATTCTGGCAAAGATAAAGTAATATAATTAAACATTGAGCAGGATTTAATCTGGCTAAAATAAGCTAATAGAAATACTGAATATTACCAGTTTATTCTAACACTCTTGCCAAGAATATTATGACAACAGAAATAATATACTTATTACTAGTCAGAATATTCTACTAGTAACATTAATGCAATAGAAATATTATGTTAGAATATTCTAATAACATTAATGACAACAGGAATAATATGTTAGTCAAAATATTCTAATAACATTAATGACAACAGAAACAGTGACTTTCAAGTTTGTAACATAGTTTTTTTGTCACTGACACACATCCTCAAAATAAATCTAAATACAGAAAATCATCTCTTATTTAGACTACTGACATGAAAAAAACATTAGAACAAATATAAATATAGTGAGAAATTTTGATCTCTCTTTTCTGACAAGTGCTATAGAGAGTAACAATGTAAGCAGTAATATTTTACAATTCTACATTTGGTTTTATTACACTGCCCATTACAAGAAAAGGCAGTGTACATGGTTACACAGAAGAATAATAATGTTACACTACAGTAATATTTTACAGCTGCAGGTTTTATTATATTGCCCATTAAAAGTTAGCCTACTGGATAAGGTCTGACTTCACAGTCTAGTTTTAACTTTTTATTAGCACCATTTTTAATGACTCTTTTCACCTTATGTCAGTTATTACTTTTATTACACAATGTTAAAAGGTATTTATATGTAGTATTTTTTAATAGCTTTATTCACATTTGTACAACAAATAAATTATCAGTTAGGCATCAAGTTTGTACACATTCCTTAGAAAATACATTTACTTTTTAGAAAAATCCATTTTTAAGTATTTTTTCTTAATATTTTCTTGTATTTTACATATTGAGAAAGATAAGCAACATATTTTGTAAAACTTAGTGGGGAGGGAGAGGGTTATATTCTGTATATTTACATATGTAATATATAATCTTTCTTATCTTTTCCTCCCACTGTGCAGCTTAATTACAGATCATGAGACGTTACCTGCTCGCAGACAGCATCGCAGGCCACTTCTGTATCGTGTGCTAAAGGCAGCGTTACCTCTTCAGTTACTCTTGCTGTTCTTGCTGGGGCTAGCCTGCCTTGTGCCCATCTGTGAAGATGACTATGGTTGTCTGCTGACTAACAATTTGCTAAATTCTTTCACACCTACCCTGCATTATACTGATGGCACTCCACCTACATAGGACAATAGTTATTACTGGCTCAGATATTTGCTGTGTATAGAACACCAGACACACGGGAAGTTCATATTGCATGTACCAATTATAATTATGTATAGTACAAACTGACCTGTTTCATTTATACACTTGCTTCCAAGCAACAATATTTGTCGTTTGAAAATGGATCTATTTCTTATGCACAATTTTACAAGTGAAGTTTTCCAGTCTTTCACACAATTTTTCTCCTATATTTTAAAATATTTTTATTAATATATATGTTTGTCATACACTAGTATTAGCCATTGTTATTTCCAGTTTTCATTATTATAATGAACATTCTTCCTGCTTCTATCTGGCAGCATCTGAAGAATTACATCTTGTTTGTAAATGTTGGGATATTTGTGATTAATCATTCTTGAAATTAGCAAAACCTTTAAACAGAAACTTAATTTCTTTGCTAATTGACAGCATTCTTGCAACATTTAAGTTTTGCACAATCATTTAACTTTATGCTTGATTTATTTGTCAGCATTGTGAGCATTAGCACTAAAGAACAGGTACACATTAGCACTTTGTGCCAATTCACTTGTTAACATTTTGTTACATTGTGTTTGAGTTAACACTACATGCTGAAACTTTGTAATTGAAATTTTGTTTAGAGTTAACTCTTTGTAATAATACATATTTATAATATTTTGTACAGATATATATTTTTCAGTGTTAACACTATGTTTACTCTTTGCAGTAAAATCATATTCTGTTATATGACACAAATATGGAAACTTGCAGACATATTTGATTTATTATATATTGACATTTGAAATATATAAAGAGTTTAAAATATTTTATTACTGTTAGTTGAGAAATATGTCTTCATTCAAAGATGACAACAAATTATACTCCGTTGAAAGTTGATATAAATGACACTATAACTTTATTTTCATAACTGACATCATGACTCCCTTGGTAATTGACTGCATTCAAACAAAAATAAATACTGTGACTGCAATCCTGTTTATGAACGATGTTTAGTTATATGTAAAGTGTTACAGTATAATTGCCATCCTGTTTATGAATGACATTTAGATGTATGTAAAGATTTACAGCATAGCTGCTATCCTGTTTATGAATGACATTTAGATGTATGTAAAGATTTACAGCATAGCTGCTATCCTGTTTATGAATGACATTTAGATGTATGTAAGAGTTGCACTTTGACTTCTTTCCTGTTTATGAATGAATTTAGTTATATGTAAAGTGTCACATTATGACTGCTGTCCTGTTTAGGAATGAATTTAGTTATATGTAAAGTGTCACATTATGACTGCTGTCCTGTTTAGGAATGAATTTAGTTATATGTAAAGTGTCACATTATGACTGCTGTCCTGTTTAGGAATGAATTTAGTTATATGTAAAGTGTCACATTATGACTGCTGTCCTGTTTATGAATGATGTTTTGGATGTCTTGGTGCTTGCTTAAAATATCCAGTCCTTGAAACATTTTATGTCCAGTCACCTGTGACGTTTTTATTTTTGTTCAGCAGAACAAAGTACTTTAATCAAAATGAATATATGATCACAATATGGGTGTGCTTGATTTCCATGCATTTACTTTGCTTGACAGTGTTGACAGTGTTGACAGCATCCTCATCTGGTGCTCCAGCAGACAAGAAATTGTTGTAGTGAAATATTAATTCTCTTTAACTTTAGTTCACAAAAATAAATCAAGCAGCAGAGGGGGGGGGGGAAGAGATTATTTTTTAAAATGTATTTTCTTATGTTAGAAATGTATTCTTGTTTTTGTTTCATTTAGATTTAGGCTTATTTTTCTTACAATTTAATAATTCTGGATGCATTCAAGCCCCTGATAAACTGGCTAAATATGATTGACAGCTACTCTCATCCCATTATTTATATGTATGTTCCAGCTTAGGTAAGATGTATATAAAATGATTACATAAGTGTATCTGTTGAATCATTGTATTAGATTAACCTAATGTGCAACTGTAACTCTCTTCACTAAGACTAAAGCTGTTGGGTTTAACTTTCTCTTTCACTGAAATCCATTCTAATTAAGGTCATTCTTATTTAATTTAAGTTTGATTGGCTTTGTCTTAATAAGGGAAAATCATTAGGTATGTCTATTTTACTGTATGATTATGAGATATAGAAATAGAATAATATTTGTAGTGATAAAATTCTATAACATTGCAGGACTGACAGAATTAAAAGAAAGTTATACTTTCTATGATTCTATTGATTATTTTTATTAATATTATATACATACTGCATATATTCATTATTAAGGCATAAAAATAAGACATTTAATTCAAATAAGTAAATCTGTAAGATACAATTCCAATAATTTTTATAAGGAATTGATTTTGCGGGGGGGGGGGGGGGGGGGGAATTTTGCAAACCTGTGATAGAGCCAACTATTGTTTGTCATTTTATTGTTGCTTTCATTATTTTCAAAATTTACACTCTAAATGTGACAAAGTTACAAATACATTTACTTTCATACTGTTTTATATATTTTTATTCAGAAAATGAACAGGCCTCAGCTGTATTTATTAACATACTGTTTTGTATATTTACATTTATAATCATGGCAACAAAAGACTTGTATTAGTTTGCTGACTTATTTCATTTATGCATGACATTTATTCTTTAATTAAATTTTATTTTCTTACATTTCTCCATTTCACACGTTTCAGATTAATTAAGATTTTGTTACAATTTGCTAAATATACATAATTCTAAAATGTTAGGTTTTATATTCTTTGTATTGCTATGTTTTATTTGTTCAAAGTATATAGATTTTATAGATTTATATTTTTTAAAATCTTAGTGTTTAAAAATAAAAATGAATATAAACTAAAGATGTGTACACACTGATAATATAATGCATTGGTTACAGTATATAATGAACTATTATATAAGATACATACCCATTTTTGATAAAACTTGAATTTGAAAAAAAAATAAACTGTTTGCCTTGTTAAAACAATGTTTGCTTTGTTGTTTTTTTCTTTGTTTGGAAAACTGATATGGAATTTACCATTAGCACTGCAGTTATATATTTGACCATAAAATCAAATTTTTTTTTTTTTAAAGTCCTAATCACTTTTTTTTTTTTGAATCCAGATCAGTCATTTTAAACTGTAAAATCCTGATCATACATTCTGCAATCTATACCTTTTAAAAATAAAACCAAATGTAAATTGCTATATTAATATAAATAACAATAACAGTAAAACCTTATTCACACCACTGAAAAAAAATATAGTAAGAAAAACTAAATCCACCACTCAAATTATAAACCTATTTTAATGATATATATATTCATAAAACTAACAAAATAATTATTTTTAACAAGAACATATACTGATATAGTGAATACCAACACTTTAATAGTTGTATATGAAGCTTATCAAAAAAACCCATCAAAATGAACACTTTAATAGCAGTAAAGCTATGAACACTTTAATAGCAGTCAAAAGCTATATTAAATTACTGGGTCAAAATGAGAGTTACTAATGGTAAAACAACATCTATAATATGAATTCAGTTAACAACAACAACAAAAAATTAGTAAAATTTTATCAATAGCGCTTCATTATTAACAATAATAAAATCATATCTATACCACTGCTGCTCAATAATGAAATCCTACCCCATACTACTTCATTAACATTATAACAATTAATAATAAAATCATGAGTTTATAATGCTTTTCAACTGTTATCTTCAGCTCTATTGCTTTTCTGAAGTGTCTACTACTTTTTGATTATATCTTAGCCTCCATTGCTTGTTTTCTGTATTTCTACTGCTCTTCTATAGTATCTTACTCTTAACATCCATTGCTTGTTTTCTGTATTTCTACTGCTCTTCTATAGTATTAGCCTCCATTGTTTGTTTTCTGTATTTCTACTGCTCTTCTATAGTATCTTACTCTTAGCCTCCATTGCTTGTTTTCTGTATTTCTACTGCTCTTCTATAGTATTAGCCTCCATTGCTTGTTTTCTGTATTTCTACTGCTCTTCTATAGTATCTTACAAGCCTCCATTGTTTGTTTTTTTGTATTTCTACTGCTTTTCTATAGTATCTTATAAGCCTCTATTGTTTGTTTTTTGTATTTCTACTGCTCTTCTATAGTATCTTACTCTTAGCCTCCATTGTTTGTTTTCTATATTTCTACTGCTCTTCTAAGTTCTATTGTATCTTAACCTCCATTGTTTGTTTTCTATATTTCTACTACTCCTCTAAGTTCTACTGTATCTTAACCTCTATTGCTTGTTTTCTATATTTCTACTGCTCTTCTAAGTTCTATTGTATCTTAACCTCTATTGCTTGTTTTCTATATTTCTACTGCACTTCTAAGTTCTACTGTATCTTAACCTCTATTGCTTGTTTTCTATATTTCTACTGCTCTACTAAGTTCTATTGTATCTTAACCTCTATTGCTTGTTTTCTATATTTCTACTGCTCTTCTAAGTTCTACTGTATCTTAACCTTCATTGCTTGTTTTCTGTATTTCAAACCCAGATGCAGAAAATTTTGAAATGAAAATTAATATCAATAAAATTTAGAAAATGTGTATACTTTGATACAGTTTGTATGGTACAATTACAAAGGTAAATTGTCAGGTAAAAATAATAGATACTGAGAATGTGTTCAATTTCATCAGGAGTAAAAGAAAATATACAAATAAAATTATGAATGTAAATGTAAATGCACTAACAAAGATACATGCACGTAAAAAAAAATTGTACTTGAACAGAAAATAAATTTAAAATATGTAGTACAAGTGTACTCAGTGTTTTCCCCTGTGTACATAATAAAATCGAATACATAGCCTGTTGTTCTCTCATAAATTTCAAACAATTTGATGCCAAATCGTGCACGTTTAGATTTTAGGTACTGCCAGAAGACTAGAGTGAGATGACCTTTCCAGAGCTTCAAAGACTCGTCCACACAAATATTTTCACCAGGCACATAAGCTGATGAGAACACTCATCTGAAATTATCAATAATCAGTCTGATTTTCTGGATTCAGTCACCAGCTACAGGCAGGTTGTTGTCCAAAAAATGTAAACAAGTCAGCAACCAATGAAATCTATGATCTGACATTAGGAAAGAAATGATGAACGAGAATGCCATCCTTAGAAAAATAATTTTCAATACATGGTTTTCAACCCACCACCATAAAAATAATAAGGCTGAAAAATTGATAAAAGTTCTTACCTGAGTTTCACACCATTGTTTGATGCGCAATTGTTTAAAATTGTTCAACCCACCACCATCAAAATAATAAGGCTGAAAAATTGATAAAAGTTCTTACCCGAGTTTCACACCATTGTTTGATGCGCAATTGTTTAGAAATTTTGGGTTGGGCCAGTGTGACTGCATACATATTAGAGTATTCGACTATTTTTTGCATGAAATCTTCAGAGAAAAATCTTTAGTACTTTTTGCAAATGGAATCTGTACTACACTATTTCCTGCAAAAGGGTGAAGACTTGTTTGTTGATGCCATTTTGACCAATTTGAATTTCAGTGTCCCCATGCTCATTACTTTGAAAATTGCTAGTGGCTGTCACGAGAAAAGCATGGAGCCAAAATTAAGATTTTTATTTCAATGCATCACGCAAGCAAAATGTGGACTAAGGGAAGTAATCCGTGGTTGAAAACACAAATTTGACAATGCACATATGCACTAACATGTAATAACTATAATATGTAAATGCTAATTTGTTCACCCAGTCTCACTTAGATAAGACAAAAGTATGTAGACACAGAATGTGCATATCATCTCATGCATAAGTATATATATATAGGGAGAATTATATATATGTTGAATGAATCCAGTTATATTCATAGAAATGTGTATGTATGAATGTACTTGTTTACGAGCCAAATAGCTAGTGCGCAGTAGATTTGCCATAGATAGCGAGATGCATGCAAATAAAGCGTGTGCATCAGTGAATTATTAGTCACATGGTTAAAAAAGTCTAGAACCTTCTGCAGTTCCAAAAGAAGAGTATAAATTTTGCTTGCTGAAGTTCCATATGACTGGAACATTATTTTAGCATGTGGCTCAAGATAATCAAAGAATATTTTGAGCTCAATATAGTTGGGAAAACTTGTATAATATCAAATTTTGTCATCCAATGAGTATCTTTCTACACCAAATCTCTCTAAAGTCCACAATGTTTCTTGTCTACCAACTTCTAGTTGGAAATGATGCAACTCATCAGTTCAACTCAGTTTTTTGTTGTTGTTTGTTTCTTCTTCCAGTTGTCTTATTGATTTTATTCTGTTGTGAAGGGTTAAGGCATCAATTGTTGCAGAAACGCAAGGCATACCTGCTCTCTGTGCATCATTTTCAACATCCATGACTGGGCTACAAAGTGACACAAAAATGACTTTTTCAAATGTGATTGTCAACACAAATCTGCAAAAATATTTGATACCAACTACTTGATACACATTCCTGCACTGTAACTTCTGTTCATCAATTTCAACAAAATTTGTACATTAACATGTGAAAGTACAACAGGAACTTATAGTGTACTAAAGTACAACAGGAACTTATACTGTACTAAAGTACAACAGGAACTTATACTGTACTAAAGTACAACAGGAACTTATACTGTACTAAAGTACAACAGGAACTTATAATGTACTAAAGTACAACAGGAACTTATACTGTACTAAAGTACAACAGGAACTTATAGTGTACTAAAGTACAATAGGAACTTACAATATCCTGCTTATGAATAATTTTTAAACTGTTGCTATTTACTCAGTGCAATTTATATGTAAAGTAAAATTGTACCAAACACACACACACACTGTGATTTATGTACTGTAATGATGACTTTTATTAAAACTTTAATGGGTGAAAGATAATTTTTAAACTGTTGCTATTTACTCAGTGCCATTTAAATGTAAAGTAAAATTCTACCAAATACACACACACACACACACACTGTGATTTATGTACTTGTAATGATGACTTTTATTAAAAACTTTAATGGGTGAAACTAAGAGTAAGAGTACAAGATCTAAAATAACAAGAAATATGGATGTGTTGCCTGAAATATTGCGATTTTGCAAATTGAAGAATTTACAAAAGTCAACAGTTTGACATTTGACTATTAATAAATATTAATTTCTGGAAAATTTACAAAATTCATAAATTTATCCCCTCCAGTAATTGGAACATTGAAAAGTTTGACATTTTTAGTTATAACAAAATTACAAAGTATAAACTTAGGTTAGTGAGACAAAAACTAATGTAAATAGGCCTAGTTTATTTTTTATGACAATTTGCAAGTGAATTAATTTTTTTGTTTTGCTATATTTAGACTTTTAGTTTTCATATGCATTTATGTAGTCTGTACAAAACCTTGAATATTTTATGTGTAATTATTGTAAAGAGCTTTTATAAGATTAAGTGTTTTGCTATATTATGTTATCTTTAGTTTTCATATGTGTTTATGTAGTCTGTATAAAACCTTGCATATTTTATGTGTAATTATTGCAAATATTGTAAAGAACTTAATGCTTTCGGTCTTCTTTTATTATTATATTAAATTATTATTTACTGATGTGTTGTTCAAAGAAGGAACTCAAAAGTAAAATGTAAAAGGAAGATAAAAAAAATCCTTTTTTTTAAAACAACAACAAAAAATAGATCAGACCTGAAATTTATACATCACTATCAAATGCTACTAGTACTACACATAGTCATGAAATGGAATTACTAGAGTACTGTTAATCTGCCTTCGTGCTTTGCATATAACATGGTGCATTGCACTTGCAGTAATCCCGCCTATTCCTGTTTTCCATGAGTAGGATATCCTCTTATGACAGTATTCCACAAATTATCCACCTCCCACCCCTTTCTTGTGTTTGTAACAAATTAGTCTTCAGCCGCTCCTTTTGATTTAGTCATAGGTAGCTCAACAGTTTGGGTGAATCATTGAAAATACGTAGGTAGTTTGTGGTGAAAAGTCTCTTGGACAATTCTTCCTGTGCTGCTTACATCTTTAAAATATTAAATAAAATACAATATAAAAAATTCACATAAAAGTTTTATTCCAAATAAAATAAATGCATTTTAAAAACTTCATCATTTAAAAAATTTCATTTATTGGTAATCTTATAGACACAACATTTAACTATTTTAAGCGACATACACAATCTTAAATGGCGGACTTCCATAGCAATGGTGTCGAGTCGCAACCGACTCAAGAAAAGAAATGTGTTGTAACAGAAAGGCTCCAGAAGCGACAAGATGCCCGGCAACAAGAGCTAAAAAAGAAACGTTCTGAAAATGAAGAAAGTGTGAGTAGACAAGAAAACGTTTCCACTTTCCTCGAAAACTTGGCTCAAGCGCGAGAACAAATCGAAGATGGCATTATGAATAGTGTAAACATAGACAAGGCAAAGTTTGTTGATCACTTTGATTCGCTATCGGACTCGCTTCACAAAATGCAGAGATATGTCGCGGAATGCACAGTATTTTTACCCTCTTATGAAGTACGTCAAGCTCAAGAGATCATTACTAACCTTCAAACCAAGATCCAAGAAAAACGAGACGAGGTGTTGCCTAAAAAGAAATTTGCTTTCAGCAAAGCCAAAAAGACTGAAAAGAAACCAGAAAGTTGTGTGAAGGAGTCATCTCTGATAGATGATGCAGATGCAATTGTTGAACTGGCAGCTTGTAAGCTTGTTAAACAAAGTGGCAAAACACTAGTCATGAAATCTATGGAAATTAACCAGAAGGACGTTGCCCTCGTTGACCTAACTAATTGCATAATCAAACTTTACGGAGCTCCATCAGCTATTCAAGTGTTCAATGTAAAAAATTGTCACATATTAAGTGGGCCAGTTTCAGGCTCTGTCTTTATCCGTTCATGCAACAAGTCTGTCTTTGTTTTGGCTTGCCAGCAACTTCGAGTTCACAATACATTAGACAGTGATTTTTACATCCATGTGACTAGCAAAGCTATCATTGAAGACTGCAGTGGGGTGAAGTTTTCTCCCTACAACTGGATTTACAATGGTCTTGATGAAGACTATGCTGTTTCTGGATTAGACAAAAGTAGAAATAACTGGGATAAAGTTGATGATTTTAATTGGCTAGCTGCAGATGCTGCATCCCCCAACTGGTCAGTTTTAGAAGAAAAGGTGAGAACTCCAACATGGGAAGACCTATGAATTTGCAAGATAAATATAATCTCTTGAGTAAATATTATGAACTCAATGTAGAATAAAACTTGTTGGTGATTTTAAGGAAAGATTATGATTTCATAATTTTTAATTTGCTGGGTAGTGAGTCATATGAAAGTGTACCACTACTGCGTAACTTATAATAATAATATATATATATATATTAAACCTTTAAGTTTTAGAGGAAAACTTGTTTTTGAATGTATGTTTTAAATCATAGAACTTAATAAAAGATAATTTACCAATAAAGACAAGAATAAGTTTCTGTCCACACATCAAAATCGATATTACTTTTATGGTGTTAGTGTCAAACAGTTGGTAAGCTGAAAAAATACAAAAGTAAATTTAATTGTTAAAACAATAAATAATGATAGTATTTTCTAATATAATTATAAGGAACCTTTTCTTTCTTTTTTTTGCCCAGGTTCCAGTCTTATCATGTATTGACCCAATGTCACTGTTAAACTGTGTTTATTATTTGGATTTTTTCATGTTATGAAAGTGAATTTATTGGTAGTAAATACTAAAATAGATAATGGTATGTTTGAGCTAGTATCCATAATAGTACCAAATTCTGATTGTATATTATTTGGAGCCTCTGAACTAGTGTATACATGTTCATCAGATAGTCATGTGATACTTATGAATTGCCAGGTGCTTGTGAACTAATCATATGGTGCTCATAAGCTAATCATATGGTGCTCTTAAGTTAATCATTGGTGCTCATAAGCTAATCATATGGTGCTCATAAGCTAATAATATGGTACTTAAGAGCTGATAATGACTTACATGATGCTCTTGATCAAATCACTTGGTATTTAGAAACTAATAACTTGCCCATGAGCAAATCACTTAGTGTTTATCAGCTAATCACACACTTCTGAACCTAGGGATGTATGTATAAATGAATGTGCAAAAGTTTTAAGATTTGAAATGTATGTGGTATGTCTGTTAAATTACTTAAGCTTTTTATAATTATATTCAGTATTTAGGGAAAGAGCATTTATGATTTAGTCTATATCTTAACTCTTTTTTAGTCAAGTACATATGCATACATAGGAAAGAAACGAGACATAATTTTCAAAAACAATGCAGTACCATTGTCATGTTCTTACAGTCATGTGAACTACATACTTTACTATCAGTAAGGACAAATGTTGCACCTTCCATTAAATTACCATCAAGAGGGACAAATGCCACACCATTCCACTGCATTACTAGTAATACTATTGCTATGGGGACATATTACAGAATGCCACACTATTCCACTGCAATACTATTAACTATCAATAGAGACAAATGCCACACTATTCCACTGCATTACTACCAAGCGCAAGAGGGACAAATGCCACACCATTCCACTGCAATACTATCAATAGGGACAAATGCCACACCATTCCACTGCAATACTATCAAGACAATAGGGACGATGCCACACTATTCCACTGCATTACTACCAAGCGCAAGAGGGACAAATGCCACACCATTCCACTGCATTACTGTTTCTAAGGGGACATATTACAGAATGCCACACACAGAGTTTTAAATTGATGTTTAAATAATAACAAAAATAAAATACTTTCATAGGTTAAAATTAAAACTATAGATATTGAAATTAAATAGACAAAATATTTAATATACTAGCTGAATAATCTTTAGCTAATACTAATTTGGTTTAGTATAACAATGTGAGCATGGAATGGATTCAGTTCCATTATGCAAATTATTTTATAAATAAATAACACTGACTTGTAACTTATGTTTTTATTTAGCATTAGTACTTGTACTAGTAAAAAATAGTATATAAACATAACTCTATAAATAATAAAATATAATAAGAGTAACACTTCAGTACTGGATAATAATGCATTGTGTGTGTGTATTAGTGAAATGTTAATGCTATCAAGTATCATAATTATACACAATACTACTATTTGAAAATAATAGCATTAGCAGTTACTACATTTAAAATTTGTTTTTCCTTTTTATGATCCAAACTTTAACAAAGTCTCCCAAAAATTCCTGTCTTGTAATTTTAATTTCACAAATTGTGTTCATGGATGTAAGAAACACAAGGGGAAAAGATTTCCTGTCACTAGTTTCAGGTAAAAATATGCAAACTTTGTGCTCATATGCATGTGTGTGTGTGTGTGTGTGTGTGTGTGTGTGCATGCATGCAACACCCAAAGAAAAGTGGATTTAGAGAGAATTTTATTTATATTGTTATAATAATCCAAATGAATTATAATTGATATGTAATGTACATGTGTATTTATTTGTATGAATGTAAGACTTTAGAGAAAAGAAATTCACTTAAAATAATTTAAACAAATAACATATTTACTGGTATAAAAGACTACAAGTGAATTTCAAAAGTTGTAATTTTATCAAAGTATATTAATATTAGTTTAGACAAATAATAAACATGTACATATATAATTAAATCATGCACTTTAATGTGCCCAAGGTTAGGAGCACTGCAAAATTTTTGTGAACAGTCTTAGTGCTCTAGGGAGTTTCAAATTAGCATATTAAAAGTTCCTATAGTTAGAGCACGTTTGCACAGTGATTAAATAAAAAATTGTTAGATTGACAATTATTCGATGAATACATATATTCTCACAGCTTTCTATATATACTAAATGCTTTGTTGTATTCAATTTTTATTTTACCTTTTTAGTTGCACTGATAAATTCTGATTGGTGGCATGTTTGTGTATTCTGTGCACAAGTAAAATGAATTGTTTTATTATAACTTATATATTGATAAATTCTGAGTTGAAGTATATTTATTTTTGTTTAGTGTATATGTGTGCAAACATAATTTTGATATAATGCATATTACATCACAACATGGTTTTGATGAGCTGGTTAAATGTTTTATTGTTATTTAAAAAATTAACAAACTTTGCAGCATACTAATGCTATAGTCATTGTTTGGCCATGAATAGTGACTTGTCACTTATGATGTTACAAATTCAAAATGTTAAATAAACTGAGAGTATGCTTTGTCAGATCAGACTTATGTTTTTAATTTATTATATTTTCTTAATTCTAATGCATTTCAGTCTTGTTTAAAAGATCTGTTAAGCCGAAAGGTTATTTGCTTTTAATAATTTCAAGGTGCTCACAATACAATACCTATAAAAGTAATTTACTGGAACCTTGATGGACAGGAACAATTAATTCCACAGAGTCACACAAATGACACATATGATATAAAAATCATGAACCAATTCATTTCTTCAGAGACAATTTTAATGTAAGGCTGTCATTAATACTAAAATAGAATTTGAGTCACTTAGTAGAAATTAAGATAACTTGTTAACCAGAATCTTATTAACTGAACTGTTTGTTATTTGAGGGTTTTATTTACAAAAATAAAGTTTAAAATTTTGTTTTAAAAAGATGCTAGTTCCTTTAAATTGACTACCCCTTCAAATACACTCTAAATTACTCTTTCCTAATCACATTTTCTCTCCAATGAACTCAAAGGATCTTTCACATCACATTTTCCTGGGAATGTTCAGTTTCCTATTGCTTGAATTTCCTCAAAATTCCAGAAAAGTCAAAAGAAATAACTTCAGTTCTTTGGCTTCTTGATGTTTGAGAGAGAATCTAACATACTTTGACAAGTTGGAATACAGTGATACATGAACTGAAATCATTGAGACGTGAACTAAAATCAGTGAGACATGAACTAAAATACAGTGAAGCATGATTTGTAAGTTAGGATTGTCGTAGAGCAACAGGCAACTTTTCATGCAGTGAGACATGAAATTTGGTAGAATGAGATGAATTGTGGTATTATGAGATATTAAGTTTGGTAGAATGAGAGGAAGTGTGGTATTATGAGACATGAAATTTGGTAGAATGAGATGAATTGTGGTATTATGAGATATTAAGTTTGGTAGAATGAGAGAAGTGTGGTACAAGATAATTATAATAACAGTGAGGTATCGGGTATGATGTGTGGTATAGACTAATAGAGAAATGTGTTACATGATACAATGAGATGCAGTTTACTTCAAGTCATGACTTGGTACTGAAATTACTAGCCAGTGTTATGAGAGAGGATTTACAAGTTAATGAAACTCAAAATTTACTGCAAGACTTATTCCACAGTGAGATGGAGATGTGGGGTTTTGTGAGACGTGAGTGTGGATAAATGCAACAGTATATGATTGTTTTCAGGTGCTACATTCACTCCACTGGCAGCCACAGTTGAGACATAATCAAAAAGTGACAACAACTTGTCACTCAACATTCAGATTGATAAACCAGTAGAGACTCACCCCAGTCACACATATTACTTTATTAGGCCTAGACGGTGTAAATAGTTGACAAAATAATCAGAAGAATCAGATGAATGAACTGGTGACATTATTAAATCATAACAAAAGGGAAGATTGATACCACTGGCTGCTTCAAGATGTTTTAATTCTGACAAAATAATGTTATAGTTGATGTAATAGACAAAGAATGCAGAGACATCTGGAATGAGGCAAACTTGTAGCTAATAAGTAATGAGTGACAGCTAAATCTTGACTGAGGCAATAGTGAGTGACAGCTAGATCTAGAATGAGGCAGACTTGTAGGCAATAGTGACAGCTAGATCTAGAATGAGACAGGCTTGTAACCAATAGTGACAGCTAGATCTAGAATGAGACAGGCTTGTAACCAATAGTGACAGCTAGATCTAGAATGAGGCAGACTTGTAGGCAATAGTGAGTGACAGAGTTAACAAACAATGTTTCCGTGAAAGTATATCAAAAAGAAATGCTCTAATTTAGAGAATAGTTTAAAATTACAAGAGTAAAATATAAGTATTTTATCAAACATGGCCTCTATGAAATAGCACTAGACTATTCATGACTGGGTATTTAAAAGGTCTCTGTTAAAAGTTATACATTATTTTTACCCTCTTCCCATTTTATTATGAAGTAAGCAAATGTGTAAAAAATATTTTAAAGAAATCAAATCAAAGATCATCTCACATTTTCTCTGTTCACTAATAATTAAAATGGAAATAAGGATTTGCTGGCATTGAAGCATGAAAGCCATTGGAAATGAAAGTAACCATGTAACATGCCAAATGAGATATCCTTACCAAGTACACACACTAAGCTACAAGAGTGATACAGTATTTTATTAGTCTGGATAATTGGACTCCTAATTTTGCAGCAGCAACAAATATTGTAATTTTTATCATGAAAATAATCTAAACAATAAGATTTATCTCAATCTTTTTATCTCTGTATCTAAGAGCACAAACTTGTTTTTGAAGTACAGGATACAGCATTTAGAAAACTTTCTACCCTGTACCAAAGTCTGACATATACTGCTTTAGACATGCTGTTTATTAATGATATTGCTCATCTGACATATACTGCTTTAGACATGATGTTTATTAATGATATTGCTCATCTGACATATACTGCTTTAGACATGATGTTTATTAATGATATTGCTCATCTGACATATACTGCTTTAGACATGTTGTTTATTAATGATATTGCTCATCTGACATATACTGCTTTAGACATGATGTTTATTAATGATATTGCTCATCTGACATATACTGCTTTAGACATGTTGTTTATTAATGATATTGCTCATCTGACATATACTGCTTTAGACATGTTGTTTATTAATGATATTGCTCATCTGACATATACTGCTTTAGACATGATGTTTATTAATGATATTGCTCATCCTTTGTGGTCATATTGTGAGGTCGCATTCACAATGCATCTTGTCTGCAATCAGATATACAGTGTGTACATGTGTTGAAACAGTTGGCTAATAATACAATGAGTGATCACAGACTGACATCGCTCAACCTTTGTGGTCATATTGTGAGGTCGCATTCACAATGCATCTTGTCTGCAATTAGATATACAGTGTGTACATGTGTTGAAACGGCTAATAATACAATGAGTGATCACAGACAGACATAATTTTTGTAAATATTACAAAGCACACAGACATTTATAAGCTTTATCATTATCATTATTATTACTAAGTATTCTTTCAGTGAGAATTGAAATACCATTGACACAGTAAATAATATATATTAATATGATGAAGTATATTTTATTTTATCTTATTTAATATCATTATCAAACTTGTTAAACTGAAATGTATGTTATCTTCTTTAATTTCAAACTTGTTAAATTGAAACTGATTTTCCCTCCATCATTATTTTTAATTTTATTTATTTATTTTTTTCTTGATGATCTAAATCTTGACAAAACTTTCTTTTTTAAGTTGACTCAAACAGTATTCTTTTTTCTATCCTTTTCTGTTTGTGGTTTTATTGTTGGTTTTTCTTTTAAACATTTTTCTGTTTTGGTCTTATTCACCTTTTGTGTTTCCTTTCTTTTGTTGTTGGATGATTACCATTTATTCCTAAGTCAATGGTTCCCATTCTGGCTCCAATTTTTGTTTCTTCTTCTTTTTTCTCCATTTAGACTTTGTTTTATCTTGAAACTGCATTGTATCTTGAATATGCATTTCGTCGTTTACTCTTGATTTAGTTTGTTTTCTTATTTTACCTTTGTTTCTATTATTATGTTTTGTCATTGAATTTTCTCCAACTTCACTATCCTTTTTGTTATGAAATACTCTTGCAAAGTCCAAGAAAGAGGTCAGTTTGCTTTCTTCACAGTTTTGGTTTGTCTTTTTCTGTGCCTCTTCTTCCCAAAGTAGTTTCTTCTTTTTCCGGTTGGAAATGAGCTTTTGGCGCTCTCTGGCAATCTGCTCTTCCTGGGATATAGTCCGATCCACATTGAAATGTACCTTCAGATTTCGTTTGATTCTGGGTGAAGTAGGATCACGTAGGATTTTGCGGCTAACTACAGTGATTTTTCCAAGGTGATCAAGTGAGTACTCAATGACATCCTCTGAAACAAACAAAGTGTGCATGGTATGTTACTAGTCAGAGAAGTACACACATACTGACTGGCTCACAATAGTACAAACACACTGACTGGGTCATGAAAGTACAAACAAATAAAATGACTAGCTCATGAAAATACAAATACAATGACTGCCTCACGAAAGTAAAAATGCAATAACCAGCTCACAGAATTACAAAATTGATACAAGTGGATCATAAAATACACACAATGACTACTAGCTCGTTGAAGTAAAAGTACAAAAATATGCTCACAGAAAAATACCCTAAGAAGCTCAAAATATTCACTCATAATAACAGACTCATGAAAGTACTTATACACAATACTGGCTCATACAAACTATCACAAGTGTCTGAAAAGATTATTCGTGGCCATAATGATTTGTTTACAAAAGAACAAACGCACAATGACTAGTTCACAGTAGTACAAATATGCAATGATTGGCTTGCCAAAGTGTAAATACTCAATGATTTGCTCATTAAGTACAAATATGCAATGACTTGCTCACTGAATACAAATATGGAATGAATGGCTTGCCAAAGTGTAAATACTCAATGATTTGCTCATTAAGTACAAATATGCAATGAATGGCTTGCATAGGTGTAAATATACAATGGCAGAAGTACAACTACACAATGACTTGCTCACAGTAGCACAAATACACAATTACTTGCTCACAGAAGTGCAAATATACAATGCTGGCTCATGGAAATACAAATAACAATGAACGGCTCAAAGTAGTATAAATACAATTACTTGCTCACAGAAGTACAAATATACAATGCTGGCTCATGGAAATACAAATAACAATGAATGGCTCAAAGTAGTATAAATACAATTACTTGCTCACTGAAGTACAGAAAATGGTAGTATATGCTAGCCTCTCACTGCACCCCAGTCCATGAGGATTAGAGAAATAAATCAGTTATGAAATTTAATAAACAATATCCACAAATCCTGACTTAGAGGCTAGCCACTCATTTAAGGGAGGGGGAATTCCCTTCCTAAAAGTCTATTCCAATTATCCATGGCTCAGCCCCCACTCCCTTTAAGTTAATGCAACAGAAACAAAGGAAGATCACAGACTAATAAAATAGATAAAATGAACACATTTCAGTAGCCTAAACAAAACATAAAATTGAAAGTTACAAGATTCAAAGGAATGTACAGAACACTACAATTTCTGCTCTAAAAACCATAAAATTGAAAGTTACAAGATGCAAAGGAACGTATAGAATACTACAATTTCTACACTATAAAACATACAAATGATAAAGTGGTAAGATATTGTGCTTCAAAAAAAATTCAAACAAAACAAATCTACTTCATGCAATAATTTCAGTGTTCAAGTCATAGTCTGGCTGAAAATGTTCATAAGTAATGTCACATCAAGTTCCGAGTTACTATACAGTTACTAAACAGTTAAATTATATTGTGTGTATCAAACTCACTATTCACACAAGTGAACAATTCTTAAGACAAAGAAAATAGAAATCTCAGTAATATGTAACTAAGCAGAATGCAAGAAAGCCCTCATTCACACTTAAGACAACTAATTCAACAACATTTTCTGATGAGTGTATGGGTTAAAATACATATGATAAACTGGTCATCACCATGACTACAGACAACTAGTACCATACTGTTAACTCTGCTGAGAAAAAAAACAACTATATATTCACACAGTTTTGGTAACCAACAATTTAGATATCATAAATAGTTCACACATAATAACAGATAGCTAGTACTTTTGAAAACAAAATATAGACAAACTAACACTGATGTAATTTAGATATCATAAATATTTAATACCTACTACAGATAGCTAGTACTCTTTGAAAACAAAATAAAGACATGAATCCGGTGCTACTTACTATTCTGTAATGAACATCGAACAACTCTTAGGGAACAACCCTATCAAATTATTCCACTAAGAATGAATATTAGCTGACTAACACTCACTTCAAGAGATTTTTACAGCTATTACTATAGCATCTTATCAAATTATTCCACTAAGAATGAATATTACAAAAATTATTAGCTAATTAACACTCACTTCAAGAGATTTTTACAGCTATTACTATAGCTTCTTAACAAATTATTTCACTAAGAATGAATATTAGCTAACTAACACTCACTTCAAGAGATTTTTACAGCTATTACTATAGCTTCTTAACAAGCTGTGGCTAGTAGTACTACTGTACTTACGGATGAAATACAAGCACCAATCACACAAAGCATTAGCATAAACATGCTGACCATTAATGGTTGAACAGCAACTTAATAGCATGGTTCAGGCCAGCTCCATGTGACTACTAGCCAGCTGCATAGTCCCTGAATCAGCACAGTACAGGCCAGCTCCATGTGACTACTAGCCAGCTGTATAGTCCCTGAATCAGCACAATACAGGCCAGCTCCTTTTGAATACTAGCCAGCCGTATAGTCCCTGAATCAGCACAGTACAGGCCAGCTCCTTTTGAATACTAGCCAGCCGTATAGTCCCTGAATCAGCACAGTACAGATAGGCAAGTGCACACACAAGGATATCCGTAGGTAGATAGCTGACAAGAACATCACTGAGCATTAGGGATTCATTTAGCACTATGGGACTGATTAATTTTCTCACTCAGATTGGGGTATACTGGCTTTGGGGATTGTTTGTATGTCAGCAGTTCTCTTGTGATTCACAAGTTCAAAGGCTATACCAATATCACAGTTCAGTGTGCTTGTCATGAGCTTTCCAAGCCTGATGTGATATAGTTCTGGCCACCAACTTACTGGCTGATTTCTTCCTCACTCGTGTCAGGGATGTCACCTCCAGGTAAAGCCAGAGATTGCTTAATGCAAGTCTGGTGTCCAGATACAGTTCTACTTAGCTGCCTAGATTTAACAACCATGAGTCTAAGCAGATGACCAATATCTCTTGTATAATGAATGTTCCCATATAGTGTTCCTGACTGAATAGCACATTAGATACCAGAAGTAACCTTCTCCAAAACAGTTACTCCATCAAAACACTCATACACAAACACAGCCTTCAAACAAAGTTTAAGCAAAAGATACAACAAAGGGATTATTTTCCTAAACAGCAGCTTACTTAAGTTTCATGTACAAGTGAACAAGAATTATATTTAAGTGAACAAAAATTATCTTTACTAAACTACAAATAACAATTTAATAAAAGTACAAAAAATATAATAGATAAATTATTAATAAAAGACATTGATTAAGTAATTTAAATGGTGACAAGAATTTTGATCTTTATTATAATGGCTTAAAGAATTACAAACACAATGAATGGTATACATATGATCAAACACATTGACTGGCTCGTTGAAGTACTAAGACACAATAGGTTTTGGTGTGTGTTCTTTAATTTATCTTACAACAACCTTTAATCAAAATAATAACAAGTATTGGTGTATGTTCTTTAATTTATCTTACAACAACCTTTAATGAACATAATAGCAAGTATTGGTTTATGTTCTTTAATTTACAACAACCTTTAATCAACATAATAACAAGTACTGGTTTATGCCCTCTAATTTACTTTTACAGCAATTCAACACAATAACATGTATTGGTATATGTTCTTTACTTTAATCAATATAATAACAAGTATTGGTGCATACTCCCTAATTTACCTTTACAACACCAAACCCATAGATATGCAGTTGTTACTCCCTAATTTACCTTTACAACACCAAACACATAGATATGCAGTAGTTACTCCCTAATTTACCTTTACAACACCAAACCCATAGATATGCAGTAGTTACTCCCTAATTTACCTTTACAACACAAAACCCATAGATATGCAGTAGTTACTCCCTAATTTACCTTTACAACACCAAACCCATAGATATGCAGTAGTTACTCCCTAATTTACCTTTACAACACCAAACCCATAGATATGCAGTAGTTACTCCCTAATTTACCTTTACAACACCAAACCCATAGATATGCAGTTGTTACTCCCTAATTTACCTTTACAACACCAAACCCATAGATATGCAGTAGTTACTCCCTAATTTACCTTTACAACACCAAACCCATTGATATGCAGTAGTTACTCCCTAATTTACCTTTACAACACCAAACCCATAGATATGCAGTAGTTACTCCCTAATTTACCTTTACAACACCAAACCCATAGATATGCAGTAGTTACTCCCTAATTTACCTTTACAACACCAAACCCATAGATATGCAGTAGTTTCTCCCATTGGGTCCTCTAGTTCCATGGCAGCATTAAGAGAAGTCTGTAAAAGTCTGGAAGTTATGACAACACCAACCTGTAGATATTAAAGTGACTATGTATTTGGCAAATATGAGTTTAATTGGCAAAAATATTTATATTGAGCATTTGCAAATAACATGCATAAAATAGGGCAAAATACTTATATATAGCATTTGCAAGTAAAATAGGGCAAAAATACATTCATATTATATATATATATAGCATTTGCAAATAAAAATAGGGCCTACCTACCAAATGCAAATATCAGTGCCTCATTGACAAACACAAATACTTTTCTCTTTGACAAATAATTTACATTACCATTGACTAAGAAAGCACTTCTATCTGTCATGGGCAATTATAGAATTTGTCCATATTTATCATTAACAAATAACTCTAATTTATCCTTGGCAACTAGCATTGATTAATTTGAGCAAGGAGTAGTGAAACTTCATAACTGGCGCATGTCACTTTTTATGCACAGATTGCTTAAGAAACATCAAACTGCTTTTCTCTGTATTGCCTGTGAGTTTAGCAATAGTATTTTTTTTCTCAGAGGCAGACATTGAAGTGAATTTCGAAGTTCAGTGTACTCTTTCCCAGTGGTGGCGCACATTAAACTCTTTGAAGACAGCAATAGTTTTCAAACAGATCAGACACTGAGCTTGTCCAAATCATTCTATGAAAAAGTACTTCTTCGTCCACTCAGAGTTAAATGTCCGACTTTCCATATCCACTTTAAATTATTTAGGATATGGGGTTGCAGACATGATTGTGGGGATGGGGGAATAATGGCAAAGAAATAGCAGAAATGTAACAACCAGTTCGGTTGTGATGGCAAAAGACTGAATTTCAAATTCGTGCGCACCTCTGTTCACCTCCAGCCCTCCTTCCCCATGCCCAATAGTAGCGGTGAAGGTCAGGTCACTACTGAGGCAGAGTACAGATGCTGACACACATGTACTATTGTACATCTATCCTAGGCCTGGGAGAGTTCAAAAGTCAATGAACTATAAAGAGATGCTAGTAGAATATACACAACCACAGGCATAAATTGTACATGCACAAATGATTCTGTGTGAGTAATTCAAACTGTTAAAATTACATGTAATCTTTAGACTAGTTTAGCCTTGGCTGTTTGACAGCGTATAACAATGCCCAAATATTTTAGTGACTTTTGTCTTGCAGGCCAAAAGCAATGTTAACTGTGAATAGCTTGGTGGGTTTGGCACGCGGGCCAGAGTTTGCCCGCCCCTGCTCTAGTCTATGTAGTGTTGGCATTGTTGTGGTAGTAAGCATGTCTGTATGTAGTGCTGGCATTATTGTGGTAGTAAGCATGTCTCTATGTAGTGCTGGCATTATTGTGGTAGTAAGCATGTCTGTATGTGGTGCTGGCATTATTGTGGTAGTAAGCATGTCTCTATGTAGTGCTGGCATTATTGTGGTAGTAAGCATGTCTGTATGTAGTGTTGGCATTATTGTGGTAGTAAGCATGTCTCTATGTAGTGCTGGCATTATTGTGGTAGTAAGCATGTCTGTATGTAGTGCTGGCATTATTGTGGTAGTAAGCATGTCTGTGTGTAGTGCTGGCATTGTTGTGGTAGTAAGCATATCTCTATGTAGTATTGGCATTGTTGTGGTAGTAAGCATGTCTCTATGTAGTGCTGGCATTGTTATTGGAAAATTAATTGATGGTCATGGTGTGGAGGTAATTTTGCTGAGGAAATTTGTGGAAAAAAATTTGAAAACTCCTGTAGCATATCTGTACCCAGCTGTCAACTGTTAAAAAATAGGTAGGCATTAGAAGACATTGATATTAGTGACTGAGGGCTTTCTCACAGTCAGACTGAATTAAAACAATATCAGAGGAAGAACTTCAAACTAATATTTTTAAAATACCAAAGTAAAGAAGTTAGAACGTCAAACTAACAAATATGTTTACAAGTCTGGCAGAAAAGAAAGTTTTACAAGGAAATGAAAGAACTAGGAAAACCTGACTATGAGAGAAACAATGGTCAATCTAAATCACTTGTATGCATATTTCATAGAAAAGTAAGTTTCACATATAGAAATTCAAAGAGTACAAAGGACATATAAAGATCAATAATTTAACTTGTACTAATTACCTAAGATTAGTCTTTTGTGTGTATATATGTAGCAGTACTGTCAACTGCTTTAGATAAATTAAAAATAAGTGCTACAGACAACATACATTTAAGAAAGACTTAAATGCCCAAAATAACATTCCTACAATGAATGACATGCAACATTAAATTAAGACTGACATAACTGCCACAACTGACATGCAGTCTTAGTAGCGGAGATGCAGCTAAAATTAATATGCTTGCCACAAATGACATGCAGCATTAACTGATATGCAGCAACCGGTATGCAACATTAACTGATACACTTGCCACAGTTGACGAGCAACATGAACTGACATTCTTGTCACAAATAACATGTAACATTAACGGACATACTTGCTCAACTGGAATGCAGCACTAACTGACATACTTGCCACAATATCACACCAAACATAATAATAATAGTTGGCATTAGCAGCTCTTCCCTCCAGTACAAAGCCAGGATTTCCGAGCACCCAGTGGTATACAGTGTTCTCATGACAGCCTGGGCACCAAGGGTTGCTGTTTGCTCCCGTATGTTAACATGAATGCAGGGGTGGATAACCTCAACATCGCAGCAACTGTATGGCACATCATCCTTGATGATCTCGCCACCTATGATGTGTCTGTTCAAATTGTTTAATTTGTTCAATTTGTACCTATTCAATTTACTCAGCATGTGAATTTATTCAATTTCTACCTGTTCAAATTGCTCCATTTGTACCCATTCATTTTGTACCTGTTCAAATTGCTCCATTTGTACCCATTCAATCTGTCCATTTTGTTCAATATCAGACTGATTTAGCTTTACAACAACTTGGAAGGGAGCAAACTGGTCAGAGTAATTTTGTATTTTACTGAGAATATCTCAAATCACAGACTGTCATGGTGGTAATTGTATTTTACTGAAAATATCTCAAATCACAAATTGTCCCCAAGACAGTATTTGTATTTTACTGAGAATATCTCAGATCACAGGTCATATGAAGGTATTTGTATTTTACTATACGATAATGAGATACACAGGACTGATCAGTATTGCTAATGATGAATTCTGTGTAACAATTAGATACACAGGACTGATCATTATTGCTAATGATGAATTCTGTGTAACAATCATATGCACAGGACTGATCATTATTGCTAATGATGAATTCTGTGTAACAATCAGATATACAGGACTGATCATTATTGCCAATGATAAATTCTGTGTAACAATTAGATACACAGGACTGGTCATTATTGCTAATGATGAATTTTGTGTAACAATCAGATACACAGGACTGATCATTATTGCCAATGATAAATTCTGTGTAACAATTAGATACACAGGACTGGTCATTATTGCTAATGATGAATTCTGTGTAACAATCAGATACACAAGACTGATCATTATTGCCAATGATAAATTCTGTGTAACAATTAGATACACAGGACTGGTGATTATTGCTAATGATGAATTATGTGTAACAATTAGATACACAGGACTGATCATTATTGCTAATGATGAATTCTGTGTAACAATCAGATACACAGGGATGATCATTATTGCTAATGATGAATTCTTTGTAACAATTAGATACACAGGACTAATCATTATTGCTAATGATGAATTCTTTGTAACAATCAGATACACAGGACTGCATGTAATTTTTAATGTTGAGTTCTGTGTCACCTCTGGGCACCCTTCACTAGTTATGATTATTATTTATTAATTAATAACATATAAGGAATTGCAAGTGGTCGAGCATCTTAATTTATATTTATTAATAATTTTCCCACAAGACCAATATGTCTCTCACTTGGTGGATTATAAGGGTGTCATAAAACAATGACAAGACAGACATTTTACTGTTGTATAATGTTCTGAAGGTGGAAACTTCTTACTAAAGGATTAATAAAAAAAAAAACGTCTTTTATTTATAGTTAATGAGCCCCCCATTCACCCACTATTACTCCAACATAAGGTTTTAATTATATAAAGCATTCTCTAATTCAAATCATAGATTAATAGCAAACATGTACAAAATATTTCTAAGTCTATTCTTTCTTTATATAGTCAGTTAATTTGCCATAAGCTAATGATTGCCTTTATGACCGAACTTGAGTTATGTCAAAATCAATGTCATCCCCTTTTATACAGTCCTTGTACAACATTTTAACTGAGCTGGCTAGGAAACAACCCCATCTCAGCACACAGCACCCCCCTCCAGCATTGCTTATAAAGTTGTAGTCTCTGAATCTTGCTGACTAATTTTACTGACTGTCCACACTTTCTCATTAGTGCCTGGTATCGAATTTAAGTTTACACTTCTTCTAGTGTTGAAATAAATTTCCTGTTTTACCTACCTACTCAGAGCACACAACTGACCTCAGAGCACCCCTTATTTTTATTTTATTTTTAAAACTACATTACCATAGTGATCATCGCCACCTGGCAAGAGTTCACTGTCATAGCAAGAAAGGGTTGTACACACAAACTAAAACATATAACTATAACAAAATAAATATCAACTTTCAAATAACTCAAAATTCTCCTTCAACAAACAATTTCACAATAACAATATCTAGCCTTACACAATACTACTATCAAAACATTATAGTGGTGATTCTTAAAACAAGTTATATTTCAAAACTCAGATCTGGGTTTCCTCACAGAGAAACTTAGTATCTCAGTGGACTATCACATTTTCCATACAGTTATGAATTATTGTTTTGGCATTGCTGACAGTAGAGAGGTAAATGCGTACATGCCTCGAAAAATTATTCACGTTTTTCCATTTACTGAACTACTATCAAAATTTATCTCTTTCTCAACTATCGTTTCCACACTTACATTTTACATTGTTGACAAAATAGTTATTTTAGCCCTTTGCTATGTTTAAATTGGTTTGGCTGTTTAGTTAACTGTTTAGAGTATGATGACACTTAGAGAGAAAATTTTAACAAAATAATATTCCCCCACATCTGTGACAGATACAGA
The DNA here is from genome assembly GCA_028829895.1 of Sinotaia quadrata. NCBI lineage: Eukaryota > Metazoa > Mollusca > Gastropoda > Architaenioglossa > Viviparidae > Sinotaia > Sinotaia quadrata. The sequence continues at coordinate 1,062,299 of CM054177.1, forward strand.
AATGAAACTCAATAGATCATTGCACAATGCACTTTCTATACTTAGTAACGTAACATTTTAAAACTTTATACTTCTTTGACTGTTTGAGTTTTGAGTAGAAGTGGTAAAGTGAACAACACTCTGAGTGGAGTCTAACTCATTAGGAGCTTTCCAGTTTATGAGAACAATTGTATGCAGGAGAAGAATTTACCGTGTGACATATTTATTATACAACAGAATCAGTGGTCAACTATTTTGTGTAAGTGACATCTTGTACAACAGTGTCAGTGGTCAACTATTATGTGTAAGTAACCTACCAAATACAGTGTTAGTGATAAATTATTTTGCATAAGTAACCTACCAAATACAGTGTTAGTGGTAAATTATTTTGTGTAAGTAACCTACCAAATACAGTGTTAGTGATAAATTATTTTGTGTAAGTAACCTACCAAATACAGTAAATTATTTTGTGTAAGTAACCTACCAAATATAGTGTTAGTGGTAAATTATTTTGTGTAAGTAACCTACCAAATAGTGTTAGTGGTAAATTATTTTGTGTAAATAACCTACCAAATACAGTGTTAGTGGTAAATTATTTTGTGTAAGTAACCTACCAAATACAGTGTAAGTGGTAAATTATTTTGTGTAAGTGACCTACCAAATACAGTGTAAGTGGTAAATTATTTTGTGTAAGTGACGTACCGTACAATCCGGTGGTCAGAGTAATTGACATAACGAAGGGGAATCCAGCTATAATGAAACCAGTCTTCAAACGATTCACTACCACAACAGCGATATTGAATCTGTATGTTGTCCAATGTCGTCTTTACATTTTCATCATCCCTGAGCGAAAAAGACTTTAACAAATTATTCAATAATTGCTAAGAAAGTGCTTATTACAACAAATTATAGTATAGGTATAGCCAAAAAAAGCTGTTTAGTACTTCTCTCTCTCTCTCTCTCTCTCTCTCTCTCTCTCTCTCTCTCTCTCTCTCTCTCTCTCTATCTATCGCTTGTATGTCTGTATGTGTGATGTACTGGTATTTGTTACTATAATTGAATTTAACACCCCAACAGTGTCAACAACTTAAAACCTCTGTCAATCTGAACTATTTAGTCCTGACAGTCTGAGGTAAGTCTGAACAACATTACACCTTGGTTCTATTTATCTGACTTATTTAATTTGAACAACTTCAGACTTACCTGAAAAGTGTAACACCTTATATTTATCTGAACTACTTAATTTCAATTACATGAAAAGATTTAGCACCTTACTTAAACTGATGTGAACTATTTAATTACAGCAACCTCAGACTTACATGAAAAGATTTAGCACCATACTTAAACTGCTGTGAACTATTTAATTACAGCAACCTCAGACTTACATGAAAAGTTTTAACACCTTACTTAAACTGCTGTGAACTATTTAATTACAGCAACCTCAGACTTATATGAAAAGTTTTACACCTTACTTAAACTGCTGTGAACTATTTAATTACAACAACCTCAGACTTACATGAAAAGTTTTAACACCATACTTAAACTGCTGTGAACTATTTAATTACAACAACCTCAGACTTATATGAAAAGCTTAACACTTACTTATATGAATTGTTTAATTTCAACAACCTCAGACCTACATTTTACATATATTTATCTGAATTTGAATGTGACCAACATAAGATCCTAAAATATTTATTTGAACAATTTACATGTACAACCTACGATTTACCGGTACTGTTAATTTTGAACTTCCCCATTTTACATGTACAATCCCCTATTTATATGAACAGCTCATTTGAAAACTTTCAGGCTTATGAGTCAAACAATTTGACATTTACCTGTACAATTTAACAGCGTTTAAGATGTCATCATGCAGAATGTCGTTGATGATGTATTGGTGCACTATACAAAGGATGACACTAGTAATGAGAAGCATGAGAATCAGTCCTTGGCACCAGAGCATAATCCCTACCTGCCAATCTATCCCCTGTGTTGTTCCTTTTTCTGTGAAATCAAACAGGATCTGCATGGAAAATCAGATAATGAACATGATATTTAATTACATCTTTATAAGGTCATATTTGGAAATCAGATAATGAACAGTGAGATGTCATTTCACCTTTTTAAGGTTATGTTTGGAAATCAGATGATGAACAGTGAGATTTCATTTTCATCATTTTAACGTCATATTTGGAAATAGATGATGAACAGTGAGATGTCATTTCACCTTTTTAACGTCATGTTTGGAAATCGGATAATGAACAGTGTAAAAACACATTGGGTTATATAACCTTCCTTCAAAGTTCTATAATAATTAATTAATTTACAAATATTAATTATCATAACCCATACTTTGACCGGGTCTTCGTCTTTTGCAGTCAAGGAGAGTGAGTCAAGCCATAGAATCTACAATTAAGCTAATTGTTTTCTTCTTCTAGGTGTTACTCATCCAGAGTGAAAATGCAATCTTGTTAATTCGTATTAATTAGGTATTACAGCAATTTCTCTCTTGCCCGCACACATTCCTGCAGTTTGAGGGATTCTTTCCCAAAGTATGTTTGACTGACTTTTAGATTATTTATGTTTGGCAGCCCCCCCCCCCCCCTTCAAACATACATACTTCCTTTAGAAATTGACTAATCCAAAGTGGAAAGAATAAATCAACAATTTTATTAATTATACAAATAACTAAATAATTAACAAAAGCATTTATGCATTATTTACATGCAGATCACAAATTATACATTAGTTCTTGATAATAACAATTAAATCTCTTCAATTTAAATTGTTCAATGTCTTTTCAGTTTGTATCAAAACTAATACTAATCTCTACTAAACTTTTATATTACAAAATCAGAAATAGAAGAAATAGAAAAAAATCATAGAAAGACGTTACAAGATAAACTGAAAGCTGGACATGCATTCACATAGGCGGCCACCAGTTCTTTAATGATGGCACAAATGTTTGAGCACATGTGAATCGAGCAGTCCTCACTCTCACAGTTCGATACAGTCACAGTTATTCCATCACTCTGCCCTCCAACATTAGTTCACAACCAATCAGAAGATGAACTTATTACCCCAACTTGGTAAGCGAATTCCATGATCCCTTGACTTCACAGCTGTACACCTCACAACTGTAGGGTCTTGGCAATCGCTACACACACACACACACACACACACACACACACACACAAACACACACACACACACACACACACACACACACACACACACAAACACACATAGCAAGGTACTGGATAGTACATGAGGACAGCAACACACAATTGTCACCAGAAGACTTGAACTTGAATTCACCCTTGAACTCGAAGTTCAACAAGCTTGAACGTAGCTCCAAGCTCCATAATAGCTTGACAATGTAGCTGTGGTGCTAGCTCCTGTAGTTTCAACCTGCAGTTTCAAAGAGCTGTAACTCTAGTGTTTCATCATGGAGTTTCAAAAGAGCTGTAACTCTAGTGTTTCATCATGGAGTTTCAAAAGAGCTGTAACTCTAGTGTTTCATCATGGAGTTTCAACGAGCTGTAACTCTAGTGTTTCATCATGGAGTTTCAAAGAGCTGTAACTCCAGTGTTTCATCATGGAGTTTCAAAGAGCTGTAACTCCAGTGTTTCATCCTGGAGTTTCAAAGGCTGGTTTGACGCACTGATTTACCCTTTCTCCAACCAAAGCCAACAAACTATCGGGACTAGTAAATTCAGAAATGTCAAGAATAATAATTTTGTTTGTCCATCTTTAAACTGTGAAGAATAATTTATTTAATTAACATAGTTTCTTTAGAATTCAGAAATGTCAAGAATAATAATTTCTTTCCTCAAATTTTAAAAATATAACCAATAATGATTTCGTTCTACTAACCTTTATAGTAGCAAGTTCCACCAAGATCCAAAGACAGGCTATAAGGATCAAAAAGTAAGACAGAATCCCAGACCGACTGATGATCAAATCCCAGCCGATCTCCATTCCAAATTTGAGGTACATTGAGAGTGCTAAAAGAGCTAGTGCTGAGAAAAACATCGGGACATTGAGCCTGAGGGTAGTCTTGGCAAGTGCCAGTCGGTCTTTCTCATCCATCTCAAAGCGTGGTTCGAAAATTTGTCTGTACAGAGTTCGCTGATGCCCCAACACCAAGGGAACTTGCTCGGACGTCTCCATTCTGTTTAAAGTTGCTTGCCTCCAATTTTCAGTTTGCTAAGATTTTCTCTAATAAATGAAAACAATGTCTGCAAACCACAAACCACATGATCCTCTAACAAAGGAGAAAAGAAACACCAGACCACACGTGTAATATTTCACTAAGTCAACGCTACTTCCGTTTTCACGCGAAATGAAAAATGCTGTCGACATGCTACTTGACTGCAGAAGTTTGTTTTTACAACCTAAGTAGTCTTGCCCCGCACTTTTCTTATCAGTACTACATGTCTTAGCAAATGTCAAATCACTTTTGCTCAAGCATCAAGTCGGACATCAAAGAACAGTGCTATCAGTTCTTTTAAAATCTGTCTCTCACAATTTCAGAAGGAAGAGAACAGAGGACGGGGGGGTCAGCCAGTAGCAAAAAGACAAGAACATTTGTATGTGTGTGTGTGTGTGTGTGTGTGTGTGTGTGTGTGTGTGTGTGTGTGTAATAAACACGACGTCACTGGCGTAAGGCACCGTAATTTTGTTTTCAACAACGTCACGTGAATGTTGACGTCATATATCTTTGACACGTTTTCTCATTGATAATGATATTCCACTAAATTTAAGTATTCTAAATCTGCCTAACATCTTTATAGTATAGAACAATTCCAAGAATTATTATTATTATTATTTTTTAGCAGGTCATCAGGAGTATAATGGATTTTAGGGAATAGCGTAAATCAATTCATCCTTTGTATAACAGATTTTAGGAATAGAGTAAATCACGTTCATAAAAAAAACAAAGAACAATCACAACAATTTCAGCTGGGGGTGAGACGGGCGGAGGTTCGATTTAGTATGATAGATCTTCAGGGAAGACGGTATGGTTTTTTGTTTTGTTTTTTTTTTTTTGGGGGGGGGAAGGAGTCTGAGGTCTGGCTTTCTAACTTCTGACCGCAATCAGTAGTGTTTCATAAATGGTGCCTATCAGCAGACAAAAAAGTGCGAGCGAGATTAGTGTTAGTCCCCCTTCCATCCTCCTTGCTATAAATTGATTCCGTCCGGAAGCGTCCTCCATAATACATTAGATAGATCATAGACGTCAAGACACTTGGGCTCCCCCCCCCCTCCGCTTCCCTAAAAAGGACGGTTGAAGGTGTGCGCCAAATAGGTGCGACCTGTTACACCCCCTTTCGCCAGCCCTCCTGCCCTCTATCTCAGACGCACCGCGAGGCCGTGGGGATCCCCCAGAAGCAGACCAAGACCGAGAACATTATGAAGATGAAAGGTCTATTGCGGCTTCTGGGTGTGTGTGTGTGTGTGTGTGTGTGAGAATAACAACGACAACAGTCAAGACACTCGCCGCTTTGCTTTAGGTAATAACAAGTATGGCAATGAACATATATAATTCAGAGGTTAAAATATCATATCTTATTGCTCTCATTATTATATTATATCTATTTAATTATTGCTCTGTCTCATTATACCTCGTTTCATCTAATTTGTTATTTCTATCATTACATCTGATATTCATTATTGCTACCATTATATCTAATAATTATTATTCTCCCATTGTATCTGATATTCATTATTGCTATCATTATATTGAATATGCTTTATTGTTATCATTATACATACTATTCATTATTGCTTAGCGAAAGCATGTTGCAGTGCTGTTCACAGAAAGCCAAGCCTTACTGAGTTTCTAAAAATACCTGTGCTGCAGATCTTGTAAGTCTTTTAGCTGACTCTTCATTAGCATTGATGAAGCATGTAGGCGGGAAATACAAAACATTCAACAGAGACTTGAATGTATGTGTACTAGCGGTATCTCTCTGTGTCTGTCTGAATATCTCAATGTATGTGTACTAGCGGTATCTCTCTGTGTCTGTCTGAATATCTCAATGTATGTGTACTAGCGGTATCTCTCTGTGTCTGAATATCTCAATGTATGTGTACTAGCGGTATCTCTCTGTGTCTGTCTGAATATCTCAATGTATGTGTACTAGCGGTATCTCTCTGTGTCTGTCTGAATATCTCAATGTATGTGTACTAGCGGTATCTCTCTGTGTCTGTCTGAATATCTCAATGTATGTGTACTAGCGGTATCTCTCTGTGTCTGTCTGAATATCTCAATGTATGTGTACTAGCGGTATCTCTCTGTGTCTGTCTGAATATCTCAATGTATGTGTACTAGCGATATCTCTCTGTGTCTGAATATCTCAATGTATGTGTACTAGCGGTATCTCTCTGTGTCTGTCTGAATATCTCAATGTATGTGTACTAGCAGTATCTCTCTGTGTCTGAATATCTCAATGTATGTGTACTAGCGGTATCTCTCTGTGTCTGTCTGAATATCTCAATGTATGTGTACTAGCAGTATCTCTCTGTGTCTGAATATCTCAATGTATGTGTACTAGCGGTATCTCTCTGTGTCTGTCTGAATATCTCAATGTATGTGTACTAGCGATATCTCTCTGTGTCTGAATATCTCAATGTATGTGTACTAGCAGTATCTCTCTGTGTCTGAATATCTCAATGTATGTGTACTAGCAGTATCTCTCTGTGTCTGAATATCTCAATGTATGTGTACTAGCGGTATCTCTCTGTGTCTGTCTGAATATCTCAATGTATGTGTACTAGCAGTATCTCTCTGTGTCTGAATATCTCAATGTATGTGTACTAGCGGTATCTCTCTGTGTCTGAATATCTCAATGTATGTGTACTAGCGGTATCTCTCTGTGTCTGTCTGAATATCTCAATGTATGTGTACTAGCGATATCTCTCTGTGTCTGAATATCTCAATGTATATGTACTAGCAGTATCTCTCTGTGTCTGTCTGAATATCTCAATGTATGTGTACTAGCGATATCTCTCTGTGTCTGAATATCTCAATGTATGTGTACTAGCGGTATCTCTCTGTGTCTGTCTGAATATCTCAATGTATATGTACTAGCGGTATCTCTCTGTGTCTGTCTGAATATCTCAATGTATGTGTACTATGTTTGTATGTGTGTGAATGTGTTTGTTTGTGTTTTTGCTTGTCAAAAATATCTTGTGTACGATCTTTGGCTCTGTCACTGATCTATTTATAACTTATTTTGTGTGCGCGCATTTGCTCTATAATTTAGTCACGACAAATGTTAATTAAGACAAAATTATTATACCTATATAGTATTTTCAAATAATTTCTAATAATTATACTTACATTATGCCTGTTATAGGCAATATTTATAAATGTATAATAATAGATTAGTTTAGGAAATCAGTAATGATAACAGATATTACATTTCATTCTCTTATAATATTTATTTTGCAATCTATTTTAATCACAAACCTGCACAATCCATTGTATGCATTTTAATCACAAACATATACAATCCATTGTATGCCTTTTAATCAGTAACATGTACAATCCATTGTATGCTTTTTAATCACAAACATACATAATCCATTGTATGCCTTTTAATCACAAACATGCACAATCCATTGTATGCCTTTTAATCACAAACATATACAATCCATTGTATGCCTTTTAATCAGTAACATGCACAATCCATTGTTTTGCTTTATAATCACAAACATACATAATCCATTGTATGCCTTTTATCACAAACATACACACAATCTATGGCACCAATGCCACTTAGTTAATATTATTATTATTATTATTACTAATTAATTAATCATCCAAAACTAATTACAAGTAATGAGATTCTTAATTTATTTTACTAATGATCCTCCAGCAGACACCACTCATCTTTCTCACTTGGCGGATATATGGGCGCTGTAAATGTTTTCTCTTTTCCACAACATAAAACAACATTGATGGTCACAGAATGTTGCCTTGAGTGGAAAACTTCTTACTAAAGGAGAAAACAAATCCATCTATAATCTATATTTAATGAACCCCCCCATCCATCCATCTCCAACATAAGTTTATCAATAGGCATAAGAAGGTCAATGTATTTAACAATACATTTATTAAATCCACAATTAAATATACATATGACAAATACAATGAAATAGATTAGTGACATCAATGTTTCCACGAAGCCACATTTGCAAAATACATGTTTCACAGTCTTATATGAAAATACAATACAATAGAGTCAATACAATTCACAGGATAGTCTTATCAGAAAAGTGAAATGGGGTTATTAGAGATAAGCAATAATAGTTTTCATAACCTTGTTTAACTGCTGTCTCAATAGTTCTTCCAGGCACTTTTGCAACAAAGGCACAATTTATATTGAACAGTTATTATATCAGCTTCACATGTGTCGCTTGCATGTGAAAAATACTGTTCTGCTACTTAGAGCTAACCTTGGCGCTTCTTTCCACCATGTTAACTTCTTCAAACAGAACAATAAATATAGCGATGCCCAACAATTTCTCTACACCAGAAATTGTTCAGATTGTCAACGTATCTTTCCACCACACATCTGTAGAGTGTAATGTGTTCTTAAACTTACATGCCATTCCTGCATTTATTGGGGTCAGTCCCCATAGTTGTTTACAAACAATAAGCCAGGTGGTTCATATAGCATGTGAAATGAAAGCAGAAAAAGCTACTTGTCTCTACAAAATGTAAGCAAGGAACAAACACTAAGCTTCCAGTTTATCACTTTAAAACTCTATTCCATTACATTCCAGTCTCAATTTACAATTTCCTGCAACAGTATTTATTAGCCTGATACATGCACATGGCAAAATAAATACAGCATATGAAGCAATGTCAAGTTTTAGCAAACTACATGTGAACAGCTTACTTCACCCTGTCGGAATAAAACTCGCATAGTACATCTCCACATAAAACATGAGTATAACATATCAATAGCGAAAATGCATGAAATATTTCTAAATCCATTCTCTCTCAACCAGTCAGCTTAGCTCACCACTAAGCTAATGGTTGTCTTTCAAAACTGGACTTCTTGTTTCCACTCCAAATTCAAAGTGATTAAACAGTAGAATTTTCTTCAGAAAGTAAACTTATTGATTCCAACCCATTGGTTGGTCTCCTCGTAAATCATAACCATTGGATAAATAAAACTACTCACCTGTTTTCATTACATCAGCAAATTCTAGCACAGTCACACCTCAAGCGTTTACTTGAATTCACTTTCAAAACTGCCATCATGAGTGCCGAAGGTCAGGTTACTCTGACAATTTAACAACGTATATAAAAATTAAAATTAAAAATAGGGAGAGGCAAATTTACCCTGTCACACAATCCAATTGTGTTTCTTAATCACAAACTTACACACAACCCAGGTCTTTTAATTACGAACTTACACACAATCCATTTTATGCCTTTTAACCACATACGTAGCCATTCATGCAGTAAAGTCATTTATTTGTCAGGAGGCTAAAAGTAATCCAAATGCAGTCCCCACCCCCCATGTCAAGTAGTGCTTCTTAATCCGTTCTCTGTTTATTGTATTTATTTAAAATTTTACAAATTAGTGGGCAATAACTAAAGTCTGGTTACAGGCATTTTTCTCTATATTTGTTTTATAGGTTCACGCGTGTGTGTGTGCAAACATGAGCTTATTTGATAAATTTACGTTATTTTTGTTAGATTCTAAATTACATACATAATTTTTTTCTTGGGACTTTTTTCCCATTTTCACCTAGCCTTAGCATTAAGACTCTACTGCCAAGTGTGTACATATCTATTTTCAAAGTAAGAACACAGCTCTTTCACTATATTATAGGTATATCTATTTCCAAAGTAACAACACAGCTCTTTCACTATATTATAGGTATATCTATTTCCAAAGTAAGAACACAGCTCTTTCACTATATTATAGGTAGATATGTACATATCTATTTCCAAAGTAAGAACACAGCTCTTTCACTATATTATAGGTAGATATGTATATATCTATTTCCAAAGTAACAACACAGCTCTTTCATTATATTATAGGTAGATAAGTACATATCTATTTTCAAAGTAAGAACACAGCTCTTTCACTATATTATAGGTAGATATGTATATATCTATTTCCAAAGTAACAACACAGCTCTTTCACTATATTATAGGTAGATATGTACATATCTATTTCCAAAGTAACAACACAGCTCTTTCACTATATTATAGGTAGATATGTACATATTATTTCCAAAGTAACAACACAGCTCTTTCACTATATTATAGGTAGATATGTACATATCTATTTCCAAAGTAACAACACAGCTCTTTCACTATATTATAGGTAGATATGTACATATCTATTTTCAAAGTAACAACACAGCTCTTTCACTATATTATAGGTACACCATCAAATAAACACAATAACAACAGTATGCACACACTTAGTAAAATCTATTAATTTAAGTCCCTTCAGGCAAAGAAACAATAATATATTAGGTCACATCTTGAAAATGTAAAAAACATGACAACAATTTTTTCCATTACTTCATTCAAACAAACAAAAGAGAAAAATCACTTTATGAAAGTACATGTCTTTTAATAATGAAAACAAATAGATCCACTTTATAAACCCTGCAATATACAACAGTTTACTAGGAAAAAATAAATGTTACTGAATTCTGAACTAATATATTGGTATTTTGTCAATATACAACAGTTTATTAGGAAAAATTAAATGTTACTGAATTCTGATCTAATAAATTGGTATTTTGTCAACAGAATATTGGGAGAAACAATATTTCAGAATGTTCAAAGAATAAAAAGTGTAATAAAAATATATATTAAGCATAATAAATATAACATTTACAAAAAATAATTTCTTCTTTATACTGTCTCTATGATTTAAAAGACATTCATTATTTAATTATAGTCATGCCTGAATTCATGTGCATTCCTGAGTCATTTTAGTATGTGAGTCTTTAATAGGTGTGTTTGTGTATGTGTATGTGTGTGTGTGTGTGTGTGTGTGTTTGTGTGTGTGTATGTGTGTGTGTCTCTTATATCTGAGACTTTATATATGTGAGTGGGTTTTTTTTTGTCTGTGTGTATCATATGTGACCCTTTATTATATATGAGACTTTATATATGTCTTTAGTGTGTATTTGACTCTATTACATCAGAGACTTTATATATATATTTCTTAGTGTGTATGTGTGTGAGTATGGGATACTATATTGTATCTGTGATTTTATATATGAGTCTTTAGCTAGTTAGTTAGTTAGTTAGTTAGTGTGTGTGTGTGTGTGTGTGTGTGTGTGTGTGTGTGTGTGTGTGTGTGTGTGTGTGTGTGTGTGTGTGTGTTCTTATATGTCTTTTGTGCGCATGTGTGTGTGTGTTGATATCTGAGAATTTATATATGTGAGTCTTTAATGTGTATTTGTGTGTGAGACTCTTTACTACATCTGAGACTTTATATGTGACTGTGTATGTATGTATGTGTGTGTATGTGTGTGTGTATGTATGTATGTGTACTTGTAAAGAGTTTTTGGCTCTGTGTTTAATATACTTTCATCAGCTTTACTATGCATATCATGTGTACTGCAGCATTATACAGTTGTCAGTTTTTCAGTTCCAATTTCTATAAGTATTCATAGTCCTATCATGTATACAACAACATTATACAGTTGTCAGTTTTTCAGTTCCAATTTCTGTAAGTATTCATAGTCCTATCATGTATATTCATTTCAATTGTGTGCCACAGTCTGTCATGTCATGTCACGATCTGTCATATCACAGTCTGTCATATGATGGTCTGTCTGTTTCAGTATCATTGTCAACTTGTCTTCATTACGTACATATACACTACAACATCAACAACTATTTATTTATATTATGGCTCACATTTCATTTCATTACGTCATTATCATCAATGTCCCTTGTGTCTGGATCAGATTCATTGTCTGTCAATATTTTACTGTCTGTCTCTCAATATTATACTGCTTGTCTGTCAATATTTTAGTGTCAGTCTCTCAATATTATACTGCCTGTCGGTCAATATTTTACTGTCTGTCTCTCAATATTATACTGCTTGTCGGTCAATATTTTACTGTCTGTCTCTCAATAGTATACTGCTTGTTGGTCAATATTTTAGTGTCTGTCTCTCAATATTATACTGGCTGTCGGTCAATATTTTACTGTCTGTCTCTCAATATTATACTGTTTGCCAATATTATACTTTTTGTCAATATTTTAGTGTCTGTCTCTCAATATTATACTGCCTGTCTGTCTCTCAATATTTTAGTGTCTCTCTCTCAATATTATACTGCCTGTCTGTCTCTCAATATTATACTGCCTGTCTGTCTCTCAGTATTATACTGCCTGTCTGTCTCTCAATATTTTACTGTCTTTCAATATTATACCGCCTAACTGTCTCTCAGTATTATACTGCCTCTCTGTCTCTCAATATTATATTGCCTGTCTGTCTCTCAATATTTTAGTGTCTGTCTCTCAATATTATACTGCCTGTCTGCCTATATTTTACTGACTGTCTCTCAGTATTATGCTGTCTGTCAATATTTTACTGTCTGCCTCTCTTTATTATACTTCTGTAATTATTATACCGTCTTCCTGTCATTATTATACTGTATATCTCTCATTATTTCTCTGTCTGACTGTCAACACTATTCTGCAATTTGGTTTCATTAAACTTTAAGTAGGATTCATTGGATATCATCAACAGCATGCTGCCTTTGGATTTATTACACACTAGGATTAATTTCAGAATTATGTATGTTATCTCTTTATCTCAGTATGCAGATACTATATTTATCTTGCTAACAATTTCCATAGTATAATCTCTTTTCATTACACCATATTTATTTCCATTACCAAAGTGATGTCTGTTATCAATTGCATTACATATTTCCAATGTAAAATATGTGCAATATCATTTATACTATTTGCATATTTAAATTTTAAAAGTAATGGCTTATCATATATTATTTGTGTTTTACATTATACATTCAATATTTCCATTATAGGAAATACTTTCGTCATAGTATGTAGTTTTATAATATTATTTGTCTATCACTTAATTAAATCCAGTAAGTACATTACAGTCATTATGTCCATAATAAAGTCTGTGGTTGTATTATATTGTTTGTTTATCACCTAATTAAATCCAGTAACTACATTACAGTCATTATGTCCATAATAAAGTCTGTGGTTGTATTTCATTGTTTGATTATCACCTTAATAATTTCAGTGCTTTCAATACAGTGTTTACACATCTCCATAATAAAATCAGTTTCATAATACCTTGCTAAATGTCATCATTTTTTAGATTTCTTTTTAAATTTCGGTTTCTTCATTTTCTTAAATTTCTTGCCGACCTTGCCCATTTTCTTTTTCATTTTGTCTTTACCTTTCTTGAATTTATTCTTCAATTTGTCTTTACCTTTCTTGAGTTTATTCTTCATTTTCTCTTTACCTTGCTTGGCCTTTTTCTTCATTTTCTTCATGCCCTTGCCTACTTTGCCAGTAATCTTTTTCCCCGCTCCCCCAAAGCCGTCTCCATAATCCTCATCATCATCGTCATCGTTATCATCAACATCTGCATTATTTTCAAAATCTTCGATAATACCAATAATGAAAATAAACGGTAGTTACGTGTTAGCAATTCTGAATACAAAACTTAGTGACACATTTTGAATAATGTACAAATATTTAACTGAAAGATTGGAGCTACAGTGACTTTTTTCTTAATATACAAGATAACATAAGCATATTTAACTGAAAGTTTGGGGCTCCACTGACAAGTGCAAGATAACATACACATATTTAACTGAAAGATTGGGGATACAGTGACTTAAGTACAAGATAGCATACAAATACTTAACTGAACGTTTGGGACTTCAGTGACTTAAATACAAGAAAACATACAAATATTTAACTGAATGTTTGTGTCTCCACTGACAAGCACAAGATAACATACAAATATTTAACTTAAAGTTTCAGGCTCTTGACTTAATGTTGTATGATGGGGAATGTTCCCATATATTTTATATAAATTTTCATTGTTGCGTTTAAATTGAACGTTATTGTAATTTGAATGAAGTGTGCATATTGCGTCATGTTGGTTTAGAAGTGAGGTCCTGAACACTGCATGGTGGTAGATTTATTGACCGGTGTTTTAAGTTTGCGGCAAATAGGTGATCGAGTGTTGTTGTTTAAGTTGCTTGATCAATGGCCAATAAGCGTAGCTAGAGATTATTTTTGCGGCACGTGTGTGTTTTGGTATACAATGGGAAGCGTTGTTAGCTAGGTCAGCGTGTGCGTTTAGAAGTGATTAGAAAGGCATAATCTGTATTAGTGCTAAGTAATTGGTCAGATTGAAAGCATGTCTAACAGACACAGGTGTGATTCCAAGGGTGATAAAAGGACGATAGTAAAATTTTATCGTCACTCATTTCTGAAATTGTCTTTGGATGGCAACTGGAAATTGTGATCCTTCCCTAGCGGGTCGTATATGAGAGTAAAACCCTTGGCTGCATAAGGTAAAACGTCTTTGTATTGTATAAATGGTTAGGTTTTATTAGGATGTTATATGAGAGTAAAACCCTTGGCTGCATAAGGTAAAACGTCTTTGTATTGTATAAATGGTTAGGTTTTATTAGGATGTTATATGAGAGTAAAACCCTTGGCTGCATAAGGTAAAACGTCTTTGTATTGTATAAATGGTTAGGTTTTATTAGGATGTTATATGAGAGTAAAACCCTTGGCTGCATAAGGTAAAACGTCTTTGTATTGTATAAATGGTTAGGTTTTATTAGGATGTTATATGAGAGTAAAACCCTTGGCTGCATAAGGTAAAACGTCTTTGTATTGTATAAATGGTTAGGTTTTATTAGGATGTTATATGAGAGTAAAACCCTTGGCTGCATAAGGTAAAACGTCTTTGTATTGTATAAATGGTTAGGTTTTATTAGGATGTTATATGAGAGTAAAACCCTTGGCTGCATAAGGTAAAACGTTTTTGTATTGTATAAATGGTTAGGTTTTATTAGGATGTTATATGAGAGTAAAACCCTTGGCTGCATAAGGTAAAACGTTTTTGTATTGTATAAATGGTTAGGTTTTATTAGGATGTTATATGAGAGTAAAACCCTTGGCTGCATAAGGTAAAACGTCTTTGTATTGTATAAATGGTTAGGTTTTATTAGGATGTTATATGAGAGTAAAACCCTTGGCTGCATAAGGTAAAACGTCTTTGTATTGTATAAATGGTTAGGTTTTATTAGGATGTTATTGGTATGTTTTATTTTGAACATGTTAACATTTCTTTCTTTCAGAGGCTTATGCCAAACTTAGTATTTATTAATAGAGCAATTGACTGGACACTTAGACTCTGCAATTTCTTGTGATTCAGGGTTTTTTCTTTTTGGTTGCTTGTTTTTGTAGCTGACTGCCTTGGTGGCTGGTATAAACTGTCTCTGTTTTAATGTGATTTTGTCCCTAGCTTGATTGGGACGTTCTGATCTAGTGAGACTGTCATATTCAAGTCTATAAGACTGTGACGTCATTCCAGGGCATAAGTTAAGTGCCCATCCAGAAAGTGACTCCAGTGTAGCAAAATTGCCATTAATTTTTTCTTTATTAAATTTCTTGTTATTATTTTAAACGCTATTTGTTAGTGAAGTAATTTCTATTGTTTGCTTCCGTAGTCCGACGTGATAATCTAATGATATGTCTTGTCCTCTGTTCGTCTATTTATAATCGTCATATATATTTATTTATAAACATTGATTCTCAGCTGAGGTGTGAGTGGGGGCAGAGCCAAACCTGGCAATGTACCAGAATATCGATGTAACAGTTGCAGATATACACAAAAACCAGTTACCCATACTCTGCATCGGCACTTGTAGATGTCTTGTATCATAACTAATTACACATATTTGATATAATTCATTATTACAAAGTCACCACAGGGTATAGCAGTGACACTTAAATGCAAGATAACATACAAATATTTAACTTAAAGTTTCGGGCTTCTGACTTAAATGCAAGATAACATACAAATATTTAACTGAAAGTTCTTGAGCCTAAGTGGCATAAATACAAGGTAATATACAATATTAACTGAAGATGTGGGGCTTTTTCTGACTTAAATACAAAATATCATGACAAATATTTAAGTTTGTCAGTCTAAGTGACTTATATACAAGATAATATAAGTTGTAACTAGAGTCTGCTGAACTAAAGTGCAAGACAAATTGTCGATGTTGTAACTAGTCTGCTGAACTAAAGTGCAAGACAAATTGTCGATGTTGTAACTAGAGTCTGCTGAACTAAAGTGCAAGACAAATTGTGGATGAGTTGTTGATGACAGTTTCAATATGATATTACCTTGTGCCAATCTCTTCCTTTTGTTTCTACCACCTGTCGTGTCCTCATTCGCTCTTGACCGACAGATGTAAGCCTCGCCCTCTCCCATCGGGTTGCCATAGTCCAGGGCCTCGTCCAGCGAGGTTTGCAACAGTCTGGTCAACATCATCACTAAGAGCTTTAGACAAAAATAGATGTCTTTACTTATGGACATTGCCTGTACTTGAAGATATGACCTTTACTTAAGGAAAAGCTTTAACATTTACAGACATTGCCTTTACTTAAGGACATGTTTTAACATTTACAGACATCGCCTTTACTTAAGGACATGTTTTAACATTTACAGACATCGCCTTTACTTAAGGACATGTTTTAACATTTACAGACATTGCTTTTACTTAAAGATTTACAGACATCGCCTTTACTTAAGGATCAGTTCACTTACAGACATGTTTTAACATTTACAGACATCGCCTTTACTTAAGGATATGCTTTCAACACACAGCGGTCCTTAACACACAACAGCAAATATTTACAACATTGCCTTTACTTAAGGATATGCTTTCAACACACAGCGGTCCTTAACACACAACAGCAAATATTTACAACATTGTCTTTACTTAAGGATATGCTTTCAACATACAGCTGTCTTAACACATAACAGTAAACATTTACAGACATTTGAACTGTCACCTGACAAGAAACAACAACAAAGAATTCACACAGCATTTCCCTCATGACAAACGGATACAACATAGCAATCACTTAGAGACAATATATTTTAACCACAAAATACTCATCAGAATAATATATAAAACTTCATTGCAGACATTTGATATATTACAAATTAATTACTTCAATTTTTAATGCAGACACTTCATATAATTACCAATCATTGAATACTGCCAATTGATGTCACTACACATACAATCACTTGAATACTGCCAATTGATGTCACTACACATACAATCACTTGAATCGCTTGACAGCAAAAATAGGCTTTAGCAAACGATATAATTTCAAAATACTAAAAACTAGATTCACAGCACAAATGTTCTGTAGCAATTGATATAATTTCCAGACTTTGACAGCAAAAATATTCTGTAGCAATTGATATAATTTCCAGACTTTGACAGCAAAAACATTCTGTAGCAATTAATATAATTTCCAGAATATGACAGCAGAAATGTTCTGTAGTAATTGATATAATTTCAATGCACTTGATACGATGCTCATCAGAGACATACCATGTATACCAACAACAAAGACTGGCCTAATCATAAACACACCTCAAATACCATGTATACCAACATAACGGCAAGGACAGGCCTCAGCACACGATTTTTCCAGTGCAAGTGCAAAACCTCAGTACATCCCAATGGGTACAGCGTACTGCTGCCCTCCACAATGCCGGCATGTGACGAAGGATTCTGGAGGTCATGGTGAATACACGGACGGGGGATGTAGATGTTACAGCAACTAAATGGCACGTCATCCTTCACAAACTCGCCGTTAACCAGATACCTGTAACGGTTCCAAGATATTTCAAGAGGCATCACTTCATATTTTAGTCTACAAAATCTGAAACATCTCCAAGATACTTCAAGAGGCATCACTTAAAACCTCGAATTTGAGATTTGAATTTCTCAAGATAAAATAAAAAGAGTACATCAAGTGCGAGAAAAGAAATAATGAAATACATAGAGAAATATTGAAGTACATAGAGAAATAATGAAGTACATAGAGAAATAATGAAATACATAGAGAAATAATAAAGTACATAGAGAAATAATGAAATACATAGAGAAATAATTAAGTATATAGAGAAATAATTAAGTACAGAGAGAAATAATGAAGTACATAGAGAAATAATGAAATACATAGAGAATGTCGCAGGGTTTCTGTTAATGATGGTAGTGCTGACTGTCGCTGGCCTCTCTCTCCTTCTCGGTCAAAGGGGGGGGGGTCAGATCAGCTGCCACAACTTGGTGCGATCAAATCAAACGACCAAGGTGTAAAATAATCATTCGCACGTACGGATACCAAAGTTGTTCTTGTGGGGAAAAATATTTATTCTGCATGCAGGGTAAATGTAAAAGTCAGCATATATGTTTGAGTAGTGGTGTGAATGTGATGTGAGGGATGAATGGAAGGAACAAACAAACAACTGTATATGAGTGTGTTTCCATCACTGTACTTGTTTACGAGCAAAATGGAACATTAGCTAAATGTGCATTAGATTTTGCCTAGCTAGTCATGCATGCTTTTAAAAAGCATGCAATTTGTGAAATTTTAGTCACAAGACTAACACCTTTCTAGAATGTTCTACAGTTCCCAGAATACTATAAATATGGAGGACTGAAGTCTAAATCTGGGAGAGCAAATACCATCTGAGAGAGAATTACACCACCAGAGAGAATTATTTTAACAACTATGGGAACACTTTGAGACACGTGCCACTGTATGACCTCATGTCATGCAGTGTAGCCATCCAACTGATGACAAAGAAGCATTCCTCTCCATGTAACATCAAGCTTTTGTAACAGCAACTTTGTCCAAGAAAGCAGTCTTTTTGCTAGAAGGAAGAAGAAGATTTTCTATTTGTTTGATGAACATGGGAAACATATATTTGAAGCTATTATCTTCAATTATGGGGTGAAATCTCATTACTTGTACGGAGATTTACTGAGGAGAGCTGGAAATATATCTCTACACCCATCTTTCATCTCGTCAACTGCCTTGTATTAGTAGAATCAAGGTAACTTGCTTAAGTACTATCTGGTGGGGTGATCAGTTCAGTCTTCAAGACAGCTCATGTATGCAACAGGGTTGCATGCATTAATGATTGGAGAGCCAATTTTGTCTCCCTGTCTGAGTTTGTCTGAATTCTCTATGCCGTGGTCGAAGGGACAGTGCCTGTGTGCTCAATGGACATGAGGATTTCTGCATTGAAAGTACGTGATGACACACTTTACTAGATGAATTATCTGGTAATGTTAAACATCAATTGGTTTTCTGTCAACATGGCAACCAAGCAGTAATGACAATTACCACGTTGGCACCAGCCAAAGCACAGATCTACCTACCTATGGAGATCTAAGACAGCGCCTTGATCTGCAATCATCGCTGTAAAGACACTATGAGGCATCTACATCTTCTCAACAAAGCATCCAAACGAGTGATGCATCATCTTCTCTTCGGAGCATCTCTATGAGTGACACAACAGAGTACATGACCTCTCTTCAGAGCATTCTTATGAGCAGCGCTATGATGCGTCATCTGCTCTTCCATCTTCTCAAAACATCCATTGTGAGTGACACGACAGATTACATCACTTCTCTTCAAAGCATCTTGTGAGCCATGCTATGGTGCATCATCTTCTCTTCATAACATCCATTGTGAGCCAGGCTACGATGTGTCATCTTCTCTTCAAAACATCCATTGTGAGCCACCCTATGGTGCATCATCTCTTCAAAACATCTCTTGTGAGCCACCCTATGGTGCATCATCTTCTCTTCAAAACATCTATTGTGAGCCAGGCTACGATGTGTCATCTTCTCTTCAAAACATCCATTGTGAGCCAGGCTACGATGTGTCATCTTCTCTTCAAAACATCCACTGTGAGCCAGGCTACGATGTGTCATCTTCTCTTCAAAACATCTCTTATGAGCCAGGCTACTATGCATCATTCTCTTTAAAGCCTCTTTATGAGTGACGCATGAGATTACATCATCTCTCTTTGGACAGTACTGTGAGTAGTTAAAATAAGAAGGCAAGAGCGCACCTAGAACTGTTAGGAATAGGAACTCTTAAAATCGTTTTTTTTTTTGATCGATCAGAAATTTGTTATTGTTATTGTTATAATTTTTGTGAATAGAAATTCACTATTGATTTTTGATATTTGTGTAATATAACTTTGATATGATGGCTATTGTAGGCCTATTTTGTATACATATTGTTGATAGTGGTGGCATTTACCACGTGAAAATTGTTGGTTTAACTTTTATTTTATATTTTTTAATATCATTATTTTCATCCAACCCCCTTATTTCCCACAGAGTGTATGACATTGGAAAGTTGAATGTATAACTATTCTCTGTGAAAGAGTAGTGCCCCAAATCAGGAAATAAACGACCTGATTTAACATCTCTAAACAAACTTGTTATTCTTATTTTTTTAGAGGGACGAAATAATTTGTATTTGTATCGTTTTGTTCGTTTGTCTGTTCATCCATTATTCACTTTCCTGATACTTGCTCACCCGCACACACAGCCAATAAAACGTTCCTTTGCATGACAGAATAAAACTGGGCCCCACCTAAACATCAATGGTGTATGTCATTGTGTGTCTATGTAACATCTTGACTCGACGTATTACTGGCACAACGAGCTTTTCTTGGAGATACATCGGAACAAGACAAACCCGACCTTACTCCCCCTTGTGTCTCTGACATCAGCTCGTGCCGGCTCATTCCCGGCTACTACACTACACCGTATGTGACATGAGTACCAAAAGGTTAAATTTCAACTATAAGGGGACAACGTCTATAACTAATGAAAGGTTAATTTTATTGCTTACTTCTATTACTACTAAAACATTAACGTTCATCTATAAATACACATCTATGACTACTAAAAGATTAACATCCATTTATAAATACTCATATATATAAGTAAACAAGTATTATTACTAAAAGATTAACATCCATTTATAAATATACATCTATATAAATACACATGTATGAGGACTAAAAGGTTAACATTCATTTATAAATACACTTCTATGTAACTACTTATGCATGACTTCTAACAGGCTATGTCTACGTTCATCTACAGTACACTTGTATGAGTACTCGAAGGTTAAGTTCATCTAAAGTACACTTGTATGAGTACTCGAAGGTTAAGTTCATCTACAGTACACTTGTATGAGTACTCGAAGGTTAAGTTCATCTACAGTACACTTGTATGATTACTCGAAGGTTAAGTTCATCTAAAGTACACTTGTATGAGTACTCGAAGGTTAAGTTCATCTAAAGTACACTTGTATGCGTGGTAAAAGGATAGCATTCATCTATAAGTACATTTGTAAGAGTATTAAAAGTTTCATTTTAAACTATAAGTAAACATTCATCTATAAGTACATTTCTATGAGTACTTAAGGTTAACGTTCATCTATAAGTACAAATTTAAGAGTATTAAAAGGTCAACATTCATCTATAAGTACATTTCTATGAGTACTTAAGGTTAACGTTCATCTATAAGTACAAATTTAAGAGTATTAAAAGGTCAACATTTATCTATAAGTACATTTGTTCAATGGTTGAGGCTAATAATCACCTATGAGTATATTTGTATGAGTATTTGATGTTATCGGTTCATCTGTAAGTACATACATTTGCATGAGTCCTTGAGGTTAACGTTCATATAAAAGTACATTTGCATGAGTACTTGAGGTTAACGTTCGTCTATAAGTACATGTATATGTGTATTTAAGGTTAACGATCATATAAAAGTACATGTGTACTTGAGTACTTAAGGTTAACGTTCATCTATAAGTACAATGGTAAGAAATGAAAAGGTTAATGTATAACAGCACTTACCTGAGTACTAAAAGATTCATGTTTAACCGAGTACTAAAAGATTCATGTTTAATAGAGTACTAATAGGTTCATGATTCATGTAAACAGAGTTTATGTTTAACAGAGTACTAAAAGGTTCATGGTTTAAGTAAAGAGTGTACTAAAAGGTTCATGTTTAACAGAGTACTAAAAAGTTCAAGGTTCATTTACAACAGAGTACTATTAGGTTCATGTACAACAGAGTGTACTACTAGGTTCAAGTACAACAGAGTACTACTAGGTTCATGTACAACAGAGTACTAAAAGGTTCATTTATAAGTGAGTATTCAAAAATATTTCGTCACTAACAAAGCGTCACCTACTTGACAACTTTCGGATGTTTGGCGTTGATGTATCGCATATGCACCCAGCTGTGTTTGAACCAGTCGACATATGACTGACTGCCACAGCAACCAAACTCTATCTGTATGTAGTCCATTGTTGTCTTGACGTCCCGGTCGTCCCTGAACAACATTAATTACAATTATAATCTTGTGCATAGAGAACATAAGACATTTTTCCATAAAGAAAAGTAAACAAAAAGAAAACTAGAATTACATCTGAAATATGTTTATGCAAACAAGACCTGCCGTTCCAATTAATATCAAGTTAATTAAAATCGCGTGTCGATTGTTTATACAAAGACTTGTCTTTTCTAGTTAATATCATATTAATTAAAATAGCGTATTGATTGTTTCTACAAACAAGGTCCGTCTTTCCTAGTTAATATCATATTAATTGAAGTATGTTGATTATGGTTCGGAATTAAAATACATTCAATTGAAGTCGCGAGTTGATACTGTACCAGCATGGCCATGAAAAAGGGAAAAGGCTGACAGAGTTGTCCCTTACTAAGGTCTACAGTTATTTCATAGAATCAAAATGAAAAGAAATATTCCAGAGCGATCACTGATCAATCAATATGTTTTATATAATATATACTGAAATGATCTTAAGTTCTCGATTTGAGATGCTTATGACCCAATCAGAATGTGTTTTCTCTCACTGTCTGTTTGTGACCAATCAGAATGCGTTTTCTCTCACTGTCTGCTTGTGACCAGTCAGAATGCGTTTGAGTGACCATTTACACCGCAATGTCTGGATAATTTCATATTCTTAAACTGTACTTCGAAATTAAAAAAAAACAGGAATAATTTAACTGAGTGCTTATTCATATAAAAACTGTAAGCACTTTCCAATAGTTACACATTAAGTATACACAAAAATGTCTGCAGCGTTTTGCCCAAGATACAGTCAAACACTACAGATAACAAAACAAAATGTTTAAGTTTGTATGTCAAATGACAATGTATGATAACAAAATATATTTAGAAATTTAAAGTGAAATAAATATTAACAGCTAAGAGACAAAGCTATCCTTACTTATGAAAAGACGTGTCTTGACAATGAACAAGAATCTCTTTGTACCTAGGCTCAAAAGACAGAACTTTCCAGAGAGAATAGACCCTGACCATTATCTCTTTGTACCTAGGCTCAAAAGACTGAACAGTCCAGAGAGAATAGACCCTGACCATTATCTCTTTGTACCTCGGCTCAAAAGACAGAACTGTCCAGAGAGAATAGACCCTGACCCTTATCTCTTTGTACCTAGGCTCAAAAGACTGAACAGTCCAGAGAGAATAGACCTTGACCATTATCTCTTTGTACCTAGGCTCAAAATACAGAACTGTCCAGAGAGGATGGACTCTGATTTTGTAGTCAGTATATGGAGTGAGGACATGGATATTATATGCTGGATTACGTCATTAAAGCAAAGCAAACTTGAACATATATATATGAATAAAATTATTTAAAACCTATTTAGCTTGGAAACCAAAGATTCGCATTCAGTAGCAAATGTAAAAAGATTGAAACAGAAAAAAGCATTTGTTAATTTCAATATATTCGATTGGAAATACATGTCTGAAAACATTTTTTTAAAAAGTAAATCATCCTATAGAATGAAGGTGTTTGCTGCAATAATGTATTGGAACACAATTTTATTTTAATAAATAAAATAATAATAATAAAAATAAAAATAAAAATAAACTAAACAAAGTCCCATTTACTCCAATTTTTTGTTTATCATGCTATCAAACAAGCAGTACTATCTAATTTGACTACATAAAATAAGTAAATGACTACAATTATAAATGTAGAAAACACCTTAACATAATACGGGTAATTTGATTTATCTATAGGTCTATGAGTAATTGGACGTATATCTAGGTGAACGAGTAATTGGACGTATCACTGTGTGTATGAGTAATTAGACGTATCTCTAGAAGTATGACTAATTAGACGTATCTCTAGAAGTATGACTAATTAGACGTATCTCTAGAAGTATGACTAATTAGACGTATCTCTAGAAGTATGAGTAATTGTATGTATCTTTAGGTGTACGAGCAATATTGGACAAATCTATTTTGTACAAGTAATTGGACATATCTCTAGGTGTACGAGTAATTGGACATATCTCTAGGTGTACAAGTAATTGGACATATCTCTAGGTGTACGAGTAATTGGACATATCTCTAGGTGTACAAGTAATTGGACATATCTCTAGGTGTACGAGTAATTGGACACATCTCTAGGTGTACAAGTAATTGGACATATCTCTAGGTGTACAAGTAATAGGACATATCTCTAGGTGTACGAGTAATTGGACATATCTCTATGTATGTAGGTGTACGAGTAATTGGACATATCTCTATGTATGTAGGTGTACAAGTAATAGGACATATCTCTAGGTGTACAAGTAATTGGACATATCTCTAGGTGTACAAGTAATAGGACATATATCTAGGTGTACAAGTAATTGGACATATCTCTAGGTGTACAAGTAATAGGACATGTCTCTAGGTGTACAAGTAATAGGACATATCTCTAGGTGTACAAGTAATAGGACATATCTCTAGGTGTACAAGTAATAGGACATATCTCTAGGTGTGTCGCCGCTATACTCTGGGGTGACTTTGTAATAATGACTTATACCAACTCTGTATAATTAGTTATGATACAAGACATCTACAAGTGCCGGTGCAGAGCATGGGTCACTGGTTAAATATGTATATCTGCAACTGTTACGCTGATATACTGGTACGTCGCCAATTTGGCTCCGCCCCCAACTCAGATTCAGCTGAGATTTAATGTTTATGAATAATATATATATAATGATTACAATTAACGAACAGAGGACAAGACGTACTCATTACATTATCACTTGAACTACGAAAATAACGATAGAACTAACAAACACGCGTTTTAAAAATAATAACAAGAAATTTAATAAAAGAAAAAGTTAACAAGATTTAGAAAATTAAGCTCATCCTAAGCCAGTTCATTGGACTGAAGTCACTGTCTGAATAGGCACTTAGCTTAAGCACAGAAATGACGTCAGTCTTGTAGACTTGAATTTTCCAGTCAATAGATCGGTAGTCCCAATTCAGCCGGGACAAGTAGAACGGCCACACAGGCACAGCCACACAGGCAAACAACAGGCAGCTATAAACGAGCAGCCGAGCATACACAATAGCAAGAAAAAAAACCCTGCAACACAAACAATTGCAAAGCCTAAGTGTCCAGTCCAGTGCTCGATTAATAATTACTAAGTTTGGCATAGGCCTCTGAAAGGAAGAATATTAATATATTCATTAAATAAAACATAGTATATACCATCCTAATAAAACTTAACCATTCACACAAATACAAAGACGCTTTTACCTATATAGCCAGGGTTTTCTTCTCTCATATACGACCCAGTGTTGTTTTGGGCGGACTACCCTTTCAGTCGTCACCCTCAGACGATTTTTCAGGAAGTAGTGAAGATAACATTTTCACTGTGGTTTTTATTACCCTGCTTAGACCAGCTTCTGACCTGTTCAATTCATTAGCTCTAAGATGATTATGTCCCTCTAACAACTCTAACCACCCGCTAAGCGTACACACTGACCACACGCTGACCGCCGCGCTCGCAGACTTCAACACCGCAGACATCAAACGCCAGTCCCTAAATCTTCCACACATGTCTCTCATTCGTTCCAGGGCTTCCCTTCTCTGTAAACAGGACGCAATACGCACTCATTCCACAAATGAAAATTTATATAAAATATATATGTGGGAATATTTTCCCATCATACAACAAGGTGTACAAGTAATTGGACATATCTCTAGGTGTACAAGTAATAGGACATATCTCTAGGTGTACAAGTAATAGGACATATCTCTAGGTGTACAAGTAATAGGACATGTCTCTAGGTGTACAAGTAATAGGACATATCTCTAGGTGTACGAGTAATTGGATATATCACTAGGTGTACGAGTAACTGGACGTATCTCTAGGTGAATGAGTAATAGAATATATCTCTACATGAACTGGTAATTGTATGTATCTCTAGGTGTACGAACAATATTGGAATATCTCTATTGTACAAGTAATTGGACTTATCTCTATATGATCGAGAAATAAGATGTATCTCTAGGTGAATGAGTAATTGGACGTATCCCTAGATGCATAATTATTGGACCTATCTCTATGTGATCGAGAAATAAGATGTATCTCTAGGTGAATAAGTAATTGGACGTATCACTAGGTGCATAATTAATTGGACATCTCATTGGAGTACGAGCAATATTGGACGTATCTCTATTGTACGAGTAATTGGACATATCTCTAGGTATACGGTAAATTGGACGTATCTCTAGGTGTACGAATATTTAGACGTATTTCTAGGTGAACGAGTAACTGGACATATCTCTATTTGAAGCATCTCCAGATAAACGATTAATTGGACGCATCTGTAGTTGTACAAGAAATTGGACAAGGTCTATAATAATTCGCCATGTTTAACTCTTCACGCTTGCTTACCATTAGCAGAGAACATTGATGGAAGCCTCCATAATATAATTTACAATTAGCTGAGAACATTGATGAACGCCTCCATAATATAATGTACAATTAGCAGAGAACATTGATGAACGCCGGAATAATATAATTTACAATTAGCAGAGAACATTGATGAACGCCTCCATAATATAATTTACAATTAGCAGAGAACATTGATGAACGCCGGAATAATATAATGTACAATTAGCAGAGAACATTGATGAACGCCGGAATAATATAATTTAGGACGAGAGATCTTAGGAATCGTGTAGGGTTTTTCTCTGAGATATGTAGATCTGACGTGAATGAGATATCAAAGATTATCAGACAGACGTATCGTGTGTGCCAGACTTGTTCGTACAGATTGATAAGTAAGAGATCAAAGTGTATCAGACAGACATGTCAACGGTATCAGACCTGTCGTGGGTGTTAAACTGAAATGTCAGTGTGTCAGACCTGACGTGGGTGTTAAATTGAAGTGTCGGTGTGTCAGACCTGTCGTGGGTGTTAAATTGAAGTGTCGGTGTGTCAGACCTGTCGTGGGTGTTAAATTGAAGTGTCGGTGTGTCAGACCTGTCGTGGGTGTTAAACTGAAGTGTCGGTGTGTCAGACCTGTCGTGGGTGTTAAATTGAAGTGTCGGTGTGTCAGACCTGTCGTGGGTGTTAAACTGAAGTGTCGGTGTGTCAGACCTGTCGTGGGAGTTAAACTGAAATGTCGGTGTGTCAGACCTGTCGTGGGAGTTAAACTGAAATGTCGGTGTGTCAGACCTGTCGTGGGTGTTAAACTGAAATGTCGGTGTGTCAGACCTGTCGTGGGTGTTAAACTGAAATGTCGGTGTGTCAGACCTGTCGTGGGTGTTAAACTGAAATGTCGGTGTGTCAAACCTGTCGTGGGTGTTAAACTGAAATGTCGGTGTGTCAGACCTGTCGTGGGTGTTAAACTGAAGTGTCGGTGTGTCAGACCTGTCGTGGGTGTTAAACTGAAATGTCGGTGTGTCAGACTTGCCTGTACAGTTGGATGGCTTGTATGAAACCAGCATGCAGCGCGTCCCATACGAGCTTTTCATGCACTCCACAGAGAATGGCACCGGCAATGGTAAAGACCAGCATAATTCCCTGACACGCCAAAATGAACATCAAGAAACGGCTAGTCCGTCGCCTGCTGCCCTCTTCCGTGGTCAATTCGTAACAGATCTGGAAGGAAACATTTCAGATATAAATGACCTAATGGCAAATAACGATATAAAAACCCGAAAATGTTATAAATAACGTAAATTGAAAGAAACGATATTTTAATCTTATCTGAAAATATTATAAATGACCTAAATTGAAATTATGATTATGTGACTGTATAAAGCCAGACTATGGGAAGCAACCCACGTTATGTTTATGTGAGTGTATAAAGCCAGACTAAGGGATGTAACTCCGAATATGTTTATGTGAGTATATAAACCCAGAGTAAGGGATGTAACCCATTATGTTTATGAGACTGTAAAAAGCGAAATCATATTAAAAATGTTCCAACCCTTGATTCCTGCTACTTTAAGATGAATATATATTTTCGAATTATTTTTGACTGTATATTGCAATAAGCAAGCAGCCTTCTGATTTCTTCTTTTTGGTTTGGTTGTGTGTGTTCGACCCTGAGCTGTGCGTCTCAAGTGGAGTCTCAAGTTCAACTTTTAAGTTCCTAGCTGCCCTTCGTTTGTTCACTAGTTGCGACCTGAGTGACCGGGAAAGCGTGGGAGACTTGCAAAGTGTGTTGCAGGGTGTGTAAGCATAGCATAAAGGAGTATGTTACACCCCTAGCAAGGATGCTAAGTCCATCAGTCCAGTGAAGATAACCCAATCAATGTGATTGTGTTCTGCTCAAGAAACTGACAGCAAGAGAATGCCAGGTCAGTTGAGAGTAAGGAAGCGTCAGTTTTCTTGCACACAGGCGGGAATGCATGCTGAGCGCGGACATTTTGACATTGTGACGTTTTAACACTGTGACGCGATTGAAAAGGCCACTGAAAAGACTGGGGAAGCTGTACTTAATCCAGGTTATGTGAAGTTTATAATAACCTCTTCTAATAAGTCCATTTCTATTCTCTGATAGGACTAGCCTGTAATTTGTATTGACTCTATTGTTGAACTATAATACCGTTGTTTAGCTGTAATTTTATTATTATATATATAAATGAAGTTACACTCTGTAAACTAATTACCCGAACGTGGATTCGTGGAATATTAATTAAATTATCAGTTTCATTGTAATTGTCATTTTATTTTTTAAAAATACATTTATTGACCTTCTTAAGCATATTGATATTCTTATGTTGGAGAAGAAAGGGGGGTGGGGGCTCACTAAATATAGATTAAAGTCGGATTTGTCTTCTCCTTAGTAAGAAGTTTTCCACCCGCAGAAAACCTTATGTGACTGTAAACGTTCTTTTATGTTGTGGAACTGTGAAAACGTTTACAACGCCAAAATATCCCCCAAGTGTGAGACGAGTGGTGTCTGTTTGAGGATCATTAATAAAATAAAATTAATATTCTCATCACTTGAAATTAGTTATGAAAGATTAATTAATAATAATAATTATCTTCATTAACTAAGTGGCACAGGTATTACAGTAAGGAACAGACATTTTAAATGGTTTCAATTAATCAGCAAGTACTTAATTAGTAGATAACAACAAATATTTTGTTTTAAGGCAAACTATAATTATAAATCAGTCCCCTCTCCCTTTATTATTACATACTTTAGCTGTAGCGAAATGCACAACGACCAAAAGACCCCCGGTAGCCATCAGAAAGTAGGCCAAGGCCCCCGACTCGTTATTAAGTACCAAAGCCAGGCGTTTCTCCAGATTAAACTTGATGTACAAGGCTGCTGCAAGTACACCTTGGCCTGCCAGTCCCAACAAAACATTTAGATATGTATTTATTTTCCCGAGATTCGATCTCCCGGAGAACGCCAAAGAACAACAAGGTCCACAAGCCATGACCAGAAGGGTCGCGTTCACATCATGTCAATATTTTGAAACCCAACAGCTTGAACAAATCTTTATGCAAGTCTACAGCGTTTTTGATCTGAGGTCCACTTCATTTTCAGCATCGATGTTAGTCGACAACTATATTTATTATATTGTTTTAATTTCTTCTTTAAAATTTATAAATGTTACACAGTTAGATTTGCAGAGAGGTATATTTATAAACGACAATGTATTGTTTAAAATATCGTTTGTTTCGAGACCTTAGTGCAGAAAATAAACATAAAGAAAGGAGTCCTATTTTTCAGGAATTTCTACAGTCATCCAAGAGGAAAACTGGTCAGCAGATTGACCCTTTAATGAGCACAATGAAAATGAACACCATTCACTTCAAACGGAAACTTGCATTTCATACACAGCTAATAGCGATGTATTGTCAAGAAACACACATTGAAACAGTCGTTTAGTTTTGTCAGCACAATTAAACAATGTTGCTGACTGTTAAGAACCCAAGACCTTGACTCACAAGATATCAAAGCAGCAATGCTGGGAAGCAAAAGAAGTGTAAGAGCAATCAGTGACGCAATTGTTAAGTACGTCATTTGAAGAGAAAGACGTCATTAAGAAAACAATATTTGTGGTCCCAGTGGTCCGCCAACCCTCCCGCCCTCCACCTCGAACACAGGTTGTGGGGTCTCACTAGGGCACTTCAGATCAAAGAACGTCTGATGACGAAACACACTCATGCACACATCACACACACACACACACACACACACACACACACACAAACCACTTCCGCTTTATGCGGCTGCCATAATACTTAAAGCTAGTTTGTTTGACACGCACACTTATTGACGAGGGCAATATCTCCACTGAACGAATACGTTAAAGGCAATATCTCCACTGAACAAATACTTTAAAATAACACACGAAGTTATAATGTCAAGGCAATATCTCTACTGAACAAATACATTAAAATAACACACGAAGTTAAAACAAGGCAATATCTCTACTGAACAAATACATTAAAATAACACACGAAGTTATAATGTCAAGGCAATATCTCGACCGAACAAATACATTAAAATAACACACGAAGTTAAAACAAGGCAATATCTCTACTGAACAAATACATTAAAATAACACACGAAGTTATAATGTCAAGGCAATATCTCTACTGAACAAATACATTAAAATAACACATGAAGTTATAATGTCAAGGCAATATCTCTACTGAACAAATACATTAAAATAACACACGAAGTTATAATGTCAAGGCAATATCTCTACTGAACAAATACTTTAAAATAACACACGAAGTTATAATGTCAAGGCAATATCTCTACTGAACAAATACATTAAAATAACACATGAAGTTATAATGTCAAGGCAATATCTCTACTGAACAAATACATTAAAATAACACACGAAGTTATAATGTCAAGGCAATATCTCTACTGAACAAATACATTAAAATAACACACGAAGTTATAATGTCAAGGCAATATCTCTACTGAACAAATACATTAAAATAACACACGAAGTTATAATGTCAAGGCAATATCTCTACTGAACAAATACGTTAAAATAACATACGAAGTTAAAACAAGGCAATATCTCTACTGAACAAATACATTAAAATAACACACGAAGTTAAAACAAGGCAATATCTCCATTGATCAAATACGTTAAAACAGCGCGTGATTTAAAAGATTTGTCTGATAACACAGCCGAGTTATTGTTTCATTTCATCAAAATAATATCACAGTGTCATTGCTCAAAGTTTTCAAATGTGCTGTACACAAATACATACAAACACACACAATGCACAAACATACACACGATATACACACATACAAACATACATATACACACATATGCATGCAAATACACAAAACACCTACACAAATAAACGTAACATACACACTAACAGACACATTCACATAAATACACATACATGCACACAAAATACATTCACGTACACACAGATATTCACCACGTAAAAACAAATGTACTAAATACACAGACATAAAAACACACACACACACACTAATACAAACATATACAAACATACATTAATCACAAATACACTCACATACACACAATCTAAAATTACATGACTGACAGTAATGTTGACGATAGGTTGTAGATGTGTCTTTCATAAGTGCATTTCTATATTATAAATTTCAATTTTGTAGAAGCAATGAATTATGCATTATATGAGTGTAATATTTATTTATCATGTGTGAATGGTTTATTGACGTTTTGATTGATTTAATAGTATTGTATTTTATGATGAGTAAAACATGTATTATATAACTAATAGTTTGTGCGCTGTGGTAAAAAAAAAAAAAAGCTAGAAAGCTGAGGTCTAAGTAGGTAGAAAAACTGTGCGTAAAGTGTGTAATGCGTGCGTATAGAAAGACTTACAATTCAAGTCATGTCTTTTAATCAAAAACTTACAATTCAAGTCATGTCTTTTAATCAAAAACTTACACACAATTCAAGTCATGTCTTTTAATCACAAACTTTACACACAATCCATTTTATGCCTTTTGATCAGAAACTTGCACATAATCTAATTCATAACTTTTACACACAAAATTTACACATAATCAATTTTATGCTTTTTAATTACAAACTTACACACAATTCATTTATGCCTTTTAATTACAAACTTTACACACAATCAATTTTATGCCTTTTAATTGTAAACTTACACACAATTCATTTATGCCTTATAATTACAAACTTTACACACAATTAATGTTATGCCTTTTAATTACAAACTTTACAAACAATCAATTTATGCCTTTTAACCACAAACTGGCACACACCCGTAGCCACTCATGCAGTAAAGTCATTTATTTGTCAGGAGGCTAAAAGTAATCCCTCATGCAGTAAAGTCATTTATTTGTCAGGAGGCTAAATGTAAACACTCATGCAGTAAAGTCATTTATTTGTCAGGAGGCTAAAAGTAATCCCTCATGCAGTAAAGTCATTTATTTGTCAGGAGGCTAAAAGTAATCCCTCATGCAGTAAAGTCATTTATTTGTCAGGAGGCTAAATGTAAACACTCATGCAGTAAAGTCATTTATTTGTCAGGAGGCTAATTGTAAACACTCATGCAGTAAAGTCATTTATTTGTCAGGAGGCTAAATGTAAACACTCATGCAGTAAAGTCATTTATTTGTCAGGAGGCTAAAAGTAATCCCTCATGCAGTAAAGTCATTTATTTGTCAGGAGGCTAAAAGTAATCCCTCATGCAGTAAAGTCATTTATTTGTCAGGAGGCTAAAAGTAATCCAATTGCAGTTCCTCCCCCTCGTGTCAAGTAGTGCTTTCCAATCCGTTTATTGTATTTATTTAAAATTTTACAAATTAGCAGGCAATAAATAAAGTCTGGTTACAGGTATTTTTCTCTATATTTGTTTTATAGGTTCAAGTACGTGTGTGTGTGTGTGTGTGTGTGTGTGTGTGTGTGTGAACATGAGCTTATTTGATAAATTTACGTTATTTTTGTTAGATTCTAAATTACATACATAATTTTTTTCTTGGGACTTATTTCCGTTTTCACCTAGCCTTAGCATTAAGACTCTACTGCCAAGTGTGTACATATCTATTTTCAAAGTAACAACACAGCTCTTTCACTATATTATAGGTAGATATGTACATATCTATTTTCAAAGTAAGAACACAGCTCTTTCACTATATTATAGGTAGATATGTACATATCTATTTCCAAAGTAAGAACACAGCTCTTTCACTATATTATAGGTACACCATCAAATAAACACAATAACAACAGTATGCACACACTTAGTAAAATCTATTAATTTAAGTCACTTCAGGCAAAGAAACAATAATATATAAGGTCACAACTTGAAAATGTAAAAAAAAATGACAACAATATTTTCCACTACTTCATTCAAACAAACAAAAGAAAAAGATTCACTTTATAAACCCTGAAATATACAACAGTTTACTAGGAAAAAATAATAATTCTGAACTAATAAATTGGAATTTTGTCAATATACAACAGTTTACTAGGAAACAATAAATTTTACTGAATTCTGATCTAATAAATTGGAATTTTGTCAATATACAACAGTTTACTAGGAAACAATAAATTTTACTGAATTCTGATCTAATAAATTGGAATTTTGTCAATATACAACAGTTTACTAGGAAACAATAAATTTTACTGAATTCTGAATTAATAAATTGGAATTTTGTCAACAGAACTGGGAGAAACAATATTTCAGAATGTTCAAAGAATAAAAAGTGTAATAAAAATTATATATTAAGCATAATAAATATAACATTTACTAAAAATAATTTCTTCTTTATACTGTCTCTATGATTTAAAAGACATTCATTATTTAATTATAGTCATGCCTGAATTCATGTGCATTCCTGAGTCAATTTAGTATGTGAGTCTTTAATGTGTGTGTGCGTGTGAGTGTGTGTGTATGTCTATGTGTGACTCTTTTATATCTGAAACATTATCTCTCTCTCTATATATATATATATGTGTGTGTGTGTGTGTGTGTGTGTGTGTGTGTGCGTGTGTGTGCGTGTGTGTGTGCGTGTGTGTGTATGTGAGTGTGTGTGCGCACGCGCGCGTGTGAGTGTGTATATTTGGGGCTCTATGTTTAATATACACGTCCATCAGTTTTACTATGCAATCATGTATACAACAACATTATACAGTTGTCAGTTTTTCATTTCTAATTTCTGTAAGTATTCATTGTGCGGCTCATGTATATTCATTTCAATTGTGTACCACAGTCTGTCATGTCATGGTCCGTCTTGTCACGGTCTGTCAGAGTCTGTCATGTGACGGTCTGTCTGCTTCAGTATCATTGTCAATTTGTCTTCTTGTCAACTTGTCTTCATTATGTACATATACTATACACAACAACATCGGCAACTATTTATTTACCGCATGGTTCGCATTTCATTTCATTACGTCATATTATCAATGTAGAGACCTTGTGTCTGTCTCATTCATTGTCTGTCAATATTTTACTGTCTGTCTCTCAGTATTATACTGCTTGTTGTCAATATTTTACTGTCTGTCTCTCAGTATTATACTGCTTGTTGTCAATATTTTACTGTCTGTCTCTCAGTATTATACTGCTTGTTGTCAATATTTTACTGTCTGTCTCTCAGTATTATACTACTTGTTGTCAATATTTTACTGTCTGTCTCTCGATATTATATTGCCTGTCTGTCAACATTTTACTGTCTGCCTCCCAGTATTATACCTCCTGTCTGTCAATATTTTAGTGTCTGTCTCTTTATTATACTTCTGTAATTATTATACCTTGTTTTTCATTATTATAGTGTATATTTGTTTATATTATAGTGAATATCTCTTAATATTATATTAATATAATATTATACTGTATGTCTCTTACTATTACACTGTATGTCTCTTGTTTTTATACTGACTGTTCCTCATTATCATGTCTTATTGTACTTCTGTAATTATAATTATTATACCGTCTTCCTGTCATTATTATACTGTATCTCTCTCATTAATTCTACTGTCTGACTGTCAACACTATTCTGCCATTTAGTTTCATTAAACTTTAAGTAGGATTCATTGGATATCGTCGACAGCATGCTGCCTTTGGATTTATTACACACTAGGATTAATTTCAGAATTATGTATGTTATCTCTTTATCTCAGTATGAAGATACTATATTTATCTTGCTAACAATTTCCATAGTATAATCTCTTTTCATTACACTATATTTATTTCCATTACCAAAGTGATGTCTGTTATCAATTGCATTACATATTTATTTCCATTACCAAAGTGATGTCTGTTATCAATTGCATTACATATTTATTTCCATTACCAAAGTGATGTCTGTTATCAATTGCATTACATATTTATTTCCATTACCAAAGTGATGTCTGTTATCAATTGCATTACATATTTATTTCCATTACCAAAGTGATGTCTGTTATCAATTGCATTACATATTTATTTCCATTACCAAAGTGATGTCTGTTATCACTTGCATTACATATTTATTTCCATTACCAAAGTGATGTCTGTTATCAATTGCATTACATATTTATTTCCATTACCAAAGTGATGTCTGTTATCAATTGCATTACATATTTATTTCCATTACCAAAGTGATGTCTGTTATCACTTGCATTACATATTTATTTCCATTACCAAAGTGATGTCTGTTATCAATTGCATTACATATTTATTTCCATTACCAAAGTGATGTCTGTTATCACTTGCATTACATATTTATTTCCATTACCAAAGTGATGTCTGTTATCACTTGCATTACATATTTCCAATGTAAAGTATGTGCGATATCATTTATACTATATGCATATTTAATTTTAAAAGTAATGGCTTATCATATATTATTTGTGTTTTACATAATACATTCAATATTTCCATTATAGGAAATACTTCCGTCAAAGTATGTAGTTTTATAATAGTATTTGTGTTTTACATAATACATTCAATATTTCCATTATAGGAAATACTTCCGTCAAAGTATGTAGTTTTATTATAATATTTGTCTAACACCTATTTAAATCCAGCAGCAACATTACAGTCAATATGTCCATAATAAAGTCTGTGGTTTTATTATATGTCTGTCACCTAATTAAATCCAGAAGCTTCATTACAGCCAATATATGCATAATAAAGTCTATGTTTTTATATTATTTGTGTATCACCTAATTAAATCCAGTGTCTTCATTATGGTGTTTTACACATCTCCATAATAAAATCTATTATTTGTGTATCACCTAATTAAATCCAGTGTCTTCATTATGGTGTTTTACACATCTCCATAATAAAATCAGTTTCATAATACTTTGCTAAATGTCATCATCTTTTAAATTTCATTTTAGGCTTTTTAAATTTCGGTTTCTTCGGATTTTTAATTTTCTTGCTGACCTTGCCGCCTTTCTTTTTCATCTTGCCTTGACCTTTCTTGAATTTATTCTTCATTTGTTGCATGCCCCCGCCCCCGACATTGCCAATAAGATTTCTCCCCGCTTCCCCAATGCTGTTCAGAACTCCACCTCCACCATCATCATCGGCATTATCTTCAAGGTCTTCGACATCACAAATAATGAAAAATAAATTGTAGTCACGTGTTAGCAATCCTGAATACAAAACTTACTGACACATTTTGAATAAACAGATATTTACTAATTTTTAAATAATTAGTTACCCACTTTAAATACACAATTTTAGTGACTCACTGTGAATAAACAATTAGTGACTCACTGTGAATAAATAATTAGTGACTCACTTTAAATAAATAGTTACTGACTTACTCTGAATAAACACTTAGTGACTCACTCTGAATAAACAGTTATTGACTCGGCCTGAATAAACACTTAGTGACTCACTCTGAATAAACAGTTATTGACTCACTCTGAATAAACAGTGACTCACTTTAAATAAACAATTTTATCAGCACACCTTTGAATATACAATTTTAGTTTCCTACTTTGAATACACAATTTTAGTTTCCTACTTTGAATACACAATTTTAGTTTCCTACTTTGAATACACAATTTTAGTTTCCTACTTTGAATACACAATTTTAGTTTCCTACTTTGAATACACAATTTTAGTTTCCTACTTTGAATACACAATTTTAGTTTCCTACTTTGAATACACAATTTTAGTTACCTACTTTGAATACACAATTTTAGTTTCCTATTTTGAATACTCAATTTTAGTTTCCTACTTTGAATACACAATTTTAGTTTCCTATTTTGAATACTCAATTTTAGTTACCTACTTTGAATACACAATTTTAGTTTCCTATTTTGAATACTCAATTTTAGTTACCTACTTTGAATACACAATTTTAGTTTCCTACTTTGAATCATGTTTTAGCTACTTTTAATGAACACATTGTCACGTATTAGTAATTTTTAACGTACAATTTGTCATGTGTTACCTTACTTTTGACACACGGTTTGTTATACGTTAGCCACATTTAACGCACAGTTTGTCATATGTTAACCACTTTTATCGTAATGTATTAGGCATTTTGAAGCACAGTTTGTCATGTTAGTAATTTTTAATGCACAGTTTGTCATATGTTAGCCATTTTTAACACACAGTTCATTTTGTATTAGCCAATTTTAATGCAGTTTTAGTCCACGTGCTAGCAACTTTTAAACCAGTTTGTCAAAGTGTTACACACTTCTAACAGTTTAAATTACGTGGTTAACTTGTAACAGGCAGTTTAGGTTACATTCACAAATTTATTTCACGAGTTCAATACTATTACTGTTTAATTCATGTTATTTAATTTTAATAGACAGTTTTTAGTCAAGTATTAGCCATTTTATTAGCCAGTTTAGTCAGTGCTGTTATTTTCAATAAAGAGTTTCATTATTAATTATTCCTTTGACTCTACGGCAATAATTTATGTTAGAAAATTGTAATATATACTTTTATGTTAATGTTAAGCACTTTAGACAGTTTTAATCACATCGTAGAAACTGGTAATAAAGTCATTTTTATTAGGCACGTTAAGCTTAGAAACTGGTAATAAAGTAATTTTTGTTAGGCACGTTGTCACAGGGAAGGAGGGACCCAGAATTAATATTTTATTTCACTTAAATCACGTACGTACCGCGAACGCAAAACACGAACTAAAGGAGGTAATTCGCGGTCAAGGACACGGTTTTGATAGTGCCTCACACTCTAATGCTAGACAACTTTTATTTTCTAAACACTAGTTCATTTACACATTTCATCTAGATAAGACAGACTGTGTGCAAACCTAGTATGTGCATATCATCTCATGGATATGTTTAAGAAGGGTTTTGTACATACACATATGTATTTGTATGAATCCAGTTATATTCATATATGAGTGTGTTTGCATAACTATTCTTGTTTACCAGCAAAATGGAACATTAGCTAAATGCACATTAGATTTCGCCTAGCTAGTATGCATGCTCTTTTTAAAAGTGTGAAATTTGTGAAAAGTCAGTCACAAGACTAAAACCTTCTAGAAGGTTCTACAGTTCTCAAAATACTATAATTATGGAGGACTGAAGGCTAAATCTGAGAGAGAGATTTTAACATCAGCCAAGAAACCAACAAACTATGTGAACACTTTGAGACACATGTCCACTGTATGACCTCATGTAGGTTTTCAACCTACAACAAAGAAGCATTTCTCTCCATGTAACATCAAGCTTTTGTAACAACAACTTTGTTTAAGAATGCAGTATTTTGCTAGAAGGAAGAAGAAGATTTTCTATTTGTTTGATGAACATGGGAAACATATATTCGAAGCTATTATCTTCAATTATGGAGTAAATTCTTGTATACAAAGAATTACTGAGGAGAGTTGGAAAAATCTCTCTCCACCCGTGTTTCATCTCATTGACAGCCTTGTATTAAACATCGAGGTAACTTGCTTACATACTACCTGGCGAGGTGACCAGTTCAGTCTTCTAGACAGCCTATGTATGCAATGGGGTTGCATGCAATTAATGATAGGAGAGCCAATTTGCCTCCCTGTCTCAGCTTTGTCTTAATTCTCTATGCTGCAGTCGAAGGGTCAGCACCTAGGTGCTCAACGGACATGAGGATTTCTGCATTTGATTGTACGCAATGACACACTTCACTAGATGAATCATCTGGTAATGTTAAACGTCATTCAGTTTTCTGTCATCACGGCAACCACACTAATTACAACAAGGATTATCATACACACAGTACAATAATTACAACAAGGATTATCATACACACAGTACACTAATTACAACAAGGATTATCATACACAGTACACTAATTACAACAAGGATTATCATACACACAGTATACTAATTACAACAAGGATTATCATACACACAGTACACTAATTAAAAATGGACTATTATCCACACAGTACACTATTTACAACAAGGATGATCATATACACATTACACAATGGAAAATTTAATACTAACAGCAAACACTGCAAGAAACAGAATACGACAACACATGAAGTAGAGTGAATACTATCAGCCCTATACGTGAAGTAGAGTGAATACTGGCAATATTGCAATGCAAGAAGTAAATAAATACTTACATTTCAATTGTACGTGATTTAGAGTCAGTACACACAGATCACAGTACTGTAAGCACAATGACTACTAAAAATTTTGTGCAAAAAGTAGAATACATACTTCAAACTCACAGTGCAAGAAGTAGAATTAAAACTGTTAGTTCACAGTGCAAAATGTAGAATACATACTTCAAACTCACAGTGCAAGAAATAGAACTAAACTGTTAGTTCATAGTGCAAAATGTAGAATACATACTTCAAACTCACAGTGCAAGAAATAGAATTAAACTGTTAGTTCATAGTGCAAAATGTAGAATACATACTTCAAACTCACAGTGCAAGAAATAGAATTAAACTGTTAGTTCATAGTGCAAAATGTAGAATACATACTTCAAACTCGCATTACAAGAGGTAGAATAAATAAGGATAGCACAGAGTGCAAGAAGTAGAATAAATACAGCAAACATACAGTGCAAGAAGTAGAATAAATACAGCAAAGTTAAATTGAAAGAAGTAGAATAAATACTTCAAACTCACAGTGCAAGAAGTAGAATAAATACGGATAGCTCAGAGTACAACACACACAAGGCAACGTATTTATTTGAAAGTCTATTGCTTGGCAATTACAGACCACAAGGCAACGTGTTTATTTGAAAGTCTATTGCTTGGCAATTACAGACCACAAGGCAACGTGTTTATTTGAAAGTCTATTGCTTGGCAATTACAGACCACAAGGCAACGTGTTTATTTGAAAGTCTATTGCTTGCTAATTACAACCCCCAAGGCAAAGTGGTTATTTCAAAATCTATTGCTTGATAATTAAAGCACAGCCTCCAAGGAAAGGTGGTTATTTGAAAAATCCTTTGCTTGATAATTAAAGCACAGTCCACAAGGCAACCTGTCTAATCGAAATTCGTGGGAGGAGACCATTGACTATAAAATCTTGTCTTGGACTCCATTGACAATTACAAGATAACATACAAATATTTAACTGAAGATTTGGGACTTCTGACTTACAAATATTTAACTGAAAGTTTTGGGCTTCGCTGACAAGTACAAGATGACATACAAATATTTAACTGAAAGAGTGTTGCTTCTGACTTAAATACAAAATAACATACAAATATTTAACTGAAAGTTTAGGTCTTAAGTGACTTAAATACAAAATAATATAAAAATGTTCTAACTGGAGTCTGCTGAAATAAAATGAAAGACACATTAACGATTAATTGTTGATGGCAGTTTCAATATAATATTACCTTGTTTTACCATTTTCTTCTTTTTGTTTATAACAACTACGGGGTCCTCCCTCGGGAGCAGTGTGCAGCAAATTTTTGTCCGAGAGATGTAAGCATCGCCCTCTCCCATCGGGAAGCCATAGTCCAGAGCCTCGTCCAGCGAGGTTTGCAACAGTCTGGTCAAGAACAACACTAAGAGCTGTAGACAAAAATAGACAACGCCTTTACATAAGGACATGTTTTAACATTTACCGAGATCGCCTTTACTTAAGGATGATCTTTAACATTTACAGACAACGCCTTTACTTAAGGATGATCTTTAACATTTACAGACAACGCCTTTACTTAAGGATGATCTTTAACATTTACAGACAACGCCTTTACTTAAGACTATGCCTTAACACTTACAACATTGTATTTACTTAAGGATACGTTTTCAACACACAGCGGTCCTTAACACATAACAGCAAATATTTACAACATTGTCTTTACTTAAGGATATGCTTTCAACATACAGCGGTCTTAACACATAACAGCAAACATTTACAGACATTTCAACCGTCACCTGACAAGAAACAACAACAAAGAATTCACACAGCATTTCCCTCATGACAAACGGATACAACATAGCAATCACTTAGAGACAATATATTTTAACCACAAAATATTCATCAGAATAATATATAAAACTTTATTGCAGACATTTGATGTATTACAGATTAATGTCACTACTTGTACATAGGAATCATTTGAATGATGGCACTTGATGTCACTACTCCTACATAGGAATCATTTGAATGCTGGCACTTGATGTCACTACTCCTACATAGGAATCATTTGAATGATGGCACTTCATGTCACTACTCCTACATAGGAATCATTTGAATGCTAGCACTTGATGTCACTACTCCTACATAGGAATCATTTGAATGCTGGCACTTGATGTCACTACTCCTACATAGGAATCATTTGAATGATGGCACTTGATGTCACAACTTGTACATAGGAATCATTTGAATGATGGCACTTGATGGCACTACAAATGCAATCATTTGAATCAGCTGACAGCAAAAAATGGGCTTTAGCAAATGATACAATTTCAAGATACTAAATACTATCTTGACAGCAAAAAATGGGCTTTAGCAAATGATACAATTTCAAGATACTAAATACTACCTTGACAGCAAAAATGTTCTGTAGCAATTGATAAAATTTCCAGACGTTGACAACAAAATTATTCTGTAGCAATTGATATAATTTGAAGATACTGCATACAACGGCCTTAGACATACTATAGATACCACGTGTACCAACACAACAACAAAGACTGGTCTTATCACAGACATACCTCAAATAACATGTATATCAAACACAACAACAAAGACTGGCCTTATCACAGACATACCTCAAATAACATGTATATCAAACACAACAACAAAGACTGGCCTTATCACAGACATACCTCAAATACCATGTATATCAAACACAACAACAAAGACTGGCCTTATCACAGACATACCTCAAATACCACGTGTACCAACACAACAACAAAGACTGGCCTTATAACAAACATACCTCAAATACCACGTGTACCAACACAACAACAAAGACTGGCCTTATCACAAACATATCTCAAATACCATGTGTACCAACACAACAACAAAGACTGGCCTTATCACAGACATACCTCAAATACCATGTGTACCAACACAACAACAAAGACTGGCCTTATCACAGGCATACCTCAAAAAACATGTATATCAAACACAACAACAAAGACTGGCCTTATCACAGGCATACCTCAAAAAACATGTATATCAAACACAACAACAAAGACTGGCCTTATAAACAAAAACTTCATATACCATGTATACCAACACAACATGGGCGGGCCTTATCTTAGACACACCTCAAATACCATGTATACCAACACAACATGGGCGGGCCTAATCTTAGACACACTTCAAATACCATGTATACCAACACAACATGGGCGGGCCTAATCTTAGACACACCTCAAATACCATGTATACCAACACAACATGGACGGGCCTAATCTTAGACACACCTCAAATACCATGTATACCAACACAACATGGGCGGGCCTAATCTTAGACACACCTCAAATACCATGTATACCAACATAACAAGATGAACAGGCCTCAGCACGCGATTTTTCCAGTGCACGTACAAAACCTCAGTACATCCCAACGGGTACAGCGTACTGCTGCCCTCCACAATGCCAGCGTGTGCCGCAGGAATCTTTAGGTCGTGGTGAATACACGGACGGGGGATGTAGATGTTACAGCAACTAAATGGCACGTCATCCTTCACATACTCGCCGTTAACCAGATACCTGTAACGGTTCCAAGATACTTAAAGGATCATGAGAAGCCATATTACGTCACTTGGAAAAGAAGGTCTGCATAGACTTTGCTAGTGACAGTTTAAAGTGAAAGTAATACATTGGCCAGGAGTGTGAGAATGGTCTATAACCTTATGGGAAATATTGAGAACTTTGTACAAAACTTCTGATGTGAGAACTTTGTACAAATCTTTGGAGAAGTGAGAAGGAAACTAAATTAACTTGATCAGGGGAACATCAGGGGAACATATGAAGTACATTTCTATCACTGTTAAAAGGCTAAAGTCATCTTGAAGAACATTTCTATCACTGTTAAAAGGCTAAAGTCATCTTGAAGAACATTTCTATCACTGTTTAAAAGGCCGAAGTTATCTAGAAGTACATTTCTATCACTGTTAAAAGGCTGAAGTCATCTTGAAGAACATTTCTATCACTTTTAAAGGCTGAAGTCATCTTGAAGAACATTTCTATCACTGTTAAAAGGCTAAAGTCATCTTGAAGAACATTTCTATCACTGTTAAAAGGCTAAAGTCATCTTGAAGAACATTTTTATCACTGTTAACAGGCTAAAGTCATCTTGAAGAACCGGGGAGATGTTGGAATCATCTGCTGCAGTGTGTGTAACACTCTCTTTGATGTATGATGTGGTAAAGTATGCTCACTACACTGAGAACATTTCCTGTGCTGGGGAGCACTAGAAATAACTCAAATTGCTGTTCTGCTTGATTCACCTGATAAGGCAGGAAAAAGCCCAAGTTGACTTTGTGAGAACAAGCAGTGAATTCTGTTTCAAAGTGAGGACAGAGATACTGGAAATTGAACTGAACTATAATTGTGACACTGTGGCAAAGCGCACAAAGGACTGTTAATGCTGAATCAGGTTACATAACACAAAGACTATTATTGCGTACCTCTAATAACTCTATTGCTGTTCCTGTGACTCTATTGTATTTTATGCATAAGACTGTGAATATTAGAAATTATCTAAATGTGGGTTTGTGGAAATATTGATATCAAGT
This sequence comes from Sinotaia quadrata, assembly GCA_028829895.1. Taxonomy (NCBI): domain Eukaryota; kingdom Metazoa; phylum Mollusca; class Gastropoda; order Architaenioglossa; family Viviparidae; genus Sinotaia; species Sinotaia quadrata. Next base: position 1,106,864 of record CM054177.1, read on the forward strand.
AATCGATTTCATTGTATTTGTCATATGTATATTTGATTGTTGATTTAATAAATTTATTTTTACATTTATTGACCTTCTTATACATATTGACTATCTTATGTTGGAGAAGAAAGTGGGTGGATAGAGGCTCGCTAAATATAGATTAAAGACTGATTTGTCTTCTCCTTTAGTAAGACGTTTTCCACCTATGGAACATTGTGTGACAGTAAATGTTTGTCTTTAATGTTGTGGAACATTGTGTGACAGTAAATGTTTATCTTTTATTTTGTGGAAGAGAGAAACATTTACAGCGCCCGTATATCCGCCAAGTGAGAAAGATGAGTGGTGTTTGCTGGAGGATCATTAATAAATTCTCATCACTTGGAATTATTTATGAGGATGAATTAATAATAATAATAATTGTCATAACTAAGTGGCGTTGGCGCCACTACATGCATGACTACTCAAAGGCTACGCCTATGTCCATGTAAAGTACACTTGTACTCAAAGGTTAAGTTCATCTAAAGTACACTTTTACTCAAAGGTTAAGTTCATTTAAAGTATACTATGAGTACTCAAAGGTTAAGTTCATCTAAAGTATACTATGAGTACTCAAAGGTTAAGTTCATCTAAAGTACACTTTTACTCAAAGGTTAAGTTCATTTAAAGTATACTATGAGTACTCAAAGGTTAAGTTCATCTAAAGTACACTTGTATGAGTACTCAAAGGTTAAGTTCATCTAAAGTACACTTGTATGAGTACTCAAAGGTTAAGTTCATCTAAAGTACACTTTTATGAGTACTCAAAGGTTAAGTTAATCTAAAGTACACTTGCATGAGTACTCAAAGGTTAAGTTCATCTAAAGTACACTTGCATGAGTACTCAAAGGTTAAGTTCATCTAAAATACACTTGTATGAGGGGTGAAAGGATAACATTCATCTATAAGTACATTTGTAAGAGTATTAAAAGTTTAACATTCACATAAAACTACATTTGTAAGAGTATTAAAAGTTTAACATTCACATAAAAGTACATTTGTAAGAATATTAAAAGTTTAACATTCGTCTATAAGTACATTTGTAAGAGTATTAAAAGTTTAACATTCACATAAAAGTACATTTGTAAGAGTATTAAAAGTTTAACATTCACATAAAAGTACATTTGTAAGAGTATTAAAAGTTTAACATTCACATAAAAGTACATTTGTAGGAGTATTAATAGGTTAACATTCATCTATAAGTACATTTCTAAGAGTATTAATAGGTTAACATTGACATAAACTTAAACATTCATCAAAAGGTACATTTGTAAGAGTGTTAAAAGATTAATATTCATATTTAAGTACATTTGTACTTGAGTACTTGAGGTTAACATTCATCTATAAGTACAAATGTAAGAGTATTAAAAGGTTAACATTCATCTATAAGAACATTTGTATGAGTACTTGAGGCTAACAATCATCTATAAGTACATTTGTATGAGTATTTGAGGTTTGCGTTCATCTATAAGTACATTTTTATGTGTCCTTAAGGTTAACGTTCATCTAGAAGTACAATGGTAAGAAATGAAAAGGTTAATGTACAGCTGAACTTGCTTGAGTACTAATAGGTTCATGTACAACAGAGTACTAAAAGGTTCATGTACAACAGAGTACTAGAAGGTTCTTGTACAACAGAGTAATAAAAGGTTCTTGTACAACAGAGTAATAAAAGGTTCTTGTGCAAAAGAGTACTCAAAGATTCCTTTTCGTCACTAACAAAGCGTCACCTACTTGACAACTGCCGGATGTTTGGCGTTGATGTATCGCATATGCACCCAGCTGTATTTGAACCAGTCGACATATGACTGACTGCCACAGCAACCAAACTCTATCTGTATGTAGTCCATTTTCGTCTTGACGTCCCGGTTGTCCCTGAACAACATTAATTACAATTATAATCTTGTGCATAGAGAACATAAGACATTTTTCTAAAATGAAAATTAAACAAAAAGAAAACTAGAATTACATCCAAAATATGTTTATGTAAACAAGACCTGCCTTTCCTACTAATATCACATTCATTAAAATCGCGTGTTGATTGTTTATACAAAGAAGACCTGTCTTTCCCAGTTAATATCACATTAATTAAAATCGCGTGTTGATTGTTTATACAAATAAGACCTGTCTTTCCCAGTTAATATCACATTAATTAAAATCGCGTGTCGATTGTTTGTTTATACAAAAAAGGCCTGTCGATCCTAATAAATGTTATATTAATTGAAATCGTGTATTGATTGTTTCTGTCTTTCCTAGTTAATATCATATTAATTGAATTGTGTTGATTGTACTTCGGAATTAAAATACATTCAATTGAAGTCGCGAGTTGATACTGTACCTGCATGGCCATGAAAAAGGGGAAAGGCTGACAGAGTTGTCCCTTAGTAAGGTCTTCAGTTATTTCATAGAATCAAAATGAAAAGAAATATTCCAGAGCGATCACTGATCAATCAATACAATATCAAGTCATCAAAGACAGCATTAAGTCGTCGAACACACATCGTCATCAAAGACAGCATCAAGTCATCCAAGACAGCATTAAGTCACCCAATACAACATTAATTCATCCAAGACAGCATTAGGTCGTTCAACCAGCATTAAGTCGTCCAAGACAACATCAAGTCATCCTTGACAGCATTAAGACGTCGAAGACAGCATCAAGTCATCCAAGACCAGATTAAGTTATCATAGACAGCAACAAGTCATCCAAGACAGCATCAAATCATCGAAAGCATTAAGTCGTCCAAGACAGCATCAAATCTTCCAAAACAGCATTAAGTCATCCATGACAGCATTAATTCGTCCAAGACAGCATCAAGTCACTCAAGACAACATTCAGTCGTCCAAGACAGCATCAAGTCATCCAAGACAACATTAATTCGCCCAAGACAGCATCTATTCATCCAAGACAAGATTAAGTCATCCAAGACAGCATTAAGTCATCCAAGACAGCATTAAGTCATCCAAGACAACATTAAGTCTTCCAAGACAGCATTAAGTCTTCCAAGACAGCATCAAGTCAATAAGACAGCACTAAATCGACCAAGACAATATCCAGTCAAATGAACACTAAATCGACCAAGACAATATCCAGTCAAATGAACACTAAATCATCCAAGGCAATATTAAGCCTTGGATCATTAAGCCGTCCAAGACAGACGCCATTTAGTCGTCCATGACTACATTAAAAGCGCATTCCAAGATGGGCACACTAAGGAAATGAGGTTAGAAGAAGAGCTCTATGTCGAGCTAGAGTGAGGACATGGATATTATATATTGGATTACGTCATTGAAGCAAAGAGACCTTGAATTTGATTTTGTAGTCAGTGTATGGCGTGTGGACATGGATATTATATGTTGGATTACGTCAATGAAGCAAAGAGACCTTGAATTTGATTTTGTAGTCAGTGTATGGCGTGTGGACATGGATATTATATGTTGGATTACGTCACTGAAGCAAAGTAATCTTGAATTTGACTTTTTTAGTCAGTGTATGGAGTGTGGTGAACAGGCAGTGTACGAGAGTGGAGTGAACGAACAGCCAGTGTTAATATGAGTTTGAATTAATTATTCAATGTCTCTGTTAATATATGACAGCCAGTGTTAATATGAGTTTGAATTGATTATTCAATGTCTCTGTTAATATATGACAGCCAGTGTTAATATGAGTTTGAATCAACTAATTATTCAATGTCTCTGTTAATACATATATTGTGTTGTTTTCATATACATTATATCTTCAAGAAAATGCCTTTACTCTTCGTAATAATCTTATGCCCTTTTCCTGAATATACGTATTTGAACAGCAATTCTTTATTTTTATGAATGCAATTATAAAAAAAAACCTGTTAAACCTGGAAACGTAAGTCTCGCATTGAATACAAAATTGTTGTAAAAAGTTTAAACGGAAAACAAAAGCATCTGCTTTTATAAAAGTTCAATTTCACCATTTTCGATTGGAAATACTTGTCTTAAAACATTTTTTTTAAAAATCTTATAGAACGAAGGTGTTTAGTTGATTGGATCATATTTCTGTTATTTATAAAAATAAACAAAAATAAACAAGTCCCATTTACTAAAACAAAAATAAACAAGTCCCATTTACTTAAACAAAACTAAACAAGTCCCATTTACTAAAACAAAAATAAACAAGTCCCATTTACTTAAACAAAACAAGTCCCATTTACTTAAACAAAGCTAAACAAGTCCCTTTTACTTAAACAAAGCTAAACAAGTCCCATTTACTTAAACAAAACAAGTCCCATTTACTTAAACAAAGCTAAACAAGTCCCATTTACTAAAAGAAAACTAAACAAGTCCCATTTACTTAAACAAAGCTAAACAAGTCCCATTTACTAAAACAAAACTAAACAAGTCCCATTTACTTAAACAAAACTAAACAAGTCCCATTTACTTAAACAAAACTAAACAAGTCCCATTTACTTAAACAAAACTAAACAAGTTCCATTTACTAAAAGAAAACTAAACAAGTCCCATTTACTTAAACTAAACAAGTCCCATTTACTTAAACAAAACTAAACAAGTCCCATTTACTTAAACAAAACTAAACAAGTCCCATTTACTAAAAGAAAACTAAACAAGTCCCATTTACTTAAACTAAACAAGTCCCATTTACTTAAACAAAACTAAACAAGTCCCATTTACTAAAACGAAATAAACAAAGTCTCGTTTACTCCAGTTTTGTGTTTATCATGCTATCAAACAAGCAGTACTGTCTAATTTGACTACATAAAATAAGTAAATGACTACAATTATAAATGTAGAAAACACCTTAGCATAATACGGGTAATTTGATTTATCTATAGGTCTATGAGTAATTGGACATATCCCAGGTGTGCATGGGTGACTGGACGTATCTTTAGGTGTACGAGCAATATTTGACGTATCTCTCTTGTACGTGTAATTGGACGTATCTTTAGGTATACGAGCAATATTTGACGTATCTCACTTGAATGAGTAATTGGACCTATCTGTAGGTGCTACGAATAATGGGAAATATCTCTAGGTGTACGATAAATTGGACGTACCCCTAGTTGTACGATAAATTGGACGTATTTCTAGGAGTACGATAAATTGGACATATCTCTAGGAGTATTAGAAATTGGACGTATCTCTAGGAGTACGATAAATTGGACGTATCTCTAGGAGTACTAGAAATTGGACGTGTCTCTAGGTATACAAAAAAATGGACGCATCTTTAGGTGTACGTAGGTGTACGAGTAATTGGACGTATTTATAGGTGTATGAGAAAGTACATCTGAAAACTGGACAAGGTCTATAATAATTCGCCATGTTTAACTCATCATAATTGCTTACCTTAGCAGAAAACACTCATGAAAGCCTGCATAATGTACAATTAGCAGAGAACAATGATGAACGCCGGAATAATATAATTTAGGAAGAGAGATCTTAGGAATCGTGTAGGGTTTTTCTCTGAGATATGTAGATCTGATGTGAATGAGATATCAAAGATTATCAGACAGACATGTCAACGGTGTCAGACCTGTCGTGGGTGTTAAACTGAAATGTCGGTGTGTCAGACCTGACGTGGGTGTTAAACTGAAATGTCGGTGTGTCAGACCTGACGTGGGTGTTAAACTGAAATGTCGGTGTGTCAGACCTGACGTGGGTGTTAAACTGAAATGTCGGTGTGTCAGACCTGTCGTGGGTGTTAAACTGAAATGTCGGTGTGTCAGACCTGTCGTGGGTGTTAAACTGAAATGTCGGTGTGTCAGACCTGTCGTGGGTGTTAAACTGAAATGTCGGTGTGTCAGACCTGTCGTGGGTGTTAAACTGAAATGTCGGTGTGTCAGACCTGTCGTGGGTGTTAAACTGAAATGTCGGTGTGTCAGACCTGACGTGGGTGTTAAACTGAAATGTCGGTGTGTCAGACTTGCCTGTACAGTTGGATGGCTTGTATTAAACCAGCATGCAGCGCGTCCCAAACGAGTTTTTCTTGCGTATCACACTGAATGGCACCAGCAATGGTAAAGACCAACATAATTCCCTGACACGTCATAATGAACATCAAGAAACGGGTAGTCCGCCGCCTGCTGCCCTCTTCTGTGGTCAATTCGTAACAGATCTGGAAGGAAACATTTCAGGTATAAATGACCTAATGGGAAATAACGATATAACGACCTGAAAATGGTATAAATAACGTAAATTGAAAAAAAAAACGATATATTAATCTTACATGAAAATGTTATAAATGACCTAAATGAAATAACGATATATTAATCTTACATGAAAATGTTATAAATGACCTAAATGAAATAACGATATATTAATCTTGCATGAAAATGTTATAAATGACCTAAATGAAAATAATGGTTCAAGTAATGTGAATTCAAATAAGAATTCGTTGTTAATAACACAGATGCACGCGCGCACAAACACACGTAGTGAACATACATTGTTGCTCATGAAAAATTAAATTATAGAGCTTAAGGGTATAAAACAGTGACTAAATGGGCGGTGATTATAACTAGTAACAGTCAAACAATGTAATTTGGGATCGAATCCCTGTCACACGTGATAGTCACGCCAGAAAACACTTCATACGTGTTAGTCACGCCAGAAAACACTTCACATGTAGTCACGCCAGAAAACACTTCACACGTCTTAATCACGACAAAAAGCACTTCACATGTCGTAGTCACGCCAGAAAACACTACACGTCGTAGTCACGCCAGAAAACACTTCACATGTCGTAGTCACGCCAGAAAACACTTCACACGTCTTAATCACGACAGAAAACACTTCAATGTATTAGTCGCGCCATTAAAACAATTCACACAACTTAATCACGCCAGAAAACAATTTATACGTCTTAATCAAGCCAGAAACAATTCACACGTCTTAGCCACGCCAGGAAACACACACAAGTCAAATTTGCTAGCGACCGAAACATAAACAGAAGTCAGATTTGCAGACGACAGAAAGGGTTAACAGAGGATGTCAGATGTACAGACAACAGAAAACTGAACAGATGTTACGTGTACAATGACCGAAAAGTGAACAGAAGTCAGAGGTACATACGACAGAAAGGTGAACTGAGGATGTCAGATATACAGAAGACAAATTAAAACTGCACAGTACATGTATATCAGGGGTGTCCAAACTACGGCCCGCGGGCCGGATCCGGCCCTCTCATCCGGCCTGTGGAGACCTTTTTGTCTACGGGGAAAAATTACGGAAATTTACGTGTATCCTGCCAAGGTCAGCCGCCACTTACGTGGACGTTATGTTTTTACCGAATTAAAAAAAATAGAGGCCCTTAGTAGTGCGTTATGTTTTTACCGAATTAAAAAAAATAGAGGCCCTCAGTAGTACATTATGTTTTTAATGAATTAAAAAAAATAGAGGCCCTTAGTAGTGCGTTATGATTTTAACGAATTAAAAAAAATAGAGGCCCTCAGTAGTACATTATGTTTTTAATGAATTAAAAAAAATAGAGGCCCTCAGTAGTGCGTTATGTTTTTAATGAATTAAAAAAAATAGAGGCCCTCACTAGTGCGTTATGTTTTTACCGAATTAAAAAAAAATAGAGGCCCTTAGTAGTGCGTTATGTTTTTACCGAATTAAAAAAAATAAAGGCCCTTAGTAGTGCATTGTTTTCCAACCGATCACTGCATTGCAAAACCTTATTCGCTGTTTACTTTTCTACTTCCGTTCACAGTCAATGAGATGATTTAACGCCATCTAGTGGCAGAGTTTTTAAATGGTTTGCTGCTTGTTCAAGACTTTATTATTTTGATCAGTTTGCCAGTTCCTGTTGATTGCTGCGATGATGAGGTGTTGGTGTCAGTTAGGGTCTGATTGTGAAACATGTTGCACTCTATTTTATTTAGTGATAATTTTCTTCACGTAATTACTTACCAGTGTGTTTAAAGTATTGGGAATGTCGTTATTTTATTTAGTGATAATTTCCTTCACATAATTACTTACCAGTGTGTTTAAAGTATTGGGAATGTCGTTAGTTTAGTAAGAATTTTTCGAATATTCTGAAGAGGAAACATTAAAAGTAACAATCTCTCTACCATAAGTGGATATATTTGCACACTATATTCAGGTAAGTTTAAGAAATCATAAGAATTTTAAAAAATTGTTTCGGGTCATTTGCAGCTATAATTGCGACGAAATTAGATCGCATAATCAGTTTTTTGAGCGATATTGTGTGCAAGATACTTTCAGTTTTACTATTTATTCATCTTGAATTCACTTTATTTTAGTGCCCATCGATGGCCGAGAAGAGGAAAAGAAAAATAGACGATATTGCCAACCCTGGTAATTGTTGCTGCTTTCTCTGGTTACCATGATGACAGAAAAAAAAACCAACGACGTTTAGCATTACCAGATTTGTCGTCTAGTGGGGTGTGTCACTGGATCTACAGATGCAGAAATTCTCATGTCCATGGGCACCGAGATGATTTCCCTCTAACCATGGAATATGGATTCAAACAAGCTCAGACAGGGAGACAAAAATGGCTTCTCTGTCGTTAACTGCATACAACCAATGTTGCATGCATAAGCTGTCTTGAAGTCAAACTTCTCACTTTGCCAGGAGATATTGAAGCATGTTACCTCATCACTTCAACACTAGGCAGTTGACAGGTGAAAAACGGATGGAAAGAGATATTCCCAACTTTCCTTAATGAAATATCTGTATAAGAATTCCACACAAATGAAGCAAGATGTCTTCACATAAATCCACGTTTTCAGCATGAGAGTGTATGTCTCCCTTCTTCCATTATATAGTTTTACAAAGATTCCTCAAAGGCTTCTAGAACTTTTAAGTCTTGTGACATAATCCGTCCATGCACGCTTTTTATCTGCATATGGCGCACTCATTATTGGCAATTCTATTGCGAGTGGACTTTCTAAGTCATAAACACTCGTCATTACTCATGCATGAATACTCTACATTCACTCAATATATATAATTCTCCAATATATATATATATTTAAAGCATGAAATGATAATACACACAGTGTCTACAACGTCTGTCTGACTACATTGACTCAATATATATAATTCTCCAAAATAAATATATTAAAGCATGAAATGATAATACACACAGTGTCTACAACGTCTGTCTGACTACATTGACTCAATATATATAATTCTCCAATATATATATATATATATATATATATTTAAAGCATGAAATGATAATACACACAGTGTCTACAACGTCTGTCTGACTAAATGAAAACTTAGGTGAACAATTCTAGAATCACATAACATGTATTGTGTAATAACAAAACTGGGTTACTTCCCCTAGTCCATTAGCGGGTTTTAGATCATGAAATAAATTATAATTTTGGCTCCATTCTTTTCCTGTGACACTATAACACAAATAGTTAGGGTTAGGATGTAACTCCCATTATGTTTATGTGACTACAGAGCAATACTAATACAAAAATATTTACGATTATATATATATATAACTCCCTTTCATCCATCGTTTATGTGAGTGTATAAAGCCAGGCTAAGGGATGTAACCCCCATTATGTTTACGTCAATGTATAAAGCCAGACTATGGTATGCAACCACCATTATGTTTATATAAGTGTATAAAGCCAGATTATGGTATACAACCAACATTGTGTGTATGTGAGTGTATAAAGCCAGACCATATTAAAAATTTTCAAACTCTGGATTCCTGCTACTTTAAGATGAATATATATTTTTGCAGTCGACCTTGACTGTTTTCAAAGATGTGATTAAATTAAATCTAAATAGATAGAGAGATAGATAGAAAATGACACATAGGTGGATGGGGATAAACAGGTAAAAATCATTTAGGCAGAATATGAGTTATGTGTAGGTAGATATATATTGATAAGTAACAGACATTCTAAAAGGTTTCAATTAATCAGTAAGTACTTAATTAGTAGATAACAACAAGTATGTTTTTTTAAGCCAAACTATAATTATAATTCAGTCCCCTCTCCCTTAAAAATAAAAAAAAGAAACAAAAAAAATACATGAATTTTTTCACATACTTTAGCTGTAGCGAAATGCACAACGACCAAAAGACCCCCGGTAGCCATCAAAAAGTAGGCCAAGGCCCCCGACTCTTTATTAAGTACCAAAGCCAGGCGTTTCTCCAGATTAAACTTGATGTACAAGGCTGCTGCAAGTACACCTTGGCCTGCCAGTCCCAACAAAACATTTAGATATGTATTTATTTTCCCGAGATTCGATCTCCCGGAGAACGCCAAAGAACAACAAGGTCCACAAGCCATGACCAGAAGGGTCGCGTTCACATCATGTCAATATTTTTATTTTGAAACCTAACAACTAAGTCTACAGCGACTTTGATCTGCAGTCCACTCCATTTTCAGCATCGATGTTAGTCGACAACTATATTTATTATATTGTTTTAATTTCTTCTTTAAAATTTATAAATGTCACTCACTGAGTTAGGTTTGCAGAGAGGTATATTTATGAACTGCAATGCATTGTTTAAAATATCTTTGCTTCGAAACCTTACTTCAGAAAAGAAAGAACAACAAACGAATCCTATTTTTCAGGAATTTCTACAGTCATCCAACAAGCAGTGTCAGGAAAACTGGTCAGCAGACTGCCACTTTAATGAACACAATGAAAATGAAACAGTTGTTTAGTTTTGTCCGCACAATTACACAATGTTGCTGACTGTTAAGAACCCAAGACCTTGACTCCAAAATATCAAAGCAGCAATGCTGGGAAGCAAAAGAAGTGTAAGAGCAATCAGTGACGCAATTGTTAAGTACGTCATTTGATGGAGAAGAAATACGTCATTAAAATATATACATATATAATCAATATATCGCGGTCGCAGTGGTGATTGGTTTGCACCTCGAACAAAATGTTGTGAAGCTGTGGGGTCTCAATGGGGCAAAATAGATCAGAGAACGTTTGATGACGAAATGATCAATGAAAGATCCAGTGGTGACGTAAAACTGCTATCGAAACACACACATACGCCCGCGCACAATAACACACACACACACACACACACACACACACACATACACACACACACACACTCACACACACACACACACACACACACACTTTTGAACATTCCTGTTGATGTGCTTTGATAGCACAAACACAGATTATTTTGGTTTGGATTGCATCAGCAATTTCTATCATATTCTTTACCAGAGTTGTTTACTCCAAATCTGACACTTACAAAAATCCCATCATAAGCAGTGCCCAAGTTTGGGTCAGGTTAATATTGGCAACAATATATAATTATTAAGGATAGGCAAATTTACTCAGCTACATATTGATAAGCAGTCATTTAATAACTAGAACCTGCTTTCCTGTAGAAAGCAATAAAAAACACTGACGTCATTTCCCTAGTCATGAACGGAAAGACAAAAAATCTAAACTGACGTCAATTCCCTAGTCATGAACGGAAAGACAAAAATCTAAACTGACGTCAATTCCCTAGTCATGTAGGCCTACGGAAAGACAAAAATCTAAACTGACGTCAATTCCCTAGTCATGTACAGAAAGACAAAAATCTAAACTGACGTCAATTCCCTAGTCATGTACAGAAAGACAAAAATCTAAACTGATTATTCCACGAGGTCTTCCTAAATTGTGTTACATTAACGTACTAAGCACGGGGTCTTCCTACATTGTGTTACATTAACGTACTGAGCAAGAGGTCTTCCTACATTGTGTTACATTAACGTACTGAGCACGAGGTCTTCCTAAATTGTGTTACATTAACGTACTGAGCTACATTGTGTTACATTAACGTACTGAGCACGAGGTCTTCCTACATTGTGTTACATTAACGTACTGAGCACGAGGTCTTCCTACATTGTGTTACATTAACGTACTGAGCACGAGGTCTTCCTACATTGTGTTACATTAACGTACTGAGCACGAGGTCTTCCTACATTGTGTTACATTAACGTACTGAGCACGAGGTCTTCCTACATTGTGTTACATTAACGTACTGAGCACGAGGTCTACTTAGGCGCTGTAGTACGCGCATGCGCTCCTCACTTACAAGAACGTTTCCTGACAAATATGGTTATTAAGAAAACTATAAGTGACAAGAACAAATATGGTTATTAAGAAAACTATAAGTGACAAAAACAAATATGGTTATTAAGAAAACTATAAGTGACAAAAACAAATATGGTTATTAAGAAAACTATAAGTGACAAAAACAAATATGGTTATTAAGAAAACTATAAGTGACAAAAATAAAAGAGTGGTGGAAATATTTGCCATACTTACTACCAGAACAAGTGCCATACTTTTCTTTGTGTCAGAACAAGTGCTTTTAATTCCTTGTGTCATGTGTCATATAAGTCACTGTCAGAAGGTATCAATTAAAATATCGGAAAATGTATTTATGTCGTGTGTGCGTGTATGTGTTGTATTTCTATGTGCAGTGATAGTATTTGTGTGTATGTGTTGTATTTCTATGTGCAGTGATAGTAAATATGATCTATCTGTGATTACTATCAAGTATATAGTATAACGTGTCTGTTTGTGTGTATGTTTGCATGTGTGCATGTATATATACACATGGAAACAGAGTGTTGAGGTTTCCAATAAATTTGGAACTGAATTTGGTCACGTGGCATACATTTGTGTGTATGTGTTGTGTGCATATGTTTGAGTTAAGTTTTCTACACTTTGTGGGGTTTGTGTGAGTTTATTATTATTTTTATTAGTGTTTCTTTATTTTTGTATGTGTGTTTGCGTGCGTTTATTATTATTTTTTATCAGTGTTTCTTTATTTTTGTATGTGTGTTTATTATACTTTGTGTGTGTTTGTTGTATTTTTGTGATTGATTGTTGGTGTTGTTTTTTGTGTATTTGTGTGTATTGTGTGAGCATTTTTTGTATATTTTTTTATGTGTATTTTGGTGTGTGTATTTTGTGTAATTTGGTATGAGTATTTTGTGTGTATTTTGTGCATATTTTGGTGTGTGTATTTGGTGTGTATTTGGTGCGAGTATTTTGAGTGTATTTGTGTGTATTTTGATGTGTGTATTTGTGTATTTTGGTGTGTGTAATGTGTGTGCATTTTGGTGAGTGTATTTGGTGTGTATTTTGTGTGTGTGTATTTTGGTGTGTGTAATTTGTGTGCATTTTGGTGAGTGTATTTGGTGTGTATTTTGTGTGTGTATTTTGGTGTGTGTAATTTGTGTGCATTTTGGTGAGTGTATTTGGTGTGTATTTTGTGTGCGAGTATTGTGTGTGCATTTTGTGTATGTGTATTTTGTATGTGTAATTTGTGTGTGTGTGCATTTTGTGTGTGTGTGTGTAATTTTGTGTGTACTCATATGCTTATATGTAGGCGAGTGCGAATGTTTACATATTGCGTGTTTGTGACTATGTCAATGTGTTATGTGTATGGTGAGTGTGTTTGTGACTATGTCAATGTGTTATGTCTGCGTGTTTATGACTATATCAATGTGTTATGTCTGCGTGTTTATGACTATGTCAGTGTGTTATGTCTGCGTGTTTATGACTATGTCAGTGTGTTATGTCTGCATGTTTGTGACTATGTCAATGTGTTATGTCTGCGTGTTTGTGACTATGTCAATATGTTATGTCTGCTTGTGTTTGTAACTGGTTTGTGCTTGTGTCTGACGCTGTTTGGAAGAGTGTATATTTTTATGTGTGCTTGTGTTTCAGGGAGAGAGAATGTGTGTGTGAATATGTGATAGTAAATCTGAGTGTGCGTTTGCTTATAAGTATGTGTATGATTTTGTTTATTTGCGTATGATTGTGTTTGTGTTTGATTGCGCTATCGTGTGGTCGTAATGTGCACTTTGATCTGTGTGTGTGTGTGTGTGTGTGTGTGTGTGTGTGTGTCTGTGTGTGTGTGTGTGTGACTCAGTGAGTACGTGGTTTGTCTATATTGTTGATATTCAAAGTCTGTGTATGAAAAGACATTAACGGCTCTGAGTTTTAAGATCAGTGGCGAGCGAGTTGCATTGTCGTGAATGAATAAAGTGATTTTTTTAAAAAAAGAAATATATCATTGTGCAGCGAGGAGTTCATGTTTCTCTTGTGCACTCAAACAATCAAACTGTGTGACACGGCGTGACATTCCATGACACGATTAACGCTATTCTGTCTCTTCACGACGGTTATAACATGTGACCTTTTTGCCACTATCCAAGACGTTATCTGGAAACACAACACACTAATAAAACCAAAGCAATATAAAACACAGGTCCACATCCCTTGTCTCTAAACAAAAAATAAAATATTGAAATTGTGGTACAGACAATTTTTTTAATGCGACAAAAATGTAGTACATATACATGCTGTCACGTGCGGCCTGAAACCCGAGTCTTGTGTTAGATGATAAGTTAGCATTCAAAGACTTCAGTAATATGTTACAGCTCAGTCAGTCGTGTTCGTCAAGCCGTCACGCTAGGGCGGGATTGCGTGGCGTGCTGGAAATAACCTTTCAACTTTGACAAAGAAAACATCCTCTAGCACCAAGCTTCTCTAAACTTCATGATTGCGGTCAGACGAGGCGGACATTTGCATTGTGCTATTGTATATTCTCTTAGAAAGGTAAGATACATTCCACTGTAAATTATTTCTGGTAAGACACATTCCACTGTAAATTATTTCTGGTTTGAATTCAAAGGGATTTAGAAAGGTAAGACACATTCCACTGTAAATTATTTCTGGTTTGAATTCAGTGGGAATTAGAAAGGTAAGACACATTCCACTGTAAATTATTTCTGGTTTGAATTCAATGGGGATTAGAAAGGCAAGATACATTCCACTGTAAATTATTTCTGGTTTGAATTCAATGGGAATTAGAAAGGTAAGACACATTCAATTATAAATTATTTCTGGTTTGAATTCATTGTTAATTAGAAAGTTAAGACACATTTAACTGTAAATTATTTCTGGTTTGAATTCAGTGGGATTTAGAAAACTAAGAATAGCAAGACACAGTCCACTGTAAATTATTTCTGGTTTGAATTCAGTGTGAATTAGAAAGGCAAGACACATTCTTTTGTAAATTATTTCAATTTTGGATTTTGCGTCAAATATAGCTGTAAATGTACAGTACAAATTAAAATTATGTAATTTTTCTGTAATATAAAAAGTAAGTTATTTTAATGTACTTTAATACAGAGACAAATTAAGTCACATGTGATTTAAATGATCAAACTAATTAGGTTACTATTACTGCAATATACCTGTCAGGAAATTTATAATTATGCAAACAGAAAAAGCAAATCACTCTTATTCTATTACACCAATCCTGCTACTTCTACACGTATATACAGAGAAATCATGTCACTGTTATTGTAATATATAGAAGACTCAAATCACTGTTATTGTAATATATAGAAGACTCAAATCACTGTTATTGTAATATATAGAATATATAGAAGACTCAAGTCACTGTTATTGTAATATATAGAAGACTCAAGTCACTGTTATTGTAATATATAGAATATATAGAAGACTCAAGTCACTGTTATTGTAATATATAGAAGACTCAAGTCACTGTTATTGTAATATATAGAAGACTCAAGTCACTGTTATTGTAATATATAGAAGACTCAAGTCACTGTTATTGTAATATATAGAAGACTCAAGTCACTGTTATTGTAATATATAGAATATATAGAAGACTCAAGTCACTGTTATTGTAATATATAGAAGACTCAAATCACTGTTATTGTAATATATAGAAGACTCAAGTCACTGTTATTGTATTATATAGAATATATAGAAGACTCAAGTCACTGTTATTGTAATATATAGAAGACTCAAGTCACTGTTATTGTAATATATAGAAAATATAGAAGACTCAAATCACTGTTATTGTAATATATAGAAGACTCAAGTCACTGTTATTGTAATATATAGAAGACTCAAGTCACTGTTATTGTAATATATAGAAGACTCAAATCACTGTTATTGTAATATATAGAAGACTCAAGTCACTGTTATTGTAATATATAGAAGACTCGTGTTACTGTTATTGTAATATATAGAAGACTCAAGTCACTGTTATTGTAATATATAGAAGACTCAAGTCACTGTTATTGTAATATATAGAAGACTCAAGTCACTGTTATTGTAATATATAGAAGACTCAAGTCACTGTTATTGTAATATATAGAAGACTCAAGTCACTGTTATTGTAATATATAACTCAGGTAACTTTCTCTGTAATATATACAGACCAGCAAGATTACTTTTACTGTTATAAACAGACCACTTTTATTGTTATATATAGACGAGTCAAGACACTTTTACTTTTATATATAGAACAGTCAGGTTATCTTTACGATAATATACTGACAGGTCAGATCTCGTTCATTAAAAATATGCAGATCAGTAGATCATCTTTACGGTAACATACAGGTCACCTTGACCTTAAATACAGGCCAGCCAGATCACTTTGACCGTAATATCCAGTTAGCACAGGGGTGTCGAAAGTTTTCAGCCTGAGGGCCGCATTAACTATCAAACAGCAGTTCGAGGGTGGCTGACTACACACTCAGGTCCAAATAAAAAAGAATCAAAACATGGATGTTGTTTTTAATTATTTATTTAATATTATTTTATTCAGTTATTATTTAATAACACATTGATACACTACACATGAACACCTGTATTAGTGGGAATGGTGAAATTGTTTCCTGGATGCCAAATAGCAGACATTTCTGGCTTTAGATTTGATAACATCAACAACAATGACCTGAGATTATCATCAGACAAGTTTGTTCTCAAATTGTTCTTCACGTATTTTTTCTTGAAAATGTTTGTTCACACAGGTATGTTGCTCCAAAGATTGAAAGGTACTTTGATGCAAAGGTTTTGACATTAGGAAAGTCTTCCTTGGGCACAATGGCTTTGTCTAATAGTCACGGTTGACTGCTCGTATACTATAGACTGGGTGGACTGGATACTAAGAATATGTCCAACTTATGTAACAATCGGTGACCCATATCAATAACGCTCCTTTATTCCGAATCTGGGTCAGAGTTATTTGTTCCCTCTCAACTCTCAGAGATTAGAGATAGAAAAATTTATCAGTGGCTGATCTTGGCAGGATACACGTAAATTTCCATATTTTTTTCCATAGACAAAAAGGTCTCCACAAGCCGCATGAGAGGGCCTAGCGGGCCGCATGCGGCCCACGGCCGTAGTTTGGAGACCCCTGAGTTAGCATATGAGCCCATGAAATACTCTTAATGTACTCTATGACTTTTATCACGTAGCTTTTGGAGGCTACTCATGTAGCTTGTACAAAAAATGTTTTTCCCAAGCTCCCGTGATGTGCAAACGTTTTATATCTTACACAACATATAATAGGCTGAATCAAACAATCAGCCAAGATAAAAATATGTTATTGCTTAATGATCCAGTAAACAAGGACAATAAATAAATAATGGACTGAATCAACCTGTCAACCATTAATAATTAGTTGACGTTTTAATGATTGATGACTGAAACTTTTTTTCGTCTGTCAAAGGTCAAGGGTCATGGGAAACTCATTTGGTCAAGGTGGGAAAGATTCCCCGGCTTCTCTCGCCAAGAAAGCGCGAGTCCTGCTGGCCTACGATGAGACGGACATTCATGACGCTAGGGGTATTTCAAACAATTGCGTCCAGTTGAACTCACCTCGAATGGTAGATGTAGGACTTATTGAAAGTTTCGACCAGCCTAATAACAATGGCCAGGACTTGATGCTCACTAAGCAAAACATGCGTCTAGATATCAGACTTCCTCAAATGGTGGATATTGGACTGCTCCAAGATTCTGATCAGTTTGAAGAACATTCAGAGGGGTCAGCGACTAGCACTTCCAGGGCCCGTAACTCTTCACAGCAAAATATGTCCTCTCTCCCCCAACCCCCCGATATCCTTATTATCCCTAAAGAAAATCATATTGATGAAAATAACTTTGATTCCCAAAATACAGATGTGAATTTGAGTTCACCAGCTAAGGTAGATATAAAGCGTGTTGACAAATCCCCAAAACTGTAAAGAAAAGAGGAAATTTTCGTTAACTAAAATTTCTGTTAATTGAAACTGGACAATGGTAGTAACCGAAAGGTGAAGCGTGACTGTTAACTGAAGTTTGACAAAGTGGTGTTAACTGAATAAATATGGTTTAAGTTTGACAAAATTTTGTTAAATGAAGTTTGGTGGTGTAAGTTTTCAAAGCCATCGTTGATGAAGTCATTCACAAGGACTGACTGGTTGGATGGATGATTAACTGAATGACATTCTTCTTTTAACGACAGATTCTAGTACTTTAAGACTAAAGAAAAACTCAATTTTCTTAACTTTTAAAGCGTGTAAATTCTTGCTTGACGTTTATTTAATTGACTAACGTTCTTCTTTTAACGAAAGATTCTTGTATTTTAAGACTAACGAAACTCAATATTTTTAACTTTTAAAGCGTGTAATTTCTTGCTTGACATTTATTTAATTGACTAACGGCTTGTACTTTGTCAATCAGTCTCCTTCACTGCTTTGTCTGGGGGTAATTATGTAATTTACTATTCAGTCTCTTTCACTGCTTTGTGTGGGGGTAATTATGTAATTTGCTATTCAGTCACCTTCACTACCTACCTTCTTTGGGCGTAGTTATGTAATTTGTTGTTCAGTCTCCTTCACTACCTACCTTCTTTGGGCGTAGTTATGTAATTTGTTGTTCAGTCTCCTTCACTACCTACCTTCTGTGGGCGGTGTTATATACTTTGTTATTCAATCTACTTCACTCACTACTTTGTGTGGGCGTAATTATGTAATTTCCTGTTCAGTCTACTTCACTCACTACTTTGTGTTAATGTAATTATGTACTTTGCTGTTCAGTCTCCACTGCCTTGTGTGGGTGTAGTTATGTACTTTGCTGTTCAGTCTACTTGACTGGTGACTGTTAATGTAGTTATGTACTTTGCTGTTCAGTCTACTTGACTGGTGACTGTTAATTTACTTATGTACTTTGCTGTTCTCTCTACTTGACTGATGACTGTGTTAATGTAGTTATGTACTTTGCTGTTCAGTCGACTGGTGACTGTTAATGTACTTTGCTGTTCTCTCTACTTGACTGGTGACTGTTAATGTAGTTATGTACTTTGCTGTTCAGTCTACTTGCTGGTGACTGTGTTTTTTGGTTATGCTATGGACCATTCTAACTTTTGGCTGCCAACCATAGTTAAGTTGTGACTGTCAAACCTTTATTGCCCATCACAAATGTGATTGTCAGTTCTTCTTTGCCAACCTAGTTAGTTTGATGGTAGTCAAATCTTTATTATCCATTCACGTGTGAATGTCGAATCTTCTTTGTCCACCATAGTTGTAACTGTCACATCTTTGCCCACCATAGTTGTAACTGTCACATCTTCTTTGCCCACCATAGCTGTGACTGTCAACTCTTTATTGCTAATCACAATTTGGTTTAAGAAGATATTTTAAGTTTTAAATCTTACCGTTGATTTCAAGAATATTTTGAATTTCGTTTACTACATTCATAATTATAAGAAAGCTTTGGGAATGTATTTACTTAATATAATATTTTCTGTTAAATGATTCTTTAAATCGGATGTATTTTGTTTCAATTTACCTGATTGCTTACATCAATGAATGACGTTCTACTTATGGTGATTGTAGATGTGAGGAATTGTGTTTCTATTTAACTTATTGTTGGTGTATATAAGATGAATGGTGTTTGGCTTAGCCGAATGTTCACGTCAGATGAAGGATGCTAGTTAACTAACTGTTTATCTCAGATGAAGGATGCTAGTTAACTAACTGTTTATCTCAGACGAAGGATGCTAGTTAACTAACTGTTTATCTCAGAAGAATGATGCTAGTTAACTAACTGTTTATGTCAGATGAATGATGCTAGTTAACTGACTATTTATCTCAGATGAAGGATGTTAGTTAACTGACTGTTTATCTCAGATGAATCATGCAGGTTTTCATTTTTAACTATCGTGTTATTTATTTCGTTCTATTAAGTTTAATTGATCGCTTATATTCAACAGATTGTTTATATTTAAGTAGTACTAGTAGTTTATTTTAAGTGTATGTTATTTTCTACATAACTGATTAACAATGTCAGATTATTTTATTTTCTACATTTTATGTCAGACACATGTATTTTATTTTAAGTAATTTTTACATGTGACGACAGACACATATATTTTATTTGAAGTAATTTTTACATGTGATGACAGACGTGTATTTTATTTTAAATAATTTTTACATATGATGACAGACATATTTTATTTGAAGTAATTTTTACATGTGATGACAGACACACATATTTTATTTGAAGTAATTTTTACATGTGATGACAGACATGTATTTTATTTTAAGTAATTTTTACATGTGATGACAGACACATATATTTTATTGTAAGAATATTTTATTTGAGAGCTATATTTCTTATTTTCAGCTTAAATGACTGCTACCAGTATGACACTGTGACGCCTACGCCACACTAACCAATGGTTATGATTATTATTATTAATTAATCATCCATAACAAATTACAAATGATTAGAATCTTAATTTATGCTATTAATAATTCTCCAAAAGACACCGCTCGTCTCTCTCACCTGGCGAATAGCGGGCGTTGTAAACGTTTTGTCTCTTCCACAACATTAAAGACAAACATTTATTGTCATACAATATTTCCGTTATGTGGAAAACTTCTTACCAAAGGAGAAGACAAATCCTTCTTTTAATCTACATTTAGCGAGCTCCCATCCACCCACTTTCTTCTCCATCATAAGATAGTCAATATGTATAAGCAGGTCAATAAATTTATTAAATCAACAATCAAATATACAACATCTGAATAATCAAAGAGCATCGACATTTACATCACTTCACAACAAAAGTCGGTTAACACTGGATAGATGATCAGTTTATCTTAGCATAGACATGAGTAGTCAATAACATAAATATACAATCGTGTTCAAGGATATCATCAAGGAAATGAGAGTGGAGTTATAGAGAAATTATTAAAGTCAATAACATAAATATACAATCAAGTTCAAGGATATCACCATGGAAATGAGAGTGTAGTTTTCGAGAAATTATTAAAGTCAATGCACATAACCTTTACAAAGATTGAGGCTGTCGCCAGCACGTGTTCACAATCACATGGTTGGAACAAGTTACTCTCTTTCTTACTCAGGCGAGGGTCCAAGTGCCCCTTCTAGACATGTTGCACAACTAGAATCTTCGATGCGCTCACAAGCCTGGGAAAATCATCTTGAACTTCACATGCACTATCAAAGTACATCACATGGAGTGTTCTAGAATCTTTGTGAGCGTTCACTGACACACCAAGAGGAATGTTCAAAATGATCTTCATGAATTCTTGGGACCAAACTAAAGCCACAAATTTCCACCTTATTGGCTCTCGAATGGAATTCAGATGAATCGATCTACAGCAACACGTTTCACTGATAAGTTTGACGACAACGCTGGAACCACACAGCAACGTAATCAAGTTGAGTACAGTAGTCACTGCAGCAACACGTTTTACTGATAACTTTGACAACGCTGGAACCACACAGCAACGTAATCAAGTAGAGTACAGTAGTCACTGCAGCAACACGTTTTACTGATAAGTTTGACGACAACGCTGGAACCACACAGCAACGTAATCAAGTTGAGTACAGTAGTCACTGCAGCATGAAGTGACAAAAGAAAAACAATATGTCTACTTCTCATAAGCTAACGATCACATTTATGACCGGACTCGAGTTATGTTCAAATTCAAAAGTGATTAGAATAGAGTACTTCTTCAAAAAGGAAACTTCTGGTCCATCCCCATTGGTTGAGATTGTTAAGAACAGTGTGAGACTATTAGTCAGAAAAACTACTCATCCACTTGGAACTAGTTTGGATTGCATCAGCAATTTTTAGCCTATTCTCCAAATGAGTTGTTTACTTTTTCCAAGTCTGACACTTGCAAAAAGTACCATCGTAAGGAGTGCCCAAGATCTGGTCACTTTGACAATTTATATAACAATTATATCTATAAATATGGATAGGCACATGTACTCCATCACACACACATTCAGTGATTTCTAAGTCATAGACTACTGACCTGAATCACATATACAGTGATTTCTACTAACTAATTACCAGAATTACATATAGAGTGATTTCTAAGTCATATACTTACCAGAAACACACATACAATGATTTCTACGTCATAACTAATTACCAGAATTACATATAGAGTGATTTCTAAGTCATATACTTACCAGAAACACACATACGATGATTTCTACGTCATAACTAATTACCAGAATCACATATAGAGTGATTTTTTCTAAGTCATAATTAATTACCAGAATGACATATACAGTGATTTCTAAGTCATTGACCGTTTACCAGTATCATCTAACTTAAATGTCATGTGCCCATTGTCTTTGAAAAAAACAAAGTTGTGTTTACATTAGAGTTAGACGCTTTCTAATTAATGATTGTTGAAATTTGAGTTGTTGATGTCCATATCACTGGCTGTCTATATCAGACGTTCGTTGATTTGTATGTAACTGATTGTTTATATTAAAGATTAATCTATTTCTATGTAGATGATGTAACTGATTGTTTATATTAAAGATTAATCTATTTCTATGTAGATGAGTGCATATTTATCATATGCTAGTTGTTTCATATGTAACTGATTGTTTTATAAAGTTGTCCTTTGGCTTATAGGCAACTGATTGTTTTATAAAGTTGTCCTTTGGCTTATAGGCAACTGATTGTTTTATAAAGTTGTCCTTTGGCTTATAGGCAACTGATTGTTTTATAAAGTTGTCCTTTGGCTTATAGGCAACTGATTGTTTTATAAAGTTGTCCTTTGGCTTATAGGCAAATGATTGTTTATATCAAAGATTCTTTGATTTCTATATTACTGACTTTTTTATCAGATGTTCTTTGATTTATAGGAAATGACTGTTTATACCAAAAACTCTTTGATTTTTATATAACCGACTGTTTTATCAGATGTTCTTTGATTTATAGGAAATGATTGTTTACATCACAGATTCACTCATATTTTTGAAACTGATTGTTTTTATTGAATATTCATTACTTTTTAGCTAAATTAATGTTTGTAGCAAAATTCTTTATATGTCTGTGTAAGTTCATCCTATGTAATGTCATTCTTTTTATCAGATATTTGGTTGATTCTTATGTAACTGTTCACATCCAATGTTCTCTAATTGCTGTCTTTATATAAGATATTTGGTTGATTCTTATGTCAATGTTCACATCAAATGTTCCCTGTCGTTATAGTAGATGTTCTGTGATTCAATGCAACTATTCTTTATGTTGGATGTTGTTTGATTTCTATGTAACTGATTGTTTATATCAATTATTCTATGTAACTGATTGTTTATATCAATTATTCTATATAACTGATTGTTTATATCAATTATTCTATGTAACTGATTGTTTATATCAATTATTCTATGTAACTGATTGTTTATATCAATTATTCTATGTAACTGATAGTTTGTTTTAGATATTTGTTGATCTCTTTTTTAGCTGATTATTTATATCATAGATTCGTTGATTCCATGTATCTGTTTCTCTTTGTAATGTTCCTTGATTTTCGTGTAGCCTATGTGTTTCTTTATGTCTAATGTAATGTTCCTTGATTTTCGTGTAGCCTATGTGTTTCTTTATGTCTAATGTAATGTTCCTTGATTTTCGTGTAGCCTATGTGTTTCTTTATGTCTAATGTAATGTTCCTTGATTTTCGTGTAGCCTATGTGTTTCTTTATGTCTAATGTGATGTTCCTTGATTTCCATGAAGCCTATATATTTCTTTGTCTAGTGTAATGTTCCTTGATTTCCATGTAGCCTATCTATTTCTTTACTTGAGTATTTGTCACCCGTCATATGACGAGTGGAAAATTAAAATGAAATCATTGCGAAAAAAAAAATGAATTTGTTTATGAGAAGGCTTGATTATTGCGGGTGAAAATGCGAGCATCATTTAGAAAATGACCTTGACCGTTGTTTTTTTTTTTTTAAATGAGTATCTTGATGTCTCTATTTCATGAACGCGACAATGCAAAATAAAGATGGCCATATGGTTCATAAAAAATTCCATGTGTTTGTTTATAAGTCACATTGAGAGTGAAAATTGGAGCTACTGACCTTGAAGCTGGCTTTTTTGATTACTTTGAATGCGACAATGCAACATAAAGCTGGCCATGTCCACACCCCATCCCACGTGCTCGAATGTCAAGGATGTTTTAGTGTCGCTCCAAAAACTCCCATGTGCTCAAAGGTCAAGGATGCTTTATCGATGTTCCTAAACACTGGGTAAAGCTTGCCTTGTGGAAAAAACCCACTTGCTTGAAGGTAAAGGACATTTTAGTGTTATACACATATACAGCTAGAAAACTGTATATATAGATGTCTAATGAAAGGTTTCTTGATTTCCATGTAACTAATTTTTGTATGCTGCACGTCATGTTGTTGAATGTTATAAAAATGTGAATTTCAATCTTTTCTTCTTAAATACCACCCTGCATAGTCCTCTCAATAACCCATTGCATAGTCCTCTCAATAATCCCATATATAGTCCTCTCAATGGCCTCTATATAACCCTCTCTATAGTCCTTTTGATATTCTTCTGTATAGTCCTCTCGATAGCCCCTCTATAATCCTCTCAGCCTCTGTATAATCCTCTCTATAGTCCTTTCGATAGCTCCCTATAGCGCACTCTACAGTCCTCTCACTTACCCCCCTGCAAAGCCCCTCTATAGTCCTCTCGATGGCCCCCCTCCTGTAGAGCCCTCTCTATTGTCCCCTCTATTGCTCTATCCATACATCCCTCCATACCTCGTCTCCATTACAGCGGGTTTTCTTTGTTTAGAGATTCTTGGATATAACGCTCTGATAAAAATTCAAATTAACTCTTCGTATATTTCAGCATTTGTTTTCATTGTCGCAGTCATCTGTAAAAATATAAAAAGAACAAATCTACAGGAAACAAAATAACTAATATGAGTTAATACTGTATGTGTCAAGTCAGAGAAATATGCAAGGGAGAGAACACCGAACTGCTGTGCTAAATATTTGCTTAGTTCTCTCTCTTTGACAATTGTGGTTATTAATATTTTTTTAAAAATATTATTAACTGCTTTGAAAAAGATCACAATTCTCTCTCTCTTTGCCAATTGTCATTATTAATAGTTTATATATATGTATATTATTAACTGCTTGTAAAAAAAAATATCACAATTCTCTCCCTTTTCCAGTTGCGGATTATTAATATATTTTTTAAAAGCACCTTAAATCAGCGTGAGTGTGTGTGTGTGTGAGTGTGTGAGTGTGTGAGTGTGACTAAATGTTAACACATGGTGGAAAATGTGACTGTAAACAGTGGCGTGGCAATATAGTGAATTTGTCTGTTAACAGTAACAATGAGTATACATGTAAGCATTAATGTAATGCAGTGAAAGTGAATGTCAGCAGTAGCAAGGTGGTTAGTGTGACTGTAAGAAGCAGCAAGCTAGTGAGAGTGAATGTAATTTGCAATGTTGTGGTAAGTGTGACTGTAAGAAGCAGCAAGCTGATGAGGTTGAGTGTAATTTGCAACGTTGTGGTAAGTGTGACTGTAAACAATAACAAAGTCGTTAGTAAAACTCTATGCAGCAACAAAGTGGTGAGTGTAAATGTAAACAGTAACAGCATGGTGTGTGTGACTAAACTGTAACAAATTGGTCAGTTTGATTATATGCAATAACAAAATTGTGAGTGTGATTATATGCAGTAACAAAATTGTGAGTGTGATTATATGCAGTAACAAAATTGTGAGTGTGATTGTATGAAATAATGCCGTTCGTGTTTACAATACAATTAGTGACACTGATCGTTAACAAGGTCAGGACAGCTTACAATACAACTTAGTGACACTGATCGTTAACAAGGTCAGGACAGCTTACAATACAACTTAGTGACACTGATCGTTAACAAGGTCAGGACAGCTTACAATACAACTTAGTGACACTGATCGTTAACAAGGTCAGGACAGCTTACAATACAACTTAGTGACACTGATCGTTAACAAGGTCAGGACAGCTTACAATACAACTTAGTGACACTGATCGTTAACAAGGTCAGGACAGTTTACAATACAACTTAGTGACTCTGGTCGTTAACAAGGTCAGGACAGCTTACAATACAACTTAGTGACTCTGGTCGTTAACAAGGTCAGGACAGCTTACAATACAACTTAGTGACACTGATCGTTAACAAGGTCAGGACAGCTTACAATACAACTTAGTGACACTGATCGTTAACAAGGTCAGGACAGCTTACAATACAACTTAGTGACACTGATCGTTAACAAGGTCAGGACAGTTTACAATACAACGTAGTGACACTGATCGTTAACAAGGTCAGGACAGCTTACAATACAACTTAGTGACACTGATCTTTAACAAGGTCAGGACAGTTTACAATACAACTTAGTGACACTGATCGTTAACAAGGTCAGGACAGTTTACAATACAACTTAGTGACTCTGGTCGTTAACAAGGTCAGGACAGCTTACAATACAACTTAGTGACTCTGGTCGTTAACAAGGTCAGGACAGCTTACAATACAACTTAGTGACTCTGGTCGTTAACAAGGTCAGGACAGCTTACAATACAACTTAGTGACTCTGGTCGTTAACAAGGTCAGCATAGCTTACAATACAACTTAGTGACTCTGGTCGTTAACAAGGTCAGGACAGCTTACAATAAATCTTAGTGACTCTGGTCGTTAACAAGGTCAGGAGAGTTTACCTTGCAAACTGAGGAACACTGGTCATTAACGAGTTCACTGTCAAAGGTAAGCAGACACAATAAAATATCATATAGCACTCATTTTCGAAGATATCACAGAGATTATTAACATATGTGCACTTTATCGATCTACGCTTTCGTGGTCTTAATAACCGACAGACAAGGTCACCGTTAAATATAATCATCAACAACCGCAATAAAAAGTCCCGCATTTCAATCATTTTCGATGGTTTTATACGCGTAACTGAAAAACGTAACGTACTTTTTTCAATTTCTGCTGTGCATGACTAGACCTAATAACGGACGTCAGCTGGTCGCAAGTTGTTTCTTTAAGTAGACGTTTGAACTTAAAGGGACTCAAATCTGACCTAAACTGTCGAACCATATTGCAGTACTCTGCTCTTGCGCTGCATGTGTGATCTCTCTCTAAATATTTTTATCGATCTTGCTCAGGCCAGGTCAGACTGATTACCTGTCCCAGTTTAAACGCCTCGTGATGGATTAAGAGTCACATAGATCAGTCACGAACATGGTCCAATCTGTCAAAGCTCTGTGAAGACGAGAACTCAAGACGGTTTTTTGACATCTAACATGTCGTTGATGGAGACATAGTAAAGAGGAATTTATTTGACACATAACATATTGCATTCAGAGGGTTTAGATTATTAATTGCATTTATTACTTTCTGTGTTGAAGGACTCAGAAAAACATATATGATTTTTTCTCTTGTTTTAATTAAAACATTTCCACAAATGATGAATTTTTAATTCTGTATTTCGGCAATTGTCAACTACAATTCAATATTCCAATTTTCCCTTCACTTGTTTATCAGTACACAATGTACGGTTAGTTGAAAATCAATAGGCAAATGTAGACACAATTAAGGGTTAGTCTATAACCAATAGACAAATGTAAGGTTAGTCTACAACCAATAGACAAATGTAAGGTTAGTCTATAACCAATAGGCAAATGTAGACACAATTAAGGGTTAGTCTATAACCAATAGACAAATGTAAGGTTAGTCTACAACCAATAGACAATTGTAAGGATAATCTATAACCAATAGACAAATGTAAGGATAGTCTATAACCAATTGACAAATGTAAGGATAATCTATAACCAATGGGCAATTGTAAGGATAGTCTATAACCAATTGACATATGTAAAGATAATCTATAACCAATAGACAAATGTAAGGATAATCTATAACCAATAGACAAATGTAAGGATAGTCTATAACCAATTGACAAATGTAAGGATAATCTATAATCAATTGACAAATGTAAGGTTAGTCTATAACCAATTGACAAATGTAAGGTTAGTCTATAACCAATTGACAAATGAAGATACATATAAAGTACAGCGGATAACTAACAGATAAATGTAAGGTTAGTCTATAACCAATTGACAAATGAAGATACATATAAAGTACAGCGGATAACTAACAGATAAATGTAAGGTTAGTCTATAACCAATTGACAAATGAAGATACATATAAAGTACAGCGGATAACTAACAGACAAATGTAAGGATAGTCTATAACCAATTGACAAATGAAGATACATATAAAGTACAGCGGATAACTAAC
Source organism: Sinotaia quadrata (assembly GCA_028829895.1). Taxonomy (NCBI): domain Eukaryota; kingdom Metazoa; phylum Mollusca; class Gastropoda; order Architaenioglossa; family Viviparidae; genus Sinotaia; species Sinotaia quadrata. Next base: position 1,135,303 of record CM054177.1, read on the forward strand.
AGATAAATGTAAGGTTAGTCTATAACCAATTGACAAATGAAGATACATATAAAGTACAGCGGATAACTAACAGATAAATGTAAGGTTAGTCTATAACCAATTGACAAATGTAAGGATAGTCTATAACCAATTGACAAATGAAGATACATATAAAGTACAGCGGATAACTAACAGATAAATGTAAGGTATAGTCGATAAACAATAGGCATATGTGTGGCAGAGTAAATTTACCTATCCCTATTTCTAAATTTAATTGTTATATTAATTGTCAAAGTAACCCGACTTTGGGCACTCCTTATGATGGTATTTCTAAATTTAATTGTTATATAAATTGTCAAAGTAACCCGACCTTGGGCACTCCTTATGATGGTATTTCTAAATTTAATTGTTACATAAATTGTCAAAGTAACCCGACCTTGGGCACTCCTTATGATGGTATTTTCGTAAGCGCCGGACTAACACTAGAGTTAGAAATTGCTGATGTAATGCAAACTAATTCCAACTGGGGGAGTAGTTTTCATTATCCAATGGTTATGATTTATGAGAACGAGACCAGCCAAAGGGCTGTGATTAAAAAGTTCAACTGCTTTAGAAAATTCTATTTTTTTCTGACCACTTGAATTTGTGTGGCAAGAAGTCTGGTGATGAAAGTTGGCCGTTAGCTTAATGATGAGTTAGCAGACTGTTTGAGAGAGAATGGACTTTAATATAGTTCATGCATTTTGCTATTGATATACTCGTGATGTGAACAAGTAGCTTTTCACCTGTGCTTCCATGATTCGAGTTTCAACTTTAAAGTTTCCAGTTATCCTTCACGTTTTCTCCGGTTAGAAACTTGAATAACCGGAAGGTTTGGGAATGTCTATTGTGGTGTGTACATGTAAGGAGAGTGCTTTACACCTTGATGTACATGTAAGGAGAGTGCTTTACACCTTGATGTACATGTAAGGAGTATGTTATACACCTTGATGTACATGCTGGATACATCAGGAGAATTCTAGTACTGACATGGTGAAGAGGGCGTTGACGTTCATTCAAGTATATAACAGTGTGTTAGTGGTTTCCATGCTTGTGGCAGGAGACAGACATTGTGACATTGTTGTAAAAGCAAGTGAAGAGTGAAGACTGTTGAAGCAGTGTTTAATCCAGGTCATGTAAGATTACAATAACCTACCTCTAATAACTCCGTTTCTATTCTCTGATAGGACTAACGTGTGATTTGTATTGACTCTATTATTGAATTGTAACACACACACACACACACACACACACACACACACACACACACACACACACACACACACACACACACGCGCGCGCGCGCGCGCGCACACACACACACACATAGAGAGAGAGAGAGAGAGAGAGTGTAGAGATAAAATTATCCGAACTTGAGTTTGTGGAATATTGATGTCAAGTAATCTATCTCATTTTGTAATTGTCACATTGATTGTACATTTAATACATTTATTGACCTTCTTATGCATATTGATAATCTTATGTTGGAGAAGAAAGTGGGTGACTCGCTAAATATATATTAAAAACATGATTTGTCTTCTCCTTCAGTAAGAAACATTATGTGACTGTAAATGTTTTTTATGTTGTGGAAAACGTTTACAGTGCCAAATATCCGCCAAGTCAGAGAGGAATGGTGTCTGTTGGAGGATCATTAATAAAATAAATTAAGATTCTCATCACTTGTAATTAGTTATGAAAGATTAATAATAATAATAATAATAATAATAATAATAATAAATAATCAGTTTCATTAACTATGTGGCGTACCCGTGTACGAGTGTTTCATAAATATTTGTGATGCATTTCTTATCAACAATGTCAATTACAATTGCAGCCAGTCCACCTTGTGTCTTTGTGATGCATTTCTTATCAACAATGTCAATTACAATTGCAGCCAGTTCATCTTGTATCTTTGTGATGCATTTCTTATCAACAATGTCAATTACAATTGCAGCCAGTTCATCTTGTATCTTTGTGATGCATTTCTTATCAACAATGTCAATTACAATTGCAGCCAGTTCATCTTGTATCTTTGTGCTTCCGACATTGTGCTCTGGGCGATCGTCTGCATGACTATCGTTGCAGTCATTTTACCGTTATTTTTTGACGTCAGTTCGTGTGAGTGGCAAGGAAGTGGGCCAGTGTTTGCCAGGTGTCGCCTATCACGCGTCATTAGAGTGTGATACCCAGTCCCTCTGCATTCATTTCACCAACACCACCCTCACAGGCACTAGTACACACGCACTAGAGTATGACGGGTGGAAAATTAAAATGAATCAAGTTTACAAATATGCTTTTTGTCTCCCCAAATCATACCTACTTAACTGGTTTTTGTGTGTCACCCAGGAATCATGTTTGTTGATATATTTTGTGCTTCATGAATCATTTTTATTGATATTACGTCCTTTGTGTCATTGTGATTCAGTATTTATTGATATTACGTTCTTTGTGTCATTGTGATTCAGTATTTATTGATATTACGTCCTTTGTGTCATTGTGATTCAGTATTTATTGATATTACGTCCTTTGTGTCATTGTGATTCAGTATTTATTGATATTACGTCCTTTGTGTCATTGTGATTCAATATTTATTGATATTACGTTCTTTGTGTCATTGTGATTCAGTATTTATTGATATTACGTCCTTTGTGTCATTGTGATTCAGTATTTCTTAATATTTTTAATATACTTTTCTTGGCATGATTATTTACTGATTTAACGATTTTCGTGTTAGCGCTGAATCGTTTATTGTTGATGTTTTAATGCCTTCCCCGAATGATTGTTAATTGCTATAATGTCTTATTCATCATCCCCGAATGATTGTTAATTGCTATAATGTCTTATTCATCATCCCTGAATGATTGTTAATTGCTATAATGTCTTATTCATCATCCCTGAATGATTGTTAATTGCTATAATGTCTTATTCATCATCCCTGAATGATTGTTAATTGCTATAATGTCTTATTCATCATCCCTGCAAGATTGTTTATTGAAATAATGTCTTATTCATTATCCCTGAAAGATTGTTTATTGATATAATGCCTTATTCGTTATCCCTGAAATATTGTTTTTGAAATAATGCCTTATTCATTATCCCTGAAAGATTGTTTATTGATATAATGCCTTATTCATTATCCCTGAAATATTGTTTTTGAAATAATGCCTTATTCGTTATCCCTGAAATATTGTTTTTGAAATAATGCCTTATTCATTATCTTTGAATATTGTTTTTGAAATAATGCATTATTCATATTTCTTGTAACACTATTTAGTGACATTATTTTTTTTTATTTATAACATTTTGTCCACTGCTAATATTTTAATCTGACCTTGGTTGTATTTCAGTCTCAGTATCAGAAAAAGTCCCAACCCCCTAATCGCAGGGGAAGAGTATAATAGCTGTAAATTAGGCCTACGGTAGTTTTTAGCGCGAAAGCGGCGGAAGCCGAAAGCGCCCCCCTACATAAAGAAGAAGTATGGTAGTTTTGCAATAGGCCTACAATGCAGTAGTGTGGTAAACAAATTACAGTTTCTCAGAGGCCTACAATACAGTTGAGCAATAGGCCTGCAATAAAGCTCTGTAGTCGACTAATATAGAGTTGTACAGCAAGGCTTACAACACAGCAGTACAGTGGGCTTACAATACAGCGGTACAGTAGGCTTACAATACAGCTGTACAGTGGGCTTACAATACAGCAGTACAGTGGGCTTACAACACAGCTTAAAGTGGGCTTACAATACAGCGGTAAATTGGGCTTACAATACAGTGGTACAGCAAGGCTTACAATACAGCAGTACAGTGGGTTTACAATACAGCGGTACAGCAAGGCTTACAATACAGCGGTACAGCAAGGCTTACAATACAGCGGTACAGCAAGGCTTACAATACAGCAGTACAGTGGGTTTACAACACAGTGGTACAGTGAGCTTACAATACAGCGGTACAGCAACGCTTACAATACAGCAGTACAGTGGGTTTACAATACAGCGGTGCAGTGGGCTTACAATACAGCTATGCAGTAGGCTTACAATACAGCTGTGCAGTGGACCATTATATCTTTTGCACTGGTCCTTCAATACAGCTGTACAATGGGCTTACAATACAGATGTGCAGTGGGCTTACAATACAGCGGTGCAGTGGGTCTACAATACAGTTGTGCAGTGGGCTTACAATACAACTGTACATTGGGCCTACAATACAGTTGTGCAGTTGGGCTTACAATACAGCGATGCAATGGGTCTACAATAAAACTGTGCAGTGGGTCTACAATACAATTGTACATGGGCCTGCAATACAGTTAGTTATACAGAAAGCCTACAATACAATTATGAATGGGCCTGCAATACAGTTAGTAATACAGTGGGCCTACAATACAATTGTGCAGTGGGCCTGCAATATAGTTAGTTATACAGTGGGCCAACAATACAATTGTGCATGGGCCTGAAAACAGTTATACAGTGGGCCTACAATACAATTGTGCAGTGGGTCTTCAATATAGAAGTGCATCAGGCTTACACTTAACAAAAACAACCGGAATAAACTATCACACTCAGAAATGAGCAGGTATGATTGAATAAATGCATAAAACATATCAACGAAAATAATATATATTGATTGTAATGTCAATGTTAATTAGCTATCAGTCAATGTTAACAAGCTATCAGCGATTCAGCAAATACACTATATATACAGAGATAGTTTGCTGATATTAATTTTATTTAATATATTAAAGTTCATATTAATAATATTAATATCACCAACTTAGCAAATGTTCTATTACATCCTTTTAACTCTCTCCATTGCAAATCACAAAGATCATTAAGGCAAACGAACTAACACCAAAAAAAGAAACATATATTTTAAAACAATATAACGATAAAATATCAAAGACATCTTGCACCATTGCACCCCTTCCGTAAATGTGGCCATATTTTTTTTTTATCAACAATAAGAACTGTGAGATAATAGTAGTAACGAGACTTCTTGGACAGTCACGTGACAAGAACTGCAAAGTATCACAGTCCAGTTTTCTTTAACAAATATTTGAGCAGTGATTTTGAGCAGTAATTCTGAGCAGTGATTTTGAGCAGTAATTCTGAGCCACTCGACCTTCACTCTCCGTGGAGAAGGGCAATGACTGAGCGATGAGAGCGTGTTACGTCAACAGTTTTTATTGAAATATAAAACAAGAGCCGTTTGTGAATTCGACAGTATGAAGTTATGACATTTACCTTTTACTTTGCGGGCACAGTAAGATGCTTGAACTGGCCCATGACCTGGAACTGAGTGAAATTAACTTGAGATCAAACAGTGACGTGTTCATTAACTTGTAGTTTCTTCAGATATTAATAATTAAGTGAAATTAACTTGAGATCAAACAGTGACATGTTCGTTAACTTGTAGTTTCTTCAGATATTAATAACTAAGTGAAATTAACTTGAGATCAAACAGTGACGTGTTCATTAACTTGTAGTTTCTTCAGATATTAATAACTAAGTGAAATTAACTTGAGATCAAACAGTGACGTGTTCGTTAACTTGTACTTTCTTCACGATATTTATAAATAGCTACAAGAACAATTTATTACAAATATCCTAATGTGCAGCCACAATTACTGATAACAATAGCTATTTATTATAATCTCTTGAAAATATTCATAGTTCATGCGGCAGTTATTGATTATAACACATTTTAATGGGTAGCTGCAATGATTACAATTCATCGTAATACAAAATCCGCAGTTACAAAAATATAATAAGATAATTAGCCGGAACTTCTGATTACACCATGAATAGCCCTAAATATGGATTAAAAATAGCATGAATAGCCGGAATTTACTGGTTACACAATAACGCATGACTGACGTAAATATGGATTAAAAATAGCATAAATAACAGGAATTTACTGAGTACACTATAACCCATGAGTGACGTAAGTATGGATTAAAAATAGCATGAATAGCTGGAATTTACTGGTTCACAATAACCCATGAGTAACGTAAATATGGATTAAAAATAGCATGAATAGCTGGAATTTACTGGTTCACAATAAACCATGAGTGACGTAAATATGGATTAAAAATAGCATGAATAGCTGGAATTTACTGGTTACACAACACAATAACCCATGAGTGACGTAAATATGGATTAAAAATCGCTTGTAGATAGCCGCCTTCAACTTCCTTGCAAGTTATGAGATCGAAACACAAGAAGAAAAAAGTTCTGTTAATAAAATGTGCAAAATGAAATAAGTTAAATAACAGAAAGTATGTACAAAACCGTTATACTGAGATACTTGAGTGTCGGGTAGGAAAATTTATTTATTGAGTAGCTTCTTGTCACAGATTTACATTTCGTACTAGATTTGACAAGTTATGTACAAATGCTCACCGATAGCCGTTGTGGTTATGTACAAATGCTCACCGACAGCCGTTGTGGTTATACTCTTAACTGCTTCAGACAAGATATGTCAGTTTATATTCCAATACATGTAAGATAACAGGTTCTGTTTGTGACACGTTATGTCAGTTGATTGTCCCGATACAAGTAATGTGACGTGACCACGTTATGTCAGTTGATTGTCCCGATACAAGTAATGTGACGTGACCACGTTATGTCAGTTGATTGTCCCGATACAAGTAATGTGACGTGACCACATTATGTCAGTTGATTGTCCCGATACAAGTAATGTGACGTGACCACGTTATGTCAGTTGATTGTCCCGATACAAGTAATGTGACGTGACCACGTTATGTCAGTTGATTGTCCCGATACAAGTAATGTGACGTGACCACGTTATGTCAGTTGATTGTCCCGATACAAGTAATGTGACGTGACCACGTGCACGGTCAAACTTCATGGGCCCAATTTCATCCGACCACTCTACATACTCGTGACATATTATGTACATGTATTAATATCGAACTGCAACACAAAGAGTCACAGGTGTCAACACTGTAAATATATGTGATAAATTATGTACATGTTATCGTAAGACAACCCTAAATATCAAAAGTGCCACTACTGTACTTATGACAAAGTATAAACAGGAGTTGATATCGTACAGAACCGTAATGCTTGCGACAGATTTTGTACGTTTTCCTACAGAAACACTACCATGCTTCTAGTGACAAAGGTTGTACGTTTTCCTACAGAAACACTACCATGCTTCTAGTGACAAAGGTTGTACGTTTTCCTACAGAAACACTACCATGCTTCTAGTGACAAAGGTTGTACGTTTTCCTACAGAAACACTACCATGCTTCTAGTGACAAAGGTTGTACGTTTTCCTACAGAAACACTACCATGCTTCTAGTGACAAAGGTTGTACGTTTTTATTATCACACGGATACATTGGTTGTTAAGCGCACGTGGTATTATGTTGTTGGATAAATGCTATGTTGTTTGGTTCGTGTATGTTACAAGAGATTTGGTTTGTGGCAAGTTGTACGATGACCTCTGAAAAATGTATGTGGCACCTGTATGTTACTCGATGTTGTTTGACATCTGAAAGTTGCGCAATTTTGTTTATAATGTGCAAGTTGCGTGATGTTGTTTGACATGTGTATGCTACTCGATGTTGTTTGACACGTGAAAGTTGCGTGATGTTGTTTGACATGTGTATGCTACTCGATGTTGTTTGACACGTGAAAGTTGCGTGATGTTGTTTGACACGTGAAAGTTGTGCGATATTGTTTGAAACATGTAGTTAGCGTTTATAATGTGTATATGCATGTGGTTTGTATAATATCTACATCGCACGATGTTTTTGACAATGTGTATATTGCAAGATTTTGTTGATAATGCATATATTGCATTGTGTTCCTTTTAATGTGCTTGCTGCAAATTGTCGTTCTTTATACAGTTGTATGTTGAGAATATGTTTTAATGGGCAATATCTGTGTATTATTTGTTAAGTGTGTGATACTGTATTACGAGTACTTGTGTGTGTATATCTGCCTCCGTCTGGCAATATCTGCGCATGATAATATACGTTTGTGGAATTAATAAGTGTGACAGAATAAATTTGCCCCTCACAATATTTTAATTTAATTCTTATACAAACTGCGAAATTGTCAGAGTGACCCGACCTTGTGCACTCCTTATGGTGTTATTTTGAAAGTGTATGAATCTGAAGTAAACAGCCTAGGAAAAGAATATTCTAGATTTGCTGACCTAGTGGAAACTGAGTGAGCAGTTGTTGTTTTTTTATCCAATGATTATGATTTATGAGAACGAGACTAGCCAATGGACTGAGTTTAAGGAGTTTTACTTATAGTAGAGAATGTTGCTGTCTATTCACTTTTGAATTTGAAGACAAAGAGAGAAGCCCAGCTTAAAGGCAGTCGTTAGCTTGAGTGGTGAGATTAAACTGGCTGATTGAGAGAGAGTGGACTTGGTAACATTTCATACATTTTTCTATTGATATGTTATACTTGTGTTATGTAAAGATGTACTATGTAAGTTGATTTATTTACTACAAATGTTTGAACTAAGCTACACCCAAGTGGTGTACTAATATGTGACATTATTTGATACATTGTATTTATTGTACCACGTGTGCATGGTGATAATGAATAATGTTGCAGGAATTTTTAAGAATAGAAGTAAGATAGAATGGAATTATATTGTGATGAATAGGAAACTTAGGTTTTGCTCTATAGTTATATGTTGCAGTGAACAAATGGCCTTCGGATTCTGATTTGATGTTTGAGTTTGACCTTTGAGCTCGAGTGTTGAGCAACAAGCTTCAAGTTCAAGGTTACAGTTATCCTCTACGCATTCACCCATTCACCAGTTAAGTAGTACGACCGGGAGCGTGGGAACCTCTGTTGCAGTGTGTGTAAGCATAAGGGAGTATGCTACCCCCTACCTGATGTAAAGAAAAAAGCAAGGGATGCTAAGTACATCAGTACAGTGAAGTACAGTAAGTACATCTAAGTACATCAGTACAGTGAAGTACAGTAAGTACATCTAAGTACATCCGTACAGTGAAGTACAGTAAGTACATCTAAGTACATCAGTACAGTGAAGTACCAGAACCATTGTGACTGAGTTCTGCACAAGAAACCAACAAGGTCAAGAAATCGTCAGGTTGGTTGAGAGAAAACACTCCTAAGTGAAAGACTGTTGAAGCAACGCTTAATCCAGGTCACATTAAAAAAAAAAAAAACTTTAACTACTTAACTCTAATAACTCCATTTCTATTCTCTGATAGAACTAACCTGCAATTTGTATTGACTATCATTGAATTGTAAACTACATTTTATTATTATATAAATGAAGTGAGACACATTATCCAAATGTGGGTTCGTGGAATGTTGATGTCAAATTATCTATTTCATTGTAATTTCCATATGTATATTTGATTTATTTTCTTTTAATAAATTTATTGACCTTCTTACGCATATTGACATTGATGTTCTTATGTTGGAGAAGAAAGTGGGTGGATGAGGGCTCGCTAAATATAGATTAAAAGGAGGATTTATCTTCTCCTTTAGTAAGACGTTTTCCACCCCCAGAAAACCTTATATAACTGTAAATGTTGTTTTATGTTGTAGAATTGTGAAAACGTTTACAACGCCAAAATATCCGCCAAGTGGTGTCTATTGGAGGATCATTAATAAAATAAAATTAATATTCTCTTCACTTGAAATTAGTTATGAAAGATTAATTAATAATAATAATTATCTTCATTAACTAAGTGGCGCACGTGTCACAATATGATAAATATGGGAATGATGATATTAATAAGTGTGAGTGGTATATTGATGTTAAATACGTGTTTGTGGTATATTGATATTAAATATATGTTCGTTGTATAGTGATATTAAATGCGTGTTTGTGGTATATTGATATTAAATACGTGTTTGTGGTATATTGATGTTAAATACGTCTACGTAGTGTATGATATATTAAATACGTGAATGTTAAATATGTGTATTTTAAAAAATTGTATTGAATAATTATTTATAATGGACTTGAGGTTAAGAATTTAATTTTAAAAGTCCTGTTATGATGGTCTTAATTATACTCTTTTCTCTCCTTTAATTCCATTTGATTTTATTTTACGTGGCGAAATTTTCATCTAAAATAAAAAAAGTCACCAATCTGTGAATACAGGTGAAAATAAAAATTCACCAGTTTGTGAATTCAGGTGAAAATAAAAAGTCACCAGATGTAAATAAAAATTCTCCAGTTTGTGAATTCAGGTGAAAATAAAATTTCACCAATCTGTGAACATAGGTAAAACTAAAAATTCTCCAGTTTGTGAATTAAGGTGAAAATAAAAAGTCACCAGCCTGTGAATACAAGTGATATACAATCTACTGATAACTCTGCTAAATATGTGTAACGTTTTACTTATGCTCAATGCTACTAAGTTTATCGATAGAGTTAAGGTAGTTGTTGGTGATAATATATGATAACATTATGGTCAACATTTGATAACAATGATATCATTGCAGTCGTGAAAACATGTCGATAAATAGTAAGAAAATCGATGTAATACATTATGCATAGAGCAAGTCTTACGGCAATCGTTTGTAACAACTTAACATTGCAGTCGTGAAAACATGCCAATTAACAGTTACAAAAACGATGTAATAAATTATGCATAGAGCAAGTCTTACGGCAATCGTTTGTAACAACTTAACATTGCAGTCGTGAAAACACGCCAGTTAACAGTTACAAAACAGATGTAATACATTATGCATAGATAGAGCAAGTCTTACAGCAATCGTTTATAAAAATCATATTGGTGATGTGCCAATAAACAAAGCACACAATATAATGATATTGCCAGATGCATGATAAAAAAAATCATAATGTAAGCTTTTAAATCACTGCCATCCTTATCTATCTATGAGCGTAACAAATCTGCAACTGAACACGCAGGTAATAGTTTAGTTATAGTGCACCAAGTGAACAATGTAATAGTGTAGTCATGGTACACCAAGTGAACACTTGTAGTCATGGTACATAAAATGAACAACACTAACACGGAAATGAACTATTTCGTGGAGTCGTAAAAATGGTAAATAAACATAATAAATCGTACATGACTAAGCCAGTGACTAAATAAACATAATAAATCGTACATGACTAAGCCAGTGACTAAATAAACATAATAAATCGTACATGACTAAGCCAGTGAACTTTTGTCATCATGATTAGGACTTAGGATTAAAAAAAACATTAGCGTTGACTGTGCTAAATAAATAGTGGGATTTTTAAATAAATGTTTACAATAATATTTACATTTATATAATAATATTTACACGTATACAACACTATTTAAATGTATACAATATATTTAAGTGTATACAACACTATTTAAATGTCTACAATACTATTAACATGCATACAATACTCATGTATACAATATTATTTAAATGCATATTTAATACTATTTAAATGTATACAATACTATTCACATGCATACAGTGTTCATGTATACAATACTGTTTAAATATATACACTGTTATTTACATGTATAAAATACTATTTAAATGTATACAATATTATTTAAATATTTACAATATAATTCACAGGCATACAGTATTCATGTATACAATACTGTTTAAATATTTACAATATAATTCACAGGCATACAGTATTCATGTATACAATACTGTTTAAATATTTACAATATAATTCACAGGCATACAGTATTCATGTATACAATGCTATTTAAATGTATACAATGTTATTTACATGTATACAATGCTTTATAAATGTATACAGTAATATTTACATGTATACAATGCTTTATAAATGTATACATTAACATTTACATGTATACAATGCTTTATAAATGTATACATTAACATTTACATGTATTCAATGTTTTATAAATGTATACAGTAATATTTACATGTATACAATGCTTTATACATGTATACAGTGCTTTATAAATGCATACAATATTATTTACATGTGTATTAAAACGTTTACTGATCGTTGGTCTGTTTAGATGGATGAACGAGAACACATGACATTTGAACCAAAATGACATCATTACAGTTGAGAAGTCCATTAAGAGACTAGTATAAAACTGATGACGTTTTTATTTATTAAAACATCTATATGAATAAAGGTATCAATGTCGTCACGGAAGGATAATAAATTATCATTATGGTTTTTCAAAAATATTGTTATATATAAACTATCTCATTATATAGATCTCTGGTCGTTAGGAAATAAGTTATGATGTACTTCTATTTGTACTTTTAACTCTGACCTATATAATACTATGTAAGCAAACACAAGATGGCGTCCTATTACTCTAACTCTGGCCTATATAACACTATTAAACCGAATCTCTGTTTTTCTTCTGGTCCAAATGTAAGCAGACCCTAGATGGCGTCATATTACTTTAACTCTGACCTATATAACACTATTAAACCGAATCTCTGTTTTTCTTCTGGTCCAAATGTAAGCAGACACAAGATGGCGTCATATTAATACATGATGTCATTATGATATATAAGACTGTCTGGTACTCAGAATGACCCAGTACATGTCTGTTGCTAGGGCTGTCTGTTATAACTCTGGAAAACGTTAACCCGTCTAAAGCAGTCTAACATAGAATGTTAACATCATTAACAGAAACGAATGTTGCGAGATCCATCAATAGTGGAATACAACAAAATTATGTTAACCCTTTCAATAGTGGAATACAACAAAATTATGTTAACCCTTTCAATAGTGGAATACAACAAAATTATGTTAACCCTTTCAATAGTGGAATAGAACAAAATTATGTTAACCCTTTCAATGATTTTGAATATAACAATGCTGATTCAATATGTTGTTAACCCCATTAATGTTGACATTGCAGTCGTGTTGACTAGTAAAACATAATGCATCAGCATAATGATAACCTGTCAAACTATGATGACCGTTTTGTACAAAGCTGACTCAGTATGATATTAACCCCACCTATTGAGTTGCCAGTCACTAGGTACACAGAAAGATGGCTGCTAAATATACTTCTTTGTCTTGCATTAGTCACTAGGTACACAGAAGGACTTGATGGCTGCTAAATATACTTCTTTGTCTTGCATTAGACCGGGGCGAGTACCTTGCTTGGTCTGGAACCCGACTTTTTTAAGATTCCGTCACTAGTGTCGAGTAGCTAGGCTGTTGCTGAAAACCAGTGATGAAAAATGACTGAGCAGCCTGTTGTGCCAGGCTGTGATAAGTCGCACTTCGGGCATAACGTTCAAGAGTCGCCTCACTCGCAATGGCGCCCACTGGCTGAGAGCTGCCAAGTCAAGAAATACAAAAATAATCTCTAAGCCAAGTCAAGAAATACAAAAATAATCTCTAAGCCAAGACAAGAAATACAAAAATAATCTCTAAGCCAAGACAAGAAATACAAAAATAATCTCTAAGCCAAGTCAAGAAATACAAAAATAATCTCTAAGCCAAGTCAAGAAATACAAATAGAATCTCTAAACCAAGTATAAAAAAACAACACTTAACATAATCTCTACGCCAAATCAAGAAATACAAAAAAATAATCTCTACGACTAAGTCAAGAAACACAAAAAATAATCTCTGTGCCAAATCAAGACATATAAATATAATCTTTTGGCAAGACAAGCAATACTAATATATTCTCTATGCCATCTTAAGAAGTACAAACACAATCCATACTCCAGGTCAAGAAATACTAATATAATTGCTATGGCAAGACAAGAAATACTAATATAATTGCTATGGCAAGACAAGAAATACTAATATAGTTGCCATGGCAAGACAAGAAATACTAATATAATTGCCATGGCAAGGCAAGAAATACTAATATAATTGCTATGGCAAGACAAGAAATACTAATATAATTGCCATGGCAAGGCAAGAAATACTAATATAATTGCTATGGCAAGACAAGAAATACTAATATAGTTGCCATGGCAAGACAAGAAATACTAATATAATTGCTATGGCAAGCAAGAAATACTAAAACAGTTGCCATGGCAAGACAAGAAATACTAATATAATCGATACGCCAAGATAAGAAACACAAAAGAAAATAATGTCTACGCTAAGTGAAGAAATACTAATATAATCTCTACGTGAAGACAAGAAATACTAAAATAATTTCTTCACACCAAGACAAGAAGTACTAATGTAATCTCTACGTGAAGACAAGAAATACTAAAATAATTTCTTCACCAAGATAAGAAGTACCAATGTAATCTCTACTCAAAGACAAGAAGAACTAATATAATCTCTATGTCATGACAAGAAGAACTAATATAATCTCTACGTCATGACAAAATAATATAATCTCTACGTCATGACAAAAGGAACTAATATAATCTCTAAGTCATGACAAGAAGAACTAATATAATCTCTATGTTTTGACAAAAAGAACTAATATAATATCTACGTCACGACAAGAAGAACTAATATAATATCTACGTCATGACAAGAAGAACTAATATAATATCTACGTCACGACAAAAAGAACTAATATAATCTCTACGTCATGACAAGAAGAATTAATATAATCTCTACGTCATGACAAAAAGAACTAATATAATCTCTACGTCATGACAAAAAGAACTAATATAATCTCTACGTCACAACAAGAAGAACTAATATAATCTCTACGTCATGACAAGAAGAACTAATATAATCTCTACGTCATGACAAGAAGAACTAATATAATCTCTACGTCATGACAAGAAGAACTAATATAATCTCTATGCCAAGGCAAGGAATTTAAATACACTAATCTCTCTATTCCAAGTCATGAAATACACATTAAATACACAGTAATCAACCTATGTCAGCATAACAATACAGTTTTAACAATGAAAGATGAACCAACTGATGGCATGTAAAACAACAACACACTGAACAAAGAATGTGGGAGGGGGGTATCTTACAGAGCCCAGGCTAGTAACACATCAAGTCTGTAACTAGTGTGTACATGCGCCCGGGATGTTCAACGCCCTGGCCTTCGCACTGGTGGTGTTGTCGCTGTCGATGATGTTGTGGTTGTCCCCGGTGTCCGTTGGAATGCACGAAAATGGGTAGTGGCGGCCAGTAAAGATGATCGAGCATCAGCTGAATCATGACCGCAACGAGGTGGTATCTCAACATCAGTAATGACAGCAACAACACCCACCAAAAACTTTAACCCACGGATTACCGGGCTAGAGTCCGCCTTTGCCGGCCAGGCATGTTTGTAACGGACGATACCACGAGAGGTGTTAAAAGATCTCTTTCAAGGAACGCACAACACTACAAGATGACTAAAAATATTCTACTGCAATGACGATGTAGCCAGCAGGCCGTATCCCCCTCCCCCTACCACCCACCTCCATTTCCCAGCGCGAAAGTGGCGGAAGCCGAAAGTGACCTTAAGAACAACAACAAAGAATGTAATGGTGGCTCCTTAACTGTTTTGTTTTGGGTAGTTTCGCATTTAAGATTTTTAAAAAATTTTTAAAGATATTTGTGGATGTAAAAATAATATATAGAAATTAAGTGTTTCAAGCGCCACTTACAAGAAATGTTTTAAATGCCACTTACAAGATATGTTTTAAGTACCACTTACAAGAAATGTTTTAAGTACCACTTACAAGAAATGTTTTAAGTACCACTTACAAGAAATGTTTTAAGTACCACTTACAAGATATGTATGCTTCCAGAGCTTCCATCAGCTCCGATCGAATAATTTGCACTGAAGACTTGTTCCGCAATCCTTTGACATCTGGAATGAAGTCATTACAGAGTTGAAAGGTCACTGTTTAATATCTGTAATGATTAATTTCATACTTAAAACATCACAAAGTGAATCTATATCTAACTATATTACAGGAAAACTTTACATACAGCAAATAAACTGACCTATGGTTTAACTTTGGTGTTCACGCACTCCACATTTTATAAGACCACTTTATACAAGGTCACACTGACCTGTGCTTAGGAGACAGATGGAACACAGAAGCGCTGTTTCCATGTTGTCAAGATCAAGGTAATACAGACGACTTGCCAGATGAAGGAGTTGATTCCTGAAAGACTGAAGTAGGACGTTGTCCATGCTAATCCAGTTCTGGAAAGTCTTGCACTCGGAGCCATATGACAATGCAGTGATGACGATGAACACGACTCCAAAGCCAGTTGTTCTAGTCAACAGATCCGTGTCATCAGGGTTCAAACCGCAGACGCCTAAGAATAATTATAATTACATTACGCTTAATAGTGCCAAGTTTCATTGGTCCGACAAGGTCAGTGGTTATAATCCAACTTGCACACAAATACTAAACATATTCACTCTTCAAAAGCATTTATATCTATAATTATACTTGTACATATAAAAGTGCTCAGATTTTTCTAAAGAAATCATGGTCCTAATCGCTAACATTTATATCTATAATTATACTTGTACATATAAAAGTACTCATATTTTTCTAAAGAAATCATGGTCCTAATCGCTAACATTTATATCTATAATTATACTTGTACATATAAAAGTACTCATATTTTTCTAAAGAAATCATGGTCCTAATCGCTAACATTTATATCTATAATTATACTTGTACATATAAAAGTGCTCATATTTTTCTAAAGAAATCATGGTCCTAATCACAAGAAATTATACTCACTCTCCCACACTCACTTCCATTTTGCTAGGAGTTATCTCCGCATTCAGTCACTTGTGTACACCAACACCAACATATGCAATTAACTGCATTTTCTCAAATATTTTACACTACTGATAGAAAGACAAAAGGACCAGTAGAAAATATATTCTATTATTAGAAGGCGAAAGAACCCATGAAAATATATTCTATTATTAGAAAGGCGAAAGAACCCGAGAAAATATATTCTATTAGAAAGGCGAAAGAACCCGAGAAAATATATTCTATTATTAGAAAGACGAAAGAACCCGAGAAAATATATTCTATTATTAGAAAGGCGAAAGAACCCGAGAAAATATATTCTATTATTAGAAAGACGAAAGAACCCGAGAAAATATATTCTATTATTAGAAAGGCGAAAGAACCCGAGAAAATATATTCTATTATTAGAAAGGCGAAAGAACCCGAGAAAATATATTCTATTATTAGAAAGGCGAAAGAACCCGAGAAAATGTATTCTACTATTCGAAAGGCAAAAGAACCCGAGAAAATGTATTCTACTATTCGAAAGGCAAAAGAACCCGAGAAAATGTATTCTACTATTCGAAAGGCAAAAGAACCCGAGAAAATGTATTCTACTATTCGAAAGGCAAATGACCAAGAGAAAATCTATTCTTCTATTAGAAAGACAAAGGGGCAATAGAAGGACAAAAGTAATAACAGAAACACCTAGGAACAAATAGAAACACACAAGAATCAACAGAAAGACAAAGTACCAATAGAAAAATAAAAGGACAAATAGAAAATATATTTTTCTACTGGAAAAAATGACCAATCAGAAAGAAATATTTCTTACCAGGTAGTCGTCCGAGAAACTGACGTGTGACGTCAATAATACACAGACCCTGGTGATAAAGTCTCTCCAAAGAATGAACGGAATTTGCTTTGTCCTGCAGCAACCAAAAATTAAAGAAATGCCAGAAAGAATTTTAAATATAATCGGCAGTTAAGCATCAGGTTCTCTTTGCTTTGCAACACAAATTTTGACATTAACAAAATGAGAAAAAAAATTGATAATCAACAGTTGTATTTGATCAAACAGTAAATAGGTTTTAAAAATCTATTTCTATCAAATAGTATTTAATTTTTATTATTCATACAATGCAATGTTCTAGTTCTTAGAGTAATTTTTATTATTCATACAATGCTTTAACTCTTAGAGTAATTTTTATTATTCATACAATGCTTTAACTCTTAGAGTAATTTTTATTATTCATACAATGCAATGTTCTAGTTCTTAGAGTAATTTTTATTATTCATAATATGCTTTAACTCTTAGATTAATTTTTATTATTCATACAATGCAATGTTCCAGTTCTTAGAGTAATTTTTATTATTCATACAATGCAATGCTCTAACTCTTAGAGTAATCAGGTACAGTGACACTGGTCTTCGACAGTTGAAAGAGAACAATGTTAAAATGAAAACATAGTTCATGTTACAGTAATCAACTTACACATTTTTCGACAGTTGGAAAAAAACAATGTTAAAATGAAAACATAGTTCATGTTACAATAATCAGCTTACACATTTATCGATAGTTGAATAAGAACAATATTAAAATGAAAGCATAGTTCATGTTACAGTGATCAACTATATGTATACTGATATTGGCCTTTTACAGATGAAACAGAACAATGTTAAAATGCAAAGATGACGAGATAGGTCATGTTACACTGGTCAACTACAAGTATTCTTCTACAGTTGAAAGAGAATAATCAACAATGTTAAAATGAAAACATAGTTCATGTTACACTGATCAACTACAAGTATTCTTCTACAGTTGAAAGAGAATAATCAACAATGTTAAAATGAAAACATAGTTCATGTTACAGTAATCAACTACAAGTATTCTTCTACAGTTGAAAGAGAATAATCAACAATGTTAAAATGAAAACATAGTTCATGTTACAGTAATCAACTACAAGTATTCTTCTACAGTTGAAAGAGAATAATCAACAATGTTAAAATGAAAACATAGTTCATGTTACAGTAATCAACTACAAGTATTCTTCTACAGTCGAAAGAGAATAATCAACAATGTCAAAATGAAAACATAGTTCATGTTACAGTAATCAACTACAAGTATTCTTCTACAGTTGAAAGAGAACAACGTTAAAATGAAAACATAGTTGAGGTCCAAGAAATGCAAAACATCTCGAATTTCTAATAACCGTATCTTTCATTCGAAAACGATAAAGCGCTACTTTATAACACAATAAAAATTGGCATTTTTAAAAACAACAACAAAGAATTTTTACCATCACGTGACCCACAATGGTGCGGCGATTTAGTTCATACGTCACAAGACGGAGATGTCCGAAGGCGTTGGCCACTCTAGCCAGGGTCTGCTTAGTGTGGTGCGTGATGGGGACCGAGTGAGGTGAAGGTCGATAACGGTGCCAATAAAGATGCTCGAGACGTACACAGAACCATCGCCAAGGGAACAACTGGCAATAATCCTTGGACAGTTCATGACCTTCACACCTACTTCCCGCTAAAGCGACGCTTTCACACAGCTTGCAGGGAGACGAACTGTCCAGACAACTGAAATTGACGTCTGCCGTAACAGATTCACTCTCAACGTTTCCTCTACAGCCGTTGTGTTCGCACGAGTTATCGACAGCCTGAAATAGGCGGTTAATCTCCAAGAGGCCATCGTGATCCAACGACAGGGGAAGAGGAAAACTGGCCCTGAATTCTGTGGTACTGGACTGGTCAGCCTCGGGCATGATGCAGGTATGAAGTGTGTTAGGAAGCTGTTCCAATTCAGACTTGTTGTAAGAGTTTCTTTGGTGTATCTGTGTTTCTTTGCAGTTGTTAGGAAGCTGTTCCAATTCAGACTTGTTGTAAGAGTTTCTTTGGTGTATCTGTGTTTCTTTGCAGTTGTTAGGAAGCTGTTCCAATTCAGACTTGTTGTAAGAGTTTCTTTGGTGTATCTGTGTTTCTTTGCAGTTGTTAGGAAGCTGTTCCAATTCAGACTTGTTGTAAGAGTTTCTTTGGTGTATCTGTGTTTCTTTGCAGTTGTTAGGAAGCTGTTCCAATTCAGACTTGTTGTAAGAGTTTCTTTGGTGTATCTGTATTTCTTTGCAGTTGTTAGGAAGCTGTTCCAATTCAGACTTGTTGTAAGAGTTTCTTTGGTGTATCTGTATTTCTTTGCAGTTGTTAGGAAGCTGTTCCAATTCAGACTTGTTGTAAGAGTTTCTTTGGTGTATCTGTATTTCTTTGCAGTTGTTAACACTACCACTTTCATACTTGTCTGCTTTGTCAATAGCGACTTGAGCCAGTGACACAAGGTACGTAGCGACGTCATGAATTGTTTCCTTATAATGATAACTGTTCGACAGGTTAGGACTCATCTGAGCAACGCTTCCTTGCAATCTGTTGATAGCATGTGCATTAATACCATAGTTATTGAAATCTACACTAGAACCACATTTGTAAACATTTCCACTAGTATCATAGTTACTGAAATCTACACTAGAACCACATTTGTAAACATGTCCACTAGTATCACAGTTGTTGACATCCACACTAATACCACAGTTGTAAACATTGGCACTTGTACCACAGTTGCTGGCATTTGCACCAGTACAACAGTTGTTGACATTTACACTAGTATCACAGTTGCTGACATCTACACTAGTACCACAGCTGGTACCACAGTTGTAGATATTTGTATTGGCATTTTTACTAATACCACAGTTCTTGACATTTGTACTAGTACCACAGTTGTAGACATTTGCACTCGTACCACAGTTGCTGACATTTACACTAGTATTACAGACGCTGGCATTTGTAAGAGTACCACAATTGCTGGCATTTGTATTGCTATTTGCAACAGTACCACAGTTGCTGATATTTGTATTGTTATTTACATTATCACCACAGTTACTGAGATCTGCAGACTGTCTTTCGCCACGCCCTCTCTCGCTGGCACATACAGTGCAACTTTCCCAGTAACCTTGGTTCCGGTAGACTTCATTACATGGTAGTGTTTGGTGGTATTGTTCATAGCAGGAACCAAATTCTTGCTCTTGTGTGGCCTGAGGCAGAGTGGAGTGAAATGGAAGACTTGTTGTTTGTGACATTTTTTGCTCATTCTTCATAGCAACGTGCTGACTAGGCATAAATGTATAATCAGCTGGGAATTCTGAAGACACTGAATTTCTATTGACAGCCTTGGTACCCGCTAAAGACTGAATAGATGGTGGGGGTTCAAACCCTACAGAAGACAGTATGTCATTGTGGGATCTATGCATTGGACTGTTATATAAGGGCTTACCATAGCTCCATGGTTTCAACATCATTTTATTTGCAAATGAAGGCTGAACAGCCCTCATGACGTCATTATTAGCCTTACCAACTTGCCTTGAACACAAATCATTATCAGTTCTTGTGGAGAAAGCATTACCATTGCAAAAGAAAGGCTCTTGTCCAGCGACTGCTTTGCTGGTGTTGTTTTCGGTAAGAAGTCGTTGACATTTTTTGTTGATGACGCAGTTTAAAGTTGAATCAGACTGTCTACGTTTGCCATGAAGAGTACTCCTGACGTCACTCAAGGACGTGTGACCATATTGCACATTTTTAACCGTCATGCTATCCGTGTGAAGATGTAAAGACTTATTGCCACCATTGGTATAGTTAACATTGGGATTATTGACGATGGGAACATGTGAGGAGTATTTATTTTGTGCGGTTAGGACTTCACTGGACATGCGGACATTGCTGTTGATGATCGGTGGTCTGTCACTCAGGTTCTCTAGCAACTCGAACAGGTCTTCAGCCGAAAAGACGTTGTCTTGTTCTGTTTTGATTGTAGCTTTCATTTCTGTCTTGTCTGGGGACAAGGCAACAGTACTACAAACAGAGGAAACACCAGATTTGGCAAGATTTTCCACAACATCGCTGTCAGTGCCCATTGGAGAGGAGACGTTGGTACTGCCTGTTGCTTCTGACACACAAGACGTGTCACCATCATGTCTCTTACAATCAATCGATTGGTCAGCATGACTAGCAGTGATATTGTGATTCTGACAATAGGCATAATGTTCGGTGTAGTCCGGACAAATATGCTGAGAGTGATGTGACACTTGTGGCCATCTTGACCGGAGGTCATTATTTGAGGTCAGAGGCAGATGACTCTTCAAAGCACGACTGACTGATGGATGACAGGCAGAAGACCAATAGTGTGAAACACAACTCTGGTCAAACCTTTTCTCCTTCACTTCCAATGGGCTGAGTGAACCACAGCTTCCCACTGCCGCAGATGACTCACAGAAATGTGGTGTTGTCAGAGAGACAAGACTGTCAGCTGTAGGTAACGAGCTTGTTGACGAAGTGCTGTGGGTTGGTGAAGATGACAGAGCGCATGCGGCTTGACTCTCTAATACCGTTATTGTCTTGGAGCCTCTGGAATTAGGATTTATGGTGCTCAAAGAACTATTTACCAAAGTAGATTGCTGGATTTCTTCAAGACCAAGATTCTGCCACGGTTGTATGTCGGGTAAAGAGTTTGATTTGCTCCCGTGGACATCTGGTGATTCGTTAATGCTTCCATTCAGTCCACTCAGGAACTCGTCAGACAAGTTGCTCTCTTCATAAGCAGTTTCTATGCTACGTGTATTCTGATTGGCTGTGTACTCACGAATGTCGTTTTTCAAACCCCCTTGAAGTATTTCTTGCTGGGGGAGAGAATTCTGTGAGTGAAGAACTGCTAGTCGATTTTCCTCCAACTGCCTGCAATTTATTCCTTCTTGACTTTTGTGTATTGTCTCCCTTTGCAAGAAACGTTCACCCAAAATGAAAGAATCTTGGAGTGTGTCTTTAGTGGTCCCTGAAAAATACTTTGAGGAAGAAGTCTTTTTTGTTGCATCATATCGAACAAATGGGGTTTCTTCTTTTTTGGGTCGCCCCATCTTGATTGCTGAAAGACAGTGAAAGTTTGCACAGTGAAAGCAAAATGTAACTAAGTGAAACATATATAAGAGATAAATATGCACATTATTATACATGTAAAGTGGTACTGTAAAGAAAATAATATATATATATATATATATATATCCCAGTTTGATATGTGTTTCTAAAGCCAAGACATGAATGATGAGTGGTAGGTTTTATGGGTGTTACTGACAAAATGTTGCAAATATGTGTTTCTAAAGCCAAGACTTGAGTGACGAGTGGTAGGTTTTATGGGTGTTACTGACAAAATGTTGCAAATATGTGTTTCTAAAGCCAAGACTTGAGTGACGAGTGATAGGTTTAATGGGTGTTACTGACAAAATGTTGCAAATATGTGTTTCTAAAGCCATGACTTGAGTGACGAGTGGTACTGATGATACTGATACTGTCGCCATACTCCTTAAATACTCTGCCAGAGTCAGTTAATATTACGTCATACGCCAGTCAAATTACGTCATTTGTTTAGAAACTTGGGTAAACATTTTCACAACTCTCTCCTCTCTCTCTCTTCTCTCTCTCTCTCTCTCTCTCACTCTCTCTCTCTCCCCTCCTATAACGCCTCAGTATCAAACCCTGTAGAGCAGCATATCTAGAAACGAGATGTATTCATATTTGTAGAGCAGCATATCTAGAAATGAGATGTATTCATATTTGTAGAGCAGCATATGTTAATAAATGAGATGTTAATGATACAAAAATAATTGTGAAGTCAGTTTTTCTCTCGATTTGATTATTGTAATTATATCGAAAGTTTAAAAATGTCTTGTGAATTGCAAAAATACTTTATAGGAACAGCATTAAGAAATAAAATATGGTCTTGTTAAAAGTGGCATCTTTAAAATTAATCTGTGTATTTGAAACCAGAGACTGGAAATTCTTTATAATAATTCTTCAATAGTAAAAACCAGAGACTGGAAATTCTTTATAATAATTCTTCAATAGTAAAAAACAGAGACTGGAAATTCTTTATAATAATTCTTCAATAGTAAAAAACAGAGACTGGAAATTCTTTATAATAATTCTTCAATAGTAATAAAAAGAATGAGAACGGGATATGTCGGGTGTGAATGTGGAGGTGGTGCCATAGAAGACATTTATTTTAAAATTCAATCTCACCATCACGTGACATACCGACGCGAAGACATTTCTGGTAACGGCAGTAGCGACATGTATTGCGCATGCGTGGGTTGATGGTGCACGTTTTCATGGCTTTGCATACATACGTCTGAAATTCTTTCAATCCACGCCGAAAGAATTTCTGCAAAAGAAATGACATTAAATAGGGACATGTGCAAAGATAAGGTTTCCTACAGAGATGTGCGCAAAGATAAAGACTGACAGTACAGACGTGTGCAAAGATAAGACTGACAGTATAAGTGTAAAAAATGTTTAGATGGACAATAGAGATGTGTAAAACTGTAAGACGGACAAGAAAGAAGTGTAAAAAAGGTAAGACTGACAGTAGAGATGTATGTAAAGATAAGACTGACTGACTGTAGAGATGTGTACCAAGCAAATACTGTTGATTTAGTGACGGCTACAACGATAAGCCTGTAGGATAGAGATGTGTGCAAAGATGAGCCTGGAGAGCAGAGATGTGTGCAAATATAAACCTGGAGAGTAATGATGTGTGAAAAGATAAACCTGGAGAGTGAAGATGTGTGCAAAGATAAACATGGAGAGTAATGATGTGTGCAAAGATAAACCTGGAGAGTGAAGATGTGTGCAAAGATAAACATGGAGAGTAAGGGATGTGTTCAAAGATAAACATGGAGAGTAGAGATGTGTGCAAAGATGAGCATGGAGAGCAGAGATTGTGCAAAGATAAACCAGAGGAGTAGAAATGTGTGCAAAACAAATACTGTTGATTTAGAGACGTGTGCAAAATGAAGGTTAATGCGTACAGACAATGCACTTGCAAATAGTGACAAAAGTCCGAAAAGTATTAATGAGCAAAAGATTCAATTTATACAAGCTTTATCTTATAAAACTGTGATGGAATTGTTAACACTGTGTCAAGCATGATTCCTCGTAATACTACTGATCTCTACCTGTTTACTGTCATATCACAGGTCTCTACCGGTAGAGTGACTTAAAATTAATATACTTGCATAAGGACACATCATTTATCTATACATATATCTGACTTAATCACTGATCTCTACCTATTTACTGATACATCACTGCATATGTACTGATTTATCTATGACATATGTACTGACATATTACTGATCTCTGTCTGTATACTGACATATTACTGATCTCTACCTGTATACTGAAATATTACTGATCTCTACCTGTATACTGAAATATCACTGATCTCTACCTGTATACTGAAATATTACTGATCTCTACCTGTATACTGACATATCACTAATCTCTACATGTATACTAAATTAATATTTGATCTCTACTTCTTTACTGATGTATTGCTGATTTCTACCTGTATACTGACTTATAATTTATCTCTACCTGTACTCTGACTTATCAGTGATTTCATCCTGTATACATTACACAGCAACGTCACTGTTTTCTGCCTGTTTAGTGGCAAACCACTGACCTGTACCTGACAGATAAAGGGACCTAAACATCACTCACCTTGCAGCCCTCACAGGTGGTCACTCCAAAGTGGATGCCGTTGGCAATGTCGTTGCACACCTTGCATAACAGTTGTCCTGCGGCTGGAACCACTGCATCCGGCTTTTCTAAAAATACAAGGTGACCTCCAGATCACAATGCGCACTGTTAAAGGCGCCAAAACCCGGTGACCAGCAACTCTTGTCATATTGAAGGTGACCGAACATGTTGACTATTAAGACATGTCATTTTGATGGATGACTGAACAACACGATGACTAATGAGACATGTCATTATGATGGATGATTAAACATGATGATTACTAAGATATGTCGTTATGATGGATAACTAAACAACATGATGACTAATGAGACATGCCATTATGATGGATGACTGAACACGATGACTAATTCTGTGTCATGACCTCGTGACCCAATTGCTCGTTTTCAAAAATTAAAATTTTGAAGGGACCTTTGTTGAAGTTCTCCCGTGATACATCAGTATTGAGAAGCTTCTAGCAAGGAGGTCAGATTTGTTGCATAACTTTAGGCCATTGTCCAGCACCTTCGAGATCAGCAACATACCACGTGAGCAGTCACGTGATGTGTTCAATGCAGTTTAATAAATACGATAACACGCGCGCAAAATCAGTACTCGCTCCCCAGATCGGCAGACGCACAAGACAGCTGCATTAGCTCCGTCCCGCCGCGTATCGAGTCGTGTGAGAGAGTCGAAAGAAAGAACCCGTGCCCGAGCAGTAAATCTACTTTTAAGAGGTAACAGTAACACGTCTACTTCTTACAATATTATTGCTTTTGTTGATTGTATTTTGTAATTGAATTGATGTATGTATTTGTGCAGCTTATCGCTATTTTAGCCAAAGCACCTGTTTCGATGTAAAAGGACAATTATTGTATATAAATTATTGTAACTCTTTTCTTATCTTTAATTTATATAAATCTTAAATTCCCTAGTGCCGCCAGAATGTCTGTGCACGTTGTGAATTCTTCTTTGTAATTCAAATTGTTCTTGCATATAATTTTCCATGTAAAATTGTAAAGCATTCATGCTTCATTTTGAATTAATCCTTTGTGTGAATTCCAATTTTTAATGCTGTAAATATTTGGGAATTCATACGTTTGTGTAATGTTACATGTAACACACACGTGAACCACAATGTATATTTAAATATAACCATATTTGAATTGTAAACGACACGATAGTCAAAGATTCTAAATTCAGAACCTTTAAACAAAGAAACACGTGCTTGGGTTTTGCGAATATGGACGCAAATAGTTATAGAGCCCAAATCCTTTGTTTCAGATGGGTTCTTATGTTATTCCTCTCTACCTTCGTACTTCTTGAGTCGCACGCCGACTCGGGTATCTTCATGACCCATACGTGAACTACGTAGAAGTACATCGTGTTAACTACGGTTAACGATCGTCGCAAGTACATTAGCGATGCAGTAATTGAGTGGACGATTGACTGTTATGCTACGAGCAGTACTGACGATGAGCCAAAGTGATGTGGACCAGTTCTAAAGAGTGTGGACTCCACGTGGCACCAGGAGTGTAGATAAGTATACCTACTACCTCCAGGATCAAGTGAATATTTGGCAGAACAATTCTCTATAAAGGCAATTGACTCTGACGATAGAGCAGGAAATTACAATTATTTTGAATCTAGACTTCGTGCTCGTAATTAATTGTTACTGTTAGTTGTTAAACATTAAATTCATGTTTTCATCTTGTTAAGAACCTCTTTCGTAGTAATTTGTATGCATATAGACCTAACGTAACACGTGGTTTGGATGGGGGCTGTTTGAGCTGAACAAATGAATGTTTTGAATGCATATGAATCTAAGAGAGTTTTTAACGATCTCCAAACCAGCTAATGTACGCAAATTGTCAGTTCGTAAATCTGCGATCTAGACTACAAAGACGCATTTTAATTTAGTCGGATGATAATTTGAGCAACCAGTCTGTTTAGGTTAAAGGAGAGGGAATTAATTTAATTAGTAAATTAAAGTTCTATAATTTCCTAAGCAGGGTCTCTAAATAAATACTGGAAACGTAACAAACATTCACATATTTCCAGCTCAGAACCCCCAGCCACCTCTTCTTGGTCACAATAACAAAATAAGCAAAGTGCATTTAAGGTAAGAAGAGTAAAGAAGATTTAATAATAACAATCAAAGGTGAACAATAGATTTCAATTTCCCAAAACACAGGTCAGCTGAGACCATTTATTTACTGTCGCAAATTAACATTCATTTATCTGGCTATTGTTCATCTGGTCAATAATTTTAATAGATAGAGATGAACTTGAGACAACTTAGCTCTGTTGTAGTTGATAGAGATGAACTTGAGACAACTTAGCTCTGTTGTAGTTGATAGAGATGGAACTTGAGACAACTTAGCTCTGTTGTAGTTGATAGAGATGAACTTGAGACAACTTAGCTCTGTTGTAGTTGATAGAGATGAACTTGAGACAACTTAGCTCTGTTGTAGTTGATAGAGATGGAACTTGAGACAACTTAGCTCTGTTGTAGTTGATAGAGATGAACTTGAGACAACTTAGCTCTGTTGTAGTTGATAGAGATGAACTTGAGACAACTTAGCTCTGTTGTAGTTGATAGAGATGAACTTGAGACAACTTAGCTCTGTTGTAGTTGATAGAGATGAACTCACGCAGCATCTCTCATCCTTGTAGACACAACTCTTACAAATTTACGTCACTAAGTGTTATTTACACGCTAACTTAACAATTTACGTCACTAAGTGTTAGTTACACGCTAACTTAACAATTTACGTCACTAAGTGTTAGTTACACGCTAACTTAACAATTTACGTCACTAAGTGTTAGTTACACGCTAACTTAACAATTTACAAAAGTATCCAATGGAGAAATATTTACAAATGAGACAATAATATTTCCATTTCCACATTTACATGAATCTCAATAGATACAACCATAGTCAATGAATGGTTTACTATAAATTCACATTGGATGATTATCTTAATCTCCCATTTAGTTTCCCTTGCTACAAATGGTTTACCGATGAATAAAGCATAGCACACAACATGTGCTTATCTCAATTTCATCATCTACACATACAGCATGAATGATCACTAGTGCCACATAACCTTTTCTGAAAGAGGTATGCGTTAACTTAATCATTAGTAAAAATATACGAATATTCTACACAACATTCTAAAATAATGTACGATAATAATTTATGAGAAGTCAATAAACTTACCAATCTCTGTAATGTGTAAGCCTATTTCTCATCCCGCAGATTTGAACCCTTTAGGAATGATGCGGGAACAGTGCGTGACCACGAAGGCAATACATACGTGACGGACTTTGGGTCAAACTGCAAGTTCTCTCGCGTCATTGATTGGAACACAAACGTCCATAAAGAACGTCCAGTCTCCTGTCAACATTCACCCATTCTTACTGTCGCCTCTCCCCCTTCTATACATCTCCACTACCCCCGCGTGATCAATGAACTTGACCTCAACCCTTTACTGTGGTGTATTGTGGGTACAGATATTGCACAGAGGTCAGCCGTAACTTAGTAACTATCAATTACTGATTATTAATAGAGAAAAACAAAGAGCATAATTTGCCATATGGTCCAACCATCACAGCCATTATGATGGATGACTGAACACGATGATTAATAAGACATGTCATTATGATGGATGACTGAACACGACACGATGATTAATAAGACATGTCATTATGATGGATGACTGAACACGACACGATGATTAATAAGACATGTCATTATGATGGATGACTGAACACGATGATTAATAAGACATGACATTATGATGGATGACTGAACACGATGATTAATAAGACATGTCATTATGATGGATGACTGAACACGATGATTAATAAGACATGTCATTACGATGGATGACTGAACACGATGATTAATAAGACATGCCATTATGATGGATGACTGAACACGATGACTAATATATCATTATGATGGATGACTGAACACGATGACTAATATATCATTATGATGGACGGCTGAACTGAGTGACTAACACATCATGTCATGTTGACAGACAACTCTGGTGGGTGAACTTCATAAAAGAAAACTATGCAGAGCTAGTTTTTAAAATGACCGACTGAGCTGTTGACTTGCCAAAATTTGTTAATTCTAACCGTGACTAAATGAATGATCCTAAAATAGAAATAAAATGGAGTTCTTATAGGAATACTAATAACAAACCTGTCATTCTGTAATTTAAAAAATATTTAATATTAATACAAAATAATAGTCGCATCTAAATCTACAAAGATAAAAAACAAAAATAACATTTGCGTTTGCAAATACGTCGAACATCAAATCCACACACTCATTCTCTCTCTCTCTCTCTCTCTCTCTCACACACACACACACACACACACACACACACACACACACACAGAACAATACACAGAAAAGAGAAACGAAGTGGGAAAATCGCAATAAAGTTGAAATAAAATGAAGTCGAAGGAATAAACATCTTGAAAACAGAACAGAGTTTCAGGCAAACGAAAAAAATGAAAGAATTAGGCAGAACTAGCTTTTACGGGGTGCCATGGCTTTCTCTGAAATAATAAACTAGTTATTTAAGTTGTAATAACAGCCCACACACTTAGTCAACAAATGTGTTTCGTTCACGATAAACTAGTTATTTAAATTGTTATAACAGCCCACACACTTAGTCAACAATTGTTGTGTTTTGTTCACGATAAACTAGTTATTTAAGTTGTAATAACAGCCCACACACTTAGTCAACAAATGTTGTGTTTTGTTCACGATAAACTAGTTATTTAAGTTGTAATAACAGCCCACACACTTAGTCAACAAATGTTGTGTTTTGTTCACAAATATAAGATGCACTCTTTGAAACCGACAGACTTAAAGTGTCAAACCCAAGGAAATTTTCAAACCTTTGCGAAACATGCCAGCCACTAGACACCTCTGGAAACGACAAAACTGGCATCGTATTCGTCCCAGCTTGTTGACGTCACATTTCCCGCCACACTGCGAGGACAGAGCTGGGTCGCCTCCCTTCGTGCATCGGATGAAAAAACTCTGATAAACAGTGAAACGAATTAGTGAAACAGTTGGTCTGAAAGCATAAGAAAAAAATTTTTCGTAACACATGTATGCTTCTAATGATAATTTGTCAGCATTTTATTTTAAAAGCATTTCAAATACATTAATTATAGTTAGTAGCGTTTTGTCTTCTAAAGTCTTCAAATTGGTGCCAAGATCTGCTGCAATTTCCGCCTTCCAGAATCCAGTCAAGGGAGACAAGTTCTACTAAGACCTTCCAGAAAAGAGGACATCGCCAGGTAAAAAGATCCAAACAGGTCCTCATGGTAAAAGTATGAATGTTCTTGTCCGAACAGCAGTGAATGATTTAGATTTATAGCTAGTCATCACACTGTATTCCTGTCTGAACAGTAATGAATGAATTAGATTTATAGCTAGTCATCACACTATATTCCTGTCTGAACAGTAATGAATGAATTAGATTTTATAACTAGTCATCACCCTGTATTCCTGTCTGAACAGTAATGAACGTTAATGAGAATGAATGATTTAGATCTTTAGCGCGTCATCACACCATGTTCTTGTTTGAACAGCAATGAAAGATTTAGTTCGTTTGCGAGTCATCTCACTGTGTTCTTGTTTGAACAGCAATGAAAGATTTAGTTCTTTATCTAGTCATCTCACTGTGTTCTTGTTTGAACAGCAATGAAAGATTTAGATTTTTATCTTAGTCATCTCACTGTGTTCTTGTTTGAACAGTAATGAAAGATTTAGATCTTTATCTAGTCATCTCACCGTGTTCCTTTCTGAATAGCAAGATCTAAGCCAGTAGTCACACTTTTCACACTTCTCAAAATCAACAGTATCAGCAAGAACCTTGTGTCAAAAGTAACTACAGGAAAGCAATCAGTATCGTCTGAAAATAGTCTCAGTACCAAATGAGAATACTGACTGGAATCGCTCTAAGGCAGAGCCGTATTGAAGATTCTTATGTCATTTCCACATTCATCTTCACGCTCAGAATTGTCATTTTGATAACACTGGATCTCAGTATATTGACTGTTGCTTGAAGGAAGCAAGGGAAGTAATCATGGTAGAACTCTGACAAGTGTGGTGGTGATTAATGGCGCGCTAAAAATCAAAATCATTTATTGCTGTTCAGACAGGAACACAATATAAATGACTAGCTAAACTAGCTAAAACATTCATCGCTCTTCATACAGGAAAACAGTGAGAGGGACAGCTAAAGAGCTAAAACATTCATCGCTCTTCATACAGGAAAACAGTGAGAGGGACAGCTAAAGATCTAAAACATTCATTGCGTTCAGACAGGAATACAATTTGACGACTAGTTATAGATCTACCTCATTCACTGTTGTTCAGACGTGAAAACAATGAGAAGAATAGCTAAAGATCTAAAGCAGTCTTTGCTGTTCAGAGAGAAAAACAGTGAGATGACAAACTATAGATCTGAAACATTAATTGCTGTTCAGACAGGAAAACAATGGGATGACTAGCTATAAATGAAAACATTCATTGCTGTTCAGAGATGTTCAGGAAAACGGTATGATGACTAGCTATTAATTAAAACATTGACTGCCTTTCAGACAGGAAAACAGTGTGATGACTAGCTATTAATTAAAACATTCACTGCTTTCAGACAGGAAAACGGTGTGATGACTAGTTATTAATTAAAACATTCACTGTTGTTCAGACAGGAAAATGGTGTGATGACTATTATTAATTAAAACATTCACTGTTGTTCAGACAGGAAAATGGTATGATGACTATTATTAATTAAAACATTCACTGCTGTTCAGACACAAGAATAGTGCGAAGAAGGGATGTGACGCTCTAGTCACACACACAAAATATTTTGGTAAAAGATGTCAACAGTCATAAGAGATATTTTGGTAAAGGAGGTCAACAGTCATAAGAAACATTTTGGTAAAGGAGGTCAACAGTCATAAGAGACATTTTGGTAAAGGATGTCGACTGTCTACATAGTTATTTGGTCAAGGATGTCAATTGTCTGTAGTGCTATTTTGGTCAAAGATGGAAACTAATACAGAGCTATTTTGGCCAAGGACGTATAGTGACTTCAGGGTTATTTAGGTCAAGGACGTCAACTGATTTCAGGGTTATTTTGGCCAAGGACGTCAACTGACTTCAGGGCTATTTTGGCCAAGGATGTCAACTGTCTACAGAGTTATTTTGGTCAAGGACGTTAACTGTGTATAGAGTTATTTTGATCAAGAAAATACAGAACTGAATACAGAACTATTATTGTCAAGAATGTCAACTGTCTACAGAACTATTATGGTCAAGAATATCAACTGTGTAAAGAACTATTTTGGTCAAGAATGTCAACTGTCTTCAGAGCTATTTTGGAAGCTTGTGGAAACTGGTTTTCCGTAGACATCGAGTTTCCTAGCTCGATTCTTGACCAGGTGTCTGCCATCTTGGCAGTAAACTCACGCATTACGCAAATGTGCCAGAAAAACGGACTATTCATGAGCAGTCACGAATTGTAACAGTTTAAAAAATAATATATGTAATAACATCGGTGATTTAAAGATATTATGTAAAAATCGTCAGTGATTTAATGTTTATCAGTACAAAATATTGGTAATTTAATGAGGATTTATTTATAAAAAGAATGTGATTTTTGATGATTTACAGAAACTATCGATGAGTCAAGATGATTTATAGAAGAAATTGCTAATTTAAATTTGATTAGTAGAAAATATGAATGAATTAAAATACTTTGTTACTAATAGTGGTCAGTATTACACATGTAAATTCAAAACTTTATAGAGAAATGAACATATCAAACGTTATACAGGTATGGAATGCGACATGAAAATATCAAACGTTATGCAGGTATGCAATGCGACATGAAAATATCAACCGTTATAGAGATATGCAATGCGACATGAAAATATCAACCGTTATAGAGATATGCAATGCGACATGAAAATATCAACCATTATAGTGATATGCAATGCGACATGAAAATATCAACCGTTATAGAGATATGCAATGCGACATGAAAATATCAACCGTTATAGAGATATGCAATGCGACATGAAAATATCAACCGTTATAGAGATATGCAATGCGACATGAAAATATCAACCGTTATAGAGATATGCAATGCGACATGAAAATATCAACCGTTATAGAGATATGCAATGTGACTTGTTATTAATAGTAAATACAAAATGAGTACTGGATATGCGAAAGCCTTCATCATCAGGACAATGCAGCTATTAATAGCATTGACAAAATAGTACTGAAAATACACAGCTGAGCAGATGGTGACTAACATGTCTAAGTAGTCAGTTGTATATGTAAGCTGTGATCAAACCATTTATGTATGCAGGTGTAGACTAAATGTAAGCTGTGATCAAACCATTTATGTATGCAGGTGTAGACTAAATGTAAGCTGTGATCAAACCATTTATGTATGCAGGTGTAGACTAAATGTAAGCTGTGATCAAACCATTTATGTATGCAGGTGTAGACTAAATGTAAGCTGTGATTAAACCATTTATGTATGCAGGTGTAGTCTAAATTTAAGCTGTGATCAAACCATTTATGTATGCAGGTGTAGACTGAATTTAAGCTGTGATCAAACCATTTATGTTTGCAGGTGTAGACTAAATGCACATAAAACATTTCTTTATCATCTACAGTTAATTATTTGTCAGACAAATACGGGTCCCCTACCTCATCACTTTCCTTTTTCAAATATAAATCAACATTTCAGTCAGAAAGATTGTGAACATACCACATTTTCGAAAACTAGGCTATCTACTTTGACCTAACCTCAACTGCGTGTCATGGCCTTGACATATTCTGGCTTGACCTCACTGTGCCATAGTAAAATCAATTTCTTTGTCCCAGATAGAGAATATAAAAATTGATTTTACGTATTTTACTTCTAAAACTGGTCATATAAAATTGTTTTATAATGTTGGAACTTTAAATGGTATGGAGAAAATTTATTCTGCAAGTTTAGAGCAGAGATAATTCTAGAAATCGACTGTACTGGATTTCTGGTCCCTAGTCCTAAATACAGCAATACAACTTAACCGAATTTAACGGGGCGTCGAGGTGAATTTTTATGTATTTGTTGTTTTAGTTTGCACACTTATTATATCAATTTTGAAATTTAAGATGTGAAGAAAATTTTCTTAGGGTTATTTTTGTTTAGGGTTATTTTTCTTTAGAGTTGTCTTTCTTTAGGGTTATTTTTGTTAGCATAATGTGACAAGGGCAGTTGTAGGAGAAAAGTCCTTTATAGATTTTTTCTTTTTATCAATATAACGTGTCAAGCAATAACAGATTTTATGGCTTATTCAACACGTCACACGATAAAATGAAGTCGAACTTTTAATCCCGGTAATATGATGTGCCGAAGACAAAATGTGGATGATAGTACCGGTAATATGATGTGCCGAAGACAAAATGTGGATGATAGTACCGGTAATATGATGTGCCGGTGACAAAAAGTGGATGATACTACCGGTAATATGATGTGCCGGTGACAAAAAGTGGATGATAGTACCGGTAATATGATATCCCGTTGACAAAAAGTGGATGATTGATTAAATCGGAAACCAAGTGCATCTCGTAGCTTTGCAAATTTCAATTTAAGACACAACCTTGACCTTATGGAGACTAATAACGAAGATGCCAGTTTCCATATCCTTCACCCTGCTTGTTATCTTTTTATAGTCGGGACATTTGAACATTTCACATTGATCCAGTTATTCAACTGCCACTGTGACCTCACCTCGACGTGCGCATGGCAGTCGCCAAATCAGGTCAACATTAGTTGCTATGACGTACACAAAAACACGATGTGCGCATACAGACTCAAAACCTAGACTCAGGTGGTGTCGCTTTTACCAAAGAACTAAGCACCATGTGACTAATCAATGACTGAAAAGAAACAAAATCGTAATAAAAAGAAGTAGAATGAATGACAAAGTACGCAAGAAAACTGTCCAACTTTATTTCGCTTCGATGGACCTGCAGCTATAGTAATTTTCCACAAACCGGTAAACTTACACACTGAAATGAAGCTATAGTAATTTTCCACAAACCAGTAAACTTACACACTGAAATGAAGCTATAGTAATTTTCCACAAACCAGTAAACTTACACACTGAAATGAAGCTATAGTAATTTTCCACAAACCAGTAAACTTACACACTGAAATGAAGCTATAGTAATTTTCCACAAACCAGTAAACTTACATAACGAAATGAAGCTAAAACCAGTAAACTTACACAATGAAGCTATAGTAATTTTCCACAAACCAGTAAACTTACATCACGAAATGAAGCTGCAAGTCACACAAGTATTATTAGTAGAACAAACAGTTTCATTGTTTAGGGAATTTCAATAATGATCATTTAATTTTGCAATCTCCTTTCAGCCAGAAACAGACTCGTACCAAACAAGCCTTCATAATAATCGCAGACAAACAATTCTATGGAATAAAATCAATAATGAAAATGGAAGCCTGTTTATATCTGAGGACAAGTTGCTGCCTGACCTGATTTACCTGGCGCGTTTGGCTTGTGTGACAGAACTGTTTTCTGCAATATATTGCTTTTCTGTCTTTAGTGTTTGCTCATATATGTAGAAGACTTTCTTTCCTCTAAAACAACTTTGTTCCGTACAACCTTTAAAATTTGCAAATGGCCTGAGTTCCAACTCTTACGAGTATTATTAGCTCGTGCACCGGAAGTGCTTGTTTATTATGAGTGTAACAAGTGATTTGGTACTATGCTTGTTTATTATGAGTGTAACAAGTGATTTGGTACTATGCTTGTTTATTATGTGTGTAACAATTAAGCAACAAATGTGGAACTGTGCTTGTTTATTTTGTTGGAATATTTTTAATGTCACTTAAGTTATAAATATTTACAAAATCCAAACTGGTCACTAGAAAATGTTTGCTTTACCAACTCTATCGGGATTCATTACATTTTAAAGTGAGTGCTTCCTACAAACCACGTGATGTAAATCATTTGTAAATAAAAAATATGACATGCAGACTTTCAAGGTTCTATTTCGAGTGCAGATATTTCGTTTATGATTATAGTATTTCAGGAATTTTTACATACATCAATAACAATCATCCTGTCCATTTCTGGCATCTGTTTCGCCAACATGGACAATTCTGGGATTTGTACACATGCCTCGGACTGGAGTTATGTTCCCTACATTAAGATACTCTCGATTTAATTGCCAAATATTTCAATTATTGAGTTATTTCCCATCAGGCTTTGGTGCCAGCTGTCAGTCAATCTTTTCAAGTGTACGAGTTATTTCCCCTCAGGCTTTGGCGCCAGCTGTCAGTCAATCTTTTCAAGTGTACGAGTTATTTATCTGTAGACTACAAATATTGAAATAATTAATAGATTCTCAGATTGTTACAGGTATTTTATCTGAAACTGGCAGGAAATATTTCCAGTTGCTAAATTATTTACAGATACTGTTTCTGAAACTGGCACTAAATATTTCCAGTCACTAAATTAGTCACAGGTATTTTGTCTGAAACTGGCAGTAAATATTAAATATTCCAGTCACTAAATTATTTACTACTATTTTGTCTGAAATTGGTAGTAAATATTAAATATTCCAGTCACTAAATTATTTCCTGCTATTTTGTCTGAAATTGGTAGTAAATATTAAATATTCCAGTCACTAAATTATTTCCTGCTATTTTGTCTGAAATTGGTAGTAAATATTAAATATTCCAGTCACTAAATTATTTCCTGCTATTTTGTCTGAAATTGGTAGTAAATATTAAATATTCCAGTCACTAAATTATTTCCTGCTATTTTGTCTGAAATTGGTAGTAAATATTAAATATTCCAGTCACTAAATTAGTTACTGCTATTTTGTCTGAAATTGGTAGTAAATATTAAATATTCCAGTCACTAAATTAGTTACTGCTATTTTGTCTGAAATTGGTAGTAAATATTAAATATTCCAGTCACTAAATTAGTTACTACTATTTTGTCTGAAATTGGTAGTAAATATTAAATATTCCAGTCACTAAATTAGTTACTACTATTTTGTCTGAAATTGGTAGTAAATATTAAATATTCCAGTCACTAAATTAGTTACTACTATTTTGTCTGAAATTGGTAGTAAATATTTCCCGTCGCTAAATTAGTTCAACACGTGAAAACTCATCCACTAGTGTGCATTTCTGATTCATGTGTCAAAACTTCGTATTGTCTTTTGGTATGTAATGACCGAAGTCCTTTTGATAATATGTAGTTTGATATGTAATGACCGAAGTCCCTTTGATAATATGTAGTTTGATATGTAATGACCGAAGTCCGTTTGATAACATGTTTAAATATGTGATGGAGGTCTAATTATGTAATGACGGACAGTCGATTTGATAATATGTCTAATTATGTAATGACAGATAGTCCATCTGATAATGTGTCTTTTAGTATGAAATGACAAACAGTCCATTTGATAATATGCCTTTTGGTATAAATGACAGACAGTCCATCTGATGAAATCGCTTTTGTTATGTAATGACATTTGTCATTATGAGATATGAGCGAGTGGTTGCATAGTTACAGGTGGTGAGATATGAGCGAGTGGTTGCATAGTTACAGGTGGTGAGATATGAGTGAGTGGTTGCATAGTTACAGATAATATGAGCGAGTGGTTGCATTGTTACAAGTGGTGAGATATGAGCGAGTGGTTGCATTGTTACAGATGATATGAGCGAGGGGTTGAATTAATTGAAAGGTCATAGGTCAACCGGACTTTTTCTAAATAATTGGTTACCGGTCATCAGAATGTGTATATAGGCCGGACAACAAGTCAGGCGTTCCCCAATATCTGGTTACTATGACCAGGATGTGTAGAGAGGTTTGACACTAAACCAGGCGTTTCTTAATATCTGGTTACATATAACCAGGATGTGTAGAGAGGTTTGACACTAAACCAGACGTTTTTTTCAAAGAAGTTCAACGATTGACTGACACCGTGAGGAGAAAACGCCCTAATCAAAGGTCGATCACTACTAACAGCACTCCTTTTCAAACAGCTGTTTACTTTCAAGAAATGTTGGCTTCACAGCTTTATTTTTTTTAAATATTAAAAATATTGCTTTTGCCTTATCTCGTCCCGTATATTTTGTGTTCCTAAAATGTTTTGATGATATTCTAACCGTAAAAACTTACTAGAAAACGATTTTTAATCACTGTTGAAAACTTTAAGTATTGCTTTCAAAATTGGTTCAAACTTTAGGACACTTGATTAATATCAGACAAAGATAATGTATATACATTACAGACGCGATATTTCATAGACCTGTTGTATATATCATACATAGACCTGTTCTATATATATAATACACGGGGCATGTTGTATAATTTTGTTGTATATATAATTCAAAGATTTGTTATACAAAGGCATGTTCTATATGTAATACACAAATATGTATACATAATACACAGACATGATGTATATATAATACACATATATGCTGAATATATAATACGCAAATATATTGAATATATAATATATAGACATGCTTTATATATAATACATAGAGACATGTATATATAACACACAGACATATTTTATATATAATATACAGACTTGTGTATATATTACACAGACTTGTGTATATATTACACAGACATGGAGTATATATAATACATAAATATGTTGTATATATAAAACAGAGACATGTATATATAATACATAGATATGTTGTATTTATAATACAGTCAAGTTGTATATATAATACTTAGACATGTGTCTATAATACATATAGACAAGTTCTATATATAATACATAGACATCTTGTATATATAATACACATACATGTAGTCTATACAATACATAGACATTAGCTCTTACAGGCTGATGTGCAGTACAGGCAAAAGTCGCTATAATGATGAGTTATTTTACACTGACGAGTTATTTTACACTGACAAATTATTTTCCACTGACGAGTTATTTTACACTGACAAATTATTTTACACTGACGAGTTATTTTACACTGAGGAGTTATTTTACATTGACGGATTATTTTACACTGACGAGTTATTTTACACTGACAAATTATTTTACACTGACGAGTTATTGTACACTGACAAATTATTTTACACTGACGGATTATTCAAGTTGTTTCTAAAGACACTCACGTTTTAGGAAATATGTTAAAAGGACAAGAAATGCCTCTTTGTTCCGTAATTTCCCACCAAAAAGGACAAGAAGTGTCTCTTTGTTCAGTAATTTCCCACCAAAAAGGACAAGAAATGTCTCTTTGTTCAGTAATTTCCCACCAAAAAGATAAGACATTCATTTTTGTTCAGAAATTTCCCACCTAAAAGGACAAGAAATGTCTCTTTGTTCAGTAATTTCCCACAAAAAAGACAAGTAATTTATCTTTGTTCAGTAATTTCCCACAAAAAAAAGACAAGAAATGCCTCTTTGTTCAGTAATTTCCAAAAGTCAAGAAATGCCTCTTTGTTCAGTAATTTCCAAAAGACAAGAAATTTCTCTTTGTTCAGTAATTTCCCACAAAAAAGACAAGAAATGCCTCTTTGTTCAGTAATTTCCCACAAAAAAGACAAGAAATGCCTCTTTGTTCACTGTAATTTCCAAGAGACAAGAAATGCCTCTTTGTTCAGTAATTTCCAAAAGACAAGAAATGCCTCTTTGTTCGGTACTTTCCAAAAGACAAGAAATGCCTCTTTGAGTTCAGTAATTTCCCAAAGATAAGAAATGCCTTTTTGTTCAGTAATTTCCAAGAGACAAGAAATGTCTCTTTGTTCAGTAATTTCCAAAAGAGAAGAAATGCCTCTTTGTTCAGTAATTTCCCAAAGATAAGAAATGCCTTTTTGTTCAGTAATTTCCAAGAGACAAGAAATGTCTCTTTGTTCAGTAATTTCCAAAAGACAAGAAATGCCTCTTTGTTCAGTAATTTCCAAAAGACAAGACATGCCTCTTTGTTCAGTAATTTCCAAAAGACAAGAAATGCCTCTTTGTTCAGTAATTTCCAAAAGACAAGAAATGTCTCTTTGTTCAGTAATTTCCAAAAGACAAGAAATGCCTCTTTGTTCAGTAATTTCCAAAAGACAAGAAATGCCTCTTTGTTCAGTAATTTCCAAAAGACAAGACAGGTCCCTTCGCACAAGTCACTGTCAAACATACGATGATTGACAGGTCTTTTTAAAGTAGACGACAATACTTAATGTTCAGAAAAACACTGCCACGCTACTGGTAACACAAAATCTCGAACATGTTCACCGCTTAACAACCTCCATTTCCCCGCCTATTGAGTTATCGCCCTTTAACAACCTCCCTTTCCCCACTTATTTAGCTTATCGCCTTTAACGATATGTTCATGCCTAGGAATACAGGAATGTATCGATAACAGTCAAATAGGTTCTCTTGCACCACCTGCTCTAGTCAGCCTAGTGCAAGTGTTCAAACGCGTGGGACTTAAGGTAAAGGTCACTTTCTATCTATCTAGCTAAGTCAGTCTTCCTTACATCATCTTGGCTTACCATAAATCTGTCTTTCTCAAGCAACATATGATTGTCCTGGGTGGTCAGAGCCAATGGGCATGCATTTTAGAACAGCCAATAAAAACGTTCGATATGTGCAGCTAGCAAAGATGGCGATGATATTACGTCATACATTTTAAAAGATTAAAAAGCACATGATATTCTAGAACTGACGAAACTTATATTTTATGTACATATACTATTAATTTAAATAATATTTATTTGTCTGTTTGTTTGGGGTCATGGTCAGGGTCATATTAAAGTAACTTGAGCGAAGCAAAACCTAAATACAAACTTTTTGTCTGACATCTTTTCAAGAATACAACACCATCACTGATTTGCCACGAAGGGTGGTCTTAAGAATTTTATTATCAATGGTTTAACCATCTCGGACTTACACGCTCTCTCAAGTCCCAGTCATCCATAGGTCTCGATTTTTTCAAGGCTCCACATGCCTCTGTCAACGAGTGGCATGAACAGTTTGTCGGCCAGAGGGTGTGACGACATTGTCTACACTTGACCACATCGCGTAATGCAGACCGAAGTAGCAGACCAATGAAAATGCATTCGTTGACATGGTCAAGATCAAGGCCCTTTATGGTAGTATTCATCGTACTGTGGTTTTTTTTTTTTTTTTTGGTTAACTCCAAAACGGTATTTATCGGTAGTACTGTGGGGTTTTTGGCTAACTCCAAAACTGTATTTATCGGTAGTACTGTGGGTTTTTTGGCTAACTCCAAAATGTATTTATCGGTAGTACTGTGTTATTTCCTGTATGCTTAGTGATTTCATCTATCATTGACTTAATAACTGATTGATTTTAATTCGGCAGGATAATAGGTGGGAGAGAGAGAGTTAGGATTATTATATTTCTATTTATAATTATTTAATAAGATAAAAGACGAGTGATTAGGATGACCAAGATAACAGGAAAAGTTACTTTACAATGGGAGACAACAACACAATCCATATTTTACAAGAACAGAACCCACGCTTTAAAATATAAGAAACTTGTACATTCCTAAACAGTATACACAATCCACTTTTTACAGAAGCAACCCACTTCAAGATAGATATAAACTAAATAATACTGTAAAAGACAAAAAAAAAAAAACCCAATCCATACCTTACACGGTAGACAAACCAGCGCACCAAAATAGTGTCCATTTGCTGTCTCTCCACACACATCACAAGGTCGCATAGTTGACAATGGTGCTGATTTGCCACAATCAGTTATGTCCACAAGAGTTACAGTAGTCCCTGTGTCATTTATGTCCGCAATAGATACAGATCTTTCAGTATCAATTATGTCCGCAATAGTTACAGATCTTCCAGTATCAGTTATGTTTGCAATGGGCACAGATCTCCCGGTTTCCGTTATGTCTGCAGTACCTACATATCTTTCAGTATCAATTATGTCCGCAGTAGTTACAGATCTTTCAGTATCAATTATGCCCGCAATAGTTACAGATCTTCCAGTGTCAGTTATGTTTACAATGCATACAGAGTTCCCGGTGTCACTTAGATCCGCAGTAGTTACAGTCAGATTAGTTTCATCTCTGTCCGTAATATTGTTAGTGAGATCTCTTCGTGTAGAGTCCAAAGAAACTTCCTCATGAGATCCGTTATCTCGCTTCGCGTCACGACTGTTCTTACCGTGCAGTAACGATGTCGAGACATCTGGAGCCCTTGTCTTGAGCCAGGCGGAATGTGCACATTTTAAATGCATCAGATTTGAATCATCCTTCTTGATGTCTTGTGGGGGGTTTTCGAGTTTAATGAGAGCAGGTGAAAACTGGGAGTGGAAGGGAGAGAGATTGCTAATGGAATTAGCCTCAATCTCAGGGTCTGAAGGCGGCAGCGAACTGCGGCTCATGACTAGCGATTAATCGCCGTCAGTCGGCCCTGCGTAACAGACAATACGAGACAGTTGACCTGCAATGTAATTAATATACAGGGCAAATCCTTGCTTCATTTAAACAAGAGAGAAGGAGAAGAGATATTAGACACTCAAATAAGTACAATTTTAAAAATTATAGATTTACACTGTTATGGATATACTCAGACTTGCAAAATATATTGTTTTCGTAAAATCAAGCTACTAGACTTTGCAGTATGACTCATTTCATGTGGCTGGTAAAATGATTTTATGTAAGTATATATATTTTTATTTTATTTTTTAGGGGGTCAAGGGGGCTCTGTCTTAGCAATAAATGTTCTTCAATAATTTTGTGCTCCTTAAAAACTAGATTAAGAAATGTGACAAGACTAGCTGCTTCTTTCTGAAAAGACAAATTATCAAAAATAAGTTGTTTCATCTTGTTCTCTCCAACATCGCTTAAGCAAGCCGTTTCGCATGACTGCCTCTCAGTGCGAAGTGAACATTAAAAGACAGAGGTAAAACAAAATATTGTATTTTTTCTTTACAACAGAAGAAAAGCTAAATGAAAATTGCATTATTGTATGTGTGAGATTTACTTAATAAATGCAGATATCTTTTATAAATGTTGATATAAAGTTTATAAATGTTTTTCCTCTACTATAAGTACTTCGTGCCGTTTAAATTGTGTTGTCACTCACGTGTTGTTGCCTAGAGATAACGGTGCGACATTCACTTTCCCTCCCACCTAAGAGTTCCAATCTGTTTTACTCTCCAGTAAGAGTTCTAATCTGTTGTACTCTCCAGCATAAAAGTTCCAGTCTGTTGTACTCTCCAGCATAATAGCTCCAATCTACTGTAATCTCTAAAGGTCCAGGCAATATATTCCAAGTCCAGGTTATCTCGTAGTTGTCCAGGTAACATCCTAGCTGTCCGGGCTTTCTCCTAGCGGTCCAGGTAATATGCTAAAGGTCCAGGTAATATATTAGAAGGCCATATAATCTCTTAGCGGTCCAGTTAATGTCCTAGAGGTCCTTATCATCTCCTAGCGGTCCGGGTAATATCATAGCAATCCAAAAAATCTCCTAGCGGTTTACATAATCTCCTAGGGTCGCACTTAATCTCCTAGCGGTATAAATAATCTCCTCTCGGCGCACGTATTCTCCACGCGGTGAGCGGTCTACATAATCTCCTAGCGGTCTATATAATCTCCTAGCGGTCTACATAATCTCCTAGCGGTCTACATAATCTCCTAGCGGTCTATATAATCTCCTAGCGAGCGGTCTATATAATCTCCTAGCGGTCTACATAATCTCCTAGCGGTCTACATAATCTACGAGCGGTCTACATAATCTCCTAGCGGTCTACATAATCTCCTAGTGGTCTACATAATCTCCTAGCGGTCTACATAATCTCCTAGCGTTATAGGTAATCTCCTAGCGGTCTATATAATCTACGAGCGGTCTACATAATCTCCTAGGGTCTACATAATCTCCTAGTGGTCTACATAATCTCCTAGCGTTATAGGTAATCTCCTAGCGGTTCAGGTCCCCTCCTAGTGGTCCAGACGTGATACAAAATAAAAAGCGACGGAATCCTTCACAAGAATGAAAGAATATTTCTACAGGTACTATCACTATATATTATAGACCATTATTATTTGACTAGACTGGAAAGAATATTTCTAAATATCACTATATAATATAGACCATTATTATTTGACTAGACTGGAAAGAATATTTCTACAGGTACTATCACTATATATTATAGACCATTATTATTTGACTATACTGGAAAGAATATTTCTACAGGTACTATCATATTATAGTCCCATTATTATTTGACTGTACTGGAAAGAATATTTCTACAGGTATTATCACTATA
Source organism: Sinotaia quadrata (assembly GCA_028829895.1). Classification (NCBI taxonomy): domain Eukaryota; kingdom Metazoa; phylum Mollusca; class Gastropoda; order Architaenioglossa; family Viviparidae; genus Sinotaia; species Sinotaia quadrata. Next base: position 1,179,930 of record CM054177.1, read on the forward strand.
TATTATAGTCCCATTACTATATTACCATACTGTAAAGAATATTACATGAAGCAAATTCTACCGCTATGAGTATATCACGATTTATTAATGAAAAACTGTAAGCGACTCAAATCATGTTGTTTTATAATATGTATCATGCAAACAGGTCAACCCTAAATGAATGACATTTAAATCGTGTAGCTTTATAATATGTATCATGCAAACAGGTCAACCCTAAATGTTTGAGGTTTAAATCGTGTAGCTTTATAATATGTATCATGCAAACAGGTCAACCCTAAATGTTTGAGGTTTAAATCGTGTAGCTTTATAATATGTATCATGCAAACAGGTCAACCCTAAATGTTTGAGGTTTAAATCGTGTAGCTTTATAATATGTATCATGCAAACAGGTCAACCCTAAATGTTTGAGGTTTAAATCGTGTAGCTTTATAATATGTATCATGCAAACAGGTCAACCCTAAATGTTTGAGGTTTAAATCGTGTAGCTTTATAATATGTATCATGCAAACAGGTCAACCCTAAATGTTTGAGGTTTAAATCGTGTAGCTTTATAATATGTATCATGCAAACAGGTCAACCCTAAATGTTTGAGGTTTAGATCGTGTAGCTTTATATCATGATCACAAATATACCCCGAATTTATACTACAAAATATAAAAATAAAGTTTTTAATTGAGCGGTTTCCCTTAGTGTAGTGACTGAAAATTAATAAATAAAAAGTACACCATCTTAAACGATTTATTTTGCTCTCTAAGAAAACTGATGGATGCCACTAAACGAAAGATATATCATCTAAGACTTAAGAGTATGTTTATCTAATTAGAGTACTGACTGAATTCCTCCGGAAGTACATCTAAGACTTAAGAGTATGTTTATCTAATTAGAGTACTGACTGAATTCCTCCGGAAGTACATCTAAGACTTAAGAGTATGTTTATCTAATTAGAGTACTGACTGAATTCCTCCGGAAGTACATCTAAGACTTAAGAGTATGTTTATCTAATTAGAGTACTGACTGAATTCCTCCGGAAGTACATCGTTTTAGAAAATGTTCAGGTTTTTAAAGTACTGACTGATTAAACTGAGGTAAATCACCTTAAGGTGAGTTCATCCATTTATAGTTAGAATTTAACATTCTTTTTAAAGTACTGACTGATTAAACTCTAGAGGTAAATCACCTTAAGGTGAGTTCATCCATTTAGAGTTTGAATTTAACGTTCTTTTTAAAGTAGATTTCCAAATACTTCCATCTCAAAATTTATCCATCCCCTTCATGGCCTCGACATTCAGGACGCGCGCAATTAAAGTTGTGCAATGATTTAAATGTCTTGAATTTTATTGCAAATTGTCATCATTGTCATTAAGATGATAAATTAAGTAAATTAATAAACTGAATGATGATAAATAAGTCGGAAATATGTTTCTAATTGATTGATGACAATAATTTTTTTTTTGTAAATTAATAAACTGATTGATGATAAATAAATCGGAAGTGTATTTTTAAACGAAGTGGCTAGTAATAATAAATTTTATTAATTGAACTTTTAACTTTTAACTTTTAACTTTTAACTTAACTTTACATTGTTCTTGTTGGCCAGTATGTGTTTATTAGTTTACATTGTTCTTGTTGGCCAGCATGTGTTTATTAGTTTACCTTGTTCTTGTTGGCCAGTGTTTGAACACACCGGTCATTAACTGTTTATTAATTTATATTGTTCTTGTTGGCTAGTGTCTGAACACAGTTGTTATTAACTGCTTATTAACATATATTGTTCTTGTTGGCTAGTGTCTGTTTATTAGTGGGCATTGTTTTTGTAGGCTAGTGTCTGAACACAGTGGTTATTAACTGTTTATTAATTTATATTGTTCTTGTTGGCTAGTGTCTGAACACAGTTGTTATTAACTGCTTATTAACATATATTGTTCTTGTTGGCTAGTGTCTGTTTATTAGTGGGCATTGTTTTTGTAGGCTAGTGTCTGAACACAGTGGTTATTAACTGTTTATTAATTTATATTGTTCTTGTTGGCTAGTGTCTGAACACAGTTGTTATTAACTGCTTATTAACATATATTGTTCTTGTTGGCTAGTGTCTGTTTATTAGTGGGCATTGTTTTTGTAGGCTAGTGTCTGAACACAGTGGTTATTAACTGTTTATTAATTTATATTGTTCTTGTTGGCTAGTGTCTGAACACAGTGGTCATTAACTGTTTATTAACTTATATTGTTCCTGTTGGCCAGTGCCTGAATATACTGGTCATTACTTGTGTATTATATTGTTCTTATCGGTTAGTACATGAACTAACTAGTCAATAACAATTTAATAATACAACTGTCGGCTACTGCCCGAGCTAAGTGGTCAATAATTATCGGCTTATAAGTGTTCCTATCGGCAATCCTGCCTAAATTATCTGTTCATTAACTGTTTATTACCTTTTAGCTGTTGCTATCGGTTAATACATATGATTTTAGCCTATAATTTAACATCGCCTAATACACACTTGACTTTAGCCTATAATTGAACATCACCTAATACACACTTGACTTTAGCCTATAATTTAACATCGCCTAATACACACTTGACTTTAGCCTATAATTTAACATCGCCTAATACACACTTGACTTTAGCCTATAATTTAACATCGCCTAATACATGTGCAATCTGAATGAGAATGTAGTAAACGATGGCTAATAACTGTAGGAATTAATATATAGTAGCAGTTGATGGCTACCCTAACTATTGTAATATTAATGGCTAATTGTATAATTTCAATTAACTATTTTTGAAACATACAGACCCACAGCAACCTTAAGAAATATTCCTGAGTGATGGTTCAAAGTCACCCCCGAACATTTTATCTGTAGGACAATAATTTTGTGGTCAGAAAGAGTAAAGACAAAAAACAAATATGCCTGTCTGTCACCCCCGAACATTTTATCTGTAGGACAATAATTTCGTGGTCAGAAAGAGTAAAGACAAATAACAAATATGCCTGTCTGTCACCCCCCGAACATTTTATCTGTAGGACAATAATTTCAGTTTGAAAGAATAAAGACACACTACGAATGTAACTTGCTCTTACGTCATGTGAAGGAAACGTTTGAAAATGTTACGTGTTCTGCATTCGAGAAGAATGTGTCTAGTCGCGCTTGTAAAACTACTTATTACGTCATGAAAATGTTACGTGTTCTACATTCGAGAAGAATGTGCCTAGTCGCGCTTGTAAAACTACTTATTACGTCATGAAAATGTTACGTGTTCTACATTCGAGAAGAATGTGTCTAGTCGCGCTTGTAAAACTACTTATTACGTCATGTGAAGGAAACGTTTGAAAATGTTACGTGTTCTACATTCGAGAAGAATGTGTCTAGTTGCGCTTGTAAAACTTATTTTTATCCATCGTTAGAAATATCTTAATCTGTCCGACAACAAGCTTTAAAATTAATTATCAATTTTCTGACTTATTTTCAATAGGAAATGTTAGACTTGATCTGACATCAACACTGATATGTCACTAGCGTTCAGATCTAAATAATTCTTGTACATTATAGAGAGATAAATGGACGGGTGGGTGGATAGATAGATGGATGGATTAATATGTAAATATAAATATGTAAACTCTTTTCTCGTGAACGTGTGAACCCGAACTCGCCAATAACATCTCTTAATTGACAGGAGTCCGATGATAATTACCTTGAATAATTCGACCGCTCACTTCTTGGTATGTGGAACCTCAGGGCACAAGGCCGACAGCGTCTGTAAGAGCTACTTCCCACTGGAAGCCGAAGTGTTTCTTTTGCCGACTTACAAAGACCTAACTCACACATGTTTCAGTCGGATACAGTTTTTAAAACCTACTTCTATTCACTATATCCTATCACTCTTATTTACGTCACTCATTCTTAATCTCTGCTTACCGATTGGCCTTCGGTATGCATTGTCCTTGACCTATTTCAGTACGATCAGAAGCTGTAGAAACCGGATTCCTATGTTTGACCCGTCAAGGTTTGATACAGTTATATTTACAATAGTCAACAAGATCTGTGTGTGTGTGTGCGTACGAACGTGTATGTGTGTGTACATTATGTCCACATTAAAATTTCCTTCAGTATTAAGAATTACATGAATGGAAAAAAAAAATCTTTATCAAAATGAAGATAAATTGACTGGTTCATAAATAAAGTGTTTACTTTAAGGTATGAAGCCGAAGAGGTTTTAACTAAAACTGAGAAATAATCTTATAAATTACATTGTATATTGTTTACATAATCATGCAAATATATGAATGTTTGAGCACAGCAACAAACACATCAGTTAGGACACGCATCAACAAGCATCTAAAAGAATACATTAAGACAGGATACGCATCAACAAACACCTAAAAGAGCATATTAAGTCAGGACACACATCAACAAACACCTAAAAGAGCACATTTAAATCAGGACACGCATCAACAAGCATCTAAAAGAGCACATTTAAATCAGGACACACATCAACAAGCACCTAAAAGAACACACACTTTAACGCAGTCTATTCATAAGGTAACACTCCTAAGAAAAGAGAAATCTAAAATAGCATATATAGCTACAACAAAACACATTTAATACAGCACTCTCATAACACAAAACGCGCCTAACATAATACATATTTAAATAAATAATCAACGAAGCCAGTACACATCTAACATATCAACAATCAAGTAAGTATATACACCTAGCTAAATCAGTACACAAAGCACAACAGTGAAGTAGGACAAAACACAACTAGCTTGACTAACATACACTTACCACACCAACAATGAAGTAAAACAATACATAACTAACATGGACAGCACACATGTACCACACCAACAATGAAGTAAGACAGTACACACGTACCACACCAACAATGAAGTAAGACAACACACAACTAACTAGGACAGCACACATCTAACACAGCATATATGTTTACCTAACAGTAAAGTAAAGCAACTTAAATATAAAACAGCACAAAACTAGGTAAGCCAGCCCATACCTAACAGCGCAGCACGCACACACACAAACACACTACATGTAAATATATATTTTAAACACTTAACAATCAAGCCAGCATCACCTAACACACCTATATACAGCCTAGCAATAAATTAACCCGACGCACACCTAACACACCTATATACAGCCTAGCAATAAATTAACCCGACGCACACCTAACACACCTATATACAGCCTAGCAATAAATTAACCCGACGCACACCTAACACACCTATATACAGTCTAGCAATAAATTAACCCGACGCACACCTAACACACCTATATACAGCCTAGCAATAAATTAACCCGACGCACACCTAACACACCTATATACAGCCTAGCAATAAATTAACCCGACGCACACCTAACACACCTATATACAGCCTAGCAATAAATTAACCCGACGCACACCTAACACACCTATATACAGCCTAGCAATAAATTAACCCGACGCACACCTAACACACCTATATACAGCCTAGCAATAAATTAACCCGACGCACACCTAACACACCTATATACAGCCTAGCAATAAATTAACCCGACGCACACCTAACACACCTATATACAGTCTAGCAATAAATTAACCCGACGCACACCTAACACACGTATATACAGCCTAGCAATAAATTAACCCGACGCACACCTAACACACCTATATACAGTCTAGCAATAAATTAACCCGACGCACACCTAACACACCTATATACAGCCTAGCAATAAATTAACCCGACGCACACCTAACATGCATCTAACACAATAAAGAAGTCAAAGCACAAACCCTCAATCGCCACACACCGAAACAACACAAACACGTACTTAAATTAAGATTTAAATCTGCATACAAAAGTTAACACACATCTCTCTCTCTCTCTCTCTCTCTCTCTCTCTCTCTCTCTCTCACACACACACACACACACACACACAGACAGTAAACAATTGACACAATATACAGCAATTATAACATTATATGATGCACACATAAAATAATAAACACACATCACACAGGCCAAATAGTATTTAACTAACACAAACAGAAGAGATTTAAAATAACACACACTTGACACAACCCACACCTTAAGAAAACACGGCGACATAAAAGTGGCAAAAAGACGAAAGTTCTAGAAAGGAGACAGTCGCACCTCGTCCAGACATCTTGCGAGCGTCCGTCCAGACATCTTGCGAGCGTCAGACCGCAAACAGCTGCTGCCTGCCAAAGCCAAGTGTGGCAGCGATAACGGAGACACTTGAATCTTCATGCCGAGGTCGCTCCAACTCAACTCGACACGTCACAGCGAACAGTACCTGTCTCTTTTAATGGTCGCAAGACTGAATTTGAAGGTAATTGGTAACCTTGATAAAACCACACGAGAGGTGTTCTGGTGTATTTTTCTGATCAAACTTCCTGTCTTCAACAAGAAATCAAACTTCCTGTCTTCATCAAGAGATCAAACTTCCTGATCTCATGATGTGTGAGACTTGTGCACACAGTTCGGCACTCAAAATTCTTTGCAACGAGATTTATGATTTATCATAATATTGAGCATATTAGTTGTAGAGAATATCAACTGCTTCTGATATTGTGGTGGGCATGAAATGCCGTTAACCCTTTATTAAAAATTTAATTAATCCTTGATTCAATACGTCGAAATTTTGATGCATTAATCTACCCCCTCCCCCCCCCCAAAAAAAAATTTCTCAATAATCCTTTCACTAACATTAGGTTAATCAATCCTGCAGTGAGAGGATAGAATTAATCCCTGGAGGAATATAACTTGACATGTTAATCCTTCAAGAAAATGTTTGATCGCCTTATCCGCTAAGAAGCCCACTCCAAAACCGTCCCGATCTGATCTTGGTGCAGTGATCAATCTTATCACACCACTCAACACAAAGAGAAATTGTATTTTGAAAAGGAAAACCTCATTGATTTACATGACAACTGCCTAGCTAGCTCCCTATTATTTGCTGGCTGTTTCCAAAAAACAGGCCAAGAAATTGTCGATGAGTACAATGTTTAACTTAACATCACTCTGTGGTCACGTTCAGACAGGCGACCGATATTTCAGTGATGGTACCCATTTATACCAAATGTTTGATGTACAAGCCGTCCGCCTGCATGGTATTACGTCACTCAACTCGTGTTAAGGCAATTTCCTTCAACTTCGACCTCTCTGTACTGAAATACTTTTAAAAATAGATTTTCCTTTTTGCTGCTGTGCAAATGACTAAAATATGAAGCAAGTGACAAAGTCACGTGTCATTAGCGGGCCGGCGTGTCTTACATTCAGGTTAGTTGTTGTACACGAGCCTTAGAGAGAGATTAGCGAGTGATATTAATAGCATCGATTTGAGTGCTCTTAGTTTGGTTTTTTTTTCTCCCCAGGCGACAGCGTGTTTTCTAGCAAGGACAGCGAGACTCAGTGACTGTTTATTTTGTTTTAATAATGCCTACACCTCCTCCCCCCACACACTGGGATTTGTTGTACATCAATAAATCAATCAATGTTCTGTTCTTATCTTATTATATATCGCCTTACAAATTATCTCTGCTAACTTTTTAGCAAGGTAAAAACAGAGATAATACCACCTGTTGTCTGGAACAAAACATGCAGCCGATTGGATGGTCATATTTGACTGCAAATTGCAAAACTAAAATAACCATACCCACATTTTGACAAGATTGTCACACTGGGGAGGGTGGGGCGAATGTGACAAGGGTCTCCATCAGGACAAGTACAGTTAATGGAAATACGGAAAAGCAGGTCTGATGGTAAATTGATAAACATAAGTGTACGCTCAGATCTTTGGCTTCAACGCATTAATTACAAGCAGTGAAAACACTCATTAACATTGAAATTACGTTTCAGACTTCGTTGGCATTAATTTACAAGCAGTGAAAACACTCATTAACATTGAAATTACGTTTCAGACTTCATTGGCATTAATTACAAGCAGTGAAAACACTCATTAACATTGAAATTACATTTGAGACTTCGTTGGCATTAATTACAAGCAGTGAAAACACTCATTAACATTGAAATTACGTTTGAGACTTCGTTGGCATTAATTACAAGCAGTGAAAACACTCATTAACATTGAAATTACGTTTGAGACTTCATTGGCATATGTGTGAACCTCTATCGGGTACCTACAGTGAGAGTAGAAAGGATGTCTACATAGAACGGGTACAACGGGTATCTACAGTTTGAGAGTAGAAAGGATGTCTACATAGAGCGGGTGCAACGGGTAACTACAGTTTGAGAGTAGAAAGGATGTCTACATAGAGCGGGTGCAACGGGTAACTACAGTTTGAGAGTAGAAAGGATATCTACATAGAACGGGTACAACGGGTATCTACAGTTTGAGAGTAGAAAGGATGTCTACATAGAGCGGGTGCAACGGGTAACTACAGTTTGGAAGGGAGAAGATGTATATGGGGAGGGGAAGAAGGTTGACGTGTGTTTGTGTGTGTGTGTGTGTGTGTGTGTGTGTGTGTGTGTGTGTGTGTGTGTGTGTGTGTGTGTGTGCGTGTGTGATGAGATCTTGTGATGCGCAATATTATTTCCTTTCAAAAAAGATAGTTTAGAAGTTTGTGCCAGGAACTGACATGAACAAGTCAGAAAAGAGCTATAATAGTCAAGTCTAGAGAGCATCTAAGGGAGAGAATTATAATAGTCACATCTAAAGAGCACTAAGAAACACATAAGATTTTAATGTAACGAGTGAAAGGGCTATTTATAGATCTACTTCAGTACTTGCGACTAAGGATATTTATGATGTACTTGACTAAAGAAAAGCTGTCAGAATGATGTATTAGTTTCTAATGATGGAAGTGACCTTGTTGGACTCCTAACGAATTCCGTGCAGAGTACTTCTAGAACACTTTGATAATTATGTAGAAATTTTCATAAAGAGACAGATTTTTTAAAACTGAAATATAATTATTATTTTTAATCTAATATATTACTATTATTGCAGAATAAAAATGAACCCCACTATTAATCTAATAAAGTTCATTCTGTAATAATGTAATGAAGTGATACTTTGTAACTAAGTAACTAATGAAGTGACACTTGTAAGTAACTAATGATGTGATACTTGTAAATAATGTAATAAAGTGACACTTGTAACAACGTAATAAAAAATGAAATGACTTTTATATAGTGTAATGAAGCGACACGTGTAACGAATGTGATGAGATGACATTTATCTAGTTCAATGAAACGACACTTGTAACTAACGTGATGAAATGACTTGTATCTTGTGCAATGAAGTGACTTTTGTAACTAAAGTGATGAAATGACTAGTATCTTGTGCAATGAAGTGACTTTTGTAACTAACGTGATGAAATGACTTGTATCTTGTGCAATGAAGTGACTTTTGTAACTAAAGTGATGAAATGACTTGTATCTTGTGCAATGAAGTGACACTTGTAACTAATGTGATGAAATGACTTGTATCTTGTGCATTGAAGTGACACTTGTAACTAATGTGATGAAATAACTTGTATCTTGTGCATTGAACTGACACTTGTAACTAATGTGATGAAATGACTTGTATCTTGTGCATTGAAGTGACACTTGTAACTAATGTGATGAAATGACTTGTATCTTGTGCAATGAAGTGACCTGTAGCTAGCAAAATGACGCAACTAGATATTTTACAAAGATTTTTGTATAAATATGCATGTATGTATTTTTTTAATTGTATAATATGAATGTATTGTGTATATATATTGCTGTACGTTGAATGTACGGGTGTATATATTTATAAGTATGCATGCTTTCATATGTCAGTAAACACACACACACACACACTCAATCACACGGATTTATGTCATCCACTTATTTCAAGGTTTCGTTGTTGTAAATTTTGTCTGATTTTCCTTTCTTTTTTAAAATAATGGGAAAAATCACTTTCAATGTTATTCAAAGTATTTTATGTTCAGCAATAAGAATATTTTTAAATGATAGAAACAAGCAATAAAAGATAACGTTAATGATTCCTTTCGTTCAAGGACACTACACTATTGTGTTTACAACGACTAAACAAACACAGGCTGTCTCTACTGGACTCTGTCTCTTGAAGTAGACGTAGACATGGATGATAACGGACACTTTTATCAGTCCATGAGGCGTGTCGCTTGTCACGCTGAGTTCACATGACCATGTCCAGGAAATGCCGCATAGGGACCAAGTGAAATTTCAATAACTAGCCAAGATTTGAAGTTTAATATCTAGGGTCTTTAATCTAAATATCTACCGAGATTTGAAGTTTAATATCTAGGGCATTTAACCTAAATAAATCTGTCTTTAAAAGCAAACAAACAAGCAAACAAACATGCTATGATACCAGACCACATCGGAAGCTGGCAGGGTGACGCAGAAAAAAGTTGGCTAATTCTGAAAACTGATATTTACACGAGTGAAGCCTCAAGTCTTAAATAGGTTCTTAAACATTTCGTGCTTTCTCAAAATTCCTCCCTGACACAACATCCTATACATACAATTCCTCCCTGACACAACATCCTATACATACAATTGCTATCTGACACATTATCCTATACAGTTAATTTCTAGATGCAATATCTTATATACAATCAATTCTGATTTGACGCAATATTCATACAGTCAATTTCTCTCTGACACAAAGTGTTATACATACACTTGAAATCTGACATTATCCCACATAATCAATTTCTAACTGATGCAAGACCTTATGTCCTTATACATTCAATTCCTATTTGATGCAATATCTTATACAATCAATTCCTATATGGTTGCAATATCAATTACAATCAATTCATATTTGATGCAATATCTTATACAATCAATTCCTATTAGATGCAATACCCTATACTATCAATTCCTAACTAACGCAATATCCTATACAATCAATTCCTATTGGATGCAATATCTTATACAATCAATTCCTATCCGATGCAATACCTAACGCAATATCCTATACAATTAATTCCTATCCGATGCAATATCCTACACAATCAATTCCTCTCCGATGCAATACCTAACGCAATATCCTATACAATCAATTCCTATCCGATGCAATACCTAACGCAATATCCTATACAATCAATTCCTATCCGATGCAATACCTAACGCAATATCCTATACAATTAATTCCTATTCGATGCAATATCCTATACAATCAATTCCTATCCGACGCAATGCCATATACTATCAATTCCTAATTAACTAACGCAATATCATATATAGTCAATTCCTAATTGACGCAATAACCTTGTGACGCCAACGCCACTTTGTCAATGAAAATTATTATTAATAATTAATCTTTCATAACTAATTACAAGTGATGAGAATCTTAATTTATTTTATTAATGATCCTCCAGCAGACCACTCGTCTCACTCATTTGGCAGTTATACGGGCGCTGAAATATTTTCTCTCTTCCACAACATTCAAGATAAACATTTACTGCCACACAATGCTCTATAGGTAGAAAAGTTCTTACTAAAGGAGAAGATAAATCTGACTTTAATCTATATTTAGCGAGCCCCCATCCACCCACTTTCTTCTCCAACATAAGGTCAATAAATTTAAGAATAAATTTATTAAATCAACAATCAAATTTACAAATGGCAAATACAATGAAATAGACATCGATACTTCTACAAACCCATGTTCGGATAATTTTATGATTACAGTCTTATGCGTAAAATACAATTCAACGATCGTCATTACAAATCATAGGATAGTCTTATCAAGCAACAGGATAGTCTTATCAAGCAACAGAAATGGAGTTATTAGAGATCAGCAATAATAGTCTTATGTAACCTGATTCAACATGGTCTTAACAGCCCTTTGAGCACTTTGCCAGTGTCACAATTACAGTTCAGTTCAATTTCCATTGTTTCTGTCCTCATGTTGAAAAAGAATTCCCCGCTCATTCTCCTAAGATCAACCTGGGCCTTTTTCCACCTTATCGGATTGTTCAAGCAGAACAGCAATTGTAGTAATTTCTAGTGCTCCACCAAACCAGAAATTACGGTGGTGGAGCATTAATTCAGTGAGACTAAGTAGTAATGCAGTGGTGGAGCATTAATTCAGTGAGACAAAGTAGTAGTACAGTGGTTAAGCACTAATTCACTGACCTACAAAATATAGCCATTAATAACAGCACAGCGTGAGATAAAATATAGCCATTAATAACAGCACAAATCTTGGTCTAGAATGAGATAAAATATAGCCATTAATAACAGCACAGCGTGAGATAAAATATAGCCATTAATAACAGCACAAATCTTGGTCTAGAATGAGATAAAATATAGCCATTAATAACTGCACAAATCTTGGTCTAGAATGAGATAAAATGATTTTGCGATCAGTAGGAGTAACCAGTAAATTAGTGATCAGTAGGGGCGAGTAGTCAGTAATTTTGCGATCAGTAGGGGTAAACAGAAATATTGTGATCAGGGACATGAAGTCAGTAATTTTGTGATTGGTATAGTTTAAACAGTAACTTTGTTATCTGTAGGGGCAAGTGGTCAGTAATTTAGTGATCAGTTTGGGCACCTAGTCAGTAATTCTGTGATCAGTACGGGAAAACCGTCAATTATTTTGTGATCAGTAAGGGCAAACAGTCAACAACTGTGACAGTTCAGAAGTTAGTAATATGTTACAAATTTGCCAATCAATAACTAATAGTAGTAAAATTAATTAATTAATTATACCAGTAAATTAGTTAGTAATTGTAACCAATTAGTGACGCAGTAAATTAACTGACAACTATGATCATTGAGCCAGTCGATAATTTTGACCAATAAGCCAATCAATAAAAAGTCGATAATTTTAACCAATAAGCCAGTCGATAATTTTGACCAATAAGCCAGTCGATAATTTTGACCAATAAGCCAGTCGATAATTTTGACCAATAAGCCAATCAATAAAAAGTCGATAATTTTAACCAATAAGCCAGTCGATAATTTTGACCAATAAGCCAGTCGATAATTTTGACCAATAAGCCAGTCGATAATTTTGACCAATAAGCCAATCAATAAAAAGTCGATAATTTTAACCAATAAGCCAGTCGATAATTTTGACCAATAAGCCAGTCGATAATTTTGACCAATAAGCCAGTCGATAACTTTGACCAATAAGCCAGTCGATAACTTTGACCAATAAGCCAGTCGATAACTTTGACCAATAAGCCAGTCGATAACTTTGACCAATAAGCCAGTCGATAACTTTGACCAATAAGCCAGTCGATAACTTTGACCAATAAGCCAGTCGATAACTTTGACCAATAAGCCAGTCGATAACTTTGACCAATAAGCCAGTCGATAAAAGAAAATAATGGAATAACGAGATATATCCAAATTCAACACTCAATCATCCGAGCTTCCCAGACTTTCACGACCCACCGAGTGCATTTACAGCTTTTGAAATTATGTCTTTCCCCTGGCGGCGTGTTTCGAAATCCAATGAATTATTGCTCCTACCTTGAAACACAATAATTAAAAGTATTTTTCTTCCAAATCGCACAGACAAACAGACAGACTTAATCATAGAGTGTGGATGTAAAACACTCAGGGGTTGATCCTTCGCGACAGATACGCAATTTCAGTGATCAAAGACCTAGCAATTATGTTGATTATTCATTGTACAGACATGTTAGAGTTGATGTAATAAGTGAAAGAAGGAAGTATTTTGCATTTTGAAATGCAAGTATTTTTATTTCACATGTCTATGGAGTCTCTTTTCAGTAACGAGTTTTAGTCAGTGGCCCATTCAGTAAGGAGTCTTAATCACTGACCCATTCAGAGTGGACCTTTAATCAGTGGCCCATTCAGTATGGAGCTTTATTCAGTGGCCCATTCAGTAAGGAGTCTTAATCAGTGACCCATTCAGAGTGGACCTTTAATCAGTGGCCCATTCAGTAAGGAGCTTTAATCAGTGGCCCATTCAGTAAAGAGTCTTAATCAGTGGCCCATTCAGTAAGGAGCTTTAATCAGTGGCCCATTAGTAAGGAGTTTAATAGTGGCCCATCAGTAAGGAGCTTAATCAGTGGTCCATTCAGTAAGGAGTCTTAATCAGTGGCCCATTCAGTATGGAGCTTTATTCAGTGGCCCATTCAGTAAAGAGTCTTAATCAGTGGCCCCTTCAGTAAGGAGCTTTAATCAGTGGCCCATCAGTAAGGAGTTTAATCAGTGGCCCCTGCATGACCACAGATGACACAATATCGTTTACATACATTGTATGACCATAGCTGCTTTGTGTTTAAATAATGTTATTTTGTGAACATAATTTTTAATACTTTGAATATTTATTTGTGACAGATAGCACCAAAATATTATCATTTAATTGTGTGTATATGTTGTGAAGATTTGAAAAGAAGACGTTATTTAACTGCATAACATTAATTATATGTAACGGTTTATGACGCCAACACCACCTAGTTAATGGTTATGATTATTATTATTTAATTAATCATCCATAATTAATTACAAGTTGTGAGAATCTTAATTTATATTATTAATAATTCTCCAGCAGACAACACTCATCTCTCTTACTTGGCGGATTTGCGGGAGCTGTAAAAGTTTTCTTTCTTCCACAACATTAAAGACAAACATTTACCATCTCACAATATTTTCGTAGGCGGAAAACGTCTTACTAAAGGAGAAGATTGTTGTATGATGGGGAATTTTCTCATATATTTTAATATTTTAATTCTCAAATTTTCATTGTTGCATTAAATTGAACTTATTGTAATTTGAATGACGTGGCGTATTGCGTCATGTTGACTTAGAAGTGAGGTCCTGAACAATGAGTGTGCATGGGGGGTAGATTTACTGACCGGCAGATAGGTGATCGAGTGTTTGTTGTTTAAGTTGCATGATCAATGGCCAATAAGCTAGCTAGAGATTATTTTACGGCACGTGTGTGTGTGCATTGGTATACAATGGGAAGCGTTGTTAGAAAGCCACTCAAAGGAACTGTACACGTGTGTGTGTGTGCATTGGTATACAATGGGAAGCGTTGTTAGAAAGCCACTCAAAGTGGAACTGTACATGTCGTGTAGGAGTTCCAACTTTGCACACAAACACTTTTTACACAAGAGTACACACAAACACTTTTTACACAAGAGTACACACAAACACTTTTTACACAAGAGTACACACAAACACTTTTTACACAAGAGTACACACAAACACTTTCTACACAAGAGTACACACAAACACTTTTTACACAAGAGTACACACAAACACTTTTTACACAAGAGTACACAGAGGCTTTGTTTCCTGTTTGGTTCATGTCGAGATCAACGCTGCAGATTTCTATGTCAGACGAGTTATTGCACTGACTACCATTTTACTCATCCTAAAGTTCACCTGCCCATCCTGTGCCTATTAAAATTAAATCTCTAGACCGGAAGTCAACTACAATACTTGTATTTGGAAAGTTCAAACTATAAAATAGACTGACTCATCAACCACAACTCATTGTGGACTATAATGTAGACTAACTCACCAACCTGTTCTCGTTTAAGAGTTATGTAGACTATAATATAGACTAACTCATCACCCACAACTCATTTAAGAGCCATGTGGACTATAATATAGACTAACTCATCACCCACAACTCATTTAAGAGCCATATGGACTGACTAAATCTTGCCATTCGAAAGATGAGAAACTATACTTGAATATAGAATTGGTTGTAGTAATATTTGTGCAGTCTAAGAATATATCTATTGTGCCAATTGCAAGCATAGTTTGCCTTTTGCACTTCACTTTCTATTGCTGTCAGTGGTATTAATCTATGGTTTTGCTTTTGAAGTCACCATTGCATTCACCTATCCAGTTGTGACTGAGAGCAGGTCACATATCTGCCTATTGTTCTGTCTGGAGCATAACGAATCACACCTGTTTGGGTCTTGGTTCGTGACTAGGTGCTGGGTGTAAATGAAGAGGGCGAAGTACCTCACTTCATCATGTGTAGTCGCGTTCACGGCTACAGTGAGCATCAATCATACTGAACTTATGTCATAGCAACAACAACCCTATTCAGTGGTTAGCATTATCAACGCCACCACCACCCCACCCCTGTTCAATGGTTAGCATTATCAACAACCCTGTTCAGTGATTAACATTATCAAATTCAAGGAGATTATAGCATTTTTTGATCAATTAGAACTGATGGGGTTTTTTTTGCCTAAATAGCACGATGACGTTTTGCCAACCTAGACATCTACACAGTAATGATGGTAACTACTGTATGCACAATGATGATAACTACTGTATGCATAATGATGATAACTATCGTATGCATAATGATAATAACTACCGTATGCACACTGACAATAACTACTATCTACACACTGATATTAACTATTGTCTAGACACTGATACTAAACAGTATCTACATACAGATATTAACTACTGTCTACACAGATAACTACTCTCTACACACTGATAATAACTACTGTCTACACACTGACATTAACTGCTCAAGGTACTGATATTAACTAATGTCTACATACTGATAATAATTACTATGCACTGATATTAATTACTGTCTATAAACTGATATTAACTACTCTCTACATACTGATAATAACTACTGGCTGTGTACTGATATTAATTACTGTCCATTTACTGATATAATAAACTACTGTCAATGTGCTTTTAATAAATTTCTGTCCATGTACTGATAATAAATTGTTGTCCATGTACTGATAATAAATTGTTGTCCACATATGATAATAACGGTGACCCGTCAAATGCGCGAACAACAAATGCGTGCCGACAAAACCGCGATGGACAAAAGCACGCCGACAAAAACGCGTTCTTTGAAATCGACAAATTCGCGCCGACAAATGCACGCCGACAAAATCGAGATATTATTAAGATTTGATATATGCTTCATTCTTTTCATTGCCTTTGTGTGAGGATTATTTGCACGCAGTATCTCTTAACATTGCTTTGTGTATCGTAATATTGATATCTACATATGTTATTATTACATTCTTGTACTATTTAACATGTATCATCGCGATTTTGTCGATCGCGATTTTATCGGCGCGATTTTGTCGACGCGATTTTGTCGTCGCGCATTTGTTCATCGCGATTTTGTCGGCGCGCAATTGTCGTTCGCGCATTTGTCGGTGAACCGATAATAACTACTGTCCACGTACTGATAATAACTACTGTCCACATACTGATAATAACTACTGTCCACATACTGATAATAACTACTGTCCATGGACTGATAATAACTACTGTCTACATACTGATAATAACTACTGTTCACATACTGATAATAACTACTGTCCACGTACTGATAATAACTACTGTCCACGTACTGATAATAACTACTGTCCACGTACTGATAATAACTACTGTCCACGTACTGATAATAACTACTGTCCATTTCTTTTCGTGACATACGCGATTCAGCCCCAGAAAGTCGGTACATGTGAACTTGCATTGCATGCAATAGGTCACGAGTTCAAACCTTGCTATGATTGTTGAAAGTCCTTTCCGTTGACTTTCACACACTCTGCTTACAAATGTTGACTTTGGAGGTCTTGATAGCAGAGGATTAGAGCTCCTGACTAAAAAAAATATTATTTTATGACCATTCTTGATTATCATTATTATTGTTCCAATTGACATGACATTTATACGGGAAACAGCTCGTAGTGGCTAAATATAAAAAGGAACAAATGGCTTCTCAAGAGCAAGTAAAGAGAAATTTAGGTCATCTATCGAATGAGTACAATCAACAGATTTAGGTTTTCTGATAATACATATATAAAATGTCAAAGTCCCAGTGGATACTGCAATATAATACATATATAAAATGTCAAAGTCCCAGTGGATACTGCAATATAATACATATATAAAATGTCAAAGTCCCAGTGGATACTGCAATAAAATACATATATAAAATGCCAAAGTCACAGTCCCAGTTGATACTGCAATATAATACATATATAAAATGCCAAAGTCCCAGTCCCAGTGGATACTGCAATAAAATACATATATAAAATGCCAAAGTCACAGTCCCAGTTGATACTGCAATATAATACATATATAAAATGCCAAAGTCACAGTCCCAGTGGATACTGCAATATAATACATATATAAAATGTCAAAGTCCCAGTGGATACTGCAATATAATACATATATAAAATGTCAAAGTCCCAGTGGATACTGCAATATAATGCACATATAAAATGCCAAAAGTCCCAGTCCCAGTGTAAGTGTAAGGATACACTACACTCTGTTAAGTGTATGATGGCAAAGAATTCTACAAGGTAGAATTTCTGGTATAAGGAAGTTACTGGAAATTGCTACATTGTTGTTCTGCTCAAGGGAACTAATATGGCAAAGTCTCAAGAGAATAGCTGCTCATCAGTGTTCTACAGCAGCAAGTGAAACACAAGAAGAATTGACATTTCTGTTGAGAACAATAAAAACTATTATCACTCATCTCTCTGTAACTCCATGCATGTTCTCTGATAAGAAGTATCCTGTGATTTATATTGACACTAATCTGCTGAATTATGTGTTAGGATATAAGACCATATACACATTAAAGCTATAATGAATGTGGTTTGTGGAAATATTGATGTCAAATAATCTTTTCATTGTATTTGTAATATGTATATTTGATTGTTGATTTAATAAAATTATTGTTAAATTTATTGATCTTTTTACACATATTGATAACCATATGTTGAAGAGATAGTGGTTGGATGGGGGCTCGCTAAATATAGATTAAAAGACGGATTTGTCGTCACCTTTGGTAAGAAGTTTTCCACCTACAGAATTATTGTGTGACGGTAAATGTTTGTCTTTAATGTTGTAGAAAGAGAGAACATGTCTACATTTCCGCCAAATGAGAGAGAGACGAGCGGTGTCTTCTAGTGAATTATAACATAAATTAAGATTCTCATCACTTGTAATTAGTTATGGATGATTAGTAATAATAATCATAACCAATAACTAGGGTGGCGTTGTGTCACAATTTAGAATAAATCTATTTAATGCAATGTCAAAGAAGTTAGTTTTCTAATAAAATAAAATCAGTACAATATCAAATGCAGTGTTAGCTTAGTTCCACTTACTCAAGAGTGGGTGAGTGAAAGTCTAAAGTTTAAATCTATTCAAATCGTACAAGTTGGCGAGACGAGTTGTGACAACGGAATGGATGTACAAATATAAGCGTGACACCTTTGAATGGCAGCCCCTTCACCATCAGAGACACAAAAGGAAATCTGGGTTCTTTGTGGCATCCTCTAAGAACTCAATAAATAATTATCTTTTTCACACTTTTCTCTTCGCTCTTTAGTATCTCTCCAGTCCGCTCGCGAGTGATTTTGATGGGTCAACTCCACCCACAAAATTCTCAGTTGGAAAAATATAACGCCACTTACTGATAACAATAACTTTGTGAAAGTAAACAATTATGATTGTAGTTGATAACTTTTGGCAAGCAGTTACGATTGAAGGTTGTAAGGACCTGTTAGGCTCACGAGAAGACTAAAGTGGGCCGCCTGTAGAGTCGTTACGGCCCAATGTTCTGACCTTTGTGAACCATGTAAGAGCAGACCAGTAACAGACTAGGTATATAGAAGCGGGAAAAAAATTAAATAAGCTGGTAGTATATATAAGTATGTGATGTAAGGATGGTGGATGCAGTTATAAATGTGTTGTCGCGTGTCACATTCACACTCCTCTTGCACTCTGTCACTTAATCGCGAACGAATTAACGTGAGTTATCGCTCACCAAACAGATTCATAGAGAGGTAGATTGCTTTCCTTCAATCACTCAGTCATGATTCATAGACAGGTAGATTGCTTACCTTCAATCCCATTTAGTCATGATTCATAGACAAGTGGACTGCTTTCTTTCAGTCACACTCAGTTATGATTCATTGACAGGTAGATTGCTTACCTTAAATCACATATAGTCATGATTCATTGACAGGTAGATTGCTTACCTTAAATCACATATAGTCATGATTCATTGACAGGTAGATTGCTTACCTTAAATCACATATAGTCATGATTCATTGACAGGTAGATTGCTTACCTTCAATCACATATAGTCATGATTCATTGACAGATAGATTGCTTCCTTTCAGTCACACTCAGTTATGGTTCATAGACTGGTAGATTGTTTACCTTCAAAGTCACATTCTGTTACGCCTAGGCATGTGCAGACAGCTGAAATATTGGACAGAGAGTCTGATGAATGAATGATCTTGCACTATGACGTCCTAAAATGATCCAGCAAAATGTCATTATAAAGTATTCTTGCACAATGACGTCATACACTGACATCATAAAATGATCTGGTACTGCGATGTCGTACAATGATCTAGCACTTTGACGTCATACAATGAACTAGCGCTATGACCTCATACAATAATCTAGCACAATGACATCAGACTACGATCTAGCACTATGATGTCATACAATGATCTAGCATAATGACATCATACAACGATCTAGCGCTATGACGTAATATAATGATCTAGCATAATGATGTCATACAATAATCTATCATAATGAAGTCATACGATCTAGAAAAAGAAGCACTGCAATTGCCTTACACAAGTCTTTCTTACTACAGTGACTTAAATGAAGTAAAGTAGAGAGGTGTGTAAGTGATAAGTGTTGTGCAAACAAAGAGATATCGTCGCTAAACTACACACAACTAGATGATGAAATATATTTGTCTGAAAGGCGAAGACGTGATATTATGAGAAATAAATTGAAAACTAATGGTGGGCCTACGAAATATATAACACAAGCTGACTCAGATAAGAAATTCTTATTATGAAGATGTGAGAGAAAGTGTTTCACTAAATATATATTTCAGATGTTCTAATCAATTAACAACAGTAAAAATAAAACACTCTCCTCCTCTCCATAAAGTGGCGAGAAACAAAACTGTAGCTCGAGTGTCAGGCCTTCATTTCCTCAGACCCTGGTACACAAGGACACTAATTGCGATTGGATATACAAATAAATGTTTGAAAAATCCGAACTGGAAAGTCTGGGTGGTGGTGGTTGGAGAAGGTGAAAATACTTAGCTCAGTCCAGAAGGAAAAGAAGCTTTTTGCTATATATTGTTACAACTGGACCGGACTTAAAAGAGGCCACTTGTGTAATCTCCTATCAATGTAGGTCGTCAGCAGAGAGGAAAGATTTAGAGACGAGTGGGTGTTGTTGAGGACAAGTGACTCAAGAAATCTCGTTGATAAGCCACATTCCTTTTCTTCTGTTTTCACAACAACAAATGTTTGGTTTTTGCTCATAAGTTGTGTGACGTCACAAGACAGAAAGGTAGATAACACACAAATCTGCTGCGGGGGAAATAAAGGCATTAGATAGATTACATCGTGTTAGCGTAGTATGCGTGCCAAAAAAAACATTCAAAACTCTATCTAGGTCTGGAATTTTCCGTGGCTTTCTCCTAATTCTATATCATTATGACCTACTTGCATTTTCCCTCGATGCCATCTGTTTTCAGGAGGCCGTAACTTGTTCTCTTCCAAATACAGACTGTCTCACTACCTCTACCAGTTTCAGGAGGCCGTAACTTGTTCTCTTCCAAATACAGACTGTCTCACTACCTCTACCAGTTTCAGGAGGCCGTAACTTGTTCTCTTCCAAATACAGACTCTGTCTCAATATCTCTACCAGTTGCGGAGACGTTGTCAATTGTCTCCTTGCTTAAAACCTTGCTAAATGTAAATGTATAAACACGATTGTTAAATCGTTTCTGCATGCAATTATTCTTTTCCAAATATTTTGTTAAATCTTTCTTTTCGTAATTTTATTTTCACTATGTTTTGTTATTTTTCTATTTTTGTAATGACATTTTCTTTGACATGCTTTACTAGATTTAAATCACTTCTGCCTGTAACATTACTGTTTTCTTCATGTAATAGACGTCTTCTAAATATAGGATCACAATCTTTGAAACAACATACCTGTGCGAACAAACATTTTCAAGAATGAAATACGTGAAGAACAATTTGAGAACAAACTTGTCCGATGATAATCTCAGGTCACTGTTGATATTAGGGACATCAAATCTAAAGCCAGAAAGGGTGGCTATTTTGGAATCCAGGAAACAATTTCACCATTCCCACTAATACAGGTGTTCATGTGTAGTGTATCAGTGTGTTATTAAATAATAACTGAATAAAATAATATTAAATAAATAATTAAAAACAAATCCATGTTTTGATTTTTTTTTATTTGGACCTCAAGTGTGTAGTCAGCCCCCGATGTGCTATTTGATCGTTAATGCGGCCCTCGGACTGAAACGTTTGGAGACCCCTGGACTAGTATAACTAGTATTTTTTAATTATCAGTGGTCACAGTATAGAGAGGCTAGTGCACCTAGTATTTTGTCTGTGATCGCAGAAAAGATGTGGATTAGTGTACCTGGAAGATTTCTGTGACACCTCTGGACACCCTTCACTCGTTATGGTTATTATTTATTAATTAACAAAGTGATTGATAATCTTAATTTATAGTTATTAATAATTCTCTCACAAGACCATGTCTCCCACTTGGTTGGTTATAAGGGTGTCATAAAATTCTACTCTTTACACAATAATAAGATAAACGTTTTACTGTCGCATAATGTTTCTGTAGGTCGAAACTTCTTATTAAAGGAGTAATAAAATTCCAGCTTTTATTTATATTTAACAAACCCCCATCCACCCACTTTTACTCCAACATAAGGTTTTAATATATGAGCAAGAAGGTTAATAAATTTAACAATCACTTTATTAAATCAACAATCAACTATACAACATATGAATATAAATTAATCAAATGAACGTTGACATTGACATCACTTTACAGTAATGATTGACAAAACGTTTGACACTTATTCAGTTTACCCTATAGACACCAGCAGTCAAATTAACATATATATATCTTTGTGTGCATTACTAAAACACACCACAAGGACTGTTCTTGAATCTTTGTGTGCATTACTGAAACACACAATGAGAAATGTTCAAAAAACTTTTCATGAATTCTTGAGACCAAATTCAAACTTCAATTTCCATTGTATTAGCTCTCGAACGAAATTCACAGGAATCAACTTACAGCAACATATTTATTGAAAAGTTCAATGACAACATTGGATACACACCAACGTGATCCAGTATACTACAGTAGTCACTGCAGTCTGAAGTGGATACAAGGTTACAAAACCATCAAAAAGGCACACTCCTTTCTGCAAAAGTCAAATTAAGGACAGCATTAATTTTCAGGTATATTTCATCTCTAAACTCTTTTTTCTCTTGCACATATTCTCAACATACAAATCCTGCAACAATATTCATTAGTCCGATACATATGCAGCATAAGAAATATAGCGTCGATCAAACTTCACAAGTACAACGTACAATATAGTCAAATTAGTGAACATAGAAATAATGGTTCAATTAAATAAAGCATTTTCCAATTTAATAATAGATCATTAGCAAACATGTACAAAATATTTCTAAATCCATTCTTTCTCTATCAGTCAGTTAACTTACCGTATGCTAATGATCGCCATTATGACTGGAGTTATGTCAAAATGAAAGTGATTAGAATATACAGGTAAGTTTTGGTCTATTCCCATTGGATGGAATTGTTTTGATCAAGTGTGAGACTATTACTCAGAAAACTGCTTATCCACTTGGAACTTGTTTGGATTGCATCAGCAAGTTCTAGCATATTCTCTACCTGAGTTGTTATTTTAACTCTGGTACTTTACAAAAATATTCAGTACCCGAAGGTCATGTCTCGTTGACACTTAACTATTTATTAAGTTTAGAAATAGGGACAGGCAAATTTCTCCACCACAATTTCATTGTCTGTGGTCGTAGTACTTATTCATACAAGTACCAGATATTATTACTTATCTATGTTTGCAGTACAAAGAGACACCAGTTTCACATATTATTACTTGACTGTGTCTGCAGTACAAAGAGACACCAGTTTCACAAAGAGACACCATTTTAAGATATTCTTACTTGACTGTGTTTGCAGTACAGATAGACATTAATATAAGATATTATTACTTATCTATGTTTGCAGTACAGATAGACATCAATATAAGATATTATTACTTATCTATGTTTGCAGTACAGATAGACATCAATATAAGATATTATTACTTATCTATGTTTGCAGTACAGATAGACATCAATATAAGATATTATTACTTATTTATGTTTGCAGTACAGATAGACATCAATATAAGATATTGTTACTTATCTATGTTTGCAGTACAGATTGGGATTGTATTCGTTCACATAACATCATATATATGTAGCTATCTAATTTCTGATAAACAGGTCAAAACATTAGATCGTGTGGGTGTCCAGTTTTTTTTTTTACGTCAAAGCATCAGATCTGTGTGGCTGTCGATGTTTTCTGATAAATACGTCAAAACATCAGATCTCTGTGGAAGTCTAGTTTTCTGATAAATACGTCAAAATATCATATCTGTGTGTCTGTCTAGTTTTCTGATAAATACGTCAAAACATCAGATCTGTGTGTCTGTCTAGTTTTCTTATAAATACGTCAAAACAGCAGATCTGTGTATCTGTCTAGTTTTCTTATAAATACGTCAAAACAGCAGATCTGTGTGTCTGTCTAGTTTTCTGATAAATACGTCAAAACATCAGATCTGTGTGGCTGTCTAGTTTTCTGATAAATACGTCAAAACATCAGATCTGTGTGGCTGTCTAGTTTTCTGATAAATACGTCATAACACCAGATCTGTGTGTCTGTCTAGTTTTCTGATAAATACGTCATAAGACTATAAAGCATGTGCAATATGTATGTACTGTGTTTTTATTTGTACGTCTTCTATTACATACTATGTTTAGATTTATACGTATACTGAGTGTAAGGATATAAATATCTTAGTGTAAAGTACTGAGTGTAAGGATATAAATATCTTAGTGTAAAGTACTGAGTGTAAGGATATAAATATCTTAGTGTAAAGTACTGAGTGTAAGGATATAAATATCTTAGTGCAAAGTACTGAGTGTAAGGATATTATCTTAGTGTAAAGTACTGAGTGTAAGGATATAAATATCTTAGTGTAAAGTACTGAGTGTAAGGATATTATCTTAGTGCAAAGTACTATTTGCTCTTTTAAAATTTTGTATTTCCTATACATTTTTTCTTGCATTGTTATTATAGTAATGTGTAGAAGTATTTGTTGATTGTTAGTGCGAGGCAAACATACCTTTAACTAATCAAGGGACCAGCAATATTATTGTTTCACCGTTAAGTCTGACGACAAAGCAATAATGTCAAGTTCGTGGGGAACCGATAAGTGGTTACTCAGAGGGAAGGACACTGCCACACAATGGGAAAGGGGGTCATAGACTACCATATACGGACAATGCAGTTGTATTGTGTAAAGTAGATAGAACTGGAAAGGGGGTCATAGACTACCATATACGGACAATGCAGTTGTATTGTGTAAAGTAGATAGAACTGGAAACCTAAGTCACCTGATAATTTTACCGCTACGGTTTGGCATTTTCTCTGTGTATGCTGACAGCGAGAGAGGTCAAGGAAACTAGTGAATCATGAAGTCTAAACCTTACACTTGAATCATGAAGTCTAAACCTTACACTTGAATCATGAAGTCTAAACCTTACACTTGAATCATGAAGTCTAAACCTTACACTTGAATCATGAAGTCTAAACCTTATACTTGAAGCATGAAGTCTAAACCTTACACTTGAATCATGAAGTCTAAACCTTATACTTGAAGCATGAAGTCTAAACCTTACACTTGAATCATGAAGTCTAAACCTTATACTTGAAGTATGAAGTCTAAACCTTACACTTGAATCATGAAGTCTAAACCTTACACTTAAATCATGAAGTCTAAACCTTACACTTAAATCATGAAGTCTAAACCTTACACCTGAATCATGAAGTCTAAACCTTACACTTGAATCATGAAGTCTAAACCTTACACTTAAATCATGAAGTCTAAACCTTACACTTAAATCATCAAGCCTAAACCTTACACTTGAATCATGAAGTCTAAACCTTGAACTCCAGTTATACACTGGACTCAGGTTATGGCCTACATGAGACATAATTCAGAAGACCCAAAAGAGGAACTGTACTCAGTTCTTTTCTAGGATTGGCTTTGAATTAACTACAGTGTAAAGGTTTCTTGATAGACTGGCTTTGAATTAGCGACTGTGTAAAGGTTTCTTGATGGACTGGCTTTGAATTAGCGACAGTGTAAAGGTTTCTTGATGGACTGGCTTTGAATTAGCGACTGTGTAACGGTTTCTTGATGGACTGAAGGTATTTTCCAGATTGCCACCAGTCCCAGGAATGAAATGAGAAGTGTGTACCAGTACGTGGACATGCAATTCACCACACCTTTGTTCTCTACAAGATTTGAAAGTTAAGTTAGCTCTCCACACTCATGTTGATGTGACTCTAAATTATTGCTTTTCCTAACTGATAAGGGAATTGTGCATGTTTCGCTCGTTTTTCTTAGTATTGAAATTTGTAAATATTATTTTTAATAGTTTCCCAAATTTAAAGTCTTTATTATTTCTACCATATCTTAATGAATTCTTTGGATGATGATAACTGGAATCGGCTGGGGGGGGGGGGGGCAAGCCGCATATTTGATGAATGAGATTGACTTTAATTAAGAGGTGTAAATAATACGTCACTGACTCTAGAGGCAATGTTAACTAGTTTGCTTGTCGTTACATTCACTTGAATATTTTCACGTACAGTTATTGCAGCCAATGTTTTCACGTACAGTTATTGCAGCCAATGTTTTCACGTACAGTTATTGCAGCCAATGTTTGCACGTACAGTTATTGCAGCCAATGTTTACACGTACAGTTATTGCAGCCAATGTTTACACGTAGCACTGTGCTTAGTGTTATGTGTAATGTGTATCAATGTGTTTAGATTTGTAAGTGTATTGTATACTATATACATACTGTGTGTTATCTGTATAAAGGTATTGTGTACTATATACATACTGTCTGGTCTTTTTCCAATATTATTTAGCTTTTTAAAATTTCATTCAATATAATATTTCTAATATCTGGTCTTTTTCCACTATGATTTTGGAGTGTCTCGAGACTGAGCCATTGACTATGAGACATTTACTGTAATCAAGTTTTGTTTTTTAGTTGCCTGGGTCATGCCAATCAATATAGCCGTCATTTCATCTGTGTATATTGAAGTTTTATCATCCAGCATAAGACTAATGTCTGTGTTATTGGGTATTTGTGTATAATTATAACATCATGTCGTGACTATAATGAAACTTAATTATAATTAACATCGAGTTATAATTATAATGGAATTTAATATCATTACAACTACCCTCGAGTTATGACTGAATCAATGTTGGCATTACCAGACGGTCTTCGATCACTACCTACACACAATGAGCAACAGGTCGGTCGTCACTAGGTCGTCAGTCAACTCTTAACGTAATGCCATCATCACTACCATCACCAAACCCCGTTTTAAATAGTGCGTGCAGATATATGGTCATTTCCCAAACAGCTAGAACTATGCCCCCACCCACCCCCTTTTGTTGTGAACACTTTACTTGCGGAGATAGTGCCAGAAATGCAGGCTGTCAGCTGTTCCAGACGCTCTTTGATAGCGGAACATCTGACGTTTGTCGTCTGCGTCAAAAGATAAGAAAATAGATCTAGGCCTGGGAATTCTGACATAACGGTTCCACGATGACGTCAGAGATGAGACGGTGGTGAAGGGTCAAATCTTTAATCTTTCCTTAGGTCCAGTCAAATTACCAAGGTTAGTTCAAATTTAATAAATTCAAACAATTAGAATCTCAACGTTGTTCTGAACTGTCTGTATAACTTTTTGCCCGGACACTGCTGTGTCAAGCAGTGTACGTAGACCTCTTTATGTCCAAGGATATACGCCAGTTTTGTCTAACAGTGCTTATAGGCCTATTTATGTCAAGCAAAGGATGTATGTCTGTTTTATCTAGCAGTGCTTCTAGGCCTGTTTGTGTAAAGCAATGCTTGTAGGCCTGTTTTGTCTAGCAATGCTTGTAGGTCTGTTTGTCAAGCAATGTATGTAGGCCTGTCTGTTTCAGGCAATGCATGGTGACCTGTCCGTGTCATGCAATGCATGTAGGCCTGATTGTGTCACGCAATGCATATTGGCCTGATTGTGTATCACATTGCCAATATCAGATAGATGAATATCAGGCTATCTTGCAGACGAGCAAGAGGCCGACATTTATCGTCAAACGTGACGTCATGCGAGGGGAAAATGAACGTGGACAGGCTTTTTTGTACTGATTTTCATCTGCCTAGAGATCTTTCCTTCGCATATGGGGCCCGATTTATCATACACCCGACGGAACCAATGAGCTAGGGAACGATTACGGAACACCCGTAAGCTTTTCACCCCGAGCGAGGGATTGAACAAAGGTCATCTGCGCGAAAGGTCAATGTCCTACCGTTTGCGCTATCGCGTGTACCACTTTCAAAACAAGAACAATACATGCTGATCACATCTACACAAGTCAGACCGCCGTCTTCTCCGACTTCCATACAAGGAACGGACAACGCCTTCTATAATCTTTTTTTTTTTTTTTACGCCGCCATGTTGAATTGCAACCTTCCGGTTGTGTTTGTTTTAGGATGAAGTTGAGTTTGTTTACATTTTTCTGACGCTGAACAGAGTTTATGTTTTGCCATTTAACTTGTTTCTTTAAAGCAAAATAATTCATACATTAAAATAATATAATTTTATTGCTAAGAAATAATGAGAACTTTATTGTTCGGACTTTTAAACCAGCTGACAAACAGACAGTAACATCTATGATGCACGAATGTATAAATTTGAAAACTTATTTTTAATAATAACAATACTTCCGTTCATATATCCAGAGACTGTGGAATGTAAAAGCAGAATAATACCAGTAACAGTGGAGAACAGAACACATGAGCTTGAAAGTCAAAGAATAAACTGTCAAAAACATGGACTTGCCCCACTGCTAAAAGTGCTATCCTTTGGAAGTGTCATAAAACAGAATTCTATAACCAATGCTAAT
This sequence comes from Sinotaia quadrata, assembly GCA_028829895.1. Lineage (NCBI taxonomy): Eukaryota > Metazoa > Mollusca > Gastropoda > Architaenioglossa > Viviparidae > Sinotaia > Sinotaia quadrata. The sequence continues at coordinate 1,209,060 of CM054177.1, forward strand.
GCGCTTAATCTTGTAGATCTACAAGTTTTTATCGTAAACATGTACAATTCACGACGATTTCATACAAATTACATAAACACACGTGACCTTGGTGTGGGAGTTTAGAGGTGTTTAAATTCAAAGTGATTAGACAATAGAATTCTTTACAGCAGGTAAACTTTTTATCTCAGCCCATTGACTGATCTCATTCTTGTAAATCTCAACCATTGGATAATAAAAACTACTCATCCACCTAAGAGCAGTTTAGATTACATCAGCCAGTTTCTAACACATTCTCCACCTGAGTTGTTTACTCCAATACTGATACTTAAAAATATTAGCATAAGCAGTGCCCAAGGTCGAGTCACTTTGACATTTAACAATTTATATGTCAATTAAGCTTAGAAATAGGGATAGACAAATTTTAGTCTGCCGCACATACAATGTCCACACATTCTTTGTGCATAACATACAAATGTCCACAAACACAATTACATCTATACACACAATTACAAAGTGTCCACACATTCTTTGTGCATAACCACACAAATGTCCACAAACACAATTACATCTATACACACAATTATAATGTGTCCATGCACACATGAAACAATATCTTTACATTCAAATAGACAAATGTCCATACACATGTGAAAAATACATACACACACCTATATAATCATACAAATGTCATAAACACAATCATACATATATCCATATACAATCATACCAATATCACAAACACAATCATACAAATGTCCTTACATTCAATCAGACAAGTGCTAATCATACAATCACACACTGCCCATGTACCCATTATTTGAGCATAACCATATAAATGTCATACACACATATCCATACTCACAATCATACAAATACCCATATGTAAAATTTTACAAATGTCCATATATAAAAACATACAAATATACACAACCATACAATCATACATGTCCTTAGATAAAATCATACAAATGTCCAAACACCCATTAAATATCCTTACATTCAAAGGTCAATCACATTCAAATAAGTACATAAATACGGAAAGAGGGGGAATAATCTTTGCAAAATTTTTTTTTAATAAGGTATTATTACTTCCCCTTACTGGTCACAAGGTGCTTCGTCCACTGTCTGTATGAAAGTTTTCGTTATATATGCATGGTCAGTGTGTACGAGAGTGGGTATATATATATATGCACAGGTACAATTTAAAGAAATATGTGAAGTATTTATTTTTGTTATTAGAAATCTGGCGCCCCAGAAGTAAGACGCCCATTGTTAAGAAATATTTTCCTCGTGCTACACGCTTTTGCCATGGACAGCCTTCTAGAAACTTCGTCCAACTTGAGATTTTTGCCATGGACAACCTTCTAGAAACTTCGTCCAACTTGAGATTTTTGCCATGGACAGCCTTCTAGAAACTTCGTCCAACTTGAGATTTTTGCCATGGACAGCCTTCTAGAAACATCACAATATACAAACACAATCATACAAATATCCACATCACAATATACAAACACAATCATACAAATATCCACATCACAATATCCAAATACAATCATACAAATATCCATATCACAATATCCAAATACAATCACACAATCCATTCCCAATCCTTGTCACACAACTTACATAAGAGAACAATGCATAAACATAGTTTAATGGATTTCCTTTTTATGATAAAGCTTGAAAACACATGTACATATAAGGATATATATATATAGATAGATAGATCTCACAAACTCTATTAGTAAAGCCATTAAAATCAAAATTATATTCATACACTCACTACACCCATACAAAATGTATAGCTAATTCCTCGTAAGTGCCTTCCACTTGCAAGGTATGCAACTATGTGCCCACAAAGTCACTCAGTAATTATACACAGGCTATTAATCACAGACAAAATTAATTTTGCACATACATTATGAAATAAAATCTTTTAAAGACATAAAACGCCAGTACACTGCTTAGAATTTAGTCACAAAGTCTCAAACCATAAATGGAAACACGTTATTTTCAACCAGAATGCCTAAATCACTCCCAAACGGTGGCCATTGAACTTGGAATATTAAAAATATATTTATTTATTATTTTTACTTTTTGTTGTCAAGAGGCAGTGTAAAATTGACATCTTAAATAAATGTTGTCCCTACAGTACTTTTATTCAATTTGGTACAGTAATGCATTTAACTCAGCTGAACAATGAATATTTGTCATTATTGCAAACTGCCTGTGACTAAAACTATGTATTAATAGACATTAAGTAGATTTGTATGTTATTTATATCAACCTGCCTGTAACTGAAAGTATGTATTAATAGACATTAAGCAGATTTGTATGTTATTTATATCACACTCACCCAAGTGAGGTCATATATCAAATTGGATTTATCAAAATGCTGCTTTTATTAAATAGCATTTGATAGTTCTGATTGCTTCTTTGCTGTTTGAGAGATATTGAGTCATTCCATGCAGATCTTTAAACCCTGAGATTGAAATTTTTGTTTAATATTATCAAATAGTATGCCATTTTTGATCACTCCTTTTTCTGTGAATCATCAAAGCTTCATTTTAATTTGTTTTATTAAAGGGAAGTAATCTTTACACAAATATAAAATGAAGGATGCATTTGACAAGTCTTGTATTGTTAATTTAAGATCAAAAACTAAAAGTTCTCATGTCAGAGAAATCTAAAGATTATTTTTAGACACTTTTAAATATAAAAAGAAATTATGTTTTACTCTGCAGGGAACTTTTAAATTAAGGTATCATTTCTTGGAACAAGATTATGTAACTGACAGATTCCACCCAACTGCAAAAGTAGAAAAAAAAAAATTGTTAAAATTGGCCAAGTGAGGAGAAAATATGACAAGCCCAACCAACTTCCAGAAAAAAACTGTTAGAAATTGTCAACAGGAAGAAGTATTTTGTGACCATGTTTTCTTCTTTACATACAAAAATATTTACGATGTTCATAGTTTAAATGACAAGTAGCATCTGTAAATAAAACACTATTCATATAATTTATGCATACAATGGCTTTTATTTGCTCTAATACTATATGATAACCATGCCACAAAGCTCAAATAAGTCAACTTGGAGTGGGTGAAGGTCAACAAACAAAAGAATCCCAAGTTGTTGTTTTTTTTAAATTTAATTTAGATGATCTTCAAATATAAAATTGTTGCTTTTAAATTCAAATTCTTCACCACAAATGTTTTAGTTTTACTAATATTTCAAATTTAATTATATAGCGTACAGGAACTCCCTTGTAAAATGACACACCCATTATAAAATAGTATCTCCTCGTAAAGTGGCGTCCCTAGTAAAGAAACTTATAAATGTGTCTCCTCCTGACAACTTCAATTAAAGGAAATCAAATTACGTCTTTTAATCTGTAAAAAACAAATCACTTAAATAATCCATTTCACCCAACTCCACCAACCTAACCACCATTAGCATTACATTAATTGGATTTCATACTTAGAAAAATTAGAAAAATGAACAGAGAACTACAAGTGCAAAGTATAATAAATTTATTACAATTTAAAAAACCTCAAGGAACTGAAAGAAGCTGGCATGCGGACACAACCTTTACAAGGAATACACACTGTCATTCCTTAGGTAATTAATTTTACACATTTAAAACAACAAATTAAACAAACTTGCAAGAGTAATTTAAAATAAATAAATAAACATTTAAATACAGGGGTGAACAAATACCAATGGTTAGGTTTCAACAGGAAACAACCAAAATACAAACACCTGGCAGAATCAACAAAAGCTTCAAAATACCGTGTTAAATTGCATTTACAAACTTAGTTAAACATCTTCTTAAGTTGTATTTACAAACATAAAAATATCAATGAGACTTTCAGTTGCCTTATTTACATTTCTCATAAGTAAATCAATTCTTAAATGATCTTTGTATGTGTGCTTTGCGAGTGCATTTATTTAACAAGTTATATAGTTTTCTTGGCTTCAAAAGTATCTAGAATTTGGAGCTAACAAAGTATTGATTGGAACTAAAGTAATCTATAATTTGTATGTGTGCTTTGAGAGTGAATTTATTTAACAATTTTCTTGGCATCAAAAGTATCCAGAACTTGGGCATTTGGAGCTAACAAAGTATTGATTAAAATAATCTATAGCTTGTGATTAAATACAGGTGATATAAATATACTGACTAGGTAGTGATTTATTTATTAAACACAAATGATAAATTGTGTTGGTGACTTGGTATTAAAGTATTTCAAGATCTGTATTTAACACAAATATGCTGACCAATAAATCATAATGGAATAATGTCTATCTATTGATAATGTAATGAGTCTGCTGATTGTTTCTACAAGGATGTCTAAGTATTCTACATTATATTCCCCGTGTTAGACTCCAGTAGACTGTTGGGTTTGTTTTCTGGTTAGGTATTTTACTTTACTTACTTTAGATCATGAGATATAAATTGCACAATGCTAGCTCTATTTTGAGCTCAAATTTTACTATGTCAGCTCTGTTAGGCTCAAATTTCAGTATATCAGCTATGTGTTAGGTGTTTAATTCACCATGTCGCTTTTAAGTTAGATATATATGTCTTTGTTAAGCAGTGAATTCACTATGTCAGTTATATGTTAGGAATTTATTTATGTCACTTAAAAGGCATCTACTTCAATATGGCAGGTATAGGTTAGACATTTCTTTCACTAGGTCAACTTTATGTTATGTCTATTTCTTTGTTAGGCTCAAATTTCACTAAATAGGCAATTAGACAATCTATTTCTTTGTTAGGTTTTTATTTCACTTATTAGTTAGTTTAGGAGTCTGTTTGTGTTCAGTGTTTATTTCACTAAATGGGCTTTTAAAATAGTTGTTTTGTTTTCATAGATTGTTAACACTAGAAGTCTATTATTGTCAGTCAATTTCTCTTTGATAAGTTTATTTATCCAGTGGGCTGTTAGACTGTTTCTCTGTTAGGCATTATTTCATTGTGGGCTGTTAGTCTATTTCTTTGTTCGGTATTTACTGCATTAAGTAGGTTTCAAGTGGGCTGTCAGCCAGTCACATGAGCAAACTCAGTCAAGCAAATGGTTACCATGACACAATATAATAAGGTCACTTCCTTTACTGAATTAGGTAATTTAATATGGCATTATAGAATGTGATTAGGTTACTCAAAATAATTAAAATGAATGTAATTTTGTCACTTAGCAATATTCCAGTAGTGAAGGTAATTATACAAGAGTTTAATTAGGTCAATGAGTGTATTTGACCTATATCATCAAAATAAGGGCATACATCTATTTTCAGCTAAAGTTAAAATATTTTAAAACTCTATCAAATAAGAATATGATATTATAATGGAAAAGATCCACTTTATAGAGAGAGCATTTCATAAAAGCCACTCTACAGAACAAGTGGTATCATAATTGCCACTCTACAGAACAAGTGGTATCATAATTGCCACTCTACAGAACAAGTGGTATCATAATTGCCACTCTACAGAACAAGTGGTATCATAATTGCCACTCTACAGAACAAGTGGTATCATAATTGCCACTCTAGAGAGCAAATGTAACCCATTCAATGTTCAGTGAGTGGTGCTTGATTTATGAAATGCAACAAGTTCTGCTCACGTCTTTTTACACAAAACTGCTTCACTACTAGAGTCCACTTAAAAATGAAGCTGAAATTAATTTAATAATAAAGTTGAAAATTAATTTAATGTCCAAATCTTCTTAATGACACAACCAACTCAGTATCTGAGCCTACTTAACGACAAAGCTGAAATTCACTTAATGTCTGGGCCCACTTAATAACAAAACTGAAAGTTACTTTGATGTCCAAGCCCACTTTGTGACAAAGGTGAAAAATTCAGACACAAGTGAATTACAATATTTTAAATTACTGTGCTACCAAAAAAAATCCACACAAAAAACAATAAAAAGCACCATTTATTTGTAGAATTCTGAGTTATATTTGCTCAGCCTTGTCAAGTGACCACAAATGTTTTTCTCTCTGTTAATGAACATTCATTTTATTATGGATGTTCATATATGTCAAACATTACTCACAAATGTTTTTCTCTCTGTTAATGAGTATTCATTTTGTTGAGATGTTCACTCTTTACTATGGATGTTCATATATGTCAAACATTACTCACAAATGTTTTTCTCTCTGTTAATGAGTATTCATTTTGTTGAGATGTTCACTCTTTACTATGGATGTTCATATATGTCAAACATTACTCACAAATGCTTTAATCTGCCAATGAACATTCATTTGGTTGAGATGTTCACTCTTTACTATAGATGTTCATAAATGTCACACAATACTACCTGTGCATAATCTTTAGAAAATATAAGTGATCAACATACCATGGCCAAGAGACTCAACACACATAAACACTTGTTTCCTGGTAATCAATACCTGCTCCGCTTTTCAAAAGAATGTTGTCACTAAAGTTTGTTTTCCAAAGTTTGATTACATTAACTCAAGCAACTTTTCCCCAAGATCATTTTTCAACAGATTGCCAATAATTTTTCAATAGGCTGCTAACTATAATATGATTACTATTCAATAGACTATTAACACTAACATGATTGTAATTCAAAAGATTTCTAACATTAAAACAATTATTTTTCAATAGACTGTAAACACTTAACAGGACTATTTGGCAATAGACTAATAAGTATGACTACTTTTCAACAGTAAGCTAACACTACTATGATTATTTGTCAAAGGCTTGCTAATGCTAACATACTGACATTTCTAAAGGATTGCCAGCAATCACACGTGATGGTAAAACTTGCTGACATTTCTAAAGGATTGCTAGTAATCAACATGTGATGGTAAAACTTGCTGACATTTCTAAAGGATTGCCAGTAATCGACACATGATGGTAAAACTTGCTAACATTTCTAAAGGATTGCCAGTAATCAACACATGATGGTAAAATCCTGTGCATGTGCTTGGTGTATCTGCAATCTTCAGGTGTCAAATTTTTCAAAAGATGTCAAATGAAATGTGCTCATCTTTCTAAAAGAATGTTAACACTAAACATACACTTAGTGTAAAATTTCTCTAATGATTCAAATGAAATGTGCTCATCTTTCTAAAAGAATGTTGTTAAAGTGTTAATACTAAACATCTGCTCAGTCATATGATAAAAGGGCAATTGTAGAGATCTGCTCAAGAAATGAATATTTAAACCATCACATTTATCAAATGGATCTCTCTGATCCATGGAAGAATGGAGACCACTTAAAAATGGCCGTGAAATAGCTCTTACAACCCACAAGGAGCTCTGCAATAAAAAAATTCATAGTTCTTAATTTACTCATTTTCAAAAAAAACAATCACTTTGAATGAAACAAGTGTTAATTGCTCTTTTCAAGAAAAAAACTGCAAACTACTTTTTAAATCAAAACAAAAATAATTAAATCATACATCCCCCCCCCCCCTCTAAAAAAAAAAAAAAAGAATTAAAAAAAAAGTTCATCATTAAATAAAAGTGTAAAATATGGATATATTTTATTGAAACATTTTGATTTTTCAAGTGGCCTTGCGAACTGATTGAACATAATGATTCTAGCCATTCAGCATGAATTAAAATGTTACACCAATATTAAACATGCACATGACTAGAAAATATACTAATTCTCTTATTGTGGAGAGTAAACTTTTTCAAACATGTCAGCACAACAAAATTCAAGTCCTCAAGGCCATTAAACATGTCTACAACAAGGGAACAAACAAGCCACACTATTATGTATAAATGCATTTCATTTGTTTCAAGACCAAAAAAAACCCAAACAGTAAACACAGGAGAGAGAAATCGCTCCATTAATCTACTACTTGCAAAATTAAAAAAAAACAACACTTTATCAGTCACACAGAAATAAACAAGCACTTAACATGGTGATGAATTCTAGAAATAACATACAACCTGATTGGCTACCCAAAGTATAAAAAACAATATTACTATCATTCACATAATACAGCATTTTTACACTGTTGACATTGCTGGGTCATATTAGTGTATAGGCACAAAATGCTGCTTACGTATTTAAGTCAGGCTGGTTTTGCATCAATGGCAGTTCTTATTCTACAATACGTTTCCCAAAGTATCATTTAGGTTTTACGTCAAACCAATTTTGCATCAGTTCTGAACCTTGGAAATGCTTCACAGTGTCAATTAGGTGCAAAACACAGGAACTAACTGTAAGTGTATCTTTTCTAATTTAGTATATATATCAAGTTTGACAATTTTTATTTTATTCCACTCCATATTTTTAAACATGAGACTAAAAATTAGTACAAAAAAGAAAGAAAAGTATCTACAATACTGTATGATATACATACATCATCCATGCACACCCCAAAAGGAATAATTCCACTCAATGCAGACAGCAAAAAGACAATTTACCAAAACTATTGTAAGAAATACACACATACAAAGTATAATTCCACTTGAACAATGCAGACAGCAAAAAGACAATTTACCAAAACTATTGTAAGAAATACACACATACAAAGTATAATTCCACTCGAACAATTCAGACTGCAAAAAAGACAATTTACCAAAACTATTGTAAGAAATACACACATATTAAGGTATAATTCCACTCAAACAATGCAGCAAAAAGACAGTTTACCGACATTATTGTAAGAAATACACACATACCACAAGGCATAATTTCACTCAGCAATGTAACACATGAATTTGATCTAAAAAAAGGCCTTTCAGAAACAAATCCTTGAGACCTAAAAGTCTGATAATCCATGCCATCAATATTAGTATCACTTTATCTTGAAGATCAGGAAGCATTACACCTGACACATAGTATGTAACAAGCACTTGCCAAACTTAGAAGAAGTGATGTATTTTCATCATGAAATCTCTCCTCAAGTACATATAATACAAGTGATGTATGTGTATTCATCAAATAAACCTAGCAGCAATGTAGTTATTATTGAATCTCTATTTAAATAGCTGCTTAGGACCAAGACTATCATTACTAATCCTGATGTTATATATTCCATCAATATAATTTAAATGGAATATTTTCTTCCTGTGTGTGCAGACAACAGTCACTTTGTTAAGCAAGAAATTTAATTTAAATGGAATATTTTCTTCCTGTGTGCAGACAACAGTCACTTTGCTAAGCAAGAAATTTAATTTAAATGGAAGCCTTTCTCATGTGTTGCAGCCAGAAGCCGCTGGCGCAGAATGTCTTCTGAGGAATACTCAGGAAGCTTTAAATAATGCACGCAAGTGTTAACTGACGGGTAGCTGTTGTCATTTCCATCCACCTTACGCACAACAGTAAGTCGAGGGTGCAAGTTTGCAAGACCACCAGGTGGAAGAGACGAACACCCTGTTGTGAATTGAAGGAAAGCCTTTCGCTCGTCAGCAGTCAGATGACTCAGCACATTTACAAAGCGTAGAAAACCAGGGCTGCAGAGAAAGACGCATAATATAATCATAAAGACTACATATTTTCTTAATTTCTAACATCTAGAATACAGCCAACTAAATGACAGCACATTCGCAAAGCATAAAAATCCAGAGCTGCAGAGAAAGAGACACACATAAAGTAAATAAAAAAGTACAATCATCAAAGATGAACAAAGTTCAGTAAAATCTCACTTGATCTTTCAGAATGTGGGATTAAATTGTAATATGGCCTGTAAAATTAAACTCTGGGCCAATAAAATTTCATCAAATCTTTTATAATGTGGGATTAAATTATAAATGGCCTCACAAGTTTAGCTTTGACTCAGTGCTAGCATTTTAGTATAAATTTGGGTCTAAACAGTTTAATTAAATAAGGAAAACATATGAAACTGATAACTAATGTAAACATTATAGAAAACATTTGAAATTGAGAAATAGTGTAAACATATAATTTGAAACAGAATTAATGTAAACATTATAGAAAACATTTGAAACTGATAACTAATGTAAACATTATAAAAAGCATTTGAAACTGAGAAATAATGTAAACACATAATAGAAAACATTGCGGTAAATAAAGGGAAGCAACCTAACTGACCTCTCACGAGAGTAGCCAAGCTTGGGTTCAGTGTAGTTCAGAATATCTTCCTTGGTCCAGCTGGGGGCCTGGTCTCCGCACAAAATACTTCCCAGCTCCATAGGGCTAAACAAATGCATCTTTTCCAAAGGGAAGACCACGTTGAAGCCATCTGTCAACAGAATGATGAAGCCATTTGTCAAACTGCATGCATATTTTAAAATATTAAAACAAGAACTCAGCAAGAATAAAACTCAATTTTGTAATACAACTTATCTTTATATATCTTTTTAACCCTTTCCCTGATTAAAAACAATATCACTTTCAGTCTCACTATCATCTGCTTTCAAATCATGACCTGCCTGCATCTGAAACCCATAAAATGACCCTTCTTCGCTAGATTGAAGAAAAATCGATGGAACTGAACACTTGACATTGCTTGATTCAGAACTGTTATCACATGTGTCTGCCATTTCTGATCAGTGCTTTGGCACAAATGAAGCCAACATGGGTAAAAACTTTTTTTAAAACACCAAAAACAAACCACCATAGCCGCCAGCAAATGAGCTACTGCATACTTTTATCAGCCAGACAAGGAGCACCAGGAACTCACCAGCCACCATTCATCATCACCACTCTTCAACATTTCTGTCAACCATCATCCACTCTGTCAATCATCATCTATAATTTTCCCAACAGCAGCACACCTTGTGCCAGGCAGCAAAATCAGCCTAGACCAGAAGTTGCCATCATCCTAATTAATGAATAATGTCATTTGCAGTAAAATCTTGCCACTAGCAGTAAAAACTTGTTGTTACTGGCAGTAAAAAAAACCTAGTCACTGGGAGTAAAATCTCTTGTCACTGGCAGTAAAAAAAACCTAGTCACTGGGAGTAAAATCTCTTGTCACTGGCCATAGAAAACCCCTGCCATTGGCAGTATAAACCTCTAGTCACTGACCATAAAAATCAATTGTCACAGGCAGTAAAAAAAATCTCTTGTCACTGGCAATAAAACCTCTTGTCACTGGCATTCATTCTTTGTTCCTTTGCAAAACAATACTTACAAATATTCAACATAGAAATGACAAAATATGCATTTCAACACAGAAACAGACCCTCAAGAAGCTAGAATTAAAATCTTAAAACTATTGTAAACATATGTGTAGTTATATATAAAGCAAACATAAAAAATAAAGCAAATTGCAGTGATACAAGTTATAGCACATTTATAAATTTGAAGTGATTTTTAGTAAATTATTATATATTAACCATATGCATATAGTTTTTTAAGTCAGCAAATAATGAGTAGACAAAGTATGAATTTTTCTTTATGGTTCCAGAGGTATGACATTTTATAATTTGTGTATTAAAGTTTTTGTCATCTTTCTTCTGAATGTGTTAAATTTGTTTGTTTGGTGATGTCTGAGACCTCATTTATTACTGGCTTTCAGATCAGAGTCTTTGGGAAAAATTGGCTAAAACTCCTTGGTATTTTATTGCATTAAATACAAAAAAATACATTTTAAGCCACTCATTTGAATATTATAGTCTTGAATATGAAATTTATAATCTAATACAAGTGCATTTACATAATGAAGTGCTGTCTTCGTACAGTTTATAAAATACAATACATTCTCTGAAATAATGCCTTCATTTTTATCACAGACTATACCCTTCTGTTATAATTTTAACTTTGCCATTCATAACTGAAGAGTTTTACTTATTAAAGTGTATCAAAAATGAGCATTTATTCATCTCATAAATTGATATCTAAGTTGTATATTGAAATGATGTTATTTCATAAACTGCTTGAGGTTTTTTCTTAGAATTTTGCAAGCAACATTATATCATCTAATACTATTTTGTAAACACATTTGTTTTACTCTGAATCAAATTTGAAAAATTGGTTAGGACTACCTATTATTTGATATCATTTAAGAGATGGTTACATATTTATTTATCTGACATTAGACATGTCAAAAGATAACTAAATTAGATACTTGGCATTAGATGTCAGTTACAAACTACTTATCTGATATTAGACATGTCAAGAGATAACTAAATTAGATATTTGGCATTAGATATCAGTGGCAAACAGTTACAAACTACTTATCTGACATTAGATATGTCAAGGGATAACTAAATTAGATATCTGGCATTAGATGTCAGTGGCAAACAGTTACAAACTACTTATCTGACATTAGACATGTCCAGGGATAGCTAAATTAGATATTTGGCATTAGATGTCAATAGCAAACAGTTACAAACTACTTATCTGGCATTAGACATGTCAAGAGATAACTAAGTTAGATATTTGGCATTAGATGTCAGTAGCAAGCTGTTACAAACTACTTATCTGACATTAGACAGGTCAAGGGATAACTAAATTAGATATATGGCATTAGATGTAAGTAGCAAACAGTTACAAAGTACTTACTTCTGAGAGCCTCCATTTGGCGTCGGATGCCAGTGTTGAAGCAGAAGTCCATGACAAGTTCAACATACTCCTCAACATTGTCTAAAGTCACAATCTGTAAACAAACATTATATCTAAAGTCACAATCTAACAAACATTATATCTAAAGTCACAATCTATAAACAAACATTATGTCTAAAGTCATAATCTGTAAACAAACATTATGTCTAAAGTCACAATCTGTAAACAAACATTATGTCTAAAGTCACAATCTGTAAACAAACATTATGTCTAAAGTCACAATCTAACAAACATTATGTCTAAAGTCATAATCTATAAACAAACATTATATCTAAAGTCACAATCTATAAACAAACATTATGTCTAAAGTCATAATCTGTAAACAAACATTATGTCTAAAGTCATAATCTGTAAACAAACATTATGTCTAAAGTCACAATCTGTAAACAAACATTATGTCTAAAGTCACAATCTAACAAACATTATGTCTAAAGTCATAATCTATAAACAAACATTATATCTAAAGTCACAATCTATAAACAAACATTATGTCTAAAGTCACAATCTGTAAACAAACATTATATCTAAAGTCACAATCTAACAAACATTATGTCTAAATTCATAATCTATAAACAAACATTATGTCTAAATTCATAATCTATAAACAAACATTATGTCTAAAGTCATAATATGCAAACAAAGTTAAATCTAAAGTCATAATCTATAAACAAACATTATGTCTAAAGTCATAATCTATAAACAAACATTATGTCTAAAGTCACGATCTGTAAACAAACATTTTACACAGTAAGTGGTATAGTATAAAAAGCAGGATACAAGTATCTACAAAGGAAGATACATAAAGAAAGAAACAGGTGAATAGAGAGATACCAAAGTATGTAAAGAAAGTAAGATACATATGTATATAGGGACTGTAAATACAGGTGTATATATAAAAATAATGGCAGTGATCTGTTTAATTTTTTTAGTTAACATTATTATTATGTAGAAATTAAAAACAACTTGCAAATAATAAACAACATATTTAAGTGGCCATCTGAAAAGCATGAAGTGCTGAGCTCAGCAGATTCATTTAAAATCAAAACCTCAAACAATCATTACCTCATTTTCCCCGTCTGGCTTCAGATCATATGTAGTGAAGTTGTAAATATGAGATGATGGATTAAACTGGAAGGTCAGCCTGAAAAATAACATTTTTATGTAACTCTGATCTGGCTCATTGTACAATCAAAGACAGTTCTTAAAAGATGGCTAGTAATCATAAGAACCTTAAGAGACTGGGTGTTAAGATGGCTCATTGTACAGTTAAATTAAAGAAACTTATTCTGACAAGATGGCTAGTAATCATAAGAACCTTATGAGACTGGGTGTTAAGATGGCTCATTGTACAGTTAAATTAAAGAAACTTAGTTCTGACAAGATGGCTAGTAATCATAAGAACTTTATGAGTCTGGGTGTTAAGGTGGCTCATGGTACAGTTAATAAATAAATGTTGAATGATTAAATCTACGGATTCATCTTCATCTACTAATTTACATACCCAAGATCATCCAAGCGGACTGAAGAGCTGGGTTCATGGGGATTAGCTAAAGCCAGTTGCTCCAAATGGATGTTCTTTTGGTCATCGGATAATCCCTTGTCCCGCAAGATGCGCTGCTTGCGTGCAGACAATTCTCGCAGCTGTCGCAAAAATGCTGCATGATGTGGACTAACAATCTCAAAATCTTCTTCGGTCATGATACCAGCATACCATGCAAGCTGCTGCTTTTCCTGCAAAACAAATTATAAATTTTCCTATTACTTTTAAATCTGAAAACCAGTGCAAACATCTATCCAAGTGAAAAGTCATGGACCAATCTACAATTGGCATTCCTAACATCTATCCAAGTAAAAAGTCATGGACCAATCTACAAGGACCAGGCATTAATAACAGTCATTCAAGCGAAAATGTTACTGACCTGTCTCAAAAACAAAACATCAGAGTTAGAAACACCCAATCAAGGTGATTAACCTCTCTAAAAAGGTCATTTTATAAAAGTAGAGCACAGCAAAAAGAGTCTAACCTGCCTAGAACGATCTGGGTCTAGTTTCATCTCTTTCTCGATTTCGTGAATGCTTGCAATGAGTTCACTGTTGCTGCTTTCACTGAACCAAGACTCTGTCAGCGTATCAGCACCAATACTGCGCACCATTTCCCCACCCATCATGCTGCCGTTACTACTTCCATCCATGCTGCTGCTGGCCAACTGACGCGTGAGTCCATGCCCAACCTCACCCATACACAGCAATTTCAAGAAGGGGCGCGATAAAGGCATATCTATTAGACGCCCGTCTTGCAGACATTTGGCCAGAAGGGTGCCAAGGAAAAAGAAGATGGACTCCAGCCTCTCCATGGACTCACTGTCCTGGGGGTAAGGTGCTGGGAAAAGTCCACCTGCGCGTTGAACGTAGTAGCCAGGGGGCTTAGTACCATGCCCAATGTCAACCTTGTGACAGAAAATACACCAATTACAGTAAAATGTGAGACACAGATACAGTTATGTAAGAAAGAAAATATGTTATTTTAAGTCAATCTTAAGACAGAATATG
Source organism: Sinotaia quadrata (assembly GCA_028829895.1). Lineage (NCBI taxonomy): Eukaryota > Metazoa > Mollusca > Gastropoda > Architaenioglossa > Viviparidae > Sinotaia > Sinotaia quadrata. Next base: position 1,224,118 of record CM054177.1, read on the forward strand.
CTAATTATGTCAATCCTAAGGCAGAAAATACATTAATTACAGTCAACAGACAGAAAATACACTAATTAAATCAACCTTCAGAGAGAAATTAGACTAATTAAAGTCTGTAAAAGTTAAAAACAAATCACAAATTAAATTGAATCCTAAACAGAAATGTGTCATTGCATACAATATTGTTTCACGGAATGTTGAGGTTTATGCAAGCCAGAGGTAAATAACAAATTACAATATTTTGTCATGGCACATTTACCTGTACAGAAGCCAACAGTTAATAATGATGTACATATTGTGTCATGGCACATTAACTGTAAACAAGTCAACAGTTAATGATATATACTATTGTGTTATGTATACCAGTACACAATCCAACAGTTAATAATGATGTACAATATTGTGTCATGGCACCTGTACACAAGCCAACAGTTAATAATGATGTACAATATTGTGTCATGACATATTTACCTGTTCACAAGCCAACAGTTAATAACGATGTACAATATTATGTCATGGCACATTTACTAGTTCACAAGCCAACAATTAATAATGATGTATGTACAGCCTAAATATGCAAAAGCACAATACAATAACACAATAAAGTAATTTGAATCTAAGAATTATTAAATATTTGAATTACTTTTAAATTTTATTTTATTTAAGATCATAATTGAAGGACAGAAATTCTAACATGTCATACCCTTAATCTGAATTAATTACAGAATAAGAAACAAAGTACATATTGTTTCTACTCATAATGCAATATCAAAAGCCAAGAAAATAAATCTGCATTTCAATTCTAAAATCCGACAGTTTAACAATATTAATTTATCACAATTATTCATCCCTCTCTATCAAAATTATTCACCTCTATCATAATAACTCACCACTCTAACATATAATTACCACTATAAGATACCATAATTACTCACCAATCTAAGATATAATTACCACTTTAAGACATTATAATTACTCACCATACTCTAAGATATGATAATTACTCACCACTCTAAGATATAATTATCAATTTATGAAACAATAATTACTCACCACTTGCAAAGATATCAGAATTACTTATTTCTCTATAATTACTCACTTCTCCCTATATGCACTATCATCATTATGCAACCCTCTCCTTAACTACACTTCATAATCCACTATACTGGCACCAAAATGTCTAGTGCCCAAACATCCAGTTTCATCTCCCCTCTCCTTGTAAGAGGAATGGATAATCACCTCACTCTCTAAGAAATTGTGATTTCACCCCTTTCTAAGATATGGTAACTCATCTGTAATAGATATTGTGATAACCCCACTCTTTCCTATATGGAAAGCTTGATAACTCACCTCTCTCTCTAAGATATCATGATGGTCATCGTCACACAACCAGAGTGCTAATGTCTTGCGTTGCAGTTCAGCAGCAACAAGAGCATAGAACTCCAATGTAGGGCCCAGTCCAGTTCCCTCTTCACCTTTGAACTCAATCTAGTAACAAAATTTTATACATTAGATACTGAAATTTTTCTTTAGGATCATTATTAATATAAATAAACCTCCAGTGATTTTGTGAGCAAATGAATTTCTTTTATTGAACCATTAAATCATCTTGATCTGTAGCAATAAGTAGATGATATTTCATTAATTATTTATAATTAATTAATTAAAGATACTTATTGTTCTTGCACACAAGATGATGACATTGTACCCTCAATGTATACAAGATGATGTCATTGTACCCTCAATGTATACAAGCTGATGTCATTATACCCTCAATGTATACAAGTTGATGTCATTGTACCCTCAATGTATACATGCTGATATCACTTATACTTAATGAAAACAAATGATGGCATTTCACACTCCCTGTATACAAGTTGGTGATATTTTATATTCAATGTTCACAAAGGGAGGTAATCTTAGGATACAAACACAAGTTGAAGTCATTAATATAAACCATGCATACAAGTTGACGCTATTTTACACACCACACACATAAGTTATGTCATTTTACACACAATACACACAAGTTGATGTCATTTTACAAATCATGCACAGAAGATGGTGACATTTTACTTTATACTCAGTCATGCTTTGATAAATACAAGCGATGACATATTACTTTTAAAAGGTACTCAGGCAGGCTTTATTTAAGAACATTTATACTTCATTAAACACAAGTAGTTGGCATAATACTTTTACAATGTACTAAGTCATATTTTGTTAAACAAAAGCAGATGGGATGTTTATATCAATAAAGTATATTTGTGCTTACAGTTCATGAAATTCAAATGAGGGGATGTTTATATCAATAAAATATACTCATGTTTATAGTTCATGAAACTAAATTAGTGGGAGGTTTATGTCAATAAAATATACTCATGTTTACGGTTCATGAAACTAAATTAGAGGAGATGTTTATATCAATAAAATATACTCATAATCCTCAAAATGAGGTCAGTGTTTTTATTAAACAATTGTATTTACTCAAATGTTCATGCACACAATTAGATTATATATAGTCTTTGTTAATTAACACATACTCAGAGTTCATGAAAAGAATGATACAGCAAATTTTCTCCAATGTACTTAAAGTCATTGTCTCTACTCAACAAACATTTAAATAACAAATGAACTGAAAAAAGTGCATCTATAATAATTATTGTCTACTTATTTTTCAACAGTTCAAAGTTGTAACATTTCTTCTACTTGTGTCTCAAAATGACAAATTGACATGTATTTCCTTTTCAACAGAGTTCCAGCCATAACAGTGCCTATTTTGTGACATGTATTTCCTTTTCAACAGAGTTCCAGCCATAACAGTGCCTATTTTGTGACATGTTTTTCCTTATCAACTGAGTTCCAGCCACAACAGTGCCTATTTTGTGGCATGTTTTTCCTTATCAACAGTTCCAGCCATAACAGTGCCTATTTTGTGAAATCAGCTTTTTGTAGTTATAACGTTGATTTTGGATGCCATAGACAAAATGTAATTGAACCCTAACCTTAATCCATTGTGAGTAAATATCTTGTTTATTCCTCAAGACCAATGAGCTCTAAGTTATTGGAGCCCAATACCAAAAATATTTTTCCTATAAATTGGAATCACACACAATTAATTATGCATTTTTTCCATAGTTTGTGCATATTCACAAGGTGAAAGATAGCTTCGTGCTGAATAATCTTTGCTAATAAAAATTTTATCTGCACTATTTCCTAATATGTTAATATTTGTCTAATTGGGGCAGGGGGAGAGCATGCCTGGAGCTCTTGCCAATTCCCAAGTGGAACTTCTAAAGGTAAATAACTCTCAATCATCCTGTCTGTTGAGAATTTATGAAAAAGAAAGCTATTTTGTGAATATGATTCAAAGTTTAATCGTCAAATTTTCTTGTTCATGCTAGCAAAGACTGGTTGATTGGCAAGTAATTTACTGAATATATTCTTAAATAGGTGTCCAATTTTGTAAGCATTGACCTTTAAAATTTAATAACCTCTACAAATAATTAATTAATTAATTGTAAAAACTGTTAAGTAAATACTTCTAAACATTTTAAATATATTTTATAAGGATACAAAAATAAAATAACCTTATATAAAAGGAATAATAAATGTTGCTATTACAAAATATGAGATCAAGGGTATAAAATATTTCTGATAATCAGATAATTAATCTAGCAACATTTGTCAAAAAGTGGCAGCCTTATTTTTTTTAATATTCTCAATCTCATATAATGCTTTACAAATCTGAAATAATCAAAAGCAGTATCACAAAAGAAAGTTACCTACTGGAAACTTTTATAAAAGCTTTAATTAAAAATAAGAAATTATATAATTTTACTTGAATTACTTTAAAATGGATAAAAATTATTAAAAATTATTAGAAAAAGTAAAAAACATAATAAAATTAATCTAATTTCATCTCTTTGTTAAATTATAAAACTGTCCAATATTTACTTCCAGAACAGCTTTGCGGTGTCCATGGTAACGCATGACCTGCATGGCCCACTCCAGTAGCTGTTCACCACGAGGAACAACAACACGCTCATGTTTCAGACGCCCCACACGGAATTCATGTGCATCTTCACGTCGTGGCATTGGCGTACGACTGCGCTCCAGGGTTGCATCTCTCTTATTTTGCAGCCAAACAATTGACCTTCAAAGGTTAAAAAGACTCAATAGCTAGATTAAGTTTAAACTGGCTCAATAATTATATCAAGTTTAAACTGGCTAAATAATTACATCAAGTTCAAACTGGCTAAATAATTATATCAAGTTCAAACTGGCTAAATTACTAGGTCTATTTTAAACTTTTAAAATTTTCAACAAAAAGCAGCATTTAAACTGGCTAGGTATTTAGATAAAATTTAAATTAGTAAGGCCCACAAATTAGCAAAATAATTAGGTCACTAGTTATTATGTGAGACTTAAATACAAAGCTACCATCTGAGAAAATTAATCATGAACTTATCTCTGGGACATTAAAGTAAAATGTTATCACTAGAAAATTTTAGGTGCAAAGTTACCTTTGGAAGACTAAAACAAAGTTATGTCTAGGAGACTTAACACAATGTTGTCACTAGTCTTAAGCACACATTTATCTCTGGGAGACTTGAATACACTATTATCACTAGAGTGTTAAGCACACATTTATCTCTGTGAGACTTGAATACATTGTTATCTCTGGGAGACTTGAACACAATATTATCATCACTAGATTCTTAAGCACAAATGTTTCTGGGAGAAAAAAGCACAGTTATTACTAGGGAATCTTAAGCACAAAGTTATCTCTAGGAGAATAAAACACAAAGCTGTGTCCAAGAGACTTAAACACAATTTTATCACTAAAGAGACCTAAGTGCAGAATTCTCTGGGAGAATGAAAAACAAAGTTATGTTTAGGAGATTTAAAGACCAAGTGAAATGGAATCTAGGTCAAATATAGTTTGTGAAAGAGATTTGCCCTGTTACGAATATACATAATCCCCAAGTCCTTGTGGTAAAATCAAGCACAAGTGACATTAAGCAAGGGGTCAAATAGCTGCCAAAATAATTTTCTTTGGTACTTCATGTAAGTTTTATCCAATTTGTACTGATGACAGCCAAAGTTCAACCATTAGTAGTTCACATACCATTTCTAATAATGTTGGAGATACCGAGGAAACAATGAATGACAAAGACTGTCTGGTAAGTTATTTTTTTTAATATAATCAGTGTACTATAATCCAAATGTTTGTATAATTGTAGTCATCATTAAGTTCATAGATACATACTAACTATATTATTAAAATTAGTTTAGTGTGAATCTTTACTTGTACTTTCTCTTCCATACATATTATGTTTGCATGTTTATACATGAATGTATAAGTGTTGAGTGTATTGTTTATATTTGTCCTGTGTACTATTTTATTCATTTAGCATTGTAAATCTAAAGCTATTAAAATTAACAATTAATGGCCAGTGTTGTAGTAATATAATAGTTGAACAGTATTATTAAGTTTAAATATTGCATTTGTTTTTATTAATATTACAATTATTAGTTAATTATGTATATCTTATCTAACAATCTGGTACAGTTACAACAACAACAAAATGGCTAGAATTACAGGGGGGAAAATCCCTGTTTTGCCATCTTACTAATGGTGGTATGATTAGTGCAACAAAATTCTATAACTTTGTTAATATGCAGTATTATGAAGCTTTAAAATGTAAAGTAAAATATTTAATTATGATAAAATTATTTCAAATTACAGAAACCTCTAAAACAATATTAATACTGTTAGTGAAAGGGCTGAAAATTATTTTTAAAATGTAAAATAACTTAAGATAGATTTTTCAGTATTTTTTACCAGAAATGGCCCCTTGCCTTGCTCTAATTCATTCTCTATCTTACCCACACTCACTAACCCCCCTCCCACTCTCTAATCCAAATGCACGTGTTCTAATCCATACACACTCTCTAACCTAAACACATTCTAACTCACATACTCTCTCTAACCCAAACACTAACCCCATACACATTCTAACCCACACTCTAACCCAAACACTAATCTGCACACACACTCTAATTCATACTCTCTCTAATCTACATACACCTCTAATTTACATGCTCTCATATGACTGAGACCATATACCTGGATGTTCCAAAGGCTGTGCAACTGAAGAAAAGCTGTCGGATTTCAAAAGGAAAGAGCATGGGGCACCAACGGGTCAGGTGTTCACACCAGATGGGCAAAGCATTGCTTGATAAAACCAATGGATCCTATGGAGAAGAAAATAACATTCTTCATAAACTGCTTCCTAGAGAACTCATTCCAAATGTAAGTAATTTGCAAACTTGACCACATATCACAAACTGGTATATTAATATTCTCACATGTTATGTAATCTGCAAACTTGACCACATATCACAAACTGGTATATTAATATTCTCACATGTTATGTAATCTGCAAACTTGACCACATATCACAAACTGGTATATTAATGTTCTCACATGTTATGTAATCTGCAAACTTGACCACATATCACAAACTGGTATATTAATATTCTCACATGTTATGTAATCTGCAAACTTGACCACATATCACAAACTGGTATATTAATATTCTCACATGTTATGTAAGTAATCTTCATGACTGGCATTTAAACAAAAAAAAAAATACATTAAGTAATCTGGTGACTGTTTTTTAAACACGTTATGTAAGTAATCTGCACAACTGGCATTTAAACACATTAAGTAATCTGGTGACTGTTTTTTAAACACGTTATGTAAGTAATCTGCATGACTGGCATTGAAACACATGTTATGTAAGTAATCTGCATGATTGGTATTTAACCCATTAAATGGTGGAGGCCGGTATACATGCCTATATCTAAATACAGCTAGAAAGTCAGAGGGCCGAATACAGCTAATGCACACACATGCTTACTGTTACTAATGTTATTCATTCAAAATTAATCACTCAGTGTGAAGTAAATATGTGTTTCCCTTAGCAGACAATCAGTATCATTTCTACCATTGGATAGCTGTAATTAGATTGCTCATGTGATAGAAAGAGCCTGTTTTTCTGATACACAGAGAGCTCTGTACTAGGCCAGCAGCCAATGTGTCTTGTGCTGAGAGAAATGTTTGCAAGTCATGGCTTCAAGTCAGAATGTTTTAGATTTGGGGGACACTATTTGTGACCCCAAAGGTGGATCTGTGACCCCAACAGCTGACCTATAACCAGCTGTTGATTCATCTAGTTTTTCTTCTGAGTAGGAATATTTGCCAGCCCCTAATGATTTCATTAAAAACAGTGGTGTCAAGGTCACCAATATGGCATTCATCATTCGAAATGCCACAAGGAACACCCCATCCTTTTGCTGGAAGTAGTGGATTACAAATCCCATTTGCACAAAATGCACAGTACTTGATGCTTTTCAAGCAATTTAACCTCAGAATTTCATGCAAAAAAATTGTCAAGTACACAAATATGTGTAGCATAACCAGACATTCATGAAGAGTCCTGTATCAGACAATGGTGTAATACAAAGGTAGGTAAATATTTTTAATTTTTAGGGCTTATTCTTTTGATGGGAATAGATAAAAAACCTTGTATTGATCATTTTTTTGAAAAGATGAAATTTATGCTCATACTTTATTTCGTAAAGCCATGCCAGGTCGCAGATTTCGTTTGCTAAGCTTTTTACATTTTTCAGACAACAGCATGCTTGCAACTGGCGAACGTATCCAGAAAAACAGACTGATTAATTAATTATCGATCATTTCAGACAACAGCATGCCTGCAACTGGCGAACGAATCCAAAAAAACAGACTGATTATAATTATTGATCATTTCAGAAAAGTGTTCTCATCAGTTTATATGTCTGGTGAGAATATCTGTGTGGATGAGTCTTTGATGCTTTGGAAAGGTCATGTAAGTTTCAGGCAGTAAATAAAATCTAAATGTACACAATTTGGTATCAAATCATATGAAATCTTGAACTTTTATGGGTGAGATATCTGATGAGGTGGCACCCTGGATATTTATCCAAAATATCGCCCAAACATCCCAAATCACTGAACTTTATAAAATTTATTATTTGGAGGTATCAGGTCAGATCTCTTAATTAAAATTCAACACTGTGAGCAAACTTTGTGAGAATCATTATTCAAGATCAGAAAAGGTAAGGGAACATTTGATTATATATATTTACTTTTGAATTTAAATAATTTTAAATACTTTTAAAATTCTCTAGTTATGTTTAGAATAGGTAGCAACATAAGTTTATAAAATCCACTTATAATTACAGCCACTTTTCATTTTTTAGTAAGCCTACCCATTCAATTATCGCTAAGTGGCAAAACAAGGATGCCAGGATGATGCTTAGCGTAACTATGCAACCTGACAGGCAAGAGGTTAAACACTTTACATAAGTAATTTGTATGATTAGCATTTAAACACGTTACATAAGTAATGTGTATGATTAGCATTTAAACACGTTACATAAGTAATGTGTATGACTGGCATTTAAACACATGTTACACAAGTAATTTGCGTGACTGGCATTTAAACACATGTTACACAAGTAATATGCATGACTGGCATTTAAACACATGTTACACAAGTAATATGCATGACTGGCATTTAAACACATGTTACACAAGTAATGTGTATGACTGGCATTTAAACACATGTTACACAAGTAATTTGCATGACTGGCATTTAAACACATGTTACACAAGTAATATGCATGACTGGCATTTACAGCACATGTAATTTGCACTGACTGGTAAGTGCTAGACAAGTAATGCATATACAGTATGTGTACAAATACATACAACACATGCAGACCTGTTATTTGTTGGACAATTTTGTTGGTAATGTTTGCAACTGTATGAATGTTGTGCACAAATGGTGATGTATACAGACCTGTATTTGCTGGACAAGTTTGTTAGTAATCTTCTTGCTTATGAATTCATCAGCAGGAATGTTGAGATGTATTTCATTACGATCTAAAAGACAGCAATAACAGAAATGACAATAATAAAATAACATTGTTATTTACAATAACACAAATGTATAACACTATTTTTAGCAGACTATAAAGTTTATTAATCAATGTTAAAATATAGCAAATTCATAGAAAAGTGAAGTGGATGATTTGTAAGGATCTATATATAATTAATAGACTTTGCATACCAATTTAAATAGACATTAACAGATCAAACTAAAATAGACTGACAATTAATGGACCCAAATAAAAACAGACTGGTAATCAATGGACCAAACTAAAAAAGACTGGTAATTAATCAATCAATTGACCAAAAAACACAGACTGGTAATCATGGACCAAACAAAAACAGACTGATAATCAGTGGACCAAACAAAAACAGACAGGTAATTCATGGACCAAACAAAAACAGGCTGATTGGTAATCAATGGACCAAACAAAAACAGGCTGATTGGTAATCAATGGACCAAACACAAACAGGCTGATTGGTAATCAATGGACCAAACAAAAACAGGCTGATTGGTAATCAATGGACCAAACAAAAACAGGCTGATTGGTAATCAATGGACCAAACAAAACAGACTGATTGGTATTCAATGAACCAAACAAAAACAGACTGGTAGTCAATGAACCAAAGGATAAGAGTTTAAATAAGATCAATTTGAGGAGATAAGTAATGGATCAAATGTATAAATAAAATTAATATTAAAAATGGGATTTATTTGACCGTATAACTACTATGATTATGATATTCCTGTGACATTCAACTCTAGTTATGATATTCCTGTGACATTCAACTCTCTATTAACTAAGGGTATATAAAGTTAAGTGAAGAAGCATTTTAAGAAACTTTTATGGCAGGGATTGGCAGTCATAATAAAAGACATTTCTGGCAGGGGTTGGTAATCATAATAAAAGATGTTTCTGGCAGGGATTGGTAATCTGGTAATCATAATGAAAGACATATTTGTGACCATCACAACATTTTCAGTTGCTTTATCCCAAGGCTAGTTTTGCGCTATAATGAAAAATATAAGGGGGAAGGAGGGGTCAGATTGGTAAAATTGACATTTTGGCTGAAATGGCATCAGGAAACATTATTCAACATTTCTTTAAAAGAAAAAGTCTTGATTTTTCATTGAAAATAGCTTTAAAATTAATTTAATGCACCTACCCCTCTTTGCATGTTCGAAAAAATTGCTGCAACTATTACAAAACACCAACTTTGCCTAATCAGAACACTACCCACTACTAATTAAGATATGTGTGTTTTCTACAGCAAGATAACCATCATCAGATTGTCTCTGATAACATAATAACCATCACCAGCTTGTTTTCAACAGCAAGATAATATCCTTAGCTTGTTTTCAACAGCAAGATAACATCTTTAGCTTGTTTTCAACAGCAAGATAATATCCTTAGCTTGTTTCAACAGCAAGATAACTATCATCAGCTTGTTTATGACAACAAGATAACCATCATCAGCTTGTTTTTGACAGCAAGATAACTATACTCTGCTTGTTTTTGACAAGATAACCATCATCAGCTTGTTTTTGACAGCAAGATAACTATACTCTGCTTGTTTTTGACAGCAAGATAACTATACTCTGCTTGTTTTTGACAGCAAGATAACTATACTCTGCTTGTTTTTGATAGCAAGATAACTATACTCTGCTTGTTTTTGATAGCAAGATAACTATACTCTGCTTGTTTCTGACAGCAAGATAACCATCATCAGCTTGTTTCTGACAGCAAGATAACCATCATCAGTTTGTTTTCAACAGTAATATAACCATCATCAGATAGTTTTAGACAGCAAGATAACCACTATCAGATTGTTTCTGACAGCAAAATAACCATCATTAGTTTGTTTCTGACAAGATAACCATCATCAGCTTGTTTATGACAGCAAGATAACCATCATTAGTTTGTTTCTGACAACAAGATAACCATCATTAGATGGTTTCTTGCAGCAAAGATAACCATACTCAGATTCAACATGTCCATTCAAAGTGTTCATTATTTCTTTTTTTCTGTCAACTTCACACTGAGAGACCTTATTCTCATCCTAGTCATTATGATGTGTAATAATTACAGCCACCAACAAGCATGCAAGGAAAATGATCAACAAACAAGGTTTTAAAAATCATGGCACAGCATTTAAGTTATAAATCAGCTAGATCACCTAACAGGTGCTTGTTTTGCTTTGATTGACCCTTTCATAGATACTTTTCTAAATGGAACACCCAATGACTGTTTACAAACCACAGGCCTAACACTGAATCTGATCATCAATGTTACCTCCAATGCAATCTCTTTCTTTCAAACTGATAGCTTTCAATGTAAAAATGACAGTTTAAAAAGTTTACTGACATGAAGGAATAGAGCCCCTTGCATCTTGCTGTGGAAAGGAGACATCAATGAAGTTGTACAGTTTGGGAGTACAATGAAATGCTGCCAGCTTATATGGATCTGATGACGCTTAAAAAAAAAGAGTACTTTAAAAAAAAAAAAATTATATGTGCAGATATTCTAAATGAGCTTAAATATCTATGTAAAGTTTACCATTTCGAAAAGACGACGGAGATGATTGTTCCATGATAGCGTAGAGGGTCTGCAAAAGTTGAAGTACATTCTGGACAGAGCACATAGACTGGTCTCCTTTCCGCATTGCTTCCATTTCAATCTGGCCATGGCCCCCACTCTCCAGCCATTCCTAGAAACAGTATTCAAAAAGAATGATTCATTAAAAAAATCTAAATAATATGCAAACAGGCAATCAGCATCGTAAGAACAATGCTATAGTTTGGCAGAGGACAGTACATTCTACATGAAGTGATTTATTTCAGCAATAGTAACAAATCAAAGCCTTTAAAGAACATAATTTTTCTTACTTTGATTTACTTTAAGCATGTTAAAATTTAAAGATTTAAACTTAGAAATACCAATTTTCTGAGATCAAGTGACCATAAAAACAAAAATATCACATCTCTGATGAAAAACCAGTTCTTTTTTTTTTTTTAACAGAACAATATGTAATAATATAGAGTACCAGAGTCACCATCAAACACATTACCCCCCTCTGCCAAAGGAACATTTATGTACAGTACTATATCGTTTCCTAAAGATATTAGGAATATGAAATATTTTATCCATATATAGTCATTCTGCTAATATTCGTGTCTGTAATTTCAGTCCTAACAGTGGGTGTCATGTTAATGCTACGTTTCCTAATATGCAGACTACTTTCATTTGACACTGGAAACTACGCACTTTTCCCAACAGATATTCAACCAGCAGTCATAAAACACTGAAAAAAATAAACAAGTCAGGGGACACACTCATAAAATTGAAACAAAACATCTTTACTCATGCCAAGTAACAAATGATGTTAACTAGGACATCATACATGGGAGAAATATTTTTTATCATTCATCTTCCCTTGGGGTAGGGATACGTGAGTCTTTGGCTCTGGTTTGTGTACAGGATGACTCTTACATGGCTCCAAAAGTTGGCTCATCTGGTTGTGAGGTGAAAATTGAACAATCATTATGAGTGCCTGCTGGCCCAATTCAGCCAATATGAAATCTTCCTGAATTCTTGCTGATAAAGCTCATGACAGATATAATTACTAAACTATGGCCAACAAGTGGAGTCTATCTGTATCTCAGTCTATAAAGTTTATGCTTGTACCTCACTGAGTCTAAGCATATCTCTCAATAAGTCCATTTACCTCAATGATGTCTATATCTCATCCAGTCCATGTCCATACTTCAAGGATTTTGTCTTATATCATCTGAGCATCAGGAAGTCTTAGTGTACTCAATATCTCACTGAGTTTATGCCTGTATCTCATAAGTATTTCATGTTTTCCTCAGAGTTTTCAGTACAAGGGATTTATGCCTGTATCTCATGTTTTCCTCAGAGTTTTCAGTACTTCAAGAGATCTATGCTTGTATCTCAATGGGTCTATGTTGTACCTCACTTTGTAAGCTTTTATCTCTTAGAGTTTTTGTATTGCTTCATGGAATATATCTATAGTCCACCGAGTTTATGTCTAAACTGCCAAAACTTTGCATAGATTGCCTGCAACTAAATGACTGCATTTATTTTCTCTCTGACTGTGTGAGTCAACTTTACATTTTAAAAAATCCTTGTTATGTACCTGATAAAACAACATATTTTGTCTATGACTGTGTGAGTCAACTTTACATTTAAAAAACCCTCTTATGTACCTGATAAAACAACATATTTTGTCTATTACTGTGTGAGTCAACTTTATATAAAAAACCCCAACCTGTTATGTACCTGATAAAACAACATATATATTATCACAAGGATATGTACAAGGCCATTCATGTGGTTTTATAAATTTTACCTTGCTGTCTTTGTGTTCGTGGTCTTTGCATTCATCAGATTTGGCTTCTCGATACAGGATCCTAGGGGAAAAATGTTTACCAATAAATAAAATTTGATTTATTTTTAATGTTGATGACTTCTAAGAATGCTTTATATTTAATTTTACAATTTCAAAATAATTTACAAAGTTAATTAAATCTACATTATCTTACAAATAAACATGTTTACAACAGCACACACTGAAACCCAGGGGAAATCATGATGACATGAATTCTAAAAGTTCTAATTGGACCTTGACCTTGATGCACAAAGAAAGGTTTCAATGTGTGAGTTCTAAAAGCAGTTCTCCAAGTGAAAGGACTAATACATAAAGTGGCAATATGTTGGGCTGCCATAAGATCAAAGGAAGAGTGTAAGTATCAAGATGAAGTGAACACTGGAGCAAAATTAGACAATATCACGAATTCATCACTGAAATATAGAAGAGCAAGAAGATTATGTGCTTGATTCTGTTCTTCCTAGGCATCCAGTGTAGAGAATGGAGTGACTAGGCATCCAGTGTAGAGAATGGAGTGACTAAGCATCCAGTGTAGGAAGTGGAGTGACTAACCATTCAGTGTAGGAAGTGGAGTGACTAAGCATCCAGTGTAGGAAGTGGAGTGACTAAGCATTCAGTGTAGGAAGTGGAGTGACTAAGCATTCAGTGTAGGAAGCGGAGTGACTAAGCATTCAGTGTAGGAAGTGGAGTGACTAAGCATTCAGTGTAGGAAGTGGAGTGACTAAGCATTCAGTGTAGGAAGTGGAGTGACTAAGCATTCAGTGTAGGAAGTGGAGTGACAGTGGAGAAGAGGAATAGACATTTGTTAGGTTCTAGGTGCTCTTGATCAGAGCAATTGTGTTTTAAAGTTCCTTCAGCAGGCAGTCAGGTGTATCAGTCAGGTGTATCAGTCAGGTGTATCAGACAGGAGTTTCAGTGATCATGTCTTAACATTATAATAAACTTGACATAGTAATAAACAAACTTGATAGAGCAATAAACAAACATGATATAGTAATAAAGAAATGACACAGTAATAAACAAACCTGACAGTAATTGTGGTGGAGTAAATTTGCCTATCCCTACTTTTAACCTTAATTGTTATATAAATTGTTAAATTGTCAAAGTGAAACGACCTTGGGTACTTCTTGTGATATTTTGGGGTTGGAGTAAACAACTCTGGTGGAGAATACCCTAGAAAACTGCTGATGCAACCCAAACCAGTTCCAAATTTGTTTTTCTTACTAATAGTCTCACACTGATTCATAATGTTTTTATCCAATGGGGATGGACTGGAAGTTTTTTTGTTGAAGAAGTACTCTATTCTAATCACTGTGAATTTGAACATAACTCGAGTCCAGACATAAAGGTGATTGTTAACTCATGGTAAGTTAACTGACTGATCATGAAAGAATGAACTTAGAATATTTCTTACCTGTTTGCTAATGATCTATGATTTGAATTAGAGAATGCTTATGTAATTGAACCATTATTTCTATGTTCAATAATTTGACTACATTATACATTGTACTTGTGACTTTTGATAGATGCTATATTTCTTATGCTGTGTGTGTATCGGGCTAACGAAATTGTTGCAGGATTTTAAGTTGAGAATGTTTATAAGAGAGAAAGTTTAGAGATGAAAAATGCCTGAAATTTAGTGCTGCCTTAATTTGATTTTTGCAGAGAGGTAGGCCAATTTTTTTTTTGTTTTCCTTTTCATGTTAGGCTACGCTGACTACTGTACTCTGCTTGGTCATGTTGGTGCTGGATCCAGCACTGTTGCCAACTTATCAGTAAAATGTGCTGCTGTAAGTTGATTCCTGTGAATTCTCTTTGAACCAATACAGCGGAATTTGTGGCTTTAGTTTAATCTCAAGAATTCATGAAGCTCATTGTGTCAGTGAATGCACATGAAAATTCGAAAACATTCCTCCTAATGCGCTTGATAGCACTTGCGAAGTTTCAGGATGATTCTCCCATGTGTGCTTGTGAGTGTATCGAAGATTCTGGAACAGTTGTATAATGTGTCTAGAAGGGGCACATGGACCCTTGCCTAAATATGAAAGGCAGACTTGTTGCAAACCACATGATTGTGAAACTCGTGCTGGCAACGACCGCCATCTTTGAATTGATTATGTGTATTGACTTTATTTATTTTTCTGAAACTCTACTCTCATTTCCATGATGATATCCATGAACTTGATTATATATTTATGTTAATAGCTTATGTCTATGCTAGGATAAACTGAACCATTGTCAAGCGTTAATTGAACATTGTTGTGAAGTGATCTAAATGTCAACACTCGGTTATATTCATATGTTATATATTTGATTATTGATTTAATAAATTTATGAGCCTTCTTACACATATTGATAGACATATTTTGGAGAGACAGTGGCTGGATGTGGGCTGGCTAAATATAGATTAAAAGATGGATATGTCTTCTCCTTTGGTAACAAGTTTTATGGAAATATCGTGTGATGGTAAATGTTTGTCTTTAATGTTGTGGAAGAGAGAAAACGTTTACAGCACCCGTATATCCGCCAAGTGAGAGAAACAAGTGTTGTCTTCTGGAAAATTATTAAAAACATAAATTAAGATATTAAGATTCTCATCACTTGTAATTACTTATGGGTGATTAAATAATAATATTAATTGTAAGGTAGCATTGGCATCACAGCAATAAACAAATGACAAATTATGTGTCTCGGACTGAAAGAAGGTTGCATTCAGAATTTATCTGCTCTGTCTCTTGGTAATGGTATTTAGTGTGTAACATTTCTTGTGAACTTTTAATTAAAGTTATGTATTTTCATGCAGATAAATTCAAACAAGCTTTATTTAGCTTACGTATAGGTTGGTTCCCAAATACGTCGCATGCGTTCACTACGACCAGTTGTTGCTCCCATTGCAAGTAATTGCTGCACATATTTAAAAATACAGGTGTGCCCGCCCTCCAATGTAACTTCTTCATCTGACATCTAAAAAACAAAACAAAATTGCTATCAATAGGTTTGTTGATTTTTTTTTATTCTGCATAGTGTTGCTTTTTCCAAATACCATAGATGTTTTAGGTTGTTATAAACATGACAAATATACATTAAGGCAGTGCACTAGAAATTATCAAGTCAATTAGCTGCTGTTATATTAGGTGTTTTTAAATATTATATTTGCTTTAAATTTTTAAATCTATAATCTCAAACAAAAAATACAACCACACTGAGGAAATTCATTAGAACTAATTAAACGAATTATTTGTTCCTATTAGTTGTTTTTAAATACCATACATGTTTTGTTTTTAAATACCATACATGCTTTGTTTTTAAATACCATACATGTTTTGTTTTTAATCTATTGTTACAAACAAGAAATACAGACAATAAAGCAATACACTAGAAAATATCAAGCAAATTAATTGCTGCTAGTATTATATTTGTTATATTATTAAAAGTGTTAACTGAACACTTTTATTTTACTGATATATTTATCTAAAATTAGGTCAGTATTACTACTTACTGATACTTTAACCTAAAATAATATCAGTATTACAATTGCTTACTGACATTTAACTAGAATTAAATCAGTATTACAATTATTTATTGATACATTTAGCTAGAATTGGATCAGTACTACACTTACTTATTGATATTCTTCACAAATCTACAGTTAATCATACATTTTGAAGAAGAAATTGTATTCTTGATGAATCTACTGTAAGCAATGATATTCTTGATGAATCTACTGTAAGCAATGATTGATGAATCTACTGTAAGCAATGATATTCTTGATGAATTTACTGTAAGCAATGATATTCTTTATGAATCTACTGTAAGCAATGATATTCTTTATGAATCTACTATCACACTCCTGGTGAATCTAGAGAAGGTTGATCCAATTTATTCAACCCCAAGGACCACAAAACCCCAAAATTTACAGTTTTCAGGCCATTCATGCTCAAAAATTTAATTATTTCATGTAATTAAAGAAACATTCTTTGCATGAGCACAGGTCACAATTTTACATATGGCCTGCACGACTGAAGTGTTGTCCACACTGACCTAAAGACAATTTATAGATGACTATACAATCAATAATACTACTGATTAATTTACAGACATTCTCCTGATGAATATACAAGTCACAATTTTAGGAAATATAGGAAGAAATACTATGATGACTGCAAGAATCTGAGAGGTCATGCATATAATAAATGTACAATAGGTCACAATAGTATATAACATTCATGAATAATGTCATGCTCACAATGACATCATCAAACCAGTGATTAATATACAAAAGCTATAGTCAAATGAATCTATATCATAACACAATTCATTAATATACATGCACTATAGTCTACATCAGAGGTGTGCAACAGGCGGCCTGCAGGCCAGTCAGTGTGGCCCTCGTTAACCGTTTTTATTCACAACTCAATACACTAGTTGTAATTAGATTACATATTTTTGACAGTGACTGGCTCTGATTGTTATTCCATTGTTTGAAAATGGCCCACCAATGAAAAATGTTGCACATCCCTGGTCTAGATGAATCTATCTTATCATAAACTGGTTAATATACTGATGTTAGAGTCATGGTGATTCTATGTCATCATAAAACAGATTAATACAGAGATCTTATAGTCATGATAAATGTAAAGTATCTTATTCATGATTTAATGGATAAGTCTCAAACCCTGACCACTTTGGGGTTTGGGATGCACTCACCCCTGGCAAGCAAGGTGCCCTTAAAGACAATATCAGCTTAGGTACAGGTGGAGTCTGACTTGTCTGCATTAACCCTGTGGGTTCAGATCCTGAAACAAACCAGGCAAACAATACATTTTAGCTTTAGGAAAAATAAAACTATATACAAGGATAGCTATAAATAACACTTCTGTTCTAAAATCACTCTGCCTGTGTGTCTGTCTTCTAATCTTGAATCAATTTATCTGATTATTTGTCTGTCTTCTGTTCTAGAATCACTATGTATTTGACTATGCATCTGTCTTCTGTTCTAGAATCACTGACTCTGAAAATGTGTCTCTCCTCTGTTCTAGAATCACTGTCTCTGATATGTTTATGTTGTCTGTTTTACAATTACTCTCTGATCATTGATTCACAGTGTCAAAAACAAACATTCAACATTTAAAAAACAATAATAAAATATCCAAATAAAGAATAAACAGGAACAATCCTGACTGTCCAAACAAAACATATTCAACATTATTTGAAATAATAAAATATCAAATATCTAAATACAGAATTAAATTATATTTGAAGGATAATGAGTGTCCATATTGTTGAGAAGTGTAGATTTAGAAGATGGCAGCTTTCAATGTGTATCAACAATGACAAAGTTATCTAATAACAAAATATGCAGCCAATCATGCTTTATATTTATTTGACAGACTATGTTACTCAAAATATAAATTTAGAAAACAACTTTACCAGGAGAAGGAATTTCAAAATCCTGGGTTTGGTTAATGTTGGTGCGACCAGGTCGGGGGTCAAATGCTGGGATGAGTGCAGAAAACTGACGTTTTAGAACAAAATCATCATCCCAGGATCTGCGGTCTCGAGTATCCATTTCTTCCTCCTCCTAGTGCATGACAAATATTATAATATTGTAATATTAACGACAAAATACTTATTATATTATTCATGACAAATAACTGTTAAGTATTAACCTTTCACTCTCAGATACATATACTGACAAGAAAATAGGTTACCAAAATGCAACCTTACCAAGCTATATGTTACACAGGTAGTTGATTAAAACGGTCTTATCTCCCCTATGAAAATGGCTGCACATATAAACCTAGCAAGCTGTTTTACTGTCATTTTTGTCTGAGATTTAAGTTACTTTGTAATGATTAAAAATTTTCTTCAACCTATGCTCTCACAGATGACTTCAAGAATACTTTATCTATTTTACCCAAAATGCTTCATAACTGGGAACAAAATGATGATTATCTGCGAGGTGGTGGTAAAACAAATGTTGTGAATATGGTACTAGTGACAGTAACATGATTTATGTCGGAAATTCAAATTCCAGTAAATCTAAGCCAAAAATGTTTGCATGATGGTGTGATGAGCAATGCAGACAGGACAAAAAGGGGGGGTTAACAATTTGTGAAGATTATAGATATGTCAGTCCTGACAGGAAAAGAGGCGGAATTAACAATTTGTGAAGATTATAGATATGCCAGTCCTGACATGAATGTACAAATAGAGCACAATTATTGATTAGTGATGTACTACAACTAAAACTGGCCAAACACAGTTTTTGCTTAAAGTAAAAACACCATGTTTAGTTACTTATATGTAACTTATTCAAGTACGTATAATTATATAGTACTTTATGTCTATCTTTGAAAAGGTGTAATATAATTATATAGTACTCTATGTCTATCTTTGAAAAGGTGTTGTAATATAATTATTTAGTACTTTATGTCTATCTTTGAAAAGGTGTTGTAATATAATTATTTAGTACTCTGTGTCTATCTTCGAAAAAGTGTTGTAATATAATTATTTAGTATTTTATAATTTGTAATATAATTATTTAGTACTTTACATCTTTGAAAAAGTGTTTGGTGTTGTAGGAAAATAATTTAGTGTTGATATCTTATTACTACCTATTATACTAATTTCTTAATACTAAAAGAAAACTGTCTACATCAGTAGACACAACAATACCTCTCTTTGTGTAGATATGTTACTTTTAATTTACTAGAACATTTTAAATACAAAACTGTCTAAACAATACCTCTCTTGTGTAGATATGTTACTTTTAATTTACTAGAACATTTTAAATACAAAACTGTCTAAACAATACCTCTCTTTGTGTAGATATGTTACTTTTAATTTACTAGAACATTTTAAATACAAAAACTGTCTAAACAATCCCCTCTTTGTGTAGATATGTTACTTTTAATTTACTAGAACATTTTAAATACAAAAACTATCAGAAGAGTTGCAAATTTTAAAATAATTCCGAGAATATAAGGATTAACACAATATAAATATTAGCAATTGTGACACTAAAGAAAAAGACATTTTTTTAAATTCTAAATAAGATATTCATAATTTAAATTTTGCACAACTAAAACAATCTCCTCTTTTTCCCTGTCATAATTTCATACATTCATTCACTAGTGTATGTAGTGGTAGTGGATGGAGTGTGTGCAGAAAACTATGCCTTAGTGTATCTCAAACATCTTGCTCTGCAAATGCAAAAAATGCCTTAGTATATCTCAAACATCTCGCTCTGCAAATGCAGAGAATAATGCCTAGTATATCTCAAACACTTTGCTAATGCCTTAATGACTCTCAAACATTTTGCTTGACCATTATCAAGTTCTGCTCTCGCTCATCACACGTTCTTAATATTCTGAGTTACAAATTATAATTCCAGTACTCAAAAAATATCTCACTCTAGACGTATTCTTGGTATTGTAAGTTACAAATTATAATTCCAGTACTCAGAAAATATCCTCTCTTTTGCTCTCACTCCATCAGTTGTATTCTTGGTATTGTAATTTCAGTAACAAGAAATGCCTGACTTACCAAGACATCTTCATAATCATCATCATCCTCATTGTCATCTTCATTCTCATCATCATCATCATCAGGCTCAGGTAAATCTTCTTCATCTTCAAGCTCAGCCAAAAGAGTTGTAGCCCGACAACTATCTAAAAATTCGTTGTCACTTTCACTGGATGTGGACGGAAGGCTTCGTGTTAAAGCCTGGCTGAGTAAAGAAGTTACATTAGCCATAGTCTGTGTAGTGGTCAGTGTACTGGATGTTGGTACACTTGAGTTGGTCAAACTTGGGTAACTCTGGGCAGCACTCAGCAGGTTATCTGGACAAACAAATCCATGGCCAAAGCAAGTTCAAGGACTAAACAGGATCAGACAGAAACTACAAACAGTGATAAATTCATATAAAAATAATTCCCATAAAAATAAATACTTTAACAATGAGATATCAAAACCAATATAAAAAACAAATAAATTACATAATGACTCCAAACACAAACAAAATTTATACATCTGCTATAAGTATTCATCTATAAATGAAGTTAATACTGAGTTTTCTTTTCAATGATCAGTCAGATATATATAAAAATAATTATATTATCAATGCTAAGTTGATACAAACTATATCAGAAAAAATTCCAACAACGTACTAGGAGAGTTGGACAGGGCCATGCGCACAAGACTGCTAGTGTTAGCATTGCGGGGCATGTTGCTGGTGTGTCCACTGGCAAGGTTACGACGGGCAACAGCTGCAAATGTGTCAAGTAAGGTGACCGTCTGTTCCATAGAAGATGGTAAGTTAGGTACACTCACACTCATCAGGTTAGTTGGGGAACCCCGAGTTTGGTTGTCAACTCCACCCTTCTTGCCTATAACAAAACCCCAAATACACCAAATCTACAAATACATGTAAAATCTTTCTTATGTACAACAAATTTGATCAGAAGATACACTGAGGTTTAAAGCTAAATTTAATTCAAATCCATAAGTGACATTAGTTAATTTGCATATAACAATCTCAATTTCTCACAGAGTAAAGTCTGAACACAACATTTAGTTGTGTACTTGAAGGCAGTGGATTTGTGAAATCTGTACACAGCATTTGGTTGTTGAGTGTACTTGAAAGCAGTGGATTTGTGAAATCTGTACACAGCATTTGGTTGTTAAGTGTACTTTAAGGCAATGGATTTGTGAAATCTGTACCCAGCATTTGGTTAAGTGTACATAAAGGCAGTGGATTTGTGAAATCTGTACCCAGCATTTGGTTGTTAAGTGTACTTTAAGGCAATGGATTTGTGAAATCTGTACCCAGCATTTGGTTGTTAAGTGTACTTTAAGGCAATGGATTTGTGAAATCTGTACCCAGCATTTGGTTGTTAAGTGTACTTTAAGGCAATGGATTTGTGAAATCTGTACCCAGCATTTGGTTGTTAAGTATATTTGAAAGCAGTGGCAAGGAAAGAAAACAAAGTACTCAAAGGAGTATGCTAAAGTTTAATTATTATGTGACTTTTATTAAAATGGATTCTTATTATTAAATATTAAAGATTACATTTTAATCTAAAATGTGTATATGAGAACACTTTAGACAAAAACTTAATTGAAATATTTTTTAAAAGGAGGAGTGAAAAGTGTGAGATTCAATGAAAAATACAATTTTACAATTATTTACCTTCTGCTGCCTTAGCCGCTCGATCTTTTGTGTCCCTAGCATTCTGACGGTTATGGATCTGCTCACGTATTGCCCCCTCAGCAACCCGCAATCCTCCATCAGCACCCAACAAAGCCATAGCTGCAGAGGAGAGTCCCAAGGGTCCTCTGCCACTGACATTAGAGCCGGAGTGAAAGAGGGTGCTGGTAGACAGGGGTAAGGCATGAGAACTTGCTGCAGAAAATGTACTGGCGGAAGTGGAGACAGCAACAGATTTGCCAATGCTGCTTTCATGTTCATGATGCACTACTACCATTGGTTCATCCCTGATGTCAGCCATGCTCAAACGGCCATCATCTGCTGGGTCTAATGTTACTGTAACTATTGGGTCTGAATCTGCTAGTGAAACCATACGTTCGGCAACGCTCTGTGCTACCTGCATATTCAGATTTTTGTCAAATTTCAAAATACATTATTTTTTCTTTACTTCAGTAACAACCTTAAAACCACAACCTTATCTGTTCTATTTGTTCATAATAAGCTTAAAAACTGCCACTTTAAATAGTTAATTTGTCCATTTATACTACTGTTACAAATGCAACCTTAAATAATTAATCACTGCTTTATATTTGTACCAAATTTTAAACTACAACCTTAAATAATCAACTTGTACTAAACTTAATCTTAACCATATTGTACTAAACTTAACTTTAACCATATCTACTAAAACATTTTATAATGAATACTTATGGCCTTGTCAAAGCAATGAATACTTACAGCCTTGTCAGAGCAATGAATACCTATGGTTTTGTCAGAGTAATGAACACTTACAGCCTTGTCAGAGTAATGAACACTTACAGCCTTGTCAGAGCAATGAATACCTATGGTTTTGTCAGAGTAATGAATACTTACAGCCTTGTCAGAGTAATGAATACTTACAACCTTGTCAGAGCAATGAATACCTATGGTTTTGTCAAAGCAATGAACACTTACAGCCTTGTCAGAGCAATGAATACCTATGGTTTTGTCAGAGTAATGAACACTTACAGCCTTGTCAGAGCAATGAATACCTATGGTTTTGTCAGAGCAACGAATACTTACAGCCTTGTCAGAGTAATGAATACTTATTTCCTTGTCAGAGTAACGAATACTTACAGCCTTGTCAGAGTAATGAATACTTATGTCCTTGTCAGAGTAATGAATACTTATGGCCTTGTCAGAGTAATGAATACTTATGTCCTTGTCAGAGCAACGAATACTTACAGCCTTGTCAGAGTAATGAATACTTATTTCCTTGTCAGAGTAACGAATACTTACAGCCTTGTCAGAGTAATGAATACTTATGTCCTTGTCAGAGTAATGAATACTTATGGCCTTGTCAGAGTAATGAATACTTATGTCCTTGTCAGAGCAACGAATACTTACAGCCTTGTCAGAGTAATGAATACTTACAGCCTTGTCAGAGTAATGAATACTTACAGCCTTGTCAGAGTAATGAATACTTACAGCCTTGTCAGAGTAATGAATACTTATGTCCTTGTCAGAGCAATGAATAAAAATGGCCTTGTCAGAGCAATGAACAAAGCCTTGTCAGAACAATGAATACTTACAGCCTTGTTAGAGCAATGAATAAAAATGGCCTTGTCAGAGCAATGAATACTTATGGCCTTGCCAAAGCAATGAACACTTACAGCCTTGTCAGAGCAATGAACACTTAAAGCCTTGTCAGAGCAATGAATACTTATGGTCTTGCTAGAGTAATGAATATTTACATCTTTGTCAGAGCAATGAATACTTATGGTCTTGCCAGAGTAATGAATACTTACAGCCTTGACATTAGATGTGAGATTCTCAGCTGAGGATGCTTGTTCAGTACTGGCCACTGAGTGTGCTTCATTCACTTCACTCAGACTTGGAGTAGAACTGCTCTTACGACTGGTCAACACACTCACCTGAAAGTTGGATTACATTTTCAGATAAAACTTACACTTAACAAAGTTTTCAGACACTTTACTCTCTCAGTTTTTCAGACAGAAATCATTCACTGAAAAGTTGTACCAAATCATGATTTTAGTCAAAATGTTTCACAGTTACAAAGTTGTGAAACACACTCACTCAACAATTAAATCAAGTAAAGGACTGGTGTACATGGGCTCTATTCATACTAAATCAGGCTGTTTTGTACACAAAACTACCAGTAAAGTTCTTTTTAATGTATATGGGCTCTATTCATACTAAATCAGGCTGTTTTGTACAATAAACTATCAGCAATGCTCTTTTTGTATATCAGGCTGTCTTGTCAAGTAAAACTATCAGCAATGCCCCTTCCATAATTCAGGCTACTGCATATATAAACTGTGGTAAAATATTTCTGGGGCTGTTCTGGTCCAATAGGGCTATACTGCACAAAAATTGTAGCAAAATATTTCTGGAGTTGTTCATTGCACATAAATTGTGGTAAATATTTGTGGGGCTGTACAGGTCTAAAAGTCCTATACTGCACATATTTGAGGGACTCTGTTCTGGTTAATTAGGCTATGCTGCACATAAAATGGTAAAACTATTATTAGTGGAGCTCTATTTTGATTAAAATGGACTTTATTTCATATAAACTGTTTATGGGGCTCTGTTCTGGTCAAACTGGACTGTACTGCACATAAACTGGGGTAAAATAGTTATGGAGTTCTGGTCAAATTATGCTGTACTGCATATAAACTAAGACAAAATATATGCGAGGCTCTGTTCTGGTCAAATCAGAGTGTACTGCATGTAGATGGCAACTAAAATATTTGTGGCACGTTTACCTTTAACAGCATGCTTCTTACTACACAAATGGTGGCAAAGAAATGTGTGGAACTCTATTCTTTTAACCAGGTTATCAATATAACTAGTCCATCTGTGTATCCTCACACAGTTAACAAAATGAAATGACAAAATTTTTCTCCATATTTGTAACAAGAGGGAGAAATACCTTAATTTTATCAGTTGAGGTTCCTGAGGATTTGATATGTTTTATTCCCCCAACAGCACCACCTTCAAGCTTAACAGCTCGTAATTTCTCCTGGTCATGTGATGGAGCCAAAGCTAGATCAAATTTGCCCTCAGCACTCATTCGGTATGAGTTTGATCCACCAGCGTCCCAAGTTACATCTACCCAACCTGTCAATAAATAAAACATTAACAAAACTTGTAACAAATATTTAGAATTCAGTTGTGTCAACTTAGTTTTTTTTTTTTTTTTTTTGTAAACAAGGGTACACATCATAATAACAATCTGTAACACAATTCTGCACACACAAAAAACAATGTATCATTCCCTTTAACAATGATAACTACTTCTGCTTTCAACAGAACTCTCAGGAATCTGACTACATACAAATATAAGTATGTTCACTCCAATTCAAGACATTCTATAATATAATTAATTCAAATATTATTTTCAAATAAAAACAGACTGTGAACTTCTAACACTATTTGCTAAGTGAATAAGACTTTTCAGGTCAAAACTTTTAAATAATAACCAAACCAAAGAAAATTTCATAAATATATAAGGAATTTTTGTAGGTAAAAATAATTTTCCTTGAATACATACCTGATGGCACATTATAGATATGACACAGGTTCCTACACTTGTAAATTTGAGTCAATGGATGCACATATACCAGAGGAATATAAATTAATAGAGTCTACCCAGATATTCTGAAAGACAGCATCAATAACTGACAACTTGTTTTGTGTCTTTTATGGCTTGAATGATTTTATGAATGACAGTGTCAGTAAATGAACAATTGTTTAGTGTCTGTCTGTCATGGCCTGAATAATTTTCTGAATGACTGCATCAGTAACTGACAACTTGTTCTGTGTAGTGTTAAAGATGCACAAACATTTGTGATGAAGTATTGCCTGAGTAATGCCCTGCACAAACATTTGTGACGGAGGCATGTTTGATTGTTGTGATGGAATTACATTTGATCTTCTATGTATTATGAAATCTGCGACTTCTAGTAATCTATTCAAGTCTGCTAAGATTGAGGTCATTGTGCTGGGTTTTGTGTATGTCGTATGAAATCTGCGACTTCTAGTAATCTATTCAAGTCTGCTAAGTCTGAGGTCAGTGTGCTGGGTTTTGTGTATGTGCAGATGAACTAGACCAAATAATTGAAAAACAGCTGTTCTAGCAAACTCTTTTACTGTACCCAGAAACACTCCATAATCGAGGCATTTTAGTGCTAAATTCTCCCAGTAGATATTCAATTAACATGCTAAACTTACTGCCCTTGACAGAGGGTAAAAGTATTTTAGTGCTAAATTCTCCCAACAGACATTCAATTAGTATGCTAAACTTACTTACTGCAACTGATAGAGGGGTAGTGGGCATATTAGTGCTAACTTCTCCAAACAGAAGTTCAATTATTATGCTAAGTTTACTGCATCTGACATAGGGTTAACAGGAATGTTAGTGCTAACTTCTCCAAACAGAAATTCAATTATTATGCTAAGTTTACTGCGTCTGACATAGGGGTAACAGGTATGTTAGTGCTAACTTTTTCCAGCAGTCAATTATTAAGGTAAGTTTACTGCATCTGACAGAGGTTTTAGTGGACATATTAGTGCCAACTTTGCTAAATAGATGATCAGCCAGCATGCATGAAAATTTGTTCTTCTGTAATTGAAGCATAAGATTACTTTCATTTTATCTCTCTCTATTTTCACTTTTTTTTTTTTTTTTTTTTGGGGGGGATGGATGGGTGCATCTAGCTCAGGTTCAGGCAATTTAATCTGTGCAGAACTCCTTCAGTATGCTTGTTTGTTAATTAGTCAGGAAAATCATTTTACCTATACAAATTCATAATGAAATATACTAGTTCATTTTAAAAATTAATAAGAGAAATATTAATTTTTTTAAAGTTAATGAAATAGATATTCAAAACTTTAAATAATAATAATAATAATAATAAAGTGATTACCAGTAATCTTTTAAAAACTGAAATCACTTTTTAATAAATACACAAAAGTACACTAGATCTTTAATACTAAAGATAATATTAAAAAGCAAATTGAGTCTGCATGCAAAATGACCTTATGTAACAAATTCTGTATTTACTCAAATATCTGTCGTATAAATTATTTAAGTTGTTTTCCAAGCAATAATAAGAGAAATTCTTTAACGTTAATGTCAGGAAAACAGATACATCTCACCTAAAAATCTGCTTTTTAATAGTACAAAATGGTTTATTTCACACAACAGCAATAGAAATTCTTGAAGGAAAAATTGATACACTTTTCCTTACCATTGTGCAACTCGCCTGTAATTGTGCCTTCTCCAGGTGGATTTCCATCCTGATCCCGCCATTTCCAGTCCATGCCCCGCACAACTCGTGCACCAGGCACCATCTGTTTCATCACCTGGGTCCTCATCAACCGACGCTGTCGTCGGAGTGTTGCTTCTGCTTCACGTGCTGCCTTGCCTATAAAAACAAAAACAAATTTTCAGAAATATGTATGTTATGTATTTTTGTCATTATCTATATTTTGCCACGTGCTGCCTTGCTTACAGATATAAAAAAATATTTTCAGAAATATGTACATTATTACTGTGTGACATTTAGTTTATTTTTAATGTTTATCAATCACTCATGGCAAGTGGAGTTGCTTTTTCAAGCAAATAATGTGCATAAAACCAACCTAAAAAAAAAATAAGTCAGATTGTGCTTTACATCCTATAGCTACCCATTCAATGAAAACAATTCTAAACAGGTGGGATGAGAAGTGACACTTTATATATGTCATAATTGTCATCTTAAACCATATACTATGCACCTGGTAGCAAATAAATTATGCATGACTATATTACTTAACAAAACAGCAATACTATATGGATTTTTAAAATGCATCATTATTAAATGGCTAAACTATAAGACTAAAAATGAATCTATTTGGTTGAATTGTTATACATCAATATTAAATGGCTATACTATAAGACTAAACATGAATACTATTTGGTTGTATTGTTATACATCAATATTAAATGGCTAAACTATAAGACTAAAAATTAATCTATTTGGTTGAATTGTTATACATCAATATTAAATGGCTATACTATAAGACTAAACATGAATACTATTTGGTTGTATTGTTATACATCAATATTAAATGGTTATACTATAAGACTAAACATAAATACTATTTGTTGTATTGTTATACATCAATATTAAATGGCTATACTATAAGACTAAACATGAATACTATTTGGTTGTATTGTTATATACATCAATATTAAATGGCTATACTATAAGACTAAAAATGAATCTATTTGGTTGTAGTGCTAGACAGCATTAGTAAATGGCTGTAAGATTAAAAATTAATCTATTTGGTTGTATTACTGGACGGCATTAGTAAATGGCTATACTATAAGACTGTACATGAATTTGGTTGAATTGCAAAAAAACACATGACTAGGCATGAATAGTACTTGGTTATATTACCAGACAACATTACTAAATGGCTATAAGACTAGATATGAATACTATTTGGTTATATTGCAAGACAACATTAATAAATGGTTGTACAATAAGACTAGACATGAATACTATTGGTTATATTGCTAAACGTTACTAAAATGGTTATAGTTTATGACTAGACATGAATAGTATTGGTTATATTGCTAGACATTACTAAATGGTTATACTACATGACAAAACATGAATACTGTTTGGTTAGACTACTAAACATTACTAAATGATTATACTGTAACTATGTGATTAGATATGAATACTATTTGGCTATATTGCTAAGACAGCAATATTAAATGGCTGTACTGTACTGTATGACTATACTGAATACTATATGACTAGACATGAATATGATTTCATTATAGTGCTAGACAGTAAAACTAAATGGCTGTACTGTAAGATTAGACATGAATACTGCAACATGAACTCTTATAGCTAACTGCTTGTTATTAAATGCTTTCACAAGAAAAGCCCATTTAGATTAAGCCTCAAATATTAAAACATTGAATAAGTCATTATTACAATGATCATCATGCTCTGGTTTCACAATTTCTTATTGCACTAATTTTTGTTAGTGTTGTCTCCACCACCATCAAACCCACTATTAACAATTGTATGCATTCTTCTTAATGTATGCATTCATCTCACATTACCATTTCTATCCATGCTCCATTATCAGACTCCTCTCACCTTAATTAATGCTATCATTCATAACATATCAATATCTAAACAAACCCAATAAAAGTTTTTCATACTTATTTTCAACACATCACTATCTAACCCCACCATTAAAAGTTCCAGACTTTATTTTCAACACATCACTATCTAACCCCACCATTAAAGTTGGATACTTCATTCTTATTTGTTAAAAAATTAAAAATGCGCTGTATTTTCAGACCGATTGCTACATAGTTCAATGGTCAGTAAAACTGCATTCAAAGTTTTATACCTAATGGCAATGTATGCAAATATATTTTGTCTCACGGTTATCAATGACTGCATTCAAAGTTTTATACCTAATGGCAATGTATGCAAATATATTTTGTCTTGTGGTTACCAATAACTGCATTCAAAGTTTTATACCTAATGGCAATGTATGCAAATATATTTTGTCTCACGGTTATCAATGACTGCATTCAAAGTTTTATACCTAATGGCAATGTATGCAAATATATTTTGTCTTGTGGTTACCAATAACTGCATTCAAAGTTTTATACCTAATGGCAATGTATGCAAATATATTTTGTCTTGCGGTTACCAATAACTGCATTCAAAGTTTTATACCTAATGGCAATGTATGCAAATATATTTTGTCTCATGGTTACCAATAACTGCATTCAAACATAGTTTTATTCAATGGCAACATTTATAAATATATTTTATGTCTCACGGTTAACTGAATTCAAACATAATTTTATTTATACCTTAATGGCAATGTATTCAAATATATTTTATGTCTCAAGGTTACTGATAACTGCATTCAAGTATACTGCCTATCTCATAGCTGCTATCAAATATTTTCAAACATGTATGTCTCACATTTGCTAATAAATGTAACTGCATTCAAATGTTAAATGCCTCATTTAAACATGTAGTAATCTCTTTGGATAGTAAAACATGTACTATTCTCTTTGGTTAGTACATTTAAACATGTAGTACTCTCTTTGGTTAGTACACTTAAACATACACTACTCTCTTTCGATAGTGCATTTAAACATGTACCATTCTCTTTGGATAATACATTTAAACATACACTACTCTCTTTCGATAGTGCATTTAAACATGTACCATTCTCTTTGGATAATACATTTAAACACAAATTATTCTCTTTGGATAGTGTTATGGATTAAATTTGTGTATCTCTATTTCTAAACTTAATTGTTATATAAATTGTTAAATTGTCAAAGTAACCCAACCTTGGTACGCTCCTTATGATGGTATTTTTGTAAGTGTCAGATTTGGAAGTAAACAACTCAAGTTGGGAATATGCTAGAAAAACTGCTGGCACAATCCAAACCGGTTGCAACTGGATGAGTAGTTTTTCTGACTGTTCATAATATTTCATCCAGAAAATGGATGGACCAGAAGTTTCTTTGTTGAAGAAGTACTCTATTCTAATCACTTTGAATTTAAACATAACTCGAGTCCGGTCATAAAGGCAACCGTTAGCTTGTGGTAAGTTAACTGACCGATAAAGGAAGAAAGGACTTAGAATATTTTGTATATGATTACTATTGATCTATGATTTGAATTAGAGAATGCTTATGAAATTGAACCATTATTTCTATGTTCAAAATATCAAAAGGTTACTTGTTACTTAGACAGAAAGATGAGGGAAGGCTTTTATATATAATTTGACATTTTCTTGAAGAGTCAGCTAATTATACTCAGTAAGGGCTCAGTCACAAGGCCATTAGAGAGTATATTTTGACACAGAAACGATCATATTTAATTGTTTATCACAACATCAATCAAACAGATTTCTAAAAATAGTCAAGGATGCTGAAGAGGGTGATCAGCATGATGAAGATGAAAGAAAAGATGGCAATTCAGATGCTTTGCTCTTGCTTTAGGGAAGAAACATTTAAAGGAATCACGCAAACAAAGGCCTCAAAATACTCAAATCTGCACCACTGTCTAAGGTCTAGAAAGTGTGAAAGGCAAAGTAAAGAATGAACAAAACCTATGGAGAAAATGGCCATAAGGCAGTCAGAATAAAGAGATACAAAACCTACAGAAATACCCTGTGAAAAGGCAGTCAGAATAAATAAAGAAACAAAACCTACAGAAATAGCTGGTGAACAAGATAGTCAAAGAATGGAACAAAACCTGTGGTGGGTGGGGGGAAGACTCTTAAAACTTGTGAATAAGACAGTCACCCACAGAAAAAATAAGGAACAATACCTAGGGGAAAAGAATTCTTCAAGTCTAAGGCATCAAAGCCCAAGGAAAATAAAAACAAGGTCTTAAAGCCTGTGAATAAGGCATCAAAGTAAAGAAAGGAACAAAACAACGAGGTCTTAAAGCCTGTGAATATGCATCTATTAAAATATCCCATAATAACCAATACTTCAAAGCCTGTTAGTGACCTACCTATGTCATCAAAAACACCTGTTAAAAAGCCTGTTGCAGACATAACTATGTCGTCATATAATCCGTTGACAGAGCCATAGTTCTCAAAGTCTGTTGGAGACGTACCTATGTCATCAAAGACACCTTTGACAGAGCCATAGTTCTCAAAGCCTGTTGAAGACGTACCTATGTCATCATGGACACGTGTGACACATTCATAGATCTCTAAGCCTGTTGGAGACGTACCTATGTCATCACAGACACCTGTGACAGAACCATAGATCTCAAAACCAGACAAAGAGAGATAATGTGTCTGCCCACTGGCATTCTTGCTCATCTGTTGTATGCGGACATGGCGCCAACCCTGCTTCTCCTCTGGATCCACTTCTATTGGCCAGGTCATAGTGGATCTGTAAAAATAAATGGTACAAAACAGAGGTAAAAAATACTTCAATTGGCCAGGTCATAGTGTATCTGTAAAAAAATTGTGCAAAACATTACGAGGTAAAAAATATGTCAATTGGCCAGATAGAGCAAATCTGTAAAAATAAACTGTACAAAGTATTAAGAGGTAAAAGATACTTCAACTGGCCAGGTCAGAGTGAATCTGTAAAATTAAACTGTACAAAATATTAAGAGGTAAAAAATACTTCAATTAGCCAGGTAAAAATAAACTGTACAAAATATTAAAAGGTAAAAAATACTTCAATTAGCCAGGTAAAAATAAACTGTACAAAATATTAAAAGATAAAAAATTCAATTTCCTCTTCAGCAGAGATACCAAGATTAAAGAAACAAAAAAAAAATCAGAGATATTGAGCTTTTATTGAAATCCATTTATTTTTTCAGAATTTGTGACACTGTTAGGCATTACATTTCACAAATAACTATCATAAGTATTTCTGCATTTAAAGTGTATTTGTTTTAATTATTAAAAGTGTTTTTAATATATACTGTTGTATAGATTAATATAAATAAATTTTCGATATTATTCTTCAAAGATCAGCCGAGTCTGAAAGAAAATTAAATATATATATATATATATATATATATATATATATATATTTATGTGTGCAGTGATGTACTGAAAATGTACAAATGATAACATTTTGTATACAAAATAAACTCTATCACATGTATACTGAAATCTGCAATAACAATTACTGATTCTGCTTTAACGAAAGTGTCCTGTGATCACATGACAGGCTTGCTGATTTCAATTATCTGAAAGTAAAACATAACATAAACCTTGCTGAATGATCATATGACCAGTATGCTAATTTCAGTTGACTGAAAAGTACAAAAATGGGAGCAAGAAAGATAGCAGTCAAAATGTATGCTGCAAAAACATTTTACAGTTTTACAATCTGTGCATTTGGGAGGTCTTTCCTGTCTGGAGAGACTGTCTATTATTATGTGCAGCCATCTTGGAATCTGTCATGATTTCTGTACTTCAGCATTTTCTACAGACTACAAGAATATCTGCCTGCAAAACTATGTCATAATTTTTGTACTTCAGTGATTTCCACAGACTACAAGAATATCTGCCTGCAAAACTCTGTCATGACTTCTGTACTTCAGTGTTTTCCACAGACTACAAGAATATCTGCCTGCAAAATTCTGTCATGACTTCTGTACTTCAGTGTTTTCCACAGACTACAAGAATATCTGCCTGCAAAATTCTGCAGAGGAAGCGCTCGTTTGGTTTTGCATGTATGTTAACTGTGTGGGCGGCGTTGGGCGTTCTGCCTGGCAAAGAGTTAATTGTGTGGAGTTGATTAACAGTATCATTATTATTTAGTCCAAAATTGTCTATTCCCATGATTGAGGACATAGGAGATTGCAAGCATCTTCTAAAACCTGATATAATATTACTACACAGCCAGAAATCTCACTAAGTAAAAATGAAACTGGGAAGTAATGCCACTCTCCCCACAACCACTAATCTTGACATCTGTGTTGCTGACCAAGACGGTATTGCTCTCTTCACTACCCCTACTATAGCTCTTGACATCTGTGTTGCTGACCCAAGACAGTATTGCTCTCCTCACCACCCTTATTATAGCTCTTGACATCTGTGTTCAGAGACAGGCAGGCATGACTGAAGTCTAAGAGCACTCTTGCATCTAATCAATGACTGCATTAATCCAAGATGATAGCATTCCCCTGAGAAACAGTAAGATAGTAACCTCTGAAGAGAATAAAGATAATCTACCACCACCCCCTTCTTCAAGGAGAGGAAAGATAGAGGAAAGATTCTCTCTTCCCCCAAAACAGGAAAGATAGTGTGACCCTCTGAGAAAAGAAGACTGTTAAGATTTTGTCTCCTAGGATATACACTCTGTGTCTAGTGTCTAATGTTAGCCTGCCTATGAAAGTCTGGAAACCTGCCTATGAAAGTCTGGAAGCCTGCCTATGAAAGTCTGGAAGCCTGCCTATGAAAGTCTATGAAATGAGAAGACCTACATCTGTCACCAGCTCCAATGCTGCCAACGTCTCTTTTATCACATTTTTACA
This sequence comes from Sinotaia quadrata, assembly GCA_028829895.1. Classification (NCBI taxonomy): domain Eukaryota; kingdom Metazoa; phylum Mollusca; class Gastropoda; order Architaenioglossa; family Viviparidae; genus Sinotaia; species Sinotaia quadrata. The sequence continues at coordinate 1,258,796 of CM054177.1, forward strand.
GAATGTTTTAAATGCAAATGTTTATTTTTATAATCTTGTTGTAGAAAAGCATGCCTAGACCAAACTCAGATTTAATTTCTACATTTATTTTACACAGTAAACAAAATGTCCTGGTTCATGGGTACCTGTAGCAGGTCACAAATAATTGTACATGACAGCCAATCAAAGGTATAAATGCTTTCAATGTGGCATCCATATGTGAGTACACAGCCACAGACTGAGGGACAGGTGTGAGTACACAGCCACACATTGAGGGACAGGTGTGAGTACACAGCCACAGACTGAGGGACAGGTGTGAGTACACAGCCACAGACTGAGGGACAGGTGTGAGTACACAGCCACACATTGAGGGACAGGTGTGAGTACACAGCCACAGACTGAGGGACAGGTGTGAGTACACAGCCACAGACTGAGGGACAGGTGTGAGTACACAGCCACAGACTGAGGGACAGGTGTGAGTACACAGCCACACATTGAGGGACAGGTGTGAGTACACAGCCACAGACTGAGGGACAGGTGTGAGTACACAGCCACAGACTGAGGGACAGGTGTGAGTACACAGCCACAGACTGAGGGACAGGTGTGAGTACACAGCCACAGACTTAGGGACAGGTGTGAGTACACAGCCACAGACTGAGGGACAGGTACAAGTATACAGCCACAGATGAGAGAAGTACAAGAACACAGCCACAGATGAGAGAGGGGTAGAAGTACACAGCCACAGATGAGAGACAGGTACAAGAACACAGCCACAGAGGAAAGACAGGTACAAGAACACAGCCACAGATGAGAGACAGATATGATTACACAGCCACAGACAGAGAGTCAGGTATGAAAACATAGCCACAGACTGAGAGACAGTATAAGTACACAGCCACAGACGGAGGGAACATTCAGAACAGTAACATTGTTTCCCAGCAAACCTAATATTTCCATGACTGTCTCTAAGGATGTCAAAGTTAATGTCTTACCCAGGTTCATTAAGAGAACAATCATTTTCATGGTTAAACAATGTAGTCCAGTTTAATCCATCCTTTGACATCTGAAACTGCCAGTTGCGTAGTGCAGATCTGTAAAAATTAAAAATTTACAAATGCTTAATAGGGTGACTCTTTAAATCATAATTAAAAATAATATATCTATTTTTTTATTTTTACAACAAAAATCAACAGAAACCCCACACACAAGCACACACAAGTAAAACTCTTATTCATATTTCAGTTATAAATATGCTTTAACTACAAATAAATACATAGCTGAATTTTTATACTATGTTATTATAATATTATAATGAGTATCTATAGCAACATAACTTGTTTCTATTCTCATCTGGGTCTAGCGGTATATGCACAGTTGAGTAGTAGACAAAAAGCATGTCAACTGTCACTTGTTGATATCAGAATGTATAGTTAATCTCAGCTAGCTTTCAGCAAAATTTACAGTGAGCATCTTGATGCCAGTTCAAAATTATGCTATGAGGAGAAACATACTTTAGAACTCAATAGTAATAATATAACTCTACCTGATCCATAAGGAATATCAGCTTTAGAATGAGATGGAGATGCTGTTAACTGTGACAAGCTGCACCCACGGGGCAAATTAAGCTCCTTGCATTTTCAATTTTTCATTCTAATTGTCTATTTTCATTTAATAATCACTAATTAATATTGTGTAGTACACTGTTATTGACGATTTTCAGAGTGGGTTTTTTTGTGTGTAATCTGACAGGACCACCCACGCACACACGACCAGTGGAATTTAGGCCATGCAGGCAAGTTTAGTTTCTGGACAAGTTATGTTCCTTCTATTCATCACAGTAAGCCTTTGTTAGGCAAGTTCAGTGTCTGGACAAGTTATGTCCCTTCTATTCATCACAGTAAGCCTTTGTTGGGCAAGAATAAGAATGATTTTATTGACAACAATTGTCATCTGATTCTCTATTTATGGTGCATTAAGAATATATTCTTCATTCAAATGTTTAAAACTTTTAACATTATATTACATATTGACAGTAGCAAAAACTGTCTGTTGTACAAAAATTGTCTGACTATATTACACACAAGTCACTCACAAGTACACTCAATGAAAAAATTGGATTTTGCACAGTTATGTACACTTATAAAATGAACAAATTTATAAAAGATAAAACTGTATGCATTTATTAAATGTACAAGAGCAAGACACATCATTTCGACAAAAATATTTTTCATATTTTAAAAATATTTATTTATATAACTTACAAAAGTAATTTTCACTGATTAAATCCACATACACACATATATATATATATATATATATATATATTTGTATCTATCTTAAAAGGGCAAGTATTTTATGAATATATTGTATATTTAAAAGTCATATTAGTGCAAATTTCTTAAATGTTGCTCACCATATCAGTGCAGAAAAGAAATGAGTGTGCTAAAGATGAAAGGCTAATTAAAGAATATCTTATTATCAAAAGAGAGGCAAGACTTACTTGCCGTAACCTCGAGCATGACGCAGTGTATAGCATGATGGTAAAAGCCACACTCCTAGATCAATAGCAAACCAAGCTTTCCTGAAATAAAAATAAAATTAATGAATTCAAATAACTTCAAACAAATAGAGGGAAATTATTACACAAGTAATCAAATACTTTTCTTTTATGGACAACTTCAAACAAATATTGGAAAATGATTTCACAATACATCAAATATTTTTCTTTTATGGCTGGAACAAGTGACAATTTCAAACAAATACCTGAAAATTATTTCACAATACATCAAATATTTTTCTTTTATGGCTGGAACAAGTGACAATTTCAAACAAATACCTGAAAATTATTTCACAATACATCAAATATTTTTCTTTTATGGCTGGAACAAATGACAACTTCAAACAAATACCTGAAAATTATTTCACAAGACAACAAATATTTTTCTTTTATGACTTGGAACAAGTGACAGCTTAAAACAAATATTGGAAAATTAACAATATTTTAAATTTTGTAACTTAAGTCAGAAAACTGTCTACAGGTAAAACTACTGATCAGTAGTCGTGACAGTTTTTTTTAACAGTTATTTCTTTAAATAAGAAAACTGTATACAGGTAAAACTACTGATCAGTAGTCGTAACAGTTAATAACGTTTGTTTCTTTAAATTAGAAAACTGTATACAGGTAAAGCTACTGATCAGTAGTCATAACAATTAATAACGTTTGTTTCTTTAAATTAGAAAACTGTATACAGGTAAAACTACTGATCAGTAGTCATAACAATTAATAACGTTTGTTTCTTTAAATTAGAAAACTGTATACAGGTAAAGCTACTGATCAGTAGTCGTAACAGTTAATAACGTTTGTTTCTTTAAATTAGAAAACTGTCTACAGTTAAAACTACTGATCAGTAGTCGTAACAGTTAATAACGTTTGTTTCTTTAAATTAGAAAACTGTCTACAGTTAAAACTACTGATCAGTAGTCATAACAATTAATAACGTTTGTTTCTTTAAATAAAAAAACTGCCTAAAGGTAAAACTAATTATCAGTTTTTTTAAGTTTTTATTATTTTAAGTTATTTCTCTAATTATAAAACTGCTTGAATGTAAAACCTACTTATCATCATTTGTGTGGCAGTTTAGCGCTGCTGCATCACGACTCAAAATGTCTTCCAGTTTTCCATAGGGCAAGTTGCGGCCTTCAGAGGACGTGACAACTACCAGGTTAAATTGTGCAGGATTTACCCACTCTGTGACTGTCCTGTTGGGAAAATATTAATTAATAATTAATTTGTTATGAAACCATAACAAATATGAATCAACAAACTGTTGTTTATTTATCAGATATAATTTTCTCATATTTTGTCTAAGGCAACTAATGTTCTATTTTTGAGACAAGCTAATGTTAAATCCTTTTCAAAATTATCTGGATTATGATAGTTTCAATCAACTGGTTCATGTTGTTCAGTCAGTGCTTGACATGATTTAACAATTCACATGCACACACACACACACATGTACACACTCACTCACACCCTAGGTAACTGAACCTTTGCTGATTTGAATATAATTTATTTGCATAATACACATACAAGAAGTAATACCCTGGATAAAGCTGCCCCTTTTAGCGCCGTTTCGTTATAGTACACTAGTTCGGTAATTCTTGAGACCGGCCATATTGACTCAGACTCGGCATGAATGGGGAAAAGTCTACAAATGATAGTAATGCTTCTAAGATGTAAAAGAAAGAATTTGCTTGGATTGAAACTATGAGTGGTTAAGGTGGTTAAAAGCTGATGTAAAAGAAAGTATTTGCTTGTTTGAAACTATGAGTGGTTAAGGTGGTTAAAAGCTGACGAGCATCAAGTTGATGTGAGTGCTCCTTTCAACTTAATGTCATACAAATCATGAATCAGTTCATAGATAATAGCCCTAATTGTGAATGGAGCTCTAAGGCAAAGTGAGGTATTCTTGAAATGATACCCTGCTAACAAGAACTGCTTTGAGAGGGAAAAAACTCAAAAAAAGAAAAAGCCCTTATTGCCTACATCATCAAGAAACCAAGGTTTGTGTACGTTAGACTCACTACCCGATAACTAAAATATAATTAGTCATTTTCATTATTTCTTTTTTAAATCAATCACTCAATAAAAGTTCATCATTGTTCTAATGTGTCATATTTGTATTTTCACCTATCTAATAAAATACATGCATGTATATAATGTTGTAATGACCCCATATAGTTCTGTTTCAGTTAATGCTCCACTTTTGGGGAATATATCCTGATTGCTAACCAGATTGCTAATACATATATATATACATTTTTTAATTAGATAATTCCTGCAATGGAAAAATAAAACCTCAAAATTTAAAGTGTCTTGTCATGCATTTATCAGATGTATAAGAAAGGGTTAACAAGCACACATATACTCCCACAAGCATTCCCTTTAATGATGCTAATAACCATTAGAAAAATGCTCTAAAACATTCAGATAAGGATAAACGTCTATTACGTTGCTTATAAATTATGATCATTAAAATTATTTCAAATTTCAAACTATTCCAGAATTTTACACTGACTGAAACAACAGATTATGAGAACATTACAAGTCTACAAAAAAATGTATAATTACAACTAAAATATTTTATTTTGTTTAAAATTAAAACTGAACACTGCAAAAGCCTTGCATAATGCAACAGTGAGGAAAATAAATGACTGATCCCAAAGAGAATTTAAAAACAAACTCACTTAGCATTTGTACCAATCCAATAGAGAAGGCCATTTTCATCAAAGTCTGACTGATGAGTGAAGGTAAAAGCTGAACAAGGATCTTTTAAAATCTTCACAAAGTTGAAAGTTTGCCGCTCGAAATCATACCATTGCTTAGCCACCTGTACAAAAAGTAAACTGATCTTAAAATTATCAAAATGGCATAAAGCATGTTCTTAAAATTATCAAACAGATAAATAAATATTCTGAAACCTGGTAACAAAAACAAAGAAAGTGTCCTTAAAACTGTCAAACTGAAAATGATGATGACATTGATGGCCTTGCAGGAAATGAGGAGCTAGCTCGGTGGAAAAACTGGACAGGACAGCTACCTCTTTTGGTATGGAAATCAGTGCAGAGAAGACCAACTTGATGACCAACACCACCAGTGGTGTTGGCAATGACATCATGGATTGGTGATCAGAAACTAGAAATAGTTAATAAATTCAAGTACTTAGGAGCCATCGTGACAGATGAGGGATCAAAACCAGAAATATTGTCCAGGATTGCGCTGACAATAACAGCAATGGCAAGGCTGAAGACAGTTTGGAAAGATAGAAACATCTCAGTCAGCTTAAAGTTCAGACTGATGCACTCCTTGGTTTTATCTGTGTTTTAATATGCCTTGCAGCAGATCTCAAAAGGATCTCAAGCTACTGAAATAAGATGCTTTTGAAGGTTGCTTGGCATTTCGTATAGAGATGTCACGAATGAGGAAATGAGAAACAGAATCAGGCAAGCCATTGGGCTCTATGAAGAGCTATTGGCCATTGTGAAAAAATGCAAAATGAAATGGTATGGGCATGTCACATGATCAACAGGGCTTGCCAAGACAATCATGTAAGGTACTGTGCAAGGAGGGCAAAGGAGAGGAAGACAGAGGAAAAGATGGGAGGATAACATCTCAGAGTGGATAGGACTGAAACTGAGAAATGCAGTAAGATTAGCAGAGAACAGAATGGAATGGAGGAAACTGGTTGTCAGATCATCAGTGGTGTCCCAAAGGTTATCAAGACTAAAGAATAGATTGATAGATAGATATTTATTGTTGATTGAGCAGTTTGTTATGAGTTTAGAGGTATTTAATGTGTCTTGAGAGTTTGTTATGAAGAGTTTAGAGGTATTTAATGTGTCTTGAGCAGTTTGTTATGAAGAGTTTAGAGGTATTTAATGTCTCTTGAGCAGTTTGTTATGAGTTTAGAGGTATTTAATGTGTCTTGAGCAGTTTGTTATGAAGAGTTTAGAGGTATTTTATGTCTCTTGAGCAGTTTGTTATGAAGAGTTTAGATGTGCATTTTATGTCTTGGGCAGTTTGTTATGAAGAGTTTAGATGCATTTTTTTCTGTAAGTATTTTACTGTCTGGCAGAAAAGCAAGTTACTAACCATTTTCAGAAGATACTTTTCCAAATCTGCAAGTGTTGTCAAAGGTTCCATTTTTAAGCATTTTCCTGTCCTGTCAATTAGTGTAGTCTCACCTTGTGCTTTCTCAAGTCTGAATCGAAGTCGCCGGGTCAAAATCTTGGGAGGAAAAAAATGTCTAAAATAATTTCTTAGTATACTGTGATAATCAAACTATTTTCAAGATAAAAATTTAAATACTGAGTGTGATAATCAAACTATTTTCAAGAGATATAAAAATTTAAATACTAAGTGTGATAATCAAACTATTTTCAAGATAAAAATTTAAATACTGAGTGTGATAATCAAACTATTTTCAAGAGATAAAAATTTAAATACTGAGTGTGATAATCAAACTATTTTCAAGATAAAAATTTAAATACTGAGTGTGATAATCAAACTATTTTCAAGATAAAAGTTTAAATACTGAGTGTGATAATCAAACTATTTTCAAGATAAAATTGTAAATACCTAGTGTGATAATCAAACTATATTTTCAAGATGAAAATTTAAATACTGAGTGTGATAATCAAACTTTATTTTCAAGATGAAAATTTAAATACTGTCATAATCAAGCTATATTTTCAAGATGAAAATTTAAATACTGAGTGTGATAATCAAACTATATTTTCAAGATGAAAATTTAAATACTGATTGTGATAATCAAACTTTATTTTCAAGATGAAAATTTAATACTGTCATAATCAAACTATATTTTTAAGATAATTTCAATACTGATCATTCACTCTGGGATACAAATTACCTGCAGCCCATATCCAGAACCAGGCAAATCATAAGTAAAGACAGGCAGCTTCTCAATGGCTTCCAGTGTTGATACAAGTTTCCTAGTCATTTCAACTGCTGGGGCTAGACCACTAAGACAATAATAAATAATGAATATTTAGAATTTAGCAGCTTAACATTCTACTAAGAATAGAATATTTCAAAATCATAGTACTAATCTGGATTGAAAAAGCATAACATTCTAGTAATTAAGAATATAAAATTTTTAAATCATAACATAACATAGCATAACATTTCACTAATTAAGTGATGAAAAATTCAAAATCATAAAACAGATTTGGAAACAGCATAACAATCTACTAATTGTACAGAAAATTATGACTGAAACAGCAGGTTACCAGTTTACATACTCCCCAAAATGTTTGTAGTGGGCAAAATGATGAAAAACTCATTCCATTATAACTTCTTGACATAAACAAAGGTATAGTAGTTAGTCTACATATGAAACAGTGAATGAACTGGTTGTAAACATGTATGGTCTGTGGTGCTAAAGATAGTTTAATGAACAGCATAGAAAACATGTATGTCTGTCGTGCTAAAGATAGTTTAATGAATGGCATAGTAAATATGTATGGTCAGTTGTGCTAAAGATAGTTTAATGAAAGAAATAGTAAACTAACGGTATGTGTCGTGCTAAATATAGTTTAATGAATGAAATAGTAAACTGGTCAGTCGTGCTAAAGATAGTTTAATGAATGAAATAGTAAACTGGTCAGTCGTGCTAAAGATAGTTTAATGAATGGAATGATAGCAGACCAGTGTGATCTTAAGTAACAGATACTGTAATGAATTAAATAATAGCAGACAAATATATATTTTGTAAAACATAGCATAGTGAATGATCTTGTACAGCAGAGTATAATAAATGACATATTAGCATATAAATAAGATTTTGTACAGCAGAGAGTGTAATGAATGACAAGATAGAAGGCTTGTTTGATTTTGTCAGGTAAGAGACAGTAAATGAATGACATGATGGCAGACTGGTATAATGTATCATGAAATAGATCATGTCATGAATAACATGATGCAGACTTGTATGATGTGTCATGTAATAGTGTCATGAATGACATGATAGCAGACTTGTATGATGTGTCATGTAATAGTGTCATGAATGACATGATGGTAGGCTTGTGTGATCTGCCATGTAATAGACAGTATAATGAATGACATGATAGCAGACTTGTATGATCTGCCATGTAATAGACAGTATAATGAATGCTGAAATCAAAATGTCCCCACTTGTCCTTTTCATGAAAGACAGTTTTAAAGATGTTAATCCTCTCCTTCATTTTTTTCTTGCTTTCCTTGTAACAAAGGTCTTCAAAGTTCTGAAAAAAAAAAGGAATACATTATCTCTAGTGAAGTAAGCAAAAAAGGGAAGATAATTCACAATTTCATGCACTGAGAGTATAGAAAGAAACTAAAATCTCTTGAAAACTTACTGAAAGACAAAAAGGACTTAATTCATTGTAAGATTACAAAGACTGACAAAAGTACTCCAAAACAACTCATTTTAAGATGACAATAATTAACTAAATTACTCCTGACAGCTGTCTATATGACAACAAGAATGAATAAAGTTTATGTTCATGACCAGGTTGGCTGGGAAAAAAATTTTAACCTGGCATTTTTGGAAAAGACCTAAAAAAACTAATATTCCCACAAGGTTGACATAAGAAATAAAATAGCACAGAATGAAAACTTAATATTATCTGATAGACACAAATTTAACACCCCTAAAATTATCCACTGATAGACACAAATTTAACACCCCTAAAATTATCCCCTCATAGACACAAATTTAACACCCCTAAAATTATCCACTGATAGACACAAATTTAACACCCCTAAAATTATCCCATGAAAGATGCAAATTTAACACCCCTAAAATGTCATTTGAAAAACAAATTTAACCTCCCTAAAAATATCCCCTGAAAGACAACAAATTAAACATCCTTAAAAATATCCCTTGACAGACAATAAATTTAACATTCCTAAAAATTTCCCCTTAAAGACAAATTTAACAACCCTAAAGGCTGGTCTGAATTAAAGCTAACAAAATAATGCGTGATAACAAATTAACAATAATCTCATAGACAGCTCCCATATGATGACGATAAATAAAATTAGGAGGTAGATGTATCAGTGCACTGCTGAAATATTTAATATACAGAGTTAATGACATCTCTCTGTTTACAAAAGTAATAATAACATTCACATACAGACACACAAAATTTCTAGTCTTCTGGGGTGATAAATGTGTCAGTTCAAGAATAAATAACCAGACATGTAGATCGCAGATTCAACAGTACCCCCACTCACCCTTTCTTAAGCCAATACTAATATTTTTCAAAACAATCTTTTACCTGGATCTGTTCAAAACTACTGAACTCAGTGGTCTTGACAAACACTTGGTACCACAAATACAATCATATGTTTCCAGCTTTTTGGTACAAGAAATAAGTCCATTATGTGGCACTACTATCATCAGGGAACCAATTTCTCAAAGAAAACAAGGAGAATAAAACTGTACAAACAATACCCAACTAAGCAAACTAAGATTGTTATATTTTATAATTATCATTACTCCGTAAAAATACATTTTACATAACTTACATTACTAAGGATGTTGAGAAGGGTTTGTACAAGTCCACTTTTATACAGCTCAAATGATGAGATTGTATGCTCATCTTTTAGCAACACAACTAATTCCTCCAAAGCACTGTGCATTTCCTGTGCCCAAGTTACCTCCCCATCTGGAGACTAGTGACAGAGATAAAATAAAATACAAGAGTAATGACAAGTTTAGACTATTAATTGTGCAATGTCATATTTGCACTGATAAAAAAATAAATTCAATAAATTCAAAAATGTACATTCATTCCTAAAATACAACATACAGTATATACAGATACCCCTCCTAGCAGCCTAAACTGGTTTTTCGACACTTCTTAAGCTGGCCCCATAGTAGGTAAACCCTTTTACTGGAAACACATTTCAATCTAAACCTTAAAAATGAAAATGATTAAAAAAATAGAGACAAATTACATACAATACTACTGTACACCTTTAGAAACATTAATTAAGTAAAAACAAATGTAAACACGAACAATTTTTTAAAAAATGTATTTAAACTTTAGTAGTGTGACACAATGTCACCCTAATTAATGGTTATGATTATAATTATTATTTAATCATTCATAATTAACTACAAGTGATGAGAATCTTAATTTTTGTTAATAATTCTCCAGATGACACCCTCGTCTCTCTCATTTGGCAGATATGCAGGCGCTGTAAACGTTTTCTCTCTTCCACAACATTAAAGACAAACATTTACTGTCACTCTATAATTGTGTAGGTGGAAAACTTACCAAAAGAAAAAATAAATCCACCTTATAATCATTATTTAGCAAGCCTCCATCCATCCACTATCTCTCCAACATATGGTTATCAATGTGTGTAAGAAAGTCAATAAATTTAAATAAATTTATTAAATCAACAATCAAATATACATAAAACAATTACAATCAAAAGAGTATTGGCATTTATGCTTCACAACAATGTTTGATTAACACTAGACAATAGTTCAATTTATCCTAGCATAGACATCAGGAGTCAAATCATCATATAATCAAATTCATAGGCATAATTTATCAGGCATGAGATTTGAGTTTTAGAGAAATAATTATAGTTAATGTACATAATCTTTTACAAGGATGGCCACTGTCACTAGCACATGTTCACAATCACATGGTTTGCAACAAGTCACTGCCTTTCTTTTTTACAAAACATACCCCTTCTAGGCATGTTACCCTTCTGTTCCAGAATTCTAGATGCTCTCTTCAAGCACACCATGGAGAATCGTCCTGAATTTCGCCTTGCACTATCAAGCACATCAGGAGGAACTTTCCCAAATTTTCATGTATGCTAGCTACTAAGCACACCAAGAGGAATGTTCAAAACAATCTTCATGAAATCTTGAAACCAATCTCAAGCCTCACTTTTCTGCCATATTGGCTCTTGAACAGAATTCACAGGAATCAACTTATAGCAACACGTTTACTGATAAGTTCAATGATAATGCTGGATGCACACACCAACATGATCAAGTAGAGTACAGTAATCACTGTAGTCTAAAGTGAAAAAGATGCACTTTTCTTTGCAAAAGTCAAATTAAGGCCGTGCTAAATTTCAGGAATATTTCATCTCTGTAACTCCTTTCTCTCTCACAAACATTCTCAACTTACAAAATCCTGCAACAATTTCATCGACCTGATACACACAGCATAAGAAATAAAGCATTGATCAAAATTCACAAGTATAATGTACAACGTAATCAAATTAGTGAACACAAAAATAATGGTTCAATTACATAAAGCATTCCCCAATTCAAATCATAGATCAATAGCAAACATGCACGAAATATTTCTAAGTCTGTTCTCTCTTTATCAGTCAGTTAACTTACCATAAACTAACAATCACCTTTATGATCGGACTTGAGTTTCGTTCAAATCAAAGTAATTAAAATATAGACTTTCTTCAAACAAAATAACTTTTGGTCCACCCTCATTGGATGAATTTGTTATGAACAATTGTGAGACTATTAGTGAGAAAAACTATTCATCCAGTTAGAACTGATATGGATTGCATCAGCAATTTTCTAGCACATTCTCCACCTGAGTTGTTTACTTCCAACTTTGACACTTACAAAAAATATCATCATAAGGAGTGCCCAAGGTCAGGTCACTCTGACATTGGCAACAAAGATATAATTATTAAGTACAGAAATAGGGATAGGCAAATTTACTCTGCCACAGGTAGTATACTGTCTTAAAAGGAAATTGTGGACATAACAGAGAGGTTTTAGAGACACTCTTACTTATGTACTTAATTTATAGGAAGCGCTTCTGGTCCAAGCCAATTTCACTTCTGTTATAAAATGGCAGTAAATATGGTCAGTTATAACTTGGAGTAGGAGTTGTGTTTAACAATGTTGCATCGCTATCTTTCTTCCTATATGCAAGTTTCCTAATAACAAATTAAAGGCAACTTACCCGTAACTGACTAATCTGACGTGCAAGAGCCGAATCCAACTGCTGCACAATGCTGCACAGCTTGGCAACAACTCGGCGAGGCATTGCTTCTGCAGCATGAAAGTACTCCACATACAGCTCACGGGCCAGCATTTTCACCTGTTTATATATGTCAATTTTAATATTTATTTTTAACTGTATTTACACATGTCAAGTTTAATGTTTATTTTCATTTGTGTTTATGCGTGTCAATTTTAATGTTTATTTTTGTTTAAACGTCAATTTTAATGTTTATTTTTATTTGTGTTTATGCATGTCAATTTTAATGTTTATTTTTACCTGCATTAATATATTTTATGAATGTTTATTTTCAACTATGTTTATATATGTCAATTTTAATGTCTATTTTCAACTATGTTTATATATGTCGCTTTTAATGTCTATTTTCAACTATGTTTATATATGTCAATTTTAATGTCTATTTTCAACTATGTTTATACATGTCAATTTTAATGTTTATGTTCAACTATGTTAATATATGTAAATTTTAATGTTTATTTTCAACTATGTTAATATGAGGATGCAACCAATTTGTTTTTATCATTCTGTCCTTCAGAAAGATGAAATAGAGATACATCTCTCCGACTAAAGTGTTACCTTTACAAAAAAATGATGCAAATAGAAGGATAGTATATCTTTTCTAAATACCCCATGGTTTTTTGTGTAAAGATGATTTTGTTCTTTCTTCTTGTGTATTCATGAGTACACTTTTGCTGTGGTCAGATACTTTTTTCTTACTTGTATATTCATAAGTACACTTTTGCTGTGGTCAGATACATTTGCTTCTCTTCATATGGTCTTATACCAATGGATTATAATATTTCAATCACACTATATATAACCCTGATGTTACCAACACACCTATACATTTGATTCTCTTCATGTGGTCTTATACCAATGGATTATAATATTTCAATCACACTATATATAACCCTGATGTTACCAACACACCTATACATTTGATTCTCTTCATATGGTCTTATACCAATGGTATTATAATATTTCAATCACACTATATATAACCCTGATGTTACCAAATACACCTATACATTTGATTCTCTTCATGTGGTCTTATACTAATGGTATTATAATATTTCAATCATCCTATATATAACCTTAAAAATACCAAATACACCTATAAACAAGGGAGTATTTCTTACTTAACCCATTGAAAACAAGTCAATCACAGTTCAAGAGAATTTTTTATTTGCCAAGACTACATTTTTTAAAATCTTAATTTCACTGCAATAATAATTTTTAATCAATAATTTAACCTACATTCATTTTTTTTAATTTCACGGGTAATTTTTGTCTACATCAAATTTTTGTTCACACAGACATTTGTTGTAAAATTGACTACTTTAGTAATCTTAATATTGACATTACTCTTTTTAAATCAACATTATCCATGCTAACTTTTATCTTTTTCATATCAGCATCACCAGTACTTTTTAAAATTAAACAACTACTTCAGCTGAAAAGACAACAGCATCTGTTTGCTGTTTAATTAAAATCATACTTCAGTTTAAATTAAAAAAAACACTACTCCATTTTCAGTAAAAATGCTACTTCAGTAATAAAAAAAATACTATTTCAGTTTAAAGAAAACAACAGAAAAATCAGTTTTAAAAAAACACAAAACACTACTACATGTATATAAACAACACTCTACTTCAGTACTGAAAAAAAACACTACTCCAATGCTGAAATAAAAACAACACTACATAGTTTAAATACAAACAATACTACATAGTTTAAATACAAACAATACTACATAGTTTAAATACAAACAACACTAAAGAGTTTAAATACAAACAATACTACATAGTTTAAATACAAACAATACTACACAGTTTAAATACAAACAATACTACATAGTTTAAATACAAACAATACTACATAGTTTAAATACAAACAACACTACATAGTTTAAATACAAACAATACTACATAGTTTAAATACAAACAATACTACATAGTTTAAATACAAACAATACTACATAGTTTAAATACAAACAATACTACATAGTTTAAATACAAACAATACTACATAGTTTAAATACAAACAACACTAAAGAGTTTAAATACAAATAATACTACATAGTTTAAATACAAACAATACTACACAGTTTAAATACAAACAATACTACATAGTTTAAATATATCTATTAAAGTCTACCTTTGTACGAGCAGCATCAGTCTTGGAACGCAACTTCCGATTCTTCTTGCCTCCCCAACCAACAGCAAACTCAGGTCCTAGAGATGTTTCAGCCATAAATGAATGCTTTGTGCCACGATTAGACTCAAAGATGAAGCCAGAGAGGTCTTCACGCAAAATTGTTGCCTGCACATGAGTTAATATACACATGATAATATCCAATGTGTAAAGATGTGTCGCCTGCATGTATACAAATATATCTATGAAAATATTCAATATGTATAAAAGTACTCCTATGTGTACCTGATACACATACAAGAAAGAGTACAGTATGTTTTCAATACACTTTTATGTACCTGTCATTGCAAAAGCTGGTAAATACAGACATATATATGAGTGAATTTAGCATATATTTCTGACAATTATAACAATAAATATTAACTGAATGATGATAAAATCAGACATTTCTGGCAACTATAACAACAAATATTAAGTGTATGCTGATAAAATCAACAGTACTGTTTGCAATTGTAACAATACAAACATTAATTATACTCTGATCTGATTAAATCATTAACATTTTTTTGGTAACTATCATAACCTAACTTGTAATAATACATTTGATTGATAAAATATGACAATGTTATACAATTATAATAATACGAAGATGCTGCTAACATTAGTGAGTCTGTGTTTAGCAATTGTAATAATACACTCATGTGATAAAATATGACAATGTTATAGAATTATAATAATATGTAGATCAGGGGTCACCAACACGGTGCCCGCGGGCACCACGGTCGCCCGCAGGCCTTTCTAAAAATAGCACAACTCAGCTGCAAACTAAGTAAATTTGTTATATTTCAGAAGATGGTAGCCCTTCGTATGACTCAGTACCCATGAAGTAGCTCTCAGTATCAAAAAGGTTGGTGTCCCGTGATGTAGATGCTGCTAACATTGGTGAGTCTGTGTTTAGCAATTGTAATAATACAAACTTTAATTGCATGCCTATCTATTAAACTGATTACTATTTTCAATTGTAATAATAAAAAAGTGTAATTAATGGTTATACAATTATAATAAAACAAACTTTAATTGTACTACTATCTGATAAAGTCAGTGATTGTTTTGTAATTCATAATTGTAATAATACAATTTTATACGTAAGCTGATCCATTAAAATCAACAAATGTAATATTATTATAACATTTAATTTTACACTGTCTGACTAAATCAGTAACTGTTCAGCAGTTGTAATAACACATAACTTTAATTGTATGCTAGTCTGATAAAATCAGTAACTTTTAGCAATAATATAATAATACATAACTTTAATTGTATGCTAATCTGATAAAATCAGTAACTGTTCAGCACTTGTAATAATACATAACTTTAATTGTATGCTAATAGCAATTGTAATAATACATAACTTTAATTGTATGTTAATCTGATAAAATCAGTGACTGTTTAGCAATTTTAATAATAAATAACTTTAATTGTATGTTAATCTGATAAAATCAGTAGCTGTTTAGCAATTGTAATAAATATATTAGAAGTTTGAATTGTAAGTTGATCCGATAAAATTAGTGATGGTTTTGCAACTATAATAAATAATCTGATAAAACAATCATTGTAGTTGTAATAACAAAATGCTAAAACTGTTAGTACATATACCAGTCTGATAATTTCACCAGTCGACATAATCAGAACATTTTGCTAAGTGTGTCACATTCAATGTGCCTCAACACTCTCACTGACGACAACAACAACAAAATCACAAGAGCAAGCTTCACATTAGGAAATAGTCAGTTGTTTCACATTATGAAACAGTCAGTCAAGCTTCACACTGTGAAATAGTCGAGTTTCATACTGTGAAATAGTCAGTCAAGTTTCACATTGTGAAATATTCAAGTTTCATACTGTGAAACAGTCAAGTTTCACACTGTGAAAGAGTCAAAGCTTCACACTGTGAGTCAGTCATATGCTGAAAGAATGTTAAAAACACAGTCAAACATATTCCACAGCCTTATTATACTCAAGTTTTAAATTAGTTCAATGAAACAATTATGTAAAACAGTCAAAAACATATTCCACAGCCTTATTATATCAAGTTTTAAATTAGTTCAATGAAACAATTATGTAAATACAGTCAAACCTGTATTTCACAGCATTACAAGTGTTTTAAATTAGTTGAATGAAAAAAATAGTGTAAATATAGCTAAATCTGCACCAAAGACAAACCCTCAGTTTTAAGTTCAATTTGAAATGTTGCAAATACAACCAAACCTGTCTCATACTACATAGTTAATTAGTCAATTTTAAACTCTTAATGTGTTGTATATACAACCTAAACTGTTTCACAGAAAGTCAGCTTTTAAATTTGTTAATTAAATGTTGAAAATACATACAAATCTATCTCAAAGCCAAAACATGATTTTCCAGATTTAACTTAGTAAATTCATAAAAATGTTAAAATACAGATAAATCATTCATAAAATGAGAAGATGATTGCTAACTTTATATACAAAAATGTGAAAATTATAACTGTTTATAAGCATTTAGGAAACTATAGCAAATAGAAACTATCAAAATAAATGTAGATTCTGAAACTCAATTTATCAAAATCTAGTCTAAATTTGCCCCAGTCTAAGGCTAAATTCGTAAGTGTGCATTTACAAATAAACCAATGTTTACTAATTTTTGCTTCACAGAATGAAATAAATAAACTAATACTACCCACTCATCAGTGTTAATTGGTGCAGACTAAATATGTTTAAATAAAGTAAATTAATGCCTATTTTCATTACTTTTTCTTTTTTGTGTTATGAAAATTATCTTTTATCCTACTATTCCCTCAGTATTGGTGACTAATTATGTATGCATGTTTAGATCAATGCACTTGAGGACTAATTAAAAGTCATGTATGCATGTTTAGATCAATGCCCTTGAGGACTAATTAAAAGTCATGTATGCATGTTTAGATCAATGCCCTTGAGGACTGATTAAATGTCATGTATGCATGTTTAGATCAATGCCCTTGAGGACTAATTAAATGTCATGTATGCATGTTTAGATCAATGCCCTTGAGGACTAATTTTTCTCATCAGCATCAATGACTAATTCATTTACACATAAACTACCTTGAAGTTATTTCTTCCTCATTATTACAGACTAATGCATTATGAATAAATCAATGCCTTTGATGACTTTTTTATCTCGGTGTTACTGAAGGTGCATGTTAATGAATAAAAGCCCTGATAGACTATTTCTTGCTCTGTGTTAGGCTACTAATGCATGCACATATAATTGAATAAAAGCCCTGACAGACTATTTCTTGCTCGGTGTTAGACTACTGCATGTACGTGAATAAATAAATATAAAATCTAAGGACTACTTCTTCCTCAGACTTAGATTACTTTGTGTAGAATTGAATCAATAAAAGCCCTTAAGGTCTTCTTCTTTCTAAGCATTAGGCTAATGTGTGCAGAATTGAATCAATAAAAGCCTTTAAGGTCTTCTTCTTTCTAAGCATTAGGCTAATGTGTGCAGACATGAATCAATAAAAGCCCTTAAGGTCTTCTTTCTAAGCATTAGGCTAATGTGTGCAGACATGAATCAATAAAAGCCCTTAAGGTCTTCTTCTTTCTAAGCATTAGGCTAATGTGTGCAGACATGAATAAATCAAAGCCCTTAAAAACTATTCTTTTTCAGTATCACAATACTGTTGTCAGACATAAATAAATCAAAGCCCTTAATTTCTTAAAAACTATTCTTTTTCAGTATCACAATACTGAGTGCAGATATGAATAAATCAAAGCCCTTAAAAACTATTTTTTTTTCAGTATCACAATACTGTGTGCAGACATGAATAAATCAAAGCCCTTAAAACCTATTCTTTTTCAGTACCACAATACTGTGTGCAGACATGAATAAATCAAAACCCTTAAAGACAATTACTTACTCAGACTTAGACAAGTGTGTGCAGACATGAATAAATCAAAGCCCTTAAAGACAATTACTTATTCAGACTTAGACAAGTGTGTGCAGACATGACTAAATCAAAGCCCTTAAAGACAATTACATACTCAGTCTTAGACAACTGATTACATGCGCATGCAGCGCCCTTGTGGAACATTTCTTCAGTGGTAGACTATTTCATGTACACAAAGAAAAATCAACACTCCTGAAGACAGCTGAAAATAACTGTTATAGATAGATATGTACCTGACAGAATATTCTTCCTGGATAAATGTTTTAAGTACATGAGCATCCTTGTGGTCATTATTCAAAATCATTATTATAGCTGTCCAATGTGTGTGACATCTAACTTACCAATGACACCTAACTTACCAATGACACTAAAACAGAATGTAGCTAATGAACTATTAACAATAACAGACAATGACAAGCATGGGACTTTTCAATCAAAGTAATGGTCTTTATGGAGTGATGAAAACAAGCATATATTGATGGTTTAATAATTTCCTTGTTATTTCCACTAAAGTAATGGTCTTAATGAAGTGATGAAAACGTAAGTATGTTTGATGGTTTAATAATTTCCTTGTTATTTCCACTAAAGTAATGGTCTTTATGAAGTGATAAATACATATGTATGTTTGATGGTTTAATTATTTCTTTGCTATTTTCCACTAAATTAATGGTCTTTATGAATGCTTAACAATAAGAGTTTAATAATCTCCTATTTCCCTCTAAAGAAGTTTACCTTTTGTAGAAGATAAAATCGAAGATGAACCCAATGACTGCAAAGTATAGTAAAATGAAAATGTAAGTTTCCTACAAACTATTATACATCCTACAACAACAATTATGTGCGCCATTATCAGCAGTCTCACCGTTGCAGCTGAACCCTTCTCTCTCACGGTGGTTGTCCTATTCCCTGGGGCATTCCAAAATGTCTGCAAATGATGTAAGAGAGAAGAAATGGAAACGGACATCAAGTCACAATGCTACAATTGTTCTCAAGTCTGAGGCTGTTCTCTTTATGTAGCCATGCACATTTAGAGGCAAGAAATAAGAAACCCCCCTTAACTCATTCTAACTTTGGACCAGAGAGATTGTGGAATTAGCAATCTGTCATACTCCACTGATCTAGAGTGACAAGCAGCAAATGATAATGGGCCAAGTGACAATAAAACTTTCATACTCCACTGATCTATGATGACAATACACTAATTTACCACTGGCAATAAAATGTCATAGTCCATTAAGCTATAAAGACAATCAGCAGAAATATTTATTTTGGATATGCAAAGAGAAACAGAACTCTTAAAAACCAGCCAGATTATAGTAGCAAGGTTTCTGAAAGTGAAAACGATGAGATGGAATGAGAATGTTCCCTTTCATTCAACTATTTGTAAACACCAATAGGGAGTTGAAAAAGACTTAAACAACAAAAGGTGAGCTGTACAATGTTTTTAATTTCTGTTGGAATATGTGGCCTTATTTAATGTGTTTTATAACATCATAAACTACAGACACACAAATCAAAAATATGTGCACACATTTAAAAACAAATTTAAAAATAAAATTACGTTCTCTATGCATTAAGATATGTCAGCAGAATACTTAGTCCTCAAAGGTCTACAAATAGAGACTAGTGATTGAAAAGCTAAATGCTGATATATAAAAAAAATTATAAAATAATGTTCTATATGCATTAAGATATGTCAGCAGAATACTTAGTCCTCAAAGGGCTACAAATAGAGACTAGTCATTGAAAAGCTAAGTGCTGGCATATAAAAAAATTATAAAATAATGTTCTCTTTGCATTAACAGATGTCAGCAGAATACTCAGTCTTCAAGGGCTACTAGAAAGGGACTAGTGATTGAAAAGCTGAATGTTTGCATATATACATTTTTTATAAAACAGTAAATTACTCAAATGACCATCTAAAGAAAATTATAACTGATTCCAGCGCAAACTCTTAATACCAAGCCAATAGCTTTTTCCCCAACCATAATGTTAAAACAGTTATGAGGATCATAGGGCATTAGAATCCTGAAAGACTGTGGAGAAGTGAATTTGCCTATCCCCATTTATAGGCTTAATTGTTATAAAAATTGTTATATGTCAAAGTGACCTGACCTTGGGCACAGCTTATGCTGATATTTTTAAGTGAGTTGGAAGTAAACAACTCAGATAAAGAATATGTAGTGCTTGCTGATGTAATCAAAACCAGGTTAAGGTGGATGAGTAGTTTTTATTATCCAATGGTTAAGATTTACCAGAAAGAGACCAGCCAATGGCTGAGATCAAAAGTTTACCTGTTGAAAAAAATTTATTTTCTAATCACTTAGAATTTGGTGTGGCAGAGTCCAGTCATGAAAGGCAGCCATTAGCTTAATGGTGAGTTAACTGACTGATTGAGAGAGAAAGAAATATTTTGTGCATTTCGCTATTGATATATTATACTTGCATTTTACATAGAGATGTATTATGTGAGTAGACTATTATTTCTACAAATTGTGAACTATGATGTTTGTATGTAGAATACTAAACACTTGACATTGTTTCTAGCAAACACGTTCATAAAAATTGTTACGTTGTATTTATTATGCTGTATGTGTGTGTCGGGATAATAAAACTGTTGGGGAAAACGGTAAGTTGAGTTTTGAATATAAGAAAGAATGGAGTTAGAGATGAATAAACTGGAAAACTTAGCGTTTGTTCCCTGATTATATTTTACACGGAAGAAGCAGCATTTTGGTTTTTACTAGATCTCCCTGTTTACTGATTTATAAACCGCTCTGACTTTGTGGTAGATTCGAAAAGTCTCTACCCCAAGTGTGTAAGCATAAGGATACACTACACTCTGTTGATGTATGGTTGCAAAGTATGCTTGAGTACATCGTAGAATTTCTGGTAAAAGGAATGTCACCACCACCCGGGAGGGGATAGTGTTCTAGCCGACACTGCACCGAGTTTGCAGGATGGAAAACAACAAACTCTCGCACACAGACAACTTGATGTTCTTTAGGGGGGAGAAATTTTATTCTGAATACGTGGTAAAGTGTGAGAGTCGGCTGTGTGAGTGCACACATATAGGGTTAAATATGAAATGTGGACGGACAGGACAAACTGACAAACAACTGCTCTGAATTCCACTCTCAACAACCAAAACAGACACTTTGAATAAAGGTACCAATGAGAATCAGAAATATGATGACACTCAAGGACAGCTGTTAGTCATTCATCCAGAGAAACATCCACACACAGCATTCATGAATGGAAAGTAAAATTTTAAAAAAAAAAAAGATAAATTGCATACAATGAAAATGTCACAGGGAGAAAACCCACAAATTATCATAAACAAATTATTGGCAAAATGTTTGCTGGACCAAAACGTCAATGGCCGAAAGTCTTAATTTACAATAATAAATAACAATAACAAACAAGACTACCTACCTATCTATGAAAATGTGCCACTACTAAATATTTTTACTCACAGTTATTGAAAAGTTGATGAAATTGACAAACACACTAACAGACTTACAAACTGTCCAAAAGAATATGAAGAATATCATGAATATGATGTCCACGAATGATGGAAGAATCTATATATACATATATATATACACTTCCTCTCAAGAAAATGAAACAACAATGTTCATCGGTGATGACCGGAACAAAATGATAAATGATCTTCCCTGATCAGGATGAGAGGTAGAACGCATTAAAACACGCAGGTTGAAGAACCCGGGTGACCTTTCTCGTTGATAAACACAAAGAGTACTCCTCATTGAAAAACGATGAAGTTACGAATGATGAAAACCAATAAAAATATGAGTGAAGTGAAGAATGCCCTCTCCTCTCTTGACCCAAATTCCCATAGTCCTTGATAGGGTGGACACTGATGATTTGCTGTTGATGGGTGGTGGGTCTGACAAATGACTAGGTAAAGGCCGGTACATCTGTACCAGGAAAAACACCCAAATATGAAGTCTCAGTCAGACGCATGGTGAGCACTCCAAAGGCCCTTTTTACGAATTTATGTAAAAATTAGTAAAAGGCAGCACCAGAACTCAGGGTGAAGAAAACAGCCTTTGAGTTTTCTGCACACTGTACTGGAGTCCTGAGCACACATACAGTGTCAGAAAAAATGTCTCCAGTGTTTATGAATGATCTACAATTTCCCTTGAACTATCGAAGGTTCAAGATTTGAGGCATGATGAAAGTGTGCTTAGAGAGAGTCCCTAAAGTTGTAAACATCTATTGCATGGGTGCATTTTCTCCTGTCTAAAGGTGCATTTTCAATAACTATACAAAAGAAATGAATAACTAAATATAGTCCCTATCTCAATAACCCTGCTAAGAAATGAATAGTTAAATACAACTCCTATCTACACCTAACATAATCAATGCTCATCAAAATGAATAAATAAAACAGTGTATTGTTACAATACATGTTTAGCAAATATACACGCTCACAAACGCTCTGACTATGCATGTATAGACACTGCTTTCATTCACTGAGAAGAAAAATGCTCTTGTGACCTACAAGGGAAATAAAAGTTCCATAGAAAATAAGGAATAAATTTAAATGATATCTTCCCCTTAACCGTGACAAGGAAATTATTGGAAATTACTACGTTGTCATTCTGCTTGAGGGAACTAATATGTGAAGGAGTGCCCAGCTGACAGAACATTCTATAGCATTCTAGAGGACAAGTGAAAATGATAATTCTATTGTGAACAATAAGCTTGCAACTATGTTATGAAAGTGCATGAAGACTACTGCAGCATCGCCTAGACAAGGTTATGTACAAACTATATCGCTATAATCTCTATAAATCCTTTTCTGCTCTCTGATAAGAATTATCCTGTGATTTATATTGACACTAATCTTTTGAATTATGTATTAGGATATAAGACTGTATACGCATTGAAATTATTTGAATGAGACTTTGTGGATATATTGTGTCAAGTAATCTTTTCATTGTATTTGTTATATGTATATCTGATTTTTTACTTAATAAATTTATGGTTAATTTATTGACATTCTTATATATATTGATAACTATATGCTGGAGAGATAGTGGGTGGATGGAGGCTCACTAAATATAAAGACATCTCTCATTAATTTATCATTGGTAGCTGAAATCCATAAATGCTAATACACTCACCTGAAGCGCTAATTATATTTATGTGTGTGAATGTGTGCATGAGAGAATTAAAATAACAATTATTTTTTAATTGTTTTCTTACATTATACAAAAAAAATGTATAATTAATGTTTCAAGTATATTACATTAAAAACATTATTCCCAAACATAATGATAGCCAAGATGTACGATAAAATGTCAATATAAATCACAGGATAGTTCTATCAGAGAACAGAAATATAGTTATAAAGAAATAAGCAATAATAGCTGTAAATAAGCTCATCCAGATGACTGCCGCAATATTTTTTCATGCACTTTCATAACAAAGTCTCAATCTTGTTCACATTAGAACTGTCAGTTTCATGTGTCATCTAGCATGCTATAGAATGTTCTGTCAGCCGCTGTTCTCTCGAGAATAATATGGGTGCTTCTTTGCCGTATTAGTTCCCTCAAGCAGAACAACAACATAGCAATTACCAATAATTTCCTTGTATCAGAAATTCTATGATGTAGTCAAGCATACTTTGCCACCATCCATCAACAGAGTGCAGTGTATACTTACACTTAAACACAAGAGTAGAAACTTTTCGAATCTATCACAGTCATAGCAGTTTATAAATCAAATAAACCAGGAATTTCTGGTCAAAACAAAAAGTTTGCTTCTTCCCTGTAAAATATAATCAGGGAACAAATGCTAGGTTTTCCAGTTTATTCATTTCAACTCCATTCTTTTTTATATTCAAGTCTCAACTTACAGTTTCCTGCAACAGTTTTTACAAGCCCAATACATACATACAAACAGCATAATAAATACAACATATTAGTTTTATGTACGTTTATGAATGTTTCACTAGAAACAATGTCAAGTTACTACAGTACAAGCATCATAGTTAACAATTTGTAGAAATAATAGTCTACTCACATAATACATCTCAACGTAAAATGCAAGTATAACATATCAATTGTAAAATGCACAAAAATATTTCTAAGTAAATTCTATCTCAATCAGTTAGTTGATTCGTGATTAAACTAATAGCCGCCATTCATGATCGGACTTCTACTACTCCAAATTCAAACTGATTAGAAAATAAATTCTCTCAACAGGTAAACGTTTGATCTCAGTCCATTGGCTGGTCTTGTTCTTGTAAATCTTAACCATTGGATAATAAAAACTATTCACCCACCTAAAACTGGTTTTGATTACATCAGCAAAGTTTTGCACATTCTCCACCTGTGTTGTTTACCCCAACGCTTGGCACTTAAAAAATATCATCATAAGCAGTGCCCAAGAGTGGGTCACTTTGACATTTAACAATTTATATAACAATAAAGTTTAGAAATGGGGATAGGCAAATTTACTCCACCACAGAATGAATGAAAATGGTTCAGGTATTAAAAATATTGGTTGTCTTATTTACAGGTCTGACTAACAACTAATTAAAACAATCAGTATAATTCAGGGATTAATCATATTGGTTGTCTTATATATAGGTCTGACTGTAACAATGAATGAGAACAGTTCAGTAGAATTCAAGTATTAATCAAATACAGATTTGGCTGTAACAATTAATGAAAACAATTCAGTAGATTTCAGGTATTAATCATACTGAATGTCATATATACAGGTTTGACTGTTAACAATAAATGAAAAAGTGTGTAAATTACATATTATCAGATATCTTAAATTACTTTAATAATGAATTAAAAGCTATATCAGTTGTCTTTTCTACAAGTTTGGTGCATTAACAGTTTTGTTAAACACAAGTGTGAATTTTAGTATTTGCTGGAAAAAAATTTAAATCAATTTACGAATAAACCTTACCTGCTGTCCATCAGAGTTATGTATCTGTAGCTCTCCTGCTCGTTTGCTGGAAAGTGACCAGTTGCCAACTATAAGCCGAGTGTAGGACGGGTTAGTCAGGATGGGTTGACTCGGCATTCCCACTTTGATTAGACTACGTGCACGTTGCAACTTTTCTAGAAATTCTCCACGGTTCTCTTTTTGAAAGAAATACAAAGAGAGAAATCAGGCCACATTTTTAAGTACTAGCTGCATCACAAAATTGTTACTTAAACAGCAAACAATGAATTTTTAAAGTAGCAATCACAAAATCGTCAAAGTTAAAATATGAAATCATTACACAAATTGTTTTTAATATTTAACAATGTTTACACAAACTGTGTATTGTGGTCAATGGTGAACAGAATGGGTTGTATATTACTGTGTATCAAAATTCTGAAAATTGGATCACATATAAATAAAACATTATATTTCTGTTTGTCTATTTTTTTTTTAATGAGAAACAATTTTTGGTTAATAATAAAAACACTTATCATTTTCTGAAAATTCAAGTGCATGGACATGAAATATGAACTTTAATGCAAAATAAAATTTTTTCTTAATGAATTATTAAATTAATTCTCAATTGGTGTTTTCATAAATAGCTTTTCATAAACCTGTAAGAAAATACATTTGTTTATTTAAATGTTTAAATGTTATTATCTTCTCAACTCCCTCAATAATAATAAATTGAAAGAAGAGCTTAAAGATATGCCTCGACAATGTAAGATCACAATCACTGGGAAAGATACCAAGAAAAAGGTAAGAAAGATTGCAAAGCTCCAGGCCTAAACCAAGTACAAATATTTCAGTTGAAACATCTTACCTCCATGTATGGCAGACTATCTGAACAAGTGTAAGATATACTAAACAAACCAGAAACCAAGCCAGTCTGGATGGAAAAGCCTGATTATAAAAGATCTACAGAAAGGCATAACACCAAACAACTATCATTCACTCACACGCCTGTCTACTATCTGGAAGTTACTACCAAGAATTATATCTGATAAAATCAGATCTCATTTTGAAACAAGCAAACCACTGAGCAATCAATAAAATTCTAGACCAGGCAACAGATGAACAAAGAACCAAATGGCAATTAACACAGGGCCATTGTTACTGACAGCAAGATATAAAGAACAAATCTTGCAATGGCCTGGATTGACTACCAAAAGGCCTAGAACTCAGTTCCACATTCATGGATACTTGAAACATAAAAGTGTTTAATGCAAATGGATAATCTAAAGCTATATAGTTTTAAAATATCATGACAACAATTTGTTGATCAATGGCTGTCAAGATTTGCAGTGAAGACATTAACATGAAGTCTGACCTTGAGAAAAGTGAAAGAATTCTTGTCCAGAAAGGCAGCATCAAAACAAAGGAAGGCCTACAATTCAACATCGGAAAAATCAATGATGTTTCAATGCAAAAGGAATATAAATACCTGGGGATAATGCAACATCAAGAAAATATGCAGAGAAAAGTCCAAAGTTAGGACAGAGTATGAAAAATGAGTCAGTAAGTCCAAAAGACAGAGCTAAATGAGACTAACAAAATACAAGTTTTTAATGCATATGTTCTCCACACACACACACACACTCACACAAATAAATTTATTTTCAAAGTTTGAAGAGTAGAATGTCTGGAACTAAGATGAGTCAGCACTACTGACAAGTTTTCCACTGTTATGCGATCAAACCCTAGACTTTTACCATACCCTTGTATTAGTGACTTTCACAAAACTGTCTTGACACTATCACTGACTTCTTGACTTTCACTGTACTCTATTGTCATATTGACTTTCACTGTACTCTGGCTTGCTGACTTTCACTGTACTCTACTGTGTTTTCGACTTTTAATGCTCTCTATTGTCTTACTGTACTCTAGTGTCTTATTGACTTTTACTGTATTCTACTGTCTTATTGACTTTTACTGTACTCTACTGTCTTATTGACTTTTACTGTACTCTACTATTGACTTTTACTGTACTATATTGTCTTGCTGACTTTTACTATACTCTATTGCCTTGCTGACTTTTATTGTACTCTATTGACTTGCTGACTTTTACTGTACTCTCTTGACTTACTGACTTTTACTGTACTCTTGCTGACTTTTACTGTACTCTCTTGACTTTACTGACTTTCACTGAACTCTCTTGTTTTAATTACTATTAACATTCCTCTCTCTCATCTACCACCGTCTTGTGAGGAAACTACCCACAATACTGTAATATATTATCAGGGCTCCTGGTACTGATCATGTCACTCCACTTCTCAGTCATCAATGACTAACTGTTTCTCACCAGAATACAACACATCTCCAGTCTTCAATGACTACTTGTTCAGTTGTTTCTCACCAGAATACAACACATCTCCAGTCTTCAATGACTACTTGTTCAGTTGTTTCTCACCAGAATAAAACACATCTCCTCTCTTTGTTGTACTTGGCTGTCTGATTACAACCCTAAGTCTGATCTCACATGTGTAATGTGTAAACTCCAGCTAGAAATATGTACTCATCCTTAGATATACATTTTTAACATTTCTAAAGCAAACCACACATCATACAGTCAACATGCCTGCCAGGGTTCACCTATCTGCAATGCACTGCCTGCCTTTGCACAAAGAGACCAGGGCCAGTTTAGACAAAACATTTTTTTTGTTCAGCAACAACAGCACTCTCCTTTTTCTGTTTCTTCCGACTGTACCTGTGTAAATTCATTTATACTTCTCTTGTAATTACAATTTTGTTTAATACATTTGTATGTTATATATTGTCATTTTGCATGTCAGTTTGGATCCAGTTTGTTTGGCTTTTATTACTTTTAATTCCTTGCATGTTTATGTTCTTTGTATATTAAAATTTTGTTTACTTGATGTACAATTATCATAAAGCACTAAGAGCTTTTATAAGATTTTATAAGACAAGGAACTTTACCAAGTCTCTATTATTAAGTTTACAAATTTAGTCTAGTAAATCATTTTATTCAAAAATGAATTTAATATGCTATGCTATGATTTTTACTTATTAGCAATGTCACTTCTAAACTGTAATTTAGAAAGATAAAACAGTTCACAATAAGTGGTACTTATAATAATATGATAATATAAAGTTGTTCATTAACACTGTCTCATTACATAAAAACATCAGAGTACACACTGACAACTAGAAAAATGCAACTGTCTTAACTAAAATATCAAAAACCCTTTACCATAATTCAAATACATGGAACTCTTCCAAGAATCAATTTTTAAAAAGCCCTTACCGGAACTGTCAGAGCCGCCTTCGGGGCTTCCACTGGAGTACATAGTGGCCAGTTTGCCGTCCAGAATAAAGCGAAACCATCCATTACTGCCATTAGAAAGCTCTAAAGCTGCAGCATCACTCCAAAGATACAGACAATCACGGCCACGCACGAGGCACCAATCACGCCAATGATAAGGTTTTCCTTGTGATATTTCAGTAGCATCTTCAATTGTAGCCTCTACTTCATCCTATAAATATTTACAGTGTTTAAATAATTTTAATACAAGGCTCAGCCTGAGCAGTTTACAAAGTTTCCTAATTAAGAAAGTGATTTGTAAATAAAACTAATCTTCAGGACACTTAATTTTTTTACTGCAGTGCTAGAATTTGCAATACATACCAAGTGTGAATAAAATAACTTTTTTAAATATTCAAATACATTCATGAAACTTACACTGCTTGTTATGGATAATATAATTATAATTGATTGAAATTAGTGTTAACAGTTATATAAATAAAATATTTAATGTTGAAATGTAAAAAATATTTTTTGTGAAATTTATGTACCTATAATTTGCACAAAGAACAAATGCTATCAACTACGACACAGACAATCCCAGTGACAAATGTTGGTAATAAAAGTATTCTTATCTATCACAGAGTGGTGAATATTTACAAATTTATCATGATGAATGAAGCAATTGTCTGAAACTGGTGCAACTGGAAGATCATTGTATCAATATAATAATATAATTATTTGTTTTAAATTTTTAGGTTTAAGAATAAAATGTTAGATAAATATATTCCAATATTTAGAAATTCCACAAAAAAAACAAAACAATCTTCTAAAATGCTTAATCTTGAAAGACACTTACATTTTCAAATCTGAAACCTCTAACACATGTCAGGGTTCTGAAGTCAAAAACAGTTTGTAGAGGGTTAATTAAACCATAGTTTTAATTCTATCACTACTCAACTCCTGTATTAAAACAATAAAAATCAGTTGTTAATTTTATTACTTTTAATCCTAGGGTAGAAGAAAAATGCATTGCTCTGATTCTGGCTTGTTCCTAAGCTGGGGTATAAAAACTTAAAATGTACATATACCACCATTTTTAATTGTATTCATAAGTGAAATGTCATAATTATGCTAATGGGTAAAGGTCAGGAATTGAGTATGAAAATTGCCATTGCAACATACTTAAACTTTTTTCTGGGTTGTTTTGGATTTTGTAGTTGAAATATAGAATGCCTTTAGTGGTCATGTAAATGCTTATGAAGTCCACACATTATAAGAGGTTACCAAACTTACAGAATTTTTCTTTTTAAATTGAACATTATCATCCTCCACAAATGCAAGGGAGAGAAATCAAAACTAGATGCTTGTAGAATCCACCCAGGCTCTTTGTTATATATTTTAGCAAATGGAGGTCTTTTTCTTGTGAAGAAATGTCAATTCTCAAGGGGAAGCATATGATGGAGGTCTTTTTCTTGTGAAGAAATGTCAATTCTCAAGGGGAAGCATAATATGATGGAGGTCTTTTTCTTGTGAAGAAATGTCAATTCTCAAGGGGAAGCATAATATGATGGAGGTCTTTTTCTTGTGAAGAAATGTCAATTCTCAAGGGGAAGCATAATATGATGGAGGACTTTGGTACTTAATCTAAAACATATGCCTCCTGTGAAGAAAAGCAAAATCTCTTGGAAAGTGAGGACAATTTGGTATGTACTCTAGCAAATATGCCTTTTAGAAGAAGGTAGGATCTCTTGTGGGGGGGGTAAGGTAAATTTAGTATGTATTATAGGAAATATGCCTCTTTTTTTTATGAGATGGTAGGGGGTCTTGTCTAGAGAATGTGATAAGTATATTATAGCAAATATTCCTCTTTCTTCCTAAGAACATAAGTGTTAATTTTAAATATTGCACAAAATAATAGTTTCTAAAAAGTTCTAAAAGTATTTTAATGACCTTATTTGTTAATATTCACTACCAGAAGCAGATGTTCTGTTGTCAACACGCTAAGGAGACATTATTGGTATTGAGTTCAGTTAAGTTAAAAAAAAGTAATGTTTTTTAATTTCATTCTATCTCTAAAAATGACAAGCATATCAAATAAAATGGACAACACAGCGGCCCCAGCCTATGGACAGTTTGAACCAGTCAACAGAAAGCGGAAAGTTAAAGAAGAAACCAAATGTTTAATCCATCATCAGAACTTGAATTTTTGTTCACAAATCTGGATGATAAGCCTGTGTGCTTGCTTTGCCAGAATTCCATAGCTGTTTTGAAAAAAGTCAATCTTCAGAGATGCTTCACTTCTATGCAAAACAATTTTGAGAAAAATTATCCAGTTGGTTGTCTCACACCTTACACTAATGTGTCTCTTCATCACACCTTACACTAATGCATCTCTTTCATCTTACACCAATGCATCTTTTACTCACATTCCATTAATGCATAACTCACTTACCTGAAACAAACATTTTTGTCACTAACCTTATCTTCCTTGGCTTTAGCCCCTTCTTCTTCTTGCATGCTGGGTCCAGCCACTGCAGCAACACGTGCAAACAGACCAAGCCTAGCAAAGTGCTCCAAGAAAATGTTGCGTGCCTTATGCATCAGATCTTGCATGAGATTTAAAACTGTTAAGTGTCCATCATCATCCTCCTTTATGAAAATCAAAATATGGAAACAGTATTGGTAATTAATTTTACTAATAAACTACAAAATATTTTGTCTGTTGGGCAGCTAAAAATTTAATAAACATATATATATATATATAAGCATGCATATGTATGTACATAATTACAAACAAACATGCATATATACAACATACAAAGGGAGAAAGAATCCCGATTGCCAGGTCACTCTGTGAGTGTGACTAGGAAATTGGAGCAGCAGGAAATTTTCAGCATAACTAAGTAACATTTCTAGTCATTAATGGTCAGCAGTTTCCAGTTCAATAACAACTAAATGCTTGAATAATACTGTCAAATAAATGTACAAAGATGTAAGTAAACATACTGTCAAATACAAACAAATGTACAAAGAAAGTAATATTTGCTTCTGTGATTCATGGAGAAACTAATCTATCAGTTGACTTGAGCACAGGCAGTTATAATGATGTTCTTACATATACTGACATTATAAATGATTCTTATACTGGCATTAAAGGCCACAATTAAAAGATATTTTTAAAATAAAGTAAGTTTTTCCTGATTTCTTACCAGAGAATAGGGCATGCAGAACTGATTCATACAAACTTACTAGGGTCCATCAGGGTTCTAAGATGCAAAAACAAATCAAAGATCACTCAAAATCATCCAACTCTTGCAGAGAAACAACCTCCCTTAGTCATGATTCATTCTACAACATCAAATCTCTAAAAGCATGGAACCCAGGTCAGCTCAACCAGCACCGTGACACTGACAGTGGCCACTGACAAAGGCCAACTCCTCTGTACTTGTAAAGAGAGGATAAGTCTGGCCAAGTATCTCTGTACTTATAAAGAGGGGATAATTCTGATAATGGCCAAGTATCTCTGTACTTATAAAGAGGGATAATTCTGATAATGGCCAAGTACCTCTAGGCCCATAAATTTCAGTATACTCATGATGAATTATGAAATGATACTCTCAGTTACCAATTTAAATGTTGAAATCAATCTAGTATAGCACCTACATGTTCTTCTTCAATCCAAAAGCTTAGTATTTTGGATGGAGGACGATATGAGAGGTGGAGATTTTCTGGAGTTCAGCAGATTTCCTCGTCATGACTTTGACTTTATTGTGCAGAAAGCCCATAGAGACAGCACTATCCTAGCTTACCTTACTTTGGATCACCTATAAGCCATGTCCAACCCTGAGGGAAGAGAATGATAGGAGACTAAAAATATTAAATATTCACTTATGCATGTTCTGTATAGATCATCAAAGTATGTTGTGGTATTCTGCACAAGCCTCCATTAATCTCTACAAAACCCAACATGACAGCAAGAGACAACCTACAAATTATAAACCTCCTTACTGAATGCCATCTCGTACCAAGTTTATGTGAAATGTACAACAAATGTGACAAGACTGAATGCCATCTCGTACCAAGTTTATGTGAAATGTACAACAAATGTGACAAGACTGAGTAACTAGTCTTAGTTTAAATATAGGCATGGCAGCCAGTTACACTTGTGCAAGAGTAGTCATCTGCCTGACCTCATGGTCATGTCTGGTGCCACAGCCAAATTTTCACGAGTTAATTTTTCCAGCATAAAGTTGGCCAAGATTGTCAGCCATGATATTAGCAAACACAGTCCAAATACACAGATAGTGGAGCTAAACAAAGCAAAAGTAAACTAGGGCAACCCAACACAGTACAAACTATTCCTTGAGACTTTTCACGTGCACAGCATCAGAAGTCAGCCATGATATTAACAAATATAATAATGCAGACAATGGGAAGACAAAACAAAGTAGAAATAAGTTTAAAACACTTTACTGTAACTCAATGATACATGAAAAGGATGGCACAAACAAATGGACAACCTAAAGAATAAAAAAATTCAAAAACCACAAATAGCAACTGATGCCCTTCAAAAATTCTGCTGAACAAAATTGTACAGTGAAAATCGGCTTATCTAGACTAACTGGGGAGAGGGGGATCCAGATGAGTGAGGTGACATTATTCAAGCTTCTAACAGGAGGGGAAAAAAATAATCATCTTCAGTCAAATTATCAAAAGCAGTAAGTAAATATGAATAGTGGGAAACACATGATTAACTGTGTACAAGAGAAAAAGTAGACAATTGTGGCAAACACATGATTAACTGTGTACAAGAGAAAAAGTAGACAATAGTGGCAAACACATGATTAACTGTGTACAAGAGAAAAAGTAGACAATTGTGGCAAACAAATGATTAACTGTGTACAAGAGAAAAAAGAGAAAAAGTAGACAATTGTGGCAAACACATGATTAACTGTGTACAAGAGAAAAAAGAGAAAAAGTAGACAATTGTGACAAACACATGATTAACTGTGTACAAGAGAAAAAAGAGAAAAAGTAGACAATTGTGACAAACACATGATTAACTGTGTACAAGAGAAAAAGTATATGTGGGATTGTCACAGTCTGATAAAATTGTCCGACTTCGTGACCCACTTGCCTTGTTTACTTCAAATTCGAATATTTGAAACCCTTGGCCCTTTGTTCCAAGCTTCCTTTTTCTAGGTGCTTCTAGAACAGGTCAAGATGTTATGTAACTTTAGGACCATTGTCCAGTTCTCGAACCAACCACATGCTTTGCGAACAGTCACGTGATACGCAATATACCTTTCTATATATGTACCCACACGCTTCCGCTCCCTCACTTCGAGCACATTTTAGCTAATTCCATCAGCTTACTCGGGTCGTGAGAGGCAGCCGGCGCCATAGAGAATCAAGGTACCCTTCGACTTCTCTCAAAGGTATCATTTTATTTAATAGTATTTGCCTATGTATTGTTTAAGTATGTATTTGTGCTATGTATTATATGATTTCCATATACACTTGAGCATGGTTCAGAGAAATAGCTGAAAACCTATACGTTACGGAATATAAATTTATTGTAACCATTTTTCCATTTCTGTACTTTAATTTATATTGTTTTAATTCACTAAGAGCCAGAATGCTGCGCTCGATATGAATTCTTCATGTAATTCAATTATTGCGTGTAATTTAAATTGTAAATTGTGAAGCGCTCTGTCGGCTTGAATTACCCCTTGTATGAACATTAATTTAACGTTGTATCTATTTTATTGCTTCATACGTCATGACTGTTAAATGGAACACATGTGAGACGATTATATTTTTTCTAAAATCTAATTGTAAGCGACGCGAGGTCGAAAACTCTTTGTTCAGCGCATTTAATTGAGCCATGCCCAAGTAGGACGTGTTAGGTTGAGAATTATATCCAAACACGTTGCATCCACAGGTCGGCTCATGGTTCATGTTCACCCATGCCTCACCTGCATTAGCTTATTGGTGTAAGCGTGTCGAAATCCACTCTGAGGGCCATGCTGCAAAAATTCCAGTTCCTAGCCACTAACAAGGGACATCATTCCTTATGCACCACGTGTGTCGTTAAAGGGGGACTGAGGGAACGAATCAGCATGACTGAGTGTTGAGACCAAGGATACAAGAATAGAGCTAAGTGCAAGATCAAGTGTACAGATCTCAAAGGAACACCTTTCTGGCAATTTAGATTGACAAAAATCAGGCATAGGCGCGTAAAGACAGAGTGAAGACTATTCGCGTTGCATTCGATTTATTGTTAATTTGTTAAACTTTATTAAATCTTATTTTTTTGTTAATACCTCTTAGTAGTTGATTTCTATGCACAATAGACCAATTAGATTAATTCTTAGATTTGAATGGGGGCGGATGAGCAGAAAGATTGATGACGAGTGCATACTAATTTAGAGGGATTTAACTGTTTTCAAATCTAGCTAAAAGTTCGCAGTTTATTAGTCTGTAAATTTGTCGTCTGAACTACAAGACGCACTTTTAATTAGTCAGATAATAAATTGAGCAACCAGTCTGCGTAGAATATGAGAGGAAGAATTAATTATATTTAAAGTCTTTTAATTATTCTAAGCAGGGTCTTTAAATAAATACTGGAAACGTAACAAGTGTGGGTCGTCGCGGGATTGATATGTATTAAATTGTAAATTGTAACATTTTTATACATAGGGCGCATCATAACCTAGAAACGAACGAACGAACAGAATTGCCAATTGTTCTTTTGATTTTTGTATCACTGATTTTCTTTGCTTTTGTTGTGACATGTGCATGTATTCTTTTGCAGAGTAGCGTGCATGTTAGTTAATGTCGATATATTTAAGCGTAGTTAAATATGTCATGTTAGCTATTGAATGATTTATTTAGTATTGTGTTACTGAGTACTTCATTGTGAGGAGTCGAAGGTTATACCGCCAGCTAGGAGAGTTATCGGTAGTAACAGACTTCGGACTATTATATTTAGGGTGCTAGATATAATGTGTAATGTTGTATGGTAGGAGCCGTGACATTACGAAAGTCTTGGAACAGCGGACACTGTGACAAGCAGGTGAAACGTGTAAAGAGTTAACGCGTAATTTATTTCGGAAGGTGTTCTGAGTAAATTAAATAATTTTTGTAAGGTTGTAGCCTAAAAGTTATTTTCGGGATAAGCGGAGTTATCGCCGACGGTTAAAACACACAATTCACGAGATACATTCTTATTGTAGCCAGCGCGCTAAGACAGTAAAATGGATCGCAAACAGGTTATCGAAGACCTGAAAGAAACCGGTATCATGATAGGATATCAGGGTGACGAACTGACTAGCTACATCAAAACTGAGCTAGAGAAAGCGGAAAAAGCGGAAAAAGAGAGACAAGAGATAGAAAGGGATGAACGTGTAGCTGCTCGCGAAGCGAAAAAGTTAGAAGCTGACAGACTAGCCGAAGCTAAAAAGCTAGAAGCCGAAAACGAGGCTAAACGCATAGCAGCCAATGCAGACACGGAAGCAAAACGCATCGCAGCGGATACAGAAGCCAAACGCATCGCCGCAGACGCGGAAATAAAACGGTTAGAATGGGAAGTAAAGAAACTAGAAGTTACCAATCCAAACCGTGATCGCAGAAGCAGTGGTGATTCGCGTTCTAGCGATGGAAATAATCACAGTAGAATTGAAAATATCATTCCAAAGATAAATATGGTCCCATTTGATGAGAACAAAGATCAAATAGACGCGTATTTAAAAACGTTTGAAAAGTTAGCCAGAGCAACGAACATTCCAGCGGAACATTGGGCGATAAATTTATCGGGGTTATTGCAGGGCAGTGCGAAAAACGAGTTCAATAAGCTTAGCGATTCTGAGTCAGATAATTACGACACAGTCAAGGCCGCATTATTGAAACGTTACAAACTCACAGCCGACACATACCGACGTAAGTTTAAACAGGCCACTAAAGCCAGTTCAGAGACGCACGCACAGTACATACGACGCGTAGCTGACTTGTTCCAAAGATGGATAGATCTAGCCGAAACTCCACAGACGTACGCAGGTCTTAGGGATGAAATGGTAAAAGACCACATTCTCGGGTCATACAAATCAGATCTACTGATTCACTTAGCAATAAGGGAAAAATCTACGCTAGAGGAGATAGGCAACGCCGCCGATCGCTTTGATGACGCACATTCTCAATTCTCGAACGCACACGCGAACAACAAGTCTCGACCGAACGAACCGCAGACTCGAAAGGATAAGAAAAATGACGGGAAGGCACATAGTGAGCGTGATGATAAAACATCTAAACCCGACACTAAAAACAAGTCCGACAAACAGA
The DNA here is from genome assembly GCA_028829895.1 of Sinotaia quadrata. Taxonomy (NCBI): domain Eukaryota; kingdom Metazoa; phylum Mollusca; class Gastropoda; order Architaenioglossa; family Viviparidae; genus Sinotaia; species Sinotaia quadrata. The sequence goes on from CM054177.1 coordinate 1,296,070, forward strand.
AAGATAAAAAGAATCTTGCATGTTACACTTGTGGTGATAGTGGCCATTTTTCACGAACATGTCCTGAAAAGAAAACAGCTAAAGTTTACGCAGTAGAAAGTCATACACCTAAAACAGAAAAGTCGAATCGAACACCAGTACAGGCAAACGGTCACGATACAATCGCTTTGCTTGATACAGGGTGTGAGCTAGACGCTATTGTAAATGCATCATTAGTTAACCGTACCGACTACACAGGGGAGACAATCTCTGTCACCTTTGCAAACGGCGAGCAAGACATTTTACCAGTAGCTGAGATCTCGATTGTTTCAGACTTTGTAGAAGGAACAGTCAAAGCGGCAGTTATGGAAAACTCACCGCATGACGTGATCCTTGGTTGCAAGTATGTTTTGCCGTGCAAAAAACAAACTTCAACCGAACCACCACTGGTTAACGCTGTAACCAGAGCAGCGAGTAGTAAAGACAAATCTGTAACTGCACCGATGTCTGCCGCACCAGCCGTAGATAAAGCAACAGTTAGCGAGATTAAAATATTACAAGCTGAGGACGAAACACTAGACAAGTTACGCAGACAAGCTGTACTTGTTAGTGACGTCAACACTGACGATTCGAATAAGAAAGCGTGCATTATTCTGAAAAAGGGTTTATTGTACCGCTATTCGAAAGTGGGAGACGAATTTCGGAAACAATTAGTCGTTCCACAAACCAAACGAAATGACGTATTACGATTAGGTCATGAGAGTCTTTTTGGTGCACACATGGGTGTACAAAAAACAACTAGTCGTATTACAAGTGAGTTTTATTGGCCGGACATCACTGCCGATATCCGTAGATTCGTGTTAAGTTGCGACACATGCCAGAGAACACAGTCTAAAAATTCAATCAGACCCGCACCGTTAGGAGAGCCTGAACTGATCAGTGAACCCTACAAGCGCGTAGCATTGGATTTGATTGGGCCTATAATACCCACATCAACGAGAGGTAATCGATACGTGCTGACCACTATTGATTACGCAACAAGATTCGCCGACGCAGTACCATTGAAAAATATTGATACTGAAACTGTCGCCGAAGCCCTTTTCGGTCTTTGGAGTCGTGTTGGAATTCCTACTGAAATTTTGACGGATCAGGGGAGTCAATTCATAGGCAACGTAATGAAGGAAGTAAATCGTTTACTTTCCATCAAACATCTTACTTGCACACCATACCACCCCCAGGCAAATGGTCTGATTGAAAAATACAATGGGACATTAAAAACAGCACTTAAAAAGCTCGCCACAGATAAACCGAAAGACTGGGACAGATACATCCCTGCCCTACTATTTGCATATAGGGAGGTGCCACAATCTTCCACCGGGTTTTCACCATTTGAGCTACTTTACGGACGTACTGTACGCGGACCGATGATGATTTTGAAGGCACTTTGGACTGATGAAAAGACAGATGACGAAGTTAAGACAACTTATACATACGTCACTGACTTAAGAAACCGTCTTGAAACTATAGGCAAGATAGCACGGGAAAACTTGACGATAGCTCAGTCTAGACAGGCAGAATATTACAATAAGCACACCAAACCTAGAGAATTTGAAGTTAATGACAAAGTGTTACTGTTGCTTCCTGAAGCACATAACAAACTTCAGATGAAATGGAAGGGGCCCTTTGTAGTTACCGCCAAGCTAGGGGGACTGAACTATAAGGTGCAGACAGGAAAGAGAGAGAAAATCTTTCATGTTAACCTACTCAAAAAGTACATAAGCCGTGAGGATCAAACCACTCAAGTTGATTTTGTCGTAGCGACGATAGTTACAGAAGACGAGGGGGATACTGATTGCGTCACTGGTACTTTACCAAACTGTCCTCTACAGACGGACGAAACTGTCAAAGACGTTAGGGTAAATGAAGCCTTGACAGAAAGACAGAAAAAAGAAGTGAATGAATTGCTTAATGAGTTCTCATCTACTCTGACAGACAAACCAGGGTTGACAGACTTAATAGAATTTTCACTGAAGCTGACTGACAACAAACCGATACGTTTGAAGCCGTATCCGTTGCCACACGCTAAGATAGATGACGTTAGACGTGAGATTAAGACTATGCTAGATCTAGGGGTCATAGAGAAGACTGACAGTGCCTACGGATCACCCATCGTGTTGATTAAAAAACGTGATAACTCGTTCCGTTTTTGCGTAGACTACCGCAAACTCAATCAAGTGACAGAGTTTTGTGCCGAGCCTCTCCCTGATCCGGATCTCATCTTCACTAAGCTAGCTAACGCTCATTACTATACCAAAATAGATTTGTCACGCGGTTTTTGGCAAATCAAGGTCAAGGACACTGATCGACACATACTAGCTTTCACTACACCAGTAGGAAACTACACATGGAAAGTTATGCCTTTCGGAGTTTCAAACGCTCCAAGCATTTTTTCTAAAATGATGCGGTCATTGTTAGAACCACTGTACGGACGTGGAGTTGAGAACTTCATGGATGATTTAATTCTAGGCACCCAGACATGGGAGGAGCACTTAACCCTCTTACGAGATGTACTAGCCAGATTAAAACAAGCCAACCTCACTGCCCGCCCTACGAAGTGTGAAATAGCACAATTCTCCTTAGACTTCTTGGGACACAAGTTGAGTCATGGAACTATGTCGCCAAGTGAAGCTAAGATAGCACAACTTAAGGACACTTCACAACCGCTAACAAAAACACAAGTTAGAAGTTTTCTTGGTCTTGCTAACTACTACAGAAAATTCGTACCAGATTTTAGTGCCATTGCATGTCCTCTGACTGACTTGACACGTAAGAATATGCCTACAAAAGTAGTGTGGACTGATGCATGCCAAAACGCTTTTGACACACTGAAATCTAGACTGACTTCAGATTTAGTTGTTAAACTGCCAGATCTGACAAAACCATTCTTGTTAAGGACTGATGCTAGCAACACAGGATTAGGAGCAGTGTTATTACAAGAACACAATGACACCAAACACCCAGTTGCATATGCAAGCCGTAAACTCACAACTACTGAACAGAAATATTCCACCAGTGAAAAGGAATGTCTTGCAATAGTTTGGGCTATAAAAAAGTTCGAAAACTATTTGTACGGAAAAACCTTTGTCATTGAGTGCGACCACCAGCCGTTGGCCTTTCTCGGACAGGCGCAATTTACGAACAGCCGTTTAATGCGTTGGTCTTTGTTTCTGACACAGTATGACGCAAATATTCATTACATCAAAGGGTCTTTGAATGTTGGCGCAGATTACATGAGTCGTGCTTGATGCCATCAAGTGCCGGTACTGATAGAATGTTGTTTAATCAATTAACTGAACCCTACGGATTCCTTCCTGTAAATATGAAATATAGTTGCACACTTTATTTCTAGGAATGTCGAAATTTTTTTTTGTGTAAATTTTTCTTCATTGTGGACTTCTACATTTTATCATACATAATTTGTAGGAGGCATTTTATCTTTGGCAAGATAAACGCCTCAAAAGCAAGGGGGTGTCACAGTCTGATAAAATTGTCCGACTTCGTGACCCACTTGCCTTGTTTACTTCAAATTCGAATATTTGAAACCCTTGGCCCTTTGTTCCAAGCTTCCTTTTTCTAGGTGCTTCTAGAACAGGTCAAGATGTTATGTAACTTTAGGACCATTGTCCAGTTCTCGAACCAACCACATGCTTTGCGAACAGTCACGTGATACGCAATATACCTTTCTATATATGTACCCACACGCTTCCGCTCCCTCACTTCGAGCACATTTTAGCTAATTCCATCAGCTTACTCGGGTCGTGAGAGGCAGCCGGCGCCATAGAGAATCAAGGTACCCTTCGACTTCTCTCAAAGGTATCATTTTATTTAATAGTATTTGCCTATGTATTGTTTAAGTATGTATTTGTGCTATGTATTATATGATTTCCATATACACTTGAGCATGGTTCAGAGAAATAGCTGAAAACCTATACGTTACGGAATATAAATTTATTGTAACCATTTTTCCATTTCTGTACTTTAATTTATATTGTTTTAATTCACTAAGAGCCAGAATGCTGCGCTCGATATGAATTCTTCATGTAATTCAATTATTGCGTGTAATTTAAATTGTAAATTGTGAAGCGCTCTGTCGGCTTGAATTACCCCTTGTATGAACATTAATTTAACGTTGTATCTATTTTATTGCTTCATACGTCATGACTGTTAAATGGAACACATGTGAGACGATTATATTTTTTCTAAAATCTAATTGTAAGCGACGCGAGGTCGAAAACTCTTTGTTCAGCGCATTTAATTGAGCCATGCCCAAGTAGGACGTGTTAGGTTGAGAATTATATCCAAACACGTTGCATCCACAGGTCGGCTCATGGTTCATGTTCACCCATGCCTCACCTGCATTAGCTTATTGGTGTAAGCGTGTCGAAATCCACTCTGAGGGCCATGCTGCAAAAATTCCAGTTCCTAGCCACTAACAAGGGACATCATTCCTTATGCACCACGTGTGTCGTTAAAGGGGGACTGAGGGAACGAATCAGCATGACTGAGTGTTGAGACCAAGGATACAAGAATAGAGCTAAGTGCAAGATCAAGTGTACAGATCTCAAAGGAACACCTTTCTGGCAATTTAGATTGACAAAAATCAGGCATAGGCGCGTAAAGACAGAGTGAAGACTATTCGCGTTGCATTCGATTTATTGTTAATTTGTTAAACTTTATTAAATCTTATTTTTTTGTTAATACCTCTTAGTAGTTGATTTCTATGCACAATAGACCAATTAGATTAATTCTTAGATTTGAATGGGGGCGGATGAGCAGAAAGATTGATGACGAGTGCATACTAATTTAGAGGGATTTAACTGTTTTCAAATCTAGCTAAAAGTTCGCAGTTTATTAGTCTGTAAATTTGTCGTCTGAACTACAAGACGCACTTTTAATTAGTCAGATAATAAATTGAGCAACCAGTCTGCGTAGAATATGAGAGGAAGAATTAATTATATTTAAAGTCTTTTAATTATTCTAAGCAGGGTCTTTAAATAAATACTGGAAACGTAACAGGGATGAGAGATACGATGTCTGGATTGTGCCATATATTGACTAGCAGAGTCCAAATTAGCAAAACAAAATTATTAAATATTTTTAAACACAAAAGCAAATACAAAAATAATTTCTGGTAATGTGACATTTTGGGGCAGAAAGTTTTGATTCTTATTAGTGTGTTTTCATTCTAGGCTAAGCTGTTAGGTGGCACTTCAAACCGAGTGTAAGACTGTTGTCCCATTTACATTTTCTGACATCTTGTTCACTCCAATACTTGATTGTCTTAGTGTTTACAGTATTAACGACCTTAAATACTTCTGAAATAGTACTTATAGTGATAGCTTATAAATACTAATTTTCTGTCTCAGTGTTTACAGTATTAACGACCTTAAATACTTCTGAAATAGTACTTATAGTGATAGCTTATAAATACTAATTTTCTGTCTCAGTGTTTACAGTATTAACGACCTTAAATACTTCTGAAATAGTACTTATAGTGATAGCTTATAAATACTAATTTTCTGTCTCAGTATTTACAGTATTCGCAACTTACAAATAATCCTTGCAAATAAATAAAATATAAATATTCTACATTAAACATACCTCAGACTCAAGGACAATGCTGAGGACCTCAGTGAGTGATGAGGCAAAATATGGATGGGAAAACTCTGGGCCACACATTTCCATGAGCAACGATGCATCCATGCAATGAACCATCTTACGTATAAGAGAGAGACTGGATTTTCTATTAAAATAATAAATACATTCATGAAAGTAACATACTGGCAGGTTGTTTCAAATAATAAATACATTCACACAAATGTTTATATAAATAAAATAATTAAATCATATACTTTTGTTTTAAAACTGCATTTATATAAGAGACAGTCTGACCAAAAAAAATAAATGTAGTCATATAAATGTGTTCATTTAAAGATACACAGACTTTAAATTTAGAAATAAATATATTTATTTAAGAAAAACTAGCTTTCTAGTTACAGGCTAACAGACTGAATTATCTCAAGAACAAATAAATTTTAAAATTATTATTTATATATAAGACAGGAATGGATTCCTGTATAACAGTATAAAAATATTTTTGTTTTCCTGAACATCTATCAATGTGCATACTGTTCATATAACACATACAAGATGGTCAAAAGGCCACACATAGTCTCATCAAAGATAGACTGTTACTGAACTTGACAGGAGTAATCTCCCTTTAATAGCAAGCACATCTTGCAAGTATTCAGAAAATATTTATTTTCTTTATTTTTCTTTTACAACAATGTGCATACTGCAAAAGGATCATGAATTGGAACTTTGCAATAAAGGTAAACAGCAAACATGCTCTACTTCAATAAAAGTATTTCATTTATTACAAATAAAAGTAATATCACTTTTTTGTGACATTTAAGGCAACGTGAAATTTAAACATGAATGATGATTTAACCAATCTCATTGACTTTAGTAAACATCTTTTAGATATGTAAACTGTGCATTTCTATTCCAAAAGTTAGATTTAGATTTTAAAATGTAAACTGGGCATTTCTATTCCAAAAGTTAGATTTAGATTTAGAAATGTAAACTGGGCATTTCTATTCCAAAAGTTAGATTTAGATTTAGAAATGTAAACTGGGCATTTCTATTTCAAAATAGTATATATTCATTTTTTAACTGTTTAAACATCTAATTACAATTATCTTTGATTGAGAAAATAAAATCTGTAAATTATGCTAGAATAACAGAAATTAATTAAAATCTGTAAAACAATAAAATACAGCCCTGAAAATGAAAAAAAAGTCCCACTAGCCTTTGGCTAGTAACTTAAAAATTTTACTAGCCAAACTAAAAATTTTACTAGCCAAACTAAAATGTTTCCTAGCCAATTTAATTTTTTTCTAGACAATCAAAATAGCCTAACATAAAAAAAAATACTGTTTTGTTCAGGTAATCTGGGTGGTCATGTGGTTATTAGCTATAGTATCGTGTCAATTTTATTAATAAAAGTAGTAGCTAGATATTATTAAGATAATTTTGGGGGGGGGGGGGAGTTTGAGAGAGAGAGAGAAAGAGAGCGAATGATGTCAGTGTTATACAAATCAATGTGTGATTTCATCTATGATATTTCAGTTTGAATTTTTTTTAATTTTCTGAAGGTCTTTTACAACGAAAGCTCAATTTTGTGTTGTTTTACAGTGATGTTTTTATTTTTACTTTCAACTTAATCTGATAAAGTTATCAATAATCAATCATCATCATCATCATCATCATCATCTGCTGGGATCAGAACATCCGGCCACTCAGTGTATTGTAACTTTCTAGGCCTGCCAGATGAATTTGTCCACTTGGCAGCAGAACTCTCAGGCTGGAAGTGTACAGAGATAAGAAATGACGCCATTATTAAACACTTAACACGTGTAGATTTTGGACACACACACATACACCGCCGTGTACGTGTGACACCTTGATTGACGGAGTGAATACGCATGAGAAGATAGAGGCAGATTCTATCAGTTGTGTACCTTTAAAGGTGTGTTGAAACTTCTAGCAACACATTGACTGATTTTACTGATGGGACCAATACACATGAGAAGATAGGGACGAATTCTATCAGTTGTGTACCGTTAAAGGGCAGTGACACGTTGACTAAGTCTACTGACCGAAGTTTAAGAGAGAGTCACTACGAAGACTGATATCGGTAGATCTCGATCTCCGGTAAATGACGTGAGTCATGACGTAATTTTGAAACAAGATTATTGCGTTATGCGAGGTTTCGAGTGCTAACACATTGACAGCCAGGGAAACAGAAGTATTTGATCCAGATGACAGCATAGGTAGCAATACAGACGGAGACAATGTGCCTATGATAAATTCATTTACTTCAGATGACATGACAGTTGTCAGAACTGAGACAGAATTCTTTTCCAAACGTGACATGGAAGAAGATAGAGTCAAAAACTGTACAGGGACGAAATCTAGTATTTCTGGTGTAGCTTGCTAGAGACGGTCGATGACAATGCAGGTATACTGGTGAGTATGCACGATGCTGTTGTCAGAGACAGGGCAGAACTGCTGTCTGCAGATAAATCACTTAAAGGACTTAGTGACGTAGACAGAAGCCACGGTACATGGACTACCCTTATTGACTCACATGTTGAGATAAAGGAATGTCATGAGTACGTACCAAAAACAATAGAGAGAAGAAGAAAGGAAGGAAAATTTACAAACCCATAGTTGTTCACAAAAAAGTTCATTTTAGCGCACTCGCAGTTGGCGACTAAAGTTTTTTTTTTAGTCGCCAATTATTTTTTTCACTAGCCATGGCGACTAAATTAGTCGCCATTTTCAGGCCTGAAATATGTAAATTAGTGCTAAAGTTACAGAAATTAATTTCTTTGATTAAGACAATAAAACCTGTCAATAAGTGCTAGAATATTAGAAATTAACAAAAATTCCAAATTCTTCCCAGATCTTTCACATAAAATTTTTATCATCTGGATTTTTTCCAGAACCTTAAGGTCAGCTACATCTAGTCAGCAAATAGAACCTAGAGGTCAGCTATATCTAGTCAGCAAAAAGATAGAACATAGCTACATCTATCAGCAAGAAGTATCAAATCCAGAGTCAGCTACACCTGGGCAATAAGAAGCACAGAACCAACAGTCTTGTACCAGAGGCTAGATTTATATTTGGTCAGCTCTATGTGTACATCACCAGAGAGCTCAGAAGTATCTACAAGACCTAATATTATTTCTTTCAGCCAAATCTTTGTGTAAGGATGCCAAAGCACTGTTTTTAACCAACAACCCAGTATAGTGATGCCAAAGCACTCTTTTTCAGCCAACAACCCAGTAAAGGGATGCCAAAACATTCTGTTTTTAGCCAACAACCCTGTATAGGCAGGGTTCATAAGCAATTTTTTTTTTAAATGTCAATGGCTTTTAAGGATTTTTTAAGTGCTGAGTATTATGATATTAAAGGGCCAACAGTATGTTCACTAAGTTTAAAAATATGACATTATATTTTTGTTACAAACAAATTAAAATAGTATAAGCAAGTGCTAAAGTAACAGAAATTAATTTAAAATATTGTATCAATATACAATGTTATGCATTAACCTTTAGCACAATGAATTTTTATTTGTAGTACTAGACTGTGCAACAAATAACCAACACACATACCAACTTTAAAAAGAAATAACATTTTAAAAAATAAATTCATAAAACTTTCCGCCTTTTGAGGTGAGTGGATATAAATATGAATAAACAAGTTTATCTGGCAAAAACTACTTTTAACGATTATATAAATAAAATGCCTGTTGAAAATAAACAAGAAAAATATTTCTGGTTAATTTGATGGGCCTACACTTGCTTAAAATGCTCATCATATGCAAATAATCTTGAAATTTACACATTTTAAGTTATTGCAAGAATATATAAATGTACAGAACATAGGTTTATCAATGAATTAATATTTCAATCTAGTTACAATCTTAAATATGATATAGTAGAATGACAGACAATATAAAAGACAACTATCGTTACTTTCAGCATATAATTACAGGTCAAAATTTGCAAACCTTTCAATGATGAACAAATTCTTTGAACCGCAGCATAAACAGAGAATCAGATTATAATTACTGTCAATAAAAATACTCTTATAAATCATAAAGTTGTGAAAATTTACAATTTATTTTGATGAATGTAGAAACTGTCTGTGCATGGTGCAAGCTGGAAGCACAGTGAATCAGTATAAATGACAAACATAATTCTTTATTTTTACATTTGTTTGCAGTTTAAAAAATATTTAATGAACATTTTCCAATATTTTATAATGCAAAAAACAATCTGCTCAAAAGCTTTTATCTAGAAAGACATATTTTCAAACTGGAAAATATTAAAATTTGTCTGCAGGATTTCACATTTTCAACTTTATTTTTCAATACATTTCAGTTTACAAAGTGCCTCAAACAAATATTCATCATAATCAGAAATAACATAATTAAACATTATACACCTTATATTTATTGAAATCAAATCTAAAGGCTATGATGGTTTCAAAACCTGAAAACCACAGCTGTCATATTACAATCTTCATCAACTGCCTCATATTTTCTTATGGTTAACTTTCTAGAGAATCATCCATGTCTGTGTTTCTGGACGTACTTACTTTTATAAATTCTCCTAATTGTTTATTTATTTATTAATATGCAAATAATTTCCTTCTAAGTTGATCAGCAGCCATTTTTTCTTGTTTGTACATCCTCAAACTGTATAAGAAAAACTCTTTCTGAACTAAAAGAACAACACATTCAAACTGGCTACTATTCTTGAGAAGAAGTCCTATTCTAGAATTGAAAATAAATATGTTGTAAATTAGTTATTTAGTTTCCAAACATTCGTAGTGCTCCAAGTCGGAATTCTCAGTATCCTATCTCTGGCTTTTGAACAACACACCAGAAACAACTGAAGTGAATGCCGAAGTATCAGAAACTCGGCAAATGTTTTCACAGCATTTTAAATAAATATGTTTATGCAAAATGAGAAGAAAAAAGGGTGAGATGTTTCTTTCTTTTAATATAAAAATCAAGGACTTCTCAGCTAATTAAAGGGTTTTTAGAAAAATTCAAGTGCTTTCCAAGGACAAAATAAAATTCAAGTACTTTTCAAGAGAGGTCTCATTTTTTTCAAGGACTTTTCAATGTTGCTACTAACCCTGATAGGGATATCAAAGCATTTCAGTCAACAACCTTGTATTGGGATGCCAAAGCATTTGTTTCAGCCTACAACACAGCATAGGGAGGTCAAAGCATTTTGTTATCTGCCAACAACCCAGTATAGGAAGGTCAAAGCATTTTGTTATCAGCCAACAACCCAGTATAGGGATGTCAAAGTATTTTACTACAGAATAGGAATGTCAAAATACTGTTTTTAGCCAATAACCCTGTAGTGTACAGCGATGTCAAAGCATTCTATTTTCAGCCAACAACACAGTATAAGGATGCCTAAGCAATACACCTTGTTTTCAGCCAATAACCCAGTTTGAGGGTACCAAAGCAACACCAGTCTTCTGTTTTCAGGCAAAAACCCAGTATGAGGGTACCAAAGCAACACCAGTCTTCTGTTTTCAGGCAAAAACTCAGTATGAGGGTACCAAAGCAACACCAGTCTTCTGTTTTCAGGCAAAAACCCAGTATGAGGGTACCAAAGCAACACCAGTCTTCTGTTTTCAGGCAAAAACCCAGTATGAGGGTACCAAAGCAACACCAGTCTTCTGTTTTCAGGCAAAAACCCAGTATGAAGGTACCAAAGCAACACCAGTCTTCTGTTTTCAGGCAAAAACTCAGTATGAGGGTACCAAAGCAACACCAGTCTTCTGTTTTCAGGCAGAAACTCAATATGAGGGTACCAAAGCAACACCAGTCTTCTGTCTTCAGGCAAAAACTCAATATGAGGGTACCAAAGCAACACCAGTCTTCTGTCTTCAGGCAAAAACTCAGTATGAGGGTACCAAAGCAACACCAGTCTTCTGTCTTCAGGCAAAAACTCAGTATGAGGGTACCAAAGCAACACCAGTCTTCTGTCTTCAGGCAAAAACTCAGTATGAGGGTACCAAAACCACACAATCAACATAATAACCATCCTAGGTAAAAGAAAGCTGCTTCAAAACCAAAAAACTATGTGAATTGTACAATGAATGGGGAAAAGATTGTGCAGTAAAGGCACTAGCTTCACATGCACTGTCATGGGTTCAAGCCTAGGTTTCCTCTTTTGAGATTTTTCTCAATCCATCCTCATCTGTTTCCTACCTCATGAATGTTGAGCTTAGAGGCCATGATATTAAATACTTAAAGCTCTTCTGAAAATGAGCACAATTAAATACCCATTAATATATACTTATTTATCTCAAACCAGTTTATCAATCATTTTTCTGCCCAGTTCCTTAGTCAATTCTGCACATCCTTCTGGCCACAAATTTAAGTTTGCTGCTACAGACAATGTAGTTAAGTTTTACATACTAGATATTCATAAACAGATTAACATTAGTAAAATTTACATAGTTTTAACCACCTTTCACTCGTCAAAGAAGAAATTTCTCTGGATCATCCAGAGGCACTGGAAGATAAAAAGATAAGTTGGTACCAGCAGGAATTATCAAACAATAAGGAGAAAAAAAGATAGTTGGTACCAGCAGGAATTATCAAACAATAAGGAGAAAAAAAGATAGTTGGTACCAGCAGGAATTATCAAACAATAAGGAGAAAAAAAGATAGTTGGTACCAGCAGGAATTATCAAACAATAAGGAGAAAAAAAGATAGTTGGTACCAGCAGGAATTATCAAACAATAAGGAGAAAAAAAGATAGTTGGTACCAGCAGGAATTATCAAACAATAAGGAGAAAAAAAGATAGTTGGTACCAGCAGGAATTATCAAACAATAAGGAGAAAAAAAGATAGTTGGTACCAGCAGGAATTATCAAACAATAAGGAGAAAAAAAGATAGTTGGTACCAGCAGGAATTATCAAACAATAAGGAGAAAAAAAGATAGTTGGTACCAGCAGGAATTATCAAACAATAAGGAGAAAAAAAGATAGTTGGTACCAGCAGGAATTATCAAACAATAAGGAGAAAAAAAGATAGTTGGTACCAGCAGGAATTATCAAACAATAAGGAGAAAAAAAGCATCCCTCTGTAATTCAGGAATCAAAAGCAAGGATGCAATTAGCAAATAATAAGGAAAAAAGTGTCCTTTTTTTTCCCCTTAAGCGTCCTTCCAAAAATACAGGAACCAACAGCAAGGAGTTAAATTAGTGAACAATAAGGAAAAAAACATCCTTTTGTAATACAGGAACCAAAAGCAAAGATATAATTAGCAAACAATAAAGAAAAAACATCCTTCTGTAATACAGGAACCAAGAAACAATCAAAATTAGGAGGAAAACTAACACCCTGAAGAAAATCTGCAAAACTGCACTAATCTAGCTTGCAAGAAGTAATAATAAAATGAGTAAAAGAAATACTGAGGGAGAGTATTCCCACCAAGGGGCAAGTTATCCTGTATGTACTTCAATCTTTTTTTATCTCCTCTGGGAGCTTACAAGCCCTTTTGGCCTTGGCTTGTATGTCTGCAATGGATACATGACTATCCAACAGTGAGCCTATTTTTTGGTTTTGCAGATGAATAAATGAAAAGTCAAAACTACATGATACTGCTTAACATCAGACCTTTTTCCATCCCTACACACACTATTCTTTTAATAAAGAATATGACTGTACAAATGAAAACTGTACCTTACAAAATACAACTGTCTACAATGTGGGTTACAGTTATAACTTATCAAGTAAAAAAAGTGAAGCAAGCCTTTATATCAAGCATTTTTTCACCAATGCTAGCAAAATTTACTGAAAGAAAAAAATTGCTGTTGCTGCAATTTAACTTTAAATTAATGATTTGTAAAGAATATTAGTATATAATGTCTGACCCTTAGGAATGTTATAACAATAATCCCTTCAGAAGGAAACAAATATAAATGAAATGATCATGTGGCACAGCTTCAATGCTATGAAGTAACAACATATACTTCAAACATGAAACACCAAAGAGTTCCAGAATATGTACACGTTTCTGCTAATTAAATTATATACTTAATACTCTCAAAGAAAACCAAAGAAAAATATCAACCTGACTGAAGCCAGCATGGAGCCATGAAAAACATCAGTGAAGACAGGCAAGAGACGCTGCACATAAATTGGAGCCATTTCCGGATCACCTCTGGGCTCACTTATTTCAACCCGCTCTACTTCACAGTTTTCCTCTTTCTTCTCCTTCTCTACCTCAGTGTGAGTTGCTTCACGGTTAACAGGTACCATCCATTCCCCTAAAATAAAAAAAAATCTAGTTAATACCCAAATCTCTGGTTGGCAGATATCATACATTCCCCAAAAAATAAAATAAAATAAAAATAGTTAATACCCAAATCTCTGGTTGGTAGATATCATACATTCCCCAAAAATAAAATTTAAAACACCTAATTAATACCCAAATCACTGGATTACAGATACTATCCATTTCCCTAAAATAAAATAAAATAAAATAAAAATACTTAATACCCAAATCACTGGCCTACAGATACAATCCATTTCCCTAAAATAAACACTATCAGGTAAACTAAATTTGCAAGTATATTACATTTTACAGCCAAAATGCACCTGTGGTTTTGTGTAAAGAGCATACAAAGCATCTCGTTCACATGAATGAAAGCTATTACACTTGTGCTATCTAATGAAAAAATGTAAACTAAATAACATGACCAAAGGAAATATAGTCTCCTAAATCTTATTTTATCATGTGCTTTTTGGCTTAAATGTCTTCATTCCAAAGAATAAAGGTTCTCCTCAACCTGTACTGTCAACTAAGCAAAAACATCTTCATTCATATGAATAACAGCTCTCTTTGAAAGATGTATTTATTTAATGCAGAAAGAAAAACATCTTATACCTGTTTATTAATATATGGTAAACAGTTCACTTAAACTCATGTTTATCTTCTACCAAAATGGGTGTTCTTATGCCAAAGACTGTTTATCTATTTCCTAAAAGATGCTTATTGCCAAAAGGCAAGTCAAGCAACCATCTTAAACCTGTATTATCTATTGCCAAAAGGCAAGTCAAGTAACCATCCTAAACCAAAAGAGTGTTATTGCCAAATGTTTCATATTCAATTTATTCAATCTAATTACCCAGTGACTACAGTTTTATAATACAGGTAGCCCCCAGTTTATTATGATTTGTTTTATGCTGATTCACAATAATGTCAGTTGCTACAACCTCATACTACCATTACTTAGTGATTGTAATATTGTAATGACTTCCTAGTAATTATCCTGTAATTGTAATATTGTAATGACATCCTAGTAATTGTAATATTGTAATGACTTGCTAGTAATTATCCTGTAATTGTAATATGGTAATGACTTCCTAGTAATTATCCTGTAATTGTTATGACTTCCTTGTAATTATCCTGTAATTGTAATATTGTAATAACTTCCTAGTAATCACTCAGTGATTGTAATATTGTAATGACTTCCTAGTAGTTACCAGTGATTGTAATATGGTAATGACTTCCTAGTAATTACCCAGTGATTGTAATATTGTAAAGACTTTCTAGTAATTACCCAGTGATTGTAATATTGTAATGACTTTCTAGTAGTTACTCAGTGATTGTAATATTGTAATGACTGACCTAGTGATTGTAGTATTTTAATGACTTCCCAGTAAGTACCCAAAGACTAATGACTTTCTAATAATTACCTGGTGACTGTAGAATTGTAATGACTTCTCTGTGTCCCTCATCACCCCTTTCACGAGCCTTGTCTAGTGGGGTTTTGCCATCCTCATCTCGAAGGTCAGGATTGGCTCCATAGCTAAGCAGTGTCTGTTGAAAGCATAAAATGAAAAATTTAGTAAAAATTTAAAATAAAAATAAATTGAAAGAGACATTGTTAAAAAAAATTAAATCAAAAACAGACTAAAATTCATCATGTTAATAGTAGTTAAAAGTTGTAACTTTAAAATCTGCAAAATAAATTTAAGATCTATAAAATAATGAACAATTTTTTTAATTTGAAAGAGCAAAGTTTTTGGTAAACATGCAAAAGAAATAAATTATAGCTAACATGTTAAAAATAAAATAAAATTAAAACTTCAATGTTTGTTATTATAACTATAATATTAATTAGCAATTGAAGTATTGATTTCAAAGAATACAGTAATTTGTGAATACAATCTGCTGATATGTAAAGTCAAAGACTGACTGGATATCAAAACCTAGTCAGACAATAGCATAGTAATTCTTATAAGCTATCAGTTGTGACAGACTAGTCCATTAATAATCAGGTGCCCCTTTAACTGCAATATATTTCCATATACTGTTAACTCCTTCAGTGTCAAGCTTTTCTTTTTAACCACCATGAATTTTGGAGGCTTTATACTCAAACTATCTGATCATGAGCACTTCTTTATTACCACCAAGAATTTGGGAAGCTTTATACTCAAAACTATCTGATCATGGGCAAATTTCTTTTTTACCACCATGAATTTTGGAGGCTTTATACTCAAAACTATCTGATCACAAGCTTTTCTTTTTAATACCCATGAATTTTTATGGAGCTTTATATTCAAAACTATCTGATCAAAAGCTTTTCTTTTTAACCCCCCATGTATTTTTGTGAAACTTTATACTCAAAACTATCTGATCACAAACTAAATAAACTGACATAACAGGAATAACAAGGTGATAAAGTAAATTATCTCTCCTTATGTTCACCATATACCATTATCATTAATTTTGATGGTAAGTGCTATTGGCATTGAATAGGTCAATATCTACCTTAATACTGCAAAAATGTTTACAATGCAATATATTCCTACAACTTTTTTAATATCTACCTTAACTATCTGAGGACGACCAAAACAGGCAGCATAGTGCAAAGATGAAGAACGAAGACCACGGTTGACATCAGCTCCTCTTTCACAAAGAAATTCAACCTGAGATGCATACATAAATACTCTTGAAATTAAATTTATTATGATATGCATTAAGTCAGGAATAGGTTAAGGGCACTACTGTGCTGCCTATTTAAAGAGATACTGACCATTTAAATTTTCATCTATACTTAAGTTGAGCACTCTACTATTTTTGTTGGTACTATGTTTCCTTTAGTTTTAGTTTGATCATTATTCAGTGGCCATAAAATAACTATATCAACTCTGCTTTGGCAAACATGCTATGCAGGCAGAAATTTTATAGAGGAAGTTTTATTGACTTAGATCATCAAGCTAGTAATTAATAATTTAGTGTTTTATAAAAATATATCAACGCC
The DNA here is from genome assembly GCA_028829895.1 of Sinotaia quadrata. NCBI lineage: Eukaryota > Metazoa > Mollusca > Gastropoda > Architaenioglossa > Viviparidae > Sinotaia > Sinotaia quadrata. The sequence goes on from CM054177.1 coordinate 1,312,992, forward strand.
CCTAAATATATTTACTATACATTGATACCTCTATTAAAATTAGACAATCAGTAATTCAAAGAGTGGACCTAAAATTAGACATTCAGTAATTCAATGAGTGAACCTAATGTGAAAATACAAACCATGAAAAGTAGCATGTAACCTGCCATACACAAAAAGCATCCAAACATTGGCACAGCTAATTTTCCAAGTGATATGACTATGCCACATAACCGTGTTATAGTAGCAGTTGAATTTCTTTTTCATAATCACATCAATGTTATGCTTTTGAATGGAACAACCCATGATCACACTAAATTCCATTTAGGACTGAAGGGATTTAGGGAGCAAAGAATAAATAAATGTCTGCAAAGTAATGTTTACTCATGTCTGCTTGTGAACAAAAAGAAAGGTTAGAATATTAAAAGAAAGTTTATGAATGAGATATAGTATTTCTTTATGGCAATAAGAAAGTCTGTATGAAAACTAAAAATGGGGGATAAAAAAAGAAAGAGGGACTTACCATCTCTTGTGTACCAAATGCAGAAGCCCAGTTAAGAAGTGTCTGCCCCACATCATCCATAAAGTTTACCTCAAAGCCTATAAACATCCACACAAATGAAAACATAAAGTTAAATACACACCATAAAGTTTACCTCAAAACCTGTAAACAAACCCTAAAGTTAAACATATATGATAAGTTTACCCCAAAGCTTTAACAACCAATATAAATATACACCATAATATTTACCTCAAAGTCTTAACAACCAATATAAATACACACCATAATGTTTACCTCAAAGCCTTAACAACCAATATAAATACACACCATAATGTTTACCTCAAAGCCTTAACAACCAATATAAATACACATCAAAATGTTTACCTCAAAGCCTTAACAACCAATATAAATATACACCATAGGCAGATCTAAATCAAAATTTGTTATTCTAGCTGAAAACCCAACCAGAAATGCCTTCTAATAAATATTTTGGTTTTAATAATGATAATACCCAAGGGATCGCTATTTTCTCAAAATAATTAACATACCAAAATAATATGCCCAGAAATATACAGGCTGTTAAAATAAAAACAAGCAAGTCTCATACAAACACTACCCATCAAAAACAAGAATGTCTCATATAAACACCCTAAAAAAACCAAGCATGTCTCATACAAACACTACCCATCAAAAACAAGAATGTCTCAAATAAGCACCTCTCATCTACCTTCTTCAAAGAGGCTCTTCTTGATTAGAACCTGCAGCCAGCAATGACAGCTACAGTTAATGGGAAGGTGTGCTACAACCAATGTGTATGGAAGATATGCTACAGTTACGAATGTGGGCTACAACTAATGTCTATGGGAAGGTGTTCTACAGTTATGAATGTGGGCTACAACTAATGTCTATGGGAAGGTGTTCTACAGTTACAAATGTGGGCTACAACTTATGTGATTGGGAGAGGTGCTGTAGTCACAAAATGTGTAGCTTCATACAGAATTAACAATGATACAATTAAATGTTCACAGGACACTACACTGTAAACAAATTTATATACTAAGTCTTAATATCCCCTCCCCCCCCCCCCAAAAAAAAAAAGAGGAAGTAGTATATATATGTTAATCCACATACATATATCAATCAGTTCAGTTTACTCTAAAACAGTACTACTGTGTCATTCAAACAAGTATTAGTTTAACTGATCATTAAAGAGCATGCCAGTTTCTATGATAAAATATTTACTCCAGGTAAATTTGCTGACAAAATAGCTTTATCTACTCGTGCATAGTAGTTAATAAAATTAAAAAAATAAAATGTTACCATTGTCAATAGCATCAATCAAGGCATCTGTGTCCTTGCTACGGATGCAGTCAATCAACTGTCTGTGTGATCGATCGCCAGAGCTGTCAGTCCTCCTCAAGCCTGGAAGACGGCCAGTTATAGCAGAACTTCCAGACTTGGGCAATGCTTTGCGACCTTCAAACAATAGGACCAGCAATAAATCTACCAGACGCATGGTGTCCAAACAACATCTGCAAAAGACAATAGTCAGTCATTCACTTCTCGAGGGAAAAATTTTTGCACTTTATAAACTTTGCTAGATTGGTGAAAGATGTAGTTAAAGCAAACAGCTTGCTAAAGTGGTGTAAGATGCAGTTAAAGCAAACAGCTTGTTAGAGTGAAAGATGTAGTTAAATTAAAGCAAACAGCTTGCTAAAGTGGTGAAAGATGTAGTTATAGCAAACAGCTTGTTAGAGTGGTGAAAGATGTAGCTAAAGCAAACAGCTTGTTAGAGTGGTGAAAGATGTAGTTAAAGCAAACAGCTTGCTAGAGTGGTATATACATTAAACTAAATATCCCAGCTAGGAAATACATATCTCTGACCTTGCTTTGGTGATAAAAAACAAAATTAAAGCATCATTTATTTAATTTATTATGTATTAAACCAAGTGAATACATCAGAAAACTCAGACAACTTTTAATTGAAGGAATTGCCATTCTGACTTCAAAAAGCTAGCAAAATATTCAGGGGGCCAAACCATCTTAGACAGAACATTTCAATGAATTGCCACGTTACTCAATGACTTCTTCAGAGACCTATAAGTCCCAGATTCATATTGGGGACTCAAGGTCAGACAGTCTAAAAATGCTTGATCTGACGAGCAGTTTTCTTGGAATATCTTTGACATTATCAGAACCAATGTGAAGCTTTGTCTGAGCTTGACAAGAATTATGAGATTCAATATGGCTAGAAGGAAGACATATGCAAGCATGTCCAAATGACTGACAGAATGTCCACTGCAAACACAGTCTGATTCAGAATGAGTGACACAAGAATTATGTGAATTCAAATTTATCTTTTCAATTTAGCTTCACAACATTCACATAATCCACACCAAAATTTGTCGTGCACCTACCAATTTGCAGAGCAATGAAAGTTTTAACTTTTATGAGTTTTAACACTGCAATAACATTTCTACATGTTACACTGATTAATTAAATAAACTTTGCTTGGAAGTGTAAAACTAAAATTTCTCTGCATATATGTTTTATAAATATATGCATAATCTGCATTTCTTTTCCCCAAGGTCTTGTATGTTTAAATACTCAAACACACATAAAAACCCAACAAAAAGTCCACACAATCTCTTCTATCACTTGCATATATTTACTGACAATATTTACATTACGAACAACTAAAGAACACATTTAGTGATTTACTGACAATATTTACATTACGAACAACTAAAGAACACATTTACTGACAATATTTACATTACGAACAACTAAAGAACATATTTACTGACAATATTTACATTATGAACAACTAAAGAACACATATACTGACAATATTTACATTACGAACAACTAAAGAACAAAAATTGGTAGTGAGTACAAGCAGGTAAAAGAAAGAAAACAAAACACTGGCAATAAAAGTGGTCAAAGAAAAAAAATGGGGGAGGGCGCAGTGGTCAACTTTTACACTTTACCATATATATGCAGGTAAAATAAATGGTCATGGCTTTCTATAAATGAATATTAAATGGCACTGTGCTATAAAATCTCATGTGCTATAAAAATCTCAGATCACTGTAGGCACATTAAAATCTCTCTTTAAGGAAATTTGTTTATCTTCAATTTCCTTTTTTTGTGTAAAAAATTTAAAAGTTCAACCAAAACCAAAAATATCTGATTCAAGTGAGCAAAGGAAAGCTTCTATCATCCAGCACCACATACAACACATCAAAAGTTCTGTCCTTACCACCTAGCACCACATACAACACATAAAAAGTTCTGTCCTTACCACCTAGCACCACATACAACACATCAAAAGTTCTGTCCTTACCACCTAGCACCACATACAACACATCAAAAGTTCTGTCCTTACCACCTAGCACCACATACAACACATCAAAAGTTCTGTCCTTATCACCTAGCACCACATACATCAAAAGTTGTCCTTACCACCTAGTAACACATACAACACATCAAAAGTTCTGTCCTTACCACCTAGTACCACATACAACACACTAAAAGCTGTCTTTATCACCCAACACCATAAACAACACATTAAAAGTTCTTTTCTTACCATCCAGCACCACACACAACATACTAAAAGCTGTCTTTATCACCCAACACCATAAGAAACACATTAAAAGTTCTGTCCTTACTACCCAGCACCAAATAAAGCACATTACAGGTCCTACTCTACATGCCCTGTATTACATATAACACCAAAACATAAATTCTACCTTTCTAACCCAGTACCAGAAACACTGCAAGTTCTACCATTACCACCCAGCACCACATAAAGCAATGACATAAGTTTTACCATTATCACCCAGCACCATTAAAACGATCCTCACCACCTAGCACCACAAAAACCACATTACCTAGCATCAACTCATGAAAGGGCCAAAGTTCCTGACATAGTTTAAAAGTTGAAAGAATTGATATAGATGTATTTGAAACTATTAACAATGATTTTACATATTATCATTTGTGAAAGAGTATGAGTTATTCCCTTGTATTTCCAGTTATCATCTGTGACCTCTTCACAACATCTCACCTTTCATCCCCCCTCAAGCCACTTTCAACAGCATCTGGCAACTGTGAGCGCAGCAGCTGATGAGTAACTGCTGGTGATCCCCTACAGAGAGTTGACAGAAGAGAGATGACAGTTGATACGCTTGGACTAGCCTTGGATTCAGGGTTCAGGCTTTGCTTGCCTGGTGTGCCCGACAATGATGTGTTAGGGCCAGGCTCAGCAACCTTGTGCAAGCGACACAGCAACTCCTGGATAAGCCCGTGCCTGGCAAGTGGGGCCGGGTCCACTGAGCGTCGAGTGAAGCGATCAGCAAGGGAAGCAAAGCACCTTAAGGCTCCATCTGCTACCTAATAAAAAATCATTTGATAAAAATTAAACAGCTTTCAAAATTGGAAATAAATAATTTTGTCTGTACTTTAATTGGCAAACAAAATACACAGCTTAACTACTAAAGATTAGTAAATCCAAAATCTGTCCATAAAACATTTTTTAAAACAATCAATGCTTTAATTACAAACCTTAATTTACTAGCCTTACTGATTCCTCCTCCCTCCTCAATCACAAAAGACAGTGAGCAAATTGTATTCCTCTAGTTTTTTTATCACTCTAGAAATAGGTAGTGAGCAAATTGTATTCACTCTAGTTTTTTAATCACTCTAGAAATAGGTAGTGAGCAAATTGTATTCACTCTAGTTTTTTAATCACTCTAGAAATAGGTAGCAGCAAATGCCAGCAAAAGCTGGAAGATAACTGAAAGAAGTCTTTAAATTGCTTGCTTGCTAATGAAAAGATGGTTACTAATGCAACCAGTAGTCCATACATTGTATCGGCACCGTGTGAATGGGTATTATTCGTAATTAGTAATGCAGTACATACAAGAATTCTTTAATCTTAATTTCACAGAGATTGGGGTGGGGGGGAGAGAATAACCTATTAACAAATGCTCAAAAGAATAATCATTTCCTAATAATGCAGTTTTCACAGACCCATGCAGTAATCTTTTATTAGCAAAAACTATGCAGTTAAGCAGTTACAGTTAAATCCAGTTGAGTAAGCTAATCTTTAACTAATGATATCAATGTACTTATAGTCAGGCCAAATGAAAATAGTAATATGAATATCAGTGCAATTATGTTGTAACAATATTCCCACCCACTCATTAACCCCTTCAATGCAGTTTCCAATTCATGCAGCCAAAATATAAAATTGATTGGCACACTGTAGTAGACATAAAAAACATTCAAACTACAAAAAGCTGACAACATACAAATTGGTCATCATGCTGAAGCAAGGTGGAGAGAGATTCTACACAGTTTTCCAGAGCTGCGTCCTGTGGCTCCATCTTGCCACAAAGCCGTGAGACAACAGTCATAGCAGAGTGAAGTGTGTCTTTGTGCACTTGTGAGCCATGCTCTCGTATAAATGTCAATACACAGTTCAACCCCCCTGCTTCAAACACTGCACCTGATTCTCTTGTGCAGATCAACTCCAGTACCTTCAAGTTAGGGAAAAATGGTTAAAAATGTTAATTTCAGAAAATAAACTCTACCTGCATTATTTCATCTTTTAGTAAACAAAATAAATGCAGAACATTGGAGATAAAATACATATTCTACAAAGTACAAGTGTAATAATAAATAAATAAATAAATAAATAAAAATCTTAAACTAGAAAAAATCAACAATACTTTATTGTTTTTGTTTTTTTAAACATAATGGTTTAAATGCATGCATGTGTGTGTGTTGCTGCTAAAATCTTACTTCTTAGTCTTCAAGTGTGATCTCACCTACAAGTGTGAGATCTTAACTACAAGATTTTGTCAACAAAACAAATTATCCCACAACAGTGATTTTCTCTTGTAAAAAAAAAAAAAAAGTGATTCTACCTAAAACACAAGTGACCTTTCCTAAAAGAGCAATTCTGCCTACAAAATGTAAACTCATTAAGAGTGGTTTCCCTTATTAAAAATAAAAGTGATCTCACCTACAACTATAAGATGGAGAATTCCTTAAAAAAAACAAATTTAAATGGGGCACCAAAAATAACTGCAGTAATTATACTTATGTAGTGGAACCATAAGAATACTCTTTTATAAAACTTTGCAAATTTAAATTACCTACACTTTACAACTAATGTTTACTATTTAAAGTAATGCATACCTTAATACACTGTTCTGCCAGATCTTTGCTAGTACGAGAGGACATCTCTGCTAAAACTAAACGATTACACAGTGCCTTCACAGCTCCCTCCACTGCTACAATACGCCTTGTGCACTCTGCAGAAACATCCAGGTAGTAGGTAATGGCACGAGCTGTTACTTCCAGAACATTGTCTGGAGCACATTCGTCCAAGAAAACACGACACAGTGCAGGTAAAAAAGTGCGTGGTGGACAGCTGAAAAAAAACATTAGCAAAATATTTTATGTATATCAATCATTAGACATCATATCATGATTAAGTGCATTGTAAACTATGTAAAGCAGGCCATAAGTGTATCAACAAAATATTCACAGGAACATAGTAAACAGTCATAAGCATTATCAAAAATCATAAAATATTCATACACAAAGTAAGTAGTATAAGTAAATACTCATCATGAAAACATAAAAAACAAAACATCCAGAGCTAACTGCGAACAGGTGATAAGAACATACATACTTAAGCACTGATTTACCTGTACTGGCTGTAATCCCAACAAAAGTATACTCTAAATTGTTTCTGTTTATTATTCATTAATGAGGACTGAATTACCCAATTACTATAATACTACTTGTTCACAAATCAGATTTATTGCCAAATACAATACCATTACTAATAAAACATATAATGTGAAGCGCTTTTTAATTTTATCAATGGAAAATGAATTACTATTTTCCAATATTCCACAAACTCACATTCAGATAATTTTTATGTCTACACAGTCTCTCTCTATATATAAAAATATAATTACAATTCAACAAGAGGGTCAATACAAATTGCAGGTTAGTCCTATTATAGAATAAAAATGGAGTTATTAATGGTAGGTTATTATAATTTTTTACACGACCTGGATTAATCACTGCTTTGTCAGTCCTTCATTTGCTTTTCCAATATCACAATCTCTGCGTGTAAAAACGTGTCTCCCGCCACGCAACAAGCATGGAGAATATTGATGCGTGCTTTCCTCTCGAACCACCTAAGCACTCTGCTCAGTTTCTGTTCCTTCAGCAGAATATAATCACAATAATTCTGGTACCTTCAATATACCAGAATTTTCCAGAAATGTACCCAGCGTACTTTGCTTTACTTTACATCAAAAGTGTGTAGCGTACTCCTTTATGCTTACAATTTACATATGCCACAACAGACGTTTCATGCGCCTCCCCAGTTTATAACTGGTGAACACGTGGACTTGAAACTCAACATAAAAGGTGAAACTCAAAATCAAAAGGAGACTTGTTCACATAAAGCTAATGACTGCCTTTCAAAGCTGAACTTTTTCTTCCACACCAGATTCAAAAGTGATTTGAGAGCAAAATTTTCTACAGCAAGAGAACTCCTTAAACTCAGCCCATTGGCTAGTCTCATTTGTGTAAATCATAAATCATTGAATAAAACAAAGATACTCACTCAGTTTGCATATTAATTATTATGTCAGCAATCTAGAATGTTCTTGCCTGGAGCTGTTTACTTCAACTAAGACACTTTCAAAAATAACACCAAAAGGAATGCCCAATGTCAGGTTACTCTGACAATTTAGCAATGTATATAACAATTTAAATTTAAAATAGGGAGGGCAAATTTACTCTGTCACAAGACTACTAAATTTGTATTAGTTCTAACCATGGACACATTCCAAGATTCTCTTCATATTTAGGCTATTACTTTGTATTACTATTAGTTTTAAATACTGACACATTTTATGATTCTCTTGACATTGAGACTTACTTTATATTAGTTCCAGCCACAGACACATTCCATGATTCTCATGACATTTAGACTACTACTTTGTATTACTATTAGTTCCATTCCACTGACACATTCCATGATTCTCATGACATTTAGACTACTACTTTGTATTACTATTAGTTCCATTCCACTGACACATTCCATGATTCTCATGACATTTAGACTACTACTTTGTATTACTATTAGTTCCATTCCACTGACACATTCCATGATTCTAATGACATTTAGACTACTACTTTGTATTACTATTAGTTCCATTCCACTGACACATTCCATGATTCTCATGACATTTAGACTACTACTTTGTATTACTATTAGTTCCATTCCACTGACACATTCCATGATTCTAATGACATTTAGACTACTACTTTGTATTACTACAATACTAATTACTAGTATTAGTTCCAGTCACTGATATAGTCCATTATTCTCATGACATTTAGCTACTACTTTGTATCACTATTAGTTCAGTCACTGACACATTCCATGATTCTCATGACATTTAAACTATTACTTAAATTAGTTCTAGCAACAAAATCTCCAATACTTCTCTAGTTAGTAAACTGACACATTTGCCATTCTCTTACAATTCTACTAGTTCTAGATACAGACACATTCTGGCATCCTCAACGATTCTAACCGCTGACACATGATTCCCTAACAATTCTATTAGATCTAACCAGTGATATATTCTATAATTGCAAACAACTGTAACCATTGACACATTCCATGATCTCTGCAAATGGTTAGTCTCTGTAAGTTATAACATTCTGTGAATCACCTAATAATCACCATTACCTCCACTAATAGTAATACCACTAATAGCCAATGTCATAATAAATAATGAGCAAACTGGGAAAATGTATAATTTTGATAATATAACAGTATAAGTTGATGCAGTTAAGTCTGGAACAAAACTAATTTGTATTTATTTCTCATTTTAAGAATAACTGAAAACAATATGAAATTAAAATCAATAAAAGCATTAAGATTTACTGTCCACTAAAGTTCAGCACTAATTAATAATTTAAAATAATGACAAGAGCTAAAACATCAATCTGAGAATTTGTTGCTTACATTTTCAATATTTCATTTTCAATTTTTACCCATCTTTATACTATAGACAGTTTCAGTTTGCTAATCTGTTACTGAATCTGTATTTACAACTCAGGAATTGAAAAGTAAACATGCTCAACACAAATTTATTGTATAGAGAAAGCCAGCTATAATATAAACAGACTCCAAACAAATTTAAAGGGATCTATGCAGATAAGAAAAAAAAATCATGCAAATTAGATAGATAGAGTGGGTGGACAGACAGACTGACAGATTGATTTAAGAGAGAGAGGTATAGACAACTCATACAAATTTATGGTATAAATAGATGCAAGTTCATGCAAATTTATAATGTACACAGAGAAGAATACAAATTTAAGATACAAATAAATACAGACAAATTAAGTCATATACATTTATTTATAAATATACAGAGATACAGGCAGTGACCTGTTATAAGGTGTAAACAAGAGCTTTCCAATTCAAAGCGTGCTACATACACAACAGTGATATGTAGAGGATTTCAGAAAATTAAAAATAGCCTCAGTAAACGTGTTAAATATTGAGGGCTATGAGTATACATTCAGAAAGGATACTGAAGTTAAAAAGGTATGTGAACTTAAAAATAGCCTCAGTAAACGTGTTAAATATTGAGGGCTATGAGTATATATTCAGAAAGGATACTGAAGTTAAAAAGGTATGTGAACTTTTTAAACTTAATAACAATTTGACGTAAACATATGCTATACAATCACATGATGTAAGCTGATACATTAAAAAAAATAGACAGTAATAATACATATTGTCAATATAAAGTACAAAAATACACAATCCAATGACCAAAAAGAGGCTATACAAACAGGCTTTGTACAGCTACAATTGTACAAAGCCTACATACTGTAAATAGACTTCATAGATTTTGTGCAACTACATACTATAATTAGACTTTGTACAACTATATAGCATAAACAGACTTTATACAACTATATACTATAGACTTTATACAACTACATATCATAAATAGACTTTATACAACTATATATTATAGACTTTATACAACTACATACCATAAATAGACTTTGTATAACTACATACCATAAACAGACTTTTATACAACTATATACCATAAATAGTACAACTACATATCATAAAATAAAAATAGATTTTTAATTTTTATAAAACTACATACCATAAATAGACTTTATACAACTATATATCAATATCATAAATAGACTTTATACAACTACTTAGTATATATCAATCATAAACAGACTTTGTACAACTATATACCATAAACAGACTTTATACAACTATATACCATTAATAGAATTAGCATAACAAATTAAATTATTTATTTGCAATAAATTATTATATTTATAATAAAAAAATGAGTTTTTATTATAAATGTAAATATAATACATTTTATTGAGTCATTATTTTTGTTAAAAATGTCTACTAAAGACATATTGTTAATGATTCATACTCATAGTCATCATGTGAAAATACACTTTAATTTTAGCTGTAATACAAACATTATTCAGTTTACTGTGTACACATTTTATAAAACTATAACATATATAAAACCAAAACTGAACTAAAAATAGTAGCCATAATACAGTTATTTAAGCAATTTACAGTAAGCAGATGAATTTGTGATTTTATAATATCAACAAAGTATTAACTTTAATCAAATTTAGTCAATGTTGATTTTATAATATCAATAAAGTATTAACTTTAATCAAATTTAGTCAATGTTGATTTTATAATATCAACAAAGTATTAACTTTAATCAAATTTAGTCAATGTTGATTTTATAATATCAACAAAGTATTAACTTTAATCAAATTTAGTCTATGTTGATGGCTACTTTTTATTTTTTTTAAATCATCTTAAAAATAAAATACCCCATATTTAATTACAAGAATTATTTTTCTTTTCTTTCTTAAATATATAAACTATGCTAATAATACTGATATATAAAAAAGCATTATTATAATATTAACAATATAGTTTAAATAACTACATGTTACTACCTATACTCAATCTTGCAAGTACATGTATATCATGTGCAATTTCTTATAATATTGTAATTAAGTGAAAAGTAATCAAAGTTCAAACTCAGTAAAGCTAGGCTTCACATATGAACTTGAATCCTATTTTGACCAATTTTAAAAATGATAATGATGAATTGGGGGGGGGGCTTCCTGCTTGCACCAATTTTGCATGGTTGTTTAATCAATGAAAAAATATTTTGTTGATTTTATTTAATTCTCCCATCCAACAACTCTCCTTTAGCAATAGTTTAGACCAGCACTTCACATGTGTGGGCTTAAGTGGAATTCAGCTTTTGACTGTATAAATTTTCTTTTCAAATAATCTTCAGCTCCTCAATGCCTAGTCTGCTTTCTGTATTTAATTATCAGATTCTGTTTTCAAATAATCTTCAGCTCCTCAATGCCTAGTCTGCTTTCTGCATTTAATTATCAGATTCTGTTTGCAAAATTCAACTACACAAGAGTACTAAGTTCTTATCAAAATGGACCTAGCACTGACTTAGATGACAAGTAAGCAAACCTTCTTTCAGCCTTTTCAACACATTTCCTGGACAAATGCAAAAATCTTAAATATGTATCACTTGTTCTATGGTACAACTACAAGAGCCTTATCAGCTTAGAGTTACAAACTACAAGACAGAGTAAAACTCAAATGTCATACTTTGGGTACATCTTAATGAGATTTTTTTTTCGGTTAGCCCATACCAAAATAAGATTATAAGAAATTAATGTGTGTGTTTTATAAAGCTTTTTTTTTTTTAAATCTGAGCTTTGTTTTTAATGAATCTAATTTGCATTCTGAAAATATGTCCATGTGCAAGAGTTAGTTTTTAAAAAATTCATTATTTATTGTGTTAAATTAATTCATTATAAGTTGAGTTTATTGATTATATGAAAATTAAAACAGATGGCTAAAGATAATGGAATATCAAAATAGGCAGAAACAGCCTTTTTCTAAAAAGGGGAATAACTCTTACAATAAAACAAGCAGAATATTTTCACTACCTAAGGTATACATCTAAATCAATCAAATACTGAGAACATTTCATTAAAAATTAAATGCAAGAAAGAAAAATCCATTTAAATAAAATTTAATGCTTACAGTTACAAGGAGATACAGTACTAAAGTATTCAACATGAGTTTTTGTGATTGCTATTTATCCCTGCCACTGTGCTACTAGGTTTAACACACAGAAGAGCCGTCTTTTCATATTAATACAATAAGCTGAATTATACTCTATTTATAGCCTAATGACTCTCCTAATTCTTGTAGAAATGGATGATTAAAAAGTTTGACGTGCATTTTTCTGTTGCATAAATACTATTATGTAACTAAGCACACACATGTAAGTAGCATATGTGGAGATGAGATGAATCACACTCAAAATTTCAAGTTTCTCACTGTTAATACTATAAAACTACAAAGCCATGGTATTTTCTTGATTAGATTACTGTATCTCTCTTCTCTCTGGCTAAAAAATACTTCTAAAGACTCAAACTCTGCTCCTCTATTGTCTTCACTGCAGAATGCAAGATCTCTTCTTTTTTGTTATGTGCCATTAGTTTAGTCCTAAATATCTAAATATCTGTCTGATCTTTGATTCTTACAGTAAGTTCAGTTACATGTGTGAACTACTCCTTTTAGAACTAGAAGATTGTGTTCATCCTCGGACAATCTTCCACATTCCAAAGTAAAGTATAAATTGCAGCATGATCATTGTTCTTTGCTTATCAGAGTCTGTCTACCTTGAATATTTTCCCTTTTGAGATGAGACACAGAGACCATGGCAATTTTCAAGGGTACTCTCTTACGAACACTGAATTTACAAGGGTACTCTCTCAAGACACATCTTTTCATCAGCAAGATTAGACTGTCTCTTTGGTGTCATTGTTCAATCACTGTAAAATCATTATGTTCTTTATTATAAACTGTCAATCTGTGTGGATTCATTTTGTTCTATCTTTTTTATGTGATGAAATACTTTGTAGCTTGTAATTTGTATAGACTATAAATATACTATATATCTATGTCTAACTCTAAGTCTAATAAACTGTTTACAGATTTTACAAGACTGGGTGTTTTATTAAGTCCTCATCATTTCATATTGGTTCACAATTTTTTGGATTTAAAATAGATGCCAGATAATGAGATATTCAACTCTCCAGACAATTCGCATAATAATTTCAACTAAATCCTCTACTCTAAGACTAAGTGCTTATAATCAAGTCCACTAAACTAAATATTTATGAGCGAATGTGTGAGAATTAATTAAGAAAAATCTCAATTAAAAAAAAAATGGACTCAAAACTATGACATTTCTAACCTGAACCACCATGTTCCCCAGTTCTAAAAGTTTCATTTGGATACAAGGAGTGCTCTATATTTCACCTTGGACATTGTTATTAAAAACAAAGCAGACTTATTCATACTAAGAGTATATTTAAAGAAAAGTTAATTCAATATATTATATATCAATGATATTGTATTAATGTGATGTAAATCTGTTGATTAATAAATTTTCTTAAATAAAACATTAAATTAACAACTGCTAGGTTTAATTAATGTAGAGTGCAAACATGCCCCATTAAAAAAAACTTATCCATTTAAATATTTAAAAATAATTACAATATCAGTTACAACTTACATGTGGTCCTCAATGTCAGAGTATAAAAGTAGTTCTTTTTGATTAAATTCATAACTAAATATTTTAATTTTATGGATAACAAGAAATGTTGTCATCTTTAAAAAATAGTGCCTTGTATAATCGTTGTGTTTTTAAGATCCAACAGCTCTGTCCAAGACTGTTGTGTTCTGGTTAGGATTAAACTTTAGAATTTTATTTTAAGTGTTTTGTAAGCCCAATGAAATAATGAATCATCAACAGAATCCTAAGAATGATGGGATAAAAAATGTACAAAGACAGTGTATTGACAGTCTATTAAGTGTAATATTTATAGTTGAACTCAGAGTCAGATAAATCTGTGTTCACAGGCTGTCAAGCATCTTATTTAACAAGCACACAAAAGGCATATAAACAGTTAAGTGCACTAGATTTTTAAAAAAATAATTTTAAAAAAAACTTCTGAACATTTTTTTTTTAGTGTTTTGTCTTATAAACACGAATGGTCATGGATAGAGTTGATGGGTCTTCAAAACATGACGGTCGTGGACATGGGTCTGTCGTTTTAAAAATAAGTCTGCATTAATGATAAGTTACTTCTCCAATCCTATTTTTCATGGGATAAACCTGATCTAAATATAAATACCAACAATGGTGCAATGATATTTTTAATATTCTTGAAAAGTTAAGCCGCTAAAGCATGCATGTGTAGTTTTATTAATATATATGTGAGTGTGTGTTTGTAAGCAAGTGATTAATACATTTAAGAGTTTCAGTATGTTAACATAATAACAATAGTAAATTGTAATTTTCTTGTTACTGAACTCTGTCTTCTATCATGACGTGTTAAAATTGTTCACGTTCAAATTATAATAGTGTTAATAGGCCTAAACTAATAAAATGCTACTGGGAATCCTCAACAACAATAAATATTAACCTCTAAGCTCTAAAAAAATATATATTCAAATTATTTCTGTAAGAAGCAGAATGTGCGTCTTACCTTTCAAAACACCTGTCGACGTTGTCGGACATCAGCAATAACATGCAGAGTTGCTCCAACGCGATCAGCTGCATATCGCGTTCATCTCCTTGGCCCATTTGGAGCCATTCTAAAAGCGTTTCTGGATCTACGTCAGCCATAACTTAATGAAAACTCCGTCGAAACCAAAAATCAAAACAGAATCAAACCTAAATTAAGGCACCGTTATAAAATATTGT
Organism: Sinotaia quadrata; assembly: GCA_028829895.1. Lineage (NCBI taxonomy): Eukaryota > Metazoa > Mollusca > Gastropoda > Architaenioglossa > Viviparidae > Sinotaia > Sinotaia quadrata. The sequence continues at coordinate 1,328,418 of CM054177.1, forward strand.
CTTTCTTTCTCAAGTCATCCATTTACGATTACGATAGTGAGGTCACTCAAGATTCGCCAGCCAGTCGCTCTTCTTATCGTTCAACACTTATTCGCAGTAGTCAGATTCGTCATAATCTTTATAACAATTTGTATTGTTAAAATACTAATAAACTTCCAGTTACTATTTCTTTTGTGAAAATATGTAGTTTAGTAAACAAAGATGAAAAATAAGGGCTATGTGCCAGGAAAAACACACCACTCATTTGTTAAGAAATGTTATGCCTCGTTTTCAATCTAATGTCAAGGACGACCTCGTGATGAAGGCAAAGGTCGTTAAGAAACAGTTATCTATATGTATTTGTATACTACAATATATTGCAACCGTTTGGATTCACACAGAATCCAGACAATTATTTAGATCTAACATTAGTTTTAAACACGGCAGAAGAAATTTCAGCTTTCATTTTTCGAGACTGACAAAACTATAAAGATGGCCGATTAATTTATTAATTTTCTATGGTCACTACAAAAGGGCTACATGTATATAATGAGGCATGAGTAAATTACATGTACAACTTGAACAGCTCATCCAGTCACCTAGTTGCACTGACCACTTTTGTTATTCTGTCATACTGATGTATGTTTTGTACTAAACATTCTGGTATTTCCTGTATTATTTGGCTGACTAAGTGAAAATGATGATTTTGACATCCTATTTGAAGTTTCAAATCTTGTATTGAATTCTTGTAATTCTTTTATCACTTAAGCGTGACGCTTTGAAGCGAACGAAACGCAATAGCCATATAAACCTAATGCGGACTACTCTGACTAGACTGTTTACTTTTTACATATAACTCTAGAAAACCTGTCCTTCGTGTGACGCAATTAAATTTAATAAGAAATCAGGCTGTAGCTCTCCCTACAACAACATATCTTCCATACTGTAGAGAGCACCAGTGTGAAGCTAAATCAGCATTGTACTGAAGGGTTTCTCACTTGTGATGCTACAAAAACCCTTGCATGTTTAGGCCTACTTGTGATGCTACAAAAACTCTTGTAGGCCTATATTCACTGTTGATACTACAAGGACCCTTGTATATTTACTCTTGATGCTACAAAAATGTGTGTATCCACTGGGGATGCTACAAACAAAACTTGTATATTCACTGTTGATACTACAAAAACTCCTGTATATTTACTAGTAATGCTACAAAACCCTTTATAAACTCACTGGTGATGCTACAAAAACCGTTGTAATATTTACTGGTATACTACTTTTCTGGCGACGCTACAAAAACCCTTGTATATTCACTGGTGATGCCGCATAAACCTTTGTGTATTCATTGGGGATGCTACAAAAACCCTTGTTTATTCATTTGCTGGCATGGTATAAATAAAATTCCATTGTATTTTGTACTGTTGTGCTATAGAAATCTTTGTACATTCACTGGTGAATCTGCAAAAACCCTTGCATATTCATTGGCATGCTATAAAAACTATTGTATTTTGCACTGGTATGCTAGAGAAACCCTTGCAAATTCATTCACTGATGTTCTTTTGACTTTACTATTACAATTCTCTTCTCTCTCTGGCTACCGCTGGCTTGTGACGAAGTTTAAAAATATGCAAAACTCTGCAGTCAAGATTATTCTCAGAACTCCAAGTGAACCAATCGTGTTGCTCCACTTGTCTTGGCTGCCTGTGAGCAGTAGAACCTCTTCTACTCTCTTTGTTATATTTCGCTGTCTAAATTCTAGCCGTAAATATTTGCCTGATCTCACATTTATGTACACTGCTACTAGAAGCTTGCGCTCTTTCTGAGAACAAAGTAGGTCATAGAGTCAACATTTATTTGATTATCAGGAATTACTCACATGGAATTCTCTGCTTTTCGAGCATACACACAGAGATCATTTTTAAGAAAGCTCTCAAAACATTTTCTTTTTGTCAGTAAGAATAACACTGACTCTTCTGATTAGTGTGGCTTAGACTGTACATTTGTACATTCACTTTACGAATGTTTCTGATTAGTGTGGCTTAGACTGTACATTTGTACATTCACTTTACGAATGTTTCTGATTAGCGTGGCTTAGACTGTATATTTGTACATTCACTTTACGAATGTTTCTGATTAGCGTGGCTTAGACTGTACATTTGTACATTCACTTTACGAATGTTTCTGATTAGCGTGGCTTAGACTGTACATTTGTACATTCACTTTACGAATGTTTCTGATTAGCGTGGCTTAGACTGTATATTTGTACATTCACTTTACGAATGTTTCTCTTCTGTAAATACACGGGTTTTTCGCTATATATTGTCAACTAGGACGCCGAGTCAATTTCTTTTGTTATATTATCTTTATTTTTTTATTATCTAAGTCGCTTGTATAAAGACCGTGGATGTGTTGTGTTATTAATATAAAGCGCTTTATCTGGAAAAGCTGTTAGTGCTTCATAAAAGCTAAGCTTTCAGGGAGCATCTTTATATGTTATTATTATTATTATTATTTAGCTTTTTCCAGGACTTCTGTTGCCTGTCTGTTGTTAACCAAGGTCTCTGAATCTTACCAAAATTCTGGGAGATCCAAGGTTTTGACAAGGATATGGGCACTTCCGAGGAATACTGCTTTGTGTGGTGGGGTGAGTCAGTGTTGTCCAGGTAGCCTTCCAAATCATATGTTATGTTCCCCAACGATCCTATCACTACAGGTATCACTTCTGCTTTTACATTCCAGTTTCTCGATTTCTAATCTGAGGTCCTGGTATTTTTCTATTTTTTCCTCTTTGTTGTTTTTGATTGTTGCTGTTCTGTTAGACTTATTGTTGTTTTTATCCATGGTTTTGCAAAGTCTGCATTTGGAATCATTTGAGATTTTCAAGATTTTTCTTTTGTGCGATTTCGTGTTTAGTGCTTGATCTTAAGCAGTGTTTCTGTTTCTGCTTTCGAACTTACCTCTTTCGATGTTTCATCAATTTATTGCACATACTGACAATGGAGAGGTTTGGGGCTCCAAGTATTTGATAATGCCTGTTTTGTTGTTTTCTTCCATGTTTCTATGTCTTTTTTGGGGGATGGGTATAATCCACTCATCTTTACTGTATCTATCAGTGGCTCATCTTTACTGTATCTATCAGTGGCTCATCTTTACTGTATCTATCAGTGGCTCATCTTTACTGTATCTATCAATGGCTCATCTTTACTGTATCTATCAGTGGCTCATCTTTACTGTATCTATCAATGGCTCATCTTTGTTGTTATTCCAGATGTAGTCCACCAGGCCTATAACTTCTCCTTCGATGATATCTTTAATTTTCTTGAGACCTCTTCCTCCCATTTTCTGAGATACATAGAGATTATCTACATTTTTCTTACCTTTCTACATCTGCTTTGGATGTAATGCTTTATGTATTGTGAGCAGTTTTTCATTTGTTGTCCAATCCATGATACCTCCAGTGTGGATGACTACAGATGTTGCGTATGCAGTAAGGGCTTGTATTTTGTTAGCCCAATTTAGCTTGGACTTCGGGACTTGTATTTTGTTAGCCCCATTTAGCTTGGACTTCAGGACTTGTCTAACATGTTTTTCATACTCTCTTAACTTGGGACTTTACTTCTGCATATTTTTTTATGTTGTAGTATCCCCATGTAATTAAATCCCCTTTCCATTGAAACAACATTGATTTTACCATGTCGAAGTGTAGCCTTCTGTTGTGTTTTCAACGACAAATCTTCCACATTATTCAAGGCCGAACTTCTTGTTAATATCCTCACTGCAGAAGTGAAGTGACGTCACGTTGATTTTTCCTGTAGAGCTTTAGACCATCCTGTACAGTAAATGTCTGATATCCGTCCTGATTTCATTTTCTATCATAATCCTGTTTTCTGGATTACTTGACGGAGGATTTAGAGCAATGCAAAATGCAACTCTGCAGTAAGTGTGTTTACTAATTGTTTATTCAAAATACAAATATGCAGTACCTCTGTTCAGTAACTGTTTATTCAAAATACACATCTGCAATACCTGTGTTCAGTAATTGTTTATTAAGAATTCAGCTCTGTGGTACGGTGTTCAGTAATTGTTTATTAAGAATTCAGCTCTGTAGTACGGTGTAATAGCGCGAAAGCGGCGGAAGCCGGAAGCGCCCCCTACACTCCATCCAGTACGGTGTTCAGTAATTGTTTATTAAGAATTCAGCTCTGTAGTATGGTGTTCATAACTGTTTTTTTCAAAACACAACTATTCAGTACGCTGTTGAACTCTGCAGTACGTTATGTTCAGTAACGTTTGATTCAAAATACAAGTCTGCAATACGTGTAACTTTTTATTTAAAACACAACTCTGCAACACGTGTGATCAATAACTTAATATTCAAAATACCACTCTGCAACACGTGTATTCATAACTGTTTATACAAAATACCACTCTGCAACACGTGTATTCATAACTGTTTATACAAAATACAACTCTGCAACACGTGTATTCATAACTGTTTATACAAAATACAACTCTGCAACACGTGTATTCATAACTGTTTATACAAAATACAACTCTGCAACACGTGTATTCATAACTGTTTATACAAAATACAACTCTGCAACACGTGTATTCATAACTGTTTAGGCCTATACAAAATACAACTCTGCAACACGTGTATTCATAACTGTTTATACAAAATACAACTCTGCAACACGTGTATTCATAACCGTTTATACAAAATACAACTCTGCAACACGTGTATTCATAACTGTTTATACAAAATACAACTCTGCAACACGTGTATTCATAACTGTTTATACAAAATACAACTCTGCAATACGTGTAACTGTTTATACAAAATACAACTCTGCAATACGTGTAACTGTTTATTCAAAACACAACTCTCCAGTACGTGTGTTCAGTTACTGTTCATTCAACGTACATCTCTGCAATACGTGTGTTCACTTACTGTTTATTCAAAGTACATCTCTGCAATATGTGTTCAGTAACTGATGATCCAGTGGCCCAATATTTCCCATGGACCCTTTGCTCTGAAATAAACTAACATAATAAATCTGCAATATATGGATTTGAATTATATTAATATATGAAATAACAAATATTAATAGTTTACAGAATGAGTAATTGGCTGAACATCGAACACGAGACTTTTAATAACTTAGATTAGTTAATATATTACAGAAATAACTAAGTGCTTACCTGGAATTGGATCATTAATTACAATAGTAATTAAGTGTATGTCTGGAATTGGTTCACTAATTTCAGCCTTAACTAAGTGCATACCTGGAATTGGTTCACTAATTACAGCAGTAACTAAGTGCATACCTGGAATTGGTTCACTAATTTCATCCGTAACTAAGTACGAACCTGGAACTGGTTCAGTTTTTACAGAGGTAGCTAAGCGTATCACTCTCAGAGCTACATACAACTACCGGCTTTAGAAGCACTGTGTATAACCTAATTATAAATTGTCAATAAGGCCGTCACGTAATGGTCCTCATAGTCTTGTCAATAAGGCTGTCAGGTAATGGTCCTCACAGTCTTGTCAATAAGGCTGTCAGGTAATGGTCCTCACAGTCTTGTCAATAAGGCTGTCAGGTAATGGTCCTCATAGTCTTGTCAATAAGGCTGTCAGGTAATGGTCCTCACAGTCTTGTCAATAGGGCTGTCATGTAATGGTCCTCACAGTCTTGTCAATAAGGCTGTCATGTAATGGTCCTCACAGTCTTGTCAATAAGGCTGTCATGTAATGGTCCTCACAGTCTTGTCAATAAGGCTGTCACGTAATGGTTGTAGTCAGGTAGATCGCATGATATATCATGGCTGACCCAATGGCCATACATTGGCCAACTGTAACTGACCACTGACCTGATACTGGCCAAGTGTAACTGACCAGTAGGGGTTAGGAAAATGTAGAGAGTAAGCGATTGTAAAATATTCCTCTTTCTCACTTCTTGTCAAAGCGTTACTCCGTCTATTTCAACGGTCCCCGCTATTTTTGACACGCGTGCATGGCAAATGCCAATGTGAGTAAAATGCAGAGTTGTACATTTTTAACTTGTAATTTTATGTTTTCTTTCAGCTAAATGGAAATGTAATTTTCATGTATAACTTTGTAATGATGTCTTATGGTTCAAAGATATCTTCTTATGCTGGTTTTATTCAGTAGAAATGCTATGTGATTTAATATTGACTGAATTGTTTTGCAACGAGCATGTGTACGCCACTATTTGGGAACAATTAATGTAACGGACCTAGATCTCTCTGAAACATCGTAATAATGATTCAGAGATTTTTTATAGCATGACCTTGATCTATGAAACACAACTTCGTTTAAATTATATTTGATTGTGTACGAATATGTACAGAGTTTGTAATGGGAACAGGCACTACAAATTGTATTTGATTGTGTACGAATATGTACAGAGTTTGTAATGGGAACAGGCAGTACAAATTGTATTTGATTGTGTACGAATATGTACAGAGTTTGTAATGGGAACAGGCAGTACAAATTCGTGTCTATTTAAAAGTGTACTAAAAGTGTAATGCCAATCACTCAAGGCTGAGAGTTAAATAATTGAATTCCAGAACCATTCCAATAAACCTGATGAGGGATAGGCAATGTGAGCCCAGTCAAAGCACTCTTGCACCTGAAATAGCTCTCATAGTGCAATGAGGTTGCCACCTGAAATAGCTCTCATAGTGCAATGAGGTTGCCACCTGAAATAGCTCTCATAGTGCAATGAGGTTGCCACCTGAAATAGCTCTCATAGTGCAATGAGGTTGCCACCTGACATAGCTCTCATAGTGCAATGAGGTTGCCACCTGAAATAGCTCTCATAGTACAATGAGGCTGCCACCTGAAATAGCTCTCATAGTACAATGAGGGTGCCACCTGAAATAGCTCTCATGGTAAAATGAAATAGACTCATAGCAGAATGAGTTTCCACTTCGAATAGCTCTTGTACAAAATGAAATTTTCACATCAACATGAAGCTTCCACTTGAAACAGACTAGTGGATGAATGAGGTTTCAACTTGCAATAGCTATCATCATCGTTGAATGAGGTTTCCATATGAAATAGATTCAGGGCTGAAAGAGATTTCTATGTGAAATAGATTCATTGCTGAGTGAGGTTTCCACGTGTAATAGACTCATGGCTGAATGAGGTTTCCACATGAGAGAGACTCATTGCTGAATGAGGTTTCCATAATTATGTATTTACAACAAATCCCAGACAACAAACTGCACTGAAAACTGATTGACAGATACAACACTTTCATGATACAATACTTTGAGAAGTATAGTGATAGATACAATACTGAGGAGTGTAGTGATAGATACAATACTGAAGAGTGTAGTGATAGATACAATACTGAGGAGTGTAGTGATAGATACAATACTGAAACGATACCTTATAAGATTGGAAATTTCATGAAGACTATATTAGACTGGATACCCAGGCGAAAGAATATATCAATTTTTCTTAAAGTGCTTAAATTTTCTCTCCTAAACACACCATCATCCTTGTGAACATGTGTGTCCTGTCTGATGTCTGTCTTTCACTAATTTAAAATGTTTATCTTAAATGGAAATGTTGCATCATTTAAACTAACTGCAACCGAACCTCATAATTAATTACTCATCAAATTAAAATGTAAATACCTCTAATAAAAATTATTATTTGTTATGGCAATAATTCTAAGTTCCTCACACTAATTTACTAAATTGATTTGAATCTCAAGTATAACTCACTAAGAGCTAAATTTAAAATAATTAATTAAACAGTACGTAAACAAACATTTTAATTCATACTCTACCTTAGCAATTTCTTCACTGTCTCCGGGCAGAAATTCAACAGTGCAACAATCGCAGTCAGAGTTAATACAATTTGCTAAATAGCTTTTCACTATTCAGACAACTAAATCAACAATATTTTAAAAAAATCTTCAATACATATGTCTTACTCCACAAAATATATTACCACAGTCTCAGAGTTTTACTGTATATGTTTTATTATAAAAAAAATAAATAAAAATAAAATCATCGAGCACAGTCTAATAGATATTATAATAACATGTGTGCTAGTTAAAGCTTGTATGTAACATACGTATTTTAAAATACTTGAGTAAAGTTTTAACACAAATTTCACAATACTTTACAAAGTTTTAACACAAATGTTTTACAATACTTTACAAAGTTTTAACACAAAGGTTTAAAATACTTTAGCAAAGTTTCAACATACATTTCACAATACTTTAGCAAAGTTTTAACAAATTTTACAATACTTTAGCAAAGTTTCATCAGAAATTTTACAAGACTTTGAAAAAAGTATGAACACAAATTTTACAATACTTTACATATATATATATATATGAGTATAAGTATAAATTAAACCAAATGGGCGCTAATTAGCAGCTAGAACAGGCTTAGAAGCCCCATTTGAATAATGTTATCTCCCCTTATTTATAAATTAAGAGTTATGATTCTTTATCACTTTATTACAGCTCGCCCCCATCAATCGGATCTCTGGTTGTGCTACAAACAATTATGTAACAATGGGTAAGATAACAATAAATTTAATAACAGTTCAATTATAAGAAAGAAAAATGAACAATTATGATTCGCAACTAACAATAGAGTGCAATCGCGCAGCCCACTAAATTAATTAGCTAACCACACTGTCTCAGAGTTTTGCCTTTGTTAGACCATTAACTTAACTTAATGTCTGTGCAACTGTTGAACACATAGTGTGGATTATTTGATGTGATGTTGACGTCACAGAGCAATCTTCTGGCGCCTCTCGTGGTCCCTTGTGGTTTCAGCGTAGACTGCGGACAATGCCTCTAGTATAGAAGATCATGCACTCTGTCAGTTTGCCTCTAGGTCCTCGTCTGTAAAACTGTAGATCCTGAGCATGGAATTAGACATTAGTTGGTGACTCTAGAGTTGACTCGAGAGTTAAGACCGGCTGTAATGAATAACATCATGTTACAGTATCGTCTGGCAATAACAATTCTATGGGCTTTGTGGTGGCAGCGATAATCACTCTTTACAATTCCACTAATTAGCTTTAGCTAATTCAAAGTTTAAATTAATGAAAGTTTCAAATGAATAAAGTCTATGTAATATATATTTCCTTCATTATAGTACAGTCACGATTATAATACAATTTTGCTAGTGATTCATGCAATGCAAGTTAACCGTTAGCTCTTCCATGATAACAATTAATCAACAGAAACATGACTACATACATATGGTGACTTCACCATTTTACAAGTGTAATGATCGCTAATGCCACTTAGTTTCTGTAAGGAAAATATAACAACATTTGGCAACATTAAAGTTACATAAATATTCTACACAATATTTACAATACAAAATACATGATACATCAGTTTTACAAATAAGAAATACAATCTAGAGAAACCAATTATATTACCACTATGTGAAGTTAGGCACAGTCATAATATGGTGGACACAGTTCTCTTTACCTCTGTACGATGGGCACTCTTCGTCAGTGTATGCGCATCTAATGAAATTGATTCATTCATGTAGTTATATGAATGGACTTGTATCAACTATCGGCTTAGCACTACGTCACTACGCGGAAAGCAAATAACCATATATGGGCGTTTAGCATCCATTTCTCGACCTGTCCTTCACCTCTGGTTTACTCTATATTCCCTGAACACGTAAACAACTTATTGCATCAGCCAACCTTAATCGCTTAACGGAAACCCTCTCGATAATTATATAGGCAGTGGAAAAGTTAATACAATAAATGATTAAGAATAATAAAAATGTGTATTAAAATGCATAATTTCTTTAATATACTCTGACATTAACATATATCGAAGACAAATTTTACAATACTTTAGCAAAGTTTAATCACAAATTTTACAATACTTTAGCAAAGTTTCATCACAAATTTTACAATACTTGTAGCGTAGCAAAGTTTGAACACAAATTTTGCAATACTTTAAAAATTTTGATCACAAATTTTAAAATACTTTAACAAAGTTTGAACACAAATTTTACAATAATTTAACAACGTTTGAACACAAATTTTACAATACTTGAACAGACTTTGAACACAAATTTTATAATTTAACAAAGTTTGAACACAAATTTTACAATACTTTAGCAAAGTTTGAACACAAATTTTACAATAATTTAGCAAAGTTTGAACACGAATTTTATAATAATTTAACAAAGTTTGAACACAAATTTTACAATACTTTAGCAAAGTTTGAACACAAATTTTACAATACTTTAGCAAAGTTTGAACACGAATTTTATAATAATTTAACAAAGTTTGAACACAAATTTTACAATAATTTAACAACGTTTGAACACAAATTTTACAATACTTGAACAGACTTTGAACACAAATTTTATAATAATTTAACAAAGTTTTACCACAAATTTTATAATAATTTAACAAAGTTTGAACACGAATTTTACAATAGTTTACAAATATCAAACACGAATTTTACAATATTTTAGCAAAGTTTAAACACAAATTTTATAATAGTTTAAAAAGTTTGAACACAAATTTTACAATACTTTAGCAAAGTTTCAACAAATTTTACAATACTTGAATAAAGTTTTAAATGAAATTTTACAACACTATAACAAAGACAGACCGTGAATACAATATGGCGAAATCCTTGCTTTCGCCGCATCAAGTTAAGAGACCTCGAATATCTGTGCGTAATATTCCTTTGTTGTCTTAGAATGTACGCACAGTGAGAAATTAAATTTCTCTGTCTACACCCACTAGTTGTAACAAATATTCTGGAATAGGCAGCTTCTATCGCCCCTTCCTGCAACATGGTATGATGGTATGAAGGACGAGTCACTACGGGCAAACAATCTATTGTGGTATGGTATGAGGGGTGACATATTCACTACAGGTAAGCAGTCTATTATGGTATGGTATGAGGGGTGACATATTTACTACAGGTAAGCAGTCTATTATGGTATGGTATGAGGGGTGACATATTCACTACAGGTAAGCAGTCTATTATGGTATGGTATGAGGGGTGACATATTTACTACAGGTAAGCAGTCTATTATGGTATGGTATGAGGGGTGACATATTCACTACAGGTAAGCAGTCTATTATGGTATGGTATGAGGGGTGACATATTTACTACAGGTAAGCAGTCTATTATGGTACGAGGGGTGACATTCAGTATAGGTAATCAGTCTATTATGGTATGAGGGGTGACATATTTACTACAGGTAAGCAGTCTATTATGGTATGAGGGGTGACATTCACTACAGGTAATCAGTCTATTCACCTGTACATACTGTTAGCCTAATAAAATGAATATATTTGAAAAATTGCGTGTACAAGTTAGCCTTAATGAAATCAATGACCATGAAAAACTGCAATTTTGGCGTTTAACCTAGGATGATATCTCAGTAGTGTGCAGTCATAATTTTGGATGGATACTGCCCTAGTGAACGTGCTATTAGTAAATGTTACTAATAACCCCAGAACTTGTCATTAGCCATTTTGAAATTATTTACTTCTCAAAATCATACTGATTTGTACACGTTACAACGCCAACATATTCAATCGTTTGTCGAAAGTTTTATGGAAAGTTCGTGAAGTTATGGTCAATGAAGTTGTAAACCAGACTGAAAAGCATTAATGTCAGGAGTGGCTCTACATATAGACACACATCTCTGCATGATGGGTATTCGCCTTACATCCGGAAGCACTTGCCCCTAAGCTGATGGAATGAGTTTGACCTCGGTGCGGAATTTTTGAAGGTGTCCTAGTCATCCCAACATTCCGTTCTTTCCCTGCGAATCTTAAATGGCACAGAAACTTGAGTACTCCTTGCCTGAACCTCGAACCACTCATGCAGTAGAGGTAAAAATTCGCCGTGCTGTTGGCGTACCAAAGGACATTGGTCACTGCCCAGGCCAGCGTGGAAGAAGATGTCAAGGATGAATCCCACTCTTTCACGTAGATGTCAACAATGAGGTACACACAAATCGGTGACGTCAGAATCAAGTACACGGAGGACACACTTATGAGAGTTAAAGTCAAAGCGTTGGATGCCCGTTTTCGATGAATTGTAGCTCGAGCTGCTCTGCTGGGGGCGGGGTCTATGTGTTTCAAAATCTGGACAGAGGTAGCAACATTCCACACGAGGGTCATATTGCCGATAAAAATTAAAACGAACGGGAGAAGAACCGTGAACATTAAGTCCACCCATGGCCAAGGTCCCCGAGCAAAGTTTTCGTATTCTTCATCCTTATAATTACAAATGCCGCCTTTGTCAGTCGCGAAGCCATACAGTATGTGTGCGTTCAGGAGGCAACACGTACAGATAACGATGCCTACTGTCGCACGAAGTTTTCTTCGTGTACAGAACTCGTTCACGCGATGTGGCCTCGCCACCGACAGTAGGCGAATACACGTCATGGTCACCAAGAACCACGATGACGTCATACCTGTGACGTACACAATCCAAATGTGAAATCTGCATATTATGGAGTGCAGATTTCGAATCTCGAAGTTAAATGCGTAGAGCATCCAGTTTCGTAAAAGTCCAGAGTACAGAAGAGTGAGGTCAGAGATCGCCAGAGCCTGGAAACAGAACGGCATGCTGGCATTTCCGTCTTTGAGCTGACTTAGAACAATCAGAGTCATCAGATTCCCAAACGTTCCCGTAATTAAAAGAAGAGGTGGGCAATATTTCCATATCAAAATGGCAAATTGAAAGTCCGCAGAAAGAACGAAGCTGGCAATGTCTTCGTCCGTTGAATTCACGGTATGGTTGAATGTCATATTCAAAGCGAATATTTTATTTTCACTAATGTCGTTCATGGTGGCATTACTACGATTTACAGCCGTCATCAGATTTTTTCAGACTGTTTCAAGAAGCAAGAACGTTTCCTAGGCTTTAGGACAAATGAAGCAAACTTTTCTCTTTGGTTATCGTCGGTCAGTTCCTCCAGTGGGCCTTATCAGCTAAACTATTTCAGTTTGGTTATTTTCGGTTCATGACAACAAATTATCTTCGGATCTTTCTGGGGAAAAAGAGGGTGCGGAGAGGAAGATATGTATTCATATTGTTAGCAATTTTAGTCAACTGAGTTTTAAATCAGTAGGCGTTACACTTTGTCATCCATCGTCATTCTGCTCGAAGACAAAAAGAATAGATCTCTGATTTCGGTTGGAGTTTGGCCAGTTCTGTGTAGCTTTTAAATTAGTGTTTCTACGTTTTTAGTAGACTACCGAGTGCTGATCTTTCGGTTGGAGTTTGGCCAGTTCTGTGTAGCTTTTAAATTAGTGTTTCTACGTTTTTAGTAGACTACCGAGTGCTGATCTTTCGGTTGGAGTTTGGCCAGTTCTGTGTAGCTTTTAAATGAGTGTTTCTACGTTTTTAGTAGACTAAAGTGCTGATCTTTTTCATTAGTATCTTTATGTGTTCATTAATAGGTCAAGGTTTTTAATTAGTGTTACATTACGTGTTCTTTATTGTTAGCAATGTTATGTGTACAGTTTCCAGAATAAAGATATTAATTATTACCCACTGTCTTCCTTACGGTGCGAAAGTGGTATTAATTATTACCATAATATATCATTATTATGGTGGTATTAATTATTGCCATCATATGTCATTATTGTGTGAAGGTGGTATTAATTATTGCCTTTATATGGGTTTTTTGTGCCTGAAAAGATATTTTTAAAGTGCCATTATGAGTTAAATATGCAAATACTAGTTAGTATTTCCGTGTGTTAGTTATCTATCTAGGCAAAAACTACAAGTTAGTGTCTGTGTGAAAATTACCGTGTGTACAAAGTACGAGTTAATGTCTGTGTGGAAATTACCGTGTGTACAAAGTACGAGTTAATGTCTGTGTGGGAATTATCGTGTGTACAAAGTACGAGTTAATGTCTGTGTGGGAATTACCGTGTGTACAATGTACGAGTTAATGTCTGTGTGGGAATTATCGTGTGTACAAAGTACGAGTTAATGTCTGTGTGGGAATTACCGTGTGTACAATGTACTAGTTAATGTCTGTGTGGGAATTATCGTGTGTACAAAGTACGAGTTAATGTCTGTGTGGGAATTACCGTGTGTACAATGTACTAGTTAGTGTCTGTGCTTATTAAATATCAATGTGTTTAATGTACTAGTCAGTGTCTGTGTGGAAATTATCGTGTGTACTATGTACTAGTTAGTGTCTGTGTGCTCATCTGGACAGAGTTAACAACATTCCACTCGAATGTGCTCATTAAATACCAGTGAGTACAATGTACTCGTTAGTGTCTGTGTGCTCATTAAATGCCAGTGAGTACAATGTACTCGTTAGTGTCTGTGTCCTCATTGCATACCAAATTGTACAATATACTAGTTAGTGTCTGTGTCCTCATTACATACCAAATTGTACAATATACTAGTTAGTGTCTGTGTCCTCATTACATACCAAATTGTACAATATACTAGTTAGTGTCTGTGTCCTCATTACATACCAAATTGTACAATGTACTAGTTAGTGTCTGTGTCCTCATTACATACCAAATTGTACAATATACTAGTTAAAGTCTGTGTTCTCATTACATACCAGCAGGTACCGCAACTGAAAATCTCTCTCTCTCTCTCATATATATACACATAGATTAAAAGAGAAAACTTAAGCTTTTTAAATAAATTAGAATACACCTTTGAAAATTAAAAGAAGTGTTTAAAATTTAGCTTTTATTGTTGTTCTGTATGAGATGAGAATGGTTCCTTATTTTTAAAAAGATATTTTTGTTTTTAATATTCAGTAAGTTATTGACCTCTAAACTATAGTATTTAATGCAATGACATTTGCCAAAGTCCATATATTTTTATTTTTAGATGTCATAGTTGACTCATTTACAGATTTTATATTTAAAATAATTTAAATATCAAGTGCAATTTTTCTTTTAAAATAAAATAAACAAAAAATTAATTTTGAGAATCGATGATGTGTCGGTACATGAGTCAGACGGCATTTCACTTCCTCAAGCCGGCAAGTATGTTCATCCCACTTTTTCTTTCACATACAGACACAATGACGTGTGCAAACATCCCCTTCACTCTCACAGACGCACACGCTCTTACACACTTTCACATACGGACACAATGACGTATGCAAACATCCCCTTCACTCTCACAGACACACACGCTCTTACACACTTTCACATACAGACACAATGACGTATGCAAACATCCCCTTCACTCTCACAAACACACGTTCTTACTTTCTAAAACACACACTCTCTCCCACTTACATACAAACACTTTCTCTCTCACACACTCATTCTTTCACATACGCACACTTAATCTCTTCACATACATAAAAACATTCACTCTCCCGTACACTCATTCACACACACACACACACACACACACACACACACACACACACACACACACACACACACACACACACACTCCGTCAAACAATCTTTTGTTTCTTACACTACTCCCCCCACACACACACACACACAAACACTCTCTTTCTCTCTCTCTCTCTCTCTCACACACACACACACACACACTTTGTCGTACACAATCATTTTCGCTTTCTCTCATACACACACTCACACGCATACATATACAGTGTTACGTTCAGGAAATGAGCCCCGCATGTTTATCTTAGAACAGTTTAAAAATATCAAAAGTTGATGATACAATTCACCCAACTTAATAATAACAATTGTTCAGTACTGATAGGTTTTGTTGTAAATATACTTTAAATAATTACAATATGTTTTCGATTAGAAAATTATTTTTCGTTCGCTCGTCGTCGTAATAAGAAATAAAAACTAATTGCATCAAAGTGCCACAGTATCTTCCATTTCCACTGCAAGTTGTTATTAAGTAAGACTTGACTGACAGCTCAATAATTCTCTCGTTTGTATTTCTTAAACAATTACTTCGCTTAGATAAAAGGTCTTAGACAAATAAACTGAAAATGCCGCCTGAAAAATACCTTACAAAACTTAAATATAATTATGAAATGATTAAGTTCTAATAGAACATTATATATATCTTAAACTATAATTAATCAGTACAGGTAATTTGCAATATAACATTTCAGATACCTGTAATTAAATTGAATTCTTTACATAGTAAATCTTAAAACTTTATTCCAAATGTGTATTGTAATTTAACTTGATAATTTGTTATTTGAAATTTATTCTATGCAGTAAGTGGCTTACGACAAATTCCGGCCACACGGGGTAGGGGCAAGGGTTGTGTTTGTTAAGATGTTTAGTTGCGGTGAACAGTGCGGTAGGCAAGGGTACTATTTGTTAAGATGTTTAGTTGCGGTGAACAGGTGTGGTTACACAAGGGTAATGTTTGTTAAGATGTTGCGGTGAACAGGTGTGGTTACACAAGAGTAATGTTTAGTTGCGGTGAACAGGTGTGGTTACACAAGGGTAATGTTTGTTAAGATGTTGCGGTGAACAGGTGCGGTAAGCAAGGTTTGTGTATGATAAGATGTCTGGTTGCGGTGCACACGAGGGTATGTTTGATAAGATGTTTGGTTGAGAGGTGATTGCAGAGCCGGCGCCAGGCACCCGCGAAGTCCGCAAATGCGGGGGGTGGGGGTGAGGCGGTTACAGGGGCCCATCCAAAGGATATTTTTTGTGTGTGTATTTACAGCTACAGCTTAAAAAATAAAATAATATCGTACAATCTTAGTCCTGTGGCTCCATTTCTGCGGTGGTTCATGACCTACCAGTGATCTGTAACCCCGCTTATCTAGAAAAATAGGTTCAATTTCTAATGTGAATTTAAATATGTTTCCTGAAGTCGTAGTGAGCGATAATAAAAAGAAGAATCGGACGCATTTTCAACTTGCAAAGTATTTCAAATATTACATTGTTTTAAAAGGTCAAAGTTGATTCAACGTTGTTGCTAATTTGCAAGCTTCAAGATGTATTAATGTTTTCATTTATTTCCTTTAAAAAAAACCGATCAAATCGATAAGATATCATTAAGTGGAGCGAAAAAACGAAAAATTGGCAAGAAAGCAGAAAATCAGCAAGCCGCTTTATTAGCCAAAGTGCCGAAGCTTGATTCCTATTCCTGTAAATCTGATCGTGGTGATAAATCAGCAAGCCGCTTTATTAGCCAAATCTGATCATGGTGATAAATCAGCATGCCGCTTTATTAGTCAAAGTGCCGAAGCTTGATTCCTATTCCTGTAAATCTGATCGTGGTGATAAATCGAGGTCGGAAGGAGTAGCAACAGACGGTGAAGATAATGACATTACTGATAACATTGATTTCGAATCAGAAAGGATAAACGACAATGATGATGGATACTGCACAAGCAGCTGAAACAATAGAAATAAAAGCAAGTGAAGGTGAGTTGAGCGATGTTTTACGCAGACGTTCACCCGGATAGCGACCCGGATAGCGACCCGCAGGCCGCAAATTGGCGGAGCAAACGCGTCTGTTATATGCCGCTAATGATCCCGTACAAGTCCGATGTATGCCGCTAATGATCCCGTACAAGTCCGATGTATGCCGCTAATGATCCCGTACAAGTCCGATGTATGCCGCTAATGATCCCGTACAAATCCGATGTATGCCGCTAATGATCCCGTACAAGCCCGATGTATGCCGCTAATGATCCCGTACAAGTCCGATGTATGCCGCTAATGATCCCGTACAAGTCCGATGTATGCCGCTAATGATCCCGTACAAATCCGATGTATGCCGCTAATGATCCCGTACAAGCCCGATGTATGCCGCTAAGATCCCGTACAAGTCCGATGTATGCCGCTAATGATCCCGTACAAATCCGATGTATGCCGCTAATGATCCCGTACAAGTCCGATGTATGCCGCTAATGATCCCGTACAAGCCCGATGTATGCCGCTAATGATCCCGTACAAATCCGATGTATGCCGCTAATGATCCCGTACAAGTCTGTTGTATGCCGCTAATGATCCCGTACAAGTGCTGGAGGACAATGAACTATGAACACAAATATAATTGTAATTGCTGGAGGACAATGAATTATGAACACAGAATGTAATTCAAGGAAGACAATGAATTAAGAACACAAAAATAATTCAACTCCTGGAGGACAATCAATTATGAACATAGAATATAATTGTAATTACTGGAGGACAATGAATTATGAACACAGAATTGAAATTACTGGAGGACAATGAATTATGAACATAGAATTGAAATTACTGGAGGACAATGAATTATGAACATAGAATTGAAATTACTGGAGGACAATGAATTATGAACATAGAATTGTAAATATTGGAGGACAATGAATTATGAACATGTAATTGTAATTGCTGGTGAACCTAGAATATATATATATAATTGCTAGAAGAGAAATATGGACAAGAATACTAATGTAATTATTAGAGAAATAAATAGGAACATCATTTGGAGTTCACCATGCTTTTTAATTAAACTTTTATCATTCAAAAATATCTACACAATAAGCTAAGTGTATTCCATTTTAACTTAATAATTAATAATCATAAAATATTAATTAAATAAATGTAGTGCTATTTCTTACATAAAGCAAAATTGCATCATATTCATATAAGCTTCCTTAAAACACGCACACACACACACATACGCTAACAATGCTCCTTGCCAATTCTCTAAGCCTTCCAAAATGACTTTATTGAGGGAGATAACTCAGTCAACTATTTGAGCCATTTCATGCAGTTTTGTCATGTCTAATGTATCATAGTGGTTTTGAACTGATAATACTATTAATAAATATCACCAATATACAAACATACTCTCTTTAGTAAGTGGGGCTGAGCAGAAAAGGAATTAATTTTGAGAAAATGTTATGCAACATATCTCAAAACTACAAATTAACCACAAAACATCTAATTGTACAACAAATTTGGTGTATCTTGTGACTGAATCCTAATATAAAGTTTGGTGTAATTAAATCCCAGTGGAAAGCTGGTGTATAGTAACTAATGCTAATGTAAAATTTGGTGGGGTTTTTGTGACCAGAAACTGAGCGCCTTCTGTGACTGAATCCTAACACAAAGTTTGGTTCATCTTGTGATCAAATTCTAATGTAAGGTTTGGTATATACTGTGACCAAATCTTAAAGCAGAGTGGTGTATTCTAAATTTGGTGTTTTTTGTGACCAGTTACTATGCAATTCTGTGACTGAATTCTAATGCAAAGTTTGGCATATCCTGTGATTAAATGCTAATATAAAATTGATGTATCCTATGAACAAATCCTAATGTAAAGTTTGGTGTAAATTGTGATGAAATCCTTATGTAAATGAAATCCTAATGCAAAATTGGTGTATTCCAATTGGGTGTTCAAAATGTTTCCTGTGACTGAATCCAAAAGTAAAGTTTGTTGTACCATGTGAATGGAAATCAACAACAACTAAAAAGTGATCTAAAAGCTCTAAAATCATAAAATTTTCCCTTCTTGTTAACAAAAAAGTTCCATAAAAATTTTGACAAGAGCAATAATTTATTAAAATTACATAAATGTAATGTTATAAAGTGTACATATGAATGGATATTCAGTAACAAAATAAAATTTTGACATTTTATGAAAAGTTTCTTTCACTGAAATATACAACATAAAGTATGAAAATAATGGGGAAAAAACGTGTGGGCTGTAAATAAAATGCATAGGGAAAAAATATACTGATGAAATGACCTGGTGAAATGAGTCAAGGTACACAAAAGCAAGGTCTTTTTAAGAAAAATCTCATCTTTTAAATTTGTATATCTCCAATTTAAATTAACAATTTTTAAAGAAACAAATGGTAAATTATACAGGATGAAACAATACTAATAAACATGACATAGAAGAGTTGATTATTACATAAGCTTAACTGTATCACCATAAAATCGAACACATGAAACAAATAAAAAGAAATCTAATGCGACAAATGTGTTTATAAACAAAATATGAACAAGAGCAAAATGGAAGATTCTTCACTCTCTATTTACCAATAAATAATTAAAATAAATAATGGCATTCTTAATATAAATGTCTTGGTATACATGACAGATACATGTGATTAATAGCTTGGTACACTTAACATTAAGATGTGACTACAAATGGCTTTATGTGCTTGAAGAGATATGATTACCTAATGACTTTACTGCAGTCAGGATGTATAATGACATAATGACTTTACTGCAATCAGGTCTTATGATGACCTAATGACTTTACTACAGTCAGGATATATGGTGACCTAATGACTTTACTACAGTCAGGACATATGGTGACCTAATGACTTTACTACAGTCAGGACATATGGTGACCTAATGACTTGACTACAGTCAGGTGGTATGATGGCCTAATGGTTTTTCTGCAATCAGAACAATAATGTAACTTTTTTTTTGCACTAATAAATAGGTTCATTACAACAACAACAAAAAAAGAGAGGAAAAAAGAAATTCACAAATCTAGATTTAACCACACCTTAGTGTCCATGACTTTGCATTATGGCAAAGACACTGACTTTCTGATGATATATAAAAATATGATGATAATGCAAAATGTAAAACTGAAATTTAAAAAGCTGTAACAAACTTCAACACTGATTAATTTAACAGTTTATTTCTTTATATTTTGTTAATAAATGGGAGATGTACATAAAAAGAAGTGAGACACATTAATCATACAGATCAAGTCAACCCATGCACATCTTCCAGTGATGGTGGCATTAAGCTGGCTGAATGCAGACACAAATGGAGTTAAGACACATCACATTTGTGTTTGTTTTCAAATCTGATTGTAGCAAAATAGGAAGAGCAATGTGCCTGCAATTCATATTTTTCCCCAAGGATATATATTCAATGTATTATGATGGATGACTGGCAACATAATTTAAGAAATATGATATGTATTATTGAAAATCTGGTGATATGAGAACAACATAAATACATGTAGCCTTGTTAAATTTAATTTTTAAAAAGTATATTTTCACAACCAGTGGAAAAAAAAAGAAAAAAATTGTTGTACAAGAAAAAAATATCAATGCAAAATGGAAGTTTGGAAGAAGATATAGTGAAACTTTAGAAAATGATATTAACACATTATGACAATTTTAGATCTATATTATCCACAAAAACATGAAGATAAATTATAGATATATATTATCCACAAAAACATGAAGATAAATTAAAAGCTAAGTAGTAATTGCAATAAGTGAAATTGGTTATTATAGCACTGATAATATGTTATTGATATTGGGACAGCACCACAACCATGTTATGAAAAACAATGAGCAACATAAAAATAGATTGTTGAAGTACTGTGCAAACTGCTACATAGTGAGAACAGACTCTGGTTATGATTCATCAACCACAAAAGATTTTTGCAGACTATTAGGTTCAACACAAAGATCCTTTTATTGGGGGGACTTGCCAGTGTTCATCTGAAAAACCCTGATCCAGCGATAGTGAATATATACAACTATGAGTGATGTTTGTTCTCTCATCAGCCCTGTTCACCTTTCAAATTAATGATGTTCAGTTGATCTTGTTCTTGTTGATTTACTGAAGTTCATAATAAGAGTCTTTTTCAAATGTTTATGTCACACACATCCCTCTCCCCCCCAAAAAAAAAAAAAAAAAAAAAAAAAGAAAGTATTATACACTGACTATGTTTTTTAGAAAAAGAAGATAAACTGAGTAAGATTAAAATCAAGAAAAGACAGGGTGCAGTGTTAGGGACTTGCAGTTTGAGGAGTCCTATCAGTCTGCTTGTGGGTGCTGTTAGGGATTTGCAGTTTGAGGAGTCCTATCAGTCTGCTTTGGGGTGCTGTGTTAGGGATTTGCAGTTTGAGGAGTCCTATCAGTCTGCTTGTGGGTCAGTGATGAAGTCATGAGAAAGGATCTACAAAATATCAACTTCTTATTGATGAGACCAAAAGTCTGCAAATATTCCATTCATTTCTTCAATATAATTTGATTATAAACAGGCATAAAAGTGAACATTTTACTTTTTCTCAATTATTTCTGGAACAATTTGTGCTTGCTTTCCTAGGTTTTGACAATGCCAGTGAAGATTCCTTGTTTTTGGAATTTCAAATTTATTTCATGATGTCAGATGAAGCAAGATTATCTTTGTATGAAACACTATCTGTGGCAAGTTGCATCCCTTTAGTGAAATGAATTCCTTAATTTTTTGTAAAGAATTAATAAAACATGTTTCAATGATACATAAACATGAACAGATTATGATGACACACATTCTGATGTATGTATCAATGCACATGTTTCTCTCTAAAGTTGACAAGTGCACTTTATACTAATGTTCTATCAAAAGCTGATTGACAATTAGCAACTTTAAATGTTATATATATATATTAAGGTAAAATAAATTTAAGATAAAATTTAAAGCAAGGTTGCCTTCAAATTGCCAAGTGCTAAGGTTAAAAAAAAGTAACAAGAAGCAAACTTAAAATATGCTAAATTCTTATATATTTTTACAAAAATAAAAACCATACATAAACCATTGTCTATAAACTAGTAATATATGCAAACAGAAACTGACTCACCTTCCAGATTATTTACAGGGATGGCTAAAATCTGTTCATGAAGTAAGAAACAGGCTAACTTTAACTTATTACTTCATTCTTTTAACTCTTTACTTCAATCTTTTAACTTCATTTTTTTAATTCTTTACTTCAATCTTTTAACTTCATTTTTTTAAACTCTTTACTTCATTCTTTTAACTTCATTTTTTAAAACTCTTTACTTCATTCTTTTAACTCTTGATGTTCCATAAGCTTCTAGATGCTACATGAATTGTGCAATTAAAATATTTATTATTTTTGTTAGTTATAACACACACACACACACACACACACACACACATACACACCAATGAATTAAATCTGATATATAAAAGATAAATCTACATTCCTATTTTACACCATTTCAAAAGTATTAAAACAACCTGAAAAACTAACAACTAAAAATATGTATAATATTGCTGGTAGAAACTAAATTTACTCACAAGGCACATACAAACCCTCCCCGCCCCTACAAAAAAAAAGTCAAAAGAAAGAAAAAAGAATCCCACTCAAATCAATGATGTACTTGCAATTCTTTTTCTTAAAAATATAGAAAAAATTTTAATGTATCTGAAAAGGTATTTGTGTATCACATCTGGTAATGAGTACTTTTGATGACACTAGAAAAGTAATGAAAAAATTCTGAATTAACGATATGTGCCTTTCTTTAACAATACCTTCAATACATTACAAAATATACTTTTTGTTTGAAAATGGGAGAAGAAATATATCCAAAATATCATATTTTACTTTTCAAGAATAGAAACACAATTATGAGTAGGGAACATTATAATACAAAAGAGTAAATATAAATATGAAACTGAAAGAAAATAACATATAATAAGAAAAAAACAATGATTAAATCAACCATACATAAAATATGTATGAATTTTTAAGACCAGATTTAACATGAACTTAAACTGTTTAATAGTGTGCATGCATATCAAACCTGCCACCACAAACTTAAGTACATCTGCACATATAAAGGTATATGCTTCAAATTATATCAAATGTGTAGGAAGAACCCTGGGAATTCATTAGGTCATTATGGTCAGTCCACAATGTTTTAGGTTCTCCTAAACTGTATACTTTAATCAATAATTGAAGTATTAATGCAATTACTCTCACCACCAATGTCATTTTATTAGTCTTTCTGATGCTTTATTCGACTTTTCAGAAATATATATGAAATTAATCATTTCACAAATTTTAATGATAATTTTTCATGAATAATTTCAAATCATTATGATTTTTCTATATACACAATTTCACAAACCTCAACATCTTAGAAATACATCATTTAAAATATTTTTTTTTAATGCTTATAGGAATCCTTGTAGAACTTCATGACATTCATTTTGTAGAAAATAATTACCATATCACTCTCAGAATATTTTATCTTAGAAAAAGAAACTCTTTACAAATCATCACAAATCTTCTATTTGACGCCATAGAATCTTGAGTGTACTGCACACCCTGATTTAAAAATTTTATTATAATTGGAAAAAACTCTATAATCCTATATATAATGTACACCTTGATTTTTCCAGTCAGAGACTGCCTGAGAAAATCCATTGTAATGTATTTGATTTTTTTAATAAAGAGATCAGTGTACAATGGAGAGAAAGTCAAGTAGGCAACAACTGAGAAGTATGGACATCAACATAGTTATAGTAAACTCAAATCACCAAATTATCAACATTGAAACTATTCAAAATGTTACAAATGACACAATTTCAGTTACAAGAGCAGGCAAATACAAAATATATGTTTACTGTATAAATATTTTATAATACAAGTAGTTGGCATCTAGAGTTTCAGAATGTCAAAACACACCAACCTAAAGCACCTACAAGTGAATAGAGCACTATGCTCTGAAACATACTAGTCTTAACTTTTGGATCTACTATAATGTAGCACTGCATTTGTGATCTTATGGAACAATTTCATAGATTGTTAGATCATGAAACAGCAAGCACAAACATTGCCAACCATAACTATGTGTTGTAAGCATAAAATCAACGCATTAACTGCATCATGCTTCATAAACTTTACATCACTATAAATTACCTTGCTTCTTGAAAGTATGTATGATTTCTCTAAAAGAATCATTAGACCGTAAAGCAGGCAGCAGAAGCAGCATTAATCATAACCACACATAAGTATGTAACCAATAACTCCTTCACACTACGTAAACTTTATATCCTCTAGTCTGCCAATGAGATTTTGCAATAAAGCACTAGCAATGTAATGTAAAAAGTGAAATTCTTCACCGTAAGTTATCAAGAGTATAGAAATACTTTTGCAGCCCTCTCTATCTCCCTCCCTCTTACACAAAAGAAGAAATAAATGCTCCAACAATGCAATACAAAAAACTCGAAAGTTTTGGGACTAGATATTTCTCATTAAAATATTGACTAGGGATTTAATCTTGGGATTAAACACTGAAAAATGTTAACTAATAATTTGAGTATTTATTAAGTCAGTATTTTAAAACTTCTTAATGCTGTTATTCATTTTCAGATTAGAAAATGTTTAAGTAGCAAATACAATTTAATATAATTACTTTTGGCTCTTATTTAATATGATAAATTTATTTTTATATTTTAATTTCTAATTATCATGTAAAAATCATTGACTGCAATTATATTAAATTTGTTAGCTTATACATGTATAACAAATAAGGATTTATATTTAAAGGCAAAAAAAATCAAAATAACCTATGTCAGGTGGCAAGAATACACTTGCACAAACCAATGGCAAAATATGAGTACCCAAAACATTATGAGTTCAAATAATGTTAATTTAAAAAAGAAATTGTTCTGATTCTGTGGCAGAGTAAATGTGCCTATCCCTATTGCTAGACTTAATTGTTGTATAAACTGTTGAGGTGACCCAACCTTGGACACTCATTATGATGGTATTTTTGTTATTTTTGTGTCAGAGTTGGAGTAAACAACTCAAGTTGAGAATATGTTAGAAAGTGCAGATGCAATCCAAACCAGATCCAACTGGATGAGTAGTTTTTATTATCCAATGGTTAAGATTTTTGGGAAAGTGACCAGCCAATGGGTTGAGATCAAAAGTTTACCTGCTGTAGAGAATTCTATTGTTTAGTCACTTTAATTTGGTGTGGCAAGAAGTCCGGTTATGAAAGGTGGCCATTAGCTAAATGGTGAATTAACTGACTGATTGAGAGAGAATGAACTTAGAAATATTTTGTGCATTTTACTATTGATATGCTATACTTGTGTTTTACACAGAGATGATTATGTGAGTAGACTATTATTTCTACAAATTTTTTAACTAAGATGCTCGTATATGGTATGCTAAACACTTGACATTGTTTCTAGTGAATGTACTCATAAAATTGATATGCTGTGTGCATGTATGGAACTAATAAATACTTTTGCAGGAAACTCTAAGTTGAGATTTGAATGTAAGAGAGAATGGAGTTTTAAAGATGAATAAACTGGAAACTTTGCATTTGTTCCCTGATTATATTTTACAAGGAATAAGTGGCCTTTTTTTGTTTTACCTGAATCTCCTGGTTTACTGATTATAAACCACTATGACCATAGTAGATGCGAGAAATATCTTCCAGTGTGTATGTGTAAGGAATACACTGCATTACATTTATGTATGGTGGCAAAGTATGCTGACTACATTGTGGAATTTCTGGAATAAGGAAGTTACTAGTAATTGCTACAACTGTTGTTCTGCTTGAGGGAGTTAACATGGCGAAGAAGCATCCAGATTAGCCTCAAGAAAATAGCAGCTAATCAGTGCTCTACAACAAAGGAATCGTGGAATTGACAGTAATAATGTGAACAATAAACTTGTGACTTTGTAATGAAAAACACTCAAAAGAACTATTTCAGCTTCGCCAATACAAGGTCACATAGAAATTATTATTGCTTATCTCTAATAACTTCATTTCTGTTCTCTGATAAAAACTATCCTGTGATTTGTATTGACACTTAATCTGTTGAATTGTATTTTAGGATATAAGACTGTATAGATAATAAAATTATTCGAAGGTGGTTTCATGGAAATATTGATGTCAAGTAATTTTTTTTCAATGTGTTCATTATATGTATATTTGATTGTTGATTTAATAAATTCATTGTTAAATTTATTGACTTTCTTACACATATTGATAACCTTATGTTGGAGAAGAAAGTGGGTGGATGGAGGCTAAGATGGATTTGCCTTCTCCTTTAATAAGTTTTTCACCTTTGGAAATATTGTCTTTAATGTTGTGGAAGAGAGAAAATGTTTACAGTGCCTGCATATCCGCCAAGTGGTGTCTATTGGAGAATTATTAATAACATAAATTAAGATTCTCATCACTTGTAATTAGTTATGGGTGATTAATTAACAATAATAATCGTAACGGTCAACTAGGTGGTGTTGGCATCAAAGATTCATATCTCCTGGAAATTATTATTATTTTTAAAATTTTCATGTATTTGTTACTTTTAAACTGTAGGAGAAATACATAAATAGTGATGGAACCTCAAGAATGATGCGAACAACAGGATGTTCACTACTGCACTGTAAACATTTGAAATGAGCATTTAGTGTCTTATGATCATTTGTAAATGAAAAAGTAACAACCTAATGATTTCTGTCAAGATCCAATGAACTGACTGTTCAAAGATCTTAGCATGGAAACTGGATCTCTAATCAAAGGCTTGTAATAACAATTTTGTATGCAAAACCTATTGGTCACTGGAGTTGAACATTAGGAAAATTAACAAAATCCCTGTTCAGGTCAGACTCAATGAACACAGGCTTGTTATCAAGCCCAGAAGGTTACCAAAAATAAAAGTTAGTAAGGTGAATGTGAAACATGCTAGGCTATTTTCACTACGTTTGTATGCAAAACTTGATGGTTACTGAGAGTAATATAATAAAGAAAAACATACCAAGCAGTCTCAATAAAATAAGTTTGTATATGAGAGAAATCTCTGGACATTCTTGATAAAAAAACAGATTTGTATGCAAAAACTAATGGTTACTGAGAGTAGTATAAACTATAATAAAGAAAAACATACCAAGCACTCTTAATAAAACAAGTTTGTATATGAGAGAAATCCCTGGAATTCTTGATAAAACAAAACAAAACAAAAAACAGGTTTGTATGCAAAAACTAATGGCTACTGAGCATAAAGGTTAGAAAGATGAAGGAGAGACATGCATGATCATTCTCAATATAAAACACATTTGCTTGCAAAAGCCAATAACGAATGAGATTGAAAGCTAGTAAGGTACAAGAGAGACTTCTTGGAAACTCTCAGTAAACAATTTAAACAATTGTATGAAAAACCTATTGGAGATAGGAGGCAGAAAGTTGGAAATGTGAACAGGAAACAAAACTGGTCTCTCTCAATTAAACACTTATATGCAAAACCTATTGGAGATAGGAGACAGAAAGTTGGAAATGTGACTGTTTCTCTTAATTAAATGCTTTTATTCAATAGTGGTCTCAAAGGACTGATATTTAGAAAAGACACACACAGTACATATTCATTTTTTCTTTTATAAGAGCAATGTCTATGTGTCATGTATTTCAATTGTCCAAATCAGCTGTTGTATCTTTTAAGTGTGATTCTACAGCAATCTCCACAACATAAAACCATACTGTGTACACACTTATTATTTCAATCAATGATCAATGGTTCAATTTAGTACAACATAGAGCCTTAGTTTGTGCAGACTTATCATTATTTAATCAAGGATCAAGAGGTCACTAATTAACACAACGTAAAACTTTAATGTTTACAGACTTCTCTCAAGCATAAAGAGGTCACTAATTAACACAACATAAAACCTTAATGTTTACAGACTTCATTCAAGCATAAAGAGGTCACTAATTAACACAACGTAAAACCTGAATGTTTACAGACTCCTCTCAAGCATAAAGAGGTCACTAATTAGCACTACATGATTCCTTAATGTGAACAGACTTGCCATTATTTCAATCATGGAGTATTTAGATACCTCACACTGTCACAGTGCCTTGCTAAGTGTTCAACATTTTGTATATTTCAAAGCACTGCAATAAAAGCATCTGATCAAAATAATATATACAATTTTATTCAAATGTTTAATAACTACTCACAACACAAATCAATTATAAAAAAGCATTTCTATACATTAGTTTAACATGGAGAGGAAAACCCCTTGAAAACTTCTAAAAAAAATTGCCTTCTGCTTCTTAAAATTAACAAAATATACATCTTATTAGTGATATGATACATTTATCAAAGATGTAGGGATTAAAATGACATAATTAAAAACTGACCGTGAACAAGCTGCATGATGTGACATCAAATGATCAATAGAGCAATATAGTTAAAGAAAAATATCTGAGAAACATTAAAAAAAGAGAGAAATAATTTGCTACTGTGGTCAAACATACAACTCTTTCTGTCTTCTCTATGCATGTAACCACACTATTACAACTCTTCTTTATGTCTTCTTTATGTATGTAACCACACTATTACTACTCTTCTTTATGTCTTCTCTATGCATGTAACCACACTATTACAACTCTTCTTTATGTCTTCTCTATGCATGTAACCACACTATTACTACTCTTCTTTATGTCTTCTCTATGCATGTAACCACACTATTACTACTCTTCTTTATGTCTTCTTTATGTATGTATTAAATTTCTCCACCTAACAACAACTACAGTTTCAAGAAAACTGGTGAGAAATGTTCTGCATGTCTTTGCACATTCATTTACGCTTCTTAAGCATGCAGGTTTATAACAATAACAAAAAAGCCTCGATATTAAACATACTTGAGCATAGGAGGCTATTGTCAAGAAATATATAAAGTGGCTTATTATCAAGAAATGCCTCAAAATCAAAATGGATTTTGCTACCAAGAAATGTCTCGAAATCATGAGAATACAAATTTAAAAAAATTATTGCCAAGAAATGCATTGAAGTCTTGAACACTGATTTGTTTGATCACATTTCTATATTCCACTACCAGTTACTGTTTGGTTTTGATTTTTTATACTTTACCAAGCAGACTTATACAATCTAGTGGAAAGCATTATTTATTTCACAAGGTGTTATGGATCTTTTTAAATATTAAGAAAGAAGACTTGTATATTATATTGTATGACCTAATAAAATTATTTCTCTACTTTAAGTGTAGTTATTTCTGAATGACACTGCTTTTATATTCAAATTCAAAGATGTCAGCTTTGCAAAGAAGAGTGCCAAATCAAAAGACAATGTTCATATATCTATGACAATCTAATGATATAATTTCACCAAGTCAATCCACTTCATCAAACTGCTATACATATCTTGTGAAAGTAATGCAATCTCCCTCATTATTAATAATCTGGGAAATTCTATTCTTCATTTTTAAGGGATTAGAAGCAACACAAAAAATAATAAAACAGTAAAAATGTAATCAAAAGAAGGCAGTATGTTTAATGATTTAAAATAACATTAATTTTACAAATGAAAAAATTCCAGGTAAACTGTTTATTGATTTACATTAATTATACATTACATTTACATTAATTTTACAATCAAAAATAAAAATGCAATTAATGTTTTAAGACTACAAAGAATTTAGAGGCATATTCTTTCATACATTTTGGCAATTCAAATTAAAACAATGTCTAGCTTGCAAAGCAGTAAAATTACAATGAATTGGTGAAATGAAATAAACTACATGATGGATAAGCATGCACTGAATAACATCCTTACATCACAACCAATTAGAAATTTCTTAAAGGAATGAATTTGACAGAAGCAAAGTTATGATTGTAAAGCCTATAGAAATAAATCTTATGGAAGCATTTTTTTAAAAAGTTACCGAAAATGCAATAAAAGCAAATGATTTCATAAACTCTACAAGCAATCCGTAATACTACAGCTGACAACCATTTAACGTCAGTGTCAACTGCCATGAATTCTCCTGGTGATAGCCATTAAATAGCAACAAAGCATCTTCAGGTCTATAAATCAATACAAATGACTAGATTATTTCCTGTTATAACATCTAAATTATTTTATTAATGACAATTAACGTGACTCAGCTACTTAATGGGAAGATAAGTTTGACAATCATATTAAAGCAGTCTTTTAGTAAATATTTGCTTGTCAAGTCACTCTTGACTTACCCTTCTTTAATAAACTGTTCAATAATAAATTGTCTATATGTGTGGTTCGTTCTGGCACAAGCAAAGACATAAAATGTTATAAAACAACAGATTCTTTTGATTTTTGAAAGTAAATGTTAACAAGCACAAAGAATTATCAGTGAATTTTGTACAATCATTTTAATGTGGACAGCCAACACACTGTGGATATATGTTGTCTATCATTGACTAATTCTGTCCAAACAGCTTGTGCTTGTAAGTATCTGTGAGAAATTTATAAAGTAAATGGTATTATAGCTGATGAAATATCTATATTATACACAAAATAAATGGTATTAAAGCTGATAAAATATATACATTATACACAAAGTAAATCTTACTACAGCAGATAAAATCTCTACATTATACACAAAGTATAATGGTACCAAAGCAGATAAAATCTTTACATTATATACAATGTAAATGGTTATACAGTTGAGTAACTATGTTTAAAATCTTTTCACTATTAGTATTAATAAACATTTAAAAAACACATTAGCCAGAATATTTTACTTAGGTGACAGCCAGATTAAAGCAAAACAATTATGTAATATAAACATAATAATTTCCACATATATATTATTTACATATACCAACAACTCTATTTTAATAAAATGTCATTAATATTAAAAAGCAAATTTTATGAACACATCTTTTACAAATAGTAAACATGGTAGTGTATATGCTTCTCAATTTAAATTATTTTACGAAAATAAAAACATTAAAATAAACAAGCTGTTTTAAGCAACTATCTAAAAATAAAATAGGATAACCAAATTCAATAAAAAACAAAAACAATGCTGTTTTAGTTTTGCCTAGTTGTTGTATATGAAGAGGTGGGTACTACTATACATATCAAGATGAAACAGAAAACTGTGTAGTAATGTGATAGTTGTACACTTTGGACCTAGGACTAGTACTCTCATACATATCAAGACAAAAACAGTTGTTTAATAATGAGATGATATACAACTTGTACAATCATGGCTAATCTGAAATAATCCACCCAAGCCAACTGCTCCTTTTGAACAGAGGCTTAAACTCCACTGCGAGTTCCCTCTACCTCAATAAGGAATGGAATTGACAATGTTTCCTCTTTATGATTTGCAGTAAATAAAGATTTTCAACACTATTAACTCCAGCTTGAATTCCATCTACCAGAAGCTTAAACTCCACTCTAAATAACTCCAGCCCGATTCCATCTACCACAAAAAAGAATGGAATTGACAATGTTTCCTCCTCTTTATGATTTCCAGTAAATCAAGATTTTCAATTAATATGATAGACACTAAAATATTTACTGTATATTGCTGATATAAGTCACACACTTTAAAACCCGTTCACCGAAGGGCGACCTTATAAGGCATGCGCGTGCGCACATCGATAGCCACTTAAAAAAAATAACAATCAAGTCAAGCAGACGATATGTTTGGGTTCAGCAGCCAATCTGCTCTAATTTTATCATTGGCTAACTATTTTTAGAAAGGTATTTTCCATTACAAAGTTCGGAAATCCCCAGACACCTCACGTTTATCGAAGCTGAGCCGCCATTTTGAACCGAAGTTTGTACTACACATGGCTCGTTTCAAGGACCATTTTCAGTTGTTTGCTTGATCCTACCTAACGAACTTAATTGTGTAAATAAATTTAATATATTGTAGATGAAATTCGACAGGCCTACTGAATTTTTGGATGTGACCATTTGATAATAAAAAATAAAAACCGATCGCTCTCAAACCGAACCCTCGTGGACGTCGTTATGATACTATTTTTATCGATGACCACTTTAAAAAAAATACCAATCAAGGTCAAGGAGAAAGATATGTTTGTGTTCAGCAGCCAATCTGCTCTAATTTTATCATTGGCTAACTAATTTTAGAACTGATATATCATTACAAAGTTCGGAAATCCCGAGTCACCCCTCGCTTGTAAAGAAGCTGAGCCGCCATTTTGAACCGGTTTGGAATTATACATTGCACGTTTCAAACACGATTTTTAGTTGATTGCCTGATCCTACCTAAAGAACTTTATTGTGTAAATTAATTTAATATATTGTAGATGAAATTCGACAGGCCTACTGAATTTTTGGATGTGACCATTTGATAATAAAAAAAAAAAAACCGATCAGTCTCAAACCGAACCCTCGTGGTTTTCATATGACTCTTTCGTTTTGTTCAAAATCAACCAATTTCCCCAGAATAATATTTATTTACACAAGATAAATTATTATTTATACCATATATTCAAATGGCAATCAACAAAAATCGTTTTCTTTCGGATTTTATTCAAGGAAACATCTAACAAATTGACGAAGGTCAACACAAGAAAAAGGTAAGAAAACTTTTTATTTATTTATTTATTTTTGAATTTAAAATAATAATAAGCAAACGTTAAAAAATTAAATAAATATTTTTAAAATGTCCCCCATAATATTTATTTTGAAAATCATTTTAGAATTGTACGAATTATGCTTGCTTTTAATTATTTAGTAGACTAGTAAAAAAAAAAAAACGGTGAAAATGTTCCCAAGTTCAACAAAAAGATAAGAAATCTTTGTATTATTTCTTTGTTTTTGAATTCGAAAAAAATTTAAAAAATACTTTTAAGATTCCTTAGTATGTCTATAATAGGTAGTAATTTAAATTTTTAAAATCCATTGATAATTACAGTCGCTTTAAATTTTTTAGCACACTGACCCATTCAGTTATCGTTAAGCGTCAAATATGGCCGTCGGCGAACGGGTTAAATACAAAAATGTTTTTCAAAGAATTTGTTTGAAATTTTTAGGTCTTACAAATTTTCTTAATTTCTGGCAATACTTTATATTTAGAACATTTAGTCCTCTAATAATACAATATCCTCAGTTATGGAAACAAATCAAAACTATTCAGGACAATACTTTTGCAAGACTATAACTAACATTTTAGATATAATTAAGTGTGTTATGGCAGTAAAAGCACTAGCACAGCCAAAACTCACCACTTACAGCATGATTGGGACAACTCCATTAAGAGAGCAGGTAGATTCCAGGCAAACTAATATAAACTAATATTAAAATCTGATAAACAGGCAGATTAATGTTAGTCTGATACAGAAGCAGGCAGGCAGATGTTAAAGTCTGTTATGTAAGTAGAATGATACTGAAGTCTGATATACAGTTAGACTGCTGCTAGAGCCTGGTAGACAAATAGACTGATGTTGAAGTCTGACAGTTTGACTAATGCCAGAGTTATAAGCAGGCAGAGATATGATGGTTTCTGAAAAAACAGATAGGTTGAGTTTGAGTCTGATAAACAGGCATTCTGATGCTGGGGTCTGACACACAGGCAGAGACTGATGTGGGAGTCAAATGCACAGGCAGATTAATGCTGGAGTCTGATAGTGATACACAGGCAGACTCTACTAAAGCCTGATAAAAGGCAGACTCATCTGAAGCCTGATAAACAGGTAGTCTGATACTGGAGTACTATATATATACACACAGTGATGCTGAAATCTGATAAACAGGCAATTGATGTATAATAAGCAAACTGATATTTGAATCTGACACAAGCTGGAGATTCATACTGGAAACTAAAAATTAAGATAGATAAAATAAAAATCACTAATAACAAATTTTACACTTGTTTTATCTTGCCTATGACTGAGCTCCATGAAGAAATTGGGCTCGTCACATATGCAGGTTATCTTGGCTTTGAGCTCAATAAAGCAACTGAATTCTACTTTTGCATGTGAGTTATCTTGGCTTTGAGCTCAATAAAATGACTGGATTCTACTTATGCATGTGAGTTATCTTGGCTTTGATTGAGCTCAATAAAGCTGATTGGCTCTCTTGGCAGCATGACATCTTCTGAATGGTCAACGTTTAGACTCTGGTCAAAAACCTGATCTCCAGCCTCACTTAATCCATCCATAGGCTCATAATCTATTAGACCTTTACGATCCATGTATCTTAGGGCACTGCAACAAATTGACAATAAACCTGTGATTACAATCTATTCAAAACTAAACTTGTAGTAACTCTACAACTACATTCAAAGTTAAACTTGTAATAAATCTGACTTCAAAAGCTATATTTAAAAAAGCATTTTTCTTCATTTTTCACATTTTACAAGAAGAAAAACAACTTTACATTAACAATCTATATTACAATCCTCATTCAAATGCCTTTTAAATGATATAACTACTTGACTTCTAGTGGTGTCACCCATGCTAATACACGAGGTAATAAAATTGTGGACCGAGTACCCATGATAATGTGGCCTTTGGCACAGAAATGGGTAAATGTAGAGTGGGGTGTAAGGGAAATCGACAGACAAGCCAATCGCGCGAAAGATGAGAGAACTGACACTGGTTGTCTTGATTTAGAACACTATCCCCATCCTTGGTCACATTCACATCCTGTTCGTAGATGGCAGCCTACTAAATCGTGCCAGCCATGGCATCCGCTGTACCTAGATCTAATTATAGACGACATGGATCACCGTAGTTCGCACCGTTTCCTGTGCTTGTTAACAAGTGTACATGTTAATAAGACTTCAGAAAACAAACTTGTCAGTATTTTAACGTCAATAAATTAAATAATAACATTGTAATATTTTTAATATGGGTAAGACATCATCTTCACGCGCAAGTGATTGGAGAGTGACATGGCAAAATGCAATCTGTGCGATGAAATTCTGTTGGCGAAGGGCCACTGACCTTGATGCCCTATTTTTAAATACATTATTGTTGTTGACATTTTATTTAGTTTTAGTTTAGTTTATGTAATGATTGATCATATTAAAATTAAAGTTTGTGTTGTACATATAAAGATCATAATTAATAGTAAATCCTAGATACATTTGTATCCCTACGCAGTGTACCTGAACATTTTGACTCCCGTGCCAAACTCTTGTCTCCACATAGACTAGGATATAGGGGACTACAGAATGGACATCTTCCTGCATTTTAGAACATGTCCGTGTATATTTTAGTCTCCAAGTTTTAGATAATGTCCATGTATATTTTAGTCTCCTAGTTTTAGACCATGTCCACGTATATTTTAGTCTCCTAGTTTTAGACCATGTCCGCGTATATTTTAACCTCCTAGTTTTAGACCATGTCCATGTATATTTTAGTCTCCTAGTGTGGAGGAAACTTGGCCTGATAAGTTCCCACCAAGGAAGGTACAGCAGATGCTATTGTTCACCCTAGTTCGCAAATGATCATTACCATAAGACTCCCACACAAAAAATTACAAAAGTAAAAAATAATACTCTTTATGCTAACAAGGTAAGAAAATTTAAATGCCATTCTACTGGCACCATCCTACTTTACTTGGTTAATGATACAGCAGGAAGCAAGGTTCCAATCCTCTATGAAGACAATTAATGGACCAAAGGCACTCATCACACTTGTCTCATGCCAAGTTTTGATTGATCTTGAACAGAAGATTCTTACCCATCCTGGGGTTCATAGGCAATTTAGGAAAAAAATTTCAAGAGCTTTTTAAAGGACTTTTTAAGAGTCAAGTAATATGATATTCAAGGACCACCAGTAAGTATGTATAAAAAGTTCAAACTACAAAATCTGTTACTATGACAGTATGTTTTGTTGCAACCACATTAAGATAAATTTAATTATTTAATTATTTTATTAAGATAAAATTTAGCAAATTTAATATCAATATACAATAATGTGCAGTGTGAATTCTTGTTTTTGTAGATCTAGACTGTACAAACAGATGAACTTTTTAACAGTACAAATCCAGTGCATCTTTGAGCAAAATGTCTGCTTGTGTACAAATCCAGTGCATATACTGTGAGGCT
This sequence comes from Sinotaia quadrata, assembly GCA_028829895.1. Taxonomy (NCBI): domain Eukaryota; kingdom Metazoa; phylum Mollusca; class Gastropoda; order Architaenioglossa; family Viviparidae; genus Sinotaia; species Sinotaia quadrata. The sequence continues at coordinate 1,364,961 of CM054177.1, forward strand.
TTGTGAAAATGGATAAGAATCTTGCTACAGATTTTGCCTGCTGCACATGAAATTAATGACTATATTTACACTGTGCAACATTAGCAAAAGTGAGTTCATTTAAAAATTGGAAAATATTTACAAGTTTCATTTACATTATGGAGCCTAAATGTGTGTGTGTGTGTACAATTAGAGATATGGCACAAGAAAGTGAGTCATACCCAAAGTTCTTAGTGCACCAAATGAGAATTCCCAATAACCATATTGATAGTGGAATAATTTGATAGAAGTTAAATAGTTCCCTAAAAATGGATAAAAAGAAAAGAAGCCAGTACTTACATTGTGAAGCCTAGAGGCAAGATAAGAAGCAGGAAAGCCATGATGAACACCAAGCCTCCATAAACATGCAGGGTAGAGGCATAGATTGCTGAGAAGACAAAGGGTGCCAGGAAGTAGGTGATGCTTTCTCCACAATGCATCATTGCAAACAGCGATCCTGTTTCATTAAAACAGGTATAATAAATAATGTTTCCTCAACAACTGCAAACAGAATCCTGTGTAATTAAAACAGGTATAATAAATAATGCTTTCTCCACAATGCGTCATTGCAAACAGCAAACCTGTGGGAATGTATGTGAGCATTTATTTTTGTACTTGAATGTTAGCATTTCTTTTTTACAGTTTAATGTTGTATATAATAATTTCCAATGAACATTATTTAGGTGTGAGAATGAATGTAAGCATTTCTTTTTTATAGTTTAATGTTGTATAATAATTTCCAATGAACATTATTTAGGTGTGAGAATGAATGTAAGCATTTCTTTTTTACAGTTTAATGTTGCATTAATAATTTCCAATGAACATTATTTAGGTGAGAGTATATGTGAGCATGGAATCATCCAATCCATTGGAACATATGACTAAGACTTCAGTAAGAGAGAATGTCATTAGCTTTGTCTTTTCATTAGAAATGGCTGATATCTTTGATTTTTGGCATTAGACATTTTGGATACTCATTGCAATGAACTGAGTGACTATTCTCATATTGATTTAAAATTGTAACTGGAGTTGTAACAACATAATGCAGTCAAGTTTTATAACCACTAGAACTGTTACATATATTTTGGGAGAACTATATTTATTTCTCATATTGATTTAAAATCTTTAAAATTGTAACTGGAGTTGTAACATAATGCTGTCAAGTTTTATAACCACTAGAACTGTTACATATATTTTGGGAGAACTATATTTATTTAATGAGTAAACAGACTTTAAAGTTCAAAAGCCGACACCAATGTCAGAAATGAAATGGCACTCTAAATTCAAGTGACAGATCAAAACAGGAAGCACTGGATAAATGGATAGAAAGCAAACTGTGAAGAAATGGTAAGCAACTAGGCTGGACCAAAAAAAAATGGAAAGCTTACGAGTGAAAGAGTAAAATAAAAAGTGTAGAATAACTAGCATTAGAATGAAGGATAGACAGCAAACAGGGAAGAAAAGTAACTAGGCAGTAGGCTGGACAAAAAAATGGAAAGCAAAGAGGAGTAAAAAAACAAAAAGTGAAAACTGAAATAACTAGAATTGGACAAAGGAATATAAAACAGACAATAAGTGAAAAAAAACAAACGTGAAATAACTAGCACTGAACAAAAGGACAGAAAACAGACAAAGAATTAAACAAATGTGAAATAACTAGAACTGAACAAAAGGATATCATTATAAAGCAGACAAAGAGTAAAAGAAATGTGAAATTTAACCAGCATTGAACAAAAGGATAGAAAGCAAACAATTAAGAAATGGGCAGTAACTAGTCTAAACAAAAAGATGGAACACATAAACTGATAAAGAGTTAAAAAAAAAAAGGAACATTTTTTACTTAGCATTTGACAAAGATTAAAGAAAAAATTGAAATAACTAGCACTGGACAAAAGGACTAAAAACAGACAAGAAGCAAAACAAACATTGAAACAAACAAAAAAATATGAAATAACTAGTCAAGGACAGAAAGCAGACAAAGAGCAAAAAGAAAAGTGCAATAACTACTACAGTACTAGTATTGGACAAAAGGACAGAACGCAAAGAGCAACAACAACAACAAAAAAGTGGACTAATTAGTATTGGACAAAGGACAGAACGCAAAGAGCAACAACAACAACAAAAAAGTGGACTAATTAGTATTGGACAAAGGACAGAAAGCAAAGACTGAAAGAGCAAAAAGAAAAGTACAATAACTACTACTAGGTATTCCAAACATATTTTTCAAAATCATTATTCATACTTTAAAAACAAATAGACAGATAGAACTTTTTTTGCTGATTTCAATGATACTAAAATGAAGTTTGTACCTCAATTACAACCAAAGTTACAAATTTTTCAATATTTAATTTTTCGCAAAGTTTTACGCTCAAAAACGAAGTTGTACAAATAGCTTATTTTGAAGGTCCACAAAATGAAGAAATGATGAACAATATAGTTCAGACTCTCCACATAAGTAGTATCCAACACACAGATATGGCTGAATTTTTTTGAGAGGCTTTGCAATGTTATTTTTAAATATACAGTCAGTCAAAATTAGTAATTTATTCATTTTCAGGTTGGAAAAAGCTCTAATGCAGTTAACGCAAAATGGGCGAAATTGCTATAAACGTTAAAACTGTAATAATTCTGCTTGTAATTGAGCTACAGAGATGCTTTTGGTATCATTGGATTCAGTTTGGAAAGATCTATATTAAGAATGCACTCACCACAGTAAGGAAATCTTCATATTTTATACACACACGCTCAGACATTTGCCAATCGTTCATCTAATTTAATGCTTTTTCAGTTCAATGATTCTAGTGCTGTCTAGCATGGAACCACAAGGAATGTTCTTATACATTGAATGCACACAATTACATTCTTTCCACAACAGCATGTTTCATGTTGTGGTGCTTAACCTAAATAAGCAATTCAATCTGCTGGTAGACCGTTATTCCACAATCTGCCTTCACTGGACATAGACAGAATTTCATAGTTGCAGTAAAAGACAGCCATTTAATATTTATTATCTCTACATCATCTTTTCTCAGCCAGTCTTTCCAATGACATGCTTTAAAAAATATTTGTACCTCAAATCTTTCCCTTATTGAATGGTACAATCTCTTAAGGTGGCACACCTAGCTCAAAAAGCATGAAAAATTGAAAAAATTCAATAACAAAAATTTTATTGGTCTTTTCTGATATAAATTTTATAAAATTGCTTTTATTTTTGGACAAATCACAATAGTTTTGAAGATATTTTTAATCAAAGATGGGAGTATACCATAGGAGACATTTATGGTTAAAAAGTTAACTGAAAATCAGTCATTAATTTCGGTTTCTGCAGGATATCTTAAAAATAACTATTAAAGATATCTGCAAAGAATTTTGAACACAGTTTAAGGATAACATAAGCTGGCTTCTGAACATCTAACTTTTTTATATATTTTACTATAGTGTGGATATATAATTATAATTATTTATTTTTTTTAAATTAAAAAAATTATTATTTAAATAAAATATGTGTTCCATCAGCTGAATGATTGCTACACACTAACCAGAAATTATAGTATATTAATTGAATATTTTGTCTATATATTTTAAGGTTTTCTTATAATCTTGTCAAAAAGAATTAACAAATTTTAAGTTTAAGAAAATGTTTATATTAAATAAATAATTTTGATGCAAAACCTATTAAATTCATAAGAAAAGTGAGTAGGCCTATATATTTTGAATCATCAACCATTTTTCACCAGTTTCTGAAAACTTGAATAAAAATTTCCTTCATTTATTTGATACAATTTTTGTTGTTGACATTTACTGGATTTCAGTTATGTGTGCTACCATAAGCTTTGGATAAGGAATTAGTTATTTTCAGAGTTTACCCACCACCACCAAAGTTATGATCTTATAATAATATAAATCATTAAATGTAATACTTATAGTAATACTAATAGTGTGCATTATCAACTCACTCATATATTTATTATGGAAAAATAAGCTTGCAAAATACAGGTAATAAATATATAACTCACTCGTGTCTATCAAAATTTTAAAAAAGAAAAGAAAATCTGGTAAAAATAATAACTATTTATTTTTAATCTAGTGAATCAATGCTATACTCTTTGTTTACACTGTGCCCAGCTAATGCAGTAATGGACGAAAATATGGTCACGTGACCACAAAATAAAAAGAATTAAAAACAAATAACACGCGATCCGAATAAACGAAATACATTATATTGCAAATAAATCTCTCCCCTATTGAATGATACAAAACTTAAGCTATGGATAAGGCAGGAATAAATTCAGAAAGTTATTTTCTGTGTTCACCCTCAACGCCTTAAAAGACGAACGCTACCGTAGGCCTATAGACACTGACAATTCTTATTTATCGGCTATTATAGTCCTTTAAACGAACAAATATACGCTATAAACTGAAAATAAGTGATTTAACTTATCAACTAACATCCTCAAACAGAGTGATGCACGAGAATACAAAGTGGAAACCGGTTCAATGTCGCAGAGTTGAACACTACGGTACTCGATATGAAGTCCGCCATTGTTGTTTTCGGTCTTCGGTGATTTCGGTCACTGAGTACAGTTCTTTCAACGCAATTGGAGTCTTGGAGCGTACTTTTTGTCTCAAACAAACTATATAGGCTTATAGATGAAGAATTTTCCTATTTTCTGGTAGCTTTTACGGTTGCTATGTTATCGGAATCACCAAAAACGTAATTTAAGAAAATTTAAGTTTAACCGTATTTCGCTTTATCTTGAAATTCCCGCGCACTATTTAGTATGGAAATGAACCTTGTTCTCTCCCCTACATTAAAACCGTTATTATTTTTAGATTACTGTACCCTTCACGACCCCACGGACCGAGAAAGAGTGCATGTGTTAAGCGCCACCGCCGGACAAGTTATGGCGGCTTGGTAAAAAAGTCGTTCGGTTGGCAACTTCTGAATAACTTTTTATAACTTTTTCACAATTATTTATTAAAACAAAAAACACAGAAAGACAGAACAGAAAACAAACTTTTGTTTCATGTGCTTTTATTTTACAAAGCTTCAATAATACAGAGGAAACATGAGTGTTGAAAATGTAGAAAAATTGACAAAACAACGTCCCAATCAGCCATTCAGCGATGTTTGGAATACCTACTACTACAGTACTAGTATTGGACAAAGGACAGAAAGCAAAGACTGAAAGAGCAAAAAGAAAAGTGCAATAACTACTACAGTACTAGTATTGGACAAAGGACAGAACGCAAAGAGCAACAACAACAACAAAAAAGTGGACTAATTAGTATTGGACAAAGGACAGAAAGCAAAGAGCAACAACAACAACAAAAAAGTGGAATAATTAGTATTGGACAAAGGACAGAAAGCAAAGACTGAAAAGTGAAAGAGCAAAAAAAAAAAGTGCAATAACTCATATTGGACAAAAAGACATAAAGCAGTCTATAACATATAAGTGAGTCGTGCTAACACAAGTGGTCTGAGTATCAACAATAAATTTATTCCTCAAAAAATAACATAAGATAGGATGGTTACATATAGTGAATAGCTCAACAGTTACAATTAGAGTTTTTGTCTTCAGCAGATATACAAAAAGGTGATAATTTAAGCAACTATATTCAACACATAAAAATATCTTTTTAAAGAGGTGTAATTAAACTGATTTCTCTGGCACAAGAAATCTAAACTAAGTTAGCTAACCATGTACAAGATTAACTTTCTTGAATGTTGACTTACCTTGCTGTGAAGGAGCAATACCTCTTGCCACTGATGCTCTCAGCATTGGAAATGGCAGGAGTTCAAAAGCCAACAGAAGAATGGCTGTCAAAATTATACATATGATATATACCAATTTATAAAATAATTTACTTCAAAAAGCATAAAACCTTATTCAAATATAAATAATTAATTTTAAAATTACTACAATTATCATAAAGTTGATTCAAATTCTGATGTATTAATAGCATGTCAAAGTAATGAATAATTATTATATCTTTATTATAACTAGTTCAGTAAAAATTAACTTAAGTACAAAGATCTAGGGGCAGACTTGTCCCTCCTATGTTCGTCCCAGAGATAAAAAAAAAAAATTCCACCACACAAAATTTCAGTTTCCTATCTTTCTCTACAGTTGTGAATTATAATTTATATTAATAATAATACTTTAACAGTCAATCTTATGACAGCAGGTAGAGGGAGTAGACCCTGACTTCTTGTATCTATTAAAGTATTATACCAAGGTAAACCATGCCTTCAAAAATGTCAGTTTCCTAGATTTCTCCCCCTTATAGTCATATTAACAAATACATATAATGAAATATATGGATGTAGGGGATGAATACTCCTTGACCTCCTATAAACTTTTGGGAGTAAATCATACCTCCATGAAAATTTCGGCTTCTAGCTCTCTTTCTACAACTATAAATCAAGCATACACCTTACAAATACAAGGACATGTATTTTCAATTTTATTTACCTCATAATTCATATGATCAGTAATTGAGTAAAGCCCAGTTTTGCCCAAGTGTAGAAAGCAATTGGTATTAAATGAATAAAGTTTTAACACCAACAATTAAATTCTGACCAGAACTGTAGAAGTGTAATAAAGTAATTATATTTAGACATTAGTATAATATTAGATAGTACTTTTTAAGATAAGTTTATAGATATAAAGGTTTATATATTATTGAAATAGAAAGTTACTAAGTTAACAAATGACTAGTGTAAACATGTAAGCAGTTTATATATGTTTACTTTGATAGATATATATATTGATAAAACCTACTAAGATGGCAAACAATAAAAGTGTAGAAAATTAAAAATAGAATTTGATTAATCACATGAGATAATGCTTGAATAATTCAAAAGAAGAGGTTAATAAATTCAAGGGAGGTAACTAGTAGAAGATGATGTGTAGATTTCATTTATAATTTAGCATTAACTGAGTTTTACTTTTAGGAGAAAATATATGAGGGCGCCCCTAGGAAGGAAAAAAAATGCATTTAAAAAAGTGATAAAATAAAATAAAAATATACCACTATACCAGGCATTTTCTTCCATTTTGTAATTTTAAAAAACTTAATAGGCCTATTAAGTATTATTACAGTTTACAATTACAGAAGATGAAATGTGCTTTTTAAAAAATATTTTTAATTTTATATTTAATATAAAATTTGTTTCTAATTCTATCAATTTAGTAAACTGTGCTGTTCTTTACAAACTGCATTTCTAACTTCTGTAGGCCTAGAAAATACAGAATGAATACATTTTTGTTGAGACTTTAAATTTTTAATTAAATTGTTTATTTAGCACACAAATGTTCACAAGACACATTAATATTTAAAACAATTTTCATGTCAGTTTGTCACACCAAGAAAAAGTTGTGATTTGGACAAGAATTTATTACAAAATATTTCATTCTCTTTAACAAATTCCATATACATTTTACATTTTCAGATATCTGTATTTTATGGAAAATGTTGTAATACTGACAAGACATTATTGTGTGGAAAAAAAAATGGAATGTAAATATTACAACTGCTGGCCAACTATACTGTTGCCAACATAAAATTTATTGGCACTATGGGATCTTTGAATTTAAATTTTTTTTTTTTCCTTCTGACTCGACTGATGCAATAACTATGATTTTTGTAAGATTTTTTCCTTTCCAAAATTTTAAAATAATACAAAAATAAACGAAATTTCTTTGTCAAATTCCCTCTACTGTAGTTAAGAATGAATCAAGAACCTGTGATAGGCCCCATGAGTAAGATGCATTAAACTACTTAAGTTAAGGAGTGGTAAAAACACTGACAATATTTCTTTCTTGTGATTATAATGTGAATGAATTTGACAATGACAAATTTATGTAGCCTTGTAAAAGTTGTATAACTTATACTTATAAGAGGACAATGGCAATGTAAATTCCTTAACAGTTTGTCATGGACCTGAAAACTAGTAACACTCAACAGTAACACATGAATTTTTTATTAACTGACTTTGAGTTTGAACAGCAAAATAATAAATCTTTACTTGACCTCTGGGGAAAAAAAAAAGTTTAGTTTTAAAGAAAACAAAGAGATATATAATAAATATTCATCTGCTTCCATTATTAAATATGCTTGTACATTTCAAACTGTCAAAGAATTCAATTTATTAAATGAAATAATTATTATGAAATTATTTAATTTCTTTAAACTTTGTGTTTAAATGCTCTCTTTCACACAGACAAATAACTTAGGCCTACATAAAAATAAAATAAAATAACACTTAACACTACAGTAGTAATTATAGATTCTACCACTAATTTTTTCAGAAATTCTGTTGCTTTTCATCATAATCATATACAAATAACAATGTACATTTGTGAAGAACAGCACTTCTACAAGTTTAGTTATATATACACTAATAACAGATTTTTAAAAAATATATATTATTTATATATCACTTCTATTTTTTAAAATAATAATAAAATTTGCTATTTTAACTGTTACAGTGTTAGTTTAGCATTTACTGAATTAGAATAGAAAAAAATACTGATAGGAGTAAAGATAATTGTATTTATAATAATTAATATATATGAACCTATCCCCACTTCTGTACAGGGCTCTAACAACCACCACCACCACCTTGTGTATTAAGTATTATATTATTAATATTATTCATGAAAATGTTTACTTCTGCTGCTTAAAATCTGAATGGACTGATAGAACAAATAGAATTAAGTAATTAATTCATAACAAATGTTAAACAAGTTACTGTCTTATCTCATAATCATATTAATTATTAGATATGACTGCCAGTTTCATACTCATACTAACAATAATAAGGAAGAAAATAAGCAAATCAAATTATTGAAAATAATTATTTTATTAATATTATACTTTATAGTGACAAATGAGGCAGCTGTAGTAGTACTAGTACTGCAGTAGTGAGTAATATTGTAATAATATATAATTTATTAATTATTATTGTAACTAACTTCTAGTACACGTTCTAGAAATATATGTATATAAATTATAATAATAGTAGGCCTATAATTAATTTAAATGAATTAATAAATGTATTAAAACTGATATTTAAGACTGCAGATATTGTTTTAAATTCCTGAAATGCCATTTCATTTTCAGTAAAGGTGAATGCAAAGAATGTTATATATTATAATACTTTTAATAGCCTAAATAGGAGGGAAAAAAAGATTATTTACTCTAATCTAAGTTTTAATTTTAAAACATTAATTTAATCCAATTAAATTTATAATTTACAATCGATAATAATTATTATACAACACTTTTCTATGACTTACCACTATGCCTTGCAAATAATTTGATTTAAAATTACACAAGAACATCCATACCTGTATAAAAGTAGCATCATATAAAAGAGAGACTTACAAAAGAAGATTAGGGTTTCGTTGTGGACTATAGCTATCCACAAAGTTCCTACAGCCTTTGATGCCAGACCCAAAAAGATTATACTGGTATCAGACATGAACCGTTGGAAAATTGGCATGCATACAGCAGTGGCTATAGCTGCAACTGCCATGATCACAGACAAGAGGAGTCCAATCTTGACCCAGGGTGCAGCACCTGTTATAGAGTTTCTCCAAGAATAGAAGTATGGTTGTCCTGTCAAATACATTACTAAGGTGTTCTCCTGTCCAATGTGCACAAAAGCATATGTTTGGAATGCAAGAATAGCTAGCCATATTTTAATTAATGCTGAGCTTTGGGTGCACTTAAAATACTTGGTCATAGGCTGAAACACATCTTTGAAAAAATTTCCTGTGTTGCGATTCCTCCTTGGGCTTTGCTGTGGGTCAGTGTCATCAGGTTTTGTTTCTTCAATAAGAAAAAATGCGATGAGAAAAGAAATGACACTGCACATTAAGGCAAACCAAAAAGGCTTAAGAAATCCAGCATCTTTGACCCAGAAACCTACCATAAGATTACCAACTGCATATGCCCCACCATTTAAAAACTCTTGTACTGCCAACCTGGCAGACCTCTGGCTGGGCTTCACGCTGTTTATTGCGTAAAATGATGCACCAGCTAAAAAAGCTGTCATGCTACCACCTAATCCACGGAAGGCAGAAGCCAGGAATAAACCATCCACACTCCATCCTGTGTACTGAATAAGGATGTAAATCAAACAGTACAGACAACTTCCTGAGGCTGGCAACCATAGCATTATCCGGTGACGTCCAGTACGGTCACTCAAAGCACCCAAGATAATGACTGTCAATATTGCTGGCATCCCTTCTGCAATCTGAAGTCCAAGAACAACCAAAACACTTTCGTGGTGGGCATCGTTCCACTGGTCTTTCCTCTGTGATTCATTGCCACCTGTTGACGTAAACTTAAGAAAATCAAGTCCATGTTGGTTATAAATTTCTGTCTGTACATACTCCTGGAATAATGGTAAAGTCATATGGCGGGCAAGGAAAAAGAAAAACAGAGCAACTTCGACAGAATAACCTTGTATACTGTCAATTATTTTATAAATGTGCGTTAATACTTTCCATTTCCAGCTGGGGGTCAATCTGTCTGGCGTATGTACAGGTGTACCATTAACTGCTCTCACCGGACTTCTCTCTGTTACCGGGGTCGACATTTTTAGATGTACTCTATTGTACTTGCTTTAAACTACAGAAGCTTAAATCCCATTTCCAAAAGAAGCAACCAAGATAAGTGAGTCATACTAGTTAGCACCCAGTATTTCTGTCTCTGACTGGTATTTAAAAAGTTTACTTGTCACATAGACCAAAAAAACAAATGCGCAAGTAGATGCTCCCGTTGACAAGATCCGGTTAATTCACGTTAGACAACTCTTTATGCTTCTCACATACTGAAGATGATACAATGTCTGTGGAATGTGGACCTTGTGAATCCTTAAAAGAAAATGTGCAACTAAATGCTCCAAGAACAATAAATAACATATTTATCTAATTATTTATCAACACACATACATGGGTGCTAATATGCTGTGGCGCACATTTTTCTGGAAACGTACTAGTCGATAATCCTTTTTGTTCTTGCTTGTAAAATAAAATAAAACAAAATAAAGGTTTTTCGACCATAAAAGATAATTAACTAAATGTATACAGACTTTTAAGTTTTAACCAGAAAAGGTTTCAATCTATTTCATTTGAGCTATTTTTGAAAGCCCTATCAAACTCATGATATTGGTCGAGTTTAACATTCTCTAAAATATCGTTTGGTGTTTGTGACATATATTTCACTTTAGTACGTTTAATGATAAAGGAAACTACACCTTAGCTAATCAAGTTTAAACACGCACACCCATGCATTCTCACAAAACAGTGGATGAGTAATTTGGTGGGGAGGGGGCACTGTTCATAACAGTTTTTAACTTAAAAGTAGGGGGCTGCTGGATGGATGGAGTGTAGGGGGCGCTTCCGGCTTCCGCCGCTTTCGCGCTGGGGGCTGCTTCCGGCTAGAGTTATTTATAAATGCCTTTAGTACCCGGATGATCAATTAGTGCGAGATCTCGCGAAGAAGATTTAGCGTCGTATAGATTCAACATGGCCGCCAGGGGCAACGATTTTGTCTTCGATGATCTGTTGAGCTATCTCAGTAACCCTTTGTTTCAAGTGCCAATTTTATCTTTTATGGAAAACAATTGTCTAAGTATGTGTCCATTTCTGATATAACTTTGGCTAATGTTGATTTTAAATATAGTTTACTCGATATTGATTATCTCAAAAGAATCTCAGTCTCTTATCCTAGTTTTATTACTACTATTACTACTATAGAGTATAGTGCTAATTGTGATGGTGACGGCGATTAGCAGTATTATACTGGGTTAAGAAATGTTGGATACATTATAATTTATTTTTATTTTATTCCAATATTTAGTAGATACGTTTTCACATTGTAGTAATTACCGCATAATAAAAATCAAATCGAGTTAATTAAGTATATAACTATATAGTATAGGATTTAGTTTTATTAAAATATAGGCTTAATTCTCCTCACTTTCTCTATCTTGCTTGGGTCGTTACACTGCATAACTTAGTAGTCGTTCACTTAAAGTTTAATCCACCATAGTTCCTTTCATTTTGAAATGCCAAACCAGCATTTGTCGCTTGTCTAATAAGTCTTGTACCATACTTACTGAACCATTTTCTAGAAAGGTAAGACTAAGAGAACTAGGAGAGGATTTTGGGGGCAAAACTTTGCACCAACTAACTACTTAGTATGTTTTAAAACATGATTATATTTTATTTATTTTATTGTTAAAAAAAGAGAACACCACAACAGTCACCAAACGAACATTTTAATGAAAATAAATATTAATTATACATAAATTTAAATATGCAGGAGTATACTATAAGTGTACAGGAGCCTATATATGCAGGAGTTTAAGTATACAGGAATTTAAGTGTGCAGGAGTTTAAATGTACAAGAGTTTACTTTAAGTGTGCAGAAGTATAAAGGAGTTTAAGTGTGTAAGAGTTTAGGTATTCAGGAATGTATATGTAGGAGCTAATAAGTATGCAAGAATTTAAGTATGTAGGAGCTTAATTGTGCAAGAGTTTAAGTATAGAGCAGCTTAAGCATGTAGAAATTTTGTATACAAGAGTTTAAATAAGCAGATATCTAAGTATGTAAGAGTAATTATGTAGGAGTTTTAAATCTTTTTACTATATCTGTAAAGCTTATTTTTTTCCCATCATGATCTCTTGGGAAATCCCTGGCGACCTCTCATGGAACCCTGGTTGAAATACCCTGTCCAAGATATAAAGATGAAGGTGAATGGCCTATGAAGATCAGCCAAAGATATAAATACGAACATTAATGGCCTATGAAGATCAGTCCATAGCATAAAACTGAATGGTTCATGACAGTAATTAATTTATAATAATTGTCCAAGGATAAAGGCAAGGAGGGCTGAATTGCATGCCACTTGCAGTCAATAAATCCAATCAGTCAAGTAGAATTAAACTGTGATGGTTGTTGACATGCCATTTGCAGTCAATAAATCCAATCAGTCAAGTAGAATTAAACTATGATGGTTGTTGACATGCCATTTTCATTTTCATTTTAATAAATCCTATCAGTCAAGTAGAATTGAAATTGAACTATAATGTTTGTTTGCATGACATTTGTAGTCAATAAATCCTATCAATCAAGTAGAATTGAACTACAATGATTGTTTACATGCCATTTGCAGTCAATAAATCCTATATATCAAGTAGATTCGAACTACAGTAGTTGTTTGTGTAATATTTGCAGTCAATGAACCCTAACAGCCAAGAAGAATTGAATTATAAATATTGTTTGCACACCATTTGCAGTCAGTAAATCTTATCAATCAAGTAGAATTGAATTGTATGTTTGTACACCATTTGAGGTCAGTAAATCCTATCAATCAGGTAGAACTATAATGGTTGTTTGCACACCATTTGAGGTCAGTAAATCCTATCAATCAGGTAGAACTATAATGGTTGTTTGCACACCATTTGAGGCCAGTAAATTCTATCAATCAAGTAGAACTATAATGGTTGTTTGCACACCATTTGAGGCCAGTAAATTCTATCAATCAAGTAGAACTATAATGGTTGTTTGCATGCCACTTGCAGTCAATAAATCCTATCAATCGAGTAGAATTGAACTATAATGGGCACTTTCCAGTCTTCATGACTCTATTTCTTTCTTTTATATTGTAAAGACATTCATGTATTTTAAATTTAAGTCACAGATTAGTTTTTTAATCTTTTGTTCATTCATAATTATTGGTTATGCCTCCCGAGTGCTTCAACCCCAGAGCCTTCTTAAGATTAATCATTCTATAAATATCAAGTCACCATTTAATTAATATTTTCATCATTTTGAAGATGATGGTAATGTTGGTGCTGATAGAAATGATTGTATATGTTGATGTCTGTGAATGCAAGAGCAAAGATGGATATTAATTCTAGCACATTAGTAATAAATTATGAAGGAAACATTATAGATACATTTTGTTATTATTTAAAGTGTTTATTACTTTCAGTTTTTGATGCCAGTATAGAAGATTCACCAGAGTATCGAAGTATCCATGAAGAATATAGAAAACTGGTGAGTTGATTTTCTCTCGTACAAGACTGGTGAATTATTTGTTTTTCACTTGTAGAACGATGAATTGTTTTGATTTTTTTTTTAGGAAAATAGTTAATTGTTTTGTTTCTATCTGTTAGAAAACTAGTGAATATTATCTCTTTGTTCGAAAATGATGAATTTTGTTTCTCTATATTAGAAAATTGAAGGACTGTTTTGTTTCCATCTTTACGAAGAGACTGTTGAATTATTAACATTTATCTAATAATAGTGTAGTAATACATCTGCTAATGATAATATTAATATCAAAATGCACAATAGCAAAGGTAGACTATCATGATATCAAAATGCACAATAGCATTAGCAAAGGTACACTATCATGATATCAAAAATGCACAATAGCAAAGGTACACTATCTTGATATCAGTACACTATCAGTATCATGATATCAAAATGCACAATAGCAAAGGTACACTATCATGATATCAAAATGCACAATAACAATGGTACACTATCAGTATCATGATATCAAAATGCACAGTACCAAAGGTACACTATCATGATATCAAAATGCACAATAGCAAATGTACATTATCATGATATCAAAATGCACAATAGCAAAGGTACACTATCATGATATCAAAATGCACAATAGCAAAGGTACACTATCATGATATCAAAATGCACAATAAAAAACGGTACACTATCAGTATCATGATATCAAAATGCACAATAGCAAAGGTACACTATCATGATATTGCACTATTGCCACATTCCTACAAATTCAGAGACCATGACATTTGTGTGAAATTTTCCTTCCCTAACTTAGAATTGACAATAAAGTCAGATAAAATGAAATTTTTCTTTTACCATTTACCAACTATAAGAACTTTCTGACAACTCCTACACAGCATTCTCTGTCAGGCGAATGGACTGGCAAGCAAATGCATATTCACTTAATAATTCCTTCCAACAGTCTCGAATAGATTATTCACAAACTATTCTTTCCAACAGTCTCGAATAGATTATTCACACACTATTCTTTCCAACAGTCTTGAATAGCCACACATCACACTAACATTTGCTGGTACTTCACTTGAAAACTAAAATTTCATTACAGTTAAGTTTACATCACTTGGCTTCACTAATGCAAACTCAAATTGCATTACAGTTAAGTTTACATCACTTGGCTTCACTAATGCAAACTCAGATTTCATTACAGTTAAATTTACTCACTTGGCTTCACTAATGCAAACTCAAATAGAGAGTTAAATTTAAGAATCATCTGGTTTCATTTAAACAGATTCTCAGTTCATTATAATTAAATTTACAGTATCATTTGTTTTGACCCATACAGATTCTAACTTCATTAAACTTACATTTACAATATCATTTGCCTTGACTCATACAGATTCTAACTTCATTACACGTAAAAATTTACAGTATCTTTTGTCTTGACTCGTACAAATTCTCACTTCATTACACTTAACAATTCACAGTATCTTTTGTCTTGACTCGTACAAATTCTCACTTCATTACACTTAAAAATTTACAGTATCTTTTGTCTTGACTCATACAAATTCCCACTTTATGTACCTATTTTTATAACATTGCACTGTCAAAATGTGTTTTTCATTGTACAATTTTCTACTTTTCTCTTCTAGAGAATTTAATTCTATTTGAGAATGAGTTTATATATAAATCATAATTGAGTGAAATGTTTGAAATTATCATTTTTTAAAATTTTTGTTGTTAGAGTTATTTATAAAATTACTTATATTATACTACAAATTTTCTTGGTATTTTCAAAAGGTGGATTCACTTTTGGAAGGTTTTCGTTTTGACACTAAACTATCCCATGACCAGATTATACAAGGAATGAAGGAATTGAATTCAAATCCTGAACTTCGGCAAATTTTCCAGGTAAAATACTATTTTCCTATTCTAGTGTTCATATTAATTTATTATTCTAAAGGCCATTCTCAGTAATTAATGACATAACTATATTTAATAAAAAATTTAAAACAAATCTGTCAGTTGCTAAAGCTAATTTTGTTGCAGTTGACTGAGTAAATCTCACAGTTATAAATGATTGCATAGTGTGTGTGTTTAGAGGTGGGAAGCATGCTGTATACTTCAGACCTGCTTAGGCTGCATCATATTACATATGTACTTATGTTAAAGGAAGGTTTTTCCACTCCATTTGCAGCGCGTTCTCGTATAGTTGCCTTGACTTTTTCAGTTTCATTTTTAGCGGTGTCTGGTGCCTGCATGTGTTCAGTACTCTTTTGTAGCATCCTGTCTGTATTCTTCTTAAGTCTACCGGCACATTCTCATTTTACACACCTCCATGAAGAGGATCCATCTTGATTGAGCTTGTCGCAGCGATATCAATACCCTTCATAAAGCATTTGTTCTTTTCCTTTCTGTGACTTAATAATATCCATGGCTTATGTGATGGGGCCGGTTCGATTCGTTCACACCAACGAGCAGCAACGGTGAAAGAGGACGCCAGAACACTTCTGTCAGTTTTCTTACATGCTTTATTCAGCCTTTGTACAGCAATCCCTCTCAGACACATGCACACGCTAATTATACTATCAGATCGGCCTTCCCTGAAGACCCCGTCGGCCAAACACAAAACTCTGGCAAGAAAGGCTTCTAAAAATAATTTCTGTGTTTTCTTACTTCTATTTCAATATAAATTTCATTCAAACTACTAAGAGCTATACTAAAAATAAAATATAAAATAAAACTACTATAATTATACTTTAATACACAAATCTTTTCATATATATAATCTAAAGAATTAAACCTTTAATAAAATAAAATCTGTGTTGGCGGGCTTCAGGAAAAGCATTCACACACACATAAATTGCAAAATACACAAGTGTAAAATCATTATTCTTCATATAAAATATATCAACTAAAAATATAAACTATTTCCTATCTGGATATATACTGTCTATAGTAAAATAACAAATGAATAGCATAATAAAAATAAATTCAAATATACACACTAGCACAGCACTCTAAATTAGTAATGGTAATGTTTACACATACACTGCGCGCGCTTTGAAACAAAGCAGCACCTCCTGACCCATTTGTCCAGGCGCTGTGCAGATGATGTCTGCCCGCTGACATAACACTCACAGAGGCAAGTGAAAAAGGCTATACCGAGATGGGCGGCAAACGCCACGTATACGTGCTTGCCCCCTTCCTGTGATAGCTGTTAAGCGTTAGTGTCCGACCTACCACACTTAGGTAACACAGTTTGATTAAAAGGAAAAGTCCTGTGTTGCTGATAAATTCCATGGGTCAAAAGAGCGTAGAGGTACATCTGGTCTAGTTAAATCTCTGATTGTAAATAATGATTTAGGGTTTTTGCTGGTGTCACGCTGAAAAGAAATTATGCTAAAAATCAGTGTCTGCCTCTGTGACATAATTAGTTCCCTAGTCTTCCCCCTTTCTATGCATAGTCATGGTTGAATGACGGTTCTCTAAAGGTTGGTGTCTATTGAATTCTACCTAGGCACGTACAGGTTCCCTCCCTCTGTCCTGCAATGCACACAGTTATGTAATAGAGCGAACATACATAACACTTCCTGGACCGTGTCAAATGCAGCTATTCAAACTTAGCATGCCATTCTTTACTTGGTGATGTTTATTGTGATTTTGTCAGCGCGCATTTGTCGGCGCGAATTTGTCGGTTTCAAAGAACACAATTTTGTCGGTGTGCTTTTTGTCCATCGCGGTTTTGTCGGTGCGCAATTGTCGTTCGCGCATTTGACGGGTCACCTAGTTAAGGAACTTGTTAAGATAGGTTTTACTGTTGATCATTTAAAGGAGATTAACATAAGGAACTTGTTAAGACAAGTTTTACTGTAAATCATTCAAGAAGATTTAGTTAAGGAAGTTGTTAAAGATATTTTACTGTAAATTAGGTTATGTTTTACTGCCTACCATTTACTGATTTAGCAAGTTTAATCTAGAAACTTGTCATGATATACTTGAGAACTTTCACACTACTTTCATAACATGGTTAATTATTTTCTACTCTAGTTTAATTTTAATGAATGGCTTTAATATTACTAACTTGGCAGGAATTGTTTGAACAAGTTCTGGCTATGGACGAGTTCCCCATCTTTGTGTATCTAATGATCAATAAAAACATTGAACTACAGAAGCAGGCACTTCTGGTCATTACATATGTCCACAGTCATGCAAATGCCAACCAGCAGGAAGGTGGGGATGCCAAACCATTGCCACAGTCTGTTTCCATGACAATGCAACAAGATGAAGAAGAAATATTAAAAGCTGTATTAGAGTAAGTAGAATTTGTTGTTGTTTTTTTTAATGCCCAGAAACTAAACAATAATAGACCTTTTCAAACTTAATATGTTATTATTTTTCAGAAGGATAAAAGTTCTTTCTTTATGTTGCATCTAAGTTTCAAAAATATTTCTCTTTCTAAACCATTCAGTTTATCACATAGACCTGACATTGATTCATATAGTTTTTCACTTAGACCAGACATTGATTGCTAAAGTGATTCATATAGATTATAGTTCTGATATTGGTTGCTACATTGATTCATATAGTTTTTTCACTTAGACCAGACATTGATTGCTAAAGTGATTCATATAGATTATAGTTCTGATATTGGTTGCTACGGGGATTTGTATAGTTTATCACCTAGATATGATATTGATTACTACAGGGATTTGTATAGTTTATCACATAGACATGATATTGATTGCTACAGGGATTCATATAGTTTTTCACATAGACCTGACATTGTTTGTATGGCAGAGTAAATTTGTCTATCCCTATTTCTAGACGTAATTGTTATATAAATTGTCGAAGTGAACTGACCTCGGGCACTCCTTATGATTTTTTTTTCTGTCCTTGTCAGAGTTGGAGTAAACACTTTAGCTGAGAACATGCTAGAAATTGCTGATGTTATGCAAACCAGTTACAACTGGATGAGTAGTTTTTATTATCTAATGGTTACGATTTATGAGAACAAGACTAGCCAATGGGTTGAGATCAAAAGTTTAAATGCTGTAGAGAATTCTATTGTCTGATCACTTGAATTTGGTGTGGCAAGAAGTCCGGTCATGAAAGGTGGCTCTTGATGGTGAGTTAACTGACTGATTGAGAGAGAATGGACTTAGAAATATTTCATGCATTTTTTCTAAATTGATGTGTTTTTATTTGTGTTTTATGTAGAGATACATTATGTGAATAGACTATTATTTTTACAAATTGTGAACTATGATGCATATATTTAGTATGCTGAACACTTGACATTGTTCTAGTGAAACCACTTATAAAACTATAATGCTGTATTTATTATGCTGTGTGCATGTATCGGGCTAATAAATACTGTTGCAGAAAACTGTAAGTTGAGACTTGAATGTAAGAAAGAATGGAATTAAAAAGGAATAAACTGGAAATTTAACATTTGTCTTATGATTATATTTTTACAGGGACAAAGCAACCCTTTTTTGTGTTATCTAAATCTCCTGGTTTATTGATTATAAATCCCTATGACCATGGTAGACATGGGAAGCATTTACCACAGTGTGTAAGTGTTAGGAATACTCTATACTCTGTTGATGTATGGTGGCAAGATATGCTGACTACATCGAGCAATTTCTGATACAAGGAAGTTACTGGAAAATTGCTACAATTGTTGTTCTGCTTGAAGGAGCTGGTATGTCCAGGTTAGCTTCAAGAGAATATCAGCGAATCATTTTTTTTTACATGAGGAGAGAAACATGTGGAATTGACATGGACTATAAACTTTGACTTTGATATGAAAAACATGCATAAAGGAAATTGTAGCTTATGTAGAAGCTATTATCACTTATCTATAATAATTCGATTTCTGCTCTCTGATAAGAACTCTCCTGTATTCAACTATTGTTGAATTGTATTTAGGATATAAGACTTTATAAATATAAAAAATATTTGAATGTGGTTTTGTGGAAATATTGATGTCAGGTAATCTTTTTCATTCAATTTGTAAATTTGATTGTTGATTTAATAAATTTATTGTTATATTTATTGACCTTCTTACACATAATGATAACCATATGTTGGAGAAGAAAGTGGGTGGATGGGGACTTGCTAAATATAGATTAAAGATGGGTTTGTCTTCTCCTTTAGTAAGACGTTTTCCACCTATGGAAATATTGTATGATAGTAAAGCATAAATGTTTGTCGTTAATGTTGTGGAAGAGAATAAACATTTATATCACCTGCATATCCACCAAGTGAGAGAGATGAGTGGTGTCTGCTGGAGAATTATTAATAACATAAAGATTCTCATCACTTGAATTAGTTATGGGTGATTAATTAATCAGTAATAATTATAACCATTAACTAGGTGGTGCTAGCATCACAGTTTGCCACAACAATTCATATAGTATATCACCTAGACTTTGACATTGATTACTACAGTGATTCATATAGTTTATCATATAGACCTGATATTGATTACTACAGTGATTCATATAGTTTATCATATTGACCTGATATTGATTACTACAATGATTCATATAGTTTATCATAATGACCTGATATTGATTACTACAGTGATTCATACAGTTTATCATATAGACCTGACATGGGTAATTGCATCATCATCATCATTGTTGTCATCATCATCATCATTATCATGATTATCACCACCACCACCACCACCACCATTATGATCAATATAATGATATAATGTAGGACAGTGCTTAAAATTTAGAAAAAGTAAAATAATAAAACAATAAAATAATAATATTTTTACAGACTAACCATAAAAAGATACCAACAAATGAAACGTGTGAGATGAATTATTTTTGGAAACAAGCTGGAGTCATATAGTTGCTTGTTGACCTGTATAGTGTATTAATTGAAAACAATTTAATCAGTGATACAAATCAGTGTAGCATAAATTAAAAAATTAACTGACTTGTCGGTATCATTGCTATCACAAAATATTATTTAAATAGACTTTTATGAATTTATATTAGAAGTTTTATGATATCTACCACTCTAGCATTTTTGGCAGTTCTGGAAGAGTCATACTTCAAGCATCCCTCCAACTTTACAGTTTATTCTTTATAATTTCTGCCTTTGTTTAATTAGATGTTATGTATAGTCAGTGTTATTGAAAGTGTTGAAAAGTAGCATACACATATTAATTAAATGGTTTTTACAGTCAGGTGAATGAAGAAAGTGCATTAAGTCAGTTAATAATAATAGTTTCAGCACAAATACATAAATATTGATTAGATGATTTGTGTAAAAGAGTGTTAATTCATTCACAGTAGAGTTTTACATCTTTCATGCAGCCAGTAAGTAGTTTTGAAGAGTTCACATACAGAACAGTTTTAGTTGCAAGTGAGAAAAACAAGAATTCTTTTTAAATCCAGAGAAACAGTTGTGGGTTTTTTAAAAGAACCCTTGCAGGAACAGGAGATTTGGTGAAAAGTTGGTGATGCCTGCAAAGAACTAGATGTACAAGTTATGACAAGCCTGGAGACTCCTCTGAAGAACTAGATGTACAAGTTACAATAAGGCTGGAGATTCCTGTGAAGAACTAGATGTACAAGTTACAATAAGGCTGGAGATTCCTGTGAAGAACTAGATGTACAAGTTACAATAAGGCTGGAGATTCCTGTGAAGAACTAGACATACAAGTTATAATAAGGATGGAGATTCCTGTGAAGAACTAGATGTACAAGTTACAATAAGGCTGGAGATTCCTGTGAAGAACTAGATGTACAAGTTACAATAAGGCTGGAGATTCCTGTGAAGAACTAGATGTACAAGTTACAATAAGGCTGGAGATTCCTGTGAAGAACTAGACGTACAAGTTACAATAAGGCTGGAGATTCCTGTGAAGAACTAGATGTGCAAGTTACAATAAGGCTGGAGATTCCTGTGAAGAACTAGATGTACAAGTTACAATAAGGCTGGAGATTCCTGTGAAGAACTAGATGTACAAGTTACAATAAGGCTGGAGATTCCTGTGAAGAACTAGATGTACAAGTTATAATAAGGATGGAGATTCCTGCAAAGAGCTAGGTGCTCTAGTTATGATGAGAAGTCTGAAGATTTTCTAGTTATGATGATAAGTTTGGAGCCTCCTGTAAAGTGTTTGATGCACAAGTTATATTAAGTCTGGATACTCCTTCAAACATAGTATCAGCCATCGACAAAACAAATTTTCCAAAATCAAATATAACAATTATGAACATATTAATTATCCTTCTGACAAACAATAACATATAATTTAAGTTTGAAAAAGTTTTTTATTGTTTTGTTTCTGGGCATTAAAAAATCATTCTGGACTTTCAATTTTTTTCCCTTTGTCAATCAATTAAACCTATGTTTTAGTTTCACTCTTGCTGAAATTTATTTTAATTTACAGGCAATCAAAACTTGAGTATGAGACCCAGTTGCAGCAAATGCAAAAAGAAGAAGAAAACTTAAGCTCCATTATAATCATTTCCCAAGTGGAGTCCATGCGTCTGGATGAAGAGTCCAAGAAAGAACAGCAAAAGCTCCAAGAGGTAATAAAACCTGCACCTTGGAACTGGTGGTATCATTTTCTTTTTATAGCTAGGCAGTCAGACTTTTTTTTAGTTAGGCAAACATTTTTTAGCTAGGCAGTCAAACATTTTTTTAGCTAGGCAGTCAAACATTTTTTAGCTAGGCAGTCAAACAATTTTTTAGCTAGACAGTCAAACATTTTTTAGCTAGGCAGTCAAACATTTTTTTTAGCTAGACAGTCAAACATTTTTTTTAGTTAGGCAGTCAAACATTTTTTAGCTAGGCAGTCAAACATTTTTTCCAGCTAGGCAGTCAAACATGTTTTCAGCTAGGCAATCAAACATTTCTTTTAGAAAGCAGTTAAATATTTTTTATCTAGGCAGTCAAACATTGATTTGTTTTTTTTTAGCTAGGTAGTCAAACCTAATTTTTAGCTAGAGAGTCAAACGTTTTTTCAGCTAGGTAGTCAAACATTTTTTCCAGCTAGTCAGTCAAACATTTTTTTTAGCTAAACAGTCAAACATTTTTTTCAGCTAGGTAGTCAAACCTTTTTTTTAGCTAGACATTCAAACATTTTTTCAGCTAGGTAATCAAACATTTCTTTTAGCAAGGCAGTTAAATATTTTTTATCTAGGCAGTCAAACATTGTTTTGTTTTGTTTTAGCGAGGCAGTCAAACATTTTTCAGCTAGGCAGTCAAACATGTTTTGTTTTTTCTTTAGCTAGGCAACCAAGCAATTTTCTTTAGCTAGGGAATCAAATATAGCTAGGCAATCAAACTTTTGTTTTAGCTAGGCAGTCACACTTTTTTTAGCTAGACAATCAAACTTTTTTTAGCTAGGCAGTTAAGCATTTTTCTTAACTATGCACTCAAACACTTTTCCAGCTAGGCAGTCAAATATTTTTTCAACTAGGCAAACATTTCTTTTAGCTAGGCAATCAAGCATTTTTCCAGCTCAGCAGTCAAACATCTTTCAAAAAACATGCAAAAATTAGTCATTTGAGATACATTTTTACAGTCCAGAACTTTTTCATTAAAGTGTGTTTCACCCTTGTTTGGTTGACAACTACTTAATTAAGCTGCACATGAACATGAAATCGTTTATTATTATTTACATATACATAAACATTAGAATACATACAGTCACTAATCATTTACATAAACATTAAAATACATACAATCACTAATCATTTACATAAACATTAAAATACATATAGTCACTAATCATTTACATAAACATTAAAATACATACAGTCACTAATCATTTACATAAACATTAGAATACAGTCACTAATCATTTACATAAACATTAAAATACATACAGTCACTAATCATTTACATAAACATTAGAATACATACAATCACTAATTTTAACTGTGCTTAAACATAAGAATACATATAATCACTAATTTCAATTGTGCTTAAACATAAGAATACATACAATCACTAATTTTAATTGTGCTTAAACATAAGAATACATATAATCACTAATTTTAATTGTGCTTAAACTTAAGAATACATACAATCACTAATTTTAATTGTGCTTAAACATAAGAATACATATAATCACTAATTTTAATTGTGCTTAAACATAAGAATACATACAATCACTTATTATTTACAACCATAAGAATACATATACTCACTTATTTTAATTTCACATAAAATATTTGAATACATATCATTACTTATTGTAACTTCACATAAAATATTTGAATATATATGATCACTTATTGTAACTTCACATAAAATTTAAAATTCATATAATCACTTATTATATACATATACATAAACATCAGAATACATACACTCACTTATTGTAACTGCAAATAAACATCAGAATACATACTATCACTTATTGTAACTGCAAATAAACATCAGAATCATTTAATCACTTATTGTAACTGCAAATAAACATCAGAATCATACAATCACTTACTTTAGCTGCACATAAACAGAATCATATTGAATTTATACATCAGTTCCTATATATTATCATGATCACTGTCAGGAATCTCAACTCATGATGTAATAAGAAATTAAAACCACAAACATCTACATTAAGATGCTTATTTTATATTTTTACAGCTGTACAACAAGGAAATTATGTGAGTGTGTTAAATTATATTTTATCTAGAAAAAAAGAAAATGTTTGATGTATGTATTTTACATTATAATACTGTAAAAATCGGGATAATTGTAATGAATCATATACCTTACACAAAACATTCTTTCCTTGCTTTCTTGTACTATTGTGTTGTTTTAAAGTAATTTTTTAAAAACTAACAAAAGCATTTTTATTGTTAAGTTAAAATATATACATTAATAACATTTACAAAACATTTGGTAATGTGGGTAGATTGCTGAATTTTCGAATATGATAGTTTGAAAATATCTAAATTAAAACTAGTTTTCAAATTTCTGTTCTTGAAAATAAACATGTACTTGCTAACTGAAAAAGAAAAAATGGCTAAAATTATGGAACAGTGACAAAGAGGAGGAGATTGATCTATATTAGAAATTCAACAGCTGCAACAATCTACATTTAAATTATCATTAGGCATTTTAAACTTAAACTACTGAGTACTGCAGTCATGAGAAAACAGCTACAACAATCCACATTTAAATTATCTTTAGGCATTTTAAACTTAAAGTACTGATTACTAGAGTCGTGAGAAAAAAAACAGCTACAACAATCTACATGTAAATTATCTTTAGGTATTTTAAACTTAAAGTACTGAGTACTGCAGTCATGAAAAAAAAAAACAGCTACAACAATCTACATGTAAATTATCTCTAGGCATTTTAAACTTAAACTACTGAGTACTGTAGCCATGACAGAGAAACAGATGCATCAATCTACATTTAAGTGATCTTTAGGCATTTTAAAATTAAAGTACTGAGTACTGTAGTCATGAGCAAAAGAAGGTTTGTAGGACACTGATAAAATCATTCGTCAGTGATTTTTAAAGTCTGTTGTTGTACTCACATCCATAGATTATCATGAGTCATCTTTTACTTTTTTTTAAGTTGAATCTTACCTGCCACCATGTGTGAAAAGAAAAAATGTTGGAAGTGGATGCTAAGCAAAAATAGGTCAGTCACTCTTACCAGCCTTTAAGACTTGAAATGTTGGCTGACATTATATAATTTTTAAAACAGTAAAAAAGCACACAGTAAAACAACATCAGCAGCATTAAATGTACTTTTTCTACTTTCACTGAGAATTATGATTGCCAATAAGCAAGACTGTAAATATGATTATGTGGTATGGTGTTGGACTGTAATAGTTATCAAATGTAGTCCTCCACAAATGGCAATTAGTGGATTTGTAGAAATGATTTCATCAAGGTTTAACAACTGCATGTATGAATGATAAGTCATTTTTTTATGACATAGATAATCTGATATACTAACATTCCAAAATTTGATAAATCAGAACTTCAAATTTTACATATATATATACTTTAAAATTTAAAAAACCCAAACCAGAAAATCAGCTTTTCATTTTTCAGGATAGCTGGTCCCTACAAGCTTGGATAGACAGCATTTTGACATAATTTTAAATCTTGAAGTACATAGTTTCATTCATTATTAAACTGATCTTTCTCCTCATACTTTCTTGAACAAACATGGAAACATTGTTTTTCTTCATTATTAAATTGATCTTTCTCCTCATACTTTCTTGAACAAACATGGAAACATTGTTTTTCTTCATTAGAATGGAAGTACAAAGACATAACTGTGAAAGGTACTCATTGTGATAACGTAAATTATCACTAAGTGTGATATACTCTCATCATGAACAAACTTTGAAGGACTTGTATCACATTGAAATGGACACAAAATATGTAAGTGTAAAATGTAATCTGTGTGATACCACAAATTATCACTAAGTGTGATATACTCACATCTTGAACAAACTTTGGAAAAATTGTTGTATCATCGAAATGAACACAAAATATATAACTGTAAAACACGTTCTGTGATAATCTGTAATTATCAATATCACTATATTTAGTGTACTCACTTCAAAATGTTTTTGAATAAAAGTCTAACACTTAACTTTTAATATACTTAATCTAAATTAAAAATTTCATTATGTTCAGTACATTTGTGGAAAAGAAAAGTCAACTACACCCTCAAATTCCATATTGTTAATGTTAGTGGCTATAGAAATAGTCTCCCCTTTCTCTCTTGAAGACACTAAATTCTACACACTGCTTTAGATGCTATAGAAATAGTGTCCCCTTCTCTCTTGCAGACACTAAAATTCCACACACCATTTATTAGATGCTTTAGAAATAATGTTCCTTTCTCTCTTGGAGACACTAAAATTCCACATGGTGTGTTAATGGGCTGTAGAAGTGGTGTGGCCTTCTTCCTGTCTTAAAAACTAAAATTATGCAGCTTGTATGTTAATGGGCTATAAAAATAGTTGTCTTCCTTTTTTTATAGTCTGCAAAATTCAAAAAGTTGCTATAAAAAAATAGTGTGCAAAGATCCAGTAATTGTTGTATGATTATTATTGTCAACATTGACTGAGTTGTTAGAAGTAAATATTGCAGGATTGTGACATTTTGCTAGGAGGTGGCAAGATGTTTATTCTCTACCACCCTGGCTCCCCATAACATTAGGCTAATCCCCCAAACATACCTTCTTGCTGGCCACACATGGAAGATAGATGGATGGATGGAAGATAGGTAGTATAGAAAAGTAGAGTGATATTTCTAGAAGATAGCTCCAAGCCCCTGATACAGGCAGCCAGGTATATTAATTGACAGAGTACAACATGTAATATGCAAGTGAGTCACACCAACACGAGTGGTCTAAGTATCAATCAGTAATAAATGTATTCAACAAGAAATAAAATAAGACAGCATTGTTACACATAGTGAATAATTCAATGGTTACAATTCAGAGTTTTAAATGGTTATCGTTCAATATCATGACCATGTGGTGTTGTAAGAGAAAGTTCGTTCGAGTCCTATGGCACTTTGGTAGTTATTTGGTTCATTCGTATGAGCGAACTAATAGGTGAGTTTATAAGAGTAAACTGAGTAATTCTGAGTGAACTCTAAAAATACTTTTTTTTAACCTTAATTAAATTTGATTGATTTTGAATGAATTTGGTTGAAGCTTGACTGAAGCTGTACAGTTGTTGATTTTAGAGTCACTTAACTTGAGGATTCACCTGATGTGTCGTCTAGGGTCCCAGTGACATGTAGCAGCAAATGTGCATATGGTCCATTGAACCAGTCTGTGCCCTGTGTGTCATTCCACTCTGGTATTGCTTCGCAGCTCAGTGCTCGTTGAAATTCAACATCCAAGACAAAGTGCCAATCTGCCAGTAAATACACATGGGCTAAGAATTTGTTCACATGTGTTCATACATTCTAATATTATAAGTGAAGTATAGCAATATAAAATATAGTTACAGTTAAATGAACCTAGATATAATATTCAGTTATGCAATCAAAACCACATACCTTTGACACTAATATATAGACTGGCAATAAGGGTTAGTAGGATGAGTATAGCTTATTAACACCAGGAGCCAAAATATGTGTTGCCTCGTGCTTATTAGGTGAGTTTCTGGTACATTCATTGCACATGGTTGAGTTGCACTTGGATTGGTCTGTTAAAGTGAGTAGCAACTCCAGTATTTCTCTAGTTGGGAATAAGGGTCAGTATTCTAGAGTTAGATTTGCTTGTAGTCTATTTTAAGAGGAGGGTGGATGTGGGCTACATAAGCCATTATGTGACAAGGATAATGGTCTTTTCCTAGTTATGCTATGGTTCAACATATTAAAGTTAATATTTCATTATCATTGGATGATGTCCAGTGTTTTCCTATTTTCTTTATTCATTTTGTAATTATATATATTTGCATTGGTTGATCATTATTGGGTATTAATAACTGAGTGTCATTACACAGGTTTTCATATAATTGTCCCCATCCATATGTAAACTTGGCATTATTATCCTATAAAAGATTGCGAACATTAAAACCTCTGCATTTTATTTTTTCTTGTAGTATGTCAGTATGAATTTGTTCATTGTATAATTCATTGTTAACTATTTGTAGATTATGTATCCAATTATCCAATAGCTGTGAAAACATAAGATGTGATGAACAGGTTGAATAGCTTTCTAAAATTCAGCAGCAGATTCAATAGCTCAGCAGAAGGTTGAATGGCTTTCTCTCAAATTCAGCAACAGGTTGAACACCTCTCTCAAATTCAGCAACAGATTGAAGACTCTCTCAAATTCATCAACAGGTTGAAGACTCTCAAATTCAACAACAGATTGAAAAGCTCTCTCAAATTCAACAACACATTGAAAAGCTCTCTCAAATTCAACAACAGATTGAAAAGCTCTCTCAAATTCAACAACAGATTTGAAATGCTCTCAAATTCAACAACAGATTTGAAATGCTCTCTCAAATTCAACAACAGGTAGAACAGCTCTCTCAAATTCAGCAACAGGTTGTCAGTCATTTCATGGTCTGCTCACATGGTTCTGACTGACAACAAACACTACAGAGTTCCAGGCTTGCTTAGCTCATCATAAGCTCACAATAAACAGTCATCTCCAATGCTTGCTTTTGCTCATGTTGTAAGCTGACAGTAAACAGCACAGACTCTCACATTTGTCTGGCTTGGGTCATAAGCTGACATTAAATAGTACACAGACTCCCAAGTTTTCTGGCTTGTGTTGTAAGCTGACAGTAAACAGCACAGACTCTCACATTTGCCTGGCTTGGGTCATAAGCTGACATTAAACAGTACACAGACTCCCATGTTTTCTGGCTTGTGTTGTAAGCTGACAGTAAACAGTACAGACTCCCATGTTTGTCTGGCTTGTGTTGTAAGCTGACATTAAACAGTACAGACTCCCATGTTTTCTGGCTTGTGTTGTAAGCTGACAGTAAACAGTACAGACTCCCATGTTTTCTGGCTTGTGTTGTAAGCTGACAATAAACAGTACACAGACTCCCATGTTTGTCTGGCTTGTGTTGTAAGCTGACAGTAAACAGTACACAAACTCCCGTGTTTGTCTGGCTTGTGTTGTAAGCTGACAGTAAACAGTACAGACTCCCATGTTTTCTGGCTTCTGTTGTAAGCTGACAGTAAACAGTACACCATTCATATTATGGCTGTTAATTCCACATTCCTTTTATGCCAGCTGTAACTATTTAGGGTGTTTGTTTTCATCATCATTTCTGCTCTTTCTTAAAGTAGTCCTTCATTCTTTATATACCAAAATTACTGTTTCTTAAAGTAGTCCTTCATTCTTTCTTATATACCAAAATTACTGTTTCTTAAAGTAGTCCTTCATTCTTTCTTATATACCAAAATTACTGTTTCTTAAAGTAGTCCTTCATTCTTTCTTATATACCAAAATTACTGTTTCTTAAAGTTGTCCTTCATTCTTTCTTTATTTCCCTTATACTAATTATTAACTATAAAGTAAATTTTAAATACCATCATTCAATCACTCCCTTTATGCCTACATTTTTAGCATTATTAGTGGTTATTTAACGTACTGTATTTCAGATTGTCAGAAGTGTCATGCAAGTTGGTGATGGACCAACATCCCACTTAGAGTCTCAGCATTATCCACTGCTGCCCTCACAACATGTCCCAAGCCTGAAGGATGATAGAATAAGTAATCAAACTAATAAGGATAAAGGTGCCAGCATCCCACCTCCTCCTACATATGTGGCCAAAAATAGTCCCCTGGTAAGTGTTCCAAATATTTCATCCCTTGTATTTTACAAGCCTAAAAATAATACCCTGGTTGAGGTTCCAAACATTTCATCCCAGGCTTTACATGGCCAAAAATAATCCATCAGTAAATGTTCCAAATGTTTCATCCCCAGTGTTTTACATGGTCAAAAGTATGCCCGATAAGTGTTTTGTGTGCCATTTGCACTGATTGACATGATTGTAAATAATCCCCCAGTGTGTTCTAATCAGAAATCCATTGCTGTATGAAATTATAAAAGCCATTTCTAAATTTATGCAAAAAGTCATGAAATAATTTGTATTTCTTCCTGAAATCAGAAATCCATTGCTGTATGAAATTTGTAAAGATGCAAGTTTCCACAAATTAATTAATTTCTTAAGTGATGCCTTTTCTAATTGTTTATTTGATTATTTATTACTATCCATATTTTTCTATTTAGTATTTGCTATTTGTGTTGGTCTATTTGTATGTGTGGACTTTTGGTGGGGAGGGGGGCATGAGCACTACTCGGGTATTGTTGCTAGGAGATGATGAGTGCCTTGCATGAACTCGTCATGTCAGCATTTTTTACACCTTGACTTAAATATAACCCTTGGACTTTGCCAGTCAAGTTGTGTCAGAATGTTGGGTGAATAAGCGAGTCTAACCATGGGAATAGCATCCAGAAATTCACTGACATGAATTGTGATAATGTTGGATAATTATGCGCCTCTGACAAAGAATTCACTGACATGAATTGCGATAATGTTGGATAATTATGCGCTTCTGACAAAGAATTCACTGACATGAATTGCGATAATGTTGGATAATTATGCGCCTCTGACAAAGAATTCACTGACATGAATTGCGATAATGTTGGATAATTTAAATTATGTGCCTCTGACAAAGAATTCACTGATATGAATTGCGATAATGTTGGATAATTATGTGCCTCTGACAAACAATTCACTAGGAGTGAATTTTGTGTGTAGTTGGAGTTCTGCACCTGGCCTAAAATTTCACTGCATGAAATTGTATGCATCAGTGGGATACAATACTTGGCCTTTAATTCACTGGAGTAAAACTTTGTTTGCATTGTTGGGATACAGTAATTGGTTTAATTCACTGGGAGTGAAGTTTGTGTGTGTCTTGGAATTCTGCAACTAACTGGTATATGGGAGTAAATTTTAGCATCTGTGCACACAGAACCAGAGCTGTCCAGGTTCTGTCCTTTCCCATGCCTGAAATTCCAAGGTCTGTGTGCCAAAGGTGATTGTTTTGCTAGTATGATGAATGGATGCCAAAGGTCTGGTGAACTAGAGGTGATTGTTTTGCTAGTATGATGAATGGATGCCAAAGGTCTGGTTAACCAGAGGTGATTGTTTTGCTAGTATGATGAATGGATGCCAAAGGTCTGGTGAACTAGAGGTGATTGTTTTGCTAGTATGACGAATGGATGGTTATAATTGTTATCTGGATATGCCCAGTAAAGAGGGTTCATAACATTCCTGCTATATTTTGTATGTTGAAAGCAGTAACATTTATGAACTTGTACGAAAGTTGTAGATCTTTGAATTAGATAGAAATTGCAATAAATTATCATTTACATTTTGTACATACAATTATTACATTCTAATTTGCTTTGCCATATTATTTTTTTGCCTTTATTCTATTTAATTAAACTGTTCAATAGAGCTATTTTGCAATTACGCTTTGTTTTGTAACCACAATTCGTGTTGTGAAGTTCATGTGATTTGTTCATCTATTACATCAATAGCTTAATATTAGCTTATGATCTTCCTAGTATCATTGCCTAGTTATAAGGGGGTGGGGGCCTGAGCCACACAAGATTTAGTCATAGGAAGAGTTCTCCCTCCCATCCCAGACAGTGGCTGGCCTGTAAGCCAGGGATTTTGGGGTGCAATTATTGAATATTATAAGTAATTTTACAATTGGTAAATTTCTTTGTGCTGGGGGCTGGCATGGGGCTAGCATTTAACATTTCTTAGGCTTACAAAATTATAGAAGCAATCTCTTTGTGATAATACAAAAAGCCATGAAATAATTTGTATTTCTTTCTGAAATGAGAAATCCATTGCTGTATCAAATTATAAAAGCCATACAAAAAGCCATGAAATAATTTGTATTTCTTTTTGAAATGAGAAATCCATTGCTGTATCAAATTATAAAAGCCATACAAAAAGCCATGAAATAATTTGCATTCTACCTGACTTTTTGCACTAACACACAGAATGGCTTTTATATTTCATGCACCAATAGATTTCTGATTTCAGAAAGAAATACAAATTATTTCATGACCTTAACATTTATTACATTTTTTTATTATGCAAAATTATTATGTTCATAAAAAGTAATCTAAATCATAGTTTATATGATGACATCAAAATTATTATGTTCATAAAAAGTAATCTAAATCATAGTTTATATGATGACATCAAAATTATTATGTTCATAAAAAGTAATCTAAATCATAGTTTATATGATGACATCAAAATTATTATGTTCATAAAAAGTAATCTAAATCATAGTTTATATGATGACATCAAGTGCTGAAATCCCATATTTGATGTCAAGTGCAGAGCATTCTCTTTATCCTGAAACATTCCAGTAAGAGTACATA
The DNA here is from genome assembly GCA_028829895.1 of Sinotaia quadrata. Taxonomy (NCBI): domain Eukaryota; kingdom Metazoa; phylum Mollusca; class Gastropoda; order Architaenioglossa; family Viviparidae; genus Sinotaia; species Sinotaia quadrata. The sequence continues at coordinate 1,397,968 of CM054177.1, forward strand.
CATTGTCAAGTGCAGAGCATTCTCTTTATCCTGAAACATTCCAGTAAGAGTACATACATTGTCAAGTGCTGAGAGGTCTCATTATTCCTCAAGCATTCCAGTAAGAGTACATACATTGTCAAGTGCTGGGAGATCCCATTATTCCTCAAACATTCCAGTAAGAGTACATACATTGTCAAGTGCTGGGAGATCCCATTATTCCTCAAACATTCCAGTAAGAGTACATACATTGTCAAGTGCTGGGAGATCCCATTATTCCTCAAACATTCCAGTAAGAGTACATACATTGTCAAGTGCTGGGAGATCCCATTATTCCTCAAACATTCCAGTAAGAGTACATACATTGTCAAGTGCTGGGAGGTCCCATTATTCCTTAAAAGAATATATATGATTTCAAATACTCATAGCTCAGTGGTCCCACGCCCCTATATATATATGATATAAATTAGACATGATATAAAACTGTGACGGTTCAGAGATGTCATAGTCATTGCCTCCCCAAAAGAATATGTTTAATGTAAATGTATACATGTTAATGGAATTAAAATAAATGCAAATTTATTTTATTTATTTGTTAGTAGAACAATAATAAATGCAAATTCATATTGATTTGTTAGTAGAATAATAATAAATAAAATATTGTATTTATTTGTTAGTGAAATGATAATAAATGAGAAGTCAGCATATTTATTTGCTTAAAGAATGATAGCTAAATAATGGTTTCAATTTGCTAGGAAAATGGTGATTAAATGATGGTTTCAATTTGTTAACAAAATGACTAAACAATGGTTTCAGTTTGTTAACAAAATGGTGGTTAAACAATGGTTTCAGTTTGTTAACAAAATGATGACTAAACAATGGTTTCAGTTTGCTAACAAATTGATGACTTAATGATTGCTTCAGTTTGTTAACATAATATATGTCTGTTTACCTTTCATAATATCTCTCATTGTTGCTAAATCTAAATGTCAGCAATCATTGCTTCAGATGCATAAGATTTTGATTTTTTTGTCTTTGAATACCTTTAGCAACCATCCCTACCTGTTGCTAAGTCTAAATCTCAGCAGTCCATTGCTACAGTTATTCCAACGTTGAATGAGCATCAGAACTTTAGCCAACAAGCTTCCAACAGCAAAGTGGCTGCAGCAGAGTGGCTGAAGGCTGCAGAGGCTGAAGTAAAATCATCAGAAACACATTCCAATGCTGTTTATGCTGCAGCGGTAAGACCCAGAGATTCAAATTGTTAATATTTTTCTTTGACAACTCATTTCTTTTACTTTACTTTAATACTTGTTTTGTTTGCAAGTTGCTACATGTATGTTGGTTATATATTACTCTATGGATGATAAAGATACTATGTATTAGTAATTGTTGCACTGTGGCTGATGAAGATATTATATGTAATTACAGAACTTTAGATGATAAAGATACTATGTATTAGTAATTGTTGCACTGTGGCTGATGAAGATATTATATGTAATTACAGAACTTTAGATGATAAAGATGGTATATGTTGTGATTATAGCCTATAGATTACGACAGTACTGTATGTTTGTAATTTGTTTGAACTGATGAAGATATTATATGTAATTACAGAACTTTAGATGATATGGTATATGTTGTGATTATAGCCTATAGATTATGACAGTACTGTATGTTTGTCATTTGTTTGAACTATTGAAGATATGTATTTCCATTTTTTGGTGAATGTTTAGTGTTCATTCTGTTGAATATGTTTTGTTTGTTTTTGCTTTTGATTTATCAAGAGAAAGATGTTTGCTATTTGCTGTCATGGAAATAAAGTTCTATGTTTGTCATTTGTTTGCTGTCATGGAAATGAATTTCTGTGTTAGTCATTTGTTTGCTGTCATGGAAATGAATTTCTGTGTTTGTTATTTGTTTGCTGTCATGGAAATGAAGTTCTGTGTTTGTCATTTGTTTTGTGTCATGGAGATAAAGTTGTATTTGTTATTTGTTTGCTGTCTTGGAATGAAATTCTTTGTTTGCTGTCATGAAGTTCTGTTTGTCATTTGTTTGCTGTCTTGGAAATGAAATTCTTTGTTTGCTGTCATGAATTTCTGTGTTTGACATTTGTTTGCTGTCATGGAAATAAAGTTCTGTTTGTTATTTGTTTGCTGTCTTTGGAAATGAAATTCTTTGTTTGTTATTTGTTTGCTGTTGTGGAAATGAATTTCTGTGTTTGTTATTTGTTTGCTGTCCACGAAATGAATTTCTATGTTTGTCATTTGTTTGCTGTCATGGAAATGAAGTTCTGTGTTTGTCATTTGTTTTGTGTCATGGAAATAAAGTTCTATGTTTGTTATTTGTTTGCTGTCTTGGAAATGAAATTCTTTGTTTGCTGTCATGAAGTTCTGTGTTTGTCATTTGTTTGCTATTGTGGAAATGAAGTTCTGTGTTTGTTATTTGTTTGCTGCCATATTTTTGTCACTTGTTTTCTGTAATGGGAATGAAATTCTGTGTTTGTTATGTATTTGCTCTAATGGGGATGAAATACTGTTTTTGTCTTTGGTTTCTATTAATCATGGTGACATTTCTTTGTTTGTTATTTGTTTGGTGATGTTGAGGAGTGTGTATAGTTTATAATTTGCTTTCACAAAAGAAATTAAGATGTTTTGTGTTTGTAATTTGTTTGCACTATATTGTTGAATATTTCTATGTTTATAGTTTGTTCACACTATATTGTTGAAAATGCCTTTTTTAAAAATTTGTTTGCATTATTATTTTTGGAGATGTTGTGTTTATAATTTGTTTACACTAATGAAGATGAAGATGCTAGTATGTTTGCAATTTTGTTTATTTTAAAGACTTTGAAGATACTATCCAGTTACCTAAATATGAGAAATAATATAAATCTTTGTAGTTATACTTTTGTATTTTAAAGACTTTGAAAATACTATCCACTTATCTAAGTATTAGAAATAATATAATCTTTGTAGTTATATTTTTGTATATTAAAGACTTTGAAAATACTATCCAGTTACCTAAATATGAGAAATAATATAAATCTTTCTAGTTATATTTTTGTATTTTAAAGACTTTGAAAATACTATCCACTTATCTAAGTATTAGAAATAATATAATCTTTGTAGTTATATTTTTGTATATTAAAGACTTTGAAAATACTATCCAGTTACCTAAATATGAGAAATAATATAAATCTTTCTAGTTATATTTTTGTATTTTAAAGACTTTGAAAATACTATCCACTTATCTAAGTATTAGAAATAATATAACCTTTGTAGTTATATTTTTGTATATTAAAGACTTTGAAAATACTATCCAGTTACCTAAATATGAGAAATAATATAAATCTTTGTAGTTATATTTTTGTATTAAACAATGACTTGTAGCAAATCATTAACCATAACAATAAGTCCCATAATTTGACTCGGAGATAAGAGCAAAACTAACCATTGAAATTAAGGAAATTTTAAAGACTTTGTATTGTCCTGTCACTAGTATTAACTTCATTTTTTTTTATCATGATTCATTCTATTGAGAACATCTTAGCAGCTTTTTTTTAAAAGAAAAACCTTTTGATGTATTACTAATGCTTTTTTTTCTGGTTGTTTTTCTTTTAACATGATTGCCATCTTTCTATAGCAGTTATATTACCTGTAACAGTTTTTGCACCTGTCATCTTATTATACCACACTAATGTTCTTAGTTTAACTTTCTTACCTGTCATCTTATTATACCACACTAACGTACTTAGTTTAACTGAGTTTTCTTACCTGTCATCTTATTATACCACACTAACGTACTTAGTTTAACTTTCTTACCCGTCATCTTATTATACCACACTAACATACTTAGTTTAACTTTCTTACCTGTCATCTTATTATACCACACTAATGTTCTTAGTTTAACTTTCTTACCTGTCATCTTATTATACCACACTAACGTACTTAGTTTAACTTTCTTACCTGTCATCTTATTATACCACACTAACGTACTTAGTTTAACTGAGTTCTCTTACCTGTCATCTTATTATACCACACTAACGTTCTTAGTTTAACTTTCTTACCTGTCATCTTATTATACCACACTAACATACTTAGTTTAACTGAGTTTTCTTACCTGTCATCTTATTATACCACACCAATACTCTCTATGTAACAAGAGTTTTATTCACACCAGTTGTCTTATTATACCCAAGTTACATACTCAGTATAACACAGTTTTCATACCTGTTGTTTTAACACTACAAAGTTACATTCCCAATATAACACAGTTTTCATGAAATGCTATTATCACTATTGTACAGTGAAGCAAATAATTTAGAGTTGTTTCCATCATCTGGCCAGGCCAAAATGGCAGGGATGAGTGAAGAGGAGTACAAGAAACGAGCAGAATTCTTGAAGCAGCAGCGGGACAAGCTGATGGAAATGAAGCGCAGAGAACGAGAAAAGCAACTACTTTCTGCTGCCTCCAACCAGCCATCTCGTCCAGCATCTGCTCGCGCTGCACGGGCTGCACTGAACCAGCAAGGGAAACAAGTACCAGCCACTTCAAATGCTGAAGAAGATAAAAAGTTGGCTATGCGAAAAGCTATCGCTGATCGAATCAAGTCAGAGTTGTTGGGTAAAAAATAAAGGGAGTTTAACTTGAAGTACAATTTTGATCAACTTTTTTCATATTCACTTGTTTTTTTCTTACATATTAATTTGATTTGCAACCATTATGCATTTTGTAGAAGCTTATGTGATTTTCCTGAATAATTTAAATTAATAAGTAAGTGGATTAGTGCTTTTAAACTTTCTACAACTTTATGTTTGTCATTATATTTTTATAATGTATAAAATTCTACATATAATTTTCTTCAATAAATCATATATGTTTAAAAAGCTAAAACAATTGCATACAGTTAATGTTACATCAACAGAATTCATCTTGCAGGCTTTTTAAGCTCAGACTCTATTTTAAGTCAAACACTTCACATACATGCTTGTCAAGATTATTTTAAGCTCGGACTAATTAAAGGTTAGGTCAAACACTTCACATACATGCTTGTCAAGATTATTTTAAGCTCGGACTAATTAAAGGTTAAGTCAAACACTTCACATACATGCTTGTCAAGATTATTTTAAGCTCAGACTAATTAAAGGTTAACTCAAACACTTCATTTGTGATCTAAAGACATGTGCAGGCATTTCTAGCTCAGACTAATGAAAGGTCAAACACTTCACATATATGCATGTCATGATCAACTTGACCTTGATTTTGACTTTCAACAACAAGTGAGACCTTGATTTTGACTTTCAACAACACTTGAGACCTTGGTTTTAACTCTCAGAATACATCAAACCTTGATTTTGACTAACAACAGCACTTGAGACCTTGATATTAACTCAGGACACCTTGAGATCTTGATTGCATCAGGTAGAAAACAGAAGGTAACGTTCTTCTGAGTCCACTATCTTGAGAAGACACTCTACCTCTAAGTTCCATCTCTTGAACAAGGCAACAAGCTTCTGAATTCAGTGTCTTGACAAGACAATATACCTTTCATTTCCATCTTTTGACAAGACAGTATTCTGAGGTCCATGTAATGAGTGGATTTTAAGAGCTGTAAGCATAAAGACAAATCACCAAATGTTGCTGATCTGAAATATCCTTTCATTTTATCTGTGTAATTGTAGATCTGTGTACAGAATATGAAATATGCTGTACACATGAACTGATATGAAATGTCTTATTTTTTAAAATTTTGCTTGTGTAACTGATCAGAACCATGATATATGTGTATTCCACTGACTGGTGATTCTAGAGAGTTATATGTATCACTCATTGTCCACCCAAGATTCTTTTTGTTAAACTGATTTTAAGTTGTCTTGGTAAATAATTATCACACATACAGTTTCTTTGCATCATTTATTGTCCAGACTTGGATGTGTTCCCTAAACTTGTTTTGAGTTGTCTTGGTACATAATTATCATGTATAGAATTCTGTGTGAGATTCGTTTTCCCATCTCGGACACATTTCCTGAGCATAGAATTTTGTGTCATTCATTGTTCAGTCCTGGGACTGTTCCTTACTTTGATTTCAAGTTGTCTTGTAAATAATTATCCCACGTAGAAATGTGTGTGTGATTCATTGTTAAGTCCTGGGCCAGTTCCTTACTTTGATTTCAAGTTCTCTTGTAAATAATTATCCCACATAGAAATGTGTGTGTCATGTCCTGGATCTGTTCCTTACACTGATTTACAGTTGTACATATTATCATATGTAGGATGGTAGTATTCTGTAGGTCATACAAATGTCTTATTTGTAATTACCTCATTTTTGTTTCTCCATTTTAAAAAAAATTAAAAATTTCTATGGCATCCTCTGTTATCTGCTTTCATAACCAGATGCCATCACCAAGTTTGAAAATAGTGGGTGACATCCCCTTGTATGACTTATTAAAAAGCTGGTATAGAAAACTTTCTCAATTTAGCCAATAAAAAAAAAATGTCTTTGTGGCCAGTAAAAACTGAAAAAGCTATCTGTGGCCAGAAATAAAGTTATCAGTATAGTCAGTAAAAACTGTCTTTATGTCCAGTAAAATCTGTTTTTGTCAATAGAAAGCTTTGTGGCCACAAAGCCCTCAGTATAGCCAGTGAAAAGACTTTCCTAGGGGGAGTTATTTTATCCTTTGTGTTTCACTGTGATGTCAACAGTTTAACTGATTGCTATATACTATCTTATTATGAGTGGTGTCAGCAGTTTAATTGATTGGTATAAACAATCATATGGGTGGTGTCAGCAGTTTAATTGATTGGTATAAACAATCATATGGATGGTGTCAGCAGTGTGATTGATTGGTATAAACAATCATATGGGTGGTGTTAGCAATGTGATTAATTGGTATAAACAATCATATGGGTGGTGTCAGCAGTGTGATTGATTGGTATAAACAATCATATGGGTGGTGTCAGCAGTGTGATTGATTGGTATAAACAATAATATGGGTGGTGTCAGCAGTGTGATTGGTATAAATTATTTTATTATGAGTTGTATTGACAGTTTAATGTGCTGGTGTAGATTGTCTTATTATAGGTGGTATTAATAGTTTAATTGACTGTGTTAAACTTTTAGCTCACAGCACATTCCTGCACATTTGCAGCACAATTGCTAACCCATTTTAATAAAAATACTTTTCTGTTGTTTTTTTTCTCGTGGCACAGCCATGCACATTTGCAGCACAATTGCTAGCCCATTTTAATAAAAATACATTTTGTTGTTTTTTCTCGTGGTACAGCCATGCACACCCTTTGAGAAATGCTGAACTAGACTGTACACATCAGTAATACTTTCTTCTGTACAATATGTTTTGTTTTTATCAGTCATCTCTCATTATTAATTGTGATAATTCTTCACCCCACCCTATGTGTTTCACAGTTGGTATTGACTAGCTGACTGGTTGGTGTGGAGTGTTTGCCTGCCCCTGTTTGGTCCATTTGCTGTGACTAGGCAGTAGAGCATATTGAGTGCATATTAAATCTGATTTTGCTGTTGAATTTGTTCATGGTGTGTATATGAGATGTTTTAGAAGATATAGAAGATGATAAGTTATCAGTCACAGGTTTAAGACTTACTAATGTTAAGAACAGTTACAGTCTGTGCAGCATTGACTGATTTTATTGGCTAGTTATCCTTCCTAACCCTAACAGATTCCAGAAAATGAATATTTGACTGTGATTTTAAGTTAAGACATTGTTGATCTTTGTTTCTTAAATGGAATCATTTATTAATAAATGATTTTTGAGAATTTTTTAATGTTCAGTTCACTGTTTTCATTTGACATTTGAATTTGATATATTATTTCATTTTATTGCTTATAAGTTTTATTATGTCACAGATCTGTGTTCCATTGTGCTATATTGAACTGTGTTACAGGTCTTTATACCATAGTGCTCGATGGTACTTGTAATGTTATGTATATCTATCTTTCACAGTGCTGTATTGTACCATGTAATGTATATCTATCTTTCACAGTGCTGTATTGTACCATATAATGTATATCTATCTTTCACAGTGCTGTATTGTACCATGTAATGTATATCTATCTTTCACAGTGCTGTATTGTACCATGCAATGTATATATCTTTCACAGTGCAACAGGAATATAGTTCATATAATTATAAACTCTATTTAATATTAATGTTATTTATATTTATATGAAAATCTTGTAAAGTGTAATTAATCTGAATAGTGACTAGAGTTTTAGTAGTAGCAATAGTTACACACAAAAAACTTAAACATTTTACAAAGGCATTTCTCTAAGATCTACAGAGCCAAAATGTGTCTATTAAAAAAAATAATAAAAATTTATTTTACTCGCCAACAGTGTGCATTTCATTACTGCTTGAAAATAGTATACATTTCATTACTACTTACCAACAGGTTACGTGTCATTACTACTTCCAGTGGTGTACATGTCATTACTACTTACCAACAGGTTACATGCCATTACTACTTCCAGTAGTGTACATTTCATTACTACTTACCAACAGGTTACATGTCATTACTACTTCCAGTAGTATACATTTCATTACTACTTCCAGTAGTGTACATTTCATTACTACTTACCAACAGGTTACATGTCATTACTACTTCCAATAGTGTACATTTCATTAATACTTACCAACAGGTTACATGCCATTACTACTTCCAGTGGTGTACATGTCATTACTACTTACCAACAGGTTACATGCCATTACTACTTCCAGTAGTGTACATTTCATTACTACTTACCAACAGGTTACATGCCATTACTACTTCCAGTGGTGTACATGTCATTACTACTTCCAGTAGTGTACATATCATTACTACTTACCAACAGGTTACATGTCATTACTACTTCCAGTAGTATACATTTCATTACTACTTACCAACAGGTTACATGTCATTACTACTTATCAGTAGTGTACATCACTACACAGCAACAAATGTACATTTCATTACTTCTCATCAAAGTGTACATTTCATTACTATACACCAACAGTATATATTTCATTACTACTAAAAACAGATTACATTTCTTTTTTGTAGGCCAACAGTATCCATTTCATTACCACTAAAATCAGTATGCATTTCTTTACTGTATACCACCAGTAAATATTTCATTATTCCTTACCAGCAGTGTATATTTTATCATTCCTTACCTGCAAATTTAAATTTTATCCATACATATCTTTTGTCTCATTTCTTCCATATGCTATAAAACATGAATGTTGCTGCCAGACGACCATAACAAGTATCCCTTGATTTTCGAAAGCTGAAGCATTTGATTATGACAAAAATGTGTATATCCTTTAGTTAAATATTACCATAATGTTTTATTTTAAAAAAAATCTACCTTGAAAACATTTATGATTAAAATATGCATGTTTTATTTATAGGTTATATGAGCTGTACAAAATTAGTATAGATTCACACAATCAGTACACAATAAATAGAGACATACACAAAGCTTTCATCTTTCTTTGATTTAAAAATGTATCATTTGCAGACAAATTTACTTAATGTGAAATTGCAGCAATAAACAACAAAATGTTATCTAATAATATATAAAGGTACATGTGACACATTAAAATTTACAATTTTTTTTTCAGTTCAAGACAAGAAATCTCAAATCATACAATGGCTTTTCTTTCTTTTAAAATCTATTTGTTAAGATCTGAAATGTGGACACCAGATTTTTATTTTATTTCTGAGGACTTTGTTGGAGATATTTTAAAGATTTGATCAAGAAAAAAATTTCATATTCCACATGAATATGTTAATTGTTTTATATTAGGTAGTTCTTTACAAATCACTTGCACTGTAACAGCTTAATAAGTAAATACCCCAGAATAAAAGTGGATTGTTAATTAATTAGTTATTTGTGATAGGTATCTGGAAACAAATAAAAGCTACAGCAAAATTGTTGTCTTTTGGATTTAATAATGTATATGCAAGTGTAGACAACAAAATTGTTGTCTTTCAGATTTAATAATGTATATGCATGTGTAGACAACAAAATTGTTGTCTTTCAGATTTAATAATGTATATGCATGTGTAGACAACCAAAAGGTTGTATTTCAGATTTAATAATGTATATGCATGTGTAGACAACCAAAAGGTTGTATTTCAGATTTAATAATACATTTGCATGTGCAGACAAGAAATGTTGTGTTGGACTTTTTCTTTCCAGTGGAGGGAAGGTGGTTTAATTTTAATTTTCTGTTACTACATACAGAGGTATTGAAAAGATAGATGTTTGTTGTCTAACAGCAATTTTTGCCTAAGGTACAATTGTAAATATAAGATTTGAGAGTCAATAAACTATTGCTGACATAAATTCAAAATAAGCATGTGGTTGTTTTTAAATAAATGCTTGTGCTTAATGGTTTATTAATACATTATGCTTTAGTTTAAATATTTTTTGTATATAGTGCTTTTGTTTAACTGTTTATTCAATCATTGCTTTTGTTTAAATAATTATTGATGCAATGCTTTAGTTTTACTGTTTGTATTTAATATGTTGAGAGAGTGTATTTTGTAGTTAACAACTTAGAGAATAATGCCCTTGAATTTGATTTAAATACACACACACACAGAGTTGGAATTTGTGTTATAATTTAATACATTACAGAGAATGTATTTTGTAGTTAATGACATAAAATAATATCTTTATTATTACTGTCCTTGAATGTGATTTAATGTATGGACATGCATGCAAATGTGCGTGCCCACACACTGAAGGAATTTTGTGTTATATAGATTGCATTTCAAGCATAGCTTTCTCCACCCCCCAGGGGAAAAAATATTTTTTATTGATTAGTTTTAATATTACATATTGAAAGTAATTCCGTCCTTTGATAAATTTGTGCCTATCATATCTCAAACTAATAAGATATCAAAGTAGCATTTAAATTATACATTATGGTGAAACTCATATCAATTATTAGAAATGATCTAATCAGTCCTTAATTTTTTTATTGATTAGTTTTAATATTACATATTGAAAGTAATTCCGTCCTATGATAAATTTGTGCCTATCATGTCTCAAACTAATAAGATATCAAAGTAGCATTTAAATTATCCATTATACATTATGGTGAAACTCATATCAATTATTAGAAATGATCTAATCAGTCCATTGTTTACAAAATATTCAATCTAATTTAGTGAGAACAAAAGAATTTACATAGTTTGGTGACTAATGTATCTAGTGAGTACATAAAGAAGTAGTCAGATGACAAATGTATCTAGTGAGTACATAAAGATATAGTCAGATGACTAATGTATCTAGTGAGTACATAAAGATGTAGTCAGATGTCTGATGTATCTAGTGAGTACATAAAGATGTAGTCAGATGACAAATGTATCTAGTGAGTACATAAAGATGTAGTCAGATGTCAAATGTATCTAGTGAGTACATAAAGATGTAGTCAGATGTCAAATGTATCTAGTGAGTATATAAAGATGTAGTCAGATGTCTAATGTATCTAGTGAGTACATAAAGATGTAGTCAGATGTCTAATGTATCTAGTGAGTACATAAAGATGTAGTCAGATGACAAATGTATCTAGTGAGTAGAAAAGATTTCATGTAGTCTGGTGATTATACATGTTCTCAATACCATGCTTATTCCAAATCACTGTTCCTTATTTGATTAGTAGATCTCTATGAAAGAAAGAAATTTGTATGTATTTCATGTTCTTGTTTAGTTTTCAGAAAGCAGGCGTATCATAATCTGCATATTTAGTAGATTTTTATGAAAGAAAGAAATTTGTATGTATTTTGTGTTCTTGTTTAGTTTTCAGAAAGCAGGTATATCATTATCTGCATATTTAATTAAGTTGATATTTGTTTATGCACATCCATCTTGAGATAAAAACACAATATTAACATTGATTATTCTATGGTTTTTTTTATATTGTGATTTGAAATGAAACTTTGTCACACTCGTCTTGAGATAAAAATACAAATTAGTATTTCTACATTTTATTACATTGTGATTTTAATTTAAAATGTGGACATTAATAGGTGACATTATGTGCTGCTAAAAATGAACAGTTAATATTATTGAAAGGCTAATTGCTTTGTATTAAAAAATAAAATATTCCTATATGTTCAAATTTATTTGTTTGTTTCTGTATACATCATCATACACAATCAAGTGGTCGCTGTTAACCCTTTAAAATAGACTTTTGTGTTTATGGGTATTAATTCTTGTTACAACAGACTTTTGTGTTATGTATTAATTCTTGTTACAACAGACTTTTGTGTTATGTATTGATTCTTGTTACAACAGACTTTTGTGTTATGTATTAATTCTTATTACAACTTTTGTGTTTATGTATTAATTCTTGTTACAACAGACTTTTGTGTTTATGTATTAATTCTTATTACAACAGGCTTTTGTGTTATGTATTAATTCTTGTTACAAGAGACTTTTGTGTTTATGTATTAATTCTTATTACAACTTTTGTGTTATGTATTAATTCTTATTACAAGAGACTTTTGTGTTTATCATGTATTAATTCTTGCTACTTTTAATATACAATGTAAAATTGACGTAAATACTGTAAGATCCATTCACAAGTTTTGCCCCACAGTGTTGAAAAATGACAAATATTGTGAAATCTGTTCACAAGTTGTGCCTCACAATGTTAAAAAGTGAATAAATACTATAAGAACATTAGCAATTTTGTCTTGAAACATTCTTGACAAGTGACATAATTGTAAGATCCATTAACAAGCTTTGCCTCAAAACAGTGAAAAGTGTGGTAAATATTTTAAGGTCCATTAACACATTTTGCCTCAAAACTGAAAAGTTGTCAATATTGTAAGATCTACTCCTGATGTTTGCAGCCCAATGTTAAAACCTGATTTCTATGGAATGTAGAGAAAAGGATGTGAAAATGACTCAAAAGAAAAATGTATCAGTATCAAGTGGATGAACCAGTTTTGTATTAAAATTGTATATAATTCTTGCTTTATAGCTATGTAGTTTATTATACTGAATGTAAATTATATATCTCGCTGTACAAATAAGTTGGTTTTTTTACACTAAAGAAAATTATATATCTTGCAATACAGCTAAGTTATTCATTACACTAATATAAATTATATATCTTGCCATACAACTAAGTTATTCATTACACTAATGTAAATTATATATATCTCTGACCAACTAAGTAGTTTTTAGTACTAATGTAAATTATATATCTTGCCATACAACTAAGTTATTCATTACACTAATGTAAATTATATATATCTCTGACCAAGTAGTTCTTAGTACTAAGGTAAATTATATATCTTGCCATACTGTTTAAGTTGATCATTGCACCAATGTAATCATATATCTTGACATAACTTGTTCATTGCACTAATTAATTATATATCTTGCCATACAGTTAAGTTGTTCATGATACTGAATGTAAATGTGGCAGAAAAATGTGAAGAATCTAAGTAAATACCACTGGGTTTCTGCTGACTATATTTATTTGTGTAAATTTACTGGGGGTGGGGGTGTTTGAGGAGAATGGCAAAATTGTCAAGAAAATAGTTCAATAAACTAGTTAATAACTTTGGTTTTGAAATGAACTTAGTAAAGGTTACATTTGAGAATATAGCATAATATGAATAAGTAGCTAGGAGCAGGGCTATTGTGGTCCTAAGTTAAGAAATGCTAAACATAGTGTGGCAGAGTAAGTTGGAATGTGAAAATGTAGGAGCCCTCCTGCACTGATGCCTCCCTCATCTGTAACCTGAATGGCACTTCGGAGAGCTAGAATCCAGGATTCTTGCAAGTCTCCCAAAATGTGCTTGGAAGTAACAAATCGGTACCAGTTTTAATCTATCCTGTAAATCAATAGAGAACAACTGTAAGAGGACACCCTCGCCCCAAGCATTAAGTGCATAGAAGTAACAAATCGGTACCAAATTTAATCTATCCTGTAAATCAACAATCGTTTGTTAAAGGACACGCCCAACTCTGTGACATCATTTAAAGTGCTCTGTCAGCAGGTGACTGCATCTGGCAAGTGACTTTTTCAGAAGATGAGAGAGACAAGTTGATGGCTTCAACATGCAAAAGATCTCTCCTTGTCCACAGACCCCTAACCCTAACCCCTACTATTTCATGGGTAAAGAAATATAATGCAATATCTGCTAAAATCTCTTTGTCAGGTGTTTCTGTAATAAGTCTCTAGCAGAACTGTGAAGTTTCTCCAGTGCTTTACTCATAATTTATTTCTTTGAATAAACTGTTTCTTCTGAACTTCCTGATTGGTCACAGTATTCAGATTTGATTTTAAGCCCTCCATGCCACCATGGATAAAAATTGTTTGCTTTGACCTTCCTGGCTGGTCACAACACAGAAACTTGAATTTTAGCCTTCCACAGCATCATTGATAAAAATATGTTTATTTTGACCTTTCTGATTGGTCACAGCACTGAAATGAGAATTTAAGCCCTCCACATCACCATAGATAAAAATATGTTTACTTTGACCTTTCTGATTGGTCACAGCACTGAAATGTGAATTTAAGCTCTCCACATCACCATAGATAAAAACACTTTCCTTTTGAACCTTATGGTTACAGCACATCCAACTTGATTTTATAGCCTGCATGTGCATCCACAACTCTTACCAAGCAAGTTTTTACAAGTTATTTATAACTCAGTGAGTGACATAACTATAATGTGAAAAACATGGGCAATGCAAATACAGCTTTGCTTGTTTTGTATGCCTATATAAAATTCCTGCCTCCAATAATGATTTATCTGATGAATCTGGTTGTATGAATTTTATGTGCACATAAATAGGTACATACACAAGTGCGCACTCACGCACGCACGCACACACACACACACACACACACACACACACACACACACACACACACAGAGTAGGATTCTCCTTGCTTTTGTGAACAGCATCCTGCAAGTGGGCACTGAGGTAGATGACTGCCATTCGAGGGATAGACAACTCTGAAGAACTACCATTCCTTTTCAATCTTTGCTCAACTTGGGGCTCTAAGCCTCCAATAAGTTCTTGGGTACATACATACAATCTTTGCTTCTACTTGGGGCCCTAAGCCTACAGTAAGGTCTTTGGTACATGCATACAATCTTTGCCTCTACTTGGGGTCCTAAGCCTACAATAAGGTCTTGGGTGCAAACATACAATCTTTGCCTCTATTTGGGGCCCTAAGCCTATGCAGAGCTCTTTACATATGGTCTTGGGTATGTACATGTATACAATTTATGCCTCTATGAGAAGTCCTTTACAAATGGTCTTGGGTATGTACATGTATACAATTTATGCCTCTATGAGAAGTCCTTTACATATGGTCTTGGGTATGTACATGCATACAATTTTTGCCTCTATGTTGGGGCCCTGTAATAAGGTTATGGGTACATACATACAATCTGTGCCTCTATATGGGGCTCTGTACTTAAGGTTATGGGTACATACATACAATCTTTGTCTACATGGAGCCCTAAGTGATCAAGTATATAATCTGTTATTGTAAATTCATCTTTATTTGTTAAAAAAAAAAATCACTAAAAACTTGTACTTTTTAAAACAAGTATTTCGACACTATACAGAAACATACTGCTATACAGAGCATACAATTCACAAAATATTTTACTTTTGGAAGTCATGTTCAGACATGTTCTTGTTCATTTTTGAAAATGTTTCGGATGCATAACATGAATCAAAAAAAGAGTTTAAAGCATTCATGAAAAGAGCACTAAGATATCAGTGTTTATTTTAATATGCCTTGCTACCATGAATCAAAAGAGTTAAACTTAAAGCATTCATGAAAAGAGCACAAAGTAATCTGTATTTATTTTAACATGCCTTGCTACCATGAATCAAAGAGTTAAAGCATTCAGGAGTGCTGAGGCACCAGTGTTTAATTTGCTGCTGGTAATGCCTAAGGGTTACTGATCAGAAATGTTGGTTTGGTGTATTTCAATAATTCAGTAAGGTGGAGAAATTGCTCTCTTAAAAAAATCAAGCAAATATCTTGTTTTCTTGCTGAATAATCGCATGCTAATTTATAAGTATTATAGAAAAATGAATATATATCTGGTGAAGACATACGTATTATAGGAAATTGAATATATATATATCTGGTGGAGACATAATTTTGTGTGAACAGCAGTAATACAACACCTGAGCATAAATGCCAGTAATATTAAACAATGCCACTTATTAACTGTCACAGTTCTCTGCATTTTGTCTGTTGAGAAATGACAATAACAGTTTCAGACAAATGTCACAAGAAACAAGTGAGAAATATCTTAATCTCTGTGCACTCTTTTTCTGGAACCACTGTAAGATTTGTGTTTTTTCTCTGCAAGAGATGAGAAATAAGTGATAATGATTTATTTAATCCAGCAATTTGTTTTTATAATTTTCAAAGGTTATATATAGATAACAAACACATAAATTACAAAAGTACTACAAAAACAAAATAAAATGTGATCTGGACAGCCACAATGTTACAATTAATGAGTTCTAACAAAGCTGACCAGAGGTCAAAAAGGAATTTGTATTTTAAAAAAATATGATAGGAAAAAAATCAGGCAGAGAGAGAGAGTAGTTTTAAAAAGTGAGCATAAAAGAATGAAAGCAATGTATATCAAAATGGAATTTTGTTTCAAAAACAAAAAGAGAGATCAATATTGGCAGAATAGAGAGAGAAAAGAATAAAGCAAGAGAGAGGGAGGGGGAAATGTAGGCAAAGACAGCAAGGGGGAAAGAAAAAAATGTAAATCAATTTGTGCAGAACAGAGAGATTAGCCAGTAGTGTTGCCCAAAAGGCATTTTTAAAGAAAATTTACTCTTTTTACTTACTTTTATTTGATTTTCAGTTTCTATTACTCTACTGGTTATTATTATTGTTATTATTATTATTATTATTACATGTATTTAGCCTTTATTTGTGATTTCTGTTGAGTGTCACCTGTGAACCAAGGTATCGGAATCTTACCAAGATTCTGGGAGTTTTTTGGTCTTATTTCTAGATTTTGTGACTGATATTGCTTCATTTTATTTAGTCTTGTTTAGTTTCATAGTGCTCTAAATCTGGTTTTGATAGTGGATAAACATTCCGCCATCCACCACCTGGTTCCTATTCAATTTTTATTTTTCAGTGGCAGTAAAGTGGTATTTTTAACACTATGACTATCTAAAATAAAATTAGTGCTTGTGTCATTTCAATGGCATTCATGTTAGTATTTGGGAAGGGTCTGCTTTTCCCCAACCTGTTTTATGATAATGAGTTACTTTCTGGCTTTGTCATCATAGCATTGAGGAGAATTATGGTTATAGGGGACAGACTAAGCCAAATAGTTCATCTTCATAATCCTGCCAGTCTTAACTGTTTGCTAAACCTGCACATACCAATGTCAAGTCAAGAGCTGTCCATATAACTTTATTGTATGTGTATGTGTGAATGGGCTGTGCATATAACTTTATTGTATGTGTATGTGTGAATGGGCTGTGCATATAACTTTATTGTATGTGTATGCGTGAATGGGCTGTCCATATAACTTTATTGTATGTGTATGCATGAATGGGCTGTGGTCAAGTTGGAAAGCAGAAGCAGACAATAATTGAACAAAGGACACTAACCAGAGAAAAAGTTTTTTAAAAAGAAGACTAGAGTCAAGGAAAAAAGTAAGTCAGAGAATAGAGTTAAAGGAAGTAGATACATCCAAAGAAACCTGACAGGCTGGGAAGAGAGTAGTCCATTTGAAGACGGGTGTCAGCGAGAAAGGGGAGATAAACAGTGTATAGTATGGAGAGAGGAGATAAAGAGTGCAGGGGAGGAAAAAATGAATAGCGTATGGGGCATATAGCGAAAAGCATGGAGTGGAATAAATCTGACTGAAATGTTCAATTCCTATAGATCCATTTACAAAATTATGATAAAATAGGACAATAAAATACACATCCCTTGCACATCTAAAACTTGACTCTGCCATGTTACACTCTAATGAGGTGATCAATGTAAGAAAATGAGAATTTTTTAAAAACATTTATAAACTTAAAAAATACCTTTTATTTTATCTTTACTTCACTGATAACATTAAGAGTAAAGTTACAAAAAATGTTTTTACCTGTTGACAGTGCTGGTTGAGTCTTTTCGTCTGATTGAGGCAAGTTATCTCCCTTCTGATGAGCTGCCTGCCACAGTGCACTTTTAATGAACCGCTTTGCAGCTCCCTTATCTACTCTGGGTGCATTAAGTCTTTCTTGTGCTTCTTTAACACGGTTCATGTAACTTCGTATTCTATCCTTTAACGTAAAACAAACAGCAATGTAACTACTTCATTACTTAAATAATGAAGGCCTATGTGTAAATAAATAATTACTTATAAAGGCAAACATATCAACAATTAATTATTAATTATAAAGGCAAACATAATCAGCAACTTAATTACTTATACAGACAAACAAGCATACACCTAATAATTTGAATAGTAACAATTATATGACTTATAAAGTGTTTAATCTTTACATTTTTTTGAGTGCTTTAAAATGTGAAATAAATATACTAATACACACAATACAAAATAAACATATATTGAAGCATGTAACAGCATACAACAAGAAAAATATACAGGAACACAAAATAAACATACAGTAACACAATAAATATATAGAGTAAAAAATATTAAATCTGTACAGTAGCACAATAATGTATCTAAAATGTAACAAATAATAAAAATGCACAACACAGAGTAAACATGACAGTAACATTAAAAAAAATAAACATAAGAAATGTTTACAGATGTAATATGAAACACTCACTATTCTCAAAAGAAATGTGCTTTTAATGATAAGATGGCCATAAGGAAGTTCGTGACAAAGACAAGTAAGTAACAAAGATCACACTATCTGACAAATTCCATTTCCTCTGTGAAAAGAGATTTCTGATTTTGGAAATTATTTAATGGCTCTATTAAGCTGACAGATGTTCCTTCCATTAAGAGTTTTCTGATTTGGAAAATTACTTACCAGCTCTTGCTTAACAGGGTGGTCTTTAGGATTCACTCCGCAAACATTCAGATACACTGAAATGAAGATAATTACAAATTTGAAGATATGGGTGTACAATTTTAATTCCCTCTGTAAACAATGATATACATTGAAATGAAGATAATCACAAATTTGAAGATAATTATGGGTGTACAATTTTAATTCACTACGTAAACAATTTCTGGTCCATCCCCAATGGATGAATTTGATATGAACAAATGTAAGACTGTTACATGTAGTTCTGAAAAACTACTCATCCAGTTGGAACTGGTTTTGATAGCATCAGCAATTTTCTAGCATAAATTATTCTCAACTCGAGTTTTCTACTCCAACTCTGACAGCATAAAGAGTGCCCAAGGCCGGGTCACTTTGAGTGAGGGGGATCGACAGCAGTTTAACATCACCAGTGGGGCTTGCATTGATCATTTCATCATAAGACATTGTCTGATCTGGAGTGCCCCAGTGGGACTCCACAGCCTCATATTACATTCCAAGATGGAGGGCAGGAGGGCTGGAAGAAGGAGGTGAAAATAGGTCGCACCAATTTGGCACACACCCTCAATTGCCCTCCATCAATTAAGTCTAGAAATAGGGATAGGCAAGTTTATTTCCACCACACTACCCAATCCAGCCTTCCTCCTTTCGTCAGTCTATTTGGTCTTGACCAGTACTTCCTCCTTTCGTCAGTCTGTTTGGTCTTGACCAGTACTTCCTCCTTCTTTTATCTGAAATCAATTTGGTCTCAATCAGTCGTTCCTTCTTTTATCTGAAATCAACCTTGTCTCAATCATGATCCCCCCAATCTGACTTTCCTAAATTGTAATTTTCGATTCGCACGCATGCACATAAAACTGTTTAAAATAAAAACAGAAAAATACACATTCATTCCAGGATATTGAAAACAGGCACTGAGATCAAGATTTTTATGGAGAAAGTGGGAAGGATGGCAATCTGCTGATCTCTAACATGAAGGAGGAGACTGTTTCAAATAAAGCAATACATTATAAAATTATGTTTAAAAGTGACTTAATAAAGGACCTGATCTATAACTAGAAATTATAGTTTTGATAATTTACCTCAGCAGTTAAGGTGAGAACTATCTAAATTGATTATAAACAAAGATTGATCTGTAAATGATTTTCTTAATAAAAAAATGTCATAAAAATCAATTTAATTTCAGGCTGTTGTGTGTACTTACTCGAAGACAAATCTAATTTTCTTGAATATTACAGTTCATCTGTGAAATCACTTCTGTTTTCCTCAAACTCTGCTACTCATATTATTTATTAGCCCTTGTTAAAAAAAAAAAATAAACAAACAAAAAATGTACTTACTCCAAAACAAAGAGTTAATGCTATATGCAGCCACCAGATCTAATTTGGCCGAGTCTAATGGTCCCAGCTACAAACAAAAATGATATTTTAATGAAAATGAAAAAATAGTTTAAAACAAATGCACAAGAAATGAGTCAACTGATATTGCATTACTTCAAAAACATCACTGTTCTTGTTAAGAACAAGAATCTGCTATTTTCAATATTTATTGTAATTTCAAAGTATTTATACAATTACATTTAATTAATACCCAATGATAATTATAAAAAGCATAAGTATGATTAATTTGTCATTACATAAACAGTCATTAATATAACAATATAAGTTTAAGAGCCCCTACCGTTTAATATAAAAAAGAAAAGCTCTAAATGCTTTACAATAAAATAAATACAAATTACAATGCACAATAAATATATGATACATACAGTAGAACACTATAATAGATATAGAGCAATACATAATACAGATGTAACATAAGCTGAATGTTTACATATATATCAAGTAACCAGTATTAATATACAAAAGTAAAACACGATACAAACATATAACATACACAATAGCACATAATAATAAAGTGAAATGGTAACACAAAATAAATATATAAATAACAAAAAAAAACAAAAATAAATATGTAACACAAAAAGATGAATATCTATAAATATAGAGCACTCTTAGCAGTGGATCAACTAAGAAATACAGAAAAATAAACAGAGAAAATCATGAATTTGAAGACTCGTATTAAAGCACAAAAAATGTAAGAGCTGTTTTTTGAAGGCTGACATGAGTTCTAAAGTCAATTCATTATGAGGTGACACTGACTCTGTGACTGAGCATACTTTGACTAGTTTAAGTTAGTACAGTTAATGATAATTTTCAGATTCAAGTAATAGTAATATAGTTTTGCATAATCGTCAGATCTACCGAAGTAAAATATCATATCTACAGATACACAGTTAAAATATAACTAGTTAGTAATATAATAGTTAGTCATAATACCCATCATGACATAACAAAAGTGATGTGCATTAGACTAGAGACAAGACTAGTGACTTAATACCTATATATGGTTGCAAATAGAGAAAAGAAATGTTAGTTGTTGCTGTTTATCTGAAAAGCAAATCTGAAAATTTACAATGCTGCTGCAGGGTTGGAGAAGATGTTACTAAAGTATTTCGAAAATTACTGATAGTGGCCAGCGTTATAGTTAAAAGTGTTTGCGATACTGATACAGTGATAGCAGGATACTAAAAAGTCTGTAATTAAACAATTAATACTAATTTTAATCTTATTAGGTAACAAAAATTGCTAGTCGAATACACTGTTAATAAAAATAATTTACAATAAAATAATATATACAGTTATTTAATCATTTATATTTGCTTTATACAATATAAAACCTTTTCTACAACATCCGAATGCGACGTTGAAAGCAGTGATTTTAAAATGTCATCTAAATTTGACAGAGCACCATCAAACAATGCAAGTCTTTCTTTTAACTCAGCAGGAATGCCATTATCTTGTTCTGCGTCCATTACAGCCGGTGACAAATAATAAAATATTTATAATTGCTTATAAGAATAGGAATACTATAACACTAACAGACATTAAATGAGTGCGAGGTAAGCAGGAGAGATAACTCTACTGAAATAGGAAGTGAGCGCTGTACGAATGAAACAAGAGTTTGAGTTAACCGAAAGAAAATAGCAGTAATAATAAATATTTTACTTCAATGCACATGCGCACTTAGACAGTATAATATTATAAATTTGGAGTAATACTGAGTCAGCTGATCATAATTTTTCTTAACAGGTTTTTAGTAATGCTAGTCATGAGTTCGAGATAGCCTTGCTCAACGAGTTTTTATCATCGATGAAATATCACCACCTGGCTGTGGAATTTTATCCTTTCTAACATTATGGGGGAACTTACGCTTCAGGACACACGAATTGTACAAATTAACAAAGACGAACTTGTTTCATACTTCCACCCATCCAGCTGCACACACGCTCTCTCTCTCTCTCTCTCTCTCTCTCTCTCTCTCTCACACACACACACACACACACACGCGCGCGCGCGCGTATTTCCACTTATTCTTTTACATCCTTTTAAATTTATGACACCCTAGTCATGCAAATGTTAATATTGCCGTATCAGTTGACTGATATGTGTTGGGGAAAGCGAACACAGGCACACACCCAGCTGCTTAACAGTGGGATTTGATTTAGTTGTGATTTATGACATTGGTTAGCAGAAGTCTGTTTAGCTGACCTTATTAGGAACAGACAGGGCGAGGTGAGATGTGGTACCCACGTGATTGGAGGTTTGTTAGACACTTAATGTGTGCTTTGTATAACAAATTCATTGAAGATAAATGATAGATCTGCGAATTTCAGACTAATAAAGACGACACCACAAAATACGTCTATACAGCTAAAAGCAGACTAATAAAGGTGATACACGAATTACTGTACACAGATAATTGCAGGCTAATAAAGACAACACACAAAATACGTGTACACGGCTAAAAGCAGGCTAATAAAGGCGACACACGAAATACATGTACACGCTATCTGCAGACTATTAAAGGCAATCATTAAACTGATCCACTAAAGCAGCCAACATGAATGCTAAACTTCAAAGCTATTCTAAGAGAATTCGACACATAACTCAATGAGCTGCTAAAACGTCCATATGCAACCAAATCAGCAATGAGAAAATACTAATTTCATAATAATATTTGCGTTAATTCTCCAAAGGGCTCTTAACATATGCAATCATGACCGCTAAGCTCAGCGTTGATGAGAAAATACTAATTTCATAACAATATTTGCGTTAATTCTCCAAAGGGCTCTTAACATATACAATTTTAGCCGCTACGCTCAGTGTTCGTGAGGTGGGAGTGGGTGAAGATCAGTCGAGAAAAATCCCAGTAAACAAGGCTGGGCTCGAACCCAAGACAATTCTGCATGTCAAGGTAGCGTCTTTATATCTCACAGCTACCGAGCTCTCCCATATACAACGCTATAAAGCTGAACGTCAACAACATTTATTGACTACAACGGACAAGCACACCCCAACCACTTCCCAAATACAACGCTATAAAGCTGAACGTCAACAACATTTATTGACTACAACGGACAAGCACACCCCAACCACTTCCCAAATACAACGCTATAAAGCTGAACGTCAGCAACATTTATTGACTACAACGGACAAGCACACCCCAACCACTTCCCAAATACAACACTATAAAGCTGAACGTCAACAACATTTATTGACTACAACGGACAAGCACACCCCAACCACTTCCCAAATACAACGCTATAAAGCTGAACGTCAGCAACATTTATTGACTACAACGGACAAGCACACCCCAACCACTTCCCAAATACAACGCTATAAAGCTGAACGTCAGCAACATTTATTGACTACAACGGACAAGCACACCCCAACCACTTCCCAAATGCAACGCTTCATAGCCAGTCAGCAACACATACGACACCCACAGTCTACAGAAACAGGAAATTTACACCAACACTCTTCAAAACACGGACAACGCTACAACTACCAGATTCAAGAATTACAAACTACATGCTTCTACATACGACAAGAACAGTAAGAATTATTTTTAATAAAAAAAAATAGAACTAGAACTTCACATCTACAAAGACATGCGATAAATACCTCCACCAACACAACACCAGTCTCCTCTCTCCAGAAAACAGTGAGGAGAGGAAGTGTATTGCAGGACATGAGCCATTATGAACTGTATTGCAGGACATGAGCCATTATGAACTGTATTGCAGGACATGAGCCAGAATGAACTGTATTGTAGGACATGAGCCAGAATGAACTGTATTGTAGGACATGAGCCAGAATGAACTGTATTGTAGGACATGAGGGCTACCGAGGTTTAGTATGTGAATATCTTGTACTGCTGTGGGCAAAATTATGGACAGAAATAAATTGACTACAGGGCTACTTTTGTAGGAATATGAAGGGCTAACAACAAATGCTTGTATCACAACCGGTCAAAGGTACACCACTTTCACAAGGTGGTCAAGAATTAAAATGGTGATATCGTAAGGCTAGTAAGTGTGAATTATGTCTAGTAATTGTCACATTATATCAAATTTAAAAAGCTAGTAAGTGTGAATTATGTCTAGTAATTGTCACATTATATCAGATTTAAAAAGCTAGTAAGTGTGAATTATGTCTAGTAATTGTCACATTATATCAAATTTAAAAAGCTAGTAAGTGTGAATTATGTCTAGTAATTGTCACATTATATCAGATTTAGAAAGCTAGTAAGTGTGAATTATGTCTAGTAATTGTCACATTATATCAGATTTAAAAAGCTAGTAAGTGTGAATTATGTCAAGTAATTGTCACATTATATCAGTATTAAATGCTTAGTAAGTGTTACAAAATGTCTAGTAATTGTTACATTATATTAGTATTAAAGAGCTAGTAAGTGTAACATTATGTCTAGTAAATGTTACATTGTGTCTAGTAATTGTGTAATTGTTACATTATATCAGTATTAAAGAGCTAGTAATTGTTACAGTATGGCAGAATTGTAGCACCAGTAAGTGTTACATTATGGTAGTACCGTATAGCTAGTAAGTGTAGCATTATATCAGTATTCTAGGACTAGTATGTGCTACATTGTATCAGTATTCTAGGACTAGTATGTGCTACATTGTATCAGTATTCTAGGACTAGTATGTGCTACATTGTATCAGTATTATAGGACTAGTATATGCTACATTGTATCAGTATTCTAGGACTAGTATGTGCTACATTATATCAGTATTCTAGGACTAGTATGTGCTACATTATATCAGTAGTACACTACTGGTAGTACCGTACAGCTAGTAAGTGTAACATTATGTTAGTATTATAGGGCAAATATTTGTCAGCATTACAGGCTAAAGTGTTGTATTGTTTTGTATATAAGAGTACTGAGTGTTACCTTTATGTTCGTATTAGAGGGCTAACATTTTTTACATTGTCAGTATTATAGCGCCAGTAAGGATTTTTTTATTATATCAGTATTGTAGGGCTACTAAGGATCACATTAAGTCAGTGAATATAGTTACACAAGGTTACATTATGTCAGTGTATACATGACATTACGCCATTATCAGCCTATCAATGTTCGGTATTTGGTATGGTAGAGATATCAAGACTACAAAAATGTACCAAATTAATGGATTATTAAAGGCTATAATGTCAGTAAGTATCACATGACTATCAAGACTATACTGTACTAAATTAATGGATTATTAAAGGCTATAATATGTCAGTATCACACGACTATCAAGACTAGAGTGTACCAAGTACATGGATTATCAAAGGCTATGTCAGGATCACAGAAATATCAAGGGTACAGAGTACCTGTTTCAAAGAATTATTCATGATTTTGATGAATGGGAATGTTTGAAAAAAACAAAAAAACAAAAAAAAGCCACTTTTTTATGCTCAGTGACTACACACTACGAGCCATGCATGATTGCCAATACACCCCCATTAGCACGACGTACGGACTCGCCCAAGATTTAACTCGTACACCAAACCTCTTTATAAATAAAATTACTGTTCATCCTAAGGGAACAAATCATTAATTATCCATTTGACAAATGCAATGAAGCTGTGTGACGGTGATTTTTTCATTCTCTACTGAAAAGATTACCCAATTGTTTATTTATAGTTAGCGTTCTGCTTGATCACTCGTGCGGTAAGCTTTTCCCAGCTCACCCTAGACCCTAGAGCAGGACTTAATCAGTGGAGCCAAGATATTAACAACATATTTTTTATTCATCATAATGCTGTTTGAATGTATAGTTACTAGGCTGTTTATTGAGTCTATCATAATGCTGTTTGAGTGTATAGTTACTAGGCTGTTTATTGAGTCTATCATAATGCTGTTTGAGTGTATAGTTACTAGGCTGTTTATTGAGTGTATCATAATGCTGTTTGAGGTATAGTTACTAAACTGTTCATTGAGTTCTATAATAATTCTGTTTGAGTGTATAGTTACTAGACTGTTCATTGAGTATCTGTCATAATGCTTATGAGGTATATATGCAAGTGAACTGTTAGCAGAGTTCTTAAATTTACTGGATTGTTTTAAAATATTTTAAAGCTATTAGTCTGTTCTCAAAGTGTTTTGAATTTATTGGGCTGTTTGCAAAGTGTTTTAAAGTTATTGGATAGTTTTCAATGTTTTGAATTTACTGGGTTGTTTGCAAAGCGTTGTAATTTACTAGGATGTTGGCAAAGTGCTATCAATTTACCGGGCTGTTTGGCAAAGTCATGTAAATTTAATGGGTTGTATTCGCAAAGTGCTGTAAATTTGCCCGGGCTGTTGTGTGAGACTTTGGTGGCTAGTGCGATCACAGTACATACCACGACATCTCCTACAACGTTAAATATAACTGATGACAAATGTAGACATGATAGTGTCTAGGAGTATTAGTATGTCTTTGTGACGGAGTAAATTTGCCTATCCCTATTATTATCCCTATGTATGTGTGACGGAGTAAATTTGCCTATCCCTATTTTTATCCCTATGTATGTGTGACGGAGTAAATTTGCCTATCCCTATTTTTAGATTTAATTGTTATAGAATTATTAATAGCAAATTAAGATTCTCATCACTTGTAATTAGTTATGGATGAGTAATTAACAATAATAATCAAAACCATTAACTAGGTAGCGCTGGCGTCATACTGTTATCATAATAATAGACAGCGCTGTCCTATTTATGTCTGTGCATATTGGTTGCTACACCCTTATATTCCTACTGATGTTAGTGATGAAACCACAAGCACACCTATTAAAAATGTTTAGACAACTAAATTACTTAGTCCTTCATGAAAAATCGTTTTGAAAATTTGATTGAACATCTAGTTGGGGTTGTCTGTCAAGAGGCAGAGGAAAATAGAATACCCTATGCGACACCAATGCCACTTAGTTAATATTAATTGTCCATAACTAATTAAAAGTAAAGAGAATCTTAATTTGTTTTATTAATAATTCTCCAGAAGACGCCACTCGTCTCTCTCACTTGGTGGATATGCGGACGCTGTAAACGTTTTCTCTTTTCCATAACATTAAAGACAAACATTTACTGTCACACAATATTTTCAAAGGTGGAAAACATCTTAATAAAGGAGAAGACAAATCCGTCTTTAATCTATATTTAGCGAGTCCTTCCATCCATCCACTTTCTTTTCCAACATAATGTTTTCAGTATGTGTAAGAAGGCCAATAAATTTAACAATAAATTTTTTAAATCAACAATAAATATATATCAAGGTCAAAGGGAGATAATACTCACCAGATAATTATTTTATATATATATATACATATTTGCTTCAGTCATTTATTCAAGATCATCCAACTGCTCAACTATGGCTGGTATTTGTTTTTAAAGGACACTAATTTAAGGAGTTGAATCATAAAGTATTTCATTAGCAATAAGATTGAATCTATGTTTGATATTAAACTATACACAGTCAGGCAAAAGTAGTGACAACAGTTCTGTCACAGAAGTAATGGTGTGGGATGCTGTTGGAGAACTAGCCAATGAACAAGGAGGTCAACTTTGTGAACCGGGTACGACAACAAAAATCGTCATGTGACAATGAGGTAGTGGAGCCACCGGAATTAGACACTAGGATTTGTGTCAATGAACAACTACTATAGCACATGTGAGTAAAAATCTTAAATAACTATAAAACCTTTAGTGCACTCAAAATTAACTTTGGTTAAGTTTATTAAGAACTTGAGAACTATTTTGCCTAGTTATATTTTATGTACATGGAACATTTCGTCTATTGGAACATTATTATAGTAAGTCAATCGCAAATTTAAATTATTATTCTTGAGAGGCTATTATTATAGTAAGTCAATCGCAAATTTAAATTATTATTCTTGAGAGGCTATTATTATAGTAAGTCAATCGCAAATTTAAATTATTATACTTGAGAGGCTATTATTATAGTAAGTCAATCGCAAATTTAAATTATTATACTTGAGAGGCTATTATTACTCTTTTCACAGGATTAATGAGCCCAGAACTGTTTAATTTGATTTATAACTTTTGTGCTACTACTCTTCTAGAGTAGTCATTAACAGTGGGGATTACCGCTCAGTTTATTATTGTTTTGAAAGGGTGAGTGCGGTCTTGTCTTGTCTCATTGTTTTTTTTTAAATGTTGTATCATGTTTTTTTCTTCTGTCCACACACTTTATCATCTCCACTCGCACTCACGCATACAAGCACGTCAGCAAAGCATAATCCTTGCATGCAGAATAAAAATTAAAGAGCCAAACAAACACCATGGTGTATCTGTGTGTGGATGCATGTAGTTAACATCAACACAGATCCTAGGTTGCTGCTGACAAAGTCATCT
This sequence comes from Sinotaia quadrata, assembly GCA_028829895.1. Lineage (NCBI taxonomy): Eukaryota > Metazoa > Mollusca > Gastropoda > Architaenioglossa > Viviparidae > Sinotaia > Sinotaia quadrata. The sequence continues at coordinate 1,426,785 of CM054177.1, forward strand.
TCCACCTTCCCTTTCGCCAGAGAGAGGAGGGGGTTGAGACAATATGCATATAGCAAATACAATGAACAAAGTCATCTTCCACCTTCCCTTTCGCCAGAAAGAGGAGGGGGTTGTGACAATATGCATATAGCAAATACAATGAACAAAGTCATCTTCCACCTTCCCTTTCGCCAGAGAGAGGAGGGGGTTGTGACAATATGCAAATAGCAAATACAATGAACAAAGTCATCTTCCACCTTCCCTTTCGCCAGAGAGAGGAGGGGGTTGTGACAATATGCATATAGCAAATACAATGAACAAAATTAATACACATTAACACATAATTTCCATGAAACCACGTTCAAATAATTTTAATATCTATAGTCTTATGTCGTAAAACACAATTTATATAACAATTAAGTTTAGACATAGGGACAGGCAAATTTACTCCGCCACACACTGCAAAAATCTATTTTAAATCTTCCAGATAATATCCAAGCCCCTCCCACCTGTACAAAGATATTAATTTGAAGTCTGTTGACTGGTGGGCAAAGATATTAATTTGAAGTCTGTTGACAGGTGGGCAAAGGAGAAATGTTACACAATAGTTACAGGGACACTGATTATTCCACACTTACAAATTCTAGTGTTACATATACACAACTTATTCAATTGCTTGTTCTAAGATAGCTAACTCTAGCATTGCTGTTCACATCAGTTATTCAATTGTGTCATCAAGGATAGCTAACTCTAGCATTACTGTTTACATCAGTTATTCAATTGCGTCATCTAGGATGACTAACTCTAGCTTTACTGTTTATATCAGTTATTCATTTGTGTCATCAAAGATGACTAACTCTAGCATTATTGTTTACATCAATTATCCAATTGCTTGTTCTAGGACATGTCTGAGGAGAGGGGGGTGGGGTGTATCTGGTACATTGTTCCCATGGAGCTCAAAGGGGCCCATGAAGGAAAATTAAAAAAATATTTTTTACAAAACCAAATTTTTAAAAAGAAAAATAATATTGGACATATACTTCATACTTTGTGTGTAGGAAAACGGCCTTGTGACTTGTCTGACATGACCTATGAAAACATACGTGTGTTGAACTTTGTATAAGGGCCCACACACCTTTGTACCGGGGCCCACACACTTCTTTGTACCGGGGCCCGGACTTTCTCTCGGCGGCTCTGTTCTAGGATAACCAACTCTGGTTTACTGAGTAAACACATAAATTATACTACAGTACGAAAAGAAAATTATAATATCAAATTAAGAAAATATTTTTAAATGTCAGAATTAAAAATCAATATTTTTGTCAAATGAATGTGTCCATGTGCGCGTGCATGTGCAAGTTTCGTTCTGACTGACAAAGTATTTTTTTCCACAATGATGAACTAGTCATAAGAATGTAAAAACGTCTGATTAATTAATTCATAACTAAGATCAATTTCCCCAGCACAATGGCTTGACATTATCAATAGTCAAAACAATTTTCGATTAGTTTCTATTTCGCGTGCAAGTCAGTTGAGTCATTACACCTACATACATGCACCTAGCAAGCTGTAATAACCACCTTCCTTATTTAGTCATGCCTCACCAACACTTACCACTCCCACACCTTCTTTATTTAGTCATGCCTCACCAACACTTACCACTCCCACACCTTCCTTATTTAGTCATGCCTCACCAACACTTACCACTCCCACACCTTCCTTATTTAGTCATGCCTCACTAACAATACCACAAATACTTCACCCACGCTTGCACACTTTACCCACAAATACCACACACATGCACACTTTACCCACAAATACCACACACATGCATACTTTACCCACAAATACCACACACATGCATACTTTACCCACAAATATCACACACATGCAAACTTTACCCACAAATACCACACACATGCATACTTTACCCACAAATACCACACACATGCATACTTTACCCACAAATACCACACACTTGCATACTTTACCCACAAATACCACACACATGCATACCCACAAATACCACACACATGCATACCCACAAATACCACACACATGCAAACCCACATTCATGTTACACATAGGAAGACTGATATAAGACCTTGCACCATTACTCACACACTTGATACAAACATTATTTTACTGATAGGAAGACTGATATAAGACTTTGCAACATTACTCACTCTTAACTGAGGCTCACTTAGAGGCATTGACTGTGATAAAACTATAGTTATAGGCTTACTCTAACAACTTTGATAATATTAAAAGTCAACAGTATGTCCTATTAACATAGCTAGGCAAGACTGTGTGTGACTTGAGTCAACTCCATCAAAATATTTTGTGACTGTATATTTTCCAAGTTGCAAGGTGTAAGTGGAGTGAGTGTGACAAACAACACCAGAATCTCTATTGCCAGTCAACAACCCACATCTCCCTCTCCCTCACAAATACAACATTACATTTTTACTTCATAAACCTCAGACATTCCACCCAGCTATCCACACACACAGACATACACATGCCTCACTTGCAATATACACAAAACCATACATACAATAGATGGGTTGGAAACTATACAAATATCTGTGTACCGCAATGACAGACATCCCCCATTCACTCCCATCATAATTGCATCACATATACACACATAAACTCGTCACATGCCCATAATATACATCACATACTAACACATCACAATCCCATAATACACATCACATACTAACACGTCACATGCCCATAATAGACACCACATAACAACACGTCACATGCCCATAACACACATAAATACTAACACGTCACATGCCCATAATACTCATCATATATTAACACGTCACATACCCATAATACACATCACAAAGTAGCGCGTCACATGCCCATAACACACGTCACATGCCCACAACACATATCACATACTAGCACGTCACATGCCCATAATACTCTTCATATAACTAACACGTCATATGCCCATAATACACATCACATACTAGCACGTTACATGTCCATAATACACATCATATACTAACACGTCACATGCCCATAATACTCATCACATATTAACACGTCACATGCCCATAATACATATCACATACTAACACGTCATATGCCCATAATACTCACACACCACAACAAAAAAAATACATATATTCACACAGACACGCTTATATACACACACTGAGACACATTTATACACATATTCACACACAAACATAAAATGCACATTCGCAACACCACAATATGCACATAAATACACATTCTCAAAACAAACACCCACACTATGCATATACATATATATACATACACATTCTCACACAAACACCCACACTATGCACGTACATACACATTCTGACAACAAACACACACGTCATATCCCAAAAAGGTGGTAGAACCGCAGAAGGCGTAAACAATCTTGCTGAAATGTGAGTGAAAGAAGTAGATCAATACCCACATTAAGACAGGGTGTGTCAATGCTAAGTTAGTTCTGTCAAAGCCAGTAGTCATCGATTAAGGAGCAGGTGTGGGAAAGCTAGAATCGTGGGTAACAACCAAACAGCAACATTCACTCCCAGAATGTCTCCACACTTTAATTGAAAGGACCCGTCTAGGGGTGTCAGGGGGGAAATAAAGAAGAAAGAAATCATTAGACATTGTCGGAATAACGTCGAACGTCAACGTGCAACCGCCAAATAAGAGGAGGTAACTCTACATAACTGTTTATCACAACCGATACCACAATTATTTAGAAAACACGTGTACAAACAATTATTCGACTAGTGATAGCGACAAACACACAATCACACACACAAACACACTAACTGGGAGAGACATACACTGACGTTGGGATAATGACATCAAAGAGAGTGTTACTTATACAATGACGCTGGGATAACGACATTGGAGAGCGTTACCTATACTGATGCTGGAATAACTACATACATGTGATGACGCTGGGATAATGACATTGGAGAGCGTTACCTATACTGATGCTGGAATAACTACATACATGTGATGACGCTGGGATAACGACATTGGAGAGCGTTACCTATACTGATGCTGGAATAACTACATACATGTGATGACGCTGGGATAATGACATTGGAGAGCGTTACCTATACTGATGCTGGAATAACTACACATATGTGATTACGCTGGGATAATGATATTGGAGAGCGTTACCTATACTGATGCTGGAATAACTACATACATGTGATGACGCTGGGATAATGACATTGGAGAGCGTTACCTATACTGATGCTGGAATAACTACACATATGTGATTACGCTGGGATAATGATATTGGAGAGCGTTACCTATACTGATGCTGGAATAACTACACATATGTGATTACGCTGGGATAACGATATTGGAGAGAGTGCTACATCCATTGAAGTTCTGAGAACGATTTCAGTGATACAACTATAAAATTGTTCACACAGCGCTCACAGTTAACGATGGAGAAAATTAGATCCCGCAATTGAGATCTGTATACAGACATACACTAAAGCTCGGATAATATAGGATTGCTTTATACATACATAATACACTAAAGCTCAGGTAATATAGGATTGCTTTATTGCTTTATACATACACAACACACTAAGGCTCGGGTAATATAGGATTGCTTTATGGCTTTATACATACACAACACACTGCAAACTGGCGTTCCAAGAAGGAAATTAGTAAGGATAAACCATAATGGCAGTTTTCAATTCCTGGCATCTTTACATGATACAAGGAGAAAATCTTTTAAATTCGAACTTCGGTTGTGAGGACAATTATCTATGCACATTAACAATATCTTAATCTTTATTTAGTGTAGTCTGGTGATATAGTGTCCCATGTCGCGAGTTTTATTTATATAAAGTTCTCCACATATATTTTCCCTGTCAGCATGTTTTGCAAGGTGCGTTAGTGCCAGACTGAGGAAGAGTGCTGATTTATATTGACATCGTAAACAACATCTGATATTTCCTTTCATTTACATGACGTCATTGAGAAAGATACCCAATGCTTTTAATTTAGTGACTTTATTTTTTTTTAAACCCAGCGCAATTTCCAATAATTCATTGATTTCTCTGAGAAAAGCATCGTTTTTATTAATTTAGTGACGTCATTAACAAGAACGCCTTTATTGCATTAAGTTTGCTATCCAATAGGTTACAGCGCCTGCAGTCGTCTGGTTGTCTATTTTATTTACTGTTTAATAGGTTACACTAAAAGGAAGAGTCTGATTGATTAATGTGTCTGTTATTAAATAGGTTACACTAACAGGAAGAGTCTGATTGATTAATGTGTCTGTTATTAAATAGGTTACACTAACAGGAAGAGTCTGATTGATTAATGTGTCTGTTATTAAATAGGTTACACTAACAGGAAGAGTCTCATTGATTAATGTGTCTGTTATTAAATAGGTTACACTAACAGGAAGAGTCTGATTGATTAATGTGTCTGTTATTAAATAGGTTACACTAACAGGAAGAGTCTGATTGATTAATGTGTCTGTTATTAAATAGGTTACACTAACAGGAAGAGTCTGATTGATTAATGTGTCTGTTATTAAATAGGTTACACTAAAAGGAAGAGTCTGATTGATTAATGTGTCTGTTATTAAATAGGTTACACTAACAGGAAGAGTCTGATTGATTAATGTGTCTGTTATTAAATAGGTTACACTAAAAGGAAGAGTCTGATTGATTAATGTGTCTGTTATTAAATAGGTTACACTAACAGGAAGAGTCTGATTGATTAATGTGTCTGCTATTAAATAGGTTACAGCAACTGCAGTCGTCTGATTGTCTATGCAATGAGTTGTTTAACTGGCCTCTTCTCGTTTGCTTTTCAATAGATCACTTTCACTCTGAAATATTCGGATGGATTTCTATGGTTTGCCTCACAGTTTAAATATCTCTTGTGAATAAGTTAGTCTGCCAGGCGCTACACTTCAGTAGTGATTCCAGGCTGGACTGATTACATTTATAAAGGGTAATACTAGGTCTGACTACACTTCAGTAGTGATTCCAGGCTGGGCTGATTACATTTATGTGGAACTTCATAAAGGGTAAAACTAGGTCTGATGACGCTTCACTGATGATGGAGCGCGACATCAACCTGTCGCTGATGTGAGCGGAGAAGTTTTGAACAGCCAAACGACCTCCAAACGACCTCCAAACGACACGACAACAAACGACTTGCACATTCGTGGGAAGATATTTTGTTTGAACAGCCAAACAACCTCCAAAGGACTCGCACATTCGTGGGAAGATATTTTGTTTGAGAATCATGCCAGGAGACAGTTTGCTCCCTCTAAGTTGCATGGCTGCGTGGCCGCGCAGCTCATTCGAAAATGCTGCGCAGCAGTTTCAAAATTCTGCTCACAAGTTTTGGTAATTTGATAGGTGAACATGCGTTGACCTATTTTCTAAATTTTCCCTGTACGTGAGCATGCGTTGATACAGCGTGCATGTGTATGACCTATTTTCTAAAATTTCCCCACATTTGAGCATGCGCTTGTTACAGCGCTCAAGCATTTGAACAAATGTTCACATTTTTCATGCATCTGAGCGTGCATTGATACAGCGTGCATGTATATGACCTATTTTCTAAATTTTCCCCACATTTGAGCGTGCATTGATACAGTGTGCATGTATATGACCTATTTTCTAAATTTCCCCCACATAATTATGAGCGTGCATTGATACAACGCGCATGTATATGACCTATTTTCTAAATTTTCCTCACATCTGAGCTGCAATGATAAAGCGCGCATGTATATGACCTATTTTCCACATATTATTTAATACAGGAGTTCCATGCACTTGAAATAAACTGACTGAATCAATGCTATGTCAATGACACTCAACTTATTATTCTTGATGGTACCAAATCTTGTGAATGTTGAAATTCAGATTACTTAAAAACCTCAGTGCACATAGATTAGTCGCACCAAAAGTCGACACGATTATGTCAGTGTTAGGAAAAAGAATAAAACTCCATTTATTTGCAGTTACAAGTACATAAAAATTATTTGCAATTACGTCTGTTAAAAGTATTTGCAATTACAGGTATAATTAATTTTCTTTTTGCAATTAAATGTATATTAAAAATTGTATATGAAATTACATGTATGTTAAAATATTTGCAAAACTTAATTGTATATTAAAATTATTTACAATTATATGTCTTTTAAACTTATTTTCAATTACATGCATGTTAAAATTATTTGCAATAACATAAACTAAAATTATTTGCTATTACAGGCTATTAAAATTATTTGCTATTACATGTATATTAAAATTATATGTAATTATATGTATATTAAAATTATATGTAATTACATGTAATAAAATTATTTGCAAATACATGTACATTAAAATTATTTGCAATTACATGAACTAAAATTATTTGCAGTTATATTAAAATTATTAGCAATTATACATGTATTAAAATTATATGCAATTACACGTTTATTAAAATTATATGCAATTACCCCATATATATTAAAATTATTTGCAATTAAATATACATTTAAAATTGTATGCATTTACGTATATTAAAATTATTTGCAATTATATGTATAAAAATATTTGCAATTAAATGTATTAAAATTATTGGCATTTGGATGTATATTAAAATTATATCGAATTACATGTATTAAAATTATTTGAAATTACGTGTATTAAAATTATATCCAATTGCATGTATTCAACTTATACGCAATTACATGTATGTTAATTATTTTTTTCAATAGAAAAAAGTTGAGATGAAATCATACCTATGTAAACGATTATATTAAAATGTTATACGCTATCATACCTATGTAAACGATTATATTAAAATGTTATACGCTATCATACCTATGTAAATGATTATATTAAAATGTTATACGATATCATACCTATGTAAACGATTATATTAAAATGTTATACGCTATCATACCTATGTAAATGATTATATTATACGATATCATACCTATGTAAATGATTATATTAAAATGTTATACGATCGCAATGCGATAATTACAGACTAATAGCTAGTTACAAAGATTTTCAGAGATAATTACAGACTAATAGCTAGTTACAAAGATTTTCAGAAAAATAGAAAAAGTTGAAATTACCGGCGCAGTTTACACGGTCGTTAACAAATAAATTATACAAAAGCATTATTTAAGTGTGTGAGTGTATGTGTGTGCGAATGTGTGTGCTGGTGTTTGTATATGAGAGAGAGAGAGAGAGAGTGTGTGTGTGTGTGTGTGTGTGTGTGTGTAAGTGTGTGCACGAGCGTGTGTGTTGGCAAGTATGTATATGTATGTGTGTGTGTGCCAGTGTATGTTTGTGTGTATGCGTGCGAGTGTATGTTTGTGCGTATTTGTGTATGTGTTTGAGTGTGTGTGTCTGTGTATGTGTCTGTGTGTGTATTTGGTGGAAGGTAAAGAAAATGATGGAAATCGATCTAGCTATATTGTGGCATATTTGCGGTGTTAACTAGATTTAGTGCAAATATGGAAAAACGTAAAGAGCATGTTGGCACAGAACTTGCGGGAAACATTAATGAGGCATTGGCGCAGCTTTCAAGTACAAACAGTAGAACGAGACTCGGAATGTGGCCACACAAAAAGGCAATAATATTATATGAATCAAGCAATACGGTAAAAAAAAATAATGTTTTGGATCTCAGCAAATGTCACAAACAGAAATGTAACTGGTAGCAATCACTGATTAAAAGCAGATATTGATTGGAACTCAGATTATAATCACAGATATAAATGCATTGTGACCAGAGGTAAACAAAATCATAAACATAATTTAATATGACAAAAGTAAATAAATAATAACATACGTAATTATATAAAGAAGTTAAAAGTTTTCAAACATCATTATAAAGTCGATGTTGTAATTATGCACACATTTCAACTTTTTGTTATGTTATCTTACAATAAAATATAGAATTAAAATTCGGTGGTAGCAGTTCGAGAGAATACAATCACCAGTCTAAATTTACACTCTCTGAATGGAAATAGTTATTGGCATTGCCATGTGTGACACTCGAGAGTCACTCTTGCATAATGTAAAGAAGATTAACGTAGAGGTGTAGATAGCCATTTATTTTTCACGAGATAAGTCCGATGGAAGGGACGATTTCTGACTCGGAACCTTAAATATGTAGTTGCGAGCACAACTGACTGATGGACGGTGGCTGGAGGGGTGAGATGAGTGACACTCGAAGTTAGTATAAATGGCCAGTCAAACTTTTTTCATTACTTGCGATCGATGTTCGAAGTCCAGTTCTAAAGGCAAACCATGAGCCATTGTGAGTTGTCTGATTACAATGTGTGAGAATGAATTTAGAATAATTTGTATATTAGAATTATTGTTTAATGTCTAGGACTTAGAACAATTTTGTTCCTTGATCTAGATATACTGTATATTTTGGATTGATTCATTGATATGTATATGTTAGATTAACTATGTATTATTGAATGTGTGATTCTGTTATAGATCAATCAGATTTATAACAGGTGTATCGAGTGAAGTGTGTATGAGGGCTGACAATTTTCTTGCAGACATGACGTAACATAAGGTGGCCCAACAGAACAGGTCATGTGCTCAGTCTTTTATCTCCTATCTCTCTCTTTTTCAGCTCTATGAAAAAAACTATAAACCTTAAATAGAGATTGTTCCCTTGAAGTAGCCATTGTCAATATTGACTGTAATAGTATATACATGACTGTTTCAAAACTTATTTATTTGTGATATATTTATTTTATAATAAATCTTTATTTTTGTTAATCCCTTCTTACACATGTTAATTGATACATGTCCGGAGTAATCAGTGGGTGGATGGGGGCGTGACAAGTCAGTGATTGGATGAATGTTAGTAAGTTGATAAATACTTTATTCCATAAGTATGAACTTCCACCTGCGAACAGATAAATTATGTATCGGTAGTACGTTTACTTATAGTGGCGTGTGAATGTGAAATTCATTTGGGAAAACAGATCCTAAATTAAGATTTAACAACTGATAAGTTTATTAAATGATAATATATTCAATCATAACAGAGGCAGGACGTAATATAGCGTCACACCATGGTACATTTTTACAGACAGATTAAATGGCAATATAATATGATAGAAATGCTAATTTCATTTCAGTACTCTATAATTATCTCACAAGACATTACGTGCTGACTTAACTGAACGGGACAACTGAGTGAATTACCAAAGTATGAGCATAAAAATGACAACTGTAAAAAACCTTTGAATTCCATGGTTACTGTGGGAGGATGTGGATGTGCATTTAAATTCTAAACGACTGCTTTAATCCTAACCTACAGTTATTAGCAACTCATTTGACAGTCACATGACTAAACTAGTGACATTGGCTGTAACCCTCACCTACAGTTGTTAGCAACTCATTTGATAATCACGTGACCAAACTAGCGACATTGGCATGTAAGTTAATGCCTGCACTGAGGACGTTACTGCAACAAAGTACCATGAAGGCTACAGATTAAGAGCCTGGCTCTGACAATCCTGCAGTCTATTGCGAGACATGGAGAAATTTTTTATTCAATAAAGGAGTGACAGATATTTAGTTGTTAGGATGTTAATGTAGAGAGGTCAGAGATAAATGCATTTTTTACAGTGGACGTACAAATGCAAACTCACTGTAAGGTTTATTTTGTCAAATGCAAACTCACCGAAAGGTTTATTTTGTCAAATGCATTCACTGAAAGGTTTATTTTGTCAAATGCATTCACTGAAAGGTTTATTTTGTCAAATGCAAACTCACCGAAAGGTTTATTTTGTCAAATGCAAACTCACTGAAAGGTTTATTTTGTCAAATGCAAACTCACAGAAAGGTTTATTTTATCAAATCAAAACTCACTGAATGGTTTATTTTGTCAAATGCATTCACTGAAATGTTTATACTATCAAGTGCAAACTCACGTCAAGGTTTATACTGTTCAATGTATGCTTATTGAAAGGTATATTTTGGTCAAATGCATACCTACTGAAAGATTTATACTGTCATATGCATACTCACTGAAAGCTTTTATAATGTCAAATAAATACTCATTGAAATGTTTGTACAGTCAAATGAATACACAGTGATAGGTTGATACTGTCAATTCATACTCAATGAAAGGTCTGTTCTGTCCAATGCATACTCACTGAAAGGTCTGTTCTGTCCAATGCATACTCATTGAAAGGTCTGTTCTGTCCAATGCATACTCAATGAAAGGTCTGTTCTGTCCAATGCATACTCACTGAAAGGTTTGTTCTGTCCAATGCATACTCACTGAAAGGTTTATACTGTATTGACGACGATACGCATTGTTACGTCATTAATCGACGCATTAGAGAAGATAATGAATGAATGAATATTCACGTACTTACTCCAAAATTCTTAGCCAGAAAGATTGTGACGTATTTCGACAGAAAGAACTTGACGTAATTAGTCAGAAAGATAAGTGACTATTAAAAAGAAACTCGATTATTTATAGTGGTAAAGGGCGAGGCGGTAAAACACAGTTTAGTAGTAGTTATATATAATGTCTTTATAACTGTGGTAAAGGGCGAGGCGGTAAAGCACAGTTCAGTAGTAGTTATATATAATGTCTTTATAACTGTGGTAAAGGGCGAAGCGGTAAAACACAGTTTAGTAGTAGTTATATATAATGTCTTTATAACTGTGGTAAAGGGCGAGGCGGTAAAACACAGTTTAGTAGTAGTTATATATAATGTCTTTATAACTGTGGTAAAGGGCGAAGCGGTAAAACACAATTTAGTAGTAACTATATATAATTTCTGATTAGAGATTGAAATCTCTTACAGAAGTTCTCAGACTTAAAGCCTGTTCCAGCAGTGAGACTGGACGACAGAATACGACAACGATCCGATGCGACAACCTTCATATGGTACCCAACGCAAAGATGGCGGACAAAAGACGTAGTTAAAGAGACAAAAACTAAAATAACTGCCATTCAATTAATGTCGAATTTGAACGAAAAATCTTCAAATGAAATCATTACTGCACCAGCCATAAACTAAATTCATTTTCTAAGTGTGTTCTAATCTTCATAAGCAATATGCGGCAACATGAAAGAAGCATAAAAATGTTTGTCAATGAAAATGTTAACTCGAAAAAGAAAACAGCACTTCTCTCCAAAGTAAACTGTGCCGTAAAATCTATTGTAAAGAATGAATCACGTGAATTAAGGCAAAACTACCAAACAACCTGAACAATGGGCTACAGTGTTAACGACAGCAAGACGATGACGTAAGCCGTGGTCAAATCGATAAAGGTTTAGTATATCAAAAGAAAAAAGACGAATAATTATGACGAAAGAATTTCCTCAATAAAGTCTTTTGAGAACAGATATGCTTTGTTGAATTAGACAACAGTACATGAATGTGCGCGTACGTAATTCCTATTTACAGACTGAACTTTTTCGTGAACCTTTTCGATACTTGAAATGAGAAAACAAGTCAAATATGTCACAGTTACTTGTGACAGCAAACTGCAATCTTATCCACTGTTACTTGTGACAGCAATCTTATCCACTGTTACTTGTGACTGCAATCTTATCCACTGTTACTTGTGACAGCAATCTTATCCACTGTTACTTGTGACAGCAAACTGCAATCTTATCCACTGTTACTTGTGACAGCAAACTGCAATCTTATCCACTGTTACTTGTGACAGCAATCTTATCCACTGTTACTTCTGACAGCAATCTTATCCACTGTTACTTGTGACAGCAATCTTATCCACTGTTATTTGTGACAGCAATCTTATCCACTGTTATTTTGTTGTGTCCCCAAAATACTCTCTCTAATACTTCCCCACAAAGAGTCTGGGGATATCACCAAACAAAATGGCTGAAAATGTTTCTCTTGCTGCCTATCTTGATTGATTTGATTGAGTGTAGGGGGCGCTTCCGGCTTCCGCCGCTTTCGCGCTACTGCCTATCTTGAAAGATAGCAGACTATTTATAGCAGCCTTCGCCATCATATTATTATATCATATTATATCAGTCTATAGCAGACTATTTATAGCAGCCTTCGCCATCTAGTCTTAGGCAGAAAAACGTTACACCGTTCACTGATATTAAGAGGGAACAACATTAGTATGGCTACCCTGACTAAATAGAAGGCACAATAATATTGGCCCTACGTTAAGTTTAGAGGCCTATTGATACAGGTTTGTCATTGTTTATTTATCAATGTATGGACTGTAAATTAAAGTTGGAGGCTTAATTGTACAGGTTTGTCATTGTTTGTTTATCAATGTATGGCTATGTGTTAAGGTTAGAGGCCTATTGCTACAGGTCTGTGGCACTATTAATTGAGGACATTTACGGTCAGTATACTCATTCACGTTGCACACTGGGATTTCACTTTGCAGTAAAATAGTAATTCTCTCCATGTGTTCATTGTTCTTTGAAGTGTTATTTGTAATACTCTTGCACTTAATTTGTACATTGCTGTCATTGTTCGGTTTTGCGGTAAAGAAAGTCTGTGACTTACCCTTAATTTGAAATTTGAAATTCTCACATAAGACTTACACGTGATTTACCCTTAATTTGAAACTTGGAATTCTCACATACGATTTTGCTGTAGGTCCGATAGCTTTGAATAAAAACAATTTTACTCTCGTTTTTTTAAAAATGTTCACAATTCGCTTGACATAAAAATAGTATAAAGATTTTTATATACTGTAATAGCTGTGGATTGCTATTTACTGGACGACCAGTAACCAATGTTTCCTCTAATACTTTTCCCTGTGTGTGTGGAACTGGCGGTTGTTTATGCTTGCTACCAAAACTTATGCGCGGAATTTTGAAACTGCTGCCCGGCCATTTTCTAATGAGCTGCGCGGCCCTGCACCTTAGAGGGAACATTGATTTCCATAAATTCTCTGTACTGGCAGCTAACTGGGCACTGTCACTTACATTTGTACTTTCATCAAATATTAGTGAATAATACTAAAAATTTGAAGTTTTTGATTTCCATATATTCTCTGTACTGGCAGCTAACTGAGCTGTGTCACTTACATTTGTACTTTCATCAAGTATTAGTGAATATTACTAAAAATTTGAAGTTTTTGATTTCCAAAATTCTCTGTACTGGCAGCTAACTCATGAATGTAGCGAGCCATAGTCAGTCGCAGAAAGGTTATTTTTAGCAAATTGCACTTTCTTCTCAGGACATATTACGTCAGCAACACGTTCAAAACACTCCTTTAAAAATTTACCGTCTGAGTACGGTTTTGAATTTTGGGCGATGATTTCAGTTACTACATAACTCGCTTTGACCAGTGGTCAACTGGGAAGATCTGTTTCACCGAAAAATTACTCATGTCTCAAAAAAAGTACCTTTCAGTTCAGACACCTTGTCTTTACGAAACTGACTTTTAAATTTGTCAAAAATAGATACCTGTTTAGTGTCGTAATACCTCTTCTCATTAAGTCCTTAAGAACTGAAACCGCTTTACTTATATCAACAAATTGGCTTGTTCTTCATTTCAATTAATAAAAATATACGTATGACAAAGAGATTTAAGTGTTCTACCTCCGGCCGCCCTGAAGGGAACTGTATCAGGCAAAACGACCGTTCTTTAGTCTGGGGTTTTATACCCTTTGATACTGTTTGGGGCTTTATATGCTTTGATACGGTTTGGGGTTTTATACCCTTTGATACTGTTTGGGGTTTTATACTCTTTGATACTGTTTGGGGTTTATACCCTTTGATGTGGTTTGGGCTTTTATACCCTTTGATACGGTTTGGAGTTTTATATGCTTTGATACGGTTTGGAGTTGTACACATTTTGATACGGTTTGGGGTTTTATACCCTTTGATACGGTTTGGGGTTTTATATGCTTTGATACGGTTTGGGGTTGTACACATTTTGATACGGTTTGGGGTGTTATACCCTTTGATACGGTTTGGGGTTGTACACGTTTTGATATAGTTTGCAATCTAACATTTCACGGTAACTTTCCAGTCTCCTAGCGAAAAAAAGTCTCCGTCTGTGCTGCAACTACAAAACACTCTCCATTTCCACCCACGGCTGCTCATTTTTTTCATGGCCAAAGCACAGCGGTTGGGCGCGTGGATTTATTCTAAGACATTTCCATTATTGTGTAATGTTGTTCCGGAGGGTCACAGAGGGCCGCGGGTTAGACATCCTTGTTCTAATGAGACTCAACATTAACTAAAAATTAATATATTAAAATGTGGATTCATTTCTAATGAGACTCAACATTATCTAAAGAAAATTAATTTATTAAAATGTGGATTCAGTTTTAATGAGACAACATTATATAAAGAAAATTAATTTATTAAAATGTGGATTCAGTTTTAATGAGACTCAACATTATCTAAAGAAAATTAATATATTAAAATGTGGATTCAGTTTTAATGAGAAACATTATCTAAAGAAAATTAATATATTAAATGTGGATTCAGTTTTACCTAGTAGGGACTCAATGTACCCAGGGAAAATAACATGGTTGAATTGTTACATAATAAGAACTCAGTATACTCGAAACAACTAGTGTAAAGTAACATCGTCTAATGGGTAAACGCACAATTTCATAATGGATTTAGTAAAGATCTACATCATCTATTCTATCTTCCATTGAGAAACTTCTTGCCAACAAAATGGAGACACACAAAAGTCCCACCCCGCCACCCATCATCTTACGTGTCTGAATGTCAGTACATTCACAGCATAAAGACACGTATACCTCAAGAGCAATTTAAATACTACTTCCCACTCGTCAAAGATTGGCCGCAGATTCTAGAATCGCGATGAAATCTGAACCTATGTCTCAAGTAATGAACGTTTTCGATCTCTTCCTTCTCAAGGCCGTCGCAGACTGTATCGCTGAGCTAGCGAGAACCCCACAAAGACTAGTTCGTGTTTGACACGTGCACAACTTGCAATAGACACCGTAACCAGGCGATGGACAGGGTCGCACGCGCAAGCGCTCCAAGGCATGCGTGTCGCTGATTGGCAATGTAGGCGCTTAAAGACGAGTGCAAATTAAAAGAGACATGCAAACCGCCACAAAAGGGCGGTGTGCAAATTAATAGGAAACCGAGTCCTGATAGGGCGTGTGCAGACGTAGAGAGGATATAAATGCGAGGTGAGAGATTGATGACGAGTCAAAGGACCACGCGCGACAACTCACAGACGGCGAACTGGCTGATCTTCAGAGTTGCAAACTTTATATTTTGTCGCTGTTTAGCGTTTGATGGTAAGTTATTAATTTTTTACATTGCATTTTCATATAAAAATTGTTTGTTTTTTTAAAATAATACACGCATTACCAAGAAATTTCTTTTTTTTTTTTTTACCTCTTACTATTCATTTTTTCAGTATTTTGTTGTGTATTTTACATTTTTTTTACTATCGTCCAAACATTTAATTTGTGTGTGCGCGCGCGCGCGAATCTTTACAGATTTTTTTTTTACTACTCTTCAGTTCTAAGACAAAGAGACCCTTAACAGACCCACGCTGCCCTTTGACCCTTATGCTAGCTTTGATGCCATGCTCTTTTAATTGTAATATGTTTGTCCATACTCTTTTAACTGTAATATGTTTGTCCATACTCTTTTAATTGTAATATGTTTGTCCATGCTCTTTTAACTGTAATATGTTTGTCCATGCTCTTTTAATTGTAATATGTTTGTCCATGCTCTTTTAATTGTAATATGTTTGTCCCTGCTCTTTTAATTGTAATATGTTTGTCCATGCTCTTTTAATTGTAATATGTTTGTCCCTGCTCTTTTAATTGTAATGTGTTTGTCCATGCTCTTTTAATTGTAATATGTTTGTCCATGCTCTTTTAATTGTAATATGTTTGTCCATGCTCTTTTAATTGTAATGTGTTTGTCCATGCTCTTTTAACTGTAATGTGTTTGTCCATGCTCTTTTAATTGTAATATGTTTGTCCATGCTCTTTTAATTGTAATATGTTTGTCCATGCTCTTTTAATTGTAATATGTTTGTCCATGCTCTTTTAATTGTAATATGTTTGTCCATGCTCTTTTAATTGTAATATGTTTGTCCATGCTCTTTTGATTGTAATGTGTTTGTCCATGCTCTTTTAATTGTAATGTGTTTGTCCATGCTCTTTTAATTGTAATATGTTTGTCCATGCTCTTTTAATTGTAATATGTTTGTCCCTCATTACTTTTAAATTCCTCGTAACACTTTGAAACATTTTTTGAACAATGTTAATTTCTTTTGCCTTTCCTTTTTGTCTATAGTTTAACATTATTTTATGATTTTATTACTTTATTATTTTATTTATTTTATACTTTTATCACTTTATTATTTTATTTTTAATTTTGTTTGATCATTTTATCGTTAATTAATTGTGAACCCATATGTAACCATTTTACTCTTTGTTACTGTTTTTACCCATTACGCTGGTGTTTTCAACCCTTTTAAACTTTGTTACCATTTGCAACAATTTTATCCCTTGTTACAGTTTCTTCGCTTTTGCCAAGAGTCTCCATGACATTATCATTTGAATTACGAAAAGCCTTTCTTTGTCTTTGTCTCCTGTCATCACACTAGTCTCCATGACATCATTTCAATCACAATAGTTCTTCTTTGTCTTTCTTTCCTGTCATCACACAAGTCTCCATGACATCATTTCAATCACAATTAGTTCTTCTACTTTGTCTTTCTTTCTTGTCATCACACAAGTCTCCATGACATCATTTCAATCACAATTAGTTCTTCTTCTTTGTCTTTCTTTCTTGTCATCATACTAGTCTTAATTACGCATTAGAATTTTTATTTTCAAAAATTTCTCGTGAAAGATCTTCACATTTTTCGATCAATATTAGAGAAATGTATGAATTTAATGACACATCTGGATAAAAGACTAGCCATTTAAAAACTACCTGAAGTTTTAAGCACAGTTCGTTTAAGCCCAAATCTGGAAAACGACTAGCCATTTAAAAATTATCTAAAGGTAAACACAGTTCGTTTGGAAAACGACTAGCAATTTAAAAATTATCTAAAGGTAAACACAGTTCGTTTGGAAAACGACTAGCCATTTAAAAATTATCTGAAGGTAAACACAGTTCGTTTGGAAAACGACTAGCCATTTAAACATTATCTAAAGGTAAACACAGTTCGTTTGGAAAACGACTAGCCATTTAAAAATTATCTGAAGGTAAACACAGTTCGTTTAAGCTCACATTTGGAAAACGACTAGCCATTTAAAAATTACCTGAAGGTAAATACAGTTCGTTTGGAAAACGACTAGCCATTTAAAGATTACCTGAAATTTACAAAATGTTAGCTAGCCTGAGTAAGAAGAAGTAAAAAGAAAAATAGCCGTTAGAAGTACTTCAACTATTTCAATTGTATATTAACGTTCAAAAACTTAGTTGCTATGGTTGTGGAAGGTTTCTCTCAAGAGTTATGTTCCCTGCTTATGATGACGTCGCCAGAATGCAGCAATTACTTTCAGCAGAGGGTGAACTTAGTGCTGAGTTTTATTGACAGTTCTAACAGTAAACCTTTTCTCATGACCAATCAAAGTTGGCACCAGATAAAATTAATAGTAGGTCCATTTTGTAACCAATCAAATACCGAACATAGAGCCAACATGCCCAGTCTAACAATCATGGCGCGAAAGTGAGGTTTCAGCTTAATTTGTTAGTTCGTTAACTATAAGCATAAATATAATAAAATTCATCCTAACTAACCCTAACACACTGTGCTGTCAATTACAAGCATTCACCTATTAAATGGTTGGAGTGGTTGGAGAAACCACTGAACATACAGCAAACTAGACTGGGGTTGGAGAAACCACTGAACATACAGCAAACTAGACAGGGGTTGGAGAAACCACTGAACAAACTAGACAGGGGTTGGAGATGCCATTGAACATACAGCAAACTAGACAGTGGTTAGAGAAACCACTGAACATACAGCAAACTAGACAGTGGTTAGAGAAACCACTGAACATACAGCAAACTAGACAGTGGTTAGAGAAACCACTGAACATACAGCAAACTAGACAGTGGTTAGAGAAACCACTGAACATACAGCAAACTAGACAGTGGTGCTGCGAGAGACGTCTTGGAGTCAATCAACAAATTCACATAAAGGGACATTGACCTTCTTGACCTTGATCCTGTCAATGAATGCATTTCACAGCGGTCTACAATACGATAGGTGTTAAAGAATAGATGCATTGACTTGTTGCAAATGTGACTTTGAAAAAAGTTAAAATTTTTTATAAAAAGGAACAAGAAGCGAGCATCCCGGACAACTTACAAAAGTGGTGTAAAGTATAGACTCGTCACGGATACAAGCAAGCAAGACATAAAAGTTAATTTTATTTTTGTGGACGGGAGTGGAGAGACATCCCATCTCGAAATGGATATTTGACCAAGAGCCAAGGGCGATAATGTGCGTGGTCAGCACTGGACGCAAAGCTGCTTTACAACGTGGAAAGAAATGAAAATAAAATAAAACTTAGATGACTTCTGAAGTCTAATGTATTTCCGCCCATCTTTATTTTGTCCTTTGGTCAAAAGTGATTTCTTGTTGAACTAGCTTGATACAATCACTCTGTGTTTAAGAACATTTTCTTTGAAATAGTGGCCTTCGGGAAATCCATCTGATGCACGCTAGACAGCAAACAACAGACAGTGTTACTTTATAATATCATGAAGAAAATCTGTTATATGTCACATCAGTCAGATTTTCAGTTTACAATGAAAAATTGTTAAAACATTGAGATATGATAAATTTATCTAAGAGTTGTTAAAAATTTAAAACCAAAACTTATAATCAGTACAATGAAGTGCACAGGAGACTAAAATATATATTAAAAGGAATACTTATTGTGAAAGTATATAACATGTAATAAGCATGTAATATTAATAAATATACACAATATTTTCATTGAAAATAATCGTACAATAACACACACACACACACACACACACACACACACACACACACACACACACAAATGATTAGTTCAGGGAGGAAACTAGAGTTAATTTATTGTGGGTAATTTGCTTGATTTTCACTTTTCCTCGTCACTTGAATTGATCTTTTGTTTCGAGTGAGAAAAATTTATTTGGGTTTTTTCTTTCGTTTTAAACCCGTCGCTTGTTTCGAGTGAGAGAAATTTATTTGGGTTTTTTCTTTCGTTTTAAACCCGTCGCTTGTTTCGAGTGAGAGAAATTTATTTGGGTTTTTTCTTTCGTTTTAAACCCGTCGCTTGTTTCGAGTGAGAGAAATTTATTTGGGTTTTTTCTTTCGTTTTAAACCCAGTCGCTTGTTTCGAGTGAGAGAAATTTATTTGGGTTTTTTCTTTCGTTTTAAACCCGTCGCTTGTTTCGAGTGAGAGAAATTTATTTGGGTTTTTCTTTCGTTTTAAACCCGTCGCTTGTTTCGAGTGAGAGAAATTTATTTGGGTTTTTTCTTTCGTTTTAAACCCCGTCGCTTGTTTCGAGTGAGAGAAATTTATTTGGGTTTTTTCTTTCGTTTTAAACCCCGTCGCTTGTTTCGAGTGAGAGAAATTTATTTGGGTTTTTTCTTTCGTTTTAAACCCGTCGCTTGTTTCGTCGATAGGGGAGAAGAAGTGGGTGAGACTGGTGAGACTGAATTCCCAGGGATTTCGTTACAGCGTCTAGGGCTCTAGGGGCTCCTGACGTAGCAGAATTTTCTTCTCTTTAACAAGCTCACCATTCCTGGCTAGAGAAATTAGTGTATGATTTTCGGATTTCTTTTTAGTTACTTTAACTCATTACTTGTTTACAGTTAGAAAAAATGTTTGGGTTTTTTTTTCTCTCACGGGTTGAAGTGAATGCTCGCTGTCACGTGATTAATGAATGGACAGGAAGGTGATGGTGGTGGTAGTGGTTACGATGACAGTTTAACGTCATCACTGTGATCTGTGGTGTTCCAGTGGGACCTGCTCCCTTAAATGGTATCCGAGAAAGGCTGGCGGTGATGTTGCAGCTGGAGGTTTTTGGTTTGGTGCTTGCTCGGAGCTAGCGGTTGTTTGGCGCAGGTGTTGTTGCTGGAGTTTGTTGCATGCTTGGTGGTGGTGCGACTGTTGTTGAAAGATTTTGTTTAAAATTAATGCTAATTCCTTTAAAAAGAAAGGTCTGTTTTATGTGGTGTCTTTCTTGGCGTGGTTGTTTTTTTGTTTTGTCTTTACCAAAGTGTTGCAGTTTGGAGGAGGGGAAAATGATTGCTACTTGATTTTAAAAATAAAAAAAATAGTGTTGTTAGTGTTCAGAGAGGAAGTTTTTTTTTTTATGACTGCATAAGGGTGCACAGACAGTTAATCGCGCGTTACTTAATAGCGGACAGTTAAGCGCAGTCAGATAACATCAGAGACAGTTCAACACTAAGACAGTTGACCGCGCGACAACTAAACAGACGTACTTTTAATCTTTTAATCGCTTGATACTTCCACGCTCTGACAGGTGACAGGCGACAGGTCCAATAGGCTAGCCCTTGTTTACATGTATATCAACCGAGTCATAAATTCCGCATTTTGAATGAACGTGTTGTCCGTGCTGTCACTACATTTGGACAATCGGAAATACTTGTTAACTTACGTTCATTCCATTGCTCATATTTCGCATATGGTTGATGTTGTAAGTTTTGGATCGTTTATGGTTGATGCTGTAAGTTTTTGATCGTTTATGGTTGATGCTGTTTTAAAGTTGATGCCCTAAGTTTTTGACTGTTTACAGCTAATGCTTTAAATTCTTCGCCGTTTACATAAGATGCGCCAATTATTTATTATTTTTATAAGAGCGCATGTGAGCTTCTCTCGCCTCCACTTAATTACATTTCGAAAATCCGGTAAAATTAAAATCCAGTAGATATTACCTCCCGCTAATGAAATTTGTGTATTTCGATTTCATTTCTGATGCGATGCCACACTTTAACGATCCTATGTTACTGGATGGAAGCGTCTCAAAACAGATCAACTGCAATCGATAGCGGTTAAATATGTCGCAAACATTTTGACATTTGGCTACTTTCATTTTTGAAAAAATTGCACATAATTGACGTAAAGTGTAATTTTGAAATAAAATATAAGTAATTAAAACAAGCAATAAAAGCGTGATTTTCTTTTACTCTGAACGCAAAGCTAGAGTTCAGGGTAGATTAAAATCAAATATATATAAGTTTTAGTTCATTAGATTAAGAACACTATACATGTATATATAACATTTATTATTAATACACGTAATCTGAACTTATTCAATGTAATGTTTAATATATGTTTATTTTTCATTTCAGTGTCTTATATAAATGGGGGACAAATGACGACATGACGCTCCTGAACACGTTCAAAACACAGTGTCTTATGTAAATGGGGGACAAATGACAACATGACACTCCTGAACACGTTCAAAACACAGTGTCTTATGTAAATGGGGGACAAATGACGACATGACGCTCCTGAGCACGTTCAAAACACAGTGTCTGTCATTGTCCACGTGCGACTGTCTTGATAAATGTAAACGTCTAAATTTGAATTTGTCAAAAACGATTTATTCTTGACAGTTTTCCATTTCCATTTTAGGTGTGTCGTGATTCAAATGCCAGATTTGTTGCGAGCTGAGTATTATGTGTCAGATGTGTCATAAATCATGTGTTAGGAATCAAGCGTGCCATGAGTCAGGTATCAGTTTATCAAGTCACGTATTATGTCGTGATTGACGTCTCAGGAGTTTCATGAGTCAATTAGTAGGTGTCAGATAAGACAAGAGTCATGTATTTAGGTGTCAGTAGGACCCGTGTCATGTGTTCAGTGTCAGGTACGCCACGAGTCATGTGTCATGTGTGTCGTGAGTCATATGTTAGGGTCAGGTGTCTAATTTTCAGAAAAATATTCCATCAGACATAAATTTGTCTAATTCAGTCACAAACGAACTGATTAGAGAGAACGAACTTGTGGTTACGTTAAACTTAAAGTTTTTTTTTTAATCTTTGGAGTCTTCGTGGAACATTTCATCTTTAGATGAAATTGATTGTTCAATACTAAATCAACACATACGCGCACGCACACACACACACACACACACACACACACGCACACACACACACACACACACACACACACACAAACACAAACAACCCGCTGAGGGGTGTAACGGATAGAGCAAATGAGAGACATTTTTTACTCGTTCTCGTAATGTTCTCGGGACCCTAGAAGGTATGAGGAACTTCTTTGGAGCAAATCATGATTAGAGACAACTTAGTAAGGATATTTACTTGTATGTAATATAACATTTCTTCAAATCATGATTAGAAACAACTTAGTAAGTATGTCTAGTTGTATGTAATATAACATTTCTTCAAATCACGATTAGAGACAACTTAGTAAGGATGTTTACTTGATTAGAGACAACTTAGTAAGGATGTTTACTTGTATGTAATATAACATTTCTTCAAATCATGATTAGAAACAACTTAGTAAGTATGTCTAGTTGTATATAATATAACATTTCTTCAAATCATGATTAGAGATAATTTAGTAAGGATATCTAGTTGTATGTAAAAAAACAATTCTTCGAATCATGATAAACGATAACTTATTAAGGATATCTAATTGTACGCAATATCACATTTATTCACGGTTCTTCACGCGTGATTACTTATTTTCAAGAGCAGTCATCTGCCACTCTTTAATTACCGAACCTTGCTGGTTGATAAAATCAAGACCACTTTTCTAAAGTTAATCATCTAAAAGAGAAAACTATTTCACCAATATACTATTATTGCTAAATGTCAGTATAATCAATGTCAATAGTTACATATCTGCCTTTCCTGTCTACATAAATAAGAAGCAGTTACAAATTATGTCCCCTGCCTTTCCTTCTACATACGTGTAAATAAGAAGTTACAAATTATGTCCCCTGCCTTTCCTATCTAAGTAAATATGAAGCAGTTAGAAATTATGTCCCCTGCCTTTCCTTCTACATAAATAAGAAGCAGTTACAAATTATGTCCCCTGCCTTTCCTGTCTACGTAAATAAGAAGCAATTACAAATTATGTCCCCTGCCTTTCCTGTCTACGTAAATAAGAAGCAATTACAAATTATCTCCCCTGCCTTTCCTGTCTACAAAAATAAGTGGCAGTTACAAATTATGTCTCCTGCCCTCAACCCATAAAAATTAAATGTAGGAATGACGTCATCAACATGCAATAAGCCAAATTAGAGACAAACATTACTTTAAAAAATATTAATTGCATCCTCGAAATCTTGCAATGCCTTTTTACATTCTTTCTTTTCAAATTTATAAACCAGACAATATTAAATTACTGTAGAATTATTGGATGTCACGACAAAGAAACATTCGCAGTTTTACTTCTTAAGAAATATACAACCTAAAGGAAGAAACGATAGTATAGCTTCGAGGGTCGCGCGCGTCTGTGTGTGTGTGCGTCTGTGTGTGTATAGATAGATACAATATGAGCATTAATGTGTGTGTGTGCATAAATAATACATTTTGTATATACATTGTATATGTGTTTGTATGTATATTATATATTCAATAAGACATATATATGTGATGTTTGTATGTATATTATCATGTCTGTATAGACAGATATATGTTATGTGTGCTTAACACACACTTAAACTAGCTATGTTTACAATAAGTACGCTATGCTTAACACACACTTAAACTAGCCATGCTTACAATAAGTACGCTATGCTTAATACACACTTAGTCTAACTGTGTTTTCACTATATTGTATTTAGCAGACACTTAATTTAGCCGTGTTTACAGAAGCTATATTTAGTACACACTTAGTCTAACTGTGTTTTCACTATATTGTATTTAGCAGACACTTAATCTAGCAGTGTTTACAGAAGCTTTATTTACTACACACTTAGTCTGTGTTTTCACTAAATTGTATTTAGCAGACACTTAATCTAGCCGTGTTTACAGAAGCTATATTTAGCACACACTTAATCTAGACGTGTTTACAGAAACTATATTTAGCACACACTTAATCTAGCCGTGTTTACAGAAGCTATATTTAGCACACACTTAATCAAACAGCGCAGTTGTATAACTGAGTCAAATTCTGAGTTGTTGCACTTATAAGGTACATAATATCAGACAAATATTCTTGAACTCATTACCAAGTGACGTCATGATATCAACACAACGAATTAGACTGGTGATGGAGTACATAGTTACATTCATACACACATGCGCTCACTTAGTGAGTGAGTAAGTAAGTCAATGGATAAATGAGTAAGTAACAGTTATAGGGCAAAGAAGAAGAAAAATAATAATACTTAAGGTCGTACGCATTATTACTCCATTATGAATATACAAAAAGCATAGGACTTCATTACGGTACGTGATTGTGAATATCCAAAACGTGACGGGGGCTGTCATTATTTCATTATCGATATCCAAAACGTGATGGGGGCTGTCATTATTTCATTATCGATATCAAAGCGTGATGGGGGCTGTCATTATTTCATTATCGATATCAAAGCTGATGGGGGCTGTCATATTCAAATCATAGGTCTCCATTATATCATTAAGAACATCCAGAATAATGGGTCGTGAAGATTTCGTTGTGGATTTCCAAATTGACAGGACTTCATTACGCCAAGACGACTTCCCAAAATATCACAGGGTTGTTATTAATTTGTTAAGAATGTCTCGATATCAATTTTATGAATATATACAACACCCAGTGGTCATCATTGCTTCATTGCAAATATTCAAACCATCACAGAGCTTCATTGCAAATATTCAAAGATCACAGAGCTTCATTGCAAATGTTCACACATCACAGAACAATGGGAAAAGATCGATATGGCATCGTTACGAATATCCGAAACATCTCAGGAAAAGATCGTTATATCTACTGGTTCTAATGACTGCACATTTCCCTCGAACAGCAACAAAATAAATAGAATATTGTGGAGTCTGGTCACTGGCGAATTCTCCCTCCCTCCTCCTACCCCATTTCTCCAAGATTACATTAATTATCACCTCGATGTAAATTTCGTCATAATTTGATCGCTAATGCAGACCGAGCAAGTACCGTTAATTTCCTGGGAAAGTTGTAATGTGTAGCAAGTGCACACGACTCAGCGTTTGATTACAGCTAGTTGAGCAAGCGAAGACAATTAAACGCACTTTCTTCCGACCAGAGTTATCGGACTTAGAAGATCTTTAGCGACCAGAAAAATTGTTTTCAGTCAAATAGTGGAAGAGCGTGGGAAAGACACAGACAGAAAGAGAGGGGGAGGGGGGAGGGGGGAGAGAGATTTCGTTCGTTAAATTTATATAAAACTATTCATACTTCATTTGATGGGGGTAGGTGGGAGTGGAACACTTTTTGTCACTTGAAATATCCATTCACAGAGAGACAAGAAGAAGCCAAATGCCAGAGAAAAAGAAATGCTAGAGGCTATTCCATTCGATATCCATTAATGACACTAATTGAAATGTAATAGCAATGTCATCACATACAATAGCTTTAGCTAAGTACGTTTTTATCTCTGCAATTTCCAGGGAAATCCCACCACTTCGAAATCTGTACAAATATCGGTAAAATCTAACTCGACACCACTCAAACTTACATGTAAATATTTCATAATCCAAATCCAAGCGTCCAACGGATCCCGTGGAACTGATTAACTGGCTGGTTTGTTTCTGCTTCTCGGCCCTGTCCGTGAGGAAGCAATGGTGTTATAAAGCGCAGTAGTACCAAACAGGCCATGCAATGTTGTTCTGAAATAGGTGCAAATTTGTTAAAATCTTGTGAAATACACGTATTTTCAAATGTGATATTGTGAAATACACGTATTTTTAAATGTGATGTGTGACTCATCAAATACACGTATTTTCAAATGTGATATTAACGCATGTGTGACTCATCAAATTTTCCTTCAAGATAATGTTTGCTGGTAGCGCAAGAAACTGTTTTCTTCCTAACTTTCTCTCATAAGTCAATATTTATATGAGCTAAATATTAAAAAAAATCATCAGACTCATAAGTTAATATTTATATGAGCTAAATATCAATAAAATTCATCAGACTCATAAATCAATATTTATATGAGCTAAATATCAATAAAATTCATCAGACTCATAAGTCAATATTTATATGAGCTAAATATCAATAAAATTCATCACACTCATAAGTCAATATTTACATGAGCTAAATATCAATAAAATTCATCACACTCATAAGTCAATATTTATATGAGCTAAATATCAATAAAATTCATCAGACTCTTAAGTCAATATTTATATGAGCCATCATAAAATTCATCAGACTCATAAGTCAATATTTATATGAGCTCAAAACCAATAAAATTCGTTAGATACATAATTGAATACTTATATGTGCTTAATACCAATAAAATTCATTAGATACATAATTGAATACTTATATAAAATTCATTAGTCAGTGAAGAAAAATTTCATATTTAATTTATTACTGATTAATAGTAGGATTGAGGTGTTTGTGAAGTAAAACTTGAAATACTGAACTCTATTGAGAGCAATTCCATTAATGTGTTTGTGAAGTAAAACTTGAAATACTGAACTCTATTGAGAGCAATTCCATTAATGTGTTTGTGAAGTAAAACTTGAAATACTGAACTCTATTGAGAGCAATTCCATTAATGTGTTTGTGAAGTAAAACTTGAAATACTGAACTCTATTGAGAGCAATTCCATTAATGTGTTTGTGAAGTAAAACTTGAAATACTGAACTCTATTGAGAGCAATTCCATTAATGTGAGCGAAATTTGAAATGAATAACGAATATCTTCCTAATTTCAGGGATACAGTTCTGCTTAGTGTAAAGTTTACGTGAGTGTAAAGTTTTCCGCTAGCAATAAATTTCACAAGACTTAAACGTGTCCATTTGTATACAAAATCCAAGTTCACAAGACTTAAACGTGTCCATTTGTACACAAAATCCAAGTTCACAAGACTTAAACGTGTCCATTTGTATACAAAATCCAGGTGAGGTCACTAACAGATATTAACTGCTATGAACACTAAAAAAAATAGCAACCAAATAAAATCAATTATATTATCGAAGTCTTGACTCTTAACACCAAACAAACAGTGAAGTAAACAAAACCCAAAAAGTTTAAATGCCTATGATAAAAACAATATGAACGAGTTTTTAGATAGGCGTATTTAGACACAATGGTATGGAAATGGAAGTAAACAAAACCTAAAAAGGTTTAAATGATAAAACAATATGTACGAGTTTTTAGATAGGCGTATTAAGACACAATGGTATGGAAATGGAAGTAAACAAAACCTAAAAAAGTTTAAATGCCTATGATAAAAATAATATGTACGAGATTTTAGATAGGCGTATTAAGACACAAAAGTATGGAAATGGAAAGGGGGGGAACGTGTTAACTGATAAATTAGCACTTTAAATTGCCTTTAGCTTATACTCGAACTCTCATATATAATTATTTACAATTCAGCAAACTCGTTCATTGTGGGAAAAAGCGCTAGTGGACAACTGTTAGTGAGTGACATTCGTATTTTCCGAATTTTTTAGTTCGGACGTTCCACCACCGCCACCACCACCACATCACTCTGTAACGATTGGATGTGACACATCTCTAGGCACACTTCACCCGTTATGATTATTATAATAAATAAATAATAGATAAATAATTATTTATCAATTAATAACATAACTAATTACAAGTGATCGATAATCTTAATTTATAGTTATTAATAAGTATCCCACAAGACCAAACACTGTCTCTCACTTGGCGGATTATAAGGGTGTCGTAAAACTATATTTTTACACAATAATAAGATAGACGTTTTACAAATTCGTCTTTTATTTATGTTTAACGAGGCCCCACACCCCCACTATTACTCCAACATAAGGCTAAATATGTGTGCAAGAAGGTTAATAAATTTAAATTTCTTAAATCAACAATCAAATATACAAAATACTTTAGTACATTGTCTCCATGGACAAAAAATATTAGAGGGAACGTTGTTTACAGCATAATGTAAACAAACAAGATTACAACTGCGCCTTTAAACCAGCCACACTGAAAAGCATTCCGTTTCGCTGTCGAATTTCATCTTCGTGAAAGCGGACTTTGTGACTAGATTGCTCTCCCTTGTTCTCAGGTCAATACCATTTAACCTGTCGAAAGGCGAACCAACTGTTTCTTTAGAATGCTTAAACTCATGCAAGTCAGCAAATCTTCTTCGATGTAAACTAAGGACGATTAATATGTGCTGCAATTCCCCGACAGCTGAAGAATAATTGGAAAACCCATTACTTGCAGCCTGATGTAGAGATGACATTTTTTCACGTAATCGACTAAATTTCGGGTAAAAGCAATCGATATTTTGAGCAAAACGCTTAATTGTAAACTGGAATCAAAAATGTCTACACCAAGAGATCTTTTTTTGTCAAGAATTTTAGATCCTGCAAATGACTCTCCATCAATCTGGAGTAAATGTGATGTCAGTGATATAGATTTTAATGTGGAAGTGCGTTTATTACATAAACAATACTAGCAGAAAACTTGGTGTTGACTGAGTGTAAAATACAGTTTTCCCCGTTATATTAATAGCCTGATTAATTATGCAATTATACGCTGGGGGAAGGAGTGTGGGGGAGGGCAGGAGTAAACCCAGATCTCCTATTGTCAAATCTGGAGGCAAGCCACGCCTATATGCAAAATAGTTCGTAGCTTTCTCCGTGCAGCCGAAAATCGTACACAAACACTTTTGTTTGCAATGTTTATTACTTATTTTAAAGTGTGTGAATTACTTAATGTGTAAAGTCGGTTTTAACGTGTTTATTTATGTGTGCACGTATGCAAATGTTAGATTATGAACAAAATATTGTATAAAACTATGTTATTTACAATATTATATAGTACATTATTTTCTGTTATTCACAATTACATTATAATAATATATTGTGAGTAAAGTAATTTAATAAAATATTGTGAATAACGTTAATTAATATAATATATTGTGAATAACGTCTATTAATATAATATATTGTGAATAACGTCTATTAATATAATATATTGTGAATAACGTCTATTAATATAATATATTGTGAATAACGTCTATTAATATAATATATTGTGAATAACGTCTATTAATATAATATATTGTGAATAACGTCTATTAATATAATATATTGTGAATAAGGTCTATTAATATAATATATTGTGAATAAGGTCTATTAATATAATATATTGTGAATAAGGTCTATTAATATAATATATTGTGAATAAGGTCTATTAATATAATATATTGTGAATAAGGTCTATTAATATAATATATTGTGAATAAGGTCTATTAATATAATATATTGTGAATAAGGTCTATTAATATAATATATTGTGAATAAGGTCTATTAATATAATATATTGTGAATAACGTCTATTAATATAATATATTGTGAATAAGGTCTATTAATATAATATATTGTGAATAACGTCTATTAATATAATATATTGTGAATAACGTCTATTAATATAATATATTGTGAATAACGTCTATTAATATAATATATTGTGAATAAGGTCTATTAATATAATATATTGTGAATAACGTCTATTAATATAATATATTGTGAATAAGGTCAATTAATATAATATATTGTGAATAAGGTCTATTAATATAATATATTGTGAATAACGTCTATTAATATAATATATTGTGAATAAGGTCTATTAATATAATATATTGTGAATAAGGTCTATTAATATAATATATTGTGAATAAGGTCTATTAATATAATATATTGTGAATAAGGTCAATTAATATAATATATTGTGAATAACGTCTATTAATATAATATATTGTGAATAAGGTAATATGTTATAATGCACTTTGAAGAACGTCGTTTAATATCCTGTACTCTGAATAACGTAATATAACATAATACA
This sequence comes from Sinotaia quadrata, assembly GCA_028829895.1. Classification (NCBI taxonomy): domain Eukaryota; kingdom Metazoa; phylum Mollusca; class Gastropoda; order Architaenioglossa; family Viviparidae; genus Sinotaia; species Sinotaia quadrata. The sequence goes on from CM054177.1 coordinate 1,457,736, forward strand.
ATGTGAATAATATAATATAAAATATTATACTATGAAGAACCTAATTTAATATTATATACTTTGAATAATATAATATAACATATTGTGAATAAGGTTATATAATGTATTTTGAAAAACGTCATTTAATATAATATATTGTGAATACGGTTATATAATATGACGTACTTTGAAGAACGTCATTTAATATAATATATTGTGAATAAGGTTATATAATATGAAGTATTATGAAGAACCTCATTTAATATAATATATTGTAAAGTACGCCATTGTTGGCAAGACAGGGAAAACACTCAAACGAGTACTCTCGTGCCGCGAAGTAACAAAACCCCAAACGTTACAATTTTTGCACAGACTTTGCCCGCCAACCCCTTTAATACCGGAAATACATTTTTTGAACGCAGTGTTAAGATTTCGTCACACAATAACGTGTGAAAAGGGGCTGAAAGGAAGAATTCACAGGATCTTGTTTTACAAATGAAACTCTCTCATGTATTTGTGTTTCAGGTTCATTAAGTGTGGAAATAAACAGTCCGGCTGCCGACTGCATAAATTAATCAAATTGACAATGTCCACAATGACTAAAACATTTGTATTATGCAGGAACATATTACAGTCTACAACCTTAACAAAGAGAATTATTATCGTATTTTCTAATAAATATATATTTTAATCCTTAGAAAGAGAAATAGTAATGAATTTCCTAACTAATATTCTACATTTTTTAACCTACAGGGAATCAACCTTCATTTCTCAGACAGACCACCTGTTACCACTTCAACCTTCAGCCAATCCATTTCGTCCTAAACTCTGGAAATTCGATCACCTGATTGCACTAATGAACATGACGATGATGAAGGGTTCTACATTGTGCTTATTTCTAGTTCTTCACCTCTCCGTGGCCATGACCTTCAATAAGTACAAGTCGTGCCTATATGAGTGTCTGAACTGTGTCAACACGTGGGGCAAACAACTCTTCGACGGCGAGAAGTGCGCGGACGGATGCGCAGAGAGCCAGGGGGAGAGCAGGGATGAGTCGTGCATGAAGTACATTCGCGTGGGGCGGGGAAGACGAGGTCTAGGTTCCGGAAGTCTGCAAGAAGCGGACAGCGACAGAAAGGCGGCAAATTCGCCTGCCTACCTGCCATATCGCAGAACGGGGCCCAGATTTGGTTTAGAGAGGATTAATCTTGCCGGACAGGTTCGAACCTCGCAGGACGCTTCTTTGCCCGCCGAGTGCCAACAGCTGTGTAAGACGAAGTGCGAGCCTCTGTTTACCTTGTCCATGGACGCACACACCTGTATGTACACGTGTATCTCTAACAACCGGAGAAAGATTGTATGCTAGACTGACGTCACCTGCTTTTAGATGTTGGTGCTAGAATCTCTGTGAAATGTTCACCAACTACAGTCAAACTGTGCGCAAAGGTCCCTCTAAAAGCTCAGAAGTTCTTAGAAGACGTTTTTGTACACGATTAGTGATAGTTATCTGTGCTAGACTTTAATTTACAAATATGAACAGCACTGTGAAAATTGTACTCTACAATGTTTTGTTGAACACTGAACAGCACTGTGAAAATTGTACTCTACAATGTTTTGTTGAACACTGAAGAGCGCTCTGAAAATTGTACTCTACAATGTTATGTTGAACACTGAACAGCACTGTGAAAATTGTACTCTACAATGTTTTGTTGAACACTGAACAGCTCTGTGCACGAGCCGTACTCTACACTGCCGCAAAAAGACAAGGAATTCCAGATTGATTTACAATTTCCATCGTTCGCGGTTCCAGATATGACACAGTATTTTAGAAGGGAAGGTTGTTATGGGGTGGGTGTTTCTCTACAACAACAGAAACAATAAACAGAACTGCAACGAAATCATTATTGTTTTACTAGAATATGAAGACAAAGAAAAGTAAATTTATATAGTCCTTTAATAAATGTTAAGTCCTGTGAATATAGCTTCAAATTAAATAGGAACAAAATAACCTACTACGTTAAGAAGATATATTGCATTAACGTTTGGATCTCTTTTAATTTTCAGTTAATCCTTGACACTGCATTATGTATGTCAGCTAAGTATTAATTATATACTTCATCTGGACACTTTACAATGAACAGATTTATTTCTTGAACACCAGGTTATTTTTCTTTCTCTTTTAGCCAGTGTTTGATATTTTGTATGGTTTTATTGCTTTGACACGTTAAGTTACATTCTGTTCCTTTGACATGTTTTCTTTTCTTTTCATATGATTTGGGTTTTTTTTGTTGATATGTTTATTCTTTTGACATCTTTTCTTTTCACATGACTTGTTTTGTGGATATGTTTATTCTTTTGACATCTTTTCTTTTCTTTTAACATGACTTGATGGGTAGATATGTTTTCTTTTGAAGTGTTTTCTTTTCTACTCACATGGCTTGTTTCTGACCGATATTTATTCTTTTAACATTTTTCTTTCTTTTTATATGATTTGTTTCTATGGGACATTTTCTTTTGACATATCCCGTAATTTGTAGACTTGAATTTCGTTCCTTCTTTTAGCGTGGCATTTGTTGTATTGACTCGAGGTCTAGTCCTTGTATTCTGTTCTCTTACATTACTAAATTATTTTGACCTGAATTTTGTTCTCTTACAATACTAAATTATTTTGACATGTATTTTGATCTCTTATATTACTAAACTGTTTTGACATGAATTTTGTTCTCTTGCATTACTAAATTATTTTTACATGAAATTTGTTATCTTAATTTGTGCTATATTTCTTACAAATGATTTTTATTCCGTTGACACGAGTTATATTCCCTTGACAGGAGTTCTATTCACTTACTAGTTCTATTCCCTTATAACGCATGTGTGTGTGTGTGTGTGTGTGTGCGTGCGTGTGTGTGTGCGTGTGTGTGTGTGTGTGTGTGTGTGTGTGTGTGTGTGTGTGTGTGTGTTTGCCGTTTTCATATTTAAAAAAAATAATCATTTGAATGCTATGTTTTATTTTAATAGTTATTTTGTTCTTCTTACATTTCTTATAGCTTGCTTCCTTGATATTTCTTCTGTTTCATTGACAATTTACATTTGTTTAGTTTAATTCAGACAAATTTTTGCGTTTCTGTTTCTTTAAAGTATTTAAACAAAACAAAAATCTTAAATTCTCTTTTCTAAGCATATAGCTGAATATAACTTGTGCGTTATTGTACATTTATGAAGTGTTGAGAAATCAGTTATATATGTATACTGTATCTTTCTTTTTCTCTGTCTGTCATTTTATCTGTCTGTCATTTTATCTGTCTTTGTCTGTCATTTTCTCTGTCTTTGTCTTTATTCTGTCTTTGTCTTTTTCTCTGTCTTTCTCTGTCTTTTTATCTGTCATTGTCTGTCTTTTTCTCTGTCTTTGTCTGTCTTTTTCTTGTCTTTGCCTGTCTTTTTCTCTTTGTCTGTCTTTTTTTCTGTCTTTGTCTGTCTTTTTCTCTGTCTGTCTTTTTCTCTATCTTTGTCTGTCATTTGGTGTGTTACTTTGATAAAATGCGCTAATGGAACATCGGCTGTTGTAGTCATGGATACGTTAAAGAGTCTCAGAATTTAATGCGGCAATTTTTCTCATTCACCAGTTTAACAGTTGTTGTATAATTTCGTCTTACAGTGACTATTCATACACTCCATGACTTTATCACTATGTCTAACTGTTTATTTCACGTTAGATATCTAAACGTCAAACTGAAAATAAACTGTTTCCGAAATGGCTGAATAAAATAAAACTTATGAAAATGCGCTGAATTTCCTGTTTAGATGTTTGATTGCACAAAAAATTAACTGATTTTTAAAAGTGTTCCAAACTTTCCATTTAGTTATCTGAAGGCTAGAATATACTAAATTCATAAAACAAAAGTGTTAAAAACGTCCATTTGAGACATTTGGATGCAAAAATAATAAACTGACACCATAAGTAGCATTACCTCTCAAAATAAGCAGAATAACTTGAAACTGCTAGAATATATGACATAGTAAACAGTACAACACAGTGTCAAAAGTCAAAAAAATATTACTCGACTCGCATGACACTGTAAACAGTACAACACAGTGTCAAAAGTCAAGAAAATATTACACGACTCGCATGACATTGTAAACAGTACAACACAGTGTCAAAAGTCAAGAAAATATTACACGACTCGCATGACATTGTAAACAGTACAACACAGTGTCAAAAGTCAAAAAAATATTACTCGACTCGCATGACACTGTAAACAGTACAATACAGTGTCAAAAGTCAAGAAAATATTACACGACTCGCATGACATTGTAAACAGTATAGTATGCAGTGCTTATAATCATGAAAATATTACAAGATTTGCATGGCATAGTAAACAGTATAGTATGCAGTGCTTATAATCATGAAAATATTACAAGATTTGCATGACATAGTAAACAGCCAAAAGTCGTGACAGTAATACAAGACTTGCATGGCATTGTAGACAGTATAGTATACAGTGTCAAAAGTATGACAATATTACAACAGCAGCATGGGACACAGTGTCAAAAGTCATGACAATATTACATGACTTGCATGGCATTGTAAATAGAATTACTGCATAAAATACTTGACAATGTTAAAAGCACTGCATTACATTGTAAATAGCTTTACACGGCAATGTAAACAAAATGGCATGACATTACCAAATAAGTGACAATGTTAACAGCACTGCATTATATTGTAAATAGCTTTACACGGCAACGACAATAAAATGATAACGGCATTAACATATAATTCACAATGTTAAAAGCACTATATGACAAAGTAAATACATTTACATGGCAACGTAAACAGAATTGCAAGGACATGTAAGTATATTTTCATGAACTGTAAACAAAGTCACGTGACAAAGTAAACAGAATCACGCGTAGAGACAAAGTGAATTTTCTTGGATGTGAGCAAAGTGCAAAGATTTAATGTTTTTGAACAAAAGCAATATAATGACCAACTATAATACCTTCGCTTTCAGGAGCTGCTTGTGTGTATGTATGTGTGTGTGTTGTGTAATTGTCTTTCAGATATTCTATTTAGCTGAGACAACCTAATTTCCCATTTGTTGTTTCTGTGTGTGATCGAATGCACATTCTGTTGCAACTAATTATGAATATAATTAGCTTTGGGCGTTGGTCACTAATTGTTGGACAGCTGTATAGTGGACCTCACACATAATTATGTGGAGTTTGTAAATGGTATTTTAGCTGAATTATTCGACGCATTAATTTATTAGCAGGATGGTTAGGAATAACCATATTGCATAAATAAAGTATACTCTAAACTCTAAAGCTATGTACCCTGGAAACATCATATTACCACAACCATATGCAAAATAATGCACCGATTTTCAGTTCCGATTGCACAAGGAAAGAAAGTAATGGAATCTTGTCGCACTTTTGACATGCCAGACTGAGTTTTAGCGTGACCAACTCCTCGACAACTACACAAACACCACAACTTGTTGACTGTTTTCGGGTTATCGCTTGCAAATATAGGTTATTTAATGCAGTCATTTAGAGGAAACGAAGTTATATGCATATATATTAAAATTTTCGAACAAATATAAGAACTGCATCAAATTGTGCGTAGAAAATTGGAAAATATAATCCCAATGGCCAACCATAACTCATTTGCGAGCAATCATTGAATCTATTAACTTAATTTTCTTCAAAATGAATGCCTAATCCAAGTATTTTCACTGGAAAGTATTGTCAAAAGCCAAAAGTCTTTTGTGCTCGGATGGAATACTAACTGTTTTAAATCAAAATTTTATTCCTGGTTTTAGTAACGTCAGATCACTCAATGTTATTAATGATTTTAGTGACATCAGATCAATATTATTTATTCCTGATTTTAGTGACGTCAGCACTCTATTTTATTCCTGATTTGGTGATTCAGATCACTCTATGATCTACGTCATCAACCGTTTGGAGACCGTTACTTGAATAATGATGTGCAGCTTTGAGCTTTCTAGCTTCACGTTCAAGAGTGACAATGTGTATTTATAACTTTAGATAATTTAATTATCTTAATTTACTTAAAATATTAAGTAAACTGAAAAAAGAAAAATGTTTACGCACAAAATAGCAACAACCGGTAGCCACGTTTACTTGTTTGAACTTCATGTATGTCACAAAACGGGAGGCTCGTTACAAGCCGACCTCGAGCTGAAGTTAGAGATGCAAGGGGTGAAGTCTAATTTTGGCCTGCTCCGGTGCACCTCCAAGAAAAGCCCATGTGACGTATGCCAGTACTACGTCGCGTCAAGTTGTTACATAGACACACATGACATACACCATTGATGTTTGGGTGGGGCCCAATTTATTAATGTCATGCCAAGGAACGTTTTATTGGCGGTGTGTGTTGTGAGTGTGTATCATAAATGTGAATAAATGGACGAACAGACGAACGGTGCAAACACTAGTACAAATTCTTTCGTCCCTCTCAAAAACTATGAATAACAAGAGAGTTGAAGGATGTTTAAATCAGGTTATTTATTTCCCGATTTTAAAGGGGGCACTACTCTTTCGCACAGTGATTAATCATTCATTCAACTTTCCAATGTCATACACTCTGTGGGAAATAAGGGGAGATGAAAATGATGAAATTCAAAATATAAAATAAAGATTAATTACACAATTCTTACGCGGCAAATGTGGCCACTTTAACAATAGTTCACATGTAAAATAAGCATTACTTTTAACATTAAAGTTCTTATCTTGCAAACGATATAATAGTGTTCATTTTCTTAGAGTCCTAGGGTTAAGTATGTGCGCGTTAGCCGTGCTAATTATTACTCACTATTAATGTCAGAGTTCCAAGGAGATGACGTAATCTCACACGTCACTTATAAGCGGCACTTCAAAGTGAAGACGGGACGCAATTGAGGCGTCGCATTACAGGTGAAGATTCTGCAGAATCTAGGCACCACTTTCAGATTATCACTGGGGAGAAATCTGAAATTTAGCTGACTGCTGTCAGCCTCGATAATTATCGTTGTATCGGTTGTCGTGGAAACGGACACCCCAACGACGTTTAGCATTATCGGGTGGAGTCGTCCAGTGGGATGTGTCGTCGCATTACATTGAGTGTAGAAATCCGGATATGTATCTCCGGCGCTAGCCTTCTCAATCGCGGGATAGACTGCCAAAACGAACTCAGACAGGGGGAAGAACAAGTTGGTCCCTCGTGTCGTTAACTGCATACAACCAGCGTCACATGCATCGGGTTGTTCTTGACAGCGAACTTTCCACTTTGCCAACAATTATACTGAGTAATTTTGCCTCGTTACTCGATATATGGCATCAGACGGATGGAAAACGGATGGAAAGAGATTATTGCAGCTTTCCTTTATGAAATCTCTGTACATGAGATAATTCATACGTGAAGTTAGACTGGCTTCAGACGAATCGACGTTTTCAACATTGAGAATAAAGTCTTCGTTTTGCCTCTTATATAGTTTCCACTGAAGGTTTCCAAAACTTCCAGAAGCTATGTCCTGTGACATGATTTTTGCCTTGGATATATAGTGGTAATCGTGATGCACGCTTTTCTGTGGTCAATTCTAATGCGCACTGGTCATTTCTCTCGTCAACAACATGTGACCGTAGTGCGCAGTTGTCCCAATTAATTTAATATACATATTCTTCATAAACTAATATATATATTCAAATATGATATACTAACACACACTGCGTCACGAACGTCTGTCTACTAAAGAGATCTTAGGTGACCGTTACTGGAATTTACATGCTACATACGAAAAATAACAAAACTCGGATTACTTCAATTAGTTTTGTTAGCGGTTTTTTAAAATGAAATAAAATATAATTTCCGTCCCTCATTTCCTGTGACAACCCCCTTCTTAAAATTGATTGGAGCTCACAGAGTGGAAATCAAATAGGAACAAAAAAAATTTTATTTCACACGATAGTCTCCACAGGAATTTTATGCGCATCTGTGGAGAGACTATCCTCTCTCTTGTTTATATCGCGGTTATGGCATGCCGGGATAATGCATCGGCACCCGAATTTTCTCTGCCCGCGATGTGTTCGACAATGAAGCTATACTCCTGTAGCAGGAGTGTCCATCTAGTTAGCCTAGCGTTATCATACATGCTAGTGCGCAGATATGTCAGCGGCTTATGATCGCACTGCAGGATGAATGGTTTAGAGTACAGATATGCACTAAATTTCTTGAGTGCCCATACGATTGCTAAGCACTCTTTTTCAATCGTAGAGTACCGTGTTTCACGATCTAACAGTTTCTTAGACGCGTATGCTACCGGTAGGTATTCGTCATCTGTCTCTTGGAGAAGTATGGCACCGAGGCCTTCGTCTGATGCGTCGGTCCTGACAATAAATCTCTTGTCAAAGTCTGGTAACTGTAGGACGGGTTTACTGGTCAAGATGTCCTTCACTTTTTCGAGGGCGGTGCTACACTCTGCCGTCCATCGTATTTTCGTGGGTTGTTTGTTCCCAGTTAAGTCCGTCAGTGGTTTAAGAAGCGTACTGAAGTTTGGGACAAATTTTCGGTAGTACCCCACTAGCCCCAAAACTGCCCTGACCTGTTTCTTTGTAGTCGGTAAGGTCATGTCACGAATGGCTGCAGTCAAGTCTAGATTTGGGCCTATTTGTCCGTCACTTATGATATGGCCAAGAAACTCAATCTCCCGAAAGCCCGCGCGTACTTTGGAGGGTTTCACGGTCAATCTATGGCGCTCGAGAATGTCAAGTAGACCACCCACTGAGGATAAATGTTGGTCCCATGTTCCTGTTGCTACCAGTATGTCATCAAAGAAATTCAATGCGTCAACGCTCTCTAACGGTAATTTTCGCATGAAGCGCGCGAATGTTGCGGGTGCGTTCGCTAGTCCGAACGGTAGTCGGCAAAACTGAAATAAGCCTAGTGGAGTTGGGAATGCTGTTTTTGGTCTGTCGTCAATAGCAACTGACAGTTGCCAGTACCCTTTGCACATGTCAAACTTTGAAAAGTAATGTGCCTTAGTTAGTTTTGCGAATAATTCATCCTGATTTGTGATAGGTTCCGCATCGAATTCAGTTATCTCATTTAACTGTCTGTAGTCCACACAAAAACGAAGCGTACCGTCTTTCTTTTTAACTAAGACGACCGGTGATGAATATGGGGAGATTGACTGTTCAATCACGCCCTGTTTTTGCATTTCACGCACCTGTTCTGCTATGTACTTTGTGCTCTCATATTTCTGTGGGTACTGTTTTAAGCGTATCGGTTTGTCACTTAAAAGTTTGATGCGGTGTTCAACCAAATCTGAGTGGCCCGGTTGGTCGGTGAATATGCGCGCGTGTCTGTGTAAGAGGTTTGACATTGCGTCGCGCTGTTCGACAGTTAAGTTCGAGTCAATCTCGACTTGATCGACTGTAACTGCGGGGTTAGGCGTGGTTTCGGCGGACATCATGTCTGTTCTGAAATTGGAGTCTTCCAATTGTATCAGTGCGACATTCACGTTTTGTATCTGTTCGTCGCTGCGTTCATAGTAACGCTTGAGCATATTTATGTGATAGGTTTTCTGCTTATTCCCTATCTGTATGCTGTAGTCGTTCTGCTTCACACGCTTAATAACGCGGTAGGGTCCACGCCAGTGCATTTGCATGCGGTTGTTATGGGTGGGCCGCAAGAGTAACACGAGCTGACCTGATTCGAGGTTACGTTCCACAGCCGTACGGTCAAAATTTCGCTTGTATCGGGGTTGTTTTTCGCGAATGTTTTCCTGTGCTAAGTGACATGTCTCGGTCAGACGTTGACGTAGTTCGGCTACGTACGTGTGAACATCTTTACCATCGGTCACAGTGTCTCCCTTGACCCATGTTTCTTTAATTAGTTTAAGGGGACCACGAGGTTGTCTGCCGTATAGTAGTTGGAATGGTGAGTAGCCCGTACTCTCTTGTGGGAGTTCGCGATACGCGAAGAGTAATGGTGCTAGAAAACGCGGCCACTGGTCGGGTTGTTCCGAGGCCATTTTTATTAACATTTTCTTTATTGTACCGTTGAATCGTTCAACGGCACCATTAGACTGAGCGTGATATGGTGATGAGAACAACTGTTTACACGCCAGTAGACGCATTGTTTCAGCCATCATTGCTGATGTGAATTGAGTGCCCTGGTCACTCAATATCTCTCGGGGAACGCCCATGCGAGAAAATACGTCTATTAAAGCGTCTGCGACTTCGATTGCTGTGATGCCCTTTAGTGCGACTGCTTCTGGATATCGTGTTGCAAAATCCACGATTGTTAGGATATAGCGATATCCTCCTTCGGCCGCGGGAATGATTGGGCCAATAATGTCTACTGCGACTTTTAGGAATGGTTCCTCTACTGTTGGTACTATCTCGAGGGGAACTCGACTGACACGCCCTCGGTCGATATGTTGTTGACACTGCGTACATGTACGAACGTACGAGCGAACATCCCTACTCAGGCCTGGCCAAAAAAAATCCTCGCGAATCCGTTGTTCAGTGCGACGTGCGCCCTGATGTCCGGACATGGTTGAGTCGTGTGCTAAGCTAAGCATCAGCTGTCTGAGTGGTGTAGGGGTAAATAAACACGTGGTGCTTCTAGTATCATTTTCCTTATAGTCGGTGCGCCGAAACGCTAGCCCGTCCTTCAGGAAATACGTAATTGTCGCGTACTTGCTGGACGTAATAGTGTTTTTCCGTGCCAGCTTTAGCATTGAGGACAAACTTTTGTCCTCCTGCTGCAGGTGACTGAGTTGACTTGGGGTCAACTGTGGAAATGTATTCTCGACTATCTTTAGAGCTGGGGGTCCTTGTTTACTACGTTCCCGTTGTGCTCTAGTGGTTACGGGGAGAACAGGATAGATGCCATCAGTGTGTGCGTCACACTGACCGGGCGATAGTATGAATCCGAACTGCATGTCTCTTATCACTGCGGCGGTGACTGTACCGGAAAATACGGATGACGTAACATGTACAGTGGCTCTCGGACATGTACTAAGGTGTCCCATAACACATCGAATGCGGACACTACCCCTTAGATACTGTTCAGGGCGTACAAGTTTAGCATTTATGCAGCTTATGGACACGCCTGTATCGACCAGTATTTTGACTCTTTGTCCGTTTACTGTAGCCTGTTGAGTCTTTAGAGTTGCACCTGTTTCAGTGCATACTTTTACATCACGTGGACTGGGACAGTTCTGAGAACTATGCCCCTTCCCTTTGCAAGTGTAACATGTCATAGGTGGGGAGTCACGTGTGTGACGTCGTACGTCTTGTGACTTAGTATATGTCCGCTGTACCGGTTCGGGTTTTTCCGATTTCGTCATCGGTCGGTTCAGTTTCGGTGTATACTTCTGCCGATTTGTAAGAGGAGGGCGTGATGCACTCCTCGTAATTACCGGATCAGGGTAATCGTTATACGTGTCTGCTAACTTCAACATATCACAGAAGTTAGTCGGGGGATTTCGCTGCAAATATGTCGTCATTGCAGGCGGAGCAATATGGAGAAATTGATCTCTTAATATCAAATCAAATAGGCCCTCATATGTCTTCCGGATGTCTGTCAAATCAATCCATCTATCAAGATAATGGCGTAACCGGGTACCGAAGGCTTGCATGGTGTCATTTGCTTTGGGTATGGCTCTCCTAAACATTTTTCGAAAGCCTTCTGCTGTACATTGAAAAGTACGCATCAAACCCGTTTTGAGATCTGCATAAGTAATAGCGGGATCGCGCGTTAGATCAGTAAATGCGCGCGAGCTTTCACCTTGGAGTATTTGACCGAGTTGTTGTTTCTTTTCAATGTCAGAGTAATTAAAGTTGGCAATGAAACTGTCAAAGCGTGTCAAAAACTCGTCAATCGTCTCGACTTCAGGGTTAAAGAAAGCTAGCCGTGTACGGGGTTTATTTAATTCGGCCTGTTGCTTAGCAGTCCCATCTAACAACTTCTCTCTAGCCGTTACCTCTTGCTTAGCTAGTTCAAGCTGTTCCTGATGTGCTTTCGCTTTTAACTTAAGCTTTTTCTCTTCTACTTCCTGCCTTTTATCTTCTAAATCATTAGCAGACTGAATCTTTAATAATTCTAGCTCTCTCGCCTCTTTCGATCTTTTCTCCTCTAGCTCTTTCAAAGTTTGCATCTCTAGCTGTTTAGCTAACTGTCTCTTATCTTCTAGCTCTATAGCCTCTTTCGATCTTTTTTCCTCTAGCTCTCTCACCTCTTTCGATCTTTTTTCCTCTAGCTCTCTCAAAGTTTGCATCTCTAGCTGTTTAGCTAACTGTCTCTTATCTTCTAGCTCTATAGCCTCTTTCGATCTTTTTTCCTCTAGCTCTCTCACCTCTTTCGCCTCATTTTCTTTCAGAACATACCATTTAGCTATCTCCTCATCCACGTATTTCTTTAACTCGGCTTTCTCATACCCGAATTCTCTACCCATAGCCATGAGTTCTTTCTTTATGTTTACTAGCTCGGCCATTTTTAAAATTGCTAGTTATCACGAGTTGGGTAAAGTGACTTAGAATATTCGCGGGATTTTGACCTCTGTCGGTCACATGTGGTGCAATGGTGTGTGTATGAACACCAGCCACCACGTGATTAGGATTATGACAATCACGAATAAAAGGAATCCCAATCGCAAATTTGCAAAGTTAGGAAAATTAGCAAAACAACAGTTGCTAATGTAGCGTACAAAATATCGATCTATGTACGTCTAAACACGAGTCGGTACGCGTTAACGATAATAGCGTAAAGATTATAAAACTTATTTCAACACAATAATAATAAGTCTTATCAAAATCCAGTTCACCTAAGTCTCAATAGCAAAGCCCTAACATGCAATAAACAATGCATAATGGTGATGAGATAGAAAAGCAGGAAAGAGATGATACTTTCTTACAACAACACAATTTACCTTGTCAGATCACGTCAGGGTCACCAGATGTCACAAAACGGGAGGCTCGTTACAAGCCGACCTCGAGCTGAAGTTAGAGATGCAAGGGGTGAAGTCTAATTTTGGCCTGCTCCGGTGCACCTCCAAGAAAAGCCCATGTGACGTATGCCAGTACTACGTCGCGTCAAGTTGTTACATAGACACACATGACATACACCATTGATGTTTGGGTGGGGCCCAATTTATTAATGTCATGCCAAGGAACGTTTTATTGGCGGTGTGTGTTGTGAGTGTGTATCATAAATGTGAATAAATGGACGAACAGACGAACGGTGCAAACACTAGTACAAATTCTTTCGTCCCTCTCAAAAACTATGAATAACAAGAGAGTTGAAGGATGTTTAAATCAGGTTATTTATTTCCCGATTTTAAAGGGGGCACTACTCTTTCGCACAGTGATTAATCATTCATTCAACTTTCCAATGTCATACACTCTGTGGGAAATAAGGGGAGATGAAAATGATGAAATTCAAAATATAAAATAAAGATTAATTACACAATTCTTACGCGGCAAATGTGGCCACTTTAACAATAGTTCACATGTAAAATAAGCATTACTTTTAACATTAAAGTTCTTATCTTGCAAACGATATAATAGTGTTCATTTTCTTAGAGTCCTAGGGTTAAGTATGTGCGCGTTAGCCGTGCTAATTATTACTCACTATTAATGTCAGAGTTCCAAGGAGATGACGTAATCTCACACGTCACTTATAAGCGGCACTTCAAAGTGAAGACGGGACGCAATTGAGGCGTCGCATTACAGGTGAAGATTCTGCAGAATCTAGGCACCACTTTCAGATTATCACTGGGGAGAAATCTGAAATTTAGCTGACTGCTGTCAGCCTCGATAATTATCGTTGTATCGGTTGTCGTGGAAACGGACACCCCAACGACGTTTAGCATTATCGGGTGGAGTCGTCCAGTGGGATGTGTCGTCGCATTACATTGAGTGTAGAAATCCGGATATGTATCTCCGGCGCTAGCCTTCTCAATCGCGGGATAGACTGCCAAAACGAACTCAGACAGGGGGAAGAACAAGTTGGTCCCTCGTGTCGTTAACTGCATACAACCAGCGTCACATGCATCGGGTTGTTCTTGACAGCGAACTTTCCACTTTGCCAACAATTATACTGAGTAATTTTGCCTCGTTACTCGATATATGGCATCAGACGGATGGAAAACGGATGGAAAGAGATTATTGCAGCTTTCCTTTATGAAATCTCTGTACATGAGATAATTCATACGTGAAGTTAGACTGGCTTCAGACGAATCGACGTTTTCAACATTGAGAATAAAGTCTTCGTTTTGCCTCTTATATAGTTTCCACTGAAGGTTTCCAAAACTTCCAGAAGCTATGTCCTGTGACATGATTTTTGCCTTGGATATATAGTGGTAATCGTGATGCACGCTTTTCTGTGGTCAATTCTAATGCGCACTGGTCATTTCTCTCGTCAACAACATGTGACCGTAGTGCGCAGTTGTCCCAATTAATTTAATATACATATTCTTCATAAACTAATATATATATTCAAATATGATATACTAACACACACTGCGTCACGAACGTCTGTCTACTAAAGAGATCTTAGGTGACCGTTACTGGAATTTACATGCTACATACGAAAAATAACAAAACTCGGATTACTTCAATTAGTTTTGTTAGCGGTTTTTTAAAATGAAATAAAATATAATTTCCGTCCCTCATTTCCTGTGACAATGTATATTTTGCCTTGCAATGTCAAGGTGGCAGCGGAAGACTGGACGGGTTTTTCATCGTTTTTCATCTTTATATTGTAGAACGTAGGCAATCACATTATTTAGAGTCACGTAAACTTTGAATAAAAATAACAGTTTGACAAATCAATCGCTACCTAGAGTGTTTATTAATGACAACACTTTATTTTGAAGACTTGTGACCTTTGACATAGGCAAAAAGCAAATTATTCTGCAGAAATATTAATCACAACACTGTTATTTTGAAGACTTGTGACCTTTGACATAGGCACAAAACAAATTATTCTGAGGCAATATTAATGACAACACTTTATTTTGAAGACTCTCCACTTTGACATAGGCACAAAACAAAGTATTCTGAGGCAATATTAATGACAACACTTTATTTTGAAGACTCTCCACCATGACACAAAACAAAGTAATTTTAAATCAGTACTGATAGTTTTAACACACAGAGCAAGCTGTTTACGAACCAAAGCAGATCCTTAATACTGTGTACGTGTACATGTCTTTGTGCTGTGTATGTATTTAGTTACGATAAATTTCGTTAGCCAGATACATACACAGCATAAAAATATAGCATCAATCAAAATTCACAAGCATAATGTACAATGTAGTCGAACTTAGGAATAATGGTTCAATTACATAAGCATTCTCTAATTCAAATATTTTAAGTCCATATTTTGTTTATCAGTCAGTTAACTTATCATAAGCTAATGATCGCCTTTATGACCGGACTCGAGTTATGTTCAAAATTCAAAGTTATTAGAATAAAGTATTTCTTCAACAAAGACATTTCCGGTCCATCCCATTGGTTGAAGTTGTTATGAACAGTGTGAGACTATTAGTCAGAAAAACTGCTCATCCAGTTGGAACTGGTTTGGATTGCGTCAGCAATTTCTAGCATATCCTCTACCTGAGTTGTTTACTTCCAACTTTGACCTTAAAAATTATCAACATAAGCAATGCCCAATGTCGGGTCATTTTAATATTTAACAATTGATATAACAATTAAATTTATAAATAGAGATATGCAAATTTATTCCACCACATTCCTCCCCTCCTATTGAGATGTTAACCATCCTGTTAACACTTACTCTATTAGGGGTACATTTCAAACATTACTGGTGAACCTTTCGCCATAATACGAATGGAATAACTATTCAAAAAACACCCCAAAAAATCGATATCCTTTTTTAAAAATACACATAAATATTCATAAGGCAAAATAATTCTATGTCGGTTTTAAGACATACGCATAATTAATTCAACATCTTTGAGAAACAAGATACTATAATTTTATATGCGTCAATAATCATTGAGCATTAAAACAGCAACTTTCATTATAAGATGGGACATGAACAGTTATGTCTCACACTTAAAGAGATATAAGGACAATTTATCATCACCATAATTTTCCTTGTTATAAGTTAGAGACATGACCCGCTGTGACTCCACACCTAAGGAAATACAAACGCAAATCATTTGCAAAAATCATTCTCATTATTTCTTTTCTCCTTGTGATAGAAGAATACAACATGTATAGTCGTATTAACATCATAGTAATGAACTCTGGGTAAAATTATTCCTTCCTCTCTACAGTAGAGAAGATGCAAAATATTTATATAAAGATTTCGCCAGAATTTACAGAGACTTATGTACTGGACCTTTACACTTCCATTTCTACAGCTCTAGACAAATAGTCGGCTCCTACATTGTCGGTGACTTTGATGACTTCCACAATATATCTATACTGTTGTAGTAATAATGACCTGGTCAAACACCCATTTGCCTTAGTCGAGTGAGTTAAGTAGGCAAGAGATTGGTGATCTGCCTGAATGACAAAATGTTTGCCATGTAGGTAGACTTGGAATTTCTGGACTGCCCAGAAAATTCTGAGACATTCTTTCTATGAAGTTAAATAATTTTGTTCAGCCGCATTCAACACGCCGAGTACAAAATCATTAAAAAAATATATAAAGTATTAGTGTTAACACCTGTAGTTCTGAGGACAGCAAAATTGCACGTACTTTCATTTTAATCTAAACCAATATAGCATCATCATCATCATTTGATTAATTAAAAAAAATGTACTTAACCTTTCTTTTACACGCGAACTACGTCAACACATAGGAAAACTCAAAGTAATATAATAATAAGAAAAAAAATGATATAAAACGTAAAATAACAATGTATAACAATTAACGGAATTACAATAAAGACACATGAATTTACAAACTGCCTAACAAACAACTGTACTTAAAAAAAAAGAAAAACAATAACAAACAAAAATTTAATTTAAAATGGTAGAGAGAAGAAACAAACAATTGTATTACAAAAGAGAAACACTAAAATAGCAGAGCTAGAACAAATAATTGTACTTACAAAAACGAAACACTATGGAAAAAATGAATTTAAAGCTAGAACAAACAAATGTTCTTACAAAAAGAGAAACATCAACAAAATATGAATTTAAAATAGTAGAGCTAGAACAAACACATGTACTTACAAAAAGAGAAACATCAACAAAATATGAATTTAAAATAGTAAAGCTAGAACACACACTTGTACTTACAAAAAGAGAAACATCAACAAAATATGAATTTAAATAGTAGAGCTAGAACAAACAAATGATGCAGAGGACAATGCTATTCGTACTGAAGAAAAGACGTGTCCTAAATCACCAAGGTCTCTTTGTGTTTCATCTCAAAAGACAGCGAATTTCAAGTTGGCGGACCTTCAGAAGCGATTGAGTGGTAATTGCCTGATATGAAATAGTTTGCTTACGTAATACTGAAATTATTGCGTGTTTGGTGATGACGCAAGTTTCTTCTGGGTACGTACTCTAGTGCGAGATAGGACAGGTACTTAGGGCTGGAAGCAGACTGTGAGTGAAACTTAACAAAAACAAGAGATCTTGTGATGTATTCTGCTGTGAACAGGTAGCTCACGAAGACTGTAGAGAAATCGAGTGACATGATCGATATTGGGAACTCTGAGAATAATTCTAGCCGCAGTGTTTGAATCTATGGAGTTGTTTTTTTCACTAGACACTATGGTAGGCCAGAGAGAACAGAGTTAAAATAATCAGTTCCAGAGAGTGCCAGCTCTAGGTAAGCTAGAGAGAATAGAGTTACAGTAATCAGTTCCAGAGAGTGCCAGCTCTAGGTAAGCTAGAGAGAATAGAGTTACAGTAATCAGTTCCAGAGAGGGCCAGCTCTAGGTAAGCTAGAGAGAATAGAGTTACAGTAATCAGTTCCAGAGAGTGCCAGCTCTAGGTAAGCTAGAGAGAATAGAGTTACAGTAATCAGTTCCAGAGAGTGCCAGCTCTAGGTAAGCTAGAGAGAATAGAGTTACAGTAATCAGTTCCAGAGAGTGCCAGCTCTAGGTAAGCTAGAGAGAATAGAGTTACAGTAATCAGTTCCAGAGAGGGCCAGCTCTTGGTAAGCTCTGCAAGTGTTAAGCGAGTTGTAGCGGGAAGAGGTGTCAAACAAAAATACACTCATAGTTCTAGGTGACTGACTAAATTTAACTGGAGTGTCACAAATTGTCACTAATTCTGGTAGAGGTAAGGTTTTTAATAATTCTTTTAGGAGCAACACCACGACTTCAGTTTTATCACCATTCATTAATAATTTTTTTGCTCCTCCTTCTCACCACCACCACCACCACCACCACCACCATCAACATCATCATCATTTCTACCTACTTTCCTGCATCTATCTATCTATCTATCTATCTATCTATCTATCTATCTATCTATCTATCTATCTATCTATCTATCTATACTGTGTTATTAATAACAGTAGCTCTTTGCTCTTAAACACAATACTATATGGTACGTGATTTACAATTTTATGGGCAATAGTAACAAAATGATGTATTCAAATTTTCTTCAGACCCTATGAAAGTAAAAGCACTAAAATAAAATAATGAGATAAAGCTATTGAAACTGAATCATACAATCAATTATTAACCTGAAGATTTGTTTGGGGGTTCTGTTCTTGTAACCATAAAATCAGGCAGGAGAAGTGTTCTTGTTGCTTTTTTCTACAGTGTGCACAGAATTATAATCTTATTCTTGTCAAGCCTATTTATAGCAATTTAATATTGCAAGTGTCACTGTATTTAATTAACTGTCACGTGAGAGTGAAAAATATTAGATAAACTCGAGTATTTTCCACCCGTCACATGACCGCTGGAAGACTGAAAAGAATGCATTGCAGGTAACATAAATAAACTTGTTTATTGTACTGCTTGATTATAAGTAACGTTGCAAGTAGCATAAATGAATTTGTTTATTGGACTGCTTGATTATAAGTAACGTTGCTAGTAACATAAATGAATTTGTTTATTGGACTGCTTGATTATAAGTAATGCTTCGAGTGAAAATTCCAGCATCATTTAGCAAATAACCAAGACCGTTGGATTAATTGACGAGTACTTTGATGTTGTCTCTGTTTCGTGAACGCGACAATGCAACATAAAGCTGGCCATGTGAAAATTTCCTTCCTTCCCTCCCCGTCTATCTCTTCTTTCCTTCTTCCCTCCCCCTTCCTTTCTTCCCATGAACACATCAATGCAACATAAAGCTGGCCATGTGGCTAAAGAAAAACTCACATGTGTTTGATTATAAGTCGCATCGAGGTTTTTTATGAGTACTTTGAATGTGGCAATGCAACATAAAGCCGGAGATGTGAAAACAACAACAAATCCCACTTGCTCGAAGGTCAAGGACACTTTAGCATCGCTCCCCAAAACTCCCACGTGCTCCGGTAAAGCTGGCCTTGTGAGAAAACCCATTTGCTTGAAGGCCAAGGACACTTTAGCGTTATACAGAGATAGAACTGGAAAACTATATATATAGATAGATAGATAGATTGTAAGTATTCTTGTTGCATTTCATAAAGTTTAGACACATAATGGTGATCGTAATCTTTTCCAGTGTATTTACTGTAATGTAATATTTCAAGAATAACACTGATTCTAATTAACTTCTGCGCGAGTGAAGGCTTTTGAAATACTGCAGGTATCGTCATAAGTAATACTCAAGTTTCAATGATTTGCGCATAAGTATTATCTAAGTGAAGGCTGTATGATCAGAAGTAATACATAAAATACGTAAAGAAATAGTATTGTCTAAGTGAAGGCTGTATGATCAGAAGTAATACATAAAATACGTAAAGAAATAGTATTGTCTAAGTGAAGGCTGTATGATCAGAAGTAATACATAAAATACGTAAAGAAATAGTATTGTCTAAGTGAAGGCTGTATGATCAGAAGTAATACATAAAATACGTAAAGAAATAGTATTGTCTAAGTGAAGGAATACATAAAATATGTAAAGAAATAGTATTGTCTAAGTGAAGGAATACATAAAATACGTAAAGAAATAGTATTGTCTAAGTGAAGGAATACATAAAATACGTAAAGAAATAGTATTGTCTAAGTGAAGGAATACATAAAATACGTAAAGAAATAGTATTGTCTAAAAAGGAAGGAATACATAAAATACGTAAAGAAATAGTATTGTCTAAGTGAAGGAATACATAAAATATGTAAAGAAATAGTATTGTCTAAGTGAAGGAATACATAAAATACGTAAAGAAATAGTATTGTCTAAGTGAAGGAATACATAAAATACGTAAAGAAATAGTATTGTCTAAGTGAAGGAATACATAAAATACGTAAAGAAATAGTATTGTCTAAAAAGGAAGGAATACATAAAATACGTAAAGAAATAGTATTGTCTAAGTGAAGGAATACATAAAATATGTAAAGAAATAGTATTGTCTAAGTGAAGGAATACATAAAATACGTAAAGAAATAGTATTGTCTAAGTGAAGGAATACATAAAATACGTAAAGAAATAGTATTGTCTAAGTGAAGGCTGTATGATCAGAAGTAATACATAAAATTCGTAAAGAAATAGTATTGTCTAAGTGAAGGCTGTATGATCAGAGGTAATACATAAAATACGTAAAGAAATAGTATTGTCTAAGTGAAGGCTGTATTATCAGAAGTAATACATAAAATACGTAAAGAAATAGTATTGTCTAAGTGAAGGAATACATACAATACGTAAAGAAATAGTATTGTCTAAGTGAAGGAATACATAAAATACGTAAAGAAATAGTATTGTCTAAGTGAAGGAATACATACAATACGTAAAGAAATAGTATTGTCTAAGTGAAGGAATACATACAATACGTAAAGAAATAGTATTGTCTAAGTGAAGGCTGTATGATCAGAAGTAATACATAAAATACGTAAAGAAATAGTATTGTCTAAGTGAAGGAATACATACAATACGTAAAGAAATAGTATTGTCTAAGTGAAGGCTGTATTATCAGAAGTAATACATAAAATACGTAAAGAAATAGTATTGTCTAAGTGAAGGAATACATACAATACGTAAAGAAATAGTATTGTCTAAGTGAAGGAATACATAAAATACGTAAAGAAATAGTATTGTCTAAGTAAAGGAATACATACAATACGTAAAGAAATAGTATTGTCTAAGTGAAGGAATACATACAATACGTAAAGAAATAGTATTGTCTAAGTGAAGGCTGTGTGAACAGAAGGAATACATAAAATGTTAGCATTTTCTATGTGAGGGCTATGTAAACAGGCAAAATACATAAAATATTAGCTGAACATAAACGAACATAGAGAAACACAACAAAAACTTTCTTCATATGATGGCTGAAGGACGTTGTTGCCAGTGACTGTCTTATGATGATTACGGTTGAAATTGTCATTGCCAAAGAGTGTACAGTAATACTATGTTGCAATTAAAGCAGTAATGTTTTTGTTACATGAACGTAGTATAATTTGCTATTAGAACTATACATTGACGAGGGTAATAGTAACATTATGTTGCTATTAAAACAATAATGTTTTTCTTTCATCAACACATTATTATTTGTTATAAGAATTACAGAGTTCATGGGGCAATAGCAACAGTATGATGCTATTAAAATAGTAATGTTTTTCTTACATAAACATAGTATTATTTATTATTAGTGCTATACACGAATAACTAACTTCAATATTATAATGACTTTGATTTTGACATAAATTGAGTCCAGTCATAAAGGTGGTCATTAGCTTGTGGTATATTAACTAATAAAGAAAGAATGGATTTAGAAACATTTCAAACATGTTAGCTATTGATCTATGATTTGAATTGGAGAATGCTTATGTAATTGAACCATTATTTCTATATATTCACTAATTTGATTATGTTGTACATTATACTTGTGAATTTTGATCAATGCTGTTTTTCTTATGCTGTGTGTGTATCAGGCTAATGAGTATTGTTGCAGGATTTGTAAGGTGAGAATGTGTGATTTGGAGTAGAACAGTGCCATCACCAAACCACTCATTGATTTGATGAGGAAGGGCAAACCTGAGATAGTGATTTGGAGTGAGGCTCTGTAACAGTAGCTGTATACATATTGGTGTGTACCAATGGTTGTGTACAAATAGTTCTGTAACAGTGGCTGTATACATATTGCTGTGTAACAATGGTTGTGTACAAATAGTTCTGTAACAGTGGCTGTATATATATTGCTGTTAACAATGGTTGTGTACAAATAGTTCTGTAACAGTGGCTGTATACATATTGCTGTGTAACAATGGTTGTGTACGTCAGAAATAGTTCTGAGATATACCAACACCTTTACCTTACTATTCCCTAGTAGCTTGTAGACATCGCATAATCAGTTGGACAATTGCAGAGAATCCCACACAATCAATATAATACCCACACATAAATGCGAAAATTCACCGACTGAATTGATGCATTTAGGATAACTTGATACCTCCTTCAAGAAACGAAAGCACATTTTAAAAATATTGATTAAACATTTTAGTCACCATAAATATCTGTAAAACGCAATCTACACAATCTAGAAATTAATCGCTGTGAAACCCGATACAACCGACTTGCTTTCTGTTTAACGGGTGGAGCTCAACACATGCGTCTCTCCTACAAACATGAAACGAAAATATCGATAAATAATGTGAAGTGTGTCTTAATGAATTTAAATGGTAAACGTTTATTTTTAATGTTGTGGAAGGGAGAAAACATTTACAGCGCTCGCATATTTGCCAAGTGAGAGGGACGAGTGGTGTCTTCTGGGGAATTCTTAATAACATAAATTAAGACTCCCATCACTTATTATGGATAATTAATGAATCATAACAATTAACTAGATGATGGTAGCATCACACGCTGTAATCATGACTTTAAGCCACAGCAAACTGAACTATAAATGCGGTAATCATGGCTTTAGGCCACAGCAAACTAGCAAAGCTGGCTTCACACTCCTCACTCCAAATCACTATCTCAGGTTTGCCCTTCCTCATCAAATCAATGAGTGGTTTGGTGATGGCACTGTTCTTGGAATGAATTTTTTTTATAGTATCTGGCAACCCCCCAAAAGATTTAAAATTTGTTTTGGAGAGGGATCTCTCCATCTCTTCAATTTTTCTCACTTTTGATGCCTCTGGCCACAGAGACCTTGTCCCACTATATGTCCCATAAGTTTGAAATGCCCAAAGAAACATTTGGTTGGTTGAGCAGTATGGTTATATTCCTTGAAATGCTGGAATAACTTCCATAATACTTGGATGTGTTCTTCCAGGGTCTGGGCAGCCACCAATATGTTGTCTATTGAATTAGAGATAGATTCCTCTCTCAGGAGTTCGATGAGCAATATTATCTTAGTGAAAACAGCTAGCATTATCCACCATTGGTATGGCCATCAAGTGTACTGAATACTAATTTTGGCCTGTGCCTATCAGACTGGAATTTGCCAGAAACCTTTTGTCAAATCTAGTTTAGAAAAATATTTTGCTCCACTAAGTGAAAAAGGTGCTCTTGTTCAGCTGATAAAACTGTGCCATTCTTTTCTTTTTAACTAGGATTATAGGAGAGCTATAAGGGGAGTCCACATTCTCAATCATACCTAAAGCTGACATAGAGTCAATTTCCTGTTTTACAGCATCCCATTTAGCATAAAGTAAAACATACAGTCTCATGCAGAATAGATTGTGATCCCCTAGTGTGACCATACATTTGAACAGACTTGTTTTTCTGAATTTACTGGTAAATCTTCGTGACTTTCTTTTACCATGCTCCATAACCATTCAGCATCAAAGTCTGTGAGTTCTGGAATTAAACTAACATATTTAATTGTTTCAACATCTGTTAAACCTCTGGTATGGATTCAGCATCAGGTACAGAGGTAGCATTGTCCTTTGTCATGAAAGGAGTTTTCACTTTTTGAGTAACAATTCTGAATTGAAGTAATGATAAAATTAAAGTAGCCATTGTGAATGTGTCCATAGTCAGAAGTACAAACATCTCGGAAGAGAATGGGGAGAGGGGTGGAGGTTATGTGTGCTTGCATGGGTGTAAAACAAAAAAAGTTAGTAAAGGAGATTGAATGTAGTGTGAGAATTGACTGACCTTGTACCAGGTCATATTCTTTTAAGAGGGATGTGTGGGTGTTATATTTTTAAGAGGGGTGAATGGGTGTTATGATTGTATAGATACCTTTGGTGCTATTGGTCATTACCCATACCAGAAGCTAGAAAAGGTAGTGTCCCCTATGGCTGGGAGAAAACCGTGATCAGAAGACCCATTTGAAGGGAAATGAGTGACTGTGACTGAATGCGAATAGAATTTACATTGCATTTTATTGTATTGAAATGATGAATTGCATTCAGAGATTGGAAACAGAAGCACTAATAACAGTGGTACAAGAGCAAGCCCTAAATATGAAATCACACAAAACCAAAATCATGAAAACCTCAAATGATTCCACATGCAGACACTGCAAAAACATGTATGAAAGCAGAACAATTACTATCTGGATGTCATTTTTCTGGCTGGAATAGAACACACCAAAAGACACAACGAAGTGGCAAATATCCTACATAGAAATCTATGTAGAGAACTATGAAGTAAAAACCCCAGAAAGAGCATGGATGCACCAACCGAAAGCAGTCTTCGAAACAGAAGAGGTCAAAATACTATGGGACTTTGAAATAAGAACAAATCGAGTGATTTCTGCACAAACCCCCGATATTGTAGTTGTCAATAAGTCCAATACAACAACAACAAGCATCGATGTCGCTGTTCCAAGTGTTAGAAACAAAAAGCAAAGAGAGAGAGAGAAAAAATAGAAAAATATCAGGATCTTAGATTAGAAATTCAGAGACTATGGAAATGTAAAAGCACATATACTACCTGTAGTGATAGGAACATAATACCTGAATTGGAAGGATATCTGAATAAAGTGCCATACTGCTAAACGCAGTCCTCCTCGGAAGTGCTCACATCGTCCATAAAACCTTGGATCTCCCAGAATCTTGGTAAGATTCCGAAACCATGGTTCATAACCGACAGTCAGCAGGAGTTGTGAAAAAGGATAATAATAATAATAATAAAGAAGAAGAAGAAGAAGAAATCTTATAGTCTTTAAAAGGTCTAAGTACTTTGCAATAATTATACACGAAATATACAAGGCGATTGTATAAACTTTAAAAAATATTAAAAAAAACTCAAAGGCTAATACAACAAAAGAATTAAATCCGCATGCACAACAACAATGTATGACAAATAACTGTATTTATAAATGAGAAATATATACAAGTTTACTGTTTGAACAAACAATTATGATAGGAAGATGTCTTGAGAGTCTCCTTGGAAATAATGGTCTTATTGTAACTCAGCTTGAAAGATAGCAAATTCCAGACAAATGGACCCTGGGAAACAAATGAGTGTTTTGTCACTTGCTTTGCTTTGAAACAAAGCGTATATGATAATGAGTACAAGCTTTTAGCAGAAATATAAATATTTGTGAGATCAGATAATTAGGGCTGGACCAGGCAGTGAAGCGTAACAAAGAAAATAGATCCATGTGTTGCATTCTGCTGTGAACAGGCAGCCAGCCAATTCTGTGGAGAAGTGAAGTTACGTGATCGATACTTGGAATTCTGAGTATAATCCTAGTTGTAGTATTCGAACCTTGTGAACTTTCATCACAATATATCATGGGCAGATCATAAAGAAGAGAGTTTCAGTAATCTACGAAAGTACAGCGGGTTTTCTTTAGATAGAGGGTTATATTTAGATAATTATCTAAATATCTTATAATTATAAGATATATATATAAATAATAAAATACATTTTAATGTATTACTTGTTTTATAGATAATTTATATTCTTGGATAAGTTAATAATACTTTTTTGTACATAATTGTTATACTTAGAAAATGTATTAGTTGTTTTATACATAATTGTTAAACATGTACTTAGATAATGTATTAATTGTTTTATACATAGTTGTTATACTTAGATAATGTATTAATTGTTTTATACATAGTTGTTATACTTAGATAATGTATTAATTGTTTTATACATAGTTGTTATACTTAGATAATGTATTAATTGTTTTATACATAGTTGTTATACTTAGATTACAGAAAGCTAAAGGATCATACCGTGATAGTAATGGCAGATATACACTCATTTAAATAATAGCAATCATTACTTAATACTTGTACAACCATTCGATAACATAAATAATAGGTAACGTTTATTTAATAACAACAATAGAATGCATGTTTTCAGACAATAGCATTATTAGGTACACTTGTTTAGTTTATAACAAAGTTAATCATATACCGTTTTTCTTTTAAATTAACAGCAATAAAGCGTTATGATTTCAACAATAAGAACTGTGTGTTTTTTAAAAAGTCGATGCAGTAAATAAACCTTTCAAATAAATAAGGAAATACATATTTGCAAAATTTTCATCAAATATCAGCAATACATTTAGTAGAAATTCAGCAATACATTTGGTAGAAATTTATTAATTAAAGTTCTTATCCATATCTTTCTTTTTAATCAATCCTAATTACGATGTCTTTCTTTTTAATCTATCAGTCCTAATTACGACGTCTTTCTTTTTAATCCATCAATCCTTATTATGAGTCTTTCTTTTTAATCCATCAATCCTTATTATGACGTCTTTCTTTTTAATCTATCAATCCTAATTATGACGTCTTTCTTTTTAATCCATCAATCCTAATTATGACGTCTTTCTTTTTAATCTATCTGTTACGTTCCCAGTATTTATTTAAAGACCCTGCTTAGAATAATTAAAGACTTTAAATATAATTAATTCTTTCTCTCATATTCTACGCAGACTGGTTGCTCAATTTATTATCTGACTAATTAAAAGTGTGTCTTGTAGTTCAGACGACAAATTTACAGACTAACAAACTGCGAACTTTAGCTAGATTAAAAACCGTTAAATCCCTCTAAATTAATATGCATTCATTTCAACATCCTGCTCATTCGCCCCCATTTAATCTAAGATTATCTCTATTGGTCTATCATGCATATAAATCAACTACCAAGAGGTATTAACAAAGAAAAATAAGATTTAATAAAGTTTAACAAGTTAACAATGATCAAATACGACGCGAATAGTCTTACTCTGTCTTTACGCGCACAAGCCCGATTATTGTTAGCACTTTAAATTGCCGGTAAGTGTTCATTTGAGATCTGTACACCGAATTTGCACTTAGCTATATCTTTGTGTCAGCCTGGTCTCATGCTCAGTCATTGCCGGTCTGTTCCCACAGTCTCCCTCTAGCGACGCACGTGGTACATAAGGAATGGTGCTCCTCTTTTAGTAGCTAGGGACTTGGAATTTTAGTGGCATGGCCCTCAGAGCAGAATTCTTCCATAGAATTCGACCAGCTCATACAAATAAGCTTAAGCAAGGTGAGGCATGGGTGAAACACGAGCCGACCTGTGGATGCAACGTGTTTGGATATAATTCTCAATCTAACACGTCCTACTTAGGCATGGCTCAATTAAATGCGCTGAGTAAAGAGTTTTCGACCTCGTGTCGTTTACAATTAGATTTAGAAAAAATATAATCGTCTCACATGTGTTCCATTTAACAGTCATGACGTATGAAGCAATAAAATAGTTACAATGTTAAATTAATGTTCATACAAGGGGTAATTCAAACTAACAGAGCGCTTCACAATTTACAATTAAAATTACACGCAATAATTGAATTACATGAAGAATTCATATCGAGCGCAGCATTCTGGCTCTTAGTGAATTAAAACAATATAAATTAAAGTACAAAATGGAAAAAGAGTTACAATAAATTTATATTCCGTAACTTATGGGGTTTTCAGCTATTTCTCTGAACCATGCTCAAGCATATATGGAAATCATATAATACATAGCACAAATACATACTTAAACAACATATAGGCAAAATACTATTAAATAAATGATACCTTTTATGAGAAGTCGAAGGATACCTTGATTCTCTATGGCTGTCGGCGGCCTCCTGACTCGAGCTAGCTGATGGAAATAGCTAATGTGTGCCCGGAGTGAGGAGCGGAAGCGCGTGGTCATATTTATAGAAAAGCATATTGCGTATCACGTGACTGTTCGCGAAGCATGTAGTAGGTTCGAGAACTGGACAATGGTCCTAAAGTTACATAACATCTTGACCTGTTCTAGAAGCGCTTCGAAAAAGGAAGCTTTGAACAAAGGAGTCAAGGGTTTCAAATATTCGAATTTGAAGTAAACAAGGCAATGTGGGTCATCAGGTCGGACATTTTTATCAGACTGTGACACTATCAATCCTAATTATGACGTCTTTCTTTTTAATCTATCTGTTACGTTCCCAGTATTTATTTAAAGACCCTGCTTAGAATAATTAAAGACTTTAAATATAATTAATTCTTTCTCTCATATTCTACGCAGACTGGTTGCTCAATTTATTATCTGACTAATTAAAAGTGTGTCTTGTAGTTCAGACGACAAATTTACAGACTAACAAACTGCGAACTTTAGCTAGATTAAAAACCGTTAAATCCCTCTAAATTAATATGCATTCATTTCAACATCCTGCTCATTCGCCCCCATTTAATCTAAGATTATCTCTATTGGTCTATCATGCATATAAATCAACTACCAAGAGGTATTAACAAAGAAAAATAAGATTTAATAAAGTTTAACAAGTTAACAATGATCAAATACGACGCGAATAGTCTTACTCTGTCTTTACGCGCACAAGCCCGATTATTGTTAGCACTTTAAATTGCCGGTAAGTGTTCATTTGAGATCTGTACACCGAATTTGCACTTAGCTATATCTTTGTGTCAGCCTGGTCTCATGCTCAGTCATTGCCGGTCTGTTCCCACAGTCTCCCTCTAGCGACGCACGTGGTACATAAGGAATGGTGCTCCTCTTTTAGTAGCTAGGGACTTGGAATTTTAGTGGCATGGCCCTCAGAGCAGAATTCTTCCATAGAATTCGACCAGCTCATACAAATAAGCTTAAGCAAGGTGAGGCATGGGTGAAACACGAGCCGACCTGTGGATGCAACGTGTTTGGATATAATTCTCAATCTAACACGTCCTACTTAGGCATGGCTCAATTAAATGCGCTGAGTAAAGAGTTTTCGACCTCGTGTCGTTTACAATTAGATTTAGAAAAAATATAATCGTCTCACATGTGTTCCATTTAACAGTCATGACGTATGAAGCAATAAAATAGTTACAATGTTAAATTAATGTTCATACAAGGGGTAATTCAAACTAACAGAGCGCTTCACAATTTACAATTAAAATTACACGCAATAATTGAATTACATGAAGAATTCATATCGAGCGCAGCATTCTGGCTCTTAGTGAATTAAAACAATATAAATTAAAGTACAAAATGGAAAAAGAGTTACAATAAATTTATATTCCGTAACTTATGGGGTTTTCAGCTATTTCTCTGAACCATGCTCAAGCATATATGGAAATCATATAATACATAGCACAAATACATACTTAAACAACATATAGGCAAAATACTATTAAATAAATGATACCTTTTATGAGAAGTCGAAGGATACCTTGATTCTCTATGGCTGTCGGCGGCCTCCTGACTCGAGCTAGCTGATGGAAATAGCTAATGTGTGCCCGGAGTGAGGAGCGGAAGCGCGTGGTCATATTTATAGAAAAGCATATTGCGTATCACGTGACTGTTCGCGAAGCATGTAGTAGGTTCGAGAACTGGACAATGGTCCTAAAGTTACATAACATCTTGACCTGTTCTAGAAGCGCTTCGAAAAAGGAAGCTTTGAACAAAGGAGTCAAGGGTTTCAAATATTCGAATTTGAAGTAAACAAGGCAATGTGGGTCATCAGGTCGGACATTTTTATCAGACTGTGACACTATCAATCCTAATTATGACGTCTTTCTTTTTAATCGATCAATCCTAATTATGACGTCTTTCTTTTTAATCCATCAATCCTTATGATGACGTCTTTCTTTTTAATCTATCAATCCTAATTATGACGTCTTTCTTTTTAATCTATCAATCCTAATTATGACGTCTTTCTTTTTAATCTATCAATCCTAATTATGACGTCTTTCTTTTTAATCTATCAATCCTAATTATGACGTCTTTCTTTTAATCTATCAATCCTAATTATGACTTCTTTCTTTTTAATCTATCAATCCTAATTATGACGTCTTTCTTTTTAATCTATCAATCCTAATTATGACGTCTTTCTTTTTAATCTATCAATCCTAATTATGACGTCTTTCTTTTTAATCTATCAATCCTAATTATGACGTCTTTCTTTTTAATCCATAAATCCTTATTATGACGTCTTTCTTTTTAATCCATCAATCCTTATTATGACGTCTTTCTTTTTAATCAGTTTGTTTCAGTTATGACAGGTCATCTTTATTTCTACGTTCTAACTGTGACACGTCCTTCTTACAAATCAGTCATTTCTATCTATGACATTTCTTGTTATGACATGTCTTGTTAACCAGTCAGTTCTCACTATGTCACATCTTATTAATCAGTAGGTTATAGAAATCTCAGTGTTCAGTCAGTTTCTATTACGACTCGACTAAGTCATCAGTCGTTTCTAGCTATGAGACGTCTTTGTGTTCAGTCAGTTCTTGCTGTGAGACGTCTTTGTGTTCAGTCAGTTCTAGCTATGAGACGTCTTTGTGTTCAGTCAGTTCTAGCTATGAGACATCTTTGTGTTCAGTCAGTTCTAGCTATGAGACGTCTTTGTGTTCAGTCAGTTCTAGCTATGAGACGTCTTTGTGTTCAGTCAGTTCTAGCTATGAGACGTCTTTGTGTTCAGTCAGTTCTAGCTATGAGACGTCTTTGTGTTCAGTCAGTTCTAGCTATGAGACGTCTTTGTGTTCAGTCAGTTCTTGCTATGACACGTCTTTGTGTTCGGTCAGTTCTTGCTATGACACGTCTAAGTAATCAGTCAGTTCTTATTATGACACATCTTGAAAATCAATCAGTTCATTTGATGAAACATCTTGGAAATCAATTAGTTCATTTGATGACATGTCTTGGAAATCAATAAGTTCTTTTATGACGCGTTTTGATCATTCTTTTTCGATAATCAGTCAATTGTAGCTACGACACATATAAGTTATCAGTCAGTTCTAGCTATGGCACATATAAATTAATTATCAATCAGTTTTAACGAAGATCATCTTTCTTGCTCATTAACCAGTTCTAACCCGTTTTAATAGTTAATTAGCCAGTTCTAACACGTTTTAATAGTTAATTAGCCAGTTCTAACATGTTTTAATAGTTAATTAGCCAGTTCTAACTAAAACAATTCCTTATTGCAAAAAAATAATTCGCCAGGTCTAATTGAAACACTTCTTATTGTTAATTAGCCATCTCTAACTAAATCATATCCTTATTGTTAATTAGCCATTTCTAACTAAAACATGTCCTTTTTGTTAATTAGCCAATTCTACCCAAACATATCTTGTTTGTTAATTAGCCAGTTCTAACGAAAGCATGTCCTTTTTGTTAATTAGCCAGTTCTCTCTAAAACACGTCCTTTTTGTTAATTAGCCAGTTCTAACTAAAACACGTCCTTTTTGCTAATTAGCCAGTTCTTGCTCCATCTGTGTGAACCACCTTTCATCCTCTTCCTGCGAAGACAAACAAGACAACGTAGGACAAAACAGATCAAGCCCAAATACCATATCTTAACAAATATGATCTTGCAAGTTAAATAAATGCATTGTATAATAATAATAATAATTTTAAACGTACATGGTTTACGGCAGCTAGAAAAAAAGAAATGAAAGAAATATTCATTAAGTAGTTGACAAGCGACTTAATGGGAAAAACCCTGCTGATATTAAATTATATCTGACCTAGATCAAGTTATGATGAAAATCTCTATTTTACAATTTTTGCTAATTATATATAAAATTGAATGGAGAAATGCTTATAAGTTTTATGAGTCAGATGAAAAGGTAGAATGCTAATAATGAGTGGATTATGAGCAAGAACAAAGATTGAAGAAACTTTCTAAATAGTGTACATTAGGTTATCATAACATCAGGCAATAGTTTGTCTCTAAAATTGTACATCAGGGGATCGTCCAATATTTATTGGTTACTTGTAGAGTACATCAGGGGATCGTCTAATATTTATTGGTTACTTGGAGAGTACATCAGGGGATCATCTAATATTTATTGGTTACTTGTAGAATACATCAGGGGATCGTCCAATATTTAATGGTTACTTGTAGAGTACATCAGGGGATCATCTAATATTTATTGGTTACTTGTAGAGTACATCAGGGGATCGTCTAATATTTATTGGTTACTTGTAGAGTACATCAGGGGATCGTCTAATATTTATTGGTTACTTGTAGAGTACATCAGGGGATCATCTAATATTTATTGGTTACTTGTAGAGTACATCAGAGACTTATTCAGTATTTATCGGTTATTTGTACAGTACATCAGGGGATCATCCAATATTTATTGGTTATGTGTAGAGTACATGATTGGAACTTATTATTTTTCTGATTATTTTAAAGTACATGGGGTTGGGGGAATCATCCAATATTTTATTTTTTTGTTTTGTTTTTTTTTGTAGTGTACTATATGGGAGCGTCCAATATTAATTGGTTATTTGACGAGTACCTCAGGGGATCATCCAACATTTATCGGTTATTTGTAGAAACATTTTAATGGGTTTCATTTATTTTTCTCTGCAGAGAATAGATTTATTGGTGTTGTTATAATTAATTAAGTAATAATATGCCTGGTAATTTTTTACCTCTATGGTATTCCCGGCTAAAGAGTTATGTAAGATTTAGCATTGGAAATGAAAATATTGACCCTATGAATACATTAGTGAACTATGCCCCATGACAAGTTTTAAAATGTAAATAGGCTGTTATAATGTGCTCTGTGCGTCTACTTAAGAGATGATGTTGATGGCTGAGTGATGGAAATATATTTTTATACTACAATCTTTGTACTAAATGTTAATTGTTATGTTGACTGTTTTTAGTATAAAAAATAATTGTACTTAATGTTAGTTTTCATGGTGATTGATTTGATATGTTTGGTAAAGGAAGTCGAATACTAACCTTATTCGCTGTGTGACTGAATTTTATGTTCGTCTCATGTGATTATTCAATTTATATGTGGATGTTAGAGAATCAATATTCAAGGATAAGGGTGGATGTTAGAGAATCAATATTATTGATAAAGGTGGATGTTAGAAACTGAATACTCACTGACGAGGGTGATATTAATGAATCAATACTCACTGACAATGGTGATATTAATGCTTCAATACTCACTGACACTGGTGATATTAATGAATCACTACTCACTGACATTGGTGATATTAATGAATCACTACTCACTGACATTGGTGATATTAATGAATCAATACTCACTGACATTGATGATATTAATGAATCAATACTCACCTGCATTGATGATATTAATGAATCAATACTCACTGACAATGGTAGATATTCTGAGGAAGAATGATCCAACGCTGTAACATCGGTTGCTCGAATGTTGGTCAAAGAGTCCAAAGCTGTTACGTTTGTAGCTTGCATATAACAACACTCCCAGTTATCAATCTGTTTATAAAATTATAATTAGCTATGAAGACTGTCTTTTAAAATTACCTATTTGTGAAAATGTAAAAAGACAAATGAAGTGAACAGGTTTCCAAGACACCAATAAACATGTCTTTATATGTCGCCATAGTAATAAAATAATAAATGAAGTCGCCTATGTATGTAAGTGAGCGTGAAATCTTATAAAATTAATTAACATACAATATTAAACGAAAGAGGAAAAGAATAATCCAAGTTATAAAACTGAGATAGAAAAGTGATGCCATGTAAATAAAATGGATTGTTCAAATACTTATTTTTGTTACTTCACTAACAATAGAATATGACTACATTTTTATCTCGGTTACACATCACTGGCTACCTGTTAACAACGAATAACCACATCTTTCTCTCTGTTACGCTTCACTGTCTGCTTGTTAACAACGAGTAACGACACACGCTTCTCTCTGTTACGCTCCACTGGTTACATGTTAACAACAGAATAATGCCACATTTTCTCTCTCTCTTTTAGGAATAACTGACTACTACCAACAGAATAGCAACACAACCTTCTTTCCTTTACGCTTCATTGATTGCTTCCAGCTCTGGTCTCACATGAGTACTCTCTTACTCAAAATCCCGAGCTTAAAGAGATAAGTTAACCTTCTGTATAATCCCACTGTTTAACATTTATTTTCCACTAAATAGCGACAGTACAGTTATCGTGATTGTCTTTATCACCATCAACTACGCCACCATCAGCACGAACGAGCAACTGCCTTCTTTATGCAGTGCATTCTTTGAAGCAAACGTGTGACGTCATAAAATGAATTACCATCAGCACCTTAAGACGAACGAGCAACTGCCTTCTTTATGCAGTGCATTCTTTGAAGCAAACGTGTGACGTCATAAAAATGAATTACGAACGACAACGGTTCGAAGTTGGTTTCTAGCCATTACAAATCTAGTTTATAGTCACCAATTGAAATCTGGACTTAAAGAAAATTCAAACATAAATTCAAGTCCTGACTCACAAATAATCGCAATATAGTTCAAGTCCTGATATTGAGATAATCCCAACATAGCTTAAATCCTGACACTGAGAAAATCCCAATATAGTTCAGGTCCTGATACTGAGATAATCCCAACATAGTTTAAATCCTGACACTGAGATAACCTCAATATAGTTCAAGTCCTGATATTGAGATAATCCCAACATAGTTTAAAACCTGATATTCAGATCCAACATAGTTTAAATCCTGACACTGAGATAATCCCAACATAGTTCAAGATCTGACATAAAGATAATCCTAACACAGTTCAAGTCCTGACGTTGATATTATCCCAGCATAATTTAAATTATGACATCGAGAATATCCCAACATAGATCAAGTCGAAGTGAAATTCAGATCCTTTCCATGCCACTTTAATATTTATGCTAAGTCTTACATATCTGTTGCTAAACTTTTTTTCTTTCTTGAGAAAATGTTGCAAACCCCTTTATTTACATATATGTTCGCTTTTGTTTATGTAGACTTTGTCCATGTTTTGCCTATACATTTTCCGTTGGTATGTATGTCGGACGAGGATCTAGAGTCTGTATCGTGATGTTTTACAGCGGCTTGGTTACAACACAAATGTGCGTGAAAGAATAAGGTAAATTAGCGGTTTGGTTACGTCAACACAAAAGTGCGTGAAAGAATAAGGTAAATTAGCGGCTTGGTTACAACACAAATGTGCGTGAAAGAATAAGGTAAATTAGCGGTTTGGTTACGTCAACACAAAAGTGCGTAAAGATTAAGGTAAATTAGCGGTTTTCTCTCTTATAAACATTCTCAACTTACAAATCCTGCAACAATTTCTTTAGCCCGATACACGCACCTCATAAGAAATATAGCATTAATCAAAATTCAGAATCATAATGTACAACGTAGTCAAACTAATAAACAAAGAAATAATGGTTCAATTACATAAACATTCTCTAATTCAGATTACAGATCAATAGCAAACAGGTACGAAATATTCTTTCCATTCTTTCTTTATCAGCCAGTTAACTTACTCTAAGCTAATAATCACATTTATGACCAGACTCGAATTTGTTCAAATTCAAAGTGATAAAATAGAGTACTTCTTCAACAAAGAAACTTCCGGTCAATCCCCATTGGATGAGTTTGTTATGAACAAGTGTGAAACTATCAGTCAGAAAAACTACTCATCCAGTAAGAAATGGTTTGGAATTCATCAACAATTCTTTAGCGTATTTTCAGCCCAAGATGTTTACTCAAACTGTGACACTTACAAAAATACCATCATAAGGGAGTGTCCAAGATTGGGAATTGTGACAATTCAACAATTTAACGATTAAGTTTAGAAATAGTGATAAGCAAATGTACTCCGTCACACACACACACACACACACACACACACACACACACACACACACACACACACACACACACACACTATCTATCTAATCCATCCATCCATCTATCTATCTATCCATCCATCCATCCGTCCATCCATCCATCCATCCATCCATCTATCTATCTATCTATCTATCTATCTATCTATCTATCTATCTATCTATCTATCTATCTACCAGTCTGTCTGTATATCCATCCATCTATCTATCTATCTATCTATCTATCTATCTATCTATCTATCTACCAGTCTGTCTGTATATCCATCTATCTATCTGCCTGTCTATCTAAATAAAGAAACATAAACATATACAATGATGTTACAACAGATAAAGTAAACTACATGAATTAAGTAATGTTATCAAATACATGATACGATGAGGCAATGTTACGGTACTGGGTGTAAGTCTCAGGCACAAAATAAATTATTATTACACTACAGGAAACAAATGACCTCACAAAATGCCGAATGAAG
This sequence comes from Sinotaia quadrata, assembly GCA_028829895.1. NCBI lineage: Eukaryota > Metazoa > Mollusca > Gastropoda > Architaenioglossa > Viviparidae > Sinotaia > Sinotaia quadrata. Next base: position 1,494,301 of record CM054177.1, read on the forward strand.
TCACAGAAAAAACTCACCCTACTGAAAAATAATGTTATCAGAAATCTCAGAAATTGATGACAGAAACAAAAGAAAGAACTGCAAAAAAGTGATGAAAACAAACGAAAACACGACAAAAACACGATCACTCAAAATTGAGAAAATAATCTGTGTCCAGGCGAAACCCAAACTGATTAAATAAAAAGAAAAAAGGTTGTGGGTTTTCTTGCGGAAGCAAAATGGATCGTGAACTTTCATGAGAAAAAACAGCAAATGTATACAATTAAAATAGAAACGAGAAAACGATATAAGGAAAAGTAAATAGTCAAAAACAAATCCTCTGAAACAAACAATATTCTAGTCTCTTCAAAGGCGTCAGCTCTATTCAATCAGTTTATTTTAAACACGAGCGAGTACAACAGTAGCAGCTCTTCAGTATGAAAACTAAATCAATAAAGTATAATTAAACCACCCACCGGCATCCAATACAAGCTGGAATAATTATATTACTTTTTATTTGTTAACCTCAAATACAGCTCCCAACTTTCAAACTGAATGAAATTTAAATTAATAAACCACGGTTAGAAAGCCACGTGCCATGCTTTCAAAGCAATATAATGACTAGTTTCATTTTGAGGGGGTCATTTCTTTAAGATTTCCATTTTGAAGATGTTATTTGCACTGCAGTATAATGAATAGTTCCATACTGAGGGGGTAATTTCTTTAATATTTCCTTTGTGAAGATGCTATTTGCACTGTAGTGAAGAACAGTACCTGTATCTGTTTTACGTAGACAATTTATGGCATTTCTTACCAGCGTTTACATTTGGTTGACACATTCCTTTCTCATCTGTGAATAGCAGTTGTATCTATTTAGAGTAAGGAAACTTATGACACCTAACGACAACTTATGACACCTAACGACAATTTATGGCACTTAAGGAAACTTATGACACCTAACGACAATTTATGGCACTTAAGGAAACTTATGACATCTAACGACAATTTATGGCACTTAAAGAAACTTATGACACCTAACGACAATTTATGGCACTTAAGGAAACTTATGACATCTAACGACAATTTATGGCACTTAAGGAAACTTATGACACCTAACGACAATTTATGGCACTTAAGGAAACTTATGACACCTAACGACAATTTATGGCACTTAAGGAAACTTATGACACCTAACGACAATTTATGGCACTTAAGGAAACTTATGACACCTAACGACAATTTATGGCACTTAAGGACAACTTATGGCACTTAAAGACAACTTATGGCCCTTAGGGACAACTTACGGCACTTAAGAACAACTTATGGTATTGGCCACCATATTTGGATGACGTTTAAAATGGCGATTGCTGTATTTATAGATAACAAGGGAATCAATCCAATGATGATACTGATGGGTGTAGAGATCACATGGGAATAAAATTAATGATGACATCGCTATAAATGCTACCTTTATAGAGCACAAGAAAATGAAGTCAATGTGCCACTTCAACTGATAGTTTTATAACTGAAATGTCAATGAAATTAACGTGACACTGTTATTGCTACCTTTAAAGATCACAAGGGAATAAAGTCAATGACGAGACTGCCATAACTACTGTATAGATCACACAGGAATGAAGTCCATGTGACACTACATGATAGTTTTATATATGACTTGGGATTGAAGTCAATGTGACATTTTAATTGATAGTTTTATAAATAACTTGGGAATGAAATCCATGTGACATTGTACATGATAGCTTATATATGACTCGGGAATGAAGTCAATGTGACATTGTAGTTGATAGTTTTATAAATGACTTGGGAATGAAGTTACTGTGACAATGCAATTGCTGCCTTTATAGAACAATTAGGAATGATGTCAATGATGACTCTGCAATTGTTACCTTTATAGATGACATGGGAATAAAGTCAATGATGACCGCAATTTGTTACCTTTATAGATGACATGGGAATAAAGTCAATGATGACTGCAATTTGTTACCTTTATAGATTACATGGGAATAAAGTCAGTGATGACTGCAATTGTTACCTTTATAGATGACATGGGAATAAAGTCAATGATGATTGCAATTTGTTACCTTTATAGATGACATGCGAATAAAGTCAGTGATAATAATGCAATTGCTAATCTTACTGTTGACGATGGCGGTTGACTTGCTACTGTCTGGCTGGCTGCTCCACACAGGTCTTTTTCAACCGCTAGCAAGCCCTGAAGCGACCTTCTCATTACTGCTTCCAAGGACAGACCATTGTGAATCTGACAAAACAAATAAAACCTAGCTAAATAGTATATGTTGTCGAGAGGAATTGGGTTGTTGTTTTCTATTCTTTTAATTCTTTAGATTAGTTTGGTTTTGTGTTTGTTTCCTTACTTATTTTACACTTTTCTGTTCGCCAAATTGATATATCAGCATTTACAATAGATTTATAGTTCATGTTAATATACAATATTCTTTTAAAATTTAAATCTTCAGTTTTGCGAATATGCTATTCACTAACATTCAGCAGGGCTCCATGGAAGAATTAGTCATTCACTAAGATAATGTCTTGGTGATGTTGGTATTCACCAACATTCTGACGGTTGAGTGGCAGAATAAGAAGTTATTCACTAAAATAAAAGTCTTGGCGGATATACTTATTCATTTAAACATGTTATTCTATCAAACCTTAGACAACACAGTCTAGGCTATTATACTATTCACTAAAATATATACAGCAGTCTAGACTATTATACTACTCACTAAAATTATACAGCAGTCTTGGCTATTATACTACTCACTAAAATATATACAGCAGTCTAGGCGAATATATTTTTACTATGATTTTATTTATGCAGTACTGGTACACATACTGATGTTTAAACATTCTTCGAGAATATACTGTATACTTTATTTCATTATATATCTTTGAGAATACTGTATACTTTATTTCATTATATATATTCGAGAATATACTGTATACTTTATTTCATTATATATTTTTCCAAATAAGTAAATGTGTCTGGAGCATAAAAAAGTTGACTGACGTCAATATTTGTGCTAAAAGTCCAATTTAGTTTCATGACCTCAATATTTGTGCTAAAAGTTCCATTTGTTTCATTGATCTCAATAGTTGTGCTAAGAATCCAATTTAGTTTCACTAACCTCAATATTTGTGTTCAAAATCCAATTGAGTTTCAATGACCTCTATATTTGTGCTAAAAGTCTAATTTAGTTTCGCTGTACTACAACCCAATTTTGGTTTGCTGTCGTCAATGTTTGCGCTAAAACCCAGTGTAGTTTTGCTGTCGTCAATGTTTTGCGCTATAAGCCAGACTAGTTTTGCTGACGTCAATGTTTGTGCTAAAAGCCAGTCTAGTTTTGCTGACGTCAATGTTTGTGCTAAAAGCCAGTCTAGTTTTGCTGACGTCAATGTTTGTGCTAAAAGCCAGTCTAGTTTTGCTGACGTCAATGTTTGTGCTAAAAGCCAGTCTAGTTGTGCTGACGTCAATGTTTGTGCTAAAAGCCAGTCTAGTTTTGCTGACGTCAATGTTTGTGCTAAAAGCCAATCTAGTTTTGCTGACGTCAATAAAGCACAGTCATTAAAACACATTAAAGATTTCCTCAAAGGTGTGTATTTCAAGTGCCTCTCTTTTCTTCAAATGCATTTAACTTTCAGTTTAGCGTTTATGATAACCAATATCCTTTTCGAAAAAGAAATTTTTACAATGAAGCATTTTGATTTGTAAAACCATAAATATGTCACGCAAAATAGTATGAGAGTCTCAAATATCTAGTATTAGTATAAATGTCTCTAATGACTGTCTCAAATCTACGTGTGTGTTGTTTGGCGTTAGCCTATCTGAAAGGCACTCTCTATGTCTGCCTAAAATGTAAGTGTGTGTTGTTTGGCGTTAGCCTATCTGAAAGGCACTCTCTATGTCTGCCTAAAATGTAAGTGTGTGTTGTTTGGCGTTAGCCTATCTGAAAGGCACTCTCTATGTCTGCCTAAAATGTAAGTGTGTGTTGTTTGGCGTTAGCCTACCTGAAAGGCACTTTCTAGTGTCTGCCTAAAATCAATGTTTCCGCTTCTGGTGTACATTTCTGCCAGAGACTCTGTAATTATTGGCAAAAACTTCTCCAGCTCGCTTTTTACCTATAGACATACATGTGAAATAGGAAAGAGAATGATAAAGGTCAAGCAACAATATATATATAAATATACCAAAACGAAATGAAAATTTAATTGTTTTTCTGAACGTTCCATGTTCAGTATAAGATGTCTTGGACACAGTTATCCTGCATGGTGCTTTCTACTAGAAGTTTTCACCCTGTCTAAAATGTCTAATGACACTTTGTCTTAGAGTCCTTTACGTCACTTCTTTCTACTAGAAGTTTTCACCTGTCTAAAATGTCTAATGACAATTTGTCTTTGAGTCCTTTACGTCACTTCTTTCTACTAGAAGTGTTCACCCTGTCTAAAATGTCTAATGACACTTTGTCTTAGAGTCCTTCACGTCACTTCTTTACATTCTGATTTCTACTAGAAGTGTTCACCCTGTTTAAAATGTCTAATGACACTTTGTCTTAGAGTCCTTCACGTCACTTCTTTACATTCTGATTTCACGACAAGCAAAAGCTGCTCACATTTAATCTTTAAAGCGAATTGTGTCCATTTTGAAACAAATTATAACCAACTTTGAAGCAGAAAATAATACAACACTTTACAAGATGAATTAGCTGTAACACTTCAACTTAAAAATAAGAGATGATTCCGTTGTGCCTCATCAATTTAGCACAATTATAGCATTTTAATAAATTTTATGTTTTACCTAAATTAATATATTTTATCAGCCACACAAACTTTTATATAATAGAGTTATATATAGATTTTTGATAAGTTTTGTCTTACATAAATTAATATATTTTATCAAGCACACACATTTATATATAATATAGTTAATAAAATTCCCAGTAATGTTCCTGTGGTGGAGTAAATTTGCCTAAAAACTACTTTTTAATTTTAATTGTTATATAAATTCTCAAATTGTCAGAGAACCTGACCTTGGGCACTCTTTATAACGGTATTTTTGAAAGCGTCTGAGTTGAGGTAAATGTTCGAGGTGAGAATATTCTAAAATTTGCTGATGTAATGCAAACCATCCCAAATGGGCGAGTAGTTTTATTATCCAATGGTTAAGATTTACGAGAATGAGATCAGCCAATGGGCAGAGATCTAAAAGTTTTACCTGCTGTAGAGAAATCTACTGTCTGAAGTGGCAAAGAAGAAGTCCGGTCTTGAAAGGCAGCCGTTAGCATGGTGGTGAATTAAACTGACTGGTTGAGAGAGAATAGACTTAGAAATATTTCATGCATTTTCGTTATTGATATGTTATACTCGTGTTTTGTGTTTGGCAAGTTCCAGAACATTCTTTACCTGAGTTGTTTACTTCAACTCTGATACTTACTAAAAAAAATACCATCATAAGCAGTCCCATGGTCGGGTCACGTTAACATTTAACAATTTATATAACAATTAAGTTTAGAAATAAGGATAGGGAAATATATTCAACCACAACTTTCTACATTGTTCCTAATCAAGCAACATTATAATACTGACACATTTTTCAAATATTTCTACTCTATTCCAAAAGTTCCTTCTCAGTCATCATGCTGATCTAAATGTTCCTAGATTGTTCACACACCCCTCCCCACACGACCCAATCTTAGATATACTGATACAGTATTCCAAATGTTCCTACTCAGTCATCATGCTGATATATTGATCTAAATGTTCCTATATTGTTCACACACCCCTCCCCACACGACCCAATCTTAGATATACTGATACAGTATTCCAAATGTTCATACTCAGTCCACTATATTATTCTAAATGTTCCTACATCACTTATTCTAAATGTTCCTACATTACTTCAAATGATATTACTCAGCCATCGTGCTGAATACAGGTCTCCAGGGTGTCCATCATTCACCAAGTCTGCATAATTCTCACCTTCAGCAAATACCATTACATTCATTATTCTAAGGTTAGGTTGGTTGCTTTTTTTTTTATAGTTGTTGTTTTGGAGGAAGGGGTTTGTGTGCGTGCATTCTTTGCTACTCTAACACTATTTAAGTTTAAAATTACGTCAGTAGACGTCATTGACTATTTTCTTTGGAAGATTAGAAATGCAGACTTGATTGTCGTAGACTTGAGCGAGGGAAGGGGGGATGAATGTGTGTTGCTACGTGCCCTGTTTAGGGAAGTAAGGAAACTGAATAACATTTGGGAGCAAGGCGAATCACAGTCCCATAATTAACTTAGGTCCGGCCAGTTTTCAGGGATGTCAGTAAAGCGCACTTAAACCATGTCTTAAATCTGTATTGCAATTTCTACATTAATCTTGTAGGTGCGTTTTTAAATATATTTCAGTAAATGGTTGGTTACATGCGCTTTTTCTGTAAGTCGCTTAAAACGTTAATATCATGACTGCCAAACTCGACATTCATATGCTAGGACATAGGTGAGAGTCGACCAAAAACATCCCTTGAACAAATTAAGGTCTGAAGCAAAAAATTCCATTGAACAAATTAAGGTCTGAAGCAAAAACATCCCTTGAACAAATTAAGGTCTGAACCAAAAAATTCCATTGAACAAATTAAGGTCTGAACCCAATTTTTTCTACAAATGAGACTGTCGTGGCCATGAAAGTACACAACTGAATTGCACAAAGTTCCACAGTAAATCAATAAAGCACAAATAGCATAAAATTCAATAGTTAAATCAATAAAGTGTAAAGTTCAATAGTAAAATCAATATGGCACAAAGTTGAATAAATTATAAAGCAAAATATTAAATAAAATATCACTCATAGCACAAAATCAGTGGTCATATAAATCATTTCTGTTATGACTGACTCAATGAATAAGCTAATAAAGACGACAAAGTTTAAAACTCTTGTATTTTAAATAGGCCTGCAAGGACGATTACTTTCCCCCGCCAAAAAACTGAAATCAAAACGTTATGTACAGTCACACGGTATCCATTTATCGTCAACCACAAAGCGACAAAATAGCGAAACAACAGAGACAAGCACTCATACACAAGTTCTTACCCTTGCAAACAAGAAATCACATATACAAACAAGAACTCACATTTACAAAAACGGCAATCACATACACACAAACACTCACTGGCACCAGTACTCTCTCTCTCTCTCTCACACAACTACACACACGCACACGAATACACACAGGTATTCACAAATACAAACACTTACACGTATACACTCACTTCACCTAAGTATACAGAAATGTGTGAACTCATATAGAGTCCCACATACAAACATACACAAGATACATAAGCATGCACTTCAGTTAAAGAGTTTTCCTGCATGCAGAATCCAAGCAGTGAAATGATTTAAAACTGGGTGACTTGAGCGCCTCCCCACTTGGTGACAAAGCCCACTGCCAGCTACCTCATTATTGACGTCGGAGGGGGTGCAGTACAGTGCTGTCAAAGCTGCAGTCGTTGCAGTTTGCAAGTGGGACGGATTCTCTGTACACATCTTCTTCATCCAATGAGATATGTCTGTAAAAGGTGAAGGACGCAATAAAGTTTCGTTTCGAGTTTTCTTTTCATGACGTAATCGTGACACAAGGTGCTATTTTTAATTTTAAAATATCTAGGTCATCAATCGAGTAAAGATGTCTGCAGTATGCTGATATGGTGTATTATAAAGTAGAAACCATCGTGCGGTGAGCAGTTTGAGTAATTAGCATTGCGCGTTATCAGCGAAATAACGGACTAAATGAGCACGAAATGACATGAGCAAGTAGTGAATAAAAGCATACAGTTACAAGAAGGAAGAAAAATTGACAGAAAAGAAAAGACTGGATAAAAAGAAAGTTAAGCAGTTAATCACTTGGAACGAAATTTTAAATCAATTTCAATTATAACAGGACTGGTCCAACGCGTGCATTGTAAGTAATTTTATCTCCACCAAATAGAACAGTATTTGCCCCATTTCATTAAAAAATCCATTTTGTTCAATTGCACAAATACTATTTTATTCGCTCGCTTCATTGAAAACAATTAAAATAATTTCGTAGGCGCGAAACAGACAAATTAAATAAACAAGATTTGCTGTTAGTAGTGATCACTAACTTGATGTAGAACTCTGGCAAACTTTGAAATTCGAACGAAGGCTTAGCACAGCCGACCCTTATTCCTGAAACTCTTCGAGTATTTATGTAAATGTATCCTCAATGGTAGCGACATCTGCCTACACAAGGGCTTCCTGCAATTGATCATGGATTGGGGCTTTTCTATTTGAATTTCCATAATGACTGCTTTCATAAGTAGATTTCCACCAATCACGCTTTGCTTCTAGAGATTGGAACAAACTTCTTTTTTGTGTTGGAAAAGGAATTTTTTAAAGTCTTTTGGTAAACAAACAAAAAATACTTACATGGCGACTCAATTTATTTATATATAAATATGGGGAAAAATCGCGCCATTCAATTTTAAATTTGAGATACGCACGAAAAGCACAAATACTGACCAATCTTGCATGCTAATCTCATTAAATAAAATACGTTTAGGTCAACAACCTAATTACAATACAGGAGCGTTTCATTTCAACGGTCAGCAATCCTGACTGATAGTTCTTGACGATGTACAAATACAACAGTCAGCAATCCTGATTAATAGTTCTTGACGATGTACAAATACAAGGACAGCAGAATTGCAAGTACAATAGCATTACTTTATAAAGTCAAAACAATCAAGAATCCTACTTAATTGTCTTATTTACTAATGTCAAGGACAACAGAATTGCAAGTACAATAGCATTACTTTACAAAGTCAAAACAATCAAGAATCCTACTTAAATGTCTTATTTACTAATGTCAAAGACAGCAGAATTAAAAGTACAATAGCTTTAATTTACATAAGTCAAGAATCATGACAAACAGTCGTGCTCATGTACAAATACAAAAACAGCAAAATTAAAAGTACAATAGTTTAATTTACATAAGTCAAGAATCATGACAAACAGTCTTGCTCATGTACAAATACAAAGACAGCAAAATTAAAAGTGCAAGAGTGTTACTTTACAAGTCAATAATCTTGGCAAACAGTTCTGCCTCATAAACAAATGTCAAAGACAGCGGAATTACCTGATCTAAAGCTTACTTTTATTTAGGAAAAATGGTCTGTTTCAAATGCATATTGTGATGTAAGAACAGCAACATTATAATGTCGTTAGGACTTTAAAATATTAAAGAATCACCAATGAGGACAACAAAAGTATTATGTCGTTATGACTTAAAATACTCCGAAATGACTTCTGGTCTCTTACACACATATTATGATAGGAAAAAAATATAATTATGACAATTATTACACTGAAAAAAGGTTATTGCTGGTCTTATACACATATTATAGTGTCATTATAACTTTCCAGTAGTCATGAATCATTGCTGGTCTTATACACAAATTGCAATGTCATTATGACTTTCCAGTACTCATGAATCATTGCTGGTCTAATACACATATTATAGTGTCATTATGACTTTCTAGTACACATGAATCATTGCTGGTCTTATACACATATTATAGTGTCATTATGACTTTCTAGTACTCATGAATCATTGCTGGTCTAATACACATATTATAGTGTCATTATGACTTTCTAGTACACACGAATCATTGCGGTCTTATACACATATTATAGTGTCATTATGACTTTCCAGTACTAATGAATCATTGCTGGTCTTATACCAAGGGTCTCCAAACTATGGCCCGCGAGGCCCTCTCATGCGGCCTGTGGAAACCTTTTTTGGAAATTTATGTGTATCCTGCCAAGATCAGCCGCTGCTAAACTTTTCTATCTCTAATCTCTGAGAGTTGAGAGGGAACAAACAACTCTGACCCAGATTCGGAATAAAGGAGCGTTATTGATATGGGTCACTGATTGTTACATAAGTCGGACATATTCTTAGTATCCAGTCCACCCAGTCTATAGTATGCGAGCAGTCAACTGTGACTATTAGACAAAGTCATTGAGTTACAAGCAAATGACCTCCTTAGGGACAAGTTCAAAGAAGGACTGGTGGGTTTTTACCAGATTTTGCCCAAGGAAGACTTTCCTAATGTCAAAACCTTTGCATCAAGGTACCTTTCAAACTTTGGAACAACATACCTGTGTGAACAAACATTTTCAAGAATGAAAATACATGAAGAACAATTTGAGAACAAACTTGTCCAATGATAATCTCAGGTCACTGTTGATGTTAGGGACATCAAATCTAAAGCCATAAATGTCTGCTATGTTGGCATCCAGGAAACAATTTCACCATTCCCACTAATACAGGTGTTCATGTATAGTGTATCAATGTGTTATTAAATAATAACTGAATAAAATAATATTAAATAAATAATTAAAAACAACATCCATGTTTTGATTCTATTTTATTTGGACCTTGAGTGTGTAGTTGGCCCCTGAACAGCTGTTTGATAGTTAATGCGGCCCTCGGGCTGAAAAGTTTGGAGACTTCTGTCTTATACACAAATTGTAATGTCATTATGACTTTATAGTACTCATGAATCGTTGCTAGTCTTATACACACATTGTAATGCCATTATGACTTTCTAGTACTCATGATTCACTCTGGTCTTATACACATACTGTAAGTAAAGTGGAATCAATATATTATTGTTTTGATTGTAAAATATTACGAATCATAACTTTATTCATGCTGTTACTGACTTTATAAAATCCAAATCAAGAAATTTTCCACATACATATTGTAATGACAGGCGAATTACAATGCTTCTACATGACTTTACAATATTATATTATATTTAAGAATCTGCTAAAACTTGTTCCACATACACGAGATCAGGGCCAGCTGAACAGACAAACTAATAAGTTTACTTCGCATACACATATACTTATACTAGAACTGCATTTTGTAGATGTCGAAGACTGGCTAACAAATGTAATCTTAATGTACAACAACTTTATTTTAAACAGGATTATGGGTTCTGGTCAAAAGATCACTTTAACTATGTAGTAAAATGTCAAAGAGTAGTATTATTTTACAATATAGCGAAATCCTGACTGAGCGGTTTGTCTGTTTAAATACAGGTGAAGGACAGTAGAAAGAATACAAGAGCTCACTTTTGCTGTGATATCATTAGATTCCAAGTGCAATTTACTGTTTTTGTTTAAAATAAAAAGTCAATGTTTGATATCATTAGATTCCAAGTGCAATTTACTGTTTTTGTTTAAAATAAAAAGTCAATGTTTGATATCATTAGGTTCCAAGTGCAATTTACTAGGGTTTTTGTCTAAAATAAAAAGTCAATGTTTGATATCATTAGATTCCAAGTGCAATTTACTAGGCTTTTTGTTTAAAATAAAAAGTCAATGTTTGATATCATTAGATTCCAAGTGCAATTTACTAGGCTTTTTGTTTAAAATAAAAAGTCAATGTTTGATATCATTAGATTCCAAGTGCAATTTACTAGGCTTTTTGTTTAAAATAAAAAGTCAATGTTTGATATCATTAGATTCCAAGTGCAATTTACTAGGCTTTTTGTTTAAAATAAAAAGTCAATGTTTGATATCATTAGATTCCAAGTGCAATTTACTAGGCTTTTTGTTTAAAATAAAAAGTCAATGTTTGATATCATTAGATTCCAAGTGCAATTTACTAGGCTTTTTGTTTAAAATAAAAAGTCAATGTGTGATATCATTAGGTTCCAAGTGCAATTTACTAGGGTTTTTGTTTAAAATAAAAAGTCAATGTGTGATATCATTAGGTTCCAAGTGCAATTTACTAGGCTTTTTGTCTAAAATAAAAAGTCAATGTTTGATATCATTAGGTTCCAAGTGCAATTTACTAGGCTTTTTGTTTAAAATAAAAAGTCAATGTTTGATATCATTAGGTTCCAAGTGCAATTTACTAGGGTTTTTGTCTAAAATAAAAAGTCAATGTTTGATATCATTAGGTTCCAAGTGCAATTTACTAGGGTTTTTGTTTAAAATAAAAAGTCAATGTTTGATATCATTAGATTCCAAGTGCAATTTACTAGGCTTTTTGTTTAAAATAAAAAGTCAATGTTTGATATCATTAGATTCCAAGTGCAATTTACTAGGCTTTTTGTTTAAAATAAAAAGTCAATGTTTGATATCATTAGATTCCAAGTGCAATTTACTAGGCTTTTTGTTTAAAATAAAAAGTCAATGTGTGATATCATTAGGTTCCAAGTGCAATTTACTAGGGTTTTTGTTTAAAATAAAAAGTCAATGTGTGATATCATTAGGTTCCAAGTGCAATTTACTAGGCTTTTTGTCTAAAATAAAAAGTCAATGTTTGATATCATTAGGTTCCAAGTGCAATTTACTAGGCTTTTTGTTTAAAATAAAAAGTCAATGTTTGATATCATTAGGTTCCAAGTGCAATTTACTAGGGTTTTTGTCTAAAATAAAAAGTCAATGTTTGATATCATTAGGTTCCAAGTGCAATTTACTAGGGTTTTTGTTTAAAATAAAAAGTCAATGTTTGATATCATTAGATTCCAAGTGCAATTTACTAGGGTTTTTGTCTAAAATAAAAAGTCAATGTTTGATATCATTAGGTTCCAAGTGCAATTTACTAGGCTTTTTGTCTAAAATAAAAAGTCAATGTTTGATATCATTAGGTTCCAAGTGCAATTTACTAGGCTTTTTGTTTAAAATAAAAAGTCAATGTTTGATATCATTAGGTTCCAAGTGCAATTTACTAGGGTTTTTGTCTAAAATAAAAAGTCAATGTTTGATATCATTAGGTTCCAAGTGCAATTTACTAGGGTTTTTGTTTAAAATAAAAAGTCAATGTTTGATATCATTAGGTTCCAAGTGCAATTTACTAGGGTTTTTGTCTAAAATAAAAAGTCAATGTTTGATATCATTAGGTTCCAAGTGCAATTTACTAGGGTTTTTGTTTAAAATAAAAAGTCAATGTTTGATATCATTAGGTTCCAAGTGCAATTTACTAGGGTTTTTGTCTAAAATAAAAAGTCAATGTTTGATATCATTAGGTTCCAAGTGCAATTTACTGTTTTTGTTTAAAATAAAAAGTCAATGTTTGATATCATTAGATTCCAAGTGCAATTTACTGTTTTTGTCTAAAATAAAAAGTCAATGTTTGATATCATTAGGTTCCAAGTGCAATTTACTGTTTTTGTTTAAAATAAAAAGTCAATGTTTTCCAAAACAAGCAAGGGGAGATCTTGTGCTATTTTTGAACTTTAATCTTTTATAGCAAATCGTTTTATTTTCTCTGTTTCTTATGAAAGGTTTATGTATAGACAATTCATTGAAACATAACTGTTTCTTATCAAAGGTTTATGTACAGACAATTCATTGAAACATCACTGTGTTTCTTATCAAAGGTTTATGTACAGACAATTCATTGAAACATCACTGTGTTTCTTATCAAAGGTTTATGTACAGACAATTCATTGAAACATCACTGTGTTTCTTATCAAAGGTTTATGTACAGACAATTCATTGAAACATCACTGTGTTTCTTATCAAAGATTTATGTACAGACAATTCATTGAAACATCACTGAGTCGAGAGATCCCATTTTTTATGATATAATCCAACCAACAATCGGTCGTACCTTTTAAAGTATACATTTTCTTTTGCTCTAGGGAGGTGTTGTTTTCATGTTAGAATTTTCAATAGGGATGTGGATTTTTTTCATGTTAGAATATTCAATGGGGATGTCTTCTTTTCATGTTAGAATATTCTATTGGAAGACTGTTTTTTCATGTTAGAATATTCAATAGGGAGGTGGTTTTTTTCATATTAGAATGTTCAATAGGGAAGTGTTTTTTCATGTTAGAATGCTCAATAGGGAGGTGGTTTTTTATGTTAGAATATTCAATAGGGTGGTGTTTTTTTCATGTTAGAATGTTCAATAGGGAGGTGTTTTTTTATGTTGAACACCACCCTATTGAATATTCTAACATAAAAAAAACACCTCCCTATTCATGTTAGAATGTTCAATAGGGAGGTGATTTTTTCATGTTAGAATATTCTATTGAAAGACTAGTTTTTCTTGTTAAAATGTTCAATAGGGAGACTCGTTTACCTCATGTTAGAATGTTCAATATAGACTAATTTTTTTAGTGTTGTTGTTTGAATGTCCGAGTACAATCTCGAAACATGACGTGAATTTTCTCCTCATCAGTGAACGGTTAATCACGGTCTCTCAGTTATGCACATGCGTAATTCTTGTTTTCATTTGGAAAAGTAGTAGTCATCCTGCATGATTATTATTGTAGGTACTTTAATTATGTGTTTTTGTTGTTTGCATAAGTGTTCGATTGGAAATATGATAGCGATCATTTCTACATCTGTGCCGTTTATTTTGAGAACATAATTAATTGATATTGGTATGAAATGAAAAACAGAACACCTGTCTGTTTGCGTCAGAGTCTAGAAGCCTAGTGTTGATTTTTTAATCACTACCTATTCTGAGGTGAAGAAAAGAATTTTCTTTACTTTTTTATTGCTTGTAATTTTATTTAATTTGATAAAAGAAATAAACGTGGAACATTTGGTCTTGCACTATGAATGTTACTTTCACTTGTTTCTTACGTTATGTTTTGAAAATCTAACAGATAAGTGTAACTGTGTTCATTTAATTATATGTTCACATACTGGATTCCTTGCTTACTGCTGCTTTCATTGGGACTAGGTCATCCTACATTAGTGCTATTGGCTGATGTCATTGCTACACCGGGATGTTCTAGGACACCAACTTACTCTGGCAAACTGACAAACACTCTTAGTGGCTGCCTATACTACAATTATTATACCTATGCAGGAAAGTCTTACTCATACTCCATAATCACACCCTTACTCTGGCAAACTGACACTCTCAGTGGCTGCCTATACTACAATTATTATACCTATGCAGGACAATCTTATACTCCATAATCACGCCCCCTTGCACACTCACACAATACATTTGCGGTTCTGAAAGAATGTACCGGCCTTATTTTAGACATTTTTTAGCCACTGACTGACGTTATCAAGTCTTCCAAGAGTCAGTCATTTATAGTGGACAGTCCTTATGTCGAGACCTCGCCTTGTACATCAAAGCCATCGGGCAACAATGTCGTTGTGCGTGTCATTCGGGCAAGAATGTCGTCTAATACTGTGCGTGACATTCGGGCAACAATGTCGTCTAAAACTGTGAGTGTCATTCGGGCAACAATGTTGTCTAATACTCTGTGTGATATTCGGGCAACAATGTCGTCTAATACTGTGTGTGACATTCGGGCAACACTGTCGTCTAATACTGTGTGTGACATTCCTATAACAATGTTGTTTCGTACCATGTATGACTGCTAGATAACATTACTGTTTCATATCAAGCAGTAACGATAGAAATGACGTCTCTCGTGCCATTCATGACCATCAGACGTCATCTTAAGCCATGCAAGATTGTTGAATAGCAATGTCGCACACCGTCATGCATGATTGTTGAAAAACAATGTCATTTGCTAGACGTAAAATAAACATAAATAAACAAATCAAAATATCATTCCAAGGGAGATTGGTTTCAAGGTCTTCAGCAAATTCAGAATTCAGCAAATGTTTTCTAATGTGAAACAATACACAAAATGTTTTCAAGAAAAATTTCATTTCAAGGAGTGTAGAGAAAATAGAGGACCAGTCGGCAATGTGAAAGGAGTGTAGGAAAAACAGAGAACCAGTCGGCAATGTAATGAGTTGATGGCCATTCCTAAAGCACATTGAAATCTGATCTGAATAAATTCTATACGTATCCAGCAATGGAAAATATTAAAGAGTAAAATGCAAAACAACAAATAAATTCATCGAATGAATAAATCTATGTCCTCAATACAACGTATGCATATTGAAATTAAAAATCTTCAGCCCACACTACTGTTCAGATTAAGATATTGACTCCCCAGGACAAGAGAAAAGACTGAGACACAGCAGTAAAGAAATACAGCTACATGAGACGATGTGATGTACTGTTTTAATTTTTTTTTTTAAATTCCTTAAATGAAAAAGTTGTGACAGCTACATTAACGTTTCCTATCAATTATATAGCTACATATACAAGATTCTTTAATCGTACTAAAGATACTGCAATTGAGTTCAAGGATGTAAATGTATCTAGATTTGTTAGAGCGCAATAAATATAATATATAATATCAGAATATCGGATATGCCTACTTATTACAATCACCTATTAAAAGTGAATTGCTATTATAGTGCTAAAATAAATTTTTAAAACCTATTTTCAAGCCGAGATTTGTCGAGTGTTCGTATTGCAAAACCACTAACGGGTGTCGAAGATAATTTTTCTACAAAGTTCTTGATTTCATCAGAGTCAAGTGAAACGTGAACAATCGAAAAATAACATTTTGTAACTGTTGAGAAGAGCTATCGATAACAAATTTCCCCATGTCAGACTGTCAAGGTGCGTATTTTCTACACTTTCTTTTATCCAAAATAGTGTTGGAATCACATATTAGCAAAGAATAACTAGTATGTCACATTCTCATAACATTAAATCCTAGTATATTGTTGTAGTGCCGGTCTCCATCAGGGGGACCTGGTGTTCGAGTAATGCACTGACACACAAAGATGTGTAGGCCTATACCCATTAGGACAACCTGACGTTGATCTTTCAGTCCCACTACGCTTCTTATGTGCGCAAACAAAATGCATTAGAAAGGCTAGTGTCGACCCCACTACCCTACTAGCAGAGTGCTAAACAAAAGCACATGGAAAAGCCAGTGTCGACCTCACCCTATCTTCAAGATTGTTTACTTATTACACTCATACAAATAAAATCGTGATGGGGTGCTTTTTATGTTGTTTATTTGTCGTCGGCCTCACCCCAACTCCCATACAGAAATGTTTATATGCTTCAGTCCTTATATTTATACATAAAAGCTATGGCACTGTTAAAAGACCAAGCGAGGTAAAAAGTATGACTAATGAACAGAAGTGAGACATCGAGTGTATATAGTTTTGAATCCATACATTTATTTAATGAACGCAAGTGATACATCGTGTTTATATCAAGACAAATATGTAATAAATACATATTGTACTGAAACGTCATTTGTAATCAATAAATATTAGGAAATATGATACTAAATTAATATCAGTAAATATTTAATAAATACATATTGTACTAAAATCATTTACATGTCAATAAATATATTTAAAAAGCAAATAAGATATAAATCTATCTATGTATCTATCTATGTATGTATGTATGTATGTATGTATGTATGTATGTATGTATCTATCTATCTATCTATCTATCTATCTATCTATCTATCTATCTATCTATCTATCTATCTGTCTGTCTGTCTCTGTATATATAATATCAGTAAATATTTAATAAAAACATTGTGCTGAAAAATCATTTGTAGGTCAATAAATACATTTAAAAAGAAATATGATACTAAATCAAAGTATATCAGTAAATATTTAATGAATACGTATTGTACTGGAAACTCGTATTAGAATCATTATTAGTAAATACATTTATTGAAAACATATTAAAAAAGTGTCTTGAATCATTAATTTTAATATGCACATATTGTACTGAAAAAATAGTAGACCTAAAAATTGTATTTAATGAGCAAATATTGTACTGACAAATAGTGGTCCTGACACTTTGTATTTAATGAGTACATATTGTATTGGGGGGGGGGGGGGGAGAGAGACTGTGGTCTTAGTAACTGTATTTAATGAACAAATATTGTACTGATAAACATACAGTCGTCCTAACATTTTGTATTTAATGAGTACATTTTGTACGGGTAGAAAAGAACCCGTGGTCCTATTAACTGTATTTAATGAGGATATATTGTAGGCATTCAGTTACAATAAAGTGAAGCAATTAAACAAGAAAACTAAATCAACAAAGCCTTCAAATTAACTCAACTAATTCAAAACGTCAGACAAAAAAGGTAAAATTTCTCAGAATTAAATATATTTTATTTTGGATTATCACTCAGTCTTTTGGTTATCCAATCCATGATTTAAGGGAGGCAGCGGAAACTTTCAAATTGATTTTTTTTAAAAATACAAAAATACACTACGTGACTTACGGGGAAAATATTGTGAATATTGCAGGTGTCAAGGTGTCAGTATAGCTATGACAGTCCAAGAAAATTACTCTACAAGTAATATGTATCAAGTGTCAGATCGTAATGAAGTATAACATAGATTAAAAGAACATTTTTTTTCTATTCCAGCAAGTTTATTTACCACTCCACTTTAAATAGAAAGTTCATTAAAATTTTACCTGTATTTTGTAGAACAAAGATATCAGGCACGCCAGTATACAAATATAAAAAATGACATGTTCCTCAATGGTTTCACTTGTTAGAGTAATGAATAAAAACATCTTACTCCCAGAAGGAACTGTTCCATCCAATAGGAATACATTTTTGTGTGCTTATACAGTAATTAACTTCATATACATAAATACATATAAACCTATATATATATATATATGTGTGTGTGTGTGTCTGTGTGTTGTGCGTTTATGTGAGTATTTTGTTTTGTTTTGTGTGTGTGTGTGTGTGTGTGTGTGTGTGTGTGTGTGTGTGTGTGTGTGTGTGTGTGTGTGTGTGTGTGTGTGTGTGTAAAAGTCTCGGTTATCCGATCCCTAAGGGAAGCTATTGGTCATATAAGCCGACAAGTCGGAAAAGGAGACCACGGCCTAGAGAAACAAATAAAAAACAAAGACATATTAGAGTCTAGAAAAAATACTACTGGTTATCCAACTGATTATTTTCGTGGACCAAGTATTTCACTTTTCCGCTTAGTGTTTTAAAACAAAGATAAAAGTACAAAGGTGGCTTGAAGTTACCCCCAAATAGCGGCCAATGGTGGCTTGAAGTTACCCCAAAATCGCAGCAAATGGTAACTTGCAGTTATCCTCCAAATAGCGGCCAATAGTGAAATGAAGTTACCCTCAAATAGCGGCCAATGGTGTCTTGAAGTTATCCCCAAAGAGCGGCCAATAGTATCTTGAAGCTATCTCCAAATGGCTGCAAATGGTGACTTGAAGTTACCCCCAAAGAGCGGCCAATAGTATCTTGAAACTATCTCCAAATGGCTGCAAATGGTGACTTGAAGTTACCCCCAAAGAGCGGCCAATAGTATCTTGAAGCTATCTCCAAATGGCTGCAAATGGTGACTTGAAGTTACCCCCAAAGAGCGGCCAATAGTATCTTGAAGCTATCTCCAAATGGCTGCAGATGGTGACTTGAAGTTACCCCCAAAGAGCGGCCAATAGTATCTTGAAGCTATCTCCAAATGGCTGCAAATGGTGACTTGAAGTTACCCCCAAATGGCAGCAAGTGATGGTTTGAAGCTACCCCCCAAATAGCGCCAAATGGTGGCTTGAAGGTATCCACAAATAGCGCCAAATGGCGGCTTGAAAGTATCCACAAATAGCGCCAAATGGTGGCTTGAAGGTATCCACAAATAGCGCCAAATGGTGGCTTGAAAGTATCCACAAATAGCGCCAAATGGTGGCTTGAAGGTATCCACAAATAGCGCCAAATGGTGGCTTGAAGGTATCCACAAATAGCGCCAAATGGTGGCTTGAAGGTATCCACAAACAGCGCCAAATGGTGGCTTGAAGGTATCCACAAATAGCGCCAAATGGCGGCTTGAAAGTATCCACAAATAGCGCCAAATGGTGGCTTGAAGGTATCCACAAATAGCGCCAAATGGTGGCTTGAAGGTATCCACAAATAGCGCCAAATGGTGGCTTGAAGGTATCCACAAATAGCGCCAAATGGTGGCTTGAAAGTATCCACAAATAGCGGCTTGAAGGTATCCACAAATAGCGCCAAATGGTGGCTTGAAAGTATCCACAAATAGCGGAAAATGGCGTCTTGAAGACACGAGAATTAGTACATCATCCTGTTTAATAGTAGTCAAATAGCAAATGATTTATCGCTCGGTATAGAAGTACCAAATATCCATCGACCATGTCATTATACTTAGGATTATATACATCCTATCGCAAGTTATGTTAGTATTCTGGTATCAGGTGATCATCTTCTTCTGTATTGAAGAAGAAATAAGTGCTTTATGTGTAAGCAAGGTAAGAACAAGGTAGGTTTTCAGTAACTTAGATAATTGACTTTTTGTCAATTTCTAATAGATCCAGCGAACTGGGTGTCTAAAAAAACCTCGATGAGAGAGAAGTGTGTCTACTGCTTAGCTGTATGTACACAAACGAGGTAAGTATGTATACATTTCTTACATGATTTTAGCTGTATGTACACAAACGAGGTAATCATGTATATTTTTTAATTGATTTTTTTAATTCTCACATTTCTGCACTAAAGCTCAATTAAGCATTTTTATTGACCCTTACTATCCTAGGAAATTACGAATAGCTAACTAACTCTCTAGTTACTTTGGGGGTTTTCATGACATTCCTAAAAATCTCTAAGAAGTATCTAAAATCCTATCTCCGAATGATAATACCACCATTTCAAATAATACATACAATAAATTGAACTATGTTAAATTACCTGTAAACAATAACTAAATCATTATAAAATTATTTTCTAACAATTCAGAATAATTTCTAAACAGTCTCCAAATAACCTTTAATAACTATCCAAACAATCTTTAACAAATCTACACAATCTCTAAACAATCTTTAAAATGATCTTCAAACATTCTTTGAATAATATCTAAAAATATCAAAACTATCTTAAATTTCTAAACAAATCTGAAAACTATTTCCAACAATCCCAGATTAATCTCTAACTAATATATAAACTATCTTTAAATAATCTCTCACCAATTTCAAAATAATCTCCGCAATAATCTATAATCGAATCTTTTAAAAATCTTTAAATAATGTCTAATCAGTCTTCAAACAATATCCAAACAATTTCTAAACTATCTTTAAACAATCTTTAAATAATGTCTAATCAGTCTTCAAACAATATCCAAACAATTTCTAAACTATCTTTAAACAATCTTTAAATCAGCTTAAATAATCACCCAATAAGTTTCAAATAATTCTAATCAAGTCTTTATAGTCACTAAAAAAAACTTCTAATTGTTTTATTATCTCTAAACAATCCCCAAATGATCTCTAAACAAACTTCAAAATGGATTATAATTAATATCCAAATTATCTCTACTAATGTCTCTCTGTATTTTCTAAATAATCTTGAAATGATCTCTGAACAATATATCAAGATCACAAATGTTTTATATGATCTATAACTATATCTCGAATTATATCTTTATATGATTTATAACCATATCTCTAACTAATCTGTATCTCTAAATAATCTCTATCCAGTCTCCAAATAATCTCATAATCTTTAAACGCTCATTAAAGAATCTCCAAATAATCTCAAGATAATATCTAAAGATGTCCACTTAATCTTTATAAGATCTATGAACAATCTCTAAATGATCTCTAATTAATATCTGTAAAATCTCTTAAGCTAACGGTCGCCTTTATGACCGGACTTGAGTTTAGTCAACATCAAAGTGATTAGAATATAGAACTTTCTTCAACAAAGTAACTTTCGGTCTATCCCCATTGGATGAAATTATGAATAAGTGTGAGACTATTAGTCAGAAAAACTGCTTTGAACTGGTTTGGATACATAAACCAGCACAACAAGTCGTTACAAAATAGCATCATAAGCAGATGCCCAAGGTCGGTTCATGATTAGCAACAAATATATAATTAAACAGTGAAAATTAGAGACAAGCAACTTTGTTCTGTCAAACACTGTTTTAAAATCACATTGTTTACAGTTGTAGGTCTTAAAGCAGCAGATGAACTTTAGAAATTTATACCGAGCAATCTGAGTGGATAACTACTTTTCATTTTTACTGTATTTTAAATCGTCAAATTCACAAAGTCGACAGAAATCTAACAAGATAAATGAGAATACTTACGGAAAACGCTCACACACATGCACATACATCCATACACACACACGCATACACCTACTATGATACAACTAATATCACATAGAAAAAAAGTATTTACCTGTTTCATCTTTCACGTCGACGGCTAAACACCTGATTACGTAGCTAAATCTCAACTCAAATCTGTGATTTGTTGCCCATGGCGGCAAGAGTGTAGGGTCAACCACTGAAAGTCTTAATACAGAGGCACTCCTACCTTTATGAAAAGAAAAGTGCAGACATAAATGCACACGCACATACATATATAAATATATACACACAACACCACATACAAACACAAAACATACACACACACACACACACACACACACACACACACACACACACACACACACACAAACGCCACACGCATACACAAATATCATTCACACCATATCACATAAACACACACACCATACAATTACTACACGCATACACAATATCATTCACACCATACCACATACACATACACACCATACAAACACTACACGCACACACAAATATCATTCATACCATACCACAAAAACACCAAACATAACCTAACATACAACAAAAGTACACAAACATCATAATATAACATCGCACGCACGCATACAAAACACCATACACATACAAAAAACGCGCATATACCATACACACATCGCAACACAAAAACACTATACACATAACACACACATACACACACCATACAGACAACGCCACACAAAAACACCATATACGTATCACACACACACACACACACACACACACACAACATACTTATAATTCACAAACACCATTCATATACTACAACACATTATATATAAACTTCTCAAACACAGTGCGCACTAAAAGAACAAATAGGCATAAGAGGTACTTAAAGACAATTTATATTGCTAAGTGGACTGAAGCGAATTTTCTTATCGTAATTATTAGGAAACAGATATTAAATTATAAATAAATAAACACACAGTAAACTAATCATTAGGATATTAGTTTGTTAATAAAAATACAGTTTCATGAAAGTGATCGAATGTCACTGTGATAAAAAAAAAGGTAACTTCTCCCTGTCCCTCTATCATGTGACACAAAAGGTACATAACTCCCCACGGTTTACAAAGAAATCTTTAAAACACTAATACATGGATAGGTTATAATGAATCAGTAGATTAAATACTTTATAGATAGAGATAGCTCTATCACATACAATACGATCAAAGGACTGCATGTAATTATTCCCTGACTAATATCACTGATATATAAAACAGTTCAATCACTAATATCCACGTATTTCCTGACTAAGAAATTTGTCACATAATAAAATAAACATAAGCTAGACTCCCTTACTAATATTCGGGTTAAAATAAAGGCACTTCTATTTCCTGTTAAGCATCGTATCACGTGATAAAACAATGGTAAAAGAAATATACCCATATCAATATATGTGATAAATCAAAAGTAAATACGCCTACCCATATCAATCTTCGTGATAAAACAAAGGTAAGCATATTTCCTGGCTAAAAAACTGTGTCACGTGATTATACAAAGGTAAGTAAGTGCTCCCAAGCTAATATTCGTTACTAAAGCAAAGGTAATTCTATTTCCTAAGAGCCATGTCACGTAATAAAACAAAGATAAGTCTATTTCTTGACTTAAGGACCTTGTCAAGTGATAAAACATTGGTAGTCCATGGCAAAACGATATTACCGACAAAACAAAGGTAGTTTCTTTTAACAGAACGGTGTCAAATGATAAAACAAGGTAAGGGTATTCCTTGATTAACGCATGTGATAAAACGAAAGTAAGTCATCTCGTGACTAGGATCCGTGACACAAATAAATACTCCTTAACTAAAATCTATGATAAAACGAAGGTAAGTAATTTCATGACTAAGAACCGTGTCACGCGATAAAACAAGATTAATAAGTACTTGATATCCATAATGATACGAAGGTAAGCTATTTCATGATTAAGAACCGTGTCACGTGACAAAACACGATGAATAAGTACTTAATATCCATAATGATACGCAGGTAAGCTATTTCATGATTAAGAACCGTGTCACGTGATAAAACACGATGAATAAGTACTTAATATCCATAATGATACGAAGGTACGCTATTTCATGATTAAGAACCGTGTCACGTGATAAAACACGATGAATAAGTACTTAATATCCATAATGATACGAAGGTACGCTATTTCATGATTAAGAACCGTATCACGTGATGAAACAATATAAGAAATTACTCCTTGACTAAGGACCATGATAAAAAAAAAAAATAACTCGGACTGTTGTAGTGTTCAAGTGTGTGTCTAATTCAACTGTCGCTGCTGTTTTGATGAGGAGAGCTTTAAGTCGTTCCGAGCGGAATTGAACCTGGCGGATTTATTGGGACTGTAAAGACGGAGAAATATGAAACAAGTAGTTCCTTGTCGGATACAGCTAACCTTCTAAAGATTTATTGGGACTGTAAAGACGGAGAAATATGAAACAAGTAGTTCTTTGTCGGATACAGCTAACCTTCTAAAGATTTATTGGGACTGTAAAGACGGAGAAATATGAAACAAATAGTTCCTTGTCGGATACAGCTAACCTTCTAAAGATTTATTGGGACTGTAAAGACGGAGAAATATGAAACAAGTAGTTCCTTGTCGGATACAGCTAACCTTCTAAAGATTTATTGGGACTGTAAAGACGGAGAAATATGAAACAAGTAGTTCCTTGTCGGATACAGCTAACCTTCTAAAGATTTATTGGGACTGTAAAGACGGAGAAATATGAAACAAATAGTTCCTTGTCGGATACAGCTAACCTTCTAAAGATTTATTGGGACTGTAAAGACGGAGAATTATGAAACAAATAGTTCCTTGTCGGATACAGCTAACCTTCTAAAGATTTATTGGGACTGTAAAGACAGAGAATTATGAAACAAATAGTTCCTTGTCGGATACAGCTAACCTTCTAAAGATTTATTGGGACTGTAAAGACGGAGAAATATGAAACAAGTAGTTCTTTGTCGGATACAGCTAACCTTCTAAAGATTTATTGGGACTGTAAAGACGGAGAAATATGAAACAAGTAGTTCCTTGTCGGATACAGCTAACCTTCTAAAGATTTATTGGGACTGTAAAGACGGAGAAATATGAAACAAGTAGTTCCTTGTCGGATACAGCTAACCTTCTAAAGATTTATTGGGACTGTAAAGACGGAGAAATATGAAACAAGTAGTTCTTTGTCGGATACAGCTAACCTTCTAAAGATTTATTGGGACTGTAAAGACGGAGAAATATGAAACAAGTAGTTCCTTGTCGGATACAGCTAACCTTCTAAAGATTTATTGGGACTGTAAAGACGGAGAAATATGAAACAAGTAGTTCCTTGTCGGATACAGCTAACCTTCTAAAGATTTATTGGGACTGTAAAGACGGAGAAATATGAAACAAGTAGTTCCTTGTCGGATACAGCTAACCTTCTAAAGATTTATTGGGACTGTAAAGACGGAGAAATATGAAACAAGTAGTTCCTTGTCGGATACAGCTAATCTTCTAAAGATTTATTGGGACTGTAAAGACGGAGAAATATGAAACAAGTAGCTCCTTGTCGGATACAGAAAACATTCTAAAGAAGACAGTTGAATTAATGGTGCCCATCCACTTGAATGAAGGGGAAAGTCAGCTTATCGGAAGTGGGGATTACTAACAGGTGGATACTACAGTAACAAGGGCGCGATCCTTACCCAGTAGCTAGAATTATAATAAATCGGTGCCAGACTGACTGTTAAGGAAATGGAAAACAAGAGCGAGATCCTTGTTAACTACCAGTACCTATAATTATAGTAAATCGGTGCCAGACAGACTGTTAAGGAAATGGAGAGCATATCTTAGGTGAGGTATGTCTAATCTCTGACCAGGTGTCTGAAGAGATTTCCGATATGTTTGAAGTCAAATTAGTCTTATTCAATGATTTCCGATTTATAATTATACATGTCTAATTGCACAGGGGAGATCCTACTTTGGCTCAGGTATGTGGAGAAAAAAACGTGTTTCATTAAACTAAAGTACATGTACTAGTCTTTATTATTGTTAACCATCCGTGAAATAAACGAATGTTATTAGGAGAATTAAGACTAAATCACTCATTCAGCCAACTAATTTTCCTTATTAACGGTAGATGCATGCACTTATTCTTACTGAAGGCATGCATTATGAAATGACGTCAGCATTGGACTATTTTTTTTTAAACTATGAGAAATGGATGATATGAATTTCTGACATGTATCAGGAAATGAACAGGATTATTCTCCGTTTACTGAGGTCGAACGCTCACGCCAAGGCTTAGGATTAAAAAAATGTTATATTATAAAAGGGCTATATTTAGAAATACAAAGGTTATGATTATGTAGCTGTCTTCTATATTTAACTATATTCTCAGTAAAAATTGGAAATACAAAGGCTATATTTAACAAGTCTTCTCAGAATAAATTAGAAATACAAAGCTATATTTAATAGTCCTCTCGGTAGAATTTAGAAATACAAAGGCTATATTTAACAGTCCTCTCAGTAGGAATTAGAAACACAACTAAACTTAACTATTTTCTCAATAGGAATTAGAAACACAAGGGTTATACTTAACTATCATCTCAATAGAAATTAGAAACACAAGGGTTAAACTTAACTATCTTCTCAATGGGAATTAGAAATAAACAAGGGATACTTGTAGGACGAAAGATGTAACAGGAATGTGTATAAAATATTTTGGCAAGTAAATGTTTGTTGGTTTATATATTGTTACTGGTGTGTGTGTGGAGAACAAATTCCTCTGAGATGGTAGAAGGAGGGTTAAAGAGTACACACTCGTGTGTAATTACTGACAGGTACTATTCTTTTCTGCCCGTATCAAGCTATACTTGGCGTTACGTATACCTGATCACTTACAGGCACTATTTTGTCCATAGCAAGCTATTCCTAGCGTTACGTTTGCCCGATTGCTGACTAGCACCAATCTATTTTGTCAGTTGCAAACTATTCCTGGCGCTACTCATGCCCGATTTTCTTTTAGGCGCTAATTTATTTTTGTCTATTTCTTGGAGTTTAGGAAAGGAGAGATTGGAATGGATGTTTGCAAACCTGAAAATCATAAATATTTTTAGAAATCTCGAATGTCTACACACACACGCACGCACACACACACACACACACACACACACACACACACACACACACACACACACACACAGAAAGAGAGAGGGAATTTGATTTCTGATTATTCCTGCAGGAGACATAAAAGCCCGTAGATAAGTCTACGTGGGTATTGTTCTGACTTTTATGTAAAGACAAGCTTTCTACCATTCGCCAGTGTGTTTGTAAGCTTGTGACTAAAGACCATGGGGTGATGATTTCAAAAGACGTGCAACGAGTGTACGTTACACGTGTGTTTGACGCATAGTCTGTTAGGATGGAGGGGAGCGATTGATCCATGAGACAATGACTTAAATGAACCAGCGTACAGCGATTGCCACTTATATACAGACCTTTATTTATTCAACTCAAATTCGATTGCTTTTATTGTTTGTTTGTTTGTTTGTTTTAAATGAAGAAATTACTGCACACAGTATTTGTGTGTTTTCACTCTTCTAGATATTTGCAAGCAGTTAAAAGTCTGGGGTTTTGTGATAGATTGTGTGGATTGCCTGAATGAATTAACTGCCATGTATGAGGGAAATTCTCCAGTTTACTGTAGTTGCACGCCCACGTCAAGATTAAAAAAATAAAACAAAAATCTTGTATTATTAGGGCTATTTTGAAATTAGAAATACAAAGGCTATATTTAACAATCTTCTCAGTAAGAATTAGAAATACAAGGGCTATATTTAAGTTTTCTCAGTAGAAATTAGAAATACAAAGGCTATATTTAAATATCTTCTCATTAGGAGTTAGAAACACAAAAGATATATTTAACTATTTTCTCAATAGAAATTTGAAATATAAGGTTATATTTAAGTATCTTCTCATTAGGAATTAGAAATAGAGAAGATATATTTAACTTTTTTCTCAATAGAAATTACAAATATAAGGTTATATTTAAGTATCTTCTCATTAGGAATTAGAAATACAAAAGATATGTTTAACTACTTTCTCAATAGAAATTAGAAATATAAGGTTATATTTAAGTATCTTCTCAGCAGGAATTAGAAATAAGTAGAGAAAAACGAAATATTGTAGTTCTAGATATTGATAAGATAACTAGTAATTCCTGAGTTTAAAGATTTAGTAAATGTGTTTAATTAGCAGTAGGAATTAAAATATAATATCTGGGTTGTCTTGCATATGAATTAGACACTGTGGTGAGAAACTACATATAATATTGTTAATTATGAAGTGGATATATTACAACCACACAGAATATTGTTAATTATGAAGTGTGATATATTACAAAAACACACACTATTGTTAATTATGATGTGTGATATACAGAATCCACATAGAAAATTGTTAATTATAAGTGTGATATATTGAAATCATATAGAAATTTGTTAATTATGAAGTATGATATATTGAAGCCACATATAATATTGTTAATTATGAAGTGTCATATATTGAAACCACAGAGAATATTGTTAATTAAGAAGTGCGATATAATAAAACCACAAGGAATATTGTTAATTTTAAGTGTATGATATTTGAAACCACATAGAAAATTGTTAATTATGAAATGTGATATATTGAAACCACATAGAAAATTGCTAATTATAAGTGTGATATACTGAAACCATATAGAATATTATTAATTATAAAGTGCAATATATTGAAACCACATAGAATATTCTTAATTATAAAGTGTGATATACTGATGCCACACAGGATATTATTAATTGTGAAGTGTGATATACTGAAACTATATATAATATTATTAATTACTAAATATGGTATATATTATTATATATATAATATTATTAATTACTAAATATGGTATATATTATTATATATATATACACCACAAAGAATATTGTTAATTGCTAAATTATTATTATAATGAAACCACAAAGAATATTGTTAATTGCTAAATGTTATATAATGAAACCACAAAGAATATTGTAATTATTAAGAGTGGTATATTAAAAGCACATAAACTATTATTAATTATTAAGTATGATAAACTGAAACCACATATAACATTGTTAATTACAAAATGTGGCAGAGTAAAACCACAAAGAATGTTGTAATTACAGTGTGGTATATTGAAACTACATAAAATATTGTTAATTACTGTGTGGTATATTAAAACTACATAAAATATTGTTAATTACTGTGTGGTATATTAAAACCACATAAAATATTGTTAATTACTAAGTGTGGTATATTAAAACTACATATAATACTGTTGATTACTGTGATATATTAAAACTACATAAAATATTGTTAATTACTAAGTGTGTTAAATTGAAACCACATAAAATATTGTTAAGTATTAAGTGTGGTATATTAAAACCACATAAAATATTGTTAATTACTAAGTGTGATATATTAAAACCACATAAAATATTGTTAATTACTAAGTGTGATATATTAAAACCACATAAAATATTGTTAATTACTAAGTGTGGTATATTGAAACTACATTAAAATATTGTTAATTACTAAGTGTGGTATATTAAAACTACATGAAATATTGTTAATTACTAAGTGTGGTATATTAAAACCACATAAAATATTGTTAATTACTAAGTGTGTTAAATTGAAACCATGTACAAAATTTTGCTAATTACTAAGTGTGATATATTAAAACCACATATAATACTGTTGATTACAAAGTGTATTACATTGAAACCACCTATGATATTATGAATTATTAAGTGTGATATATTAAAACCACATATGATATTGTTAATTACTAAGTGTAATATACTGAAAAATTGCATATGCTATTGTTGATTATTAAGTAGAATTCTTTGGTCAGTCTCTATTCATCCCAGGGGAAATGAGAAATGCTAAATGATGATTATTGTTAATAATTAAAATATCGTGTGATAAGGCATGATACATTAATATATCTTGGAAAACTATCACAGTATAATATATATATTTATATATTTTTTTACAGCAAAGTACACTTTCTCACAAAAGGTTTAGGCACTTAATAATATTTACACATAAAAAAACAATTAAAAAATTATTCATCCAACTGTTCAAGACATATAAGAAAACTAACTTAATAAACCAAAAAGTATGAATCCACATGTCTGATGAAACTTTAAACAAATAAATATATTTACAAAGCAAAACACACAAATATATATGTGTGTGTGTGTGTGTGTGTGTGTGTGTGTGTGTGTGTGTGTGTGTGTGTGTGTGTGTAAGCAATTTGAATAAACAATAACACATAAGAGAGAATTTTATTCTTGCTAGTGAAAAATATGTCTTCACTGAAAGCTCTTTTTAAAAAAAGTACCATAGACTGTTTTTGTCTCAGGTCAAAAAGCAACATATTCCAGGTAACTGGATCAGGTTGATGAGGAAATGCTTTCATTCAGTGTCAAGAATAATGAACAGGTCATTGTGATTACCTGTTAGTTTGGCATCATCTACATAGGCTAAGAAGCTAAATGCTTTCATTCAGTGTCAAGAATAATGAACAGGTCATTGTGATTACCTGTTAGTTTGGCATCATCTACATAGGCTAGGAAGCCAAATGCTTTCCAGTCAACTACAGTCAGAGGTTCAACATTGGCCCAGTCTTCATACTCAACAATCATTGGGACCTGATTCGGCCCATACATGTGAAAATTCACAAAGTTAAGAATATCATCCCATCATGAATGAGTCAGTTAATTATAATGTACAAATAATATACTTAATTAGATTACTATACTCTTAAATAATTAATGTCAAATAGCAGTGATGTTGTAAGAATTAAAATAATGTTATATTATGAACAAGAGAAGTAAGAAATAAACGAATGTGATATTTTGTTCAAACGAACTTCTAAACTTCAGGTGCAACTTAAATTTAGTGTGGCATACTGTTTTATGAATTAATATCAAAGTGGAGAGTTTATATTAAAATGGTGTGTCTACTGGTTGAATTAAAAAGAGTTCTTTGTCATGTTAGTGTGGTACACTGAATGAATAAGAAAAAGGAGAACATGTGGTACTCTGAATGCACTACATAACTATGAGATCTGTCAAGTTATTGTCATTTGTTATTATGTGAATTACATAGCTATGAGATCTGTCAGGTTATGAATTACATAGCTCTGAGAAGCCAACTCTGTATTCAGACAATACCATAACAATAATCTAACAAGCCAACTTTGTATTCAGACAATACCATAAGAGTAAAGACCTCCACACATGGTAAGACGTTTTGTAAGGGTGTCATATGACACATCTTTCTGTGTGTAGACAAATGTCTGTCAAAAAATCCATCGATCTCAGAGACCAACTGATTAATTTATCCCTAGACACATAAATAAATATTAAAAATATATTTTATTTAATAAATTGGAAGTCATAGATATTAAAAACGTAGCGTATGTAAAGTTAACCAATTACACACTTCAAAAATCTAAACCTAGGCCAGATGTTTTCTTCAGAGTACTAGTGCAAGTGTAAATGGAAATGTTTTACAGTTGATTGTCCATGCACAAGAAAAATTCCCTAACCACAGGTAGATAGTAACACTTAGGAATTAACAATAGAAAGTCAGAAGTCACATAGCAAATGGCTGATAAGAGCAATGTCATCTAAATAGGGAGCAGACCACACCCATGACCAAACCGAGTTCATGAAATCAGCTCATTAGTGCTAAGTATACTTAGATAATTTATGACATACATGCCACATGGTAGGACTTGAAGTCATGTTTAGTTATTGTATGCAAGAGTGTGATTTAAGTGAAATAATGTTTATTCTAATTTGTATTACAATTAGTCCTGTAGAAAAGTTCATAATTATATAATTTTTACAAGATTTTTAATACTGCAACAATTGGATTGCAGGGTCCCAGTATGGGTTTCCTTTGTGGTTCATTCTTGGAGATCTCAGCTAAAGACTTCAGTTCAAATCCAGCTTCATGATTGTGGAAGCATGGTTAGAAAAGAAGCAGATGACACAGTGTTTCAAGGTTGCATGACATCAGAGTACCATATTGAGATGATGGCCATGCAAGATAAGTCTCTATTTTAGTTAGCTTAGAAGTGGAAATCTTCAGAGAAAGTTATTATATTGATGAACATCTACATACAAACAAACTGTGGCACGAAGGGGGAAAGTATCCCACACAATGTATATTAACTAAGCTGATTTAATGTAGTGGACATAAAAGGGAGTAGCCTAATATGGGATAGCTTAGGCTATACTATTGAAACTGATGTAAAACTGGTCTAACTTTTTAATATCGTTTTTTATATAAATCTTTTTATTAACTTTCATCCACTTTTTTGTCTCATTCTTTATCATCTTCAAATCATATGTAAAATCCATATTGATAATGTGTGTATTGTCTTTGTCCTTGTTATATGTTGCCAGATGGCTTTCTGCCTGGGGGGGCTTGTATTAATGAGTCACAGGATCAGTGTGTCTCCCTAAAATAGTTGTTTTATCTCAATTGTCTTATATTTTTAATTAAAGTAGGATCAGCAAGTGACAGTCCCTATGACATGTCTTATGTGACTGTCTTACAATTTAGAAACTATTAAGACAGTTACAGTGCCATCAAAATGTCAAGCCAATAGTAAACCTCCATCAAATCATGTGATGCTGAGAATTTTAAAATATAAATAGTGTTAACCATCTTGCATGATGGAGCATACCATGACATGTACAAGATCCTAGTATGGAAGTCAAATGAAATGGAAGCCATTGTGGAGGTGAGAAAAGAGGATGGGAATGCACAAAAGCGGACTCAGACCTAGAAGCAATAAAGAATGAGAGAAAGAGGTCGTGCATATGCACCATACTGATCCCTCCCTGCATGAGATCTATCTCTGACCCAGCAAGATCTTTTTCTCTGTTTTTCTATGTTTTTCCTTGGTTGTGTATGGTTTCAGTCAACACAGCTAAAACAATATCTTTTACCTCACTATCACTTTCACTGAATTCTATAATGTCCATTGTATCATATGACATTGCTATAAATGGTTTGAAGGCGGGGCTAATACATGAACTCTATATACTTCCACATTTATGCATATTATAAAAATGAAAAATACAAAATATAGTTTCTGACAAAGTCCACATAGGTGAAAGACTTAAAATAAAAAAGCAGAACTCTATGTATGTACTACACAAAACCAAACAAAAGGATACTGATGCTGAGCCATGAGCTTTCATAGCTGATTTACCAAGTACATGACAGACCAGACACTCGACTTGGAAGCAATTTCTTTCATCAAGCTTTTCTCCCATACCAAAAATTATTTTTGCAGTCGCAGGTGCTGATGTTCTGAAACACATTTGGAATTCTTATGTCTACTTGTCATATATTGCTCAACTATTGTGTCATATTATGTTTATTTATCTCATATTGTTCAAACACTAGTGTCATATTGCTCACACTTGTGTCATATTATTCAAACACTTGTTTCATATTGCTCACACTTGTGTCATATTGCTCAAACACTTGTTTCATATTACTCAAACAATTGTTTAAAACTTGTTTCATATTGCTTAAACATTTGTCACTTTTAGAACTGCTAAGTATATTTAATTATAGAATGCAAGTGCTGATGTTCAGTAACATATGGAGCTTTTATATTTATTTGTCTCACATTGCTCAAACACTTGTCTCAATTGCCCAGTCACTATCCCTTACAGCTCCAACAATTATCTCATATTGCTCAAACACTTGTCTCATATTGCCCAATCACTATCCCTTACTGCTCCAACAATTGTCTCATATTGCTCAAACACTTGTCTCGTACTGCTCAAACACTTGTCTCATACTGCTCCAACAATTGTCTCATATTGCTCAAACACTTGTCTCATACTGCTCCAACACTTGTCTCATATTGCTCCAATTGTCTTATATTGCTCAAATACTTGTCTCATACTGTTAAAACTTTTGTTTCAGATTACTCAAACACATTCTCAAAGTGCTCCAACAATTGTGTGGTATTGCTTAAACACTTGTCTCATACTGTTCAAACACTTGCTCATTATGCTCTAACAATTGTCTCATACTGCTGAAACAATTGTCTCATACTGCTCAAACACTTGTCTTATACTACTCCAACAATTGTCCCATATCTTATTAACATGCTACCTATAGAACTGCTTAAGCACATTTAAGTTCAGAACTGTTAAAGTGTTATTAACATTTAGTTTGATTTTTCCTTAAAATGGGAGAGAATTATCATTGTTGGATCTCTCATTGCTTATGTAGGAATGTTTCTGTGTGCACATGATACAAATTATTCTCACTATGACCTTGCATTGTTATTGTAGAAATTTTTGTGCACATGCACACTGTGACTTGAACAGAATTTCTTTAAAGTTTAGAACTGCAGCACACTTTAGTATTTGTACATGACTTCATATGATTTTATATATACAAAATAATAATTATTAAAAATAGATATAATATTAAAAGTAAAAGTAAGTACTATATTAGTGTGTTACATTCTGATGTTTATATTATTCTAGACTTGTAGACATTGTTTCCTCTACACTGGCCTAAGCTAAGCAGAGGAAGAAAGTGAAGTAATCCATAAAGCTGTCTCAGGTAGGAAACACCTAGTTTGTTCTATTGATAAACCAACAAAGAATAATAGATTATATTATTTAAAACTTTTTAATGATCAGGGTTGAAACAGAAAATACAATGCTTTTCTTGATTGTTATGAAGTTCTCCATATTTACATAAAAGTTCTATGCAGCTAAAAATGAAATAGAGAAGAGGAAAAACAAGTGACTGATCAATAGTTAATAGAAAAAAATATGTTTTATATTTTTTATTTTTTATAAAGCATAAAATCCTCATAATTAGGTTAGTTTCTTTTAGGTGTGGTTCTTTGTTACAACTACAGCATACTAATGTCTTATTTTGCATTTAATTTAGACCATCTGCATTAAATAATGGCATATAATGTTTTTTACCAAGTAAAATAGAAATTATTTTCTTGCAGAGTTATTTCTAATTTGGAAAAATATAAAGAAAACTCAATTACCCTAGTCCACATACATCAATTTTGTTTAAAATGAAGGAAGGCCTAGCTGTCTAATCTCTACAAAAATAATTACACAATTTAATAACAGCCTGGTTATTCAGCAGTGCACATCATTTGACAGAGCAGACACCAATCACCTTAATAACTCAATTACAAAATGGGAGTTATCAATCTATGACTTAAAATTCTGACCTAACTATTAAGAAATTCTTGAAATGATTATATAAAAGAACATCACAAAAATAATGCAATTAAGTCACTATTGAGCAAATGCTTTGTAACACTAAGCCTTAAAATTTCTGCAGTTACCAGTTGAAACTCACATATAATATTTTGGATCACTGACAACTTGAAATCTACCAACCCATGTTGAATTCTGGAATCTGGAAAAATAAGAAAAACAAAATTATACTAAAAGAGGCAATATATTAAATGTTATTTTACAATCTGAATGTATTGAAATGGTACTGGGGAATTTACTGATCAAAGGAAGATGCATCTTGAAAAAAGTCAAACAAGAATTCTTTGTAAATTATGATCTTTAGCTCTAGTATTTCAGTTCAAATTATATTTAAGTTTTCCTATTTCAGTTTAAATTTCATCCCATTTCAAATCATTTGTTGTACCTCAATAAATTCAAAACAATTTATTATATTTATTACAAACTCTCTCCAGTACTTCAAATTATATGTCATATTTCAGAGTTCAAAGTTTTTCTTATATCGCATATCATATTATTTCTTACTGTGAGGATCTGTTAAACAAATTATGTATTTTTGATAACTATTTCTTCTTCTTCTTAATTGTTTTTTTATTAATGGGTTTTCCCCTGCCTTGCGTATTTATCGTGAAATCTTCCGTTATGGGATTAAGCTTAAGGCTGATGAAATACCTGTTTACGCATTCAGAGAATATAGGCCAGGTCACAGGTGAAGGACACTTTGAAAACTGGATACTAACCACCCATATATGGTAATTTGCTTTCTGTGCAATGACGTAGCACAGTGTGTCCCACTGATCAAAGGACATTAAACTAAGTTCCTGATCTAAACAAAAGATAAACTCTCGTGTCGTGTGGTTAAGCAAATGATTTATCGGGCCACAGAATAACACTCTCTATGTTAGTCACAAAACTGAATTGTTCATTTCTTTGTTTTCTAATTTGATTTAATTGTTATTAAATTTATTGTTATCTCACCATGCTGTTACATAAGTTTTGTAATTGACCAGTGATTAGCTAACTGGGGGCTAGAGCCAGGAATAAAGGGATAAAGAATCATAAATATTAATCTATAAATAAAGGGGAGATAACATTGTTAGCAAAGACAAGTCAACTAACTTATCTGGCTAAGTGTCATGAATAACTGGCTGATATTGTGGCATTTGAGTGGAGGATAACTTAGGCAGTCCAGCTGTCGCTAATGTTAGGAATTATCCAATGCACAAATATTGATAACTAGAACCTAAATTAGGACAGGGTGTCGTTAAATGAAAATTGGACATGTGACACTTATATAAACACTACATCATTGCTTGTTTGTATTTCCTGCACTCAATGATATTTTTTTGTTCTTTTAAATCTAACTGTGCATAATTATCTACAGAAACAAAGCACAAATACTGAGAAAAAGTGTACATTACCCATAACTTGCCTTGCTCATTTGACCATCCAGGGACAACATAAAGGAAAGCTTCATCTAAAAAGAAATATGTATATAAAGTGTCTACCATAAAAAAGTTCTGACACAATGTGAAATATAATATTTTTAATTAAAAAATAACTATATATAGTATCTAATATAGCCATATATTTTCTTGCAAGGTATGCAAGGATGAATAAAGCATTTTTTTTTACAATACATATATGAAATGCTTGATATATTTATCACCTTTATGTGTTTAATCTAATATACAAAGCAAACAATATACATATGTGTGCTTTATACATGCAATGATTAACCTTCTATTAGACAAAATCTAGTATTAGAATTAATTAAAATAAAAACGTGTCTGGAAAGTGCCAGAAGATATCATGAACTGTTTTCAAAGGCAGGCAAATTAACACATGAGAAAGTAACTCAAGTATACTATATATTCTTAAACTTTCTGATAAAACATGCAATCTTCTAAATAAGTATAAAGTTTCTAATTCTAAATAACTTTCAAAAATAATGTTCTTTACTTGTTTAAGAAAGAATGATTAAAGATATATCTGATGATATGAAATGAACCAATGTTAAACTTTCTACAAATAATGAGAAAGAAAAATTAAACCTAATATCAACTATGATCTTTGAGGTTTTTCTTCTCTTTATGTTTTAACAATGTTCATAATATACAGGAAATAAATTTTAAAAGTGTCAAAAAGAAGTCTTAATATTCATTAAATATTTTTTTTCTTTCAGAAATAATATATATGCATGTTGTAACAGAATGAAATAAGACATTATTAAAAAGCAACAGGAGCTGTTGACATTCATTGCACACACAAACCTACACACACAAAAACATATGTAAATGAATATATGTCAATTTCATTTGAGTGGTTTATTGTGCAGCATTTCTTACATTTGGATGAAAGAATTTCAGTTTGTACAGGAAGTCATATATAGTCTTTCCCTCCAGTAACAAAGTGTACTTGTTTCTGTGAAACTTGAAAAAAAATATCAGGAATTAGAGAATCTATTGCTTTGTTCTAAGATTTCTAAAAACCTTATTAGTACTGAATAAATTAATACCTACGACTTTGTTGAGCCAATACAGAAAAAATAGAGAGAGACAAAATTGTTCTTTCTATTTTTCTCTTTCTTTCTTTTTTCCCCCAATATTAGTTTCAATAAAATATAATAAAGTAAATAGTATGTGATAAATTCCACTTATATCACATACAGGTACAAACACTAAATCATTTAAACACACCCCTTCAGGTTGTAATACCACACTCTGCTCAACTACTAAATAAAACTTCCTAATCTATGACCAAGGGTGAATATTTTGGTAATAATTATCTTTGGGATTATTTTTTTTTTTACTGTACATGAACTTTGCTTTTAGCAATGTAATACAAAAATCTGAATACAGTACTAAAAAAGTGATTACACATAAATATATATGTATAATTATTTGAGTGTTGAATACATAGTCAGCCTATAAGATTTGCTGTTGAATCTGTACTTCAGTGCATCTGTCAGTGCCTACTTACTGTTGAATATAGTATTTTAGTGTGTCTGTCAATGCATACTTAATGTTGAAAATAGTGCTTCAGTGCATTGGTCAGCGCACACTTGATGCTGAATATATTAATTTAGTCACAGTATGTCTGGCAGTGCATACTTGACGTTGAATATAGTATTGAAGTGTCTGCCAATGCATACTTGATGTTGAATATAGTACTGAAGTGTCTGTCAGTGCATATTTGATGTTGAATATAGTACTGAAATGTGTCTGCCAGTGCATTTTTGATGGTGAATATAGTACTGAAGTGTGTCTGTCAGTGTATACATAGCAGTCAGGAGGTCTCCGCACATGTGAAGATCTCCTAGTATTCTAAACATAATATTTAAATTGTGTCACATCTCGTGTTCCATACGTTTTATCAAGCAATTTCAAGTACTATCGGCGGGCCTGATGAAGTGGTGTTGTGGGCTGAATTCGGCCCGCAGACCCCTGCTCTAAATGTACTTGGTAAGAATTCATTTGTAAAGTGAACTAAGGTAAAAGACGCTGTTGCAATAATGACTTACTTTGACATGCAGATGTGTGCCAGGCAAATTGCTGCCTTCTTCAGCTACTCCATCTTTCTGTTTAGCGAGTACGTTCAGAATACTTGTGTTGTCACGGTTGAGTCTGATGCAGGTGCTCGTAGTTACTGTCGTGCCATGGCATGAGTCATCAACAACCGTGCACACCAGTGCAAAGTTATCGTCACTCCCACACTGAACATCTAGCACCAGTTGAGCTAGTCTGTCCAGTTGACCGTCTGACATGCAATTATATATAATACATATAAAACTGCAGAGTCATCAATGACTTTGTGCAGGGCTTTAATGCTTAATATGCAGGTAAATTTTAAACTGTAACAGTGATGTTTGAGTCGAAATATATAACACTGATTTAAGACTGGACGGCACTTCAATGAATGGATCAGGTGCCACCTCAATGACTGGACCAACTTCAATAAATGGTCCAGACTTCATTGACTGGACCAACTTCAATAAATGGTCCAGACTTCATTGACTGGACCAATTTCAATAAATGATCCGAACTTCATTGACTGGACCAACTTCAATAAATGGTCCAAGCTTCATTGACTGGACCAACTTCAATAAATGGTCCAGACTTCATTGACTGGACCAACTTCAATAAATGGTCCAGACTTCATTGACTGGACCAATTTCAATAAATGATCCGAACTTCATTGACTGGACCAACTTCAATAAATGGTCCGAGCTTCATTGACTGGACCAACTTCAATAAATGGTCTGAACTTCAATGACTGGACCAACTTCAATAAATGGTCCAGACTTCAATGATGTGAAATATGAACACGACTGTGCAACTAATATTACTCATCAACAGTCGCCGCACCACGGAGCAGGGAAGTGTGGATCAAAATTGTGAAAGTGTGTTTAATACAACCATATTTTTGTTACATCTTGAATTTACCGAAATTTTATTTTTAAGCACTGAAATCCCAGACATCTTTTTCGAAGACTCTAAATACACACTGTAGCGCTATAGTAATACATCCTGCCTCTGTTATGATTATTTTTATGAATAATATATTAATAAGTTCATGTAAGAACTTGCCTAAACCAACTCTCCACATTTGTAAAACTGACATATGCTAATGATTGCTAAATGAAGATACATGCAATCTTTGTTGGATGCGCTACAAATTGTGCATTAATTTGCAATTGGAAAAACTAAAGACTGTATTAAATTGCATAAGATTATATAAATGGTGAATGATTACTGATTGTACTACAGATGGTACAAAATTTGTAAATGGTATTTTCTGAGCTTATTCACGAGGTGTGAAATTAGCCATAAGATTAACGAGAGGAATCAATATTTTAGTACAAGGTAATAGTAACACATTAATCACGAGGTGTGACATTAGCCATAAGATGGAATCAGTATTTTAGTACAAGGTAATAGTAACACATTAATCACAAGGTGTGACATTAGCCATAAGATTAACGAGAGGAATCAATATTTTAGTACAAGGTAATAGAAACACATTAATCACAAGGTGTGACATTAGCTATAAGATTAACGAGAGGAATCAATATTTCAGTACAAGGTAATAGTAACACATTAATCACAAGAATTAGAATGGAACAGCATCACTAAAGAAATTTGCATCAGAAGTCATTAATGAAATCAATCCGAGTGAGGGAGGAACAGTGCCATGACTGAAGTGGTTGAAGACAGTCCCTGAAACATTTATTGATGATCGGCCTGTGAGACAGTGACCACCGGTCAGACAGATCTAACAGTTAGTGGCTGGAAACACCTTATTAGTGTCGCCCCTATACTCTGGGGTGACTTTGTAATAATGAATTATATCAAATATGTGTAATTAGTTATGATACAAAACATCTACAAGTACCGATGCAGAGTATGGGTCACTGGTAGATATGTATATCTGCAACTGTTACGCCGATATACTGGTAGTCGCTACGTTGGCTCCGCCCCTACTCCTATCTGAGAATCAATGTTATGAATATATGACGATTATAAATAGACGAATAATGGACAAGCCGTAATCATTAGATTGTACGAAAAACAGAAAGAAATTACTTCACTGCCTTTAAAATAATAACAAGAAATTTAATAAAGAAAAGTTAACAAGGATAAAAATTATAGATACAAAGTCATCAAGGCAATTTTGCTTCACTGGAGTCACTTCTGGATGGGCACTTATCTTATGCACTGGAATGAGTCACAGTCTTGTAGACTTAGATCTGCCACAGTCAATAGATCAGAACTCCCACTCAAGTCAGGGACAAATAGTCACATTAAAACAGACAGTTTATACCAGCCACCAAGGCAGTCAGCTACAAAAATAGGCAGCTACAAACAATCTGCCATAAAGCTCAGCAGACAAAACAAAAACCCTGAAACACAAACAATTGCAGAGTCTAAGTCTGGGGCGGGCAAACTTTTTAGATCGCGGGCCAGATAAAACTGTTGGAACAGTTCGCGGGCCGGATAGACGACCAAATATCACAAGTCCAGCAAGTAGCAAGTTCAGAATATAAAATGAGAACAAAAGTAATTTTTAAAAAATAATTATGTTTCAATGAAAGATTAATGAGATGGATGGTGTTGCTTACAATGAATCAGTGATTCAATGTCTGGCTTAACTGGTGAGGTTGACAAACGAAGAATGTCATTTAGATAACGGTCAGAGAGTTGAGAGCGAAGGCGACTCTTTGTATATTTCATCTTTGAGAACAGTTGTTCACAGCAAAATGTGCTTCCGAACATAGCTACAATGCGCTAAGCATATTTAACAAAATGTGGAAATTTGCCTGATGGAAGGATGACATCACGAAAAAAAGAAAGAGGAGAAGTGCGGAACTTTGCTTTTAACTCATCGCTGCATTGCATATCTACCAACTCCATCTGCAAGGAAGCTGGAGCGTCATCCACTGTGATTTCAAAGGGGGGCACTGAACAACTTGAATGAGAGTGGTCTGATACCCCTAAACGTGAGGAAAATTCTTCCCTCAGTGAAGTAATAACTGCACCACAAGTCTCCAAGTCGCTGCTATGGAACAAGCAGCAAGACATGGAAAATGCTGAAACTGACCATTAGACAACTGGAATTCCCACAAGCGTAGTTTCACTTCAAATACTGTGATGCGTTAATACATTTCAGGAACGAGAACATCCTTACCTTGCAAATTGACATTGAGGATGTTGAGGTGTGAGGTGATATCCGTGAGAAAGGCCAGACGAGCAAGCCATTTTAGGTCAGTGAAGTTATAGGGGAGGTTCTTTTCATGAAGAAAGTTGAAAATTTCTTGTTGCAGATCTCACACACGAGAAAGCATGGCTCCACGACTTAGCCAGCGGACTTCACAAAAGTAGAGCAGGTCACCAGAGTGCACATTCACTTCATCCGTCAGTGCCTGAAATTGACGATGTTTGAGACTTTGGGAAAGTATGGAATTTACAACCTTCACCACAACTGACATGACCTCAACGAGGTTTGCAGACTTGGCACATAAGGATTCTTGGTGAATAATGAAGTGCAATTTAAGGATAGTTTGGTTGTGTCCAAGGGCCTTACAGTGGTGAACGAGCAAAGAAGCTGCGCCCTTATTCTCTCCAATCATTGCCCAGTGCACCATCATTTCGTTACACATACAAGACGGGACAGATCAAGGGAGTGATGTTCCACACACTGAAGTAAGGCACTGAAGATGTCTTGCCCAGTGGTGGTGTCATGTAGTGGAACAATCTGAAGGAACTCTTCAGGCACTTTGAGGGCAGCAGTGACACCTCGTATGAAAATAGCTAGTTGGACTGTATCTTTCATGTCAGTGCTCTCATCAAGAGCAAGAGAGTAGGTGACAAAGGTTGAGCAATCACTCTTCACTGAGTCTTGCACATTGTCTGACATCTCCTCAATGCGACGATGAATAGTACGGGATGACAGACCCATATTCTCCAAGACAGAACGTTGCTCTGGACAGACAGAATTCACCAGTCATGAGACATTCCTTGATAAAGTCTCCATCATTCTTTGAGCAAGGAGTAGTGAAACTTCATAACTGGCACGTGTCACTTTTTCATGCACAGATGTTTGCTTATGAAACATCAAACTGCTTTTCTCTATATTGCCTGTGAGTTTAGGCAAGAGTATTCTTTTTCTTAAAGCATTTCAAAGTTCGGTGTACTCTTTCCCAGTGGTGGCGCACATTAAACTCTTTGAAGACAGCAGCAGTTTTCAAACAGATCAGACACTGAGCTTGTCCAAATCGTTCTATGAAAAAGTACTTCTCTGTCCATTCAGAGTTAAATGTTCGAT
Organism: Sinotaia quadrata; assembly: GCA_028829895.1. Lineage (NCBI taxonomy): Eukaryota > Metazoa > Mollusca > Gastropoda > Architaenioglossa > Viviparidae > Sinotaia > Sinotaia quadrata. The sequence continues at coordinate 1,537,507 of CM054177.1, forward strand.
TTTCCATATCCACTTTAAATTTTTTAGGATGTGGGGTTGCAGACATGATTGTGGGGATGGGGGAACAATGGCAAAGAATTAGCAGAAATGCAACAATCAGTTTGGTTGTGATGGCAAAAGACTGTGAGTTTCAAATTCGCACGCACCTCTGTACACCTCCAGCCCTCCTTCCCCACACCCAATAGTCGCAGTGAAGGTCAGGTCACGACTGAGGCAGAGTACAGATGCTGACATACATGTACAATTATACATCTATTGTACATCTCCTAGGCCTGGGAGACTTCAAAAGTCAACGAACTATAAAGAGATGCTAGTGGGATATACACAACTGCAGGCATAAATTGTACATGCTTACACGATTCTGTGTGAGTAATTCAAACTGTTAAAATTACATGTAGTCTTTAGACTAGTTTAGCCTTGGCTGTTTGACAATGTATAACAATGCCCAATTGTTTTAGTGACTTTTGCCTTGCGGGCCAAAAGCAATGTTAACTGTGAATAGCTTGGTGGGCCAAACAAAAATGCTTTGCGTGCCAGGTTCGGCCTGCAGGCCAGAGTTTGCCCACCCCTGGTCTAAGTGTCCAGGCAATTGCTCTATTAATAAATATTAAGTTTGGCATAAGCCTCTGAAAGAAAGAAATGTTAACATATTCAAAATAAAACATAGCATATACATATTGCAAAAAATTATTATAACTGGCAATGTATACCATTAACAGCACTACATTTTATAGATGTATGACAATTACTAATATCTTACAGCTTGCATAAATGACAATGCCTAGTGACTGATTTAACACACAATCAAGTAAATGGTGCTTTCAATGCTCAATAACCTACTGATTTTGCTAATTACTGCCTATAATGATTGCTTGTACAACACTATAATTTTTTGTGCCTAATAGTTACACTAGAAATATGAACAAGATAGCAACTTGAACAACCACAACAGGGAACTACATATTAATTTAAAGGATATAATACTGCACTGGTGTATACTGGAAATATCTGTTGATTCAGGGGTTATTTACTGCATAAGTTAATATAACTGGCAAAACATGTTCATTACAATATAGACTTCAAAAGTGTCTATAATTTGGAGAGCATAGATTTCACAAGATATACAATTGGCAAATACCTGCAGAGTAGATCATTACTAACTGGCAGTGGCAACTGACTGGATTATTATTAATTACTGAATGGATTATAACTGCTTGGCTTTATCTATTGACTGGATTGTTACTGATTATCAGTGAAATACAGTTATGGATGAAAAACTTACCTTTTAATAAATCAATTAATGGGAGCTTGCAGTTGGTAGACACTAGAATAAAAAGGACATATTTAAATAAAATTTTAAACATAATTTATAGAGGAAAACACCTTAGATTATGTAAGATTTTGCAATATTTAACATAAATATTAAATTATATGAGTTTTAAGCTAATGAAGGAAGACTAAGAAATGTTTTGGAACAAATAAATAATAATCTAACTTCTGCTTTCTATATGGAAAAATATTACAAAATGTCTAAATTATAATATTCAAATTAAGATGTATAATTATAAATACAGTAATATATACATTTTTTTTTTTTAATGAACACAAGAGAACAAACATACTGGTACTTGTGACTATAATGCACACATTATTTATAATTCATGTCATTTAGACTTAAAAGCAGTACACTAACAATAAACTTCATGGGACAGGATATTATGTTTATGATAAAGAAGAAACTTCACTTACAGGTGAAAAAGTCTTAGAGATTAGTATTAAAGAGTATTTAAAATTATGAAAATGACCTATCAGCTCAAGAGTTACTAACAAGTTAACATAAATTAATTAGGGTGGTTTCCTACATTAACAGTACGAAAATTTCCACTAGTTATAGTTTATAAAGTCGTCAGATGCCTAATGTCAAAGTGCCTTCATCTTATGGGTGTGCAGATGTAGTTTCCTTTGGCTTCTAAAATAATCAGTAGATTAATACTAAAGAGTATACATTATAAAGTTAAAACTTGCCTTTCAGATTACAAAAGCAGATGTCTTTGCCTTCAATATTATAAGCTTTCAAATGAAATGATAAATATCTTTGTTTTGACAACTCAGTTTGCTCACTCCAATGAAGTATCAAGGAGGTTAACTGAAAATAAATTAAAATCTCATCTTACAAAACATCTACATGCGCAACCTAAGTCACCAATTTCCATTCACTTTAATAAGTACTCTTATATTGCACAGTAACTGAAAATTCTCACTCTCTCATACACACAAACATTAATTACATATACAAAAATGTACGCTAATAAGTAATAGTAACAACTCTCAATTTCATAACTTTTATGTTTCTGTAAGCCATTAAGCCGTTTCTTAAATTTATCTTTAAAATCAAGTGGATCTTGAATGGTTTTGATAGATAATAAATAATTTTAATGATTCAGAATTTTGTTTTAGTGTTTATACTACTGCAATTATGCTTCACTCACAAACTACAGTATTTCCATTCATCTATTCTTGGTAAATTCAAAACGCTTTAAATGCATCAATGCCAAAAACAGTACAAAGAGTCGGTGTTTCGGTTAAACAGCCTTCATCTGTGATTTACACTTATTAATAACATTTAGAGATGAATAGTGAAATGTATAAGCCTACTATTGGTTGTTGAAGTATTCAATTGCTTAGAGTTTAGACCTACAGGCCCTTTTTTAAAAAAACTTTTGAGCATACTTTACCTGTTGAAACACCGAAGGTAAATTAATACATGTATTCTCCATTCTGTTTCCCAGATTCCATTAATATTAGATTTAGCACTATTTTATCCTATAGAGTATCAGTAAGAAATTTGTATTTTCTGAACGAGTAATCGATAAATAGGTTGGTATCAACGAGTTAGGAAACAAAAACAAAAAACCAATGTCGTCTGCTTCTTTATCAAGGCTAGCCGAACTGCCGAGACTATTGTAAAATGAAGTCATGACGAAGACGATATGAGCAAAAGCATAATTATTATCAGGTGTGATACTCATGTCCGTGCAAAATGTATAGTATATGTTTTTAATGTGTGTTTGGAATAGATTTTTTTCATTATTCATCGAGATCGTTAGAGTAGGGGACGCAACTCAAATCGCTTCAAGCGCATCAACTTAATGGTTATTTACCCTACACTTTCCTCTCGCGGGCACATTATTTTTCGTTGCTGGGTGAAAAGTCGGATTGGCTTCATTAACGGGTGCATACAATGCTTGTACCAGTGAAACAGTATTAATTAATGACAATTTCTCATTAAATGGTGTCGTTTCATTGAGTGAACGACCGTCTTTACCCGAATTATTAACAAAACGCCTCGTTCACTAAGAAAAGAGAAACAGCTAATCATGAGATGTGTCTACGGAATCTTGCGGTCAAGGCAATGTTTCCACCAAAAATATTTAACTAAGATTTAAATGTTATTTGTTTGATAAGATTTAGGGTAAAATAGGGTTTTAGTGTCGGTTATTATTAGAATAGTTATTAGCATAGATAAAGAGTAGTTAGTAAAAGAAACTTTTAGGCCTATTCATACTTGTTACAATGTTAGCCAAAAGTGATTCCGGCTTTCGCGCTTATAAAATTCTTGAAAATGTCATCTGAACATAATTTATTCCGATATACGACTTGTAAATATGAAGTCAATAATGCAGGACTGGTGCCGAATTGTCTCTATTATTTGTTGGGGGGGGGGGTTGTTGTCATTAACTATTTTTAACGGAAACTGATATGGCAGCATAGAGCCATAGACTATGCTCTGTTAACTAATAACCGACACTAAAAACCTATTTTATCCGGTATCCTATACAAATTAGCCGAGAGTTGGCAAGAAGTGGGCTGTATAGTAGACGAAATTTAATTTTGAGATTCATTTAAACAAGCCAATAAAAGTAAATTTGTCAGAATTTAAAGTTTATAGAGCCTTTAGTACACTTTTAGATAACTGTCTGTCTTATATGTTCTACATTCCTTATATGTCTTCCTCCTGTGTTACAATGCCCTACATTCTTCCTCCTATCATATAATATCCTATATTCCTCTTGTGCCTTCCTTCTTTCTTACAATGCCCTTTATTCATCCTGTGTCTTCCATTTTTAATAATGTCATACATTACTGTCTTACACTGGTTTATGATGCCCTATATTCTCTCCTGTATCTTTACATCTAGTTTCCTCATATATATATATATACTATAAAATGCTATATTCCTCCTGTATCTTATATTAATCTTTCATATTCCTTTCTGCATCTCTTATTGAAGTGTCCTATACATTTCTCCTGTGCCTTATTTTGATCTTTCATAATCCTTTCTGCATCTTTAATTGATCTGTCCTATATTTCTCTTGTGTCTTGTTTCTTATACTGATCTCCTTAATTCTTCCTAAATCTTATACTGCTGTACATTTTTCAATTGTCTTAATACTGAAATTCTGTATTGATTTATTAAAATTTCAAACTGTAGCTGATGAAAATCTGTCCTTATTCCTCCCATTCTATACTGATCTATCCTACATTCCTTCTGCTATACTGATCTGTCCCTCACTTTTCCTGTGTCTTATATTAACCTGCCATAATTTTTTTGTGTCTTATGTTGCCTACAATTCTACATGTCTCATGTTGTCTATAGCTCTACGTCTCATGTATCTATGTTCTGTCTACAAATCTACACGTCTCTTATGTTCTGAATACAATCCTACATTTCTCATGTGTTTTATGTCTACAACTCTAAATGTATCATGTGTCTTATGTTATGTCTACAACTCTACATATAGCTTATGGTGTATCTAAAACTCCTCATGTCTCAGGTGTCTTATGTTGTGTCTATAACTCTATATGTATCTTATATTAATCTTTTGTTACTCAAGTATATTACTAAGCACTGTTCAATATTCTCCTCTCTTACGTACTCTGATCTGCAATTCTTATGTCATGTTTTACTCTCTCTAACATCAAATGTTTCAATTTTATGTTACTCTCTTCTACTTTTTTTTAACGTGTCTGTTATTTTGTCCTACATTCTTCCTGAGTGTTGTTACAAATATTCCTCTTATGTCCTACATTCTTCCTGAGTGTTGTTATAAATATTCCTCATATCTTATGTCACTCTGTCTTACATTTCTCAATGACAGTACTGTTCTATAATTCCTCATGTCTTACATTTCTGTCTCTTACTTTTCTGTCTTATGTCTCTGTCTTACATTTCACAATGACAACCAGTTCTCTTCAACATTCCTCATATCTTATGCAACTCTGTCTTACATTTCTCGATGACATTACTGTTCTATATTCCTCATGTTTTATGTTATTCTGTCTTACATTTCTGTGGTAAGTCTGTGTCTTATTTTTCTGTCTAGTAATATCTCTGTCATTTCACAAGGACAACCGGTTACTCTTCAACATTCCTCATGTCTTATGTCACTCTATCTTTACATTTTTCATGTGTCTTATGTTAATCTATATTACATTTTTCACATTTAACTTTAAGGAGTAGGCCTAAACGCCTATTGTACTATTTTGTGTAATGCTAAACCTTTAAAAAGAAAAAAATTGCCTTACTTCTAAATATCTTTATTAATTACTTTTACTCCTATTTGGGCAAACCTCAGAAATCAGATCTATTGTAACATGAATTAAGAAATATTGTACTTTAAAACATTCTTTTTAAACACTAGTTACTAAATACAACTTGTTTACAAGTTACAAGTCAACGATGTGTTTCACATAAATTCAAGTAAAACGAAAAGAAAGAAAGAACAATAGATCTGGAAAAATACAATTTTCTTCAGTAAAAGTTTACTTTAAAAAAATTTTAAAAAACTGATTTATTTTGATCCACTTTACTAATACTCTAATTTACTTTTATTTTCTCTTTTGACAGGAATCCATACTGAATGGGTTATCATAGTGATTATTCTTCATATTGTTATATTCTCAAATATACTTTTTCCTGTCAATTCGACTCGGCTTGCCAATTGGTGATTAGGGTATATTTGTTATTTTCATTTTCTTAAATTGATGTGAAAATTCTTTAATTACATTTTTTTAGTATTTATTACCTGGCATACATGTGTAAAATATAATATTTGTTTCAGTGCATATATGTTAATAACTAGATTACATTTTATTGATATAAATTAATACAAGTGTGATAATGTCGCGTTTGACACATGAGTGATTTTTATTTAATTTTTGCTTTTAGAACTTAGACTTTCTTAAAATTTGTTAACATTTTTTATAGTAGCCAATGTTATCTTTATTTGTAATCAAAAGGCAAATATTGATTTTTTTTTTTTTTTTAGGGTGTTGGAGATGGGTAGTCACTTTGTCCTTGATTACAAATTGCCCTTGGTACTGCGATGTGAAGCGACACTTGGTGCACATTGCATGTTTAGTGTCAGCTTCTTGCATTATATTACATAGACATGTAGTTGTTGAGATATTTTATTGAAGGAGGGTATTCAGTGGCTTAAACGTTTATCAAATTATGCGTTTCGTTTATGCTAAATACAACTACTTAGCGACACGGTAGGTCCGTACGTAGGTATCATTTTCCTAATAAGTTCGATTATATAGCCTAGATGTACTGTTAATCATTAATATATATAATATATATAAATAATAATTTAAATGTATATTAAACAAGGCTGGGTAGGTTTATTCCGAAGTGTCTTTACTCTTTGAGAACGAGTCTGTATGCAAACTTTTTCGGAATACAGATTTACACGATTTTGAAACATAACAATGATAACATATGCATTTATTTAGAACTCATTATTCGAAAATTTAAAGCCACCAAATAAGAAATAATGTAATAAGTCATATTCTCATGTATTTTCTCACATGCACACACAAACGTACATGCATACAAATTACAATGATACATATGAATGTGTATATTTTAATCCATCTTTCTGTCTAATATTTTTACATCTGTGGGTCTGTATGGGCTTTTTAAAAATGTACTGGACAGATTTTACTGTTGTATACTTTAGTGCCTCAGAATCTTGATAAGCTTCATAGTATATAACATCACAAGATTATAATAAAAGTAAATAAGGGAGTGCACCCATCGCAATTTGTGAGTGAAAAAATATCATCATGATTTTCTACATTTTAAGAAAATAATTTAATTGCTGGCAGTCAGTTTGACTAGCATTTCAGGTTAGATATGTCACCATTGTTGAGAGCATAGAATTAGAATAACAATTTTGTACTTTGTATGTTTTGAATGCATGGACAGAGGCCCCATTTTTAGAGGCACATTTGGCACATAGATACCCACCCCTTTCAGCATATTATCAACAAATTGTATTTTTTATAAAATATTGCATGAAGTCTTGTCTTTTTTAAATAAAAGGTTTAACTGTCACATAATTTGATTACATGTAGAACCGAGTGATTGCAAGTAAAGAAAGACAGTTTGTATTTTCTGTTTCAGTCAATAATTTTGATTACCAATATTTAAGATTTTTTCAAATAATAATATTCTGCACTATTTATTATTGATCACACTACACCCTTTATTATAAAATATTGCATATTTATTTACTAAGATAATTCTAAATTTTGATCTAATTGCAGTTATTTTTGTTAATTAAGTTGTAAATGTGTTAAATCACCAAAGGTATAAATAATGTATATAAACTGGTATGTTTTATTCTATCTAGAGAGAAATAATTCATAAAATGAATTGTTTCACATAATAAAATTATAAATAAGATAGTAAATTTAAGTTAAGACATTTAAAAATTATCTATTGCAATATAATCAAAGTTATGAATGCACATCATATCATGGCATATAGGTATTGGAAGTGGATTAAGTGCAATATATATCAGAGTTATGAATGCACACCATCATATCATGGCATATATGTGTTGGAAGAGGATTAAGTGCAATATATATCAAAGTTATGAATACACAGCATCATATCATGGCATATATGATTTGGAAGTGGATTAAGTGCAATGTTATCTATCACACACAGGTAAAAATGCAAATACAAATATTAAATTAAGTTGTACTATGTTCTTAAAGTCTAAATAATTAATTACTTAATAAATAGTTCTTTTTGCAAATCAGAATTACTAAAATATCTCCAGTTTAAGGAATTATAAAAATTAATATATATTAACTTATAAATTTTGTGGCAGTTCTTAATGAAAGTTTAAACTCTAATAGTATAAAGAAATATTTTTAATAGCACACTATGCATATTAAAATATCCAATGAGATAATTAGAGGAAGAAAAAAAAAGCCATTTTGTGCATTTAATTATAAGACAGTAGATTTTGTTTGAGGTAAGATCATGTACATATTATTTGCAAGGTGGAAGGGATTGATTATGTGAAGAGTTTTGTTTCTCTGTCATCCAAGTAAATTAAAAAGCATTGGTAAGAATAATTCACATCTGTGAAAGAGTCATGCTTGCATTCTCTCTTATTTTAATATTTATGGAAGGCAATGTTTAGTAACACTTTAAACCAGTAATTTACTATTACTTATGCTGTTTGTTCTCTCTGACTTTATGTTTTTGGATTTTATATATATGTGAATTATCAAACATCCACATTTAATAGCCATAGCTGGCCATGCTGCGGCTATTTCTATAGTTGAGTATATCGAACCTTGGATATATTTACATGTTTTGATGGTTTCTTGACTTGTGATGCATTGATGCTGAATTTTCCAAGTTAATTAAAATTTATTTAAACAGTTTTTAAAAACTCTTGTTCAGTTTTTATTGGCACCTTAAAGTAAGCAGATTAATTTTTCAAGAAGCCTGTACAAAAGTGATAGGAATATGTCACACAGGTCAGTCAAATAAGTGTTATGAAACATTTTCAATTTGTAACTAGTTTGTCGCTTGAGTAAGTTATAAAAATAAAATTTGTAGTCTGTTTACCCCATGAATCAACATAAAAATTTTTTTTGGGTCCACCCCAACTATATCATTTTCTGTATTTGCAGTGATTTGCAAACATGAATCCAGTCTTAGCCTTCTTGCGACGCAACATTGTAATTATAGTAACAGTACCTTCCATCATTGGTATGCATTATGGCTGGTATCGTTTGCAGTTCAACGAGACTTTTGTTCCCAAGAATGAGCGTGTGAAAGTTTTAGGCTTTGATATCAAAGGCAATGAAAAATCAATATAGATAATCACTACTGGCTCTGCAGATGCTTGCTAATTTATTAAATGCAGGTAAGTTGAAAGAATCTTTTGATTAGTGTCAGTAACACACAATATGCAGAAATCAAGGAATATTTTAAAGAATTAATTTTTATTGTTTGCTAATCTGTGTTACTGATACTATTATGTAGAAAATAATAATAAATTAAGTGTTTGGTATTTTTAATTTTAAATGTACTAGCAGACTGTACTTTAAATGTAATTTCTCTGTAAAAAAAAACACAAAAAAATCCACTTGCTATTATATTATTAATAAATGTTTGAATAATTAACTGACAATATATAGTTTTAAACTTAATGCCCTCCTTTGTAAAAATATAAAACTTTTGCCATTATAATAAATATTTTAATAATGTACTTTACACTTTACTGTATACTTCTAGACAAAATGCCTTCCTTAGTATTTGTAAAAAATATTAAACACTATATTATAATAATATTTGAATAATGTACTATCCATACCAATGGGAAGTTAACACTGTTTTTTATGACCACCATTTTCAGTGATGTCACTCGTATATTGTTGTACATTGTACTATCATTCTTTTCAATATTTTTGAAAGAAATATCATTTGCCAATCTTCCAACAGTTAAAGCAATCTTGTAGCATTAAAATTGTGCATACTGGGTTTGGTTAATCAAGGTCACTAATTTCTGCATTTGCCATAAAAATGTAAAAATATACAGTCAAACTTTTGTAAATTGCAGCAATGTTATGTTACATATGGCCAATTGAAGAAATACACTATAAATGGGTTTGCTGAGCACGATTTTGAAGTTAGTTTTCAAAAATATTTTTAACTTCAGCTTTCAAACTCTACTAGAATTTACAATTTTCTGTGCTTGTCAACTGATTCATTTTCATTGACTTTGTATTTGTTCATAGTGTATTTTTGTGTGATTTTAATTTGTAACTTAATTTTATTTTTAATTTGGGTGCTATCAGTCAGGAAAGTTCATGTTCAGATTTTGCAAGTAATTATTTTTAAAAGTTACTTTAAAATGTCTTTAAAAATTTAAATATTAATTGTATCATCAGAATCTTGGTTATAATTTTTTCCTCAGTATTTAGTGCGTTGCTAATCACTTTTCACAGTATTTGGTCTGGAAAATCATTTTAAATTAGTGGAAGGAACCCTGATTATTTTTCTAATATAATTTTATTGTACTATTCAGCTATATCATCATAACTTTTTACATATGCTTTTATATCCATACATGTCAAAACTATTGACACAGTCCTTTTTGTAAAATTTGTATTTGCATTTTTTTTTTTTACCTGTTCATTTACACAGCTGATCACACAAGTCTACCTGAAATATTTAGTGTACTATTCACTGAAGAAAATTAAAATAATTAAACTTTTATCAATTATTTCTTGATATATATTTTGTTAATGATTCATTTTCTGACAATCTTAATGATCTTTTAAAATGTAGAGAGGCTGACAAATATTCTCTATTGTGAAATAAATTAAAACTTAAAATAATTTGCTGTCCACTAATAATTATATTACTATAAGTTTTTAAAGTCATTGTTTACTAATTTCCTTAATGATATTATATGATAATTAGAAGAATTACTTGTCAAAAGAATTCATTACTCATTTTTAAAAAAATACTTTCCATAGATCCTTTTGGAGACTCTACAGTTTTAAAGATGATTTTTGTTGAATAAATACATTAAATTATGCAAATTATGCACACAAAAATTTCCAGAATTCTTGGAATAAGCATACTCAGTAGGGCCTAGTATTTGTTTATATATTTTATATTTCTTTATACTTCTTCTCTAGGTTTTACATTAATATAAATTATAAAGATCAATTATTAATCTATTAATTTAATTTAATTTGATTAATATTGTTTCAGAGAAAGAGTTACCTGTAATCATGCTGACTAAAGAACCTAAATTATCACTTTTCCGAAGAGCTGGCATTTGGGTCGCCAACAATAAATTTGCATCCTTCATAATTATATTTTCAACTGTTTATATTGCCACATTTCCACTTGTGGAGTCTAAAGTGTCTACGTCAGAAGAAAGATTAAAACTGCAGCAGAAAAGACAGTAGGTTTCTTAAATCCAATGTTACTAATAGATATTTTTTAATATGTATTATTAGGTATTATTAATATCCTGTCAAGGAGTTTGATAAAGTATGTAACTCCTACAAACAGTAACGCATATTTGGTTTGTATTGTTTAATATGCCTAAGTACTGTGAGATATTTCATTTAAATTGTAGTCTTGACCGGGGAAACTGTCTTGTCAAAGAAGGGGAGAGTTTGTTATTTTTAAATGTGTTTTTGCTTGCTTTTTGGGTAAGTGATACATAAATGCATATAAATGAAACAAACACTCAATAGATGTATGAATACATTAACTGTTATGTATAGTATTTCAGTTTCATGTGAATATGCTAGCATTAATTTCCAGAGAAATATAGAGAAAAAGTATCATGTGCCAATGGTAGGGAAATAAAATGGCTGATATTGTGTGGATTGTAAATGATAAGTCCTCTCTTTTTACCATTATGCTAAGAACAATGTTTTAACTGTTAGCAATAAAGTTGATGATATTTTAACAGTTAGCAAATGTGTCACTGATAGCATTAATTTAACAGTATCTTTACAGTCTTTGTATTTTTAAAGCTTTTGTAAATAATTCAATAAGGTATTGTGTTTGACACCATTATATCTTTGAATTTATTTTTTGCCAATTACTTGTGCATTAAATCCACATTACAGATGATGTGATCAAAAGAAAATGTACATAAAATAATTTGAACTAAAAAAAAAAAAATATCTTATCAATTGTATTGCAGGTGATGTTGATCTAATTACAGATGATTTGATCTAAAGATAGTAGACATGGGGTCTAGGGAAGAAGCTGTCTATCAGCATCAGACACATGATGACCCAGAATTGAGGTCAGCTCTGAAGGGTTTGTGTCAGATCTTTAGCTCCTGCCTTGGACCCCATGGTCGAGTGAAGGTTGTGCAGAATTCCGTAGGGGGTCCCTGCACTATGACAGCAACATCTGGCCGCCTTCTTTCCTCTATGACTATTACCCATCCATGTTTGCGTCTTGTTGTCAGCGCCATTCAAGAGCATTTGAAGGAGTACCATGATGGTGGTCTTACTGCAGGGTCCCTTTGTCTTCACCTCATCATTAAAGGGCTAATTGTTGACAATGTGAACATTACAAACATTAGAGAGGTGTACGGAGTGTTGCTAAATTTTATAGATAAATATTTGTTATCGGATGCATGCCATATTTGCATAAATGTAGACACATCTGATATTACACTCATGTTAGCATATATAGGTGGTATAATTGGTGTCAAGTATTTATGTGATTTGAGATCACCATCACTACGGCATGTCTCGCAGGTAGTCTTAAGAGCTTTTCTGAATTCTGTTCCTGAAGTTCCACTGACTTTTGCCTCTGACAGAGTGTTCATTTTGCAATTTGACAAGGCAGACGTCATTGATTCAGAAGTTATGGAAGGGCTGCTTCTAGAAATAACTGAAATTGACTCCCTTTCAGCTGATCAGACCATCAAAGTCATTTCCTTACAAGAAGATAGTTCTTCTTTTATCAGAGTTGCTGTTTTCAATGTTTCCATGCCTGATGGTGTGGAAGAAAGACTAAATATTAAGTTTGAAGCCTTCAAAGAAATGATGGATTCTACTACAGAATATATGATCAGTAAATTACAATCACTTTGTGATTGGCTTTTGGACATGAATGTTGGTTTATTGCTCTGCCAAAAGGTGATCCATCCAAGAGTGAAGCATTACCTGCGAGGCAAAGGCATTCTTTTTATTGACCGTTTAGGGTTACAGCCTATGGCCTACATTCTTGATCTTTCAGGTTTGTAAAATTAACTTGTTTGTTGTTTATTTATTTAAGTATTCGGGTAAAAGTTATATCAAGTTTTCAATTTTAATATGAAAATTCATTTCATTAGTGTAACACTGTTTCTAGTTTTTATTTTAATAAATTATTTGTATTTGTTCTTCAGTAGCTTTTACACAGCACTTTCATCTTCAGAACTAGAATTTAAATTTATTTTTGTTTAAATCAAGGCACAGTTATAAATTTTAGAAAAGGTTGTGTTGCAAAAACATTTTCGTGATGGGTATATTTCTTTAGTTATCCCTGACAGTTATATAATTCCTCTTTATCAGTCTGAATAATAATAATTATAATAATAATAATTTGTTTAGGTATTTGTCACTTAATCTTCTAAAAGCTGTAATTGCTTTACAATAATTACACATACAAACTGATTAAACACATAGGAAAGTTACAAGTAATATAAGAAAAACAGAGTGATGGTATTTTTTAAAAAAATACTGCATGCACAACAAACAAGAGAAACATAAGTAAAATTAATTTACCCGTAGCATAACACATAAATGAAATTTACAGAAGAAAAGCTAGAACAAGCAATGACACAAAGAGAGGTATTGCTGTTCTTGCTGATGATAAAAGATGTCTTGAAAGCATTTACTACAACATAACAGACCATAAATCACGACACAAAACCAAAAAGAATCACTCAAAAGCAAACCACAAACTAAAAACAAGAACTGGCTGGGAGTGGGGGGGGGGGGAGATAATAAAATTAAAATAAACTAAAATAACTACCGGTCACAAACCAACACAAAGCCAAAAGAAAAATCTACTGAGAAAGAACACACACTACATCAGTTACAATCCACCACACAAATATTACAACAGCCAAAAAAACAAAGCTCACACTTAACCACCCAGCACACTCCTCATGCAAACATCCCCCATATCCTCTAAAAAAAAACCCAACACATAAGTAAAAGTTACAAATTAATTTCATTTAACTATTACTATGATTTCCCATATATAATGTCAGGTGCCACTCCTATCAGTTCAGTATTACTGATTCCTTCAGAAGAATCCCTGGGCAGACTATCTGGCATCCAACACTGCATCAAGCATGGCAAGAGTTTTCTCCACCTGATGAGAGCAAACAGCTACATCAACACTCTTATCCTTTGTTCTTTGTTTGAAGAACAGGGGGCAGAATTCAGGGTTTGTCTAATTCTTGTTTATTTATTGGAAGAACTGGAAAACACAGTATAAAAGTTTGTAAATATTGTTCATCATGTTAAAAAGGTGAATCAAAACTCGGTCGTACTCGAAGGCAATGATTTTATTCATAGATTGCTTAAGACTGTTACACTTGAAGAAATGTAATTCAGTCTTTAAATAAATAAAGGTGCTTTCACCCTTATTAGACTAAAAAAGGAGAAAATATTTAAGGGGTTCTATAGTGATAGGTTCTGATTTTTATCACCATGCAATAGAAAAGCATTTAAAAAATTATTATCACCTTTATGCACAAAAATGGTTGTCACCTCTGACATTTTGCTGCGAGTTGGGCAAATTACAGGCCGCCCATAACATTAGGCTAATCCCCAAAACATACCTTCTGGCTGACCATGCATGTTAGAAAGATGAATGATAGATAATGCAGTATAAAAGAGTGATAGTTCTAAAAGATGGCTCAAGTCCTTTGATACATACGTTAGAAAGACGAATGATAGATAATGCAGTATAAAAGAGTGATAGCCTGAGTCCCTTCATACATACAGCCAAGGCTAGTAAGTATAGGTGATAGACTACAACATATAACATGTAAGCAAGTCACACTAACACAATTGGCCTATTATCAACAATAAATGTATTCAACAAGAAATAACATAAGACAACATGCTTACAGTTAGCAATAGTTCAACAGTTACAGTTAGAGTTTATAAATGTTTATACTGCATAGTCACAACCATGTGGTGTCATAAGAGAGTGTTTGTTTTGAATCCTATGGCACTGTAGTAATTATTTGGTTCATTCATATGAGCAAACTATAAATGAGGTTATGAGAGAAGACTGAATGTTTCTGAGCGGACTCTAAAAATACTTTGATTGAAATTCGAGTAAATTCAATTATATCTTGACTGAAGCTGTGCGGTATTGAATTTATAAATACATAACTTTAGGATCTCCTAGGGTCCCAGTGAATGTCATCGCAGACACACACAAGGTCCGTTGAACCGGTCCTTGTCGAGTGGATTGTTCTGATCTGGTTTTGCTTCACAGTGCAATACTCATCAAAGTCACCATCCAAGATAAAGTGGTTCTGTTGTGGCATTGTTTCACAGCTCAACACTCGTCGATCAACATCTAGTGTCAAATAACACCACTTTCTGTGTAGTCCTTCCATTACATGCAATCCATCCATCATATGCATGCATTTAACATCTAAACATTGCCTTTTATTTCCCACATAATGCCCTACAGATTTAAATGACTACTAATGCTCTTCATACATTTTCTTTATTGATCTCAGTAACTACCAATACTCTTAAAAATTTAACTGATTTGAATCACTACTAACTCAATACTGTTCTGATTTGAACAATTTTTCTCAAATGAAATTCCTTCTCTTTTCAGGTTTCGGTACAGTCAGCGATTTCAGCACTTTATACAGTTATTCAAAAACCACGCTTGCTCTGTGGACGAGGTTGCTGGCAGATACACATTGCAAACTATATACGATTAATTGTATGTATTTTATATGAATACAGTATATGTGTCCTCAATATATAAAAGATTAGGGTAATAATTAATCATAAATGATTCAATGTAACCAAAAGTTCAGTAAATCCATTTTAGTAATTGCAAGCCACCCAACTTTTCTAGTGAATATACTAATTAGAATAAGTTCATTAGGCACCTATAGCATAAGTTTGAAAATTATGATGCCATAATAACATTTTTATGCAATTATAAATTGTAAACTGAGCAATCATATATAGGTTCATTTACCTACAATGCAAAAAGCCATTTATAAATGTAGGTATATAAATAACAAAGTTAAGTGAATTAAATGTAGATTCTACTGTCTTATTAGAGCACGGTTAAAGACAATCTGATGTAGATTCTACTGTCTTATTAGAACACTGTTAAAGACAATCTGATGTAGATTCTACTGTCTTATTAGAGCACGGTTAAAGACAATCTGATGTAGATTCTACTCTCTTATTAGAGCACTGTTAAAGACAATCTGATGGCAAGTAAATAATTCCAAAGTTCATCTGATGGCCTCAAATGTAAATTTATAGTTGATGTTTGTATAAAGCGTTACCACAGTGTACTTGAAAATATACTGAATGATAACAGTAAACAATCCTTGTTTTCTGCAGAGTGGTATGGTGAATACAAACACTTTTTAAACATTGGCAGTGTTTTGCATCAATCATTGCAGTTCTTTATTATTGGTATTGCTTTGACTACTGGCATTTTGTATTACATAGGGATCTTTACAGTTTAGTAATAATAATATATACTTGCACTTAATCCATATCAGCAGGTTCCAAATTCAGTTCTTCAGTCATGCTTTTATGTAAGATTTTGCAAATGAGAATCTCCAGTTTGTAGAGTTTATGTTAAATATTAAACATGGTCATAGACATTAATAAAATAATAATAATAGTAATAATAATAATAATCAATGACAAGATTGGAAAACCACCCTCACGTGCAACAATATAGAAATTCAGACATGCCAATAAAATGTGGAATCTTTCAAGGCGATTCCCTATCAGTATCACACTGTTGTTCTGCATTGCCCTAACTCCTCTCAGTCAAGCCATCCAGGATTAAGATACAAAATGAAATCAAGACTATCAGCTATTTACTGTACATGGACGATATAAAGCTATACAGTAAAATTGAATGTGACATCACTTCGCTGATCAATACCATCAAGATCCTCAGTGAGGATATTGTGAACAGGATTCATAGCCATCTTGAAAAGCCCTTGAAAAATTACAGCCGTCTTGAAAAGTACTCGAATTTTTATTT
The DNA here is from genome assembly GCA_028829895.1 of Sinotaia quadrata. NCBI lineage: Eukaryota > Metazoa > Mollusca > Gastropoda > Architaenioglossa > Viviparidae > Sinotaia > Sinotaia quadrata. The sequence continues at coordinate 1,554,638 of CM054177.1, forward strand.
AGTCCTTGAAAAGTACTTGAAACTGCCTATATTCCCTTGAATTATTTGAGAAGTCCTTGATTTTTAAAGAAATATCCCACCTCTTTTAAATAAAATGCTGTGAAAATATTTTAAATATCATATTACTGCCACCACAGTTTTGTTACTTTCGGATCTCACTACAGTTTATTTCGGCATTTCATCTCAGCACCTTTTTAAGTGCAGCGTCCTGAGATAGGCTACTGGAAATTCCAATTTGGAGCACTTGGATTTAGCTTATAACATAGCTTTTTAAAGAAAATCATAATCCAATTCCAGATTGGGGCTTATTCTTTTGTTTCATCTGTGCATAGCTTTTACATTAATTGCTTTTAGCACGCATACACACGCTATCTTGAATATCGCTTGATTCATTTCACTTTTGGAATTGGATACTATTCTTGGTGCATATTTTTTTCTTGCATTCGAAGACATTTTTTTTGTAATTTTTTTTATATATCATGCTTTTGCTTTAACTTGATAATGAGGAAGTGTGTTTCCAATGAGAAATGGATATATATCCAAGTATGCTTGGATATGAACATTCCTAGAAATCCCATAAAATTAACTCTAAAATCTGCACATTTAGACTTACTTCCCTTGATGTGGTAGGCAAACAAAACTCTGACTAATAATAGTATTAATATCATTGAGAGTTCCAAAAGAATTAACAGTGGGTAGGGAATATGTTATTTAAGAATGTACTAACAACTCTGTGAGAATAATAGGCATATCCTGCTTTTGTTAATAGATTGATGAATAAAAGAGATTGCTTTGAGAAATTTGATGATAGAGATGATATACACTAGCAGTATCCTTCCTCATACATAATGGTTGCTTGAGTCTTAGTGAGCCATTCACCATGTGTACCACACACACACACACACACACACATAGAAATCAAACTAATTTGTAACCAAGGTCCAGAAAGCTGTATCAAAGTTAATGTGTTTAATAAAAAACAAACTAAATAGTTAACATTTAATAACTACGTATTTTGTAATATATTGCTATATATATATATATATTTTATCTTGTTATCTTCTCTTTAAATATAAGAAATATAAGAAACATTACAGATATCTTGAACTGTGAACATGATTTGTAATATATTGCTATATATATATATATATATATATATATATATTATCTTGTTATCTTCTCAAATATAAGAAACATTACAGATATCTTGAACTGTGAACATCATCAAAGAAAGTAGCATAGTCTAACTGCACCTTAAATATATTTACTTGGCTTGTTTTCTACAGACAGTGGAGAAAGCTGACGAAATAATGGCACAAATTCCTATCAGCAAATCTCAACTCTTTATTGTAGCCCACGTCTTTGCTGAAAGTCTGGAAGCATTAGCTCGACCATTGATTGCTGAAGTCAACTCTGGATGGGTGGATACAGAGAATGGACATTTATGGCATGTGGAAGCTGGTAGTCCTGAAGATGCCATGGAATATGGAACCCTCTCTTGTGGCTGTGGCTTGTTAAAGTACGTGGATATGACATGGGACAAAATGCAGCCATTGATAGGAAGGGATAAATATGCAATTATGCCTGAAATTGGAATGAGAAATTTTAAAAACAGACCTCTGAAACTGGGAAATGTTGATTGGTCTGGTATTGTGTTGGACAACTTTGATTGCGCAGTTTCTGCTATTCGTCTTGCAGTCTTGACTGCTTGCACTGTCCTGTCAGTCAGTCATTTTATTTCTAATAATCATTAGTTTCCAATATCCAAACTAACTTAGTACCTATTATATGTAAGATTGATCATATTTCATTAGGACCCAAATGTTGAAAAGATTTATTCATCACATTATGTGCTATTTAAAAATCTCAAGACCTCAAAAGGAAATAATCTAGTGAATATAAAATGTAAATTAATTATCAGCACAGGACATAAGTTCTTAATTATTTTAACTACATAAGTCTGCTCTATTGCCAATAGTCATCCTAAAAGTTTAATTTTGAAAATTAAAAAAAAAGAAAAATCACTGATTTTTTTGGCAATAGCTGCAATGGCATGGGAGTTAACTCTATTTGATAGTCAAATTACTGACATAATTATGTACCTTGTTTATTAATGTAGAACAGTGGTGCACAAACTTTTTTAGTCGAGGGCCACAATCTGACTTGTTGAAACCGTTGGGGGCCACAAAAAAGTGAAGATCAAAATCGTCCCATACAAGACGGACATCACATCTAAGAACACACAAATGACGATTAAGACTATAATTATGACAAAGAAGTTGTATACAAAGACTCATTCTATAAATGTTATGATACATCAACTTTCACAAAGTCAGTGTGATGGATAGTGCTGCATGTCATCTGCAAGCTTCAATTGTCTGGCTTGATGTTTGACGTTGAAAGATGCAAAATTGCTTCCAGATTATCATCAGTCAGCTGACTGCAGGTGTTGCTTTTGTTCAGTTTCATCTGTGAGAAAGCCTGTTTGCAGCAGTATATGCTGCCAAGTATACTGGTGTGGACAAGTGCATTATCCAGTCATCATTAAACTGCCGGTTTTCCTTGTCAACTTTTCTTTTACGATTAGCTGCCATTTTGTCACAAATATATAATCAAAATAAACAGAATGTGGTGGATCAGACACTAAGGCTTAACAGCTACTGACCAACCATATCACAGGAAGGGGCAAGCATCATGTGTGGGGTTTGCTGCCCATCTTGGTATAGCCTTTTTCTCTTGCCTCTGTGAGTGTTATGTCAGCGGGCAGACATCATCTGCACAGAGCGCCTTGAAAAATGGGTCAGGAGGTGCTGCTTTGTTTCAAATCACTCAGTGAAGAATGAGTAAACATTTGACTTTTTCGTTTGACATGGCGGGCCACTCGGCAACTCTTCGCGGGCCGGAGTTTGTGCACCACTGATGTAGAAATTAATTTTGTTTTTAAATTAATTTTAGAATACAAATTTGATTTTTTTTAAAAATAAAAAAAATGGTTGAAGATCTTAATGGCTTTAAAATATACATGAATTTTGTCATGTAGAAAAGAATACCTTATTCTCTTTGCCCACTGGTGGTTAACAATGGAGATTTCTTTATATAATTTCTTTATATAATTAATACTTTTTCTCCAAGTATAAAGTCTTGAATTTGTAGGTAAGATCTTTACTTTTTCATCAAATTTTTCTATAAGACTGGTCAAAAAAAAAAATTTCGTTTCATTTATCAGAGATAATTAGTTTTTATATTCTTAGCCAACAAATAATATTTTATTAAACTCTTTTATAAAATGATTATTTTAAAAAAAATACTTAATACAATTGATTATATACCTAAATTGTTAATTTTATATTTAAAATAGCATGCTAATGATTATAGTAAATAGATATAGCAACAGTTCGGTTATACAAATCTAGACTTGCAACATTTTGCAATGAACTCGGATCTGGTTATAGATCAGACTTGTGCCTCACATCTTAACAGAGTTGTCGACTCAGTTGTGAACAGTTGGTGTGAATAGTATAAAGACTTTAACTGTCAAGTTAAAATAGCTCTCCTTGTTTTAGCAGAAAAATAAAAATGCAAAGGTTTTAAAGACTCAATTAAAATAGCTTCTATCTAATTTTACTTTAAAGTAAAATGCACTATCGCTGATGTTCAAAATGAATAGTTTTTGATGTAAACAACAAATTTGTTATGTACAATATATATATATCTATATATATATAATGTAAATAAATTTTAGAAAATATTTTCTTCAGTTATATTATTATGTATTGTATTGAATGTTTAAATTACAGTAGACATTAATAACTTTTTAAAAGAAAGTCCTTTAAATTTAAATGGCTTTCAATTGGCAGTGGAAATTTTGTGTATAAGCATGGCAACAATTGTGCATTCAGGATATATACAATGAATTTATCATTCTATTGTAAAAAATTATTTTGGAGTACATATTATTATTTCCTGTTAATAAATGATAAATTTCAGTGCCTGTGCTCATTTACACACACTCATACACTGAAATAATTAAATCATTACCTTACAGTTACTGAAAAAAGTTATCTGTCCATTTACCTCAATAAAATTTAAATATAAAAAGTGGGAAAAAATTTACTATACTCTTGATATAACTGACAACAGTAAATATTCAGTTTTTAAAAGAAAAGAAAAAGGTAGAGAGTTGTCTGCATACTTAGTTCAACAGATAATATCCTAGACTTTGAATAATTTTTCCACTTAACAAGAATCTGCACATGGTCTTGCACAACCATCCCATACACAATCATAGAAATAATTGTTTGTTTTCTTTTGTATTTCCTCTATTTTCTCTACTGTATTCTCTACACTTTCCTGCCTGGCCAATATTTGTCTTTTGGTGTGTGTGTGTGTGTGTGTGTGTGATATATTCAAAACTTGCATATTTCTATGGTGCAGACTTGAAGCAATGGAATTTGTAGTCTCACCTGTCTTATTCGTGAAGACATTTTAATTTTTACTTTCACAAGACAAAATGTGAGTTAGCTCATTTCTGTGTACATGATGTTTTTTATATACACTTCTCAGTCTTGTGAATCCTCACATGAAAATTAGGGAAATATTGAACATTGTTGACATTAATAAAATCATATTACGTGAATTCTCATTGAGCAGGATAAACCAAGAAATAATATTGCATCCTATTATTGCTTCCTGTTTATAAAAATGCATATAGATCTAGTCTGATTCACAGTACAAGTCCCATTTACTAAGGCATTTCATGTTGAAATATATTTACAAAAGAGACGAGCATGTTTCTTAGTTGTCTTCTTTTAAAATCTTAATAGTCAGAAACAATAATGTATCTGTCATAAGTCAGATGTTTGAGGGAGTCATAAAATGGATTATAATTTATACATTAATTTTTTGTTACTGCATGTAAAGTATGATCATAAAATGCTGGGTGAGACTTTCATTAAATAAGGTCACGGAGGCTCCACTGTATTAGCAAATTATAAACAAGTTCCTATAAATGTGTAAATGTTAAGGTAGAAAATAGTGGTTACGATAAAATTTCATTAAAACAAAAACTTATCTTGGACCTTTGCAAAACATCTTAACCAGTTTTTACTGCATTGTCAGTATTATTAAAGTTTTCTGATATAAAGTATTTCTAGAATGAAATTTATAGATTTGCATTGTGTTTTTATTTTATTCTTTCATTATGTTTATAAGTCCTTTTTGTTATGTTATATGTTGTTTCTTTTTAATGAATGTGCTTGGGGTTGTAAAGGAAAGAAAATAAAAACTGTATTAAAAGAACCATAAATATTATTAGTATATTAAATTCATAAACTGCAAACTTTGCTTGTTGACTAAAAACTACTATATCTCTTACTTGTAGACTAAAGTGACAGGACTGTAAACATTACTGGTAAACTAAATTGGCAGGGTTGTGAACATTTGTAGATTAAATTGACAAGTCTGGTAACATTATTAGTAGTTTAAATTGACAAGTCTGGTAACATTATTAGTAGTTTAAATTGACAGGACTGTAAATGTTACTTGTACTTGTAGACTAAATTGATAGGACCAAAAACATATAGATTTAACTAAACAGAATTACAGCAACAAAAAATCCCTATGAGCCCATTTGAAAAACAGAGCCTTAACACTTCTTACACCTGTGAGTTATTGACTAGTAAATATTGAACATAAGAAAAAGACTTTGAGTGCCAATGAGTTTAATGAACATAATTGTGACATTTTTAATGATAAGAATTAACTCATGCTTCTGAAGTGTTTTCATTCATAAACAGCATCCATTGTTCTGATATTTATTGTAATGAATGCTTGTGCCACTTGATTTCTTAACTAAAAGAAGAAAACATGGCAATAGGGAAACTGCAACTTGGATAGCAAGCATTATCAACACAATAATAAGTTGTGTTCATAGTGTGTGTCTGAAATGATTTCTAATTTATAGATATTTATAAGAATTTGTCCATATATTACTAAATGTATTTTCCTTTTTTTATTTTATTTACAAATAAATAAAGAGTTGTCAAGTATAAAAATATGTTTCCTAGTTACATTTTTAATGTGATGTATAATTTGCTAAAATTGTTTGAATATATTTGTAAAACCAGTAATTAAAATGTATTGTTATGTCTAGTAATAATATTTATATTCTATTCCAGACTAACTTTAATCTTTAAAACTGCTTTTAAAAGTCATCCATCCATTCATTCTGCAGAAAATAAATCAAGCTTCATTTGACTGAATTCTCAAACATGTTTTTACTTATAACTTCACTTTTTGTTGTTGTTGTTTGCATGGTGGTGGGTGTTGTGCTAATATTTCAATGTTTTCAACTTGTGGTTAATTTTATTACAAAGTTAAATAATGAATTATAGAGGTATTAAAAAAAAAGGAAATGTGAATTAAAACTTAATATACAATATAGTTTGATAAAGAATTCAGTTGATATATTAATACATAAAACCATTCAAGAACAGGTAATATTCTCTTCTGGGACAAACGTTTACCTTTTGATCTGCCTAATAAATAACCAAATAGCTAATAACAATTTAATTTAAAACTGTATAAAATTTACAATTATGTGCAGACAAAAAGTCAACATCTTAATCTTTTACATGATATTAATAGGTCAGTACCTTAAATCTACAGAGTATACCTATTAACACAGAAAACAGGTAATCAATGGCACATGCAGTTCAGTTATGTTATAATAATTTAAACAACCTTTATGCTTTCTTACAAAATATTTATTACTTTTTTATATTACTCAGTTTATCCAGTACATATTAGTATATTTAAAAACAAAATATTGTTCTGGTTTCATGTTTATGCTATTTAACTCACACACACATATATATGACATACACACTAGATACTTCATGCTTCCATTTAAAATAAAATAAAAATTGTAATTTTGTGTGGTTGTACACAATTACACGTCACTCAAATAGTTTAAATCAGGGGTCACCAACCTTTTTGATACTGAGAGCTACTTCATGGGTAGTGAGTCATACGAAGGGCTACCAGTTTAATACACTCTTCTAGTTTCCTTTATACATTATTAATAATGTGAAGACTTAGAAAAGGCCTGCGGGCGACTCATGTGGTCTTTGCGGGCACCGTGTTGGTGACCCCTGATTTAGAGTATGATTACACTTAGAGAAAAAAAATATTAATAATTTCCTATACCTGTGATAATGAGCATGGGTAAATATATTATTTTTATATTCTAAGAATGTGTATATATTTCAGTTAGCAACATAACCTCTTTAGTGTACTTATACACATCACTCAAATAATTTAAATTTATTCCTATCAGCTTGGGTCAATTTGTATATTCCAAGAATGTGTATATTTAAGTTAGCAACATAACCTCTTTAGTGTACTTATACACATCACTCAAATAATTTAAATTTATTCCTATCAGCTTGGGTCAATTTGTATATTCCAAGAATGTGTTAGCAACATAACCTCTTTAGTGTACTTATACACTTGAGATAGAACATCATGATAAAACGTTACAGCAGTATTTTTGCCATAGGATTATTGTTTTTACCTAACATAAACGCAACTGTTAGGTGTTTTCTGACTTTGGACGCCATGGAATAAAAGCTGATGCCCTATGTGCATCGTGAACTGAGAAAGTTTGGACACAAGTGTGATATTGCAAAAGTCATGGACAAAGGTTGAACTTAGAAGCAGTGTGATACAGCAAAAGCCACCACTCTATCTAGTCATGGACAAAGCCTGACCATAGAACATACAGCAAAAGCCACCACTCTGTCTAGTCATGGACAAAGCTTGAACATAGAACATACAGCAAAAGCCACCCCTCTAGTCATGGACAAAGCTTGAACATAGAACTTACAACAAAAGCCACTACTTTTATCTAGTCATGGACAAATGTGCTTAACCTTTATCGTATTTGTTTGTTTATTGAAATCCGAATATAAAGTAACAAAAAAATTGTTGAACCTATTTTGTATTTGTTTTTTTTAAATTTAAATCCGGATACAAAGTAGCAACAAAATTTGTGCTTAACCTTTTTCGTATTTATTTGTTTATTTAAATCCGGATACAAACTAACAACAAAATTTGTGTTTAACCTTTCTCGTATTTGTTTATTTAAATCCGGTTACAAAGTAACAACAAAATTTGTGTTTAATCTTTCTCGTATTTATTTGTTTATTTAAATCCGGATACAAACTAGCAACAAAAATTTGTGTTTAACCTTTTTCGCATTTATTTGTTTGTTTATTTCAATCCGGATATAAGTAACAAAAAAAAAATTGTTTAACCTTTTTTGTGTCTGTGTTTTTAAAATTTAAATCCGGATACAAAGTAGCAACAAAATTTGTGTTTAAACTTTCTCGTATTTATTTGTTTATTTAAATCCGAATACAAACTAACAACAAAATTTGTGTTTAATCTTTCTCGTATTTATTTGTTTATTTAAATCCGGATACAAACTAGCAACAAAATTTGCGTTTAACCTTTTTCAATATTTATGAACTGTTTATGATACATATTTTGTATTTACTTTTCTTCCAGGTAGATCAAAAAGCAAATTCACAGAGTAACTGAAATAATTTAATGAAAAATATCTATAATTCTCTCTTTAATGTTGAAGATCCTTATGCCACGTATTATTAAATGTGTTGTTTTGCCTATTATTTAATGTCCAGTACAAACTAAGTTTTGATTGTTGACGCCCGCCATTCTTGTGAAAATGTGAATGTGCTATTGGCCGCACAAAGGTTAGGGACCGCTGAGCTACTGCATAGAACGATATTGACTTGAGTCTGTGGGATTTTTCTATAGTTCTCCTAAACAGCAACAATTTAATTGTTCAATTAATCAAGAACTTACTTCTTCTCTCATAGACATAAGCTTCTAATTCCTAAAGAAGCAGAAATAGGGTAACACTGAGCCGTCTAGGAAAGCATTCTCCATAAAACGAGGTAATTAATTACTGTACTTTCATTTACTAAAGAAATCAGTGACTCGTAATCGTCACTCTGATTAACTACGTCATTGCAACTTTGACATCATCAGCAAATGACGTATTACATGATAATTGATTCGCTGTGGGGCCGGCCGGCCGGTTCTGATTACTGCCAGCCTGAGCTGTTTGAAAACTAAAGTGGAATGCGAAAGAAAAGGGATAATATAATTAAGCCAGTGAATGAGAGTAACCATCCGGTCTGCAGTCACTGATAACTGACAACTTAGAAAGATTTTCTTTTGGCAATGAATCAGAAATCATTTAACAAAGAAATGCTTGAAGCTAAATCAAATCCACCGACACCCAAGAAACATAACCCGTCTTGGAGAGTGGAGTCCAGCTCAAGTTCGTCAAGCACTACTTTTCAAGATTCACGGGTTGTGACAGTATGTGACAAAGCAACTAGCATCAGTCCCAAAAGGCGGGATACTTTCACACGTTCACGATCACCGAGTTCACCTGAGCAGAAGTCTGACGCAGCAGAGCAGAGTTTGTTACGAGGCAAACATAACCGGTCTCGCGAGTTACGACATCGCAGACGAGATCGCCACCACCACCGTGACCGTGAGCAGGAGAAAGAATCGAACGGTACCAAGCAAGCTAGCTGGGACAAGGAACCAGTTTGTAATATCATGTAGTGAAACAAGCCTGCTAGGACAAAACCAGTTTGTAGCATCATATAGTGAAACAAGCCTGCTAGGACAAAACCAGTTTGTAACATCATGTAGTGAAACAAGCCTGCTAGGACAAGGAACCAGTTTGTAATATCATGTAGTGAAACAAGCCTGCTAGGACAAGGAACCAGTTTGTAATATCATGTAGTGAAACAAGCCTGCTAGGACAAGGAATCAGTTTGTAATATCATGTAGTGAAACAAGCCTGCTAGGACAAAACCAGTTTGTAGCATCATATAGTGAAACAAGCCAACTTGGACAAAACGAGCTTGTAACATCATATAGTGAAACAAGCCAACTTGGACAAAACCAGTTTGTAACATCACATAGTGAAACAAGCCAACTTGGACAAAACCAGTTTGTAACATCACATAGTGAAACAAGCCAACTTGGACAAAACCAGTTTGTAACATCATATAGTGAAACAAGCCAACTTGGACAAAACCAGTTTGTAACATCATATAGTGAAACAAGCCAACTTGGACAAAACCAGTTTGTAGCATCTTATAGTGAACAAGCCATTTTGGACAAAAAAAACAAAACAAAACAGTTTGTAACATCACATAGTGAAACAAGCCAACTTGGACAAAAAAAACCCAGCTTGTAACATCATGTAGTGAATCAAGACAGCTGGGACCAAAAAAAAAAAACCAACCCAGTTTGTAATATCATATAGTGTAACAAGACAACTGGGACTAAGATTAAGAATCAGTCTCTTACATCATGTATTGTAAGCAAGCAGCATCCAAAATTTGCAGTGTCAGCAAAAATCATACTGTAGCAATCTTTGAACACACGAATAAAAAGTAAAGAGACTCGTTTTGCCATCATTAAAACAGTTTCAGAATCGTCATAACAACATAAGAATAAAAAGCAAAGAGACATGTTTTGCCATCATTAAAACAGTTTCAGAATCACCATAACAACATAAGACTAAAAAGCAATGTTCACCTATCCAAGAGTGTAGTGTCGGTGCTAGTAAATCTCTGATATTTCAAATAAACATTGTCCGAGAATTTCTTTGTCAGCATGAGAAGCATTGGTATAGAAGCAAGGAGTGATACATCAATAAATGGTAATGTCAGCTCTAAAAACACTGTGGTACATTACATGAAAATTGTAAGAACAATGAAAAGTCCATGATGGCGCTAAACACAGTAAAGTACACAACATATTCCGAAACACTAGATATAGAGATGTGGCCTGTGCTGTGCCTTTTAGTATACAAAACAATGACAATACTAAATCAGAGAATTGCAATGTCAGTGAGTCTAATAAATACAAATAAAGTCATAGTCAAAATTTGTAACGTTAGCATTGAAAACATTGTTACATAAACATAGAATGTTAGAAATAAAAATAAACTCATTGTTGAAGATTTGCAGTATTAACTGATTAAGTCCCAAATTAAAAAAAAAAATTATGAATCCATTATTTGTTTGGGCATCATTTTACATACCTTTACTAAATCTTGCTCTAAAAAATTATATATGGCAAATTGTTTTAACTGTATGATTAACAACAGCACATACAACACATAGTCATTAATTAATCTTGGCAAAGAAACTTCTAGCTAAAAGTGAAATAGTTCATAATGAACCACGCCTATTATTCTTAACATATTTAAACTCTAGCTTGCAGTGAAATATTTTATAATTTTTTGTCATCATTTTTTGTGTAATGAGGTCGCCAAAATTATACTTCAACTCCTAAACCATAATTAGTCTGCATGGTCCTGTTAAGTCCTTGTAACCGACATTTCGGGCACCTGACTCGCGAACGGTGATGCAACCACCCCTGTTGCGTGCGTGGTACTCACAACCACCCCTGTTGCGTGCGTGGTACTCACAACCACCCCTGTTGCGTGCGTGGTACTCACAACCAGATGTATTACTTAATATGCTCGAGTAATAGCAGATGGTGGGTCGTGTCCAAGCCCGATTCTGACCGATAGATTTCCCGCCCACTGGGCGACTCACGGAATATATGCGATGCCTCTTCGAAATGCCTCAGGCGCTGTTTCCTCGTGAATGGCTCTCAGACCCCGGTACAGTGTATTTAAAGACATATACGAATTCATGGCGGGCTTGGACACGACCCACCATCTGCTATTACTCGAGCATATTAAGTAATACATCTGGTTGTGAGTACGACGCACGCAACAGGGGTGGTTGCATCACCGTTCGCGAGTCGGGTGCCCGAAATGTCGGTTACATGTGCGAGGCAGTTTCAAGGACTTAACAGGACCATGCAGACTAATTATGGTTTAGGAGTTGAAGTATAATTTTGGCCTTGACCTCATTACACTGTGTTATGGGAGGAGTAGGACTCACAAAAATGCAAACAAAATAATGTCTATAGTGTCAGATTATTAGTTTATTATCAATAAATGCAGACTAGATAATAAAATCAAATTATGAAGCCTAATGTGTATTAATAGTAATGGACAAAGCCATATGCAGTTTTCATGTTGAAAGTTTCTAGTAAGCATCTTATAGGGTAGGGAGAGTGGGAGACTTGCCTAGGATGCAAAATACCAGTACTGGAGAAATAGCAGAATAAGACATTAAATAGAACTTGAGGATAAAAGCAACATAAGTATTTCATGTGAAGAACAATATACTAAATAGAACTTGAGGATAAAAGCAATATAAGTATTTCATGTGAAGAACAATATAGGAAATAGAACTTGAAGATAAAAAGCAACATAAGTATTTCATGTGAAGAACAATATAGGAAATAGAACTTTAGGATTAAATAACATAAGTATTTCATGTGAAGAACAATATACTAAATAGAACTTGAGCATAAAAGCAACATAAGCATTTCATGTGAAGAACAATATAGGAAATAGAACTTGAAGATAAAAGTGACATAAATATTTCATGTGAAGAACAATATAGGAAATAGAACTTGAGGATAAAATAACATAAGTATTTCATGTGAAGAACAATATAGGAAATAGAACTTGAGGATAAAAGCAACATAAGTATTTCATGTGAAGAACAAAGACATCTGTGCAGCATGGGATCAATTCCTGTTTCAATAATTTATTGAAACAATTTTTCCTAGCATGCCATATTTGTCATATACAGTAAAATCCATGCATGTATAGAGAATTGTTATTGCTGTGTCTACAAAAAAATATACATGCATGTATACAAGAATTGTTATTGCTGTATATAAAAAACAAATCCATCCTGTATAGAGAATTGTTGTTGCTGTCTAAAACAAGTCCATGCCTTATACAAGAATTATTATTACTGTGTATACAAAACAAGTCCAAGACTATAGAGAATTGTTGTTGTGTATGCAAAACAAGTCCATAACTGTACACAATAATTATTATTACTGTGTATATAAAACAAGTCCATGACTATAGAGAATTGTTAGTGTTGGGTATACAAAACAAGTCCATAACTGTACACAAGAATTATTATTACTGTGTATACAAAACAAGTCCATGACTATAGAGAATTGTTGTTGTATATACAAAACATGTCCATGACTATAGAGAATTGTTGTTGTGTATGCAAAACAAGTCCATAACTGTACACAAGAATTATTATTACTGTGTATACAAAACAAGTCCATGACTATAGAGAATTGTTAGTGTTGGGTATACAAAACAAGTCCATAACTGTACACAAGAATTATTATTACTGTGTATACAAAACAAGTCCATGACTATAGAGAATTGTTGTTGTGTATACAAAACAAGTCCATAACTGTACACAAGAATTATTATTACTGTGTATACAAAACAAATCTGTGACTCTATAGAGAATTGTTGTTGTGTATACAAAACAAGTCTGTGCCTGTATATATGATTTATTATTGCTGTGTGTATAATGACTCCATGCCTGTGTCAAGAATTGTTATTGTTGTGCTTTATAACTCATGAATGAAATACAAAATAAAACATGTCACATTACTTGCAAATAAAAGTAAAAACAGTCCTCAGCAAATAATCAATAGTTGTTCATGAATGTTCTTCAACAACTTGTCTCTCACTCAACCTGTCTGTCCTACTATGCATAGCAGGAATTTGGTTTTAACAAAATATTCTTTTCTTTCTTTCTTTTCTGATAATATACTTATCTCATAATAAAGTCATTTTTCATTCTAATAATATTTTAGATTTAATAAATTAATATAAAATGGCTCCTTATTAACTCTAGAATATTTGCTAATATAACTAGATTTATTTTCATTGTATCTGTTTGTTCTTGTGAAGATTCATTTCTTATAATTATGCATGTGGCTGTTAGTAAGCTGTAGTATTACAATTTTATGTTATAGTTGTTTATTCTAATAAATAATACTTTCATTGTAGATGTTTTTTTCCCAGTGAATAATATTTTAATTGTCAGTTTATTTTGATAAATAATACTTTAATTGTAGTTATTTGTTCTAATGAATAATACTCTAATTGTAGTTGTTTATTTAAAATATATTTTAATTACAATTCCTTATTCCAATTGATATTTTTATGGTAGTTTGTATTTTAATTATAATTGTTTATTCTAATAAATTATTTTTTAATTGTAGTTGTTTTTTCTAATAAATACTATTTTAATTAGAGTTGTTTATTCTAACAAATAATATTTTAATTGTAGTTGTTTGTTCTAATGAATAATATTTTATTGTAGTTGATTATACTAATAAATAATATTTTCATTATAGTTGTTCATATTATAATAAACAATACTAATCACAGTTTTTATAATATAAATACTATTTTTATTTAATTTGTATTCTAATAACTGTTTAATTTAGTTGTTTATTCTAATAAATAATACTTGAATTGTACTTGTTTATTCTAATAAATAATATTTTATTTGTAGTTCTTTATTCTAATAAATAAGATTTTAATTGCAGTTGTCTATACAAATAAATAATATTTTAATTGTAGTTGTTTATTCTAATCAATAATATTTTAATTGTAGAAGCCACAAAACCATTGTATTTTCACTTTTGATCTGACAACTCTTGTAACTTCCTTCTCTCTGCTCTACCATTGTCTTTCCCTGCTCTACCATTGTGTCTTTCCCCTGTTCTACCATTATTTCCCCCTGCTCTACCATTGTCCTTTTCTCTGATCTACCATTGTCTTTCCCCTGCTCTACCATTGTCTTTCCCCTGCTCTACCAGTCTTTTCCCTATTCTACCACTGTCTTTTTCTCTGATCTACCATTGTTTTCCCCTGCTCTACCATTGTCTTTTCCCTACTCTACCACTGTCTTTTTCTCTGATCTACCATTGTTTTCTCCTGCTATACCATTGTCTTTCCCCTGTTCTACCATTATCTTTCCCTGCTCTACCATTGTCTTTCCTGTGCTCTACCACTGTCTTTTTCTCTGATCTACCACTATGTCTTCTGAAAAAAAAAGACTGCTGCTAGGATATTCCTTACTGCCAATCAAACCACTGTTTTTTATACTCTTACTGACCACTGTTCACAGACTGACTGACCACTGTTCACAATCTTACTGGCCACTGCTTACAGCATGACTTGTTAACTGCTCATAATCTCACTGGCAACTGTTCACAGTATGACTTGTTAACTGCTCACAGTCTCACTGGCAACCTGTTCACACCAAAGTAGATAAGCTCTTGTTCTCTTTGTTATCTTCACTTTCTGGTTCCAGTGCTGGGTGCACATATATGTTTTTATTACAGTCTTTCAGTGCCTGGTTCACTGATCTCATCCCTTTGTCTGTTACAGTCTTGCATTACATCAGCAATCTAGAATATTCTTGCCTCTAGCTGTTTACTTCAACTAATACACTTTCAAAAAATAACACCTTAAGGAGTGCCCAAGGTCAGGTTACTCTGACAATTTAGCAATTTATATTTAAAGATAGGGAGAGACAAATTCACTGTCACATAGACCTATGCTATTATACAAGTAGATGAAACTATAAATAGACCTATACTATTGGACAAATAGAAGAAACTGTAACTAGACCTATACTATTGGACAAATAGAAGAAACTGTAACTAGACCTATACTATTGGACAAATAGAAGAAACTGTAACTAGACCTATACTATTGGACAAATAGAAGAAACTGTAACTAGACCTATACTATTGGACAAACAGAAGAAATAATAAATAGACCTATACTATTGGACAAATAGAAGACAATATAACTAGACCCTATACTATTGGACAAATAGAAGACAATATAACTATACAAGTAGAAGAAACTGTAACTAGACCTATACTGGACATAAAGAAATATTAAATAGACCTACACTCTTATACTAGTAGAAGAAACTATAGGTAAAGTGTACATACATTTTGTCTCCACTTTAAATACCGCATTCGAGTTAGGAGCTTGTCTTATTAAGAGCCGCCATATTTAGTTAGAATCGGGTCCTGACAGACTGACTCGAACAGAACCGTCATATTTAGTTAGAATCGGGTCCTGACAGACTGACTCGAACAGAGCCGTCATATTTAGTTAGAATCAGGCCCTGACAGACTGACTCGAACAGAGCCGTCATATTTAGTTAGAATCAGGCCCTGACAGACTGACTCGAACAAACCGAAATCTGCTGATAGTTCTTCTGCTCTCCACCTATCAATAGAGATCCACACCCACCCACCTCCACCAGACCCCGTGATTTGATTGGTTATTTTCTGCTTCATACACTTCCAACGTCCGTTGATTTCGCGGACGGACGCTTGGATTCACTTTCCTTTCTCTTTTTTTTGTGCCCCATCCGGGAAGACTTGAGGGCCGGTTGGTAATGGGCTGGATTATTTAGGGGAGTTAGTGGCCATTACCCCCCCCCCGCTCTGAACTCTTCTCAAGCTCCATGCGCATCCCCGCACTCGCTGCTTCTCATTATCGACCCATGGTGTCAGAGACATCTCAAAATCAGTCGTACTAGGCCCGACCCTCATGCTCTGCCCAGTGCCGAGATTGAAAGACGAAGAGAGAGATTTGACTTCGTTGTATTTACATTTATCGGCGACCTAACGGATGGGTCAGTATCTCTTACCCTTAAACGACTTAAGCGAACTCTTAGTAGTGGTTTGGAATTTCCCAGGAGACTCAAGCTTTACCGTCCTGAGGTACCCGCTAAGGAATTCGTTCGTATTACAGATTTACACTTTTCGGGTACTCGTTCTGATATTACCTATTTTCGTACAATACACTACTGTCAGTTTATTATTAAATGTTCGTGAAATAAACACATTTTTTTCTCATACAGATAGTAATATTTTAACACTACTGTCAGTTTATTATTAAATGTTCGTGAAAGAGACACATTTTTTTCTCATACAGATAGTAATATTTTAACACTACTGTCAGTTTTATTATTAAATGTTCGTGAAATAAACACATTTTTTTCTCATACAGATAGTAATATTTTAACACTACTGTCAGTTTTATTATTAAATGTTCGTGAAATAAACACATTTTTTTCTCATACAGATAGTAATATTTTAACGCTATGTAGTACTACACTCAATGTTCACACGGTAATATTTTAACGTTATGTAGTACTACACTCGATGTTCACACGGTAATATTTTAACGCTATGTAGTACTACACTCGATGTTCACACGGTAATATTTTAACGTTATGTAGTACTACACTCGATGTTCACACGGAAATATTTTAACGCTATGTAGTACTACACTCGATGTTCACACGGTAATATTTCGTGTAGACTAAACTATCTGTACACAATATATTTTATTACAGCGTATACCATCTGTATGCAACGTTCACACTGCAATATTTCACACATTGTAAGTCACCTGTATACAACGTTCATACAGTATTTGCTATCTGTACAAAACATTCACACCCTAATATAGCATATAGTATATGCCATCTTTACACAGCACACACACCGCAATATAACATACAGTTTATGCTATCTGTACACAGCACACACACCGCAATATAACATACAGTTTATGCTATCTGTACACAGCACACACACCGCAATATAACATAGGCCTACAGTTTATGCTATCTGTACACAGCACATACACACCGCAATATAACATACAGTTTATGCTATCTGTACACAGCACACACACCGCAATATAACATACAGTTTATGCTATCTGTACACAGCACACACACCGCAATATAACATACAGTTTATGCTATCTGTACACAACATTCATATTGCATTATTCCTACACGTCTCTCACCGAGGCCAAGGTCAAGAGAGAGTGCTTTGTCTTAGCGCACGCGCAAAAGAACACACAACCCTCGGAAATGACCTCTGACTCACTTTATGCCTTTGTCTCCTCTTACATGCACGCCATTAAAGTTGTCTCCTCTCACATGCGCGCCAAACATAGTGTTGTATCCTCTCACATGCATGCCATACAGTTGTCTTCTCTTACGTGCATGCCATACAGTTGTCTCCTCTTACATGCATTCCATACAGTTGTCTCCTCTTACATGCATTCCATACAGTTGTCTCCTCTTACATGCATTCCATACAGTTGTCTCCTCTTACGTGCATGCCATACAGTTGTCTCCTCTTACATGCATGCCATACAGTTGTCTCCTCTTACATGCACACCTGGAGCTATTTTTAGTTCTTAACTATGCATGTTACAAGAGTCCGATGAGTCACTGAACTACAGGTCTACTAGTTCTCAGAAGTAGCAACTTGTCAAAGAGTTACAAACCTACAGATTGTCAGGAACAGCCAACAAGTCAAAGAACTATACACCTGAACATTGTCAGGAACAGCCAATTTGTCCAAGAGCTAGCTACACGCCTACAACTTATCAGAAGTATCCAATTTGTCCAAGAGATAGCTACACGCCTACAACTTATCAGAAGTATCCAATTTGTCCAAAAACATCCTACAACATCAACAATAGCATCACACACACAAAAACTACAACATATCCACACAAAAACTACAACATATCTTATTACTATGTAACTCAAATTGTAGGAGAAAGATCTGTGATCGACAAGGGACATACTGAAGGAGAAAGACGAGTGAATGTTGGGAAAAGATCAATGATTGACATGTGTTTGATGCTGTTAGAAAAATATCTATAGTTGACAGGTGATTTTTCTTTACGAAAAAATATTAGGTGATGGTGCTGTTCATTATCTCACATACAGATGTTTTACTGACCTGGAAGCAAGGCCACCTCTTTAACCAGACATCACGCATGCGTAATTCAATTATATATTAGCCTTGACCTCAGCACGCTGTAGCAATTGTAGGCGATCTTTACTCGGCTCAATTTTGCAATCCGCAGTTGTGGGTGATATTTACCAGGCTTAATTTTGCAATTAACAACTGTGGGCGATATTTACCAGGCTTAATTTTGCAATCAACAATTGTGGGCGATATTACCAGGTTTAATTTTGCATTCAACAATTGTGGGCGATATATTTACCAGGCTTAATTTTGCCATCAGCCCGGCTATTATTAGCCATGACGCAACTAGTTAGATCAATGACTATTCACACTTTTCAAGTCATCATTTATATTTACTTCACTACGCAAGCAGGGGTTTCACTAATTGACGGAAATGACGTCAAGTTTAAGACTAGTCGTATAAGTAACAAAATATCATTATCATCATTGTTGTTATTTTCTGTTATTTGATTTAGTGTAAATGTATATAGGTTAAATGCTACATCTGATGTGTAGTTCAGAGGTCTGTTATGTTCTTTTTATTAAGATTATGTTCATATTGTATAATACGTTAATTAGGTCACATATTGCCAGTCGTGGAACAATATTTAGGTCCTGTGTTGCTGGATGTGAAATGGTATTTAGGTCCTGGATTTCTGGACGCGCGAAATGGGATGCAAACTGGTATTTAAATCCTGTATTGCTGGACGTGAAATGGTATTTAAGCCCTGTGCTGCTCGACTTGAAATGGTATTTAGGCATTGTGTTGCTGGACGTGAAATGGTATTTAGGCATTGTGTTGCTGGACGTGTATTGCATATATTTCAGCAACGCACACAGGATTATTTATTGATTTGAAAAATTAGAAACATACGAGATTTGAACTCTGAGAAAATGTACACATATCAGACTCCTTGCTCACGTCATCAAAATACTGCTTCAGTCAAAACTTCAGTGAATAAATGACATAAAATAGTAGTAGTGTATTTTGTATATATGTGTACTACTCTACAACTTAGTATATTTTGTATATGTGTACTACTATACAACTTAGTATATTGTGTAAATAGGTGAACAATTATACAAATAATAGAGTACATGTGCATTTAGGTGACTATTATACAATAAGTGTGGTGCATTTTGTACATGAGTACTATTATACAATAAGTGTGGTGCATTTTGTATATGAGTACTATTATACACTCTTGTGATGTTACTCAGCTCACATTCTGTAATGCGACTAACACATTTCACAAAGAGAATGACAGTTGCAATCATTGGAGAAATACTCAACTCAGACAAATCACTCAACTAACACATTTCACAAAAACGACAATCGTTTGAGAAACGCTCAAATCTGATTCCAAAACCTGGAACCCAAAACCAAAATATTAATCTCACAGAATACCAGGCAGATGCTCGGCCTTAAACCTGCACTGTATGCTTGTTAAATGACCTCGTACATAGTGGCAAAGGTCACTTAGTTTTGCTTTCCTCTCGCTGCTGCTTGTGCAGGGGAGGTAATAGAGGACTTAATTGATTTTGTATTCCGTCCATAGCTAGTGATTTGAGATTGTGTACAAATAAATATCGGATAGAAAGAAATTGCGATGAATGCATTTGAAACGAGTCTAGTTTATATTTTAAATCTGATATACATGTAGTAGGTAACCACAACCGGCATACATTACATGTAGTAGGTAACCACAACCGGCATACATTACATGTAGTAGGTAACCACAACCGGCATACATTACAATAGTAGGTAACCACAACCGGCATACATTACATATAGTAGGTAACAACAACCGGCATATAGTAGGTAACTACAACCGGCATACATTACATGTAGTAGGTAACCACAACCGGCATACATTACATGTAGTAGGTAACCATAACCGGCATACATTACATGTAGTAGGTAACCACAACCGGCATACATTACATGTAGAAAGGGTAACCACAATCTGCATCCATTTAGTAGGTGGTTCACCGACAAATGCGCGCCGACAAAAACGCGATGGACAAAAGCGCGACGACGCGTTCTGTCCCTAACTCTAACCCTAACCCTAACCCCTAACTCTAACCCTATCGCACATTTTCGGTGCGCGCAATTGTCTCTCGCGCATATGTCGGGTCACGGTAGTAGGTAACTACAACCTGCATACATTACATATAGTGGGTAACCACAACCTGCATGTGTGTGTGTGTGTGTGTGTGTGTGTGTGTGTGTGTGTGTGTGTGTGTGTGTGTGTGTGTGTTTCGCTCACACTCACCCCAGAAGCCGCAATAGACTTTTCATCTTCATGATGTTCTCGGTCTTGGTCTGCTTCTGGAGGATCCCCACAGCCTCGTGGTGCGTCTGTGGTGGAGTTTACATGTAGCAGGTAACTGAAAACTTCACACATTACAATGTATGTAGTAGGTGACTGAAAACTTCATACATTACAATGTATGTAGCAGGTGACTGAAAACTTCATACCTTACAATGTATGTAGCAGGTAACTGAAACCAGTATACATTACAATGATGAAGTTATGTTATCGTACTCTGGACATTAACTAGTCAGTTTGCTCTGGCCACGAATCAAACCAGTTAAGTCGTAAACTAGACAATTCTGTCAAGCAACTTATTTTATTTTACAAAATGTTGTCCAGTAACTCATTTTATTTCACAGTCTTGTCTAGCTACTTATTTTATTTTACATTTTAATTATGCCTGGCAACCCATCTGTTTATATACTTTTCTGCCTAGTAACTCATTTTTCAATTCTCTGGCAAGTGATTTTATTCTAGGTATGTTTAGAGACTAATTATAATTCATAATTTTGCCAGCAACTCATTCTATTTTACAACTTTCTAGTAACTCATCAGATTTCACAATTTTGTTAGGAAACTCTTCTTAATATTCTATCTAGCAATTCACTTTACTTTCACAATTATGCCAAGCAATTTATTTTCTTTCAAAGTTTTCCAGCAAGTGATTTTATTCTACAGTTCTAGCAACTCATCAGATTTCATGTACTCATCCATTTCACTATTCTATCTAGTAACTAATTTTATTTTTTAATTCTCTAGCAAATGATTTTACTCCATAATTATGTCTAGGAATTAATATTATTTCACAGCTATGCCTAGCAACTCAATTTATTTCACAATTCTGCCTAGAACTAATTTTATTTCAAAATAAAGTCGCCAACTCTTTCGTTTTCATTGTCTAAACAATTACTAGATTTTTTCAGCTTTATATGGTACTTGGCACTTGTTACAGCTGCAAAGGTTAGCTAACTGGGTGGGTGACCTTTTCATGAATCAAACTTCGTTACTTAATTTATAACTTGTCATCACTAATAACTACTTACTATTTACACTAACTTCCGGTTTCTGACTTTCAAACAACTTAAAATATAGGCGCCTAATTAATAATTTGTGATATTTTAATCGAAGATATATTATTTTTTAAAACTGATAGAGGCACATTAAAATTTTATTTGCAATGACTTATTTTGTGTTAAAACCAAATTTAATTTGTTCGATTTTGAATTATTTTTAAAAATCAGAACATGGTACTAATGTTTCTTCAGTTCTTGTTCCTGGACTAGTTTTAATGGGTATTAGTGTTAACTAGTAAGGTAGTAATTAGGTTTAACATATTTATTGACAAATAAAGAATGATTTTTTTTTTTTGCTGCGATGTTAAAAAAATAATTAAAATCTGAATTAAATACAATTAGACAGCTTTTAACTTATTTTTGACGAGCAGGAAGTAAATACACACTTTTTTTTAAATGCGCATTGATTTTCGATGTATGGGTAACAAGAGTTGTGGAAAGGTTACTTCCCTTATTTTAACAAGCCCACCAAACATCAACATGCTTCTCAAGCACTAAAGCGATATTTCGTTACGCTAGCGATATTTTTTTTCCACCTTGCAGAGCAATTCTAGGTCACGACTACATCACGAAACTGATGACAAAGTGGATCTCAATCTCCCTCATTCTTTCAGCAGCAGAGTTGTATGTTAATTCCATCAATCAGTTCTTTCCACTTCCATACCGCCAATACTCCATCGTGTTCCCCCACCCACACTCCAACTTTGAACGTATTCGCTGTGGATACTTTCCCTTGGCTGCTTGATACTGTTCCATCAATCTTTCTTTATTAGAGAGCGCCTCATCTGTCTCTGCTCGATTAATTCCCCTTGTGTTTCCAAAGCGAGTGTTACGTGTTTCTCAACCAAGTGCTGACAACGTTATCTACGTTCCTTCTCACAGTACTGGATTGCTCATAGTTTTAGTGATGAACTGATTTATGCGCTTGAGTAATAACGAACCGTAGTTTATTATGAAATTTGTTCAGACATCATAGTGATGACTTGTTCAAATATTGTAGCGATTACTTACTTGTTCAATTGTTTTAGTGAAGTCAAGTATTTTGGTCTCCTAGCGTATCAGTGATGACTTGTTCAATTGTTTTAGTGAAGTCAATTGTTTTGGTCTCCTAGCGTATCTGTGATGACTTGTTCAATTGTTTTAGTGAAGTCAAGTGGTCTCCTAGCGTATCAGTGATGACTTGTTCAATTGTTTTAGTGAAGTCAAGTGTTTTGGTCTCCTAGCGTATCAGTGATGACTTGTTTTAGTGATGAAATGTTCTCAGGAGAATTATTAAGCCGGTAGAATGTTATTTTGATATGTCATTGCTTTAGAATTCATCGCCACAATCATCACTCTGTGTCTGGGTACCAGAATGCTGATATGCGAAATCGTGTATGTTATGAGTTTGAGTAGTATGAGTGTTGATACAGTCAAATCAAGAGTGATTCGGGTAAGGTAATGTGCTCACATCAGTGATCATATCGTTATCACAGCTCATCCTTATTATCTTCCTCTACTTGGAGTCAATTATGGTCAGTTTAGTGACATCAGAAGCATACTGCACTGTGCATTATATCTCTCGGGGGGGGGGGGGGGAGGATGTGAAAGTCCAATGTGGTTAGAGCCAATGGCAATAAAATTCATGAATTAATCATTATTGGCCAGCCAACTATGGTCAACTTTAAAAGTATGATCAAGATGGGAGACAAGAAGTGTGTGTGTGGGTTTATTGTTTCTTTAAATGGTTTTGTTGTATTGGTTCTTTCATCAAACTCATACTGACCCTAACCCTACACTCCCCAAAACAAACAAAAAACCAGTAGTATTTAAAATTCATACTCTCTCTCTATATATAAAACACTTGTGACAGAGTAAATGTGCCCCTCCCTATTTTAAATTTAAATTGTTATATAAATTGCTAAATTGTCAAGATAACCCAACCTTGGGATCTACTAATGGCATTAATTTTGAAAGTGTCTGAGTTGAAGTAAACAGCTCGAGGCAAGAACATTCTAGATTGCTGACGTAATGCAAACTGAGTGAGTAGTTTTCTATTATCCAATGATTGTTATTTATGAGAACAAGACCAGTCAAGGGCTGAGATTAAAAAATTCACTTGGTGAAAATTCTACCATCTGATCACTTTTGAATTTGGAGTAGAAGAAGAAAATCCAGCTTTGAAAGGCAGTTGTTAGCTTGACATGAACACGTGGCTTTTCAGTGTCAAGTTTCACCTTTTGATTCTTGTGTGTTGAGCTATTGGCCATTGTGAAAAAAAGCAAAATGAAATGGTATGGCATTTCACACAATCAGCAGGGCTTGCCAAAACAATCATGCAAGGTACTGTGCAAGGGGTGAAGGAGAGGAAGACAGAAGAAAAGATGGGAGGATAACATCTCAGAGTGGACAGGACTGTAGCCAAGCGATACAGTAAGATTATAAGAGAACAGAATGGAATGGAGGAAGCTGGTTGTCAGATCAGTGGTGCCCCAATGGTCGGCATAGATAGATAGATAGACAGACAGACTCTTTCCACTAAGAGAGCTGTTTGATGAATGTGTCTTGAATTATATTTATCAGTGTGCACTGTTTCCACTAAGATAGCTGTGTTCTGTAAATATGTCTTGAATTATAGAGTGTTTCCACTAACATAGCTGTGTTTGATGAATATGTCTTGAACTATCAGTGTGTACTGTTTCCAGTAAGACAGCTGTGTTCTGTAAATTATCAGTGTACTGTTTCCACTGATATAGCGGTGTTTGGTGACTATGTCCTGAATTTTTAGTTTGTACTGTTTCTACTGATATAGCGGTGTTCTTTAACATGTCCTGAATTATCAGTGTTACTGTTTCCACTAAGAATTCTGTGTTCTGTGAATGTGTCCTGAATTATCTCCTATTGAGCTATTGCTCCCATAAAAGCAGCTTTGGTGAATATATCCTCTATTTGTATGTTCCCACGAAGTGACTATAGTAAATATGGTATGAGAAATAGCTTTTGTGAATATGCTCTGAATTATCTGTGTGCATTGTTGCATGAAAGGTAGCTGTGTTTGGCAAATGTGTCTTGAATTATCTGTGTGCACTGTTGCATGAAGGTATATGTGTCTGGCGAATGTGTCTTGAATTATCTGTGCACGAGCTATTGTTCCCTCAAAGGTAACTAACTATCTTTTATGGATATGTTTATCGTTACAGAATAAGCTATACAGGCATTGTGGTTAATACGAAATAAGCTATGCATTAATCGTGCATTGAGGCGGTGTGGGTAATACGGAATAAGCAATGTATTAATGGTGCATTCAGACATTGTGGGTATCATGGAAAAGCTACGCATTAATCGTGCATTGAGGCGGTGTGGGTAATACGGAATACGCTATGTATTAATGGTGCATTCAGACATTGTGGGTATTATGGAAAAGCTACGCATTAATGGTGCATTCAGACAATATAATTTTCTTCGTCAAACATTCTGCAGTGTGTACCAATAAGCTCACGAACTCACTCTGTCACCACATACATATTTATTTATATCACTTTGATAATCTTATCTAATAACTTTATAACATAACATTGCCTTGGTTGAACTCTCTTTTTTTTTTAAGATAAAATAAATTTATCTTTGGTCGAAATTTCTTACTTAATAGCTAAAAACATTGCTTTTGATAACATATAATTTGTTATATGTTGAAATAACTTACTTTATCGCACATCATTATGTCTTTTTTGTAATGTCTTCCTTTGTCTCGTATACTTGTCTTTTGGCTGAAATCTTTAATTTTATCGCCTTTCATTATACTTTATGATGTGTTGGAACATTTCCAAGTTCACTTGCTAAAATCTGTTATCAAAACCTCATTAGTTATTATCGTCTTATAAGATTATTAATAATTATCGCCTTATAAGTTAATATCACAATTAGTCTGTATTGCTTCATTAGTTAATAAGCTAATTATAAACTTTCAACAATAAATACTGCACACTGCTCAGTTCGCCCATTGGTTAAACCATTGCTTACATAGAGTACGTTTCAATATTTTAAATTTTATTTTTTTTAACACTGTGTGTTTTAGTTTTCAATGCTGAGAAAATTTCTCAGTTTTACAGCTTGAAGGATGAATTATTTGCTTGCTGCCTGTTGTTGGCGGGCTCCCGCCTGCAAACTACTGTCGTCGTAAAGGTTGAGAAATGGAGTTCTCTCCCCTGACCAGGCGATCTATACATCTCGCTTGAACCACTGAGATACGCAGCACCAACACCATGGGGAATTTATCATCATTTTTAAAGCTGCACCCTCCCCGTCATAACAAATAAATCGTGTTCTTTTATTAATACACATTGCATGTCTATTTGACACTACGTGTTTAACCTTTCTATTGACTGAGTTAGATCTCTTGTTCGTATTCGAGTTTTATAATTCAGTATCTCTTGTTCGTATTCGAGTTTCATAATTCAGTATTGACTGAGTTAGGTGTAAGCAGAACATTTGTACTGAGAAAGCTTGGTGTTTTCCAGTTTGCGATCTTTCTTACCTTCCTCTTGATATTTTGTATTGTTGCTTTCAATTTTCTCTTATTATGTATTGCTGCTGTCATTTGGCCTATTTCTAGTGCATCTATTTTCTTTTCTATTCTTCTCCTCCATGGTAGTACTGATGACTTCCTTGTTTGTACTTTGGCTGGCCTTGTATTTTTTCAATTATTCTTGAAGTGTCATATATTAGACTATTGGTTTCTCTGATATCTTCTGTTGCGATATGTTTTAGTACTTCGTTTGCATTATGAATTGCTGTCCTTAGAGTTTTGTTGTTTTGCAGCCTTCTTTTTGGTTCTGCAATTTGTGTGACTTATTTTTGTCTATGAAACCTTGCATATCTTCTAACAACCATGTTGTTTTCTGTTAAATCATTGTTTATTTCTCCAGTGTGGTCGTCAACACCCTGAAACATCAGTGTTTAGTGCAGACCTTGTTACCCCAGTCTGATCCGGTATAGAATCAAATTTTGTTTTCTCCATCATAAATGGGTTGGGTGTGGATGTAGTTTGGAGGGAGCCACTTTTCCCTCCCTCGACAGTCCAGAGATGAGATTTGCACATGTTTTCGACATAGCCCAGTAGATATTTTTCCGTCTCTCAACAGTCCAGAGATGGAATTTGCATCTGTCATCCATCCATGTTGTCGACATATAGCCCAGGTAGCTTAACTTTCTGAGTAGTTTTGCCTTTCACTATCCACTGGACTTTCGAGATGCCCTTATTATTATTCAGTCTTATTTCACGACTTCTGTTTTTGGTTCCAAGTATTTGCTAATGCCTGTTTCGTTGTTTTTTTCTACGGATTTTTTTTATTATTATAATTATTATACGTCCATGAATTCTGTTATTTGTCGTTTAGCTAGTTGTAAAACCTAGGTATCAGGATCCTACTAGGATTAAATATTTGCCATTGCAAAACCATTTCAATCATCTAATAAAACATGACTTAAGTGTTACGATGAACCTATGAATAATTATATATTAATCAATCTGGTCAATCCGATGTAATGAAACTAGTTTGTCGTTTGATGACAGAACTGTGCTTCTTGATAGCCAATGAGATCCTTCTGAAGGTTAAAGGAACTTAACAAAAATCTAGTTAACACTGTTCCAATCTTCCTCGATGTTTCTGTACCAGATGACAAGAAAGGAAAACATTGCAAACTGTCATGGTCTGTTAGAAATCCCGAGACTATTGACTACCGGAACAATTTGGAACTGTGAAACATAACAGCTGAGGTGGAAGGTTATGTAAGTAAACTGTCAGGAAACCATTTGCTCCACTGATAAAAGTAGCATTCCCGAAAATGCCCGCAGCATCCGTAAAACCTTTGAAGTTATTATTTTGAGATAAAATAAATTGAATGTTTAGTTTTGTATGAATAAAGGATTAGGCTAAAGTCAGTTCTGTACAAGAGGAGAATGAAGTCAGATCTGCACAAGTGAAGGAGAATGAAGTCAGATCTGCACAAGTGGAGGAGAATTAAGTCAGTTCTATACAAATGAAGGAGACTGAAGTCAACTTATTTCAAGTGTAGAAGATAAAAGTCAATTTTGTACGAGTAAAGGAGACTGAACTCAGTTTTATATAATTGAAGAAGGCGATTGAAGTCAGTTCTGTACAAGTGCATAACGAAACTAAAATCAGTTTTGTACAAGTGAAGACGGAGACTAAAATCAGTTGTGCACAAATAAAGACGGTGACTAAAATCAGTTCTCTGCAAGTAAAGAAGGAGACTGCAGTCAATTCTGTACAAGTTTATGACGAGATTGAAGTAAGTTCTGTGCAAGTAAAGGAGACTGAATTCAGTTCTATAGAAGTGTATAGCGAGACTGAAGTCAGTTTTGTACAAATGTATGTTGAGACTGAAGTCAGTTTTGTACAAATGTATGTTGAAACTGAAGTCAGTTTTGTATAAATGTATGTTGAGACTGAAGTCAGTTTTGTACAAATGTATGTTGAAACTGAAGTCAGTTTTGTATAAATGTATGTTGAGACTGAAGTCAGTTTTGTATATTTGTATGTTGAGACTGAAGTCAGTTTTGTACAAATGTATGTTGAGACTGAAGTCAGTTTTGTATAAATGTATGTTGAGACTGAAGTCAGTTTTGTATAAATGTATGTTGAGACAGAAGTCAGTTTTGTATAAATGTATGTTGAGACAGAAGCCAGTTTTAAAATTAAATTATTATACCGAACTGAGAGTGTGTTGATGTTGGGATAGAAATTATATCATTTGATGTTGTGTACTATTCAACCTTATCCACTTAGCCACCCACATACAAGCACTCATCATCATAATCTCACAAACACATACAACCACACACACACACACACACACACACACACACACACACACACACACACACAAATGGGATTTTCTGTATGCAAACGCCTACCAAGACCTTAAAGAGTAGCGTTGTGGTGGTGGCGCGAGCTTAGTTGATAAATGGAAGTTGGCAGCCAGTGTATCTGAAGAAAATAGCTTTCTGGGCCCTATGGGAGTGCGTTTAGGGGAAAATAAAAACACTGGGGTTGGAGGAAATGTCCTCAGTTTCAATGGATTGTCTCCCTTTTCTTTCCCAGTTCTTAGCAACATTGACGTCATTTTATTTAATAATAATGATTGTAATTTGGTGAGTTTCGTTATATAAACTGTTAGTGTATTGAAGGACACATTTTTACCTAATTTATTAATTGCAATTTGATAGCGTAACAATACTGCTAGATAACTGATGACAAAATTCTTACCGTATTGTTAACAAAAATTTTATCCAATAATAATGACTAATCTGGTTAATTTTATTAAAGTAGTAAAGCTGTTTGCAATTACTGACCTTTTCTCTCTATTACGTATTACATATCAGAGATGATTTTATTATAGATATCAAGCGTGGTCTGACGAAAAGAGTTACGTACAGTTTCTTTAAAAATAATGCAACTATGCAGAATTGTCTTTGGCCAATCGTATTAAAGCACTACGTTTTCACTAATAATGCATCCTGGTGGAGTTGTCTTTGACCAGTCATTATCAATGGACTGAGTTACTTTTGACCAATAGTATTACGTAACAGAGTTGTCCTTGACCAGTCATTATCAATGGACTGAGTTACTTTTGACCAATAGTATTACGTAACAGAGTTGTCCTTGACCAGTCATTATCAATTCTATTTGAGTTTATTAGTCCAGTCTCTGTTCTATTTAACTGTACTAGTGCAATCTCTATTCTATTTAACTGTATTAGTCCAATTTCTATTCTATTTGAATGTATTAGTCCAGTCTCTGTTCTATTTAGCTGTATTAGTCCAATATCTTTTCTATATAAATGTCCTGTCAAATCTCAGATTTATTTAACGATACTAACATCTATTAATTTTAACTCTATTAGTCTCACAACTATTTTATTAACTGTATTAGCCCAATATATATTCTTTTTAACTGTATTAATCCAATATCTATTCTATTTAGTTTAATCTCTAATCTTTTTAACTATATCATGGCAGTACTGTATGGTTGAGACTAGGCAGTCACTGTACTATATAGTCAAGACTAGGCAGTCACTGTACTATATAGTCAAGTCTAGGCAGTCACTGTACTATATAGTCAAGACTAGGCAGTCACTGTACTATATAGTCAAGACTAGGCAGTCACTGTACTATATAGTCAAGTCTAGGCAGTCACGGTACTATATAGTCAAGTCTAGGCAGTCACTGTACTATATAGTCAAGACTATGCAGTCACTGTACTATATAGTCAAGACTAGGCAGTCACTGTACTATATAGTCAAGTCTAGGCAGTCACTGTACTATATAGTCAAGACTATGCAGTCACTGTACTATATAGTCAAGTCTAGGCAGTCACTGTACTATATAGTCAAGACTATGCAGTCACTGTACTATATAGTCAAGTCTAGGCAGTCACTGTACTATATAGTCAAGACTAGGCAGTCACTGTACTATATAGTCAAGTCTAGGCAGTCACTGTACTATATAGTCAAGACTAGGCAGTCACTGTACTATATAGTCAAGTCTAGGCAGTCACTGTAACCTATGGTTAAGTCTAGGCAGCCAATGTAACGTATGGTCGAGTCATAGCAGTTAAAATACTGTATAGTCAAGTCTAGGCAGTCACAGTACTGTATGGTCGAGTCATAGCAGTTACAATACTGTATAGTCGAGTCTAGGCAGTCACTGTAACCGTGTAACGTGTGGTCGAATCTAGGTAGTCACCGTACTGTACGGTCGTCATATCAGTCACATTACTGTACGGTTATCATGTCAGTCACAGTACTGTACGGTCGTCATATCAGTCACAGTACTGTACGGTCGTCATGTCAGTCACAGTACTGTACGGTCGTCATATCAGTCACAGTACTGTACGGGTCGTCATATCAGTCGCAGTACTGTACGGTCGTCATGTCAGTCACAGTACTGTACGGTCGTCATGTCAGTCACAGTACTGTACGGTCGTCATGTCAGTCACAGTACTGTACGGTCGTCATGTCAGTCACAGTACTGTACGAGTGAGG
This sequence comes from Sinotaia quadrata, assembly GCA_028829895.1. NCBI lineage: Eukaryota > Metazoa > Mollusca > Gastropoda > Architaenioglossa > Viviparidae > Sinotaia > Sinotaia quadrata. The sequence continues at coordinate 1,585,917 of CM054177.1, forward strand.
AGAACTCCCTAAGTATTCAGTAGATCAACTTCAGAATTGTTTTTTGAAGACATTTTAAAATGCGATTCCCCACATCCCCAAGAAGCGCGATTCTTTCTTTGGTAAGTGAGCGTTCCTGCAATTGCTACCACACCCCCAAGAAGCACGATTCTTTCTTTGGTAAGTGAGCGTTCCTGCAATTACTACCACACAGTACTTCTAACTTTTTGTATTTTATTCTTTCATGTATTGGTTCTGTTAATGTAGTGGTTGGTTTGTGAAGTGGTGTATTGATACTGTTTATGTCTTGACTGGTTTTCTTAACTTATGTATTGATATTGTTACTTTTATGTTTGTTACTGGTGGTGTAAAATGATTTATTGATATTGTTGCTGCTTATATTGTGACTGGTGGTGTGAAATGTTGTATTGATATTGTTACTGTTTATATTGTGACTTGTGGTGTGAAATGATTTATTGATATTGTTGCTGCTTATATTGTGACTGGTGGTGTGAAATGTTGTATTGATATTGTTACTGTTTATATTGTGACTAGTGGTGTGAAATGGTTTTGTATTGATATTGTTACTGTTTATGTTATGACTAGTGGTGTGAAATGTTGTATTGATATTGTTACTGTTTATATTGTGACTAGTGGTGTGAAATGTTGTATTGATATTGTTACTGTTTATATTGTGACTTGTGGTGTGAAATGTATTGATATTGTTACTGTTTATATTATGACTAGTGGTGTGAAATGTTGTATTGATATTGTTACTGATTATATTGTGACTAGTGGTGTGAAATGGTTTTGTATTGATATTGTTACTGTCTATGTTGTGACTAGTGGTGTGAAATGGTTTTGTATTGATATTGTTACTGTCTATGTTGTGACTAGTGGTGTGAAATGGTTTTGTATTGATATTGTTACTGTTTATGTAATGACTAGTGGTGTGAAATGTATTGATATTGTTTATGTTGTGACTGGTGGCGTGAAGAATGTATTGATACTGTTGATAGTTATGTGAAGTTGTGTGTCATCAGCAAAGTTATCAAACTTGGAAAATGTAATACAAGTGGAAACTCATTCATATACAAGTTTTTAAAAAAACTGCTCCGAAAATTGAATCCTGTGAGAACCGGATGTTAGAGACAGGAAAACAATAGATAACCTTTCCTGCCGATTCGGTTATAAAATATGATATGAAGACATTTAGTATGTTATAAATTATGATATCAAGATAGATAGTACAGTTATAAAATATGATATGAAGACATTTAGTATGTTATAAATTATGATATCAAGACATTTAGTACAGTTATAAAATATGATATGAAGACATTTAGTATGTTATAAATTATGATATCAAGACATTTAGTACAGTTATAAAATATGATATGAAGACATTTAGTATGTTATAAATTATGATATCAAGACATTTAGTACAGTTATAAAATATGATATGAAGACATTTAGTATGTTATAAATTATGATATCAAGATAGATAGTACAGTTAGAAGATGATACAAAGACATTTAGTATGTTATAAAGTATGGTATCAAGACATTTAGTACGATTATAAAGTATGATATGAAGACATTTAGTACAGTTATAAAGTATGATATCAAGACAATTAGTACGATTATACAGTATGATATGAAGACATTTAGTACGATTATAGAGTATGATATGAAGACATTTAGCACAGTTATAAAGTATGATATCAAGACATTTAGTACAGTTATAAAGTATGATATCAAGACATTTAGTACGATTATACAGTATGATATGAAAACATTTAGTACGATTATAAAGTATGATATGAAGACATTTTGAACGATTTGAGATTAAGAGTGCTATGATGCAGACGACAGAGTGTAATATAGGTGTGTTACAAGTGTGAAGTTCCTAAAGTTGGGTTGGTGTCCTCTACTTTGATATAATCCACAAGATGGTGAAAATGTGCCTTTCAAGTAGTCAGAGCGTTGTCTTGTATTTACCTCCATCTCTACTGTCATCTGATTTGAAAGGTAGAGTGACGTTGTGTTGTATTTACCTCCATCTCTACTGTCATCTGATTGGAAAGGTGGAGTGACGTTGTGTTGTATTTACCTCCATCTCTACTGTCATCTGATTGGAAAGGTAGAGTGACGTTGTGTTGCTTTCCAGTACAGCGACGTGTTGGTTATAAACAGGTCAGAGTAGCAGACTTGGAGAGATAGCAGCAACACACTGGTTATAAACAGGTCAGAGTAGCAAAGATTTTATTTGATTCACAAGAGTTCCTGGGTGGTGGGATTAAATGAGCACTTGGCAACATCATTTTACATTTTAAAAATTTTATAATGTCAGGATTAATTCATAAGCAAAAGTTTGAAAGTTCGGATAAGTAACCTTATTCACAGAAGAACGGTTTGGTATAGGTAACTAGTTAAACAATAGCTGTCACAAGGTTATTGAGTACATTAGGTTTGGTATAGGTAACTAGTTAAACAATAGCTGTCACAAGGTTATTGAGTACATTAGGTTTGGTATAGGAAACAATAGCTGTCACAAGGTTATTGGGTACTAGTAACTAGTTAAAACAATAGCTGTCACAAGGTTATTGAGTACTAGTAACTAGTTAAACAATAGCTGTCACAAGGTTATTGGGTACTAGTAACTAGTTAAACAATAGCTGTCACAAGGTTATTGGGTACTAGTAACTAGTTAAAACAATAGCTGTCACAAGGTTATTGAGTACTAGTAACTAGTTAAACAATAGCTGTCACAAGGTTATTGAGTACATTAGGTCTCATCAACTTGCGGCTGGCAGGACGTGGCTCAGACGAAGTATCCATTGCTTTCCAAAAATGGGCATGATTATTTTATTGTGAATTAGTTTTGCAATGTGAGTGTGAGCGTCTATGTCTGTGTGCAAGCAGGTGTGTTTATATGTGTGTGCGCGCGTGTGTTTTTGGTGTTTCATATATTTCACGCAGCTTTTCTTTTTGCTATAATCATCATAGCTGCCTTTCATTTTCACCTGACATCGATCTTACCTAGCCATGTATGAGAAAGTATAAGAGAGCCAAATGGGTTTTATATTGACTGTATTCTTCATTTGCAAAACACGTGCGTGTTTGGTGACAGCAGGTGGGAAGATACAGTGCAAGCTACTGGATCAACTTTAGATGATATAGTAGATTAAGGTTTTAGAAGCAGTCATTAACCTACTTGTTATGTTAGCAAATTATTCCAAGTTATAGGATTCAATTGTACCAAACCGGATTTATGACACAAAACGAACACGCGCGCGCGCGCGCACGCACGCACGCACGCACGCACGCACACACACACACACACACACACACACACACTCCACATCCACAAGCCTCCTGTAAAAGAAGATCTCATTTTCAATATTACGCGCATTGTCCATAATTCCACAAAACCTATCCTGCCTTTTCGCTTACCTTTTGATTACGACACAAAACCTATCCTGCCATTTCGCTTACCTTTTGATTACGACACAAAACATATCCTGCCATTTCGCTTACCTTTTGATTACGACACAAAACCTATCCTGCCATTTCGCTTACCTTTTGATTACGACACAAAACCTATCCTGCCATTTCTCTTACCTTTTGATTATGACACAAAACCTATCCTGCCATTTCGCTTACCTTTTGATTACGACACAAAACCATTCATGACATTTCGCTTACCTTTTGATTACGACAGAGAAACTATCCTGCCATTTCGCTTACCTTTTGATTACGACACAAAACCTATCCTGCCATTTCGCCTACCTTTTGACTACGACACAAAACCTATCCTGCCATTTCACTTTCCTTTTGATTACGACAGAGAAACTATCCTGTCATGCTTACCTTTTGATTAAGACACAGAAATTATCCTTCAAGGCTATATTTGCTTAAGATTACGACACCCTTTGATTACACAAATTATCCTTCAAACTAAAAGCTGTATATTATAAAGTAAGGTTGAAAACATTTTAGGTCAAGCAAGTTAAATTGATAAACTAAAAGCTGTATATTATAAAGTAAGGTTGAAAACATTTTAGGTCAAGCAAGTTAAATTGATAAACTAAAAGCTGTATATTATAAAGTAAGGTTGAAAACATTTTAGGTCAAGCAAGTTAAATTGATAAACTAAAAGCTGTATATTATAAAGTAAGGTTGAAAGCATTTTAGGTCAAGTAAGGTTGAAAACATTGTTTACCTAATGAAACGGGGTTAGTAGTGTGTTTTCAAAACCACATTCTTTGTAATGTTTAATGTCAAGAATGAATGGGAAAACAATACTGTAATTTCTGTATCATTTATAAAGTTTTATGTTTTTTTCCTTTACTCCGAAGTACTTTCTTTTTTTCATTTAAGTTTCCTTGCAGTTTTCCTTAAATGCTATTAATTATAATTATTGCCCTTTCTTGTCCTTGCCATATTAACTTGAAAAAGTTCAAGCTATTAATTTATTAATGAATTATTTTTACGTCCATGCTACAACTCGTCAGTATGAAAATAATCCATAAAGAATGCATAATAAATGCTTATATGAATTTATAAATATTCTAATCTGTAATCCACATTACATCAAAACAGTAGAGTAATAAATGTTTATGTAAGTTTGTAAATATTCTGATCTGTAATAAATCTTTTTGGGGTACATTAAAACAAATATGTTCATATTTGTAATATAATGATTTGGTTTTAATTGTAACGTTGCATTAAATTTTAAAACGGGAACTACAAGCATTATTTTTCGAGTTTACTAGGCCGAGTGCACAAAATGCACGAATTGTGAAGACACGTTTATCTTCTTCCAGGTTTCTATCTGCTGTTCTGTGATTACGCAAACATTTTTTTCTCCTGTCATTTCCATAATGGCGCTCTCAAAAGTCCCTATTATTTCCTAACCCTGATGAACTAAAAATGTCAAACAGCTTCGACATGTACAAGACTTTTGCTTTAGGAGTTATTGGTACCAAGGGAGGGAACAAACAGTTCTCTTTAGTAAGGGAGGGAACCAACAGTACGACAATAAGTCACTTACTGCAAGGAAATTTCCAGACAGCTGTATCATTGTCTGTCAGTCTCTAGGACACTGGGGCCGAGATTTGCGGTGACATCACGCCTTATTAGGAGCGGAGAACCATTTCTCCCCTATGGGTCAGGCGAAGATTGGCAGAGAGGAGAGAACTCAGTACTTTAATAAAGACTTGGTGCTTCTAAACGCCGAAGAGGCAGGTGACCCTATGTGACGTTTCTGTCACCACTAGAAAGAGCACAGACAGAAAATATTTATGTCAATACGTGCAAAGTTTGCAGAAGCTACATGATTTCCCCACCCCACCCCAACATACTCACACACACACACACACACACACACACACACACACCTATGGACCCAGCCCATGCAGTATTTCCAGCAGAAATTGCTGACCTTTAGGTTTGACTTTGTCTTATGCCAGGTTTATATTTCTAGTGGACATAGTCACTTTGAGACTGGGCTTTGTCCTGTGGTAAAAATTTAATTAAACTTCCCCATTATTGAAGAAATAAATCTACTGGAGAAATTTATCATAGTCATATATCATGATTGAATACTTACTTCTTAACACATTTTTGATTGACAGTGTTCTGATAAATAAAATTAGAACAAAATAATTATAAAAGAAAGAAATCTTATTGTCCGTTGGCAGATCGGCACTTTATCTGTTTGTCTACCTTGCCGACTTTGTCTACTATTGTCTACCTTGTTCGCCGCATCTGGGTTCAATGAACGTTGAGCCGTGAACGGGACCAGTATAACCTGGACGTGGATTCGTCGTAGCGTCGAGCCATGAATCAACGCCAGAGTGAACAAACCACGGGCCGAAAGACAAAAGTTCTAAAGACCTCGTCAGCAACTATATTACAAGCATCTCTGGGCCTCAGGCACTTAAGTTAAGCACAGTGTATTAAAGACTGTACAGCTCTGGGCCTAATTAAGCACAGTGTATTAAAGACTATACAGCTCTGGGCCTAAGTTAAGCACACTGTATTAAAGACTATACAGCTCTGGGCCTAAGTTAAGCACAGTGTATTAAAGACTATACAGCTCTGGGCCTAAGTTAAGCACACTGTATTAAAGACTATACAGCTCTGGGCCTAAGTTAAGCACAATGTATTAAAGACTATACAGCCATGGGCCTAAGTTAAGCACAGTGTATTAAAGACTATACAGCTCTGGGCCTAAGTTAAGCACACTGTATTAAAGACTATACAGCTCTGGGCCTAAGTTAAGCACAATGTATTAAAGACTATACAGCTCTGGGCCTAAGTTAAGCACACTGTATTAAAGACTATACAGCTCTGGGCCTAAGTTAAGCACAGTGTATTAAAGACTATACAGCTCTGGGCCTAAGTTAAGCACACTGTATTAAAGACTATACAGCTCTGGGCCTAAGTTAAGCACAGTGTATTAAAGACTATACAGCTCTGGGCCTAAGTTAAGCACACTGTATTAAAGACTATACAGCTCTGGGCCTAAGTTAAACACAGTGTATTAAAGACTATACAGCTCCAACCAAATCTAATCAGTCTCCGTTAGAGTCACTCGAACTCAAACGAGAAAGTTAATAGGATCCGCCACAACACTGCGTCATAGGGGTCAATGAATCGTAACTTACATCATATGGTCGTGATTTAATATTGAATTCATTTGCATATTTATAAATATATATATTGTAACCGTTAGCCTATTATCACATGTAACCACGCTGTCTTATATTACTTCTTATTTAACACAATTATTGTTGATATCTAGACTACTCGAGTTAGCGTGACTTACTTCAATGTTAGGTGTCATAGTTGTCACCAGTAATACTTACTATCCTGGCTAAGGATATCTGGGGGCTCAGGCTATCTTTAGAACTATCATTCTCCTCTTCTACTCTATCTACCATCTTTTTAACAGAGTTGGCCAGCCAGAAGGTGTGTTTTGGAGAATTAATCGGGTTACGGGCGGCCCAGGGTGGTGGAGAATTAACATCTTGCCCATCTCTCGACAAAACATCACATACTTACCAACCAGTCACTCAGGCCACAAAGATCACAAAGTAAGTTAAGAAATATTACATAACTAGAAATATAAGCTCTTGAAATGCAAAAATGTTAAGTTAAGAATTGTAATAGAAATATAAGCTCTTAGCTGCTGAAGAAATAAAGTTAAGAATTGGAATATTAAATAACTAGAAATATAAGCTCTTGACTTCTGAAGAAATAAATTTAAGAATTGGAATATTATAAAATTAGAAATTTAGGTCTTGACTTCTGAATACCCTTAACCTTAACCTGGACTATAGTTAAATAAAGTGGCAAAACATCACCGAGCCTGGAAACAAAGTTTGTCTCTGATGGATTCCTAAAAAATGTGAACGAAAGGAAGGAGAGTTGGGGGGGGGGAAGGTCGGACGATTGCAATTTTGTCGCCCTTAACTAGCAGACGGTGTGGGACATTGTCTACAGGCACTTGGGAGTTAGACAAACGGTTCAACAGTCTTTGATGAGCGACATTGTTTGTCTAGTTTCTAGACAATCGACAGACTTCCTTCCGCAGTCTTGTTATTTACAAGGATCTTCAACAAGAAACTTGGTTCCACATAAAAGACAGACTTCCTTCCGCAGTCGTTTTACGTTACAATGATCATAATAAGTTCCAGACAAATTGCAGACTTCCTTCCTCAGTCTTGTTATGTTACAAGGATTATCAACAAGAAAGTTGGTTCCAGACAAATTGCAGACTTCCTTCCTCAGTCTTGTTATTTTACATGGATTACCTACAAGACATTAGATGACTTCTGCAGTTACAAGGATTTTCTACATGACATTAGATTCCAGACAAACGAGACTTCATTTTACAGACACTTAGATAAATGGAAAAGCAGATTTGATTTGTGACATACTTGTCTATAGAATTTGTGACATATTTGTCTATAGAATTTGTGATATACTTGTCTATAGAATTTGTGACATACTTGTCTATAGAATTCGTGACATATTTGTCTATAGAATTTGTGACATACTTGTCTATAGAATTTGTGACATACTTGTCTATAGAATTTGTGACATACTTGTCTATAGAATTTGTGACATACTTGTCTGTAGAATTTGTGACATACTTGTCTATAGAATTTGTGACATACTTGTCTATAGAATTTGTGACATACTTGACTATAGAATTTGTGACATACTTGTCTATAGAATTTAAAACGACAAAGTGACTGAGCACGTGATTTTGTTTAAAGGTCTCTTTTAGACCAAAAGCCAAAATGGCCTTGACTGTTAAACAGACGTAAGGCAGATTTCATTCGTGACAATGCTTGTGACAGGTCACAGAATATAAAACAAAACAGATGTGGTGTGTGACAATGCTTGTCTCTAGGGCACAGAAAATAAAACAAAACAAAACAGATGTGGTATATGACAATGCTTAGCAACCTGGCACTATGTCAGGTAAACACAAAGCAGATGTAGTGGGGCACTGAATGTCAGGTAAACATAAAGCAGATGTAGTGTGGCACAGAATGTCAGGTAAACACAAAGCAGATGTAGTGTGGCAACCTGGCACAGAATGTCAGGTAAAAACAAAGCAGATGTAGTATGGCACAGAATGTCAGGTAAACACAAAGCAGATGTAGTGTGGCACAGAATGTCAGGTAAACACAACGCAGATGTAGTGTGGCACAGAATGTCAGGTAAACACAACGCAGATGTAGTGTGGCACAGAATGTCAGGTAAACACAACGCAGATGTAGTGTGGCACAGAATATCAGGTAAACACAACGCAGATGTAGTGTGGCACAGTGTGTCAGGTAAACATCGAAGCAGATGTAGTGTGGCAATATTTTTCTTCAAGATACTTGACGTTACTTCAAAGTTGATTTGATCATTCACACTTTTTATCTGCATGGTACTGGATGTAATATTTATCCACAGGATACTGGATATTATATTTATCTACATGGTACTGTTTGTTATATTTATTACATGGTACTGGTTGTTATATTTATTACATGGTACTGGTTGTTATATTTATTACATGGTACTGGTTGTTATATTTATTACATGGTACTGGTTGTTATATTTATTACATGGTACTGGTTGTTATATTTATTACATGATACTGGATGTTATATTTATCCACAAGACACTGGATATCACCATTTGTCTACATGGCATTGGGTGTTATTAATTGTTATACATGGCACTGGTTATCCTGTCTACACAGCACTGGTTGTATTCTGCTTAGCCCTAGAGTGATTACTATATTGTGGCACTAGATATGACTTTTTATTTACAGGATACTGAATATTATTTTGTGTCTATAGCGCATACCGAATGTTACTATTTTGGAGCACCGGATGTTGCTTTTAGCTGTATGGAACCAATTGTTACTCCTGTCTATAAAGCACTGGGTGCTATCTTTAGCTGTATGGAACCAATTGTTACTCTTGTCTATAGAGCACTGGGTGCTATCTTTAGCTGTATGGAACCAATTGTTACTCTTGTCTATAGAGCACTGGGTGCTATCTTTAGCTGTATGGAACCAATTGTTACTCTTGTCTATAGAGCACTGGGTGCTATCTTTAGCTGTATGGAACCAATTGTTACTCTTGTCTATAGAGCACTGGGTGCTATCTTTAGCTGTATGGAACCAATTGTTACTCTTGTCTATAGAGCACTGGGTGCTATCTTTAGCTGTATGGAACCAATTGTTACTCTTGTCTATAGAGCACTGGGTGCTATCTTTAGCTGTATGGAACCAATTGTTACTCTTGTCTATAGAGCACTGGGTGCTATCTTTAGCTGTATGGAACCACTCTTGTCTATAGAGCACTGGGTGCTATCTTTAGCTGTATGGAACCAATTGTTACTCTTGTCTATAGAGCACTGGATGCTATCTTTAGCTGTATGGAACCACTCTTGTCTATAGAGCACTGGGTGCTATCTTTAGCTGTATGGAACCAATTGTTACTCAGTCTATAAAGTACCGATGTTAGACAAGCAACAAAAGTGAGTTATTATATCACACTAATTTTGTCTACAGGACTCTGGACGTTATAAAATTAACAAAACCTGAGTTATTATACCAAAGACTATTTGTCTACAGTGCTCCTGCAATATTAGATAAATAACACACTGAGTCATTATACCAAAGACTATTTATCGACAGGGCTCTGATTGTTAGACAAACTGTAATTGAAAATCCACTTATCGCAAGAAAAATCTTAATTTTATATGTATCGACTAAAGAAAATGAATTTATCAAAATGGCCGCAAAGAAAAAAATAGTGTATGTGTGTGTAGGGGGGATTCTCAATTAAGCGGAAAGAAAAATGCTTTACAGGCAACAAGAGTCTTCACTTGCCCTTTCTCAAGATTTTATATGGGACTGGCACGTGTGTGTATAGGTGTGTATGTGTGTGTATAGGTGTGTATGTGTGTATATAGGTGTATATAGGTGTGTGTGTATGTGTGTATATAGGTGTGTGTATAGGTGTGTATGTGTGTATAGGTGTGTATGTGTATATAGGTGTGTATGTGTATATAGGTGTGTATGTGTGTATAGGTGTGTATGTGTGTATATAGGTGTATATAGGTGTGTGTGTATGTGTGTATATAGGTGTGTGTATAGGTGTGTATGTGTGTATATAGGTGTGTGTGTATAGGTGTGTATGTGTGTATATAGGTGTATATAGGTGTGTGTGTGTGTATGTGTGTATACGTGTGTATGTGTGTATATAGGTGTGTGTGTATATATGTGTGTGTATAGGTGTGTGTGTGTGTTTATATATGCGTGTGAATGTAATGCGCATATTTATACAACGTGCCGAATGTGTGGAAATTGTGTTTAAGCATAGTATATCGCATGTTTGTCATGTGTGGAAATTGTGTTTAAGCATAGTATATCGCATGTTTGTCATGTGTGGAAATTGTGTTTAAGCATAGTATATCGCATGTTTGTCATGTGTGGAAATTGTGTTTAAGCATAGTATATCGCATGTTTGTCATGTGTGGGTGTATAAATTTGCAAAAGAGAGACCTCGTGCGTGTATCGGTGTGTATGTGTGTATATAGGTGTGTGTGTATATATAGGTGTGTGTGTATATAGGTGTGTGTGTATATAGGTGTATGTGTGTATATAGGTGTGTGTGTATATAGGTGTATGTGTGTATATAGGTGTGTGTGTGTATATAGGTATGTGTGTATGTGTGTGGGTGTATAAGTGTGGGTGTATAGGTGTGGGTGTATAGGTGTGTGGGTGTATAAGTGTGTGTGTATATATGTGGGTGTATAAGTTTGCAAAAGAGAGACCTCGTGCGTGTATCGATTTTAAAGATAATCGATTGTCTTCTTCGCTTTTCGTCTATTTTATCGTTACCATTGTCAGTCGTTCTCTGGAGAAAGTGGATGAGGCTTGATTCAAATTAAAGTGAACGTGTGCACGAATACTGACAGAGGGCATTTAATTATTCAGACTTCAAGTGAACAGATGTGTGTGCTCGCAATAATTACTCAGACTTCAAGTGAATAGATGTGTGTGTGTGTGTGTGTGTGTGTGTGTGTGTGTGTGTGTGTGTGTGTGTGTGCTTAGAGTTAACATGAACCTTCACCTATTCAGACTTCAAGTGAACAAATGTGTGTGCTCACAATAATTACCCAGACTTCAAGTGAATAGATGTGTGTGTGTGTGTGTGTGTGTGTGTGTGTGTGTGTGTGTGAGTGTGTGTGTGTGAGTGTGTGTGTGTGTGTGTGTGTGTGTGTGTGTGTGTGTGTGTGTGTGTGTGTGTGTGTGTGCTTACAGTAAACATGAACCTTCACCGACTCAGAATTAAAGTGAACAGGGTGTGTGTGTGTCTTACAGTAACAGTAAATCTTTAATTACTCAAGACTTCAGCTGAACATACGAGTGTGCTTAGTAATAATGAACCTTTTACCTGCTAAGACGTGTGTAGGGCTTGCAGTAACAGTGAACATTTACCTGCTAAGACAGTTGTGTGTAGGGCCTACTTGCAGTAACAGTGATCATTTTTATTTACCTGCTAAGACAGTTGTGTGTAGGGCCTACTTGCAGAAACAGTGAATATTTACTCAAATAACTGTTGTTGTTTTTTTACAGTAATAGAGAACCTTTACTCAAATAACTGTGTTTTTACAATAAAAGAGAACCTTTACTCAAATAACTGTGGTTTTTTTTTTTTACAGTAATAGAAAACCATTACTCAAATAACTGTGTTTTTACAGTAATAGTGAACCTTTACTCAGATAACTGTGTGGTTTTTTTTTACACTAATAGAAAACCTTTACTCAGATAACTGTGTTTTGACAGTAATAGAGAACCTTTACCTACCCAAAGAGATGTGTTCTTACAGTAATAGAGAACCTTTACCTACCCAAAGAGATGTGTTCTTACAGTAATAGAGAACCTTTACTCAGATAACTGTGTTTTGACAGTAATAGAGAACCTTTACCTACCCAAAGAGATATGTTCTTAGAGTAATAGAGAACCTTTACCTACCCAAAGAGATGTGTTCTTACAGTAATAGAGAACCTTTACTCAGATAACTGTGTTTTGACAGTAATAGAGAACCTTTACCTACCCAAAGAGATGTGTTCTTACAGTAATAGAGAACCTTTACCTACCCAAAGAGATGTGTTCTTACAGTAATAGAGAACCTTTACCTACCCAAAGAGATGTGTTCTTACAGTAATAGAGAACCTTTACTCAGATAACTGTGTTCTTACAGTAATAGAGAACCTTTACTCAGATAACTGTGTTTTGACAGTAATAGAGAACTTCACGGCAATGATGGTAATATAGTAATAGATAGATATATATATATATATGTCTCAAGATTCAAGATTCAATTTAAAATAAATGTTAAAGAAAATATCATTTTTATATCTATGTTGTCATGTACTTAATTTTGACGCCAGAAATTACTAACACGATGCTGAAGCGATGTCGAGTCACATGTCAAAGAATGCAATAAATATACTTCCTTTATTTGTCATTTAATTCATAAAATTACAACTATGTTGTGTTTAGTTTGATTGTTATGAGTGCATGCAGTCATTATCAATAACTTCTTATTGTCATTTAACTATATTCATAACATTACAACTATGTTGTGTTTAGTTTGATTGTTATGAGTGCATGCAGTCATTATCAATAACTTCTTATTGTCATTTAACTATATTCATAACATTACAACTATGTTGTGTTTAGATTGATTGTTCTGATCTGCATAGTCAAAAACTAAATTCACAACATTATGCATCACTGTTATGCATTTTGTTTCAATAGTTTCACTTATGACGTACGTCAAAAGAATTTAGTGAACAGGTAGAGGTAATTTTTGTCAAATATACAAATTTTATTTTTAGAACAAAGAAAGGTTATCAAGTTACATAGAGTTAGTGCTAGTTATTGCTGTTTTTTTTGTTGTTAAACTTGAATGTCAAATATACATTTTTTGAACAAAGAAAGGTTATCAAGTACAATAGAGTTAGTGCTAGTTATTTCTGGGTTTTTTGTTGAATGTAAAATATACATGTTTAGTACAAAGAAATGTTATCAAGTACAATAGAGTTAGTGTTAGTTGTTATTGTTTTTTTAACTTGAATGTATAACATGTCTTGTCAACTTAAATTTGAGATTTCACAGCAATTCATATTGGCTCGTTGTAATGAATGACGTACAATTTAATAAAATCTCCCATAATATAGTCTCTTAGGATTAGGTGTACACCTCTATAACTCTATTAATATAAAAAGGTGACTTTCTAAATATTTCAACTCAATTCCGGATATAGTGTGTGTGTAAAAGAACCTCACATTTGATTGCATTAAAATCGATTTGTCTCTGTATTCTTCATTCTCGTGATAAATTTACAAGCACGTGGAGCAGCATGTGTACGTAATCAAATCACGTGACAGGATGTAATAGTTGCGACAATGTAGCTAAATTAAAGACGCCATCTTTGTGTTTATCCGATTTGTGTCTGTCTCAGAACAATGTTTCTTTTCTTGTGGATAGTTTATTAAATCCATTTACTGGCGGCTAATTAAGATCAATGCCAAGGGTGTACGATTTAATTTGTTAGTGAAAACAGTAAGTCTGCAGGTGTAGAAACTCGGTAAAATTCTTCGGCTGTAAAGTCAGAACTCAATTAAAATGAATTAGTTTCATTAATTTGCATTTGTCTCGTGTACAGCAGTGTGGAGAAGTGTATGTGGTTACTTTTATCCATTTTGCATTTCTGCAAAATTTCTAAAAGTAATTTTTACAGTGAACCAAATATATATTTTTTTCATTCCTACACTATATTATTATTGATGGTTTTTAGGCGAGTGAATAATGAAAAAGATTTACTTCTCTTTCTCTGTCGTTCCATCCATCAAAGTCTGTGACGTCATTATTTATTCGGAGCAAGATGGGAAATCTCGTACTGACAAAAGTTCCAAAAGTTTGATAGAGTTTACAAAACCATCACTTACCGAAATAACAGTAAAGCTCTCCGTTTGACAGCTTGAAGACGAGTTAAGACGGCACGTGGTATCAAATCTTACATCTGACAAAGATAGTAACACTAACACGTGACACTTTTTACGACGGCACGTGATATCAAATCTTACATCTGACAAAGAGAGTAACACTAACACGACTCACTTTTTACGACGGCACGTGATATAAAATCTTACCTCTGACAAAGATAGTAACACTAACACATGACTCGCTTTTTATGACGACACGTGATATCAAATCTTACATCTGACAAAGAGAGTAACACTAACACGACTCACTTTTTATGAGGCACGAACCGGAAGGTAAAAGTGGGGTTGGGCCTGATAGGACTGTCCTCACACAAACCGGAAAAATAAAAGAGGGGTTGTTTTTCTTTACTAAAGTTCGAGTAGGTGAGGTATATTAGCCTTTTCTGTATTAGACACAAATTTGAAAGTTGCTTTTAATTTTGTAATTATTTTGGTGTTTGGATGACAACTATTATCAATATTCGTTATAAGTACGTGTCGAGTAGCCAGCATCTCTGTAATTAAACAGACGGTACATTGCACACTGTACCTCCATTTTGTGAAACTAACTAAATTATAACAACAAATTATTGTAATAAAATCTATAATAAATATTTAGAATAATGTAAGTGTGACATAGAGGACAATGACTAAAGTAACATGAAAAGGACCTTGCATAAATGTTAATTTAATATTTAAAACATTATTTAAATGTACTTTTAAAATCCAAGTTGGCTTTAAATACATTGCCACGTATTGACATTTATTGAATGTAAATGTAGATCTGTGTCACGTGATTAACTAGATTGAATGTAAATGTCGGTCCGTGTCACGTTTTTAAATACATTAAATGGAATCGTGCGTCACCTGTTCACCCAAAGCAAAATGTTCGTTTCTATCAAGCGCCATTTTCTAGCTACATCAGTCTCATTCTGCTTCCCTTTACACGTAAGAAATAAGTTTATATTGACGTCATTTGTTACTACAACAGACTCATTCTGCTTCCCTTTACACGTAAGAAATAAGTTTATATTGACTTCATTTGATACTACAACAGACTTTCTACTTCTCTTTACACGTAAGAAATAAGTTTATATTGACGTCATTTGTTACTACAACAGACTCATTCTGCTTCCCTTTACACGTAAGAAATAAGTTTATATTGACGTCATTTGTTACTACAACAGACTCATTCTGCTTCCCTTTACACGTAAGAAATAAGTTTATATTGACGTCATTTGTTACTACATCAGACTCATTCTGCTTCCCTTTACACGTAAAAAATAAGTTTATATTGACGTCATTTGTTACTACAACAGACTCATTCTGCTTCCCTTTACACGTAAGAAATAAGTTTATATTGACGTCATTTGTTACTACAACAGACTCATTCTGCTTCCCTTTACACGTAAGAAATAAGTTTATATTGACGTCATTTGTTACTACAACAGACTCATTCTGCTTCCCTTTACACGTAAGAAATAAGTTTATATTGACGTCATTTGTTACTACAACAGTCTCATTCTGCTTCCCTTTACACGTAAGAAATAAGTTTATATTGACGTCATTTGTTACTACAACAGACTCATTCTGCTTCCCTTTACACGTAAGAAATAAGTTTATATTGACGTCATTTGTTACTACAACAGTCTCATTCTGCTTCCCTTTACACGTAAGAAATAAGTTTATATTGACGTCATTTGTTACTACAACAGACTCATTCTGCTTCCCTTTACACGTAAAAAATAAGTTTATATTGACGTCATTTGTTACTACAACAGACTCATTCTGCTTCCCTTTACACGTAAGAAATAAGTTTATATTGACTTCATTTGATACTACAACAGACTTTCTACTTCTCTTTACACGTAAGAAATAAGTTTATTATTGACGTCATTTGTTACTACAAGAGACTTTCTACTTCTCTTTACACGTAAGAAATAAGTTTATTATTGACGTCATTTGTTACTACAAGAGACTTTCTACTTCTCTTTACACGTAAGAAATAAGTTTATTATTGACGTCATTTGTTACTACAACAGACTTTCTACTTCTCTTTACACGTAAGAAATAAGTTTATTATTGTCGCGTTGGAATGAACAGTTTCTGATCATTCATCTCAATGAATCAATATGTAGTCGTGACCCGTGGAATGATCACTCCTCGCGATCGATTTGTAATTGTGACCCGTGGAACATTGGGCATTTATCTCGACCATTTTATAGTCGTGACCCGTCGAAACTGATTATCAGTTCAAATTATATTGATAAGCCATGACACTCAAGAATGAACTGGAAAACCTTTGACGTGATTTATTTATCCTACAGTGAAAAGAAAGAAATGACGCGCACAAATGAAACACGTGACATTTAAATATATAAAACGCTATGTCAGTTTCGCCAGGCGTTAATTAATAAAATGCTTACATTATATATACATTGTTGACTTTCAGCAAAACGTATATATCTATAATTTGAAAAGAGAATTTTAAACTTAAAGGTCACGTGGGGGGTCATAGGATGTACTGTTCGCTGTTGCGTGGGGAAAAATATAGAATTGTACAGCAGGAAAAGGCCATAGATTTGTATGACATGGAGGAAAGACTATAGATTTGTATGACATGGGGGGGGGGGTACTATAGATTTGTATGACATGGTGGAGATATTATAGATTTGTATGACATGGGGGGAAATATAGAATTGTATGACATGGGGGAAAAATATAGAATTGTATGACAAGGGGGGAAAGACTATATATTTGTATGACATGGGGGAAAGACTATAGATTTGTATGACATGGGGGAAAGACTATAGATTTGTATGACATGAAGAAAACGGCTACAGATTTGTATGAAGTTAGGGAAAGACTATAGATTTGTATGAGGTGAAGGAAAAAGGCTACATATTTGTATTAGGCGGGGTAAAGACTAAGATTTGTATGAGGTGAAGGGTAAAGGCTATAGATTTGTAATAGGTGAAAGAAAAAGGCTGTAGATTTGTAAAAACAAAAGGGAAAAGGCTATAGATTTGTATGAGGTGAAGGAAACAGACTACAGATTTGTATGAGGTGAAGGAAACAGATTACAGATTTGTATGAGGTGAAGGAAACAGATTACAGATTTGTATGAGGTGAAGGAAAAAGACTACAGATTTGTTTGAGGTTAAGGGAAAAGGTTATAAACTGCAAAGGTGTGCATGTGAAAGGTAATAGATTTCTATGACAATTAAAAAGACTATTCACTTCTGAGCTGTGGGGAAGGGTTATATACTTAATTCCGTGACTTATATTAAACAATATACACTTCTCTGAGTCGTAATAAAGAAATAAATTAGGATTTCTTATTTTATAGAATAGAAAACAGATTTATCTGCCTTGTAATAAAGGTAATGAACTTCTTTACATCGTAGAAAACGGTAATAGACTTCCCTACATTGTAGAAAAGAGTAATAGACTTCTCTACATCGTAGACAAGGGTAATATACTCCTCTTCAAGGTAGAAAGGAGTAATAGACTTCTTTACATCGTAGACAAGGGTAATAGACTTCTTTACATCGAAGACGAGGGTAATAGACTTCTCTTCAAGGTAGAAAGGAGTAATAGACTTCTCTACATCGTAGAAAAGGGTAATAGACTTCTCTACATCGTAGAAAAAAGGTAATAGACTTCTCTATATCGTAGAAAAGGGTAATAGACTTCTCTATATCGTAGAAAAGGGTAATAGACTTCTCTTCAAGGTAGAAAAAGATGATAGACTTCTCTTCACGGTAGAAAAAGGTAATAGACTTCTCTTCACGGTAGAAAAAGGTAATAGACTTCTCTTCAAGGTAGAAAAAGATGATAGACTTCTCTTCACGGTAGAAAAAGGTAATAGACTTCTCTTCAAGGTAGAAAAAGTGTAATAAGTTTCTCTACCGAAATCCTGTAGATTTGCATTATTTCATCATAATGGTTATCATCATCTATCAACATCTACTGTATCATCGTTGTCAAGGATATAATTTCTTTTTTATATTTCTCAAACAGACATCAATGTTTCGATCACAACATTTTCTGCCAGTTGAATTCATAAAAGTGCCTGCATATACTTGCTTCGCTTCTGATGCCGTCTGGAACTTTGCCGAAAGGGATGAGAGGAGTGGGGAGGGGGAGCTTCTGAGCCATTCTCCAAGCATGGTAATAGACTTGCTGTCTCTGTCATCAATTTCAAAACGAAGAAGAGCCATTCTGACTGTCTTTCCTGGTTATCATTGATTTTGTCTCGCATTAGCGTTTCCCCTCTGGAACTCTGGGTTCTAGACCTCCATGAAGACACGAATTTCTTAGGATGGTAACAGGCTCATTTTTGCTTCAAGACAATTTTCAGAAATTCCTTAGACAAGGAAAATCAAAAAATTTCTTTTTTTGTGTGTGTTTAAATATCAGAATGTCGCAAAGTCGTGTGCTTGATAGGCGGCTGGAGATTTTGAAGACTGAATTATAAGTAAATAATTTTTATCTTTGATTTTTTTTCCTTTAGTAGTTTAACATCGGCATGCTTTAATACGCTGACTTACTTAAGGCCAAAAAGTATAAAAACATTATGATCGTCATCGGCATGCTTTAATACGCTGACTTACTTAAGGCCAAAAAGTATAAAAACATTATGATCGTCATCGGCATGCTTTAATACGCTGACTTAAGGCCAAAAAGTATAAAAACATTATAATCGACAGCGGTAAGTACTAGCGGACAGGGAGACGATTTTGTTCCAAATACCGAAAAGGTATCACGTGATTACGAGAGAGAGAGCGAGAGAGAGAGAGAGAGAGAGAAAACTAAACTATGGATACAGAGTAGACGTGTTGAGCGGATAGAAAATAGACATGTTGAGATGATATAAGACAGATATATTGAGAGGATAGAAATAGACATGTTGAGATGATATAAGACAGATATATTGAGAGGATAGAAATAGACATGTTGAGATGATATGACAGATATATTGAGAGGATAGAAATAGACATGTTGAGATGATATAAGACAGATATATTGAGAGGATAGAAATAGACATGTTGAGATGATATAAGACAGATATATTGAGAGGATAGAAATAGACATGTTGAGATGATATAAGACAGATATATTGAGAGGATAGAAATAAACATGTTCAGGGGATATAAGAAAGACATGTTGAGAAAAGACACGTGATTGGAGAAGACAGACATATTGACACAAAACATAAGAAATGGCAAAAATACAGAGAAAATAGGAAAAGAAAGAAAGAAGACAAAAGTACAGTTAGGACAAAATGTACAATGTACAAAATGTACAAAATAAGAAAATACATTTACAACAAAGGTTGAAGAAAAAAGACAGCAGAAAGGATAGAGAGATTGTAAAAATACAGAAATGAGATGGAAAATGGAAGAAAAAACAAACATGTTGACAAGACGGAGAAATGGATAGAATACAGAAAAGATGGAGGAAAGACGAGGATGGAGAAACGATATAAAGATGATGAGAAAAGCAGAAGGATAAAAAAAAAGAAGCTATAAATAGATTTTTTTTTAAAAACTGATTATTCTACTGAGCAGCTAGAGGTTAAAAAGTAGCTATAAAAACATATTTTCCCAATTAAAGAGGTAATGTGATTAGTCTACTGAGCTGCTAGAAGTTAATAAAATGTAGCTATAAATATATTTTGTCATGGTTATCTTTATGAGTATTGTTAGTCATTATCATTAGCAGTATTATTTTATTTTTATCATCACTGAAGTTTTGTGGTGCAGTCTTTGACGGACTTAATTATGATAGGTGACAGTGGGGGCATTACGTAGAGTGATAGACATTCTAGGAAGTTGAATCAAAGACACAAAAATGACCTCTCTCACGCAGATAATGACGTCTTCAGATCAGTGACGTCGTGTAACACAAGTGTGACATGTACAGCTATTGAAGGCCACACGGCCTGTATTGAATTATGTTGGTCTCTTGAGAGCAAACATTTTCTTTTGCAGCCTATTATCGACAGATTCGCTGCAAGTTCCTTTGATGTCAGCGGATGAAAACAATTTTATGTCACAGTTTGCAAAATTATCTTCGCCACTGAGCTTGTTTCAGCACTATTTTGCTGAAAATAAATATCATCTTAAATTAAATAGGTTTCCAGAAAGGCATACCCAATTCTGCCGCCTAAATGACAATGGTTTCCAGACAGGCATAACCAGTTCTGCCGCCTAAATGACAATGGTTTCCAGACAGGCATAACCAGTTCTGCCGCCTAAATGACAATGGTTTCCAAACAGGCATAACCAGTTCTGCCGCCTAAATGACAATGGTTTCTAGACAGGTATACCCAGTTCTGCCGCCTAAATGACAATGGTTTCTAGACAGGTATACCCAGTTCTGCCGCCTAAATGACAATGGTTTCTAGACAGGTATACCCAGTTCTGCCGCCTAAATGACAATGGTTTCTAGACAGGTATACCCAATTTTGCCACTTAAATGTTATAGGTGTCCAGACAGGCATACCCAATTTTACCACAGACAGGCAAACCCAATTCTGGTTTTTCAACCGCCTAAATGACTGGTTTTCCAGACAAGCCTACTCAATTCCGGGTTTTGACAAATTAAATGATGTGGTTTCCAAAGTAATATATTCAGGTTCGTGTTTTCTTCCGCCTAAATGTTATGGCTGATTGACAGTTAGATGTACCCATGTATAAACATACCAGTTTTGCCTCTTCTTGTCTCTTTTCCTGTTCCAGCCAGAACCTGACATCCATATAGATATGCTCTGTTGTTTCATCTGTGGATTTGCAATCTGGAGTTTCATGCAATAATATCTCTCACTGCAAGAGACTCTTATAAAGCATTAGGAAAAGAGATATTACTGCGAGAGACTCCTGCAAAACATTTGAAAGAGAGATATCACTGCAAAAGACTCCCGCAAAACATTAGAAGAAGGTATATTACTGCATGAGACTCCTACAGAACTGGTGCGAACTTTTTCACCCATTTCCGCCAGTCCCCACCCCCAAGCCCCATCCTGAACACAAGTGTGAAGCTGTGGTCCCACCGGGGCATTCCAGATCAGATAACGTCTGATGACGAAATGATCAACGCAAGCTCTAGTGGTGACGTAAAACTGCTATCGCAACACACTCACAAATAATATCTTTCTTTCTAATGTTTTGTAGGAGATTTGCAGTAATATATCTCCTAATGTTTTGTAGGAGTCTCTTGCAGCAATATCTCTCCTAATGTTTTGTAGGAGTCTCTTGCAGCAATATCTCTCCTAATGTTTTGTAGGAGTCTCTTGCAATAATACCTCTCCTAATGTTTTGTAGTAATCTGTTGCAGCAATATCTCTTTCCAAATCTTTGGAATAGTCTCAATTCAGCAATGATTCTTCTAATTTTGTAAGAGTTCTATGCAATATCTCTCTTATTAATGTTTTGTAGGAGTTGTATGTAATATCTCTCTTATTAATGTTTTGTAGGAGTCGCAAACAGTAGTACTTCTCATTCTAAATGCTTTAGCCTCTTCCAATTAATTTGAGACATGTCTTGAACAATATTGCTGTTATTGTTTTCTTTCAGTATATGTTTAGATTTTCTGATTTTTAAATTTGCTTTTTAAATTAAATTTGCCATATGTTTGCTGATAAAACTTTCTTCGGAAATTGCAACAACAAAATTACTTTTTTTTAATCGGTAATCTGATATCCACTGAGTTTTACAAAGCGAATAATGCCAACAATTTTGTTATCTTTCATATGAAGTAATGTTTTTAGTTTTTTTCTTAAGTTTAATGTTTGGAAATACATTTTTTTTCTAATTCTTTTATTTCTGGAACTAATTTATCTATTTATAATTTTTATAATATTTATCTAATTTATATTTTTTCCTGTTCTTCTTAATTGAGAAATCGATAGTTTTTTTTATTTCCCAAGTAACACGAAAAGAAACAAGGAATCTAAAATTGACGGTTGTATAAGATTTTTTGGATCAAGGCATATTTTATCTACGATCTTTTAAGCCGAGTTTTGTTTGTCTTTAGACTTTCAAGACGAGTAGTGGGTTTTTTATTTAGTCTTTCAAGCCGAGTATTGTTTGTCTTTAGTCTTTCAAGCCGAGTATTGTTTGTCTTTAGTCTTTCAAGCCGACTATTGTTTATGTATTGTTTGTCATTAGTCTTTGGAGACGAATATTTTTGTGTGTCTCTTTAGTCCTTCAAGAAAAGTATTGTTTGTTGTGTCTTTAGTTCTTCAAGACGAGTTTTGTATATCTTTAGCCCTTCAAGACGAGTTTTGTATGTCTAGCTCTTCAAGACAAGTATTGTTTTGTGTCTTTAGTCCTTCAAGACGAGTATTGTTTTGTGTCTTTAGTCCTTCATAAAGTGTATTATTGTCTTTAGCCCTTCAAGACGAGTATTGTTTTGTATCTTTAGTCCTTCAAGACGAGTATTGTATGTCTTTTGTCTTTCAAGACAAATATTATTGTCACAAGACGAATATTATTTTTTTTTAGCCTTCAAGACTAGTATTGTATGTCTTTAGCCCTTCAAGACTAGTATTGTATGTCTTTAGCCCTTCAAGACTAGTATTGTATGTCTTTAGCCCTTCAAGACTAGTATTGTATGTCTTTAGCTCTTCAAACATGTATTATTATCTTTAGTTCCTCAAACATGTATTAATTTCTTTAGTCCTTCAAAACGTGTATTATTGTCTTTAGTCTTTCAAGCCGAGTATTGTTTGTCGTTAGTCTTTCAAGCCGAGTATTGTATGTCTTTAGTCTTTCAAGTCGAGTATTGTATGTCTTTAGCCTTTCAAGACTAGTATTGTATGTCATTAGCCCTTCAAACATGTATTATTATCTTTAGTCCTTCGAAACGTGTATTATTGTCTTTAGTCTTTCAAGCCGAGTATTGTTTATGTATCTTCAATCATGCAACAACCTGCTGCTGCTGCTACTACTACTTCTTTATCTTCTACTACCACTACTACTGGCTAGTTATTTATATAAAATCTCCAAAGATCTCTATGTACTTTACAACCAAAGCCGCTCAGTTCAACAGTGGTGCGCTAGGGGTGGGATGGGGGTATGTGAGGATCGATAAAGAAAAATTCTAATCGCCAAAGTCGGACTATGACCTTCTGTTTGCAAGGCTTGCGATTCACACTTCCAAGCTGCCCAACACAATATTTATCAACCTAATACCTGATAACACAATATTTATCAACCTAATACCTGATAACACAATATTTATCAACCTAATACATGATAACACAATATTTATCAACCTAATACATGATAACACAATATTTATCAACCTAATACATGATAACACAATATTTATCAACCTAATACCTGATAACACAATATTTATCAACCTAATACCTGATAACACAATATTTATCAACCTAATACATGATAACACAATATTTATCAACCTAATACATGATAACACAATATTTATCAACCTAATACATGATAACACAATATTTATCAACCTAATACACGATAACACAATATTTATCAACCTAATACACTATAACACAATATTTATTAACCTAATACTTGATAACACAATATTTATCAACCTAATACACGATAACACAATATTTATCGACCTAATACAGGATAACACAATATTTATTAACCTAATACTTGATAACACAATATTTATCAACCTAATACATGATAACACAATATTTATCAACCTAATACACGATAACACAATATTTATCGACCTAATACAGGATAACACAATATTTATTAACCTAATACTTGATAACACAATATTTATCAACCTAATACACGATAACACAATATTTATCAACCTAATACATGATAACACAATATTTATCAACCTAATACACGATAACACACTATTTATCAACCTAATACACGATAACACAATATTTATCAACCTAATACACGATAACACATTATTTATCAACCTAATACATGATAACACAATATTTATCTATCTAATACACGATAATTGTAATGAACACTAAACTTCAAGGACTCGGCTCAATTTAAGCGGCAACAAATAGCAAATGACTAGCTTCTAATGTTGGTCTGACTGTTAGGCAAACGATATTAGCCCTTACTGTGAGACAAAGTATTTAATTTAACTGAACCATATTAACCCTTAAAGTGGGACAAAGTATATAGTCCACCGTAAATGATGGCAAATGATATTAACCCTTACTGTGGGACAGAGTATTTAGCCTGACTGAAATGTTACAAATTATAAAAACCCTTACTGTGGGAAGAGTATTTAGACTGACTGAAATGGGACAGATGATATTAACCCTTACTGTGGGAGAGAGTATTTAGCCTGACCTAAATGGGACAAATGATATTAACCCTTACTATGGGATGAATATGTGTAAGAAGATCAATAAATTTAGCAATACATTTATTAAATCAACAATCAAATATACATATAATAAATACAATGAAAAGATTATTTTACATCAATATTTCCATGAAACCTCATCTGATTAATTTCAATGCTTATACAATTTTGTATCCTAACATAGAATTTAGGAGATTAGTATCAAAATAAATCACAGGATCATTCTTATCATAGAACGGAAATGGAGTTATAGAAAAATAAGTGATAATAGTTTGTACTCAGTCGTATCAAGATATGCCACAAACGTCTTTCATGCACTTTTGTAACAATGTCACAAGTTTATTGTTCTCAATACAAGTTTATTGTTCTCAATACAAGTTTATTGTTCTCAATACAAGTTTATTGTTCTCAATACAAGTTTATTGTTCTCAATACAAGTTTATTGTTCTCAATACAAGTTTATTGTTCTCAACATAAGTTTATTGTTCTCAATACAAGTTTATTGTTCTCAATACAAGTTTATTGTTCTCAACACAAGTTTATTGTTCTCAATACAAGTTTATTGTTCTCAATACAAGTTTATTGTTCTCAATACAAGTTTATTGTTCTCAACACAAGTTTATTGTTCTCAATACAAGTTTATTGTTCTCAATACAAGTTTATTGTTCTCAATACAAGTTTATTGTTCTCAACACAAGTTTATTGTTCTCAATACAAGTTTATTGTTCTCAACATAAGTTTATTGTTCTCAATACAAGTTTATTGTTCTCAACATAAGTTTATTGTTCTCAATACAAGTTTATTGTTCTCAATACAAGTTTATTGTTCTCAACATAAGTTTATTGTTCTCAATACAAGTTTATTGTTCTCAACATAAGTTTATTGTTCTCAATACAAGTTTATTGTTCTCAACATAAGTTTATTGTTCTCAATACAAGTTTATTGTTCTCAACATAAGTTTATTGTTCTCAATACAAGTTTATTGTTCTCAACATAAGTTTATTGTTCTCAATACAAATTTATTGTTCTCAATATAATTGTCAATTCATCACATACTCCCCAAGCATGCTGTAGAATGTTCCATGAGCCACTGTTCTCTCAAGATTAATCTGGCCACTCCTTCACCATATTAGTTCCCTCGAGCAGAACAACAATGTTGCAATTTCCAGTAACATCCTTATACCAGAAATTCTATGATGTAGTCAAGCAGTCCTTGCTGTCATACATTAACAGAGTGCAGTGTATTCATAGGCATACATGCTGGGGTAGAGACTTCTTGAATCTATCCTGGCATAGCATTTATAAATCAATACACCTGGAAATTCTAGAAGTTCTAGAAAGGCTGGTCTTTTCCTGTAAAATATAAAATACAAAGTTTATCATCTCTAACTCCATTCTTTCTTACATTCAATTCTCAGCTTACAGTTTCCTGTGACAGTATTTATTAGCCCATACACATATACAGCATAATAAATACAACATAATAATTTTTGAACATTTCCACTAGAAACAATGTCAAGTGTTTAATATATTACATATAAACAGCATAATTGACAATTGTAGAAGTAATAGTCTACTCACATAATACATCTCTCCATAAAACGCAAGTATAACAGATCAGTAGCAAAAATGCACGAAATATTTCTAAGCCCATTCTCTTTCAATCAATCAGTTAACTCAGCATTAAGCTAATGGCCACCTTTCATGACCAGACTTAGGCCACACCAAATTCAAAGTGATTAGAGAATAGAATTATTTATGTTGGTAAACTTTGATCTGAACCCATTGGCTAGTCTCGTTCTTTGTAAATCTTAACCATTGGATAATAAAACTACTCATCCACATAAGACCAGCTTAGATTACATCAGCAAGTTCTAGCACATTCTCTTCAAGAGTTGTTTACTCCAACTCTGACACACAAAAAATACCATCATAAGCAGTGACCAAGGTCAAGTCACTTTAACATTGGCAACAAAGATATAATTATTAAGTTTAGAAATAGGGATAGGCAAATTTACTCCAACACATACAGTGATTAATGATATGATCAGTAAGGGGAGATAATTATGTGTATTTGTTTAACAGTGAATAATAATATAATTATATGATCAGTAAGGGGAGATAATTATGTGTATTTGCTTTAACAGTGAGTAATAATATAATTATATGAAAGCACGGGTAGATACTTAGGTGTACTTGTTTAACAGCGAGAATTATTAATTGTCATTGCCGTATTTATCCCACACTTGAATGATCACCGTGTAAGAATGTTCGGTTGATTGAAGGGGTTAAAAATATTAAGTCTGTGCATTCTTTACTGACAAAGAGTTACAATTTGTAATGGGGATGGGGTTAAAAAAAAAAAAACAACGCCATGGATTCAAGGTCAAGGTGAAAATGGTAAAGGCGATGTTTATATAGATATAAATTTGTCCGCAGTACTATAACGTGTCACATGTAACCGTTTTTATTTTTAATAGTTGAAGTCTTGAGTGTTCTAACAGACAAACAAAAAAAAAAACATTGAATTCTCTATGCCCGATCTGACATTTAAGCTTTTTTGTCCTTTTCGCGAACAAATAACTTTAAAAAAAATTATAAAAACTTATTTACAATCTTTTAGCGGGCGGTGAGCATTCCCTGGTTACGTATGTGTCCTGTTCCGGTTCCGGTCGGGTTCCTGTAGAGCTCGGTCTGGTCACTATGACCGCCGTTCTCACCATGTACATTTTCTCTCGTACAAGAAAAAAAATTATATTCTGTCATTTATCATGCAAAACTAAATTTCACCGAAACAGCCGGCACCCGAGGGGAAATTCCCTCCCCTCCCGTTATAATGTCGTCATGCCGCCACTGTCTCTAGGACTGTTCTGACTACAAACATTGATTTCTTCTAAGACTGTTCTGACTACAAACATTGATTTCTTCTAGGACTGTTCTGACTACAAACATTGATTTCTTCTAAGACTGTTCTGACTACAAACATTGATTTCTTCTAGGACTGTTCTGACAGCAAAGCATTGGTTTCTGGTAGGACTGAGAACACACACACACACACACACACACACACACACACACACACACACACACACACACACACACACACACACACACACACACACAGGAAGAACTTTTTATAAATGTTCTTGGAGAAAAACATTGATTTCTTCTAAGACTGTTCTGACTAAAACATTGATTTCTTCTAGGACTGTTCTGACTACAAACATTGATTTCTTCTAAGACTTTTCTGACTACAAACATTGATTTCTTCTAGGACTGTTCTGACAGCAAAGCATTGGTTTCTGGTAGGACTTAGAACACACACACACACACACACACACACACACACACACACACACACACACACACAGGAAGAACTTTTTATAAATGTTCTTAGAGAAAAACATTGATTTCTCAAAAACTGTTCTGGTAGCTAAACATTTTTTTTTCTCATTGACAATTTTGACCAACAAAAATATTATTTTTTCTAAGACTTTTTAGAGACCAAAAGGTTGATTTATTCTAGAACTGTTTAACGCCATAACACTGATTTTTCTCTGAGAGATTTCTCTAGTACTTCGCGTGGGATGGGTGGAGGGACAGCAAAACATTAATTTCTTAAACGATTGTTTTACAAGGTAGAACGTTTATCTCTTAGTTAGACACGACAAGACATTAGTTGAAGGCAGTTTGGAAAGCAAAACACCCACAGGCCTCTAATTTCCATTGACAACCACATGCTGTTTTCTTATAGGACTATTTTGAACAGGAAAACACCCACAGGCCTCTAATTTCCATTGACAACCACATGCTGTTTTCTTATAGGACTATTTTGAACAGGAAAACACCCACAGGCCTCTAATTTCCATTGACAACCACATGCTGTTTTCTTATAGGACTATTTTGAAAGGAAAAACAGACTGTTTTTTTAACGATCATTTTGAAACCAAAAACTGATTTTCTGCAAATTTACGGGAAAACAATTATTTCTACAACTATTATTTACGGGAAAACAATTATTTCTACAACTATTATTTACGGGAAAACAATTATTTCTACAACTATTATTTACGGGAAAACAATTATTTCTACAACTATTATTTACGGGAAAACAATTATTTCTACAACTATTATTTAGGGGAAAACAATTATTTCTTCCACGAATAATATGACAGCTTCTTTGACTGTTTTAACTACAAAACAATTACTATGTTCTGACAAACTTTCTTGAATACAAACGATTTATTAATCTCATGTTTCTTCCAACAGTAAAAATTAACGTCTTTGTCTAGGGCACTGTCACTAAGACATTTCCAGTAAGATTCTGCCCTCCAGACTGCCATGTAGAAAACGCTATTATTGTGCGGCCACAATAACATTGCCACTAGACGTCAGTACTAAGACACATCTACAAAAAGACAACGATACTGACACTATCACTAATACTCCTAATGACACATTACTTTTTTAATACTCTCCCACTTGGACATGCCTTTGACCTACTTCTAGGAAGACACTGCAATTACAGCACAGCAATTAAGTCACTGCCACTAAGAGACTGAAATTAAAACACTGCCACTAAGAGATTACTATTAAAACACTACCACTAAGTCACTGCTATTAAATCACTGCCCTGAAGACACCAAAATTAAAACACTGCCACTAAGAGATTGCTAATAAAACACTGCCACTAAATCACTGCTATTAGAACACTACCACTAAGTCACTGCTATTATAACACTGCCATTAAGTCACTGCTATTATAACACTGCCATTAAGTCACTTCTATTAAAAATATGCCACTAAGAGATTACTATTAAAACACTACCACTAAGTCACTGCTATTAAATCACTGCCCCGAAGACACCAAAATTAAAACACTGCCATTAAGTCACTGCTATTAAAACACTGCCACTACGTCACAGCTATTAGAACACCTCCACTATGTCATTGCTATTAAAACGCTGCCACTAAGTCACTGCTATTAAAACACTACCACTAAGTCACTGCTATTAGAACATTTCCACTAAGTCACTGCTATTAAAACACCGCCACTAAGTCACTCCTATTAAAACACTACCACTAAGTCACTGCCGTTAAAACACTACCATTAAGTCACTGCTGTTAAAACACTCCCACTAAGTCACTGCTATTAGAAAACTGCCACGAAGATACTGAAATTAAAACACTACCACTAAGTCACTGCCGTTAAAACACTGTCACTAAAACTACAGTTGAAACACTGTCACTAAGACTCTGCCGTCAAAACACTGTCACTAAGACCCTATCATTGAAACGCTGTCACTAAGACTGTCAGTAAAACACTGCCACTAAGACTTTGCCATTAAAACGCTGCCATTAATAACAGTTTCGTTAAAACACTGCCACTAAGACTACATTTAAAACACTGTCACTAAGTCACTGCTATTAAAACACTGCCACTAAGACTACATTTAAAACACTGTCACTAAATCACTGCTATTAAAACACTGCCACTAAGACTACATTTAAAACACTGTCACTAAATCACTGCTATTAAAACACCGCCACTAAGACTACATTTAAAACACTGTCACTAAATCACTGCTATTAAAACACTGCCACTAAGACTACATTTAAAACACTGTCACTAAATCACTGCTATTAAAACACTGCCACTAAGACTACATTTAAAACACTGTCACTAAATCACTGCTATTAAAACACTGCCACTAAGACTACATTTAAAACACTGTCACTAAATCACTGCTATTAAAACACTGCCACTAAGACTACGTTTAAAACACTGTCACTAAATCACTGCTATTAAAACACTGCCACTAAAATACTACCATTATTTTTACAGGGTAAAATACAACGCTATGTCCTGTCTGAAGCTGGCTGTGCAGGAGAGGTGACCTAGTGTACAGGATCACCACAGAGCGCTAGTGTAAGCTTTTGTTGACATATCACTCGTGGATTAGTAATTCCACAACGATATTGATCCTACAGGCACTGTTTCCGTTAAACAGCAAACGAACTGACAAGAGTGATCATTATTGTCGTTATACATTTTTCATTTTAGGATTCTAACTATTGCTCTTCAAAGTTGTCAATTCTATGCCAGCGTACCCACCAGTGTACCCACCAATGTACCCTCTAATATTTTTCCTGTGTGCGCGGAACTAGCGGTTGTTTGAGTTTGCTACCAAAACTGCTGCGCGGCATTTTCTAATGAGCTGAGCGGCCCCACACCTTACACACCTTAGACGGCTTAGAGGGAACAGGTACCCACATGGTCGGGTGTACCCACATGGCCGGTGTACCCACATGGTCCTTTGTGTACCCACATGGTCCTGTGTATACACATGGCCGGTGTACCCACATGGTCCAGTGTCCCACATGGCCGGTGTACTCTCATGGTCCAGTGTCCCACATGGCCGGTGTACCCACATGGTCCAGCGTCCCACATGGCCGGTGTACTCACATGGTCCAGTGTATACATGACCATGCTCGGTATGCCCACGTGGCCATGTTGTCAGTCAAAGTCTTTCCTTCTTAAGCAAGTTCTGATAAGAAATTACATTAAATTTATTTTGAATCGTGACGTATTCACTGTGTGCACACGTCATTCTTGTACGCATGTTTTTCCATTGTATTCAGACATCCGCTAGGCGAAAGAGTTCTTTATGAAATATTGCAATATACAGGTCAAAGTTCAATAAGCTCTACTTACACTCTTTGTCGTACTATCACCTCTGTGCTTTGCTTACGTTTGTCTACTTTACCTATTTGTCTACTTTAGGGTACAAAAACGGACGGAAGAAATAAAAATAAAGACATGCGGGTACATAACTCTCGGACACTTCCCTTTCGAAAGCAACCCCACACACCCCTCACCCAGCGCGAAAGCGGCGGAAGCCAGAAGCGCCCCCTACACTCCATCCATCTTTTGAAAGCAAGAACATTGTTTCAAGAATAAATTATAATTCAAAAGTTTAATCATCAAATTTGTTTTGTAAGTGTTGACACAAGAAAGGTCACCAATGAAATATGGGGTGTCTGTCGAGCAATTTATCTGAATATACTCTTAAACTTTTAATATCCAGTTTTTGGTTTGCACTAAGCCTCTAACTCCGGAACCGTATAAATTCCTGGTAAAACGACCTGACATACTTTCTGCTGTGGTCGATACGGTGTGTATGCTTAAGTTTTACAGTCGTGCTGGGCAGGGCGGAAGACATTCAATCACAGTTGTTGAATCAAACTAACCAAACAAACAGCAGTCTTCTTTGTTCACCGGCTTGTCATTATCTACACGTGTTGAACTGAACAGAGTCAAAGGTCACGGCGCATGTCTCGATAATGCGTTGCAAATAAATCGCTGTAAAAAGTTGCTCGCAAAGTATGTCGGCTTGCGGGAGAATTCAAATGCTATTCTTCCCCAACTGTCGATTACTATTTGTCATTTAAGCGGTGTTTGAGTTAGGGATGCAGTTGAAATCGAGCAATCACTGTCTGCAGCAGTTAGCGCAATAGAATTATAAATTATAATTATAATTATAAATTATTAAAAATACGATTTATTGTCGATTTTTGGCGATTTGTAATTGGTCAAATGCTTACATCTTCGGGGAGAGAGAGTGTGTGTGTATGTGTGTGTGTGTGTGTGTGTGTGTGTGTGTGTGTGTGTGTGTGTGTATGCAAGGTGCCTAGTTAGTAGGTAACTTCCGTCTTTCTCAAAATGTAAAACTTACGAATACACACCGTATAATTACATCAAAGTAAACAGCCCACCTCTCTCCGTCTATCCCTGAGCGCGCAGTCACTGTGAGGGTGTGTCTAATTGTTTAGGAATCGGGTGTTTATGTATAACGGATAAACGGTGCCTTTTATCTAGGGTAGGATGCTTAGATACATAGTTATCAAGGGTCAGAGTATAAAGGTGTTTACGTGCATGGTTATCTAGAGTATACAGGTGCTTATGTGTATGGTTATCTAGAGTATACAGGTGATTATGTGCATGGTTATCTAGAATATACAGGTGATTATGTGCATGGTTATCTAGATTCTAGAGTATACAGGTGTTTATGTGTATATCGGGAGGAGGGTAAATTATAAAGTTAATGGTAGATGCAAGAGTGCGGTAAGTGTTGCTGACTGAGGGGTGTGGGCTTTGGAATATGTGGCTTGGGGAGTGTGTTGGTTCTGGAATGCGTGGTCTCTGGAGTGTGGACTTATGAATGTGTGGGCTCATGGATGTTGTTGGGCTTTAGAGTGTGGTCCTTCGAATGTGTGGTCTCTGGAGTGTGAGAGCTTGGCGTGTGCAAAAGAAAATAAAAGACTAGAATATGTGGTGGTATAGTACAGAGGTGATTTACACGTGGTGAAGTGTAAATATTTCGTGGTATAGTACAGAGGTGATTTACACGTGGTGAAGTGTAAATATTTCTTGGTATAGTACAGAGGTGATTTACACGTGGTGAAGTGTAAATATTTCGTAGTATAGTACAGAGGTGATTTGCACATGGTGAAGTGTAAATATATGGTGACATAGTACAGAGATGATTTGCACATGGTGAAGTGTAAATATTTCTTGGTATAGTACAGAGATGATTTGCACGCGGTGGAGTGTAAATATATGGTGATATAGTATAGATGTGATTTGCACGCGGTGGAGTGTAAATATATGGTGACATAGTACAGAGGTGATTTGCACGCGGTGGAGTGTAAATATATGGTGATATAGTATGGATGTGATTTGCACGCGGTGTTGTGTAAATAGGTGAAAGTGCCAGGCCTTCGCATGACCTGAATCTGTCGCGATTGATTAGGTGATTGGGGATTTTGGTCAAGGTCATGCAAAGCTTTTCCCCTTAATTCCATGTAACATTATCAGCTAGGTCCATCACAGTTGGTGACACGACAAATATTTCTCTGATGATCGCTCAACGACTGAAAAATAATGACACTTTGATTAGAAACCAATCACTAATACACATAATGAAATACAATAAAGGGAGATTTCCATGACCTTGACCGAGTTTTCAAGATGAAGAAGGAGTGCAATGAAATATATTCGGTGAAACGCAATGCAGTAAAATGTAAATCTAACACGATAAAATTACCTCTAACTCAATAATTTAAGTTATAATAGGCTAGAGTTTTCAATCTTTCAGTCATTAATTACTTGCACAAATACTGTATTAGGTTATGGCCCTTGTTGTTGTCAGTTCTAAGCTGCCGTCACCGACCGTTGCTATAGTCCCCCCCCCCCGCCAATAAAAAAAAATCTCTCAATCTCTCTAATATTTAATGGCTGATAATTTGAATTTTGGGAAGCAGGGGATGACATACGGAGTTGGGACGGGCTGGAGAGGGGGTGTTTGGTATTCAGGAAAAAAAAACTGCAGATTATTTTGCTCAAGCTTGGTTCAAGTTAGCTGTTCATAAAAGGAAAACTTGACTGATCATAACTCGAGAAATCTCTGTTTGATTTTATTATTTTAATATTTTATTTTTCTCCTAAGTTCAATTATCATTTCCGACTCCTGTTCACACTTTTTTTTTTTAAAATACATGTTTGATGTATTTTTAGTGCCAGTCAAGAAACTTAGCACAAGACGACAGAAAAAGCAAATACAAAAGCAGGTTGCCAAAAGGATAGATAGATAGATAGATAGATAGATAGATAGATAGATAGATAGATAGATAGATAGATAGATAGATAGATAGATAGATAGATAGATAGATAGATAGATAGATAGATAGATAGATAGATAGATAGATAGATACAACTTGCAAATATTATTTAATGTCATCAATCTGTTAGTCACCATTATATATTTTTAATGTCATCAATCTGTTAGTCACCATTATATATTTTAATGTCATCAATCTGTTAGTCACCATTATATATTTTTAATGTCATCAATATGTTAGTCATCATTATATATTTTTAATGTCATCAATCTGTTAGTCACCATTATATATTTTTAATGTCATCAATCTGTTAGTCACCATTATATATTTTTAATGTCATCAATCTGTTAGTCACCATTATATATTTTTAATGTCATCAATCTGTTAGTCACCATTATATATTTTTTTAATAAGTTTCTTATAGCTCATGGAGACAAGAGTTTGATAAAATGTCTTCAGCCTTTAAAAGTAGTATTTATAGACTCTACAACACATTGTTGTATTTATAGAATGTTTCATTCATAGACTGTTCGACATTGTTGTATTAATAGAATGTATCCGACATTTTAGTATTTATAGAATATACCACATTGTTGTATTTATAGAATGTACGGTAAAACTGGTGTGGTATTTATAGAATGCACGGTAAGATTGTGGTATGGTAGACAAATTAATTAACAAAAGAAATAATGGTTCAGTTAAATAAGCATTCTCCAATTTAAATCATAGATCAATAGCAAACATGTACGAAATATTTTAAGTCCATTCTTCCACTTTCAGTAGACAGGTCTTGTTTACAGCAAAATATTTTGTGTCGCACAATGCAAGTAGAGTAGTAGACAGTCCATGTTTACAGCAAAGTACTGTGTGTCACACAATGCAAGTAGAGTAGTAGACAGTCCATGTTTACAGCAAAGTACTGTGTGTCACACCGCATCTGGTCAATCCGTATTTAGAGCAAAGTATTGTGTTCTGCCTTAATTTGACTTTTGCAGAGCAGAGCAAGCCTTTTTGGTTGTAACTTCATGTTACAGTGACTACTGTACTCTACTTGAATATGTTGGTGTGTGCGTTGTTGTCAACGTATCAGTAAATCGTGTTGCTGTACGTTGATTCCCATGAATTCCGTTCGAGAACCAATATGGCAGAAATTTGTGGCCTGAGTTTGGTCTTGAGAATTCATGAAGATCATTGTGAACACTCCTCGTGGTGTGTTCAGTAAACACACAGGAAACTTCGAGAACCTTCTTCCTGGCGTGCTTGATACTGCATGTGAAATTCGGGACGATTCTCTACGGTGTGTTTGGAGAGCACGTTGAAGATTCTGGAACAGTTGTGTAACGTGCCTCTAGAAGGGACACATGGGATCTCGCCTAGATATGAAGGGCAGTGACGTACAGTTGTGTAACGTGCCTCTAGAAGGGACAAATGGGATCTCGCCTACATATGAAAGGCAGTGAATGGTTGCAAACACGTGACTGTGAAACACCTGCCAGTGACTGCTGCCATCTTTGAACAGGTATGTGCATTGATTTTAATTATTTCTCTGAAACTCTATTTTCATTTCCGTGATGACATCCATGAACTTGATTATATATCTATGTTAATTGACTGCTTATGTCTATGCTAGGATAAAGTGACTGTACAGCGTTAGTGGAACGTTGTTTTGACGTGATGTAAATGTCAACGTTTTTGATTTTATTCATATGTTGCAATACATTTATTGACCCTCTGACACATATTGATAACCTTATGATGGAGAAGGGAGTGGGTGGATGGGGGCTCGCTAAATAAAGAGTAATAGACGTATTTATCTTTTCCTTTAGTAAGAAGTTTTCCATCTGTAGAAATACTGTATGATGGTAAATGCTTGTCCTTTAATGTTGTGGAAGAGACAAAACGTTTACAACGCCAGCATATTCGCCAAGTGGGAGATATGAGTTGTGTCTTTTGGAGAATTATTAATAACATAAATTAAGATTCTCCTCACTTGTAATTAGCTATGGGTGATTAAATAACACAAATAATCGTAACCATTATCTAAATGGCGCTAGCGTCCACAGTGTGACAAACAATACGCTGCTGTAGTGGCGAAGTGCTTACAGTGTGACAAACAATACGCTGCTGTAGTGACGAAGTGCTTACAGTGTGACAAACAATACGCTGCTGTAGTGACGAAGTGCTTACAGTGTGACAAACAATACGCTGCTGTAGTGACGAAGTGCTTACAGTGTGACAAACAATACGCTGCTGTAGTGACGAAGTGCTTACAGTGTGACAAACAATACGCTGCTGTAGTGACGAAGTGCTTACAGTGTGACAAACAATACGCTGCTGTAGTGACGAAGTGCTTACAGTGTGACAAACAATACGCTACTGTAGTGACGAAGTGCTTACAGTGTGAAACAAAATACTTTGCACTAAATACGGATTCTCTACTTCAATATTGACTCACAATACTTTGCACTAAGTACGGACTCTCTACTTCAATATTGACTAACAATACTTTGCACTAAATACGGACTCTCTACTTCAATATTGACTAACAATACTTTGCACTAAATACGGACTCTCTACTTCAATATTGACTAACAATACTTTGCACTAAATACGGACTCTCTACTTGAAGTGTGACACACAATACTTTGCTATGAATATGGTTTGTCTGCAATCAGACAAAACAATACTTTACACTAAATTCGGACTGTCTACTGGTAGTGTAATAATCAATACTTAGTCTAAATAGGAACTGTGTATTTGCAGTGTGACACAATACTTTCCTGCGAACATGAACTGTCTGCTTACAGTGAGATACACAATGCTTTGCTCTAATACGGAATGTCTATTTGCAGAGTGACACAATGCTTTGCTCTAAATACGGAATGTCTATTTGCAGAGTGACACAATGCTTTGCTCTAAATACGGAATGTCTATTTGCAGAGTGACACAATGCTTTGCTCTAAATACGGAATGTCTATTTGCAGAGTGACACAATACTTAGCTCTAAATACGGAATGTCTATTTGCAGAGTGACACAATGCTTTGCTCTAATACGGAATGTCTATTTGCAGAGTGACACAATGCTTTGCTCTAAATACGGAATGTCTATTTGCAGAGTGACACAATGCTTTGCTCTAAATACGGAATGTCTATTTGCAGAGTGACACAATGCTTTGCTCTAAATACGGAATGTCTACATGCAGAGTGACACAATGCTTTGCTCTAAATACGGAATGTCTACATGCAGAGTGACACAATGCTTTGCTCTAAATACGGAATGTCTATTTGCAGAGTGACACAATGCTTTGCTCTAATACGGAATGTCTATTTGCAGAGTGACACAATGCTTTGC
Source organism: Sinotaia quadrata (assembly GCA_028829895.1). Taxonomy (NCBI): domain Eukaryota; kingdom Metazoa; phylum Mollusca; class Gastropoda; order Architaenioglossa; family Viviparidae; genus Sinotaia; species Sinotaia quadrata. Next base: position 1,623,861 of record CM054177.1, read on the forward strand.
TCTAAATACGGAATGTCTATTTGCAGAGTGACACAATGCTTTGCTCTAAATACGGAATGTCTATTTGCAGAGTGACACAATGCTTTGCTCTAAATACGGAATGTCTACATGCAGAGTGACACAATGCTTTTCTCTAAATACGGAATGTCTACATGCAGAGTGACACAATGCTTTGCTCTAAATACGGAATGTCTATTTGCAGAGTGACACAATGCTTTGCTCTAAATACGGAATGCATATTTGCAGAGTGACACAAAACTTTGCAGTAAATTCAGAATGTCTATTTGCAGAGTGACACACAAAATAGTTTGCTGTAAACACGAACTGTCTACTTGAAGCCAAAGACTAGACTGTGTAATATTGATTTTTTTTTTATCTCAGTCTTCCCGTCTTTGCTACAAACATTTATGTTTGTGAGAAACCAACACTCGTCGCTGAACCGACTAGGACCAGAAATGTCTGCTATGAATTTAATTCAATTTCCGAGAAAGGAGGATGGGGGGTGGGGGGGTGGGGTGAATGATGAAATGAATCAACAAGATGATGTTCATGTTTTAATCTGATTTATTATTAATGTTTGGTTATTTTAAATTTAAAAATAAAACAACTTTTTAAAAAATTGCTTATGATTCAGCATAATTATGAACTTTCATTTGTAGCAAAAGTTGATTTGTAGAGAGCAAAAGTAAAATGTAAATATTGAGGTTTTGTTGTTGTTGCTATATCTAAACGAAAAGGAAAATTACTTGATATTTAATAACATTTACTATAATGTGGAGATAAAACTGGTTAAGAGGTACGTAAAATAACTTTCTAAAGGTCACCCTGTGAATATAACATTGGTTAAGAGAATGTCATGTGAGGATAACACTGGGTAAGGGACTGGCATGTGAAGATATAACTGGTTAAAGATTGGCACGTGAAGATATCAGTGGTTAAGGGACTGGTGTGAAAAGAACACTGACTGGGGTACTGGCATATGAAGATAACAGTGGTAAAGGGACTGTTGTGTGAACATATCACTGGTTAAGGGACTTGCATGTGAAGATAACACTGGTTTCAGGGAATGGCATGTGAAGATAACACTGGGTAAGGGACTGGCATGTGAACATTTCATTGCTTAAGGGACTGGTGTGTGAAGATAACGCTGGTTAAGGGACTGGCGTGAAAGATCACGCTGGTTAAGGGACTGGCGTGTGAAGATAACACTGGTTAATGGACTGGCATTTGAAGATAATACTGGTTAAGGGACTGGCATTTGAAGATAATACTGGTTAAGGGACTGTGTGGTGAAGTAAATTTCTCTATCCCTATTTCTAGACTTATTTGTTATATAAATTATTAAATTGTCAAGTGACTTTTCTTTTGGCACTCCTTATGATGGTATTTTTGTAAGTGTCAGAGTTGGAGTAAAGAACTCAGGTTGAGAATATGCTAGAAATTGCTGATGCAATCCAAACCAGTTCCAACTGGAAGAGTAGTTTTATTATCCAATGGTTAAGATTTATGGGAACGAGACCAGCTAATGGGCTGAGATCAAAAGATTATCTGCTGTAGAGAATTTTACTGTCTAATCAATTGACTTTGGAATGGCAAGAAGTATGGTCATAAAAGGTGGACGTTAGCTTGATGGTGTGTTAACTGACTGATTGAGAGAGAATGGACTTAGAAATATTTCATCCATTTTGTTATTGATATGTTATACTTGAGTTTTTTGTAGAGATATATTTTGTGAGTAGACTATTATTTCTACAAATTTTTGAACTAAGATTCCTGTATATAGTATGCTAAACACTTGACATTATTTCTAGTGAATGCGATTATAAAATTGATATGCTGTATTTAGTATGCTGTTTGCATGTATTGGGCTAATAAATACTGTTGCAGGAAACTGTAAGTTGAGACTTGAATGTAAGAGAGAATGGATTAAAGATGAATAAACTTGAAACCTAGTGTTTGTTTCCTGATTATATTTTACACGGAATGAGCAGCCTTTCTTGTTTTACCTGAATCTCCTGGTTTACTGATTATAAACTGTTATGACCAAGGTAGACGCAAGGAGTATCTACCATAGTGTGTAAGTTACAGATACACTGTACTCTATTGATGTATGGTGGTAAAGTATGCTGACTACATCATGGAATTTCTGGTACAAGGAAGTTACTGGAAATTGCTACAATTGTTGTTTTGAGGGAGATAATACTGTGAAAATAGTGACGTGAAAATAGTGTCGTGAGAATAGTGTCGTGAGAATAGCAGTAAATCAGTGTTCTACAATGTGAGAATAGTGTCGTGAGAATAGCAGTAAATCAGAGTTCTACAATGTGAGAATAGTGTCGTGAGAATAGCAGTAAATCAGTGTTCTACAATGTGAGAATAGTGTCGTGAGAATAGCAGTAAATCAGAGTTCTACAATGTGAGAATAGTGTCGTGAGAATAGCAGTAAATCAGAGTTCTACAATGTGAGTACAGTGTCGTGAAAATAGCAGTAAATCAGTGTTCTACAATATGAGAATAGTGTCGTGAGAATAGCAGTAAATCAGTGTTATACAATGTGAGAATAATGTCGTGAGAATAGCAGTAAATCAGAGTTCTACAATATGAGAAAGGAAACAAATGGGAATTGACAATAATAACGTGAACAATAAACCTGTGACTTTGTTATGAAAAGTGCACACAACCTTGATTGTGGCTTTGTTATGAAAAGTGCACACAACCTTGATTGTGGCTTTGTTATGAAAAGTGCACACAACCTTGATTGTGGCTTTATGAAAAGTGCACACAACCTTGATTGTGGCTTTGTTATGAAAAGTGCACACAACCTTGATTGTGGCTTTGTTATGAAAAGTGCACACAACCTTGATTGTGGCTTTGTTATGAAAAGTGCACACAACCTTGATTGTGGCTTTGTTATGAAAAGTGCACACAACCTTGATTGTGGCTTCTCCTATACAAAGTAGAAACTATTATCGATTATTTCTAATAACTCCATTTCTGTTCTCTGATAAAATCTATCCCGTGATTTGTATTGACACTAATTTCTTGAATTGTATTTTAGGATATAAAACTGTATAGGCATTAAAATTATTCGAACATGGTTTCATAGAAATATTGATGTCAAGTAATCATTTTCATTGTATTTGTTATATGTATATTTGATTGTTGATTTAATAAATTTATTGTTATATCTATTGATCTTCTTACACATATTAATAACCATATGTCGGAGAGACAGTGGGTGGATGGGGGCTCGCTAAATATAGATTAAAGACGGATTTGTTTTCTCCTTTGGTAATAGGTTTTCCACCTGCAGAAATATTGTGTTACAGTAAATGCTTGACTTTAATGTTGTGGAAGAGAGAAAACGTTTACAGCGCCCAAATATCCTCCAAGTGAAAATGTCTAGTTGTTTCTTCTGGAAAATTATTAATAAAATAAATTAAGATTCTCATCAATTGTAATTGCTATGGATGATTAATTAATAATAATAATCATAACATTTAACTTGGTTTTGTTGACATCACAGACTGGCATGTGACGATAACACTTGTTAAGGGACTGGCATATAAAGATAGCACTGACTAAGGGATTGGCATGTGAGAATAACACTGGTTAAGGGACTGGCATGTGAACATATCTCTGGTTAATGGAATGGCATGTGAACATATCACTGGGTAAGGGACTGACATGTGAAGATAACAATGACTGAGGGACTGGCATGTGAACATATCACTGATTATAGTCCTGGTATTGCTAAAAAAATGTAGATATTGTAAGTAACTGACATTTTATTATAGTAAAAGGGCGTTATTGTTTTGTATTCTGCTTTCTTGTGAGATAAAAAAAAAAGATGTTGTTAATGTGTTCACTGGTTAATGTGTCTACTGCACGCGAAGGGCGAGCTCAAGATAGTAGTGGCCACTTTAAAAGATTTCCTAGTTTGAGCTTACGTCATATTAAATTCTTTCATGTTAATGGGAAATCTAAATATATGGTTTATTCACCTACAAATTAGTAATCCCCATGTTAAACAATTCCATTTTAAATAGTGACAGCTAGACTTAGAAGTGTTTTCAAATAGTTCTATATCTTAGAAAGGAAAAACTAATTGGAAATTACCACAACAGTCTTGTCTTCTCTAAGTACCAGTCTTTAATGTAGCATTGCATATCTGTTCTAAGATCTTGTCATTTTCTGAGAACACTGCTGTCTTAAACGGACAATTTCGCAGTCCAAACAAGCAACTTTAGCCGTCCCACCAACTACCCTTCAGAAAAAAATAAACAATTTTTTAATTCAGCACAATTTTATCGTCAAATATGTTTCGTTATAATCAGCCAACGTTTTATTTTATTATGCTTAAAGGATGGTAACAATCATTAATTAATGTACTAATTAATTGGATTCCAATGTCGAGCGCAGTTTTAATTCGGTGAGATCTTTTCGTGGTCTGAGTGACGCTGAAATCGTATGCTGCGTGACAATACCGCAGTGTGTGATTTCAGTGTGTGATTTCAAGATACGCAATGCTTACAATTATAAACGCTTTGTGATTTCACCTACGGGAGACAACTTAATGTTGACCTCTGTCAGACAATGTACCTGGTTAACTGACAAAACATGCAAAACAAAACTAAAATTTAAGGCCGTGACATGCGCAGACACTGTTATTAAAATAATAACTTGCCTCAAGGCATTTCTTGGAGGCTATAAGAAATAAAATGTTTTCACAGACAAGATATTTTTGATATGAGAATTATTAAAAATTATTATTTATTATTATTTGTCATTGATGATTGTCACACGCCACTCAAGTGAAGACGGCCGTCAAACTGTTGGTCGTTCATTGTTTTATGTTTTTGATTTAGTTCAAGAAGTGGTGTAAAATAATTTCTTTGTACTTGTTGTGCTGACGTGATAGCCCTTGGAATCTATTCCTATTGCGCAACCAAAGCCCAGCCGAATGACGTAGTCAGCCTCATATTTATCTCCCCTTGGCATGCATAAGGGAATATCTGATATCATAGTCCCTTCCACATCTCGTACTTTACGTATTTACTAGTCTCTGTCTTATAAAGTTATTATTTTTTTTGTTACTTTACGGATTTACAAGTCTGTGTCTTATATATTGCTATTTTTTTTGTTACTTTAAGGATTTACAAGTCTCTGTCTTATAATGTTTTTGTTTTTTTTATTATTTTACGGATTTACAGGTCTCTGTCATATAATGGTTTTTGTTTTTTTTTGTTACTTTAGGGATTTACAGGTCTTGTCTTATAATGTTATTTTTTTTGTTACTTTAGGGATTTACAGGTCTCTGTCTTATATAATGTTATTTTTTTGTTACTTTAGGGATTTACAGGTCTCTGTCTTATAATGTTATTTTTTTTGTGACCAGTTTAAAACTAGGTCACGTATGTGGCAGGAGCCTCAGAAATGTTATCTGTCTATAGAATTTACTATAGGACCACCACCACATCTTACCAATAGAGCTATCGAACAGCTTGCCCGCTTCCCATTCATTAACTGCTACTACTTGAATATTATTTAGAAATCAAAATTAATTTACAGTTGCTGAGAATACCGACCATTTATAAGAGAAACAATAGAGTCATTGAAATTGATGTGAGAACTGCACTTTTAATTATTATACTTCCTGTGACGTCATCTGTCCATTTCCTGTTTCCTTGATACTAGCGGATTTTATCTTCACCGCAGTGATTATCTCTAATAATAATAGGAACTAATTTTTACTCATTCACCTCACTGATTGGCTATAATAATAATAGGAACTAATTTTTACTCATTCACCTCACTGATTGGCTATAATAATAATAGGAACTAATTTTTACTCATTCACCGCAGTGATTATCTCTAATAATAATAGGAACTAATTTTTACTCATTCACCTCACTGATGATCTCTAATAATAATAGGAACTAATTTTTACTCATTCACCTCACTCATTGGCTATAATAATTATCACGAGTGTTTTCAGTCATGGTCGCTAAATGCTGATTTCCAAAGAACAAAATGGGTCGCTCAGTGCTGATTCTCGAAAGAACACTGTGTTCAGGCAGTGTGTTCATGCCTGGTCGCTATGTGCTTTAGATCATGGTCACTAAGTGCTTTAGGTCATGGTCACTAAGTGCTTTTGGTCATGGTCACTAAGTGCTTTAGGTCATGGTCACTAAGTGCTTTAGGACATGGTCACTAAGTGCTTTAGGTCGTGGTCACTACGTGCTGATTTCCAAAGAACACTAACTGCTTTCAGTCATAAGAGCTAAGATGTAAAGGATGCAGACGTTATGTTTTTGCATTAATGTGTGTGTCTGTGTTTGTATTAATGTGTGTGTCTGTGTTTGTATTAATGTGTGTGTCTGTGTTTGTATTAATGTGTGTGTCTGTGTTTGTCTGTGTTTGTATTAATGTGTGTGTCTGTGTTTGTATGCGTTGCTAAGACGTTACCAATAAAGATCGACTGACAGCTACTGACAACAGTCAATCACCAATGAAGCTCTGGCTGTTTTAACAAAAAATTACTTAAGCAGTCTCAAGGACCTCAGCCTCTAATAATGTTAATCATATGATTGTTACAACAGTATCAACTCTGAGGCACGTGATAATGCAAAGTGATTGAGCTGTCGAGCGCGTGTACACTTCGGCGCTAACCGTCAGGAGCTGGAGTGCAGATAGGCGACTGTCGTGAAAGTTATTCCCCTTAGATGTCAGCCGCCGCCTGCCGGCATTGCAGAGTACGATTGGGGCGCTGCGCGACTGAAGCTCAGAGCGACTGAATCCGTGAATGGCTAGGCAAGTCATCGATGTAAGCGCCACAATGTTGCAGCTTCCGTAAAACATCGTCTGCTGGCCGAAATGAACGAAATGAAGCCTTGTGGCTTGTGGCAAGCGTATATTTTCCGCGGCTTCAATGGTAAGTGTAAGCTGTTAATGATATTACTATTTTATGTTTAAGATTTTGTTAATACACATATTTGTTTTCAGTGTTTAGTTGAGCGCGCGGAGGTATGTGTGAGAGTGTGTGTTGCTTTGGGATTTTGTTTTGTTTTGTTTTTTATAACTGATCACTTGCTGTAAACCCGAGCAAGCGACCGAGTCGCTGCCGCTACCGCTTGCCATGATGGAAGTGAGTTTGGTCTACGGTCTCGGAGCTGCCACTACCGCTCGAGGTCTTGAGTACAAACAAGATCGAAGTGAACTGAAGGCACTCTGTGACTTTGCTGTGTAGTCAGCTACATCGCTCGCCTGCAGTCGTCTGGCACCGCCGCGCAGTTTACGATTCCGTTTGACTGAGCAGAATGTGCTACTGAGGTCAGTCATGCGTGCGTAACTGTTACAGATTCCATTCGTGGGGTTAGATGCAGATGGTCAGTTCAAATGGTGTAGCTCTGTGTATATTGCCGAGTGGTATAATGATATCCATCTTTATCATCTGATGCAGTTGTCTTTATCAAGTGGTGTGGATGCAATTATCAAGTGGTGAATGAATGCCATTATCAAGTGGTTTATTGATGCCATTATCAAGTGGTGTGTTGATGCCATTTTCAAGTGGTATGTTGATGCCAATATCAAGTGGCATGATGATGCCATTATTAAGTGGTGTATTCATGCCATTATGAAGTGATTTATTGATGCTATTTATCAAGTGGTTTACTGAGTTAATTTCAGAATTCAAACACTTGACTGACTGGAGTCCAAGAAAAAAATCATCAATTTATTAATTCATCTGAATATTTGGTTTTGTCAGAACTATTTACTTAGACCTATGTCTTAGTCCGTAAGCTGTCTACTAGGTTTTGTCAGTAAACTATTTACTTAGTCCGTAAGCTGTCTACTAGGTTTTGTCAGTAAACTATTTACTTAGTCCGTAAGCTGTCTATTAGGTTTTGTCAGTAAACTATTTACTTAGTCCGTAAGCTGTCTACTAGGTTTTGTCAGTAAACTATTTACTTAGTCCGTAAGCTGTCTACTAGGTTTTGTCAGTAAACTATTTACTTAGTCCGTAAGCTGTCTACTAGGTTTTGTCAGTAAACTATTTACTTAGTCCGTAAGCTGTTCTACTAGGTTTTGTCAGTAAACTATTTACTTAGTCCGTAAGCTGTCTATTAGGTTTTGTCAGTAAACTATTTACTTAGTCCGTAAGCTGTCTACTAGGTTTTGTCAGTAAACTATTCACTTAGTCCGTAAGCTGTCTACTAGGTTTTGTCAGTAAACTATTTACTTAGACCTATGTCTTAGTCTGTTTACAAGGCCGATGTTAGTAGACTAGACATTTAGAAGTGTTCTGTTGTGAAACTGTTGATCAATAGCTGATGTCTAAAATTATTGCAGTGTGTGACAGAGTAAATTTGCCCCTCCCTATTTTAAATTTAAATTGTTATTTAAATTGCTAAATTGTCAGAGTAACCCGACCTTGTGCACTCATTGTGGTGTTATTTTTGAAAGTGTCTGAGTTGAGGCAAGAATATTCTAGATGGCTGATGTAGTGCAAACTGAATGAGTAGTTTTCTATTATCCAATGATCAATATTTATGAGAAAGAGACCAGCCAATGGGCTGAGATTAAGAAGTTCACTTGCTGTAGAAAATTCTACTCTCTGATCACTTTTGAATTTGAAGTGGAATGAGAAAGTCCGGCTTTGAAAGGCAGTCTTAGCTGGATGGTGAATTAAAACTGACTGGTTAAGAGAGAGTGGACTTAAACATTTCATGCACTTTTACTGTTTATATGTTATATTTGTGATTATATAGAGATGTACTATGTGAATTGACTTTTATTTCTACTAATGTTTGAACTAAGCTGCACACATGTAGTGTGCTAACACTTGACATTGTTTGATATGTTGTGTTTATTTTACCATGTGTGTATGTGTGTGTATTGGGCTAATAAATACTGTTGCATGAGATTGTTAGTTGAGAATGGGAGGTGAGATAGAATGGAGTTATATTGTGATATATGGGAAACTTATGTTTGCTCCTTAATTATATTTTTCAGCGAGGAAGTGGCATTTTGAGTTTGAGTTCTAAGTTTTGAGTTTCCAGTTACCCTTTGCATGTTCACTGGTCATAAGCCTGTATGACCACGAAGGTGCAGGAATGGCAGTTGCTGTGTGTGTAGGCATGAGGAAGTATGCTACACACCCATGATATATGTATTGACACATTGGGGAAATTTTAGTATGTTGAAGTTGCTAGAACTCCTGAAATCATCATGTTCTGCTTGAAGGAATGGACACGGTGAGGAGAGCGCTGAAATTTGTTGAGAATAGAAGAGTGCATCAGTGGTTTCCATGCATGTAGCAGGAGACACATTAATTTTGTGACATTGTTGCAAAGGCCAGTGAAAGACTGTGGAAGCAGTGCTTAATCCAGGTCTTTAATAACTTACCTCTAATACCTTCATTTCCATTCTCTGATAGGACTAACCTGTAATTTCTATTGACTCTATTGTTGAATTATAACTTTATTTCGTATATATATATATGTGTGTGTGTGTGTGTATGTGTGTATTATTCATATAACGTCCTACACCCGGGCTAAGCCGTTCTTTTCTGATAGTGGAAACTAAACTGGATTGACAAGCCTGAGACTTATACAATCAGCACTTTTGACTTGTTCGACCTCCCTCCTCCCTCTAGCTCGGTAACGCCCCTTGTCCTTGGGATCATTTTCCGTAAGCCAGACTTTTCTGGATGATGTACTGATTGTTTCTGGATTGATTGATGGACTGGGTTTTGCGTAACGCCTCTAACGTAACGCTGATCTCACAGACGGCACTGGATGTAACTGCGTGTTTTCAAATTGTAGTGTGTTCACCTTCACGATTTAGAAATGCGAGATTAATATATCGTTTTCTGCTTGGTTAGTATCAGGATTTACAAATGCGAGATCGTTTATATCGTTTATTGCCTACTTAGTATCAGGATTCAGAAATAATTCTATAATTTTGCTAGATACATCCGACCATTATTGTATCAGTAGCGAGCGTTACTAACGGCATCTGAACACATTTATCAACAGTGTGCGTAACTACAGCATCCGATCTCATGTATCAAACAGCGCGTGCGTTACTAACAATATCCGACCACATATGTATCAGTAGTGTGCGTTACTAACAAAATCCGACCACTTTTGTATCAACAGTGTGCGTTACTAACAAAATCCGACCACTTTTGTATCAATAGTGTGCGTTACTAACAAAATCCGACCACTTTTGTATCAATAGTGTGCGTTACTAACAAAATCCGACCACTTTTGTATCAACAGTGTGCGTTACTAACAAAATCCGAACACTTTTGTATCAACAGTTTGCGTTACTAACAATATCCAACCACTTTTGTTTCAATAGTGTGCGTTACTTACAGTATCCTATTATTCCAGCAAATGTGCATTACTGCACTACAGTATAAAACCCAATATTTTTAACATATCAAACTAAACTGTTCGTTGGAGGACCATTAATGTATTACAGTATAAAAACCAATATTTTTAACCAACATCAAAATAAATTGTTCGTTTGAGGACCATTAATTTTCGAACCTAACATTTATTTCTTGAAGAACTAAAGCTTATATTAAATCTTGTATTACTTGCAATATTGTTAGTATAATGAGAAAAAATATTCCTGAAAGTAAAATATACAGTTTCGACAAAACAGAATATAACAGTCTGGAAAAACATGCTTGCCTAAAACCGAAACAGAATTATACACACAAGAAACAAAAAAGGTGCAAGCTTAAACACGAAGCAGTTCGCACAAACGGCGAAATGGATCCACCCACATTTCAAGCACAACATTGATGGTTTGCCCCAAGACATGAATATTTTAACTTGCAGTCAACATCTCGCTCTTTGAACTAGTGTTCATATATTACTTATTGAGTGTCCGAATCCAAACTAGATTTCGCAAATATGTCAGTTTATGACTTTGCTCCAGACTGAGCAACAAATTTACGTCCGCCATGTGATAGCCCACATTTTACTTAGACTGCTGAGGGCGTGCGTTAGCCGAAATTTTACTTGTAATACTGTGTACGTGACTTGCCCACATTTTACTTGTAATACTGTGTACGTGACTTGCCCATATTTTTCTTGTAATACTGTGTACGTGACTTGCCCATATTTTACTTAACAATACTGTGTATATCTGTTATCTCTCATTTTACTTATAATACTGAAGGAGGTTCAGAGTTGTCACGAACTGTTTATTAACGTCACGATGTCTTGTTGCTATCCTTGCTTACATGTGAACGCAGCTCAGAAATTTCATATTTTGTCAAGTGAACGTGTCCATACAAAGAATGACACCTTAAAACAAGAAAGGCGTGTGCCATGTGTTGTGTCGCACGTTACGCGGTAATGTGTCAGTGAGTGACAACATGTTGACAAATAAAATATTTCGTGAAAACCTCGGTCACTAAAGTCAGTTGTAGCCAAATAAAATGGAATTTCGTATGAACATCGATCGTTCGTGAGTTGTAGGCTGTTGAAATATTTTAGGTCGCTCAAGTCAGTTGTGTCCTGTTGAAATGAAATTCTGAGTGATCCTCGTTCGCTCGTCACCATGTTGAAATGATATTTCATGTTATTGTGAACTCAGTCCTGTGAGTCAGATGTAGCTGTGTGAAAATTATATTTCATCTGAACTCGTAAGTGATATTCTCCCACCTGTCCTGTTACAGCCATAACATAACGATTAACAGTCTTGTCGGGCATGTCCTATTACAGCCATAACATAACAATTAACAGTCTTGTCGGGCCTGTCCTATTACAGCCATAACATAACAATTAACAGTGTCTTGTCGGGCATGTCCTATTACAGCCATAACAATTAACAATGTCTTGTCGGGCACGTCTTATTACATCCATAACATAACAATTAACAATATCTTGTCGGGCATGTCCTATTACAGCCATAACAATTAACAATGTCTTGTCGGGCATGAACTATTACAGCCATAACATAACAATTAAAAATGTCTTGTCGGGCATGTCCTATTACAGCCATAACATAACAATTAACAGTGTCTTGTCGGGCACGTCCTATTACATCCATAACATAACAATTAACAATATCTTGTCGGGCATGTCCTATTACAGCCATAACATAACAATTAAAAATGTCTTGTCGGGCATGTCCTATTACAGCCATAACAATTAACAATATCTTGTCGGGCATGAACTATTACAGCCATAACATAACAATTAAAAATGTCTTGTCGGGCATGTCCTATTACAGCCATAACATAACAATTAACAGTGTCTTGTCGGGCACGTCCTATTACAGCCATAACATAACAATTAACAGTGTCTTGTCGGGCATGTCCTATTACAGCCATAACAATTAACAATGTCTTGTCGGGCACGTCCTATTACATCCATAACATACCAAGTGTGATATCTTGTCAAGCATGTTCTATTATTACAGCTATTACCATATCTAGCGTAAAATCTTGTCAAGCATGTTCTATTACAGCCATAACATAGCAAGTGTGATATCTTGTCGGGCATGTTCTATTACAGCTATTACCATATTTAGCATGTCGGGCATGTCTCGTTACAACCATAACGTAACAAGTTTAATATCGGACAGGCATGTCACAGCTTCATGGTTGTTTAGAAAACGCTACCCCCCCCCCCCCCCCCAAACATCCTATTGATTGCAATCCAGATTAATATGCGCGGTGAATTTCATACCTTGTTACATTGTAACACAAAAAAGAAGAAATGTTCAAATTCGAGTTGTCAGTAGCAAAGAACTACATTGTAACACTAAAATAAAGAACTGTACAAATTCGAGTTGTCAGTAGCAAAGAACTACATTGTAACACTAAAATAAAGAACTGTACAAATTCGAGTTATCAGTAGCACAGAACTACATTGTAACACTAAAATAAAGAACTGTACAAATTCGAGTTGTCAGTAGCAAAGAACTACATTGTAACACTAAAATAAAGAACTGTACAAATTCGAGTTATCAGTAGCACAGAACTACATTGTAACACTAAAATAAAGAACTGTACAAATTCGAGTTGTCAGTAGCACAGAACTACATTGTAACACTAAAATAAAGAACTGTACAAATTCGAGTTGTCAGTAGCACAGAACTACATTGTAACACTAAAATAAAGAACTGTACAAATTCGAGTTGTCAGTAGCACAGAACTAGATTTTCCTGTTTATCTCAATAATCTCGTTTTAACTATCTGCATTGATGGCTTGTGTAGTGTTAATTTAGTTTTGACATGAAATCTTGTCTAATTCTATTTCTTTGGGTTTTTTAAATTTCACTTCGACTTGCATACTTTTCTTGATTGTAGCTTTTGCATTTAAAAATATAATATTTACAAATGTATTCAAACCCTTTACGGATCTGTGAATTTCATTATGATTTAACCGGAGATTAATAAAACCTAGCAAAATTTATTTACGATTGTTGGAGAAAGAACACGCCGTTAAGACTAGTATTAATTTTGTAGTTATTTTTATAGTTAATTATTTTTATAGTTATTTTTATAGTTATTTTTGTAGTTATTTTTATAGTTATTTTTATAGTTATTTTTGTAGTTATTTTTATAGTTATTTTTGTAGTTATTTTCATAGTTATTTTTGTAGTTATTTTTATAGTTACATTTATTGTTATTTTTATAGTTATTTTATAGTTATTTTTATAGTTATTTTTGTAGTTATTTTTATAGTTACTTTTTATAGTTATTTTTATAGTTATTTTTGTAGTTATTTTCATAGTTATTTTTGTAGTTATTTTTATAGTTACATTTATTGTTATTTTTATAGTTATTTTATAGTTATTTTTATAGTTATTTTTGTAGTTATTTTTATAATCTATAAAAACCTGACTTTCTCTCAATATGCTGTATAAAATTCATTTTGGGAATTTGAAAGAATTCTCATGATTGGAACAGAATTATAGTTTTATATTTTCATTGATAGCTCGAAACGAAGCCATTGATTGTACACCATTTATAGTTCCATGTGGTGACTGCCTAAAACACTGTCTTGTGTGTGTGTTGTGTTACTTGGTGGTTTGACCCTTTTTTAACTTAAAATTTGGTTTGTGGAGAGCGAAAGAAAAAAATAATGACAGACTGAAAAGCTTATAATTTCTTGTAAATCCAGGAAGGCATTTTATTCGTCTTTAAAGTATCGGTTATTATCGTCACAATGCTATCATCAGCATGCAACACACACACCATTGATTTCATCAGCAAGTAACAAGTCACCCTAATTCAATAATAAGTCACTCTCATTCAGTAACAAGTCACTCTCATTCAGTAACAAGTCTCTCTCATTCAGTAACAAGTCACTCTCATTCAATAACAAGTCTCTCTCATTTAATAGCAAGTCTGTCTCACTCTCATTCAATAACAAGTCTGTCTCACTCTCGTTCATTAACACATTCATTGAAATACATCATGTGTCCCTTACTAGACATTAAGAGAAATCTCGTATTAATTACTGGATATTGCTGAAATCTGACATCTTATTAGAAATTAACAGAAATCGCGTATTAATTACTGGATATTGCTGAAATCATACATCACTGCCTAGATATATACTAAAATCATGCATCATATATTAGCCGTCTTCTAAAATGCAACACTTACATTACTGAAATTACACATCGCCTAATAGACCTATACTGGAATCACACGTCACTTAATTGAGCTATACTGGAATCACACATCACTTAATTGAGCTATACTGGAATCACACATCACTTAATAGACATTACCGGAATCACATATCGCTTACTAGTCAATAATTGAATCATATATAATTTATTATACTGTAAGCATACTTCACTTAGAAATACATCACTTACTAGACATGACTGTAAACATACTTCACTTATGACTGAAATCATGCACCGCTTACTAGACACTATTATAAGCATACTTATTATGAAACCATACATCTTTTAATAGACATTACTTAAGCACACTTCACTTATGACTGAAATCAATCCTACATCGCTTACTACACAAAACTGTAAGCATACCTCACTTAAGAATGAAATCACACATCGCTTACTGACGTACTAGAATAAAATTTCACTTACTAGGCTTAAATTGGATTTATACGTCATTTGTTGGAGTGCTCACTAGTCATGCACTGGAATCGTTACATTACTTGTTAGACACTACGTCAGTAATACATCACTTAATATACTTTACTTGTTAGACACTACGTCAGTAATACATCACTTAATATACTTTACTTGTTAGACACTACGTCAGTAATACATCACTTAATATACTTTTCTTATTAGACACTACGTCATTAATACATCACTTGGTAGTCATTACTGGAATTACACCATTACTATACATTACTATAATCACTCATCTTTTAACAGACTACTAAAATCGTACATCACTTATTTGACATACTGGAATGATACATTACTTAATGAACATTAGTAAAACCACATACCATTGACTAGACACGTACTAGGATAATGAACATTAGTGAAACAACACACCACCTATAAGAGAGCAGACATTCGGTAACATACTAAGACGTAAACACCCGTGATCCCTTTTGGACCGTTGAAAAAAAGGTAACTTTCACACTGACACGTAAACACCCGTGGTCCATGTTGGACAAGTTAAAAATAGCCATCTTTCATACTGAGACGTATAAACAATGCCCGTGTTCCCTGTTGGACAAGTTAGAAATAGCTAACATTTACACTGAGACTTAAACACCCGTGGTCCCTGTTGGACAAATTAAAAATAGCTAACATTTACACTGAGACTTAAACACCCGTGGTCCCTGTTGGACAAATTAAAATTAGCTAACATTTACACTGAGACTTAAACACCCGTGGTCCCTGTTGGACAAGTTAGAAATAGCTAACATTTACACTGAGACTTAAACACCCGTGGTCCCTGTTGGACAAGTTAGAAATAGCTAACTTTAACACTGAGACTTAAACACACGTGGTCCCTGTTGGACAAGTTAAAAATAGGTAACTTTCACACTGAGACGTAAACACCCGTGATCCCTGTTGGACAAGTTAAAAATAGGTAACTTTCACACTTAGACGTAAACACCCGTGAAGGCCGTGATCCCGGTTGGACAAGTTAAAAATAGCTAACTTTCACACTTAGACGTAAACACCCGTGAAGGCCGTGATCCCTGTTGGACAAATTAAAAATAGCTAACTTTCACACTGAGACTTAAACACCCGTGAAGGCCGTGATCCCTCTTGGACAAGTTAAAAATAGCTAACTTTCACGCTGAGACGTAAACACCCGCAGTCCATGTTGGACAAGTTAAAAATAGACGAATTCAAAATAGCCAACACTCGCAGTTTTGTAGCGCCTTGTTTAAACGTAAAAAACAATAAATATGTGGGGTTTGTTGCTATTGTTTATTTTAAATTTAAATCATCTACTCTAATCTAGTGCGATTCTCTGAGAGTGGCTTTGGAAATAGGCAAGTTTTCCGCCATTTTTTGTGTGCCCTACACTTTATTCATCCGGCGCGTCTTACAACGGATATGACGTAGTGTAAACACATTGCTGGAATTGGTATTGATTTGTTCCAGAAAGCGCTGTGCTCGGGACAATTTTCAGATCATGCAATAACAAAAGGTCTGGAGGGGAGAGAGAGAAAAACACCCAGCAACAACAGCAAGAAAAACACACAAAACAACACCACCACCACCCAACCCCAAACAGCCTACATCGATCTGAATGGAGAAACGACACTCCTGTCTTCAGCTCTCAACTCATGCTCCCCGCGCCATTGTCTCAGCTTCGTTTATCGAAATTTAATTATATTCCGTCGTTTTGGAATGGAGCGGGACTTTGTGCGCTGTGAAGGGAAACCTCATGCTGTTGCAATATATACTTAGAAGTGTCACGAAAGTTGCTAATCACTTTCTGCGCTCTTTTCAAGATGTCTCTGGAAGTAGCAATAGATACAGAGGATTTTCTATCGATCAGGCCTGCCTGCCCGTGCGCTGCAAGTAAGACGGTGCAAATGCGCTTTCTCTGCCTGACTAGTACTCCGCACTTACAGGCCAGGCGTTGACTTCCTTGTCGTCTGCACTTTGTCTTCTAAGGCTGAGGGATGGGTTGAGTTTAAGATTAAGGGTTGGTTTGTGTTTTATTGCTGAGAGATTGTTTGGTGCCGTAAATCATGAATTGTTTTGCCCTCTAAGCATGAGGAGTTGTTTGCGTTTTCACAATTCGGGATTGTTTGTGTCGTAAATCATGACTGTTTTGTCTTATGAACATGAGGATAGTGTTTTAAGAGTGAGGATAGTTTGTGTTTTAAGACTGAGGAATGGTTTATGTTTTAGAGTGAGGAATGGTTTATGTTTTAGAGTGAGGAATGGTTTGTGTTTTAAGACTGGGAATAGTTTGCGTTTTAAGACTGGAGAATGGTTTGCTTTTTAAGACTGGGGAGTAGTTTTGTGTTTTAAAAATAAGAGATGATTTGTATTTTAAGACTGGGGCATGGTTTGCGCTTTAAGACTGAGGAATGGGTTGTGTTTTAAGAATGGTGGTTGTTTGGTGTTTTAAGACTGAGGAATGGATTGTGTTTCTAGAATGGTGGTTGTTTGGTGTTTTAAGATTGAGGAATGGGCTGTGTTCTGTATTCTAAGACTGAAGGATGGTTGTGTTATAAGTGTCAGAGTTGGAAGTAAACAGCTCGAGTTGAGAATATGCTAGAAATTGCTGATGTAATGCAAACCATGAGTTACATTTGCATTTTACAGAGAGATGTATTATGTGAGTAGACTATTATTTCTACAAATTGTGAACCATAATGCTTATATGTGATATGCTAAACACTTGACATTGTTTCTAGTGAACCTGTTCATTAAATATTACGCTGTATTTATTATGCCTGTGTGCATGTATTGGGCTAATAAATACTGTTGCAGTAAACTGTAAGCTGAGACTTGAATTTATGAAAGAATAGAGTTAAAAAGGAATAACCTGGAAACTTAGTGTTTGTTCTCAGATTATACTTTTCAGGGGAAAAGCAGCCTTTCCTTGTATTATCTGAATCTCCTAGTTTACTGATTATATTATTAATTGCTATGACCATGGTAGATGTGGAATCTCTTCTGCAGTGTGTAAGTATAATGAATACACTACACTCCATTGATGCATGGTAGCAAGGTATGCTGATTGCATCAAGCAATTTCTGGTATGAGAAAGTTATTGGAAATTGCTACAATTGGTGTTCTGCTTGAGGGATTATTACAGAAATGCACCAGTTTAGCCTCGAGAGATTAGCAGCGAATCAATGTTCTACAATATGAGGAGGGAAACACATGGAATCGATGTGAACAGTGACTGGTGACTGTTGCTAAAAGATTGCAAAGACTATTGAGACAGCAGTAAATCAGATTATGTATACAAACTATTATCCCTTATCTCTAATAACTCCATTTCTGTTCTCTGATAAGAACTGTTCTGTGATTTGTATTGACACTAATCTATTAAATTGTGTGTTAGGATTTAAGACTGTATAGATATTAAAACTATTTAAATGTGGTTTCGTGGAAATATACTGATGTCAAGTAATCTTTTTCATTGTAATTGCTTTATTTAAAATTTGTTGACCTTTTTATACTTATTGATAGTCTTATGTTCGAGAAGAAAGTGGGTGGATGGGTCTGGCTAAATACAGATTAAGGATGGATTTGTCTTCTCCTTTAGGAAGAAGTTTTCCACCTATGGAAATATTTTGAGAATATAAATGTTTGTCTTTAATGTTGTGGAAGAGAGAAAACGTTTACAGCGCCCTCATATCCACCAAATGAGAGAGACGAATGGTATCTTCTGGAGAATTATTAATAACATAAAATAAGATTCTTATCACTAATAATTAGTTATGGATGATTAATGAATTAATAATAATCAAACCATTAACTAGGTGGTGTTAGCGTCACACGTCGTATCGTGATACTAGAGGAATATATTGTGTTGTGAGACAGAGATAAGGTTTCCATTGTCTTTTTAGATTGCAAGGTTTGTGACGTAAGTTAAGGTTTGGTTTGTATTTTAAGATTGAAAGACGTTTGGTCTTTGGTGGTGTTAATTGATTTATCTTAGTAGATTTGGTTTTAAACATTAGGGTGGCTTCAGGATCACACACCCACACACATATCCTTAATGAATTTTTAGACAATTAATGAAAATATTAAAATACTACTATATGTAATCAATTTCGTAATTGAAGAATTATTAGATATCTCATTACTTAGTTATTGTAATTTAAAGAATAGTACTCTTGTACTTTTGAGAAACTAAAAATATGTAGATCCATGCATATATCATTCTGTATTCGATAAGCTAAAAACATTCTAAAAAGTTAGAACTAAATCTTTATGTACACACAGCTCTGTATTCACTAAGCAAAGAACAGTCACTCTAAAATCTCAGAGGCCGAACTGAAGCGCCATACACACACAACTCTGTATTCACTAAGCAAAGAACAGTCACTCTAAAATCTCAGAGACCGAACTGAAGCGCCATACACATACAACTCTGTATTCACTAAGCAAAGAACAGTCACTCTAACATCTCAGAGACCGAACTGAATCTCCATACACACACAACTCTGTTTTCAATAAGCAAAGAACAGTCACTCTAAAATCTTAAAGACAAAATTCAAAAAATATTGCACACACAACTCTGCATTCACTAAGCTAATAGCAGACATTCTAAAGTCTCAGGAGACAAAAAACTAAACTTACATGCAACTCCGATTTCACTAAGTGACGAACAAATCACTCTAAAATATCAGGAGACAAAACTAAACTTGCACACACAACTCTAGTGATGAATGAGCAATAAATATTGCAAATATAACAAATGATGAATGTTTCAGTAAGCACAAGGAAATGATAAATGGGCAAAAATATGAATGATGAATATAAACAGATATGCACAAGCCGTGACCCGAGACAGGGCTCTATGCGGCCCCTGGAAGACTTTTGGATGTTACCATTATTACGAATGTAAAGCACATTATTTCATTATTTGTGGGGGTTTTTTTTCTACTGAGCCATCCATGTGGTGGCCCTCCACGCACTGTCAATTGGAAATTTGGCCCTTCGGCCTAAAACGTTTGTGCACCCCTGGTGTAGAAGTAATCTCAACCTAACATAAGAAATTATGATTACAGAAATACTCCAACTGAAAATTTAAAAAATCAAAGTTTCAGAACAGATGAAAAGTATAACATCAGAAATGTTGAAAACTATAACATAAAAAATAATGAAATTATAGTATATGAAATGATGAAAAGTATATCATAAGAAATGATGAAAAGTATAACATAAGAAATGATGACTGGTACAAATACTCCAAGTGTAACAAGGAAAATTATGGTGACTAGACAGCAGCAATCCCAGTGTAACAAGGAAAATGACGATGACTAAGCAGCAGTATTCCAACACAAGAAACAACAACCAAGCAGATCTACTCAGTCTAACACAAGGAAATGGTAATGGTCAGTGCTTTGGTAAGCCTTCTGATTCAAAACAAACACAGCAGCTCCAACAATCCAATTGCACCTGTTAGATGTGGAGGGAATACATGATAAACTAATCGTATTGATTGACCTCTCTCGACAATCAAATTGACTGAGTCTGGTGGGCTTTACAAGCATTTATACTTTAGCCCTTGTCATTATGTTTTCTCAGATTCTGGCATGAAAGACAAAACTGGTTGTAACCACTGCCATGAGATACATGATGCTAAGCTTTGTGGGTCATGCTAGCCTGTTTTTGCTGATAGGTTTTGGAAATGATTCTATTGCTGTTAAAAGTATGACAGTTGACATTGAAATGTTTCAACTTAAAAGCTCTTAAGGGTATTATAATAAATTCATTATAATTTTATTTATTTTACTTTTAATATTACAAAATGATTCAAATTGAAATAAAGTAAATATTGATTTTTTTCACCCAGACATTTCCTGATGTAGTGGATTTAGTGAAAGTGAAAAAGATCAATGTAATCAGCGTCTCACTGACAGTGGAAAATCAATATATTAATGGATGGATGAAATGATAAATGGATAGATTGCTGGATGGTTATAAAAGTGCTTATAAAAATAGCAAGTAAATAATAATCAGTTAAAAAGCATATGACAGATACACATTCACACACATAAACATACACACACTCACATACACAGATAAACGTAAAAACATACTCATCTGCAACTATCAGGAAATGCACCAGTGTGTATGCTATAAAAATCTCTTAAGATCATGGTTTATCAGTTGTGGTTTGGGTTTAAACACTATTTTGATAGTATTAATATTGTTCACGATATGGTATTGCACTGTTTGGTATCACCATGTATTGTGGTGTGATAATGTGGCATGATATATGTGTAGTGTTATATTGTGGTATGATATATGCAGTGTATTTTTGTACTGTGGTATGGCATATTTGGTGTGGTATGAGGTGTGATGATTGGTATTGTGGCATGTTATATATGTTGTAGTATTGTTGTATGGTATATTTAGTGGCATGTTATATGTGACATAGTATTGTATAGTATATTTTGTGGCATGTTATATGTGATGTAGTATTGTTGTATGGTATATTTAGTGGCATGTTATATGTGATGTAGTATTGTTGTATGGTATATTTTGTGGTATGTTATATGTGATGTAGTATTGTATGGTTTTGTTGTGTATGGTGGATCGAGTGTGGTTGTTGTAGTTGTTCGTCATATGGGTCCCTCTAGGATGCGAGGAGATGACTGGATGAACGATGACGATGATGATAAGACAGACAAGCAGACAATACCGCTACGGCAGCCACAGCAGAGGAGAGAGGCAGAACACGCAACACGTGTTTTACATTTTCATAGGATCTTTATTTCGGCGACACACCGCCAACAGACGACCAAGGATGACTCAGAGGCAGACACTCAAAGTAGTTCTGCTACCAATGCCGAGACTCTCTCAAAATTGTAGTAGCTCACTCAAACCACACACGCTCATTATATCCCATAGGAGCGGCCCTCCCCGAAGCCCACGGGTTATGAAAATGAAAATCTAGTGTGGAAAGGCTTCTAAAAATAACTTTTGTGTTTCTTTACTTGCTTTCCACTATTAATTATAGCTATATGCCTAACAATTACATAATAATTCAAATATACAATAAAACTACTATAATTATACTTTAATATACCAATCTTTTTATATATATAATCTAAAGAATTAAACCTTTAATAAAATAAAATCTGTGTTGGCGGGCTTCAGAAAAAAGCATTCACACACACATAAATTACAAAATACACAAATACAATAACATTATACATCATACAAAAATACATCAATTAAAAATATAAACTATTTCCTTTCTAACTATATAAATATCAACGTCAATTACTAACTACCTAAAACAATATATAACAATAAAAACACATACTCTAACACAGCTAGCGTCAATACAGCGCGCGCCCTAAAACAAAGGGAGCGGTAAAATAGTAGAACAATAAAAATATGCACTCTAACACAGTCATACACATTACTATATAGCTGTCAACAAACCACGCCGGGTGATTCAAACTAGCGGCCGATGACCTACTTTGCTGCAGAGCGTGGGGATGCGACTGTACACATACACGATGACTCACACAAATACCTAAACAGGGGCTACATTATTCCCCCCTACTAAAAATAATCATGGTCCTCCATGATTCGAAGGTCTAGAACAAAAAGTCAACAAACAAATCACTAAACATACTAAAGTAGTACCACTTTAACAATCTCAAATGTAAACCTTTAAATACAAGAAATGTTCAATGGTTACTTTTGAATTCTGTCCATCCAATGCTTTATACCACTACCGAGACTTCTGATCACATCTGCTAAACCAGAGTTGCTTTACGCACAATGTAGAACAATGGGGTTGCTTTTAAGCTCCTCCCCTCACTGCTACATAACCTCTAGGAGCAGTGTATAATACTCACAAAATCAATACAGCATCACAGCTGTCAACTCACTAAAATTTTCCTGGAGCTTCCTCCTGCTCCTTTAAAACCTATATTGCAAACCTCAAAGGGCTTGACGCCAGTGCAGACAAGCAGGGTGCTTTTAAGCTCCTCCCCTCTTGTGCACCTACCTTGAGAGCAATATTTAAACAAAACTGCAGCATATCAGCTGTCAAAAAAAAAGAACCAAAGAAGTAACCAAAATAAATACCTTCCCAGCACCCTGGCTCCAGTACACAGTATGAATAAACAAATATCTGCTACACATCTAATCAGACGAGACAACACGTAACAAAAGAAACGATTTCCAGCCAGCGTCCAGTGACCTGACTAAACCTAGCAACACATAGACCACTCACTAGGATGCAAACTATCTTTTGCCAAACCTCAGTGATGAACTAGGGCTAGCCAAGGAATTCCAAATTTCTAACCCAGCGAAACTCTAAAACAAAGATACAACTACAAACTATATTACCACACGGGACATAAGTTCTTACTTAACAAAATAGGTATTGCCACAAAACTTACATCCCAATACCTATGCAGTAACATCACACAGCAAAATAAATGCACGCCCAAATTTAGCACAATTCCAATAAAAAATCTAAATATCTATATATTCTTTCTTTTTTTTTTTTTTAAAACTTAAACATCATATTCAATACAACTTTCTAATGCTGCACATTTTATCATATTCAATACAACTTTCTAATGCTGCACCTTTTAGCCTAACTAAAATAATCACATAAACACACAAATTAAAATTAAAATCTACACTAAGTACTAGCACTAAAAAAGTCACTTTGTGTCTTTCAAATAAAGCAAATGTTTGTGACACATTTTTTTGTTGTTCCATTCTTCTTCTTTCTAAAAAAAATGTCTAATACCGTCCATACCTTTTTAACAAAGGGCACAAAGTTCGTGATTTATATAGTTGAGTGAAAAATACGTCTTTAGCTTGTCCTGACCGTTTTTTTTTGCTGCTGTTGGTAATATCTGGCGTCCGTCATGCCACGAAGGATGGTCGTCGGCGTGTTGTTAGCGCCATGCGGTGTGCTGTCACGGCCATGTCGGCTGCCTCTGCCGTCCCTCTCTGCCATGAAGTTGGCGTCCGTCGTGCCGCGATAGATGGTCGTCGGCGTGTTGTTAGTGCCATGCGGTGTGCTGTCAGGGCCATGTCGGCTGCCACTGCCGTCCCTCTCTGCTATGATGTTAATGGCTGCCGTCCGTCTGTCCAGCCAGAAAATGTTGTTTGGCCATTCCTCGCACCCTTTGGGCCCATCCTGCTCGCAGCGCCAATTTTGTTGTGAAGTGGATAGATCGAGTGTGGTTGTTGTAGTTGTTCGTCATATGGGTCCCTCTAGGATGCGAGGAGATGACTGGATGAACGATGACGATGATGATAAGACAGACAAGCAGACAATACCGCTACGGCAGCCACAGCAGAGGAGAGAGGCAGAACACGCAACACGTGTTTTACATTTTCATAGGATCTTTATTTCGGCGACACACCGCCAACAGACGACCAAGGATGACTCAGAGGCAGACACTCAAAGTAGTTCTGCTACCAATGCCGAGACTCTCTCAAAATTGTAGTAGCTCACTCAAACCACACACGCTCATTATATCCCATAGGAGCGGCCCTCCCCGAAGCCCACGGGTTATGAAAATGAAAATCTAGTGTGGAAAGGCTTCTAAAAATAACTTTTGTGTTTCTTTACTTGCTTTCCACTATTAATTATAGCTATATGCCTAACAATTACATAATAATTCAAATATACAATAAAACTACTATAATTATACTTTAATATACCAATCTTTTTATATATATAATCTAAAGAATTAAACCTTTAATAAAATAAAATCTGTGTTGGCGGGCTTCAGAAAAAAGCATTCACACACACATAAATTACAAAATACACAAATACAATAACATTATACATCATACAAAAATACATCAATTAAAAATATAAACTATTTCCTTTCTAACTATATAAATATCAACGTCAATTACTAACTACCTAAAACAATATATAACAATAAAAACACATACTCTAACACAGCTAGCGTCAATACAGCGCGCGCCCTAAAACAAAGGGAGCGGTAAAATAGTAGAACAATAAAAATATGCACTCTAACACAGTCATACACATTACTATATAGCTGTCAACAAACCACGCCGGGTGATTCAAACTAGCGGCCGATGACCTACTTTGCTGCAGAGCGTGGGGATGCGACTGTACACATACACGATGACTCACACAAATACCTAAACAGGGGCTACAGTATATTTTGTGGTATGTTATATGTGATGTAGTATTGTATGGTATATTTTGTGGTATGTTATATGTGATGTAGTATTGTATGGTATATTTTGTGGTATGTTATATGTGATGTAGTATTGTATGGTATATTTTGTGGCATGATATAGGTGATGTAGTATAGATGTAGTAAGACACATGATGATGTAGCACAGTACTGCAGCATAGTCTATGTTGGTGTGATATTGTAGCATAATGTATTGTGGTATGATGATAATGTATTCTGGCATGTTATATGTGGTTTAGTATTGTAATATATTGTTGTGATCTTGTGTTGTACTCAAGTGTTGCACTGTACAGAAAAATGGTATTTTATTAGGTTGGAAGGTGAGACTGTTTGCTGATATGGATGGGTGTACATCAGTGCCATAACTTCAAATGCTAGGTCACTCCTGACAAAATTCTAAATGTCATCACCACCCATTTTTACACTCTCTCTCTCTCTCTCTCTCTCTCTCTCTCTCTCTCTCTCTCTCTCTCTCTCTCTCTCTCAGTGCCATAGAGAGCCATCCTGCATTGGACAGTGTCAAGTCTTGCCACAGGCATACTTTTAAAATTTCAAGTATTTTATTTTTGAAGGAATAAATATTGGCCCCCCTTCTTTTGAAAGGCCCCAAACACTGCAGGGACAATGTTAAGCCACTGCTGTATATATTTTTTGTGTTGTGTGCAATACTGATACATAGTAAGTTCAAGAACACTTACTTCTTTTTGTATTATTTGAATGAAGATTAAACCAAGAGAACACAACATCTTTGAATGAAGGGTAAATAAAATAACCAAGAGAACACAACATCTTTGAATGAAGATTAAATAGCCAAGAGAACACTACATCTTTGAATGAAGGGTAAATAAAATAACCAAGCATCTTTGAATGAAGATTAAACCAAGAGAACACTATATCTTTGAATGAGGGGTAAATAAAATAACCAAGAGAACACTACATCTTTGAATGAAGATTAAATAGCCAAGATAACACTATATCTTTGAATGAAGATTAAATAGCCAAGATAACACTACATCTTTGAATGAAGATTAAATAGCCAAGAGAACACTATATCTTTGAATGAAGATTAAATAGCCAAGATAACACTATATCTTTGAATGAAGATTAAAGAGCCACGAGAACACTACATCTTTGAATGAAGGGTAAATAAAATAGCTAAGAGAACACTATATATATTTGAATGAAGATTAAATAGCCAAGAGAACACTACACTACTAGAATGAAAATAAATACTAATAGCCATATGGCAAATAAGAAATGAATGTTTATTTTGACTAAGCAAACCAGAATGTGATGAATAATAAGAGTATTAATGTAGTAAACTAAAAATGCCTTATTAGCATTTTTTAAATATGCTTTTAATTTGTTTTCTTTGTACAGCTTCAAATTATAAAATTATATGTTTCACTAATAATTTCTTGAATTTTTCTAATTTATTGTTATTTTTCATTTTCAGATGATGGCTGGAATGTATATGCAAATGCTACCAGATAATGGCAGCGCCAGTTTGGGATACA
The DNA here is from genome assembly GCA_028829895.1 of Sinotaia quadrata. Lineage (NCBI taxonomy): Eukaryota > Metazoa > Mollusca > Gastropoda > Architaenioglossa > Viviparidae > Sinotaia > Sinotaia quadrata. The sequence goes on from CM054177.1 coordinate 1,650,733, forward strand.
ACAGTCACTCTCTTTGAAATCATCCAACAGCATAAAATCCTACACTTCCTGACACTGACATTGGTGGCCTCCACTCTACTGCAAGCTACAAACCGTCCTAATAATTTCAGAAACTTATCTTCAGTGTCATCTGTGCTACATTCTTAGGCATTAGTTGTGCTACAAACTTAATCATCATTTGTTACATACCTAAGCATCAACTGCATTACATATGTAGCAAGCATCATGCAGCTATCATTCCAGGCACTGTGTGTGTTGTGTGCACATCAGATTGTGGTTCTCTGGTACATTCTGCATGGTTGTCTGCCCTTTGATTTAGATGGTTCAGTAGGATCCTATGCCAAGTTCCCTTCCTGGGAGCCTTGTCTTAATTGGTCATTCAGTTTTGAGTTCAAGACTAGCAAGACCAACGCCCTTCTGGTCTATTTTGACCGTGGTAGTTTTAATTTCTTTGAACTGAAGATTATTGGAGGATCAGCAAGACTTCGGCTAACTGTAAGAGAATCTACTGTGACTATGCATGCAGGTGAGAAACTTGATGACTCTAAGTGGCACAAAGTACAAGTCCAGCAAGATAACAGAAGGACGATATTAACAGTGGACGGTGTCCCTCACAGCAAAACACCACCAAACGGGTGGGCAGAACTGAGTGAGGTTCCTGCAGGTACACCTTTCCTCTTCATAGGAGGCTTGCCAAAAGAGACTACAGACAATTATTTGCGTCTGGCTCTTCCTTCCATTGTTTTTGAACCCCGATTTCAAGGGTCCATCAGGAATTTGTTTTATAGGGATTGTGATGGTGAAGAGCATAGACCTGCCATGATTGATTCACATGGAATCCTTTCTACAGATGTAGATTACTGTGAAAAGGGGAATCCATGCCTGAATGGTGGAACATGCTTGAGCACAGATGGTGGACTCATTTGTGACTGTACCAGAACTGACTTCACAGGAGTAAGATGTGACATTGGTGAGTACACTTTCACATAAGATTTTATTATTGTGAGTAGACATGATATTTCTCAGTACAATATTTTTAGTACACTATATACTCGTGAATGTCTTGACATTTCTTGCACATTATTGGTGAGGTATGCTTGGTGCTTGTGCCACTCAGAGAGTAAAGATCATCATTCCATTAACAGTTTTTTTTCAAGTGATAAAAACCTTATGGAGAACGTTCATAACTCTCCATTGAAGAGTGACAATGAGCCATATACAGCCAGTCATACAGTAGAAGGCAAAACAGTACTTTTTCATACAGCCAGTCATACAGTAGAAGACAAAACAGTACTTTTTCATACAGCCAGTCTTACAGTAGAACACAAAACAGTACTTTTTCATACAGCCAATCTTACAGTAGAACACAAAACAGTACCTTTTTATACAGCCAGTCTTACAGTAGAAGACAAAACAGTACTTTTTCATACAGTCAGTCTTATAGTAGAACACAAAACAGTACTTTTTCATACAGCCAGTCTTACAGTAGAAGACAAAACAGTACTTTTTTCATATAGCCAGTGGCGCCTCATTCTCCTTGATGTGAACATTCCTTCAGTGAGAACTGGGATTTAAAGAAAACTATCACTGCAAGTGTGCAACACAGCACTGAGAACTTACACTGGGCAACACAGCACTGAGAACTTACACTGGGCAACACAGCACTGAGAGTTTACACTGGGCAACACAGCACTGAGAGTTTACACTGGGCAATGAATATCTGTCACTGGAGAAGCGGAAGTTCATGTTTCACACAACAAGCAGTCTTCCATGCTACCCATCATTGTCGTTAGTGGAAAAGGGTCAAAGGGTCAAATCTATTCGGAAAAAAATGGATCCAGGGATTGGATATGGAAGCATTCATTTTGGTGAATCATGTCAGTGAGAAACCATCATGTCAGAAGTTGAGAGGTTTCCTAAACTTTTCAATGACGAGTTGGCTTTCGTCAAATAATTTCCTGTCACTCTCCACGTCGAAGACAACTGTAAGCCTGGATTCTACAAAGCTAGGACACTTCCCTATGAACTCAGAAGCAAAGTTAATGCTGAACTTCAAAGATTAGAATATGCGGGCATCATTGAGCCAGTGAAACATTCAGCCTGGGCAGCACCCATTGTACCTGTTCTCAAATCTGATGGAAATGTTAGGCTGTATGGTGACTATAAGGTCACAGTAAACATTCAGCCGGGCAGCACCCATTGTACTTGTTCTCAAATCTGATGGAAATGTTAGGCTGTATGGTGACTATAAGTAAACACAGTCGCTAAAGCTGACATTTACCCATTTTCACGCATTTAAGATCTCTTCAACAATGATGCAGATGGAAAACCCTTTTCCACCAGCTTGATCTGACCCATGCTGTCAATTGTCCTTGACTGATGATTCTAAAGACCTCACTACAATCAACATGCCCAAAGGATTGTTCCAGTACACTCGCTTACTCTTTGGAGTGTCAGCTGCCCATGCTTCCAGATTGTTATAAAGGAGAAGACAGTGGATTGTTATAAAGAAGAGGGCAGTGGATTGTTATAAAGAAGAGGGCAGTGAGTTGTTATAAAGGAGAGGGCATGGATTGTTATAAAGGAGAGGCACTTGATTGATATAAACAAGAGAGCCATGAGTTGTTATAAAGGAGAGGGCAGTTGGTTGTTATATACTATATAGGAGAGGTTATTGGATTGTGATAAAGGAGAGGGCAGTGAGTTATGAAGAGAGGATAGTGGGCTATAAAGGAGAGGGCAGTGAGTTATAAAGAGAGGGCATTGGGTTATAGAGCAGTGGATTGTTATAAAGGAGAGGGCAGTGGGTTGTTATAAAGAGAGGGTAGTGGGTTGTTATAAAGGAGAGAGCAGTGGATTGTTATGTTATAAAGGAGAGAGCAGGGGATTTTTATAAAGGAGAGAGCAATGGGTTGTTATAAAGGTGAGAGCAGGGAATTGTTATAAAGGAGAAGGCAGTGAGTTGTTATAAAGGAGAGGGCAGTGGATTGTTACAAAGGAAAGTGAAAATGTTGAGTACTCAATATTTTATTTATGAAACATAATAATACAGTATATTCTGTAAATTACTTCTTTGAAGATTATTTTAGTCTTAAATTTCATACTCAAAATCAAATTTGTTTAAGTAGTATTCAAAGACCTGTAGTTTTGTTGCTACTTTGTTAGTCAGCAGACAAATGATGGTCAAGCACTATGTGATGTAAGGTAGTAACCATTTTTGTGAATATTTTGAGCAATTTTTGTGCCTGCCTCAAACGAGGGTGATAAAAAAAAACTCAATGACAGCTGTATCAAAAATTTCATGTTGAGGATTATACTTTATAAATAAATAAACTTTTACCAAAAAAAAAAATTAAAACATCAAGGTTTTTTCAGACCAGCTTATCTGTCCCTAGCTTAAATAACAAGTTGAAAAATAGAAACAGCACTGTTTAAAATTAAAATTGATTCAGAGTTTCTCTTTTCAAAAGTATTTTTCTAGAATGAAACTGAAAATAAACCACTAATTTATATTTAAAAGTAAATCAACCAAAAGACCAGTCAGTTGATTGTTGATGTTGCAGTATTGTTGCAGCAATTTTACAAATTGCAAGATTCTATTTGATTGGTGTGGATTTTGTCATAATATCATAGTTATAAATTAATTTTCATTCATGTACCAATGTGTTCTGCTATTGCCACAGATACAGAATCTTTGGAGAATAAAAGAAAGGCATTTAATATTTTTTCCCAAAAATTGTATAAATGTGTTGGTAAGGTTTATATATACAGTTGACAAAACACTGAACATTCTTCTAATTGTTTTATGGAAATAAAATTTTATCTGCTTTAAATTTTTGTAATTGATTATAATTTGAGTTTTAATGTGAGTGTGTAATAAATTAACCAAGCTTTCAATCAGATCACATGATCTATACCCTTGTCCCATTTCATTTCCTCCCAAATTACCAAAACGTTTATACATTTTTATGGCATTTATTTAGATTTTGTTTAGATCACTGTGACCATGACTACATTGTAATTAGTAGAGGTGATAACAAAATTAGAATAAAAACTCTTAGGAAGTTTGAAGATTACCACAAAAAAATTAAAAAAATAGAAATAATTTAAATCACATTAGAGCTGTTACATTATATCAAGTGTAATATGTTATTCCCTTGCATCCACTCAGTCAAACATACTGACATATTGTGTCACATAATGTCAAAATGTTATTCCCAAATAAACTGCTGTCAAATGCAGTGACTCTCTTAACAAAAGAGCAAAATGTTATTAATGATAAGTCTTCTGTCAAATATACTGACATGTTGTCACAGAATGTCAAAATGTTATTCACAAATATACTGCTGTCAAATGTAGTTGTGGATTAATTTGCCTCTCCTATTTTAAAATTTAATTGTTATATAAATTGTTGAATTGTCAGAGTAACCTGACCTTAGGCACTCCTTATGATGGTATTTTTAAAAGTGTCCGAGTTGAAGTAAACGCTCAAGGGAAGAATATTCTAGAATTGCTGATGTAATGCAAACTAGTGAATAGTTTTATTTATCCAATGAATATGATTTACGAGAATGAGACCAGTCAGTTGACTGAGATTAAAAAGTTTACTTGCTGTAGAAAATTCTATTCTCTGATCACTTTGAATTTGGAGTGGCAAAGAAGAAGTCCGGGTTTGAAAGGTGGCTGTTGGCTTGATTATGAGTTAGCTGACTGATTGAGAGAGAATGGACTTAAAAATATTTCATGTATTTTTGTTTTTGATATATTATACTTGTGTTTTATGTAGAGATGTACTATGTGAGTTGACTTTTATTTCTACAAGTGTTTGAACTAAGATGCTCGAGTGTAGCTAACTCGCGCCATTGTTTTGATATGCTGTATTTATTATGCTGTGAGCATGTATTGGGCTAATAAATAAATTTGCAGGAAACTGTAAGTTGAGACTGGAATGTACGATAGGATGGAGTTAAAAGTGATAAACTGGAAAACTTAGCGCTTGTCCCTTGATTATGTTTTTTAAGAGACAAAGCATGCCTTTCACATGTTTATTGAATCTACTGGTTCACTGATTATAAACCGCTATGACCATGAAGATGTGGGAATTGTCTGTCATGGTGTGTGCTACACACTTTTGATGTATTGTGACAAAGTATGCTGAGTACATTGGGAAAATTCTAGTAAGTGAACTTACCAGAATTACTGTAATCGTGTTCTGCTTGTAGGAACTGATATGTTGAAGAGGGCACTCAATTTGGTTTTGAGAGTATAAAAATGTATCAGTGTTGTTGTATACATATGTGGAGGGAGACACTGTTAATGCAGACATTATGACATTGTTGCAAAAGCAAGTGAAAGACTTTGTTGAAGCAGCGCTTAATCCAGATTATATAAAATTATTATCATTTGTTTCTAATAACTTCATTTCTGTTCTCAGATAAGATTATCCTGTGATTTCTATTGACTCTATTGTTGAATTGTATTTTTAAGATGTAGGACTCTGTAAACATAAAATTATCCAAATGTGGGTTCGTGGAATATCCATGTCAAGTAATCAATTTCATTGTATTTGTCATAAATATATTTGATTGTTGATTTTAAAATTTATTGTTAAATTTATTGACCTTCTTATTCATATGATAATCTTGTTGAAGAAGAAAGTGGGTTGATGGGGGCTCATTAAATATAGATTAAAGACAGATTTGTCTTCTCCTTCAGTAAGAAGTTTTCCACCTATGGAAAGATTGTGTGACCATGAATGTTTATCTTAAATATTGTGGAAGAGAGAAAATGTTTACAGCACCACATACATATATCCACCAAGTGAGAGATGAAGGTTGTCTGATAGAGGATCATTTATAAAATAAATTAAGATTCTCATCACTTGTTGGATAATTAGTTTTTGGATAATTAATTAATTACTATAATATCCACTAATTAAGTGATGTTGGTGCCACAGTAGTGACTCTTAGTAACAAAATAGCAAAATGTTATTAATGATAAGTTTTGTGCCAAATATACTAACATTCTGTGTCACAGAATGGCAAAATGTTATTAATGATACATCTTCTGTCAAATGTACTTATATGCTGTGTCACAGAATGGCAAACTATCTGTAATGATAAGTCTTTTGTCAAATGTACTAATATGCTGTGTCACAAAATGAAAAATTGCAATACTTTAGTGACATTCTGTGTCATGCAATTGCAAATTGTTATAAATAAGATGTCTGTCTTCAAATATAGTTATACACTGTGTTATAAAATGGCAAAATGTTCTTAATGAAGTCTGCTGTCAAATGTTGTGACAGATTGTGTTATAAAATGGCAAAATGTTCCTAATGAAGTGACTACTGTCCAGTATACTGACATGCAGTATCACAAAATGGAAAAATAATGAAGTCTGCTGTCACGTCACATATTGTGACACATTGTATTATAAAATGGCAAAATGTTATTAATGACGTCTGCTGTCAAATGTGGTGACAGATTGTATTATAAAATGGCAAAATGTTATTAATGAAGTCTGCTGTCAAATGTTGTGACAGATTGTATTATAAAATGGCAAAATGTTATTAATGAAGTCTGCTGTCAAATGTTGTGACAGATTATATTATAAAATGGCAAAATCTTATTAATAAAGAAACTACTATCAGAGTGTAGTATTATGCTGTGTATGTCACAGAATAATTATTAATGAGATGTCTGATGTCGAATGTAGTGACTTTCTATATTACAAATTGGTAATTGCTGTTCAATCTGCTGTATAATCTAGTGACATGTTGAATTAGAAAATGGCAAAATGTTATTATTCAAGAGACTGCCATCAAATATAATGACATGCTTTTTTCCACAAAATGGCAGATTGTTACTAAAGAAAATACTGGTATCAAATGTATTAACATTTTATATAATTAAATAGCAATTTCTGTTATTAATGAAAAATCTGCTGTAGCAACATGTATTATAAAATGACACAATCTTATTAATGAAGAGACATATCGTATTACAAAATGACACAACATTATTAATGAAGAGACTTTTGTCTAATGTACTGACATGTCATATCTCATAATGGCAAAATATTATTAACAAGGTCTGAATGGGAATGCAGTGGACATGACAAAATCTTTTATAGATGTGTCATGGAATGACCATCAGAACAATATTCATGACTGACATCTTGCAGACAGCATAAGTTAGAGTTGTTTCCCCATAGAAAATATGCCATGTGAGGCTACATACTCAAGTTGGTGTGTCATCAACAATTATAAAAAGAAATCAGATTAAGAAAGTTATTGAGGACTGATGTGAAATGAAAATCAGAGGCTGGAGCATTTCTGTTGTTAATTATTTTCATGTTCTGGACTAGTAACACATATATTATTGGCTAGTTCAAGAATATACTGTAATAAAACATGGATTATGTCTCTTAGTAAAATCAGACCCATTTGGTTATATTCATTAACCAGCTTGCTTTGCAATTGTAGTCTGGTGACCTCATTTTGGTTTTGAAAATTTAATTTTCAAAATATTTGTGTGTGTGTGTGTGTGTGTGTGTGTGTGTGTTGGAAGGAAGGGGGACAGTCTAGTGATTTTATCTAGACTTCTGTCTTTAAACTAAAACTTCATTGTGAAAAACACCTAGAAAGCTATATAGATCTGAAAGAGCCAAACCTAGTCAGACTTGAATGATTGAAAACAGCCAGTTAAATTTTAATTATAGACGTTGATTTCCCTAGATAGCAAACTTGTAATGATTTTTCTAAAACTTCCACATGTTTAGTTTTACCTTAAATTAAGCTTTACCTTAAGACTTAATGCCTTGTTGTATATAGTATCTTGAATTAGCAATACAAAGAGCACCAGTCAGTAGCAACCAAAGGTTAAGTTACATTTATTAAATATCAAATAGTGCTGTCCTTAGTGAAACTTAAGTTTTAGATTAAATGTCAAGTTGCATTATCCTTAATAAAACTTAAGTTTTAGATTTAATGTCATTATCCTTAATGAAACTTAAGTTTTATACTTAATGTCAAGTAGCATTATCCTTAAAAAAAAACTTAAGTTTTATATTTAATGTCAAGTAACATTATCCTTAATGAAACTTAAAGTTTGAGATTAAATTTGTCTTATTTGCAAATCTTTTTGCAGAGAAAATACCATCAGATGCCACATTCTTTGGAGCACAGTACATAAGTTACAACCTATCCAGTCAAGGTACAGCTTTGGTTAGTAACAAAGATCAGGTGTCTTTAGACTTCCGCACAAAGCAAGCAAACGGCCTTTTATTTTACACAGGTATGTAGATACTTTTACAAATTTGATCTACCTGCATGGAGTACACATTCACTGACATTAAAAAAAAAAAATGCATACTTTTTAAAATCTATGTTTTGGGGGTTGAGAAAGAAGAGCCTAATTAGAAACTGTTAATGAGTATTGTGACACACCCTAGTTATTGGCTATGGTTATTAAGGTTATTATTATTATTAGTATTATTATGGTTATTAATCACCCATAACTAATTACAAGTGATGAGATCTTAATAATAGTTCTCCAGAAGACACCACTCTCTCACTTGGCAGATAAGCAGGTACTGTAAACGTTTTCTTTCTTCCAGAACATTAAAGATAAACATTTACCATCACACAGTATTTCTGTAGAGAAAAACGTTTTATCAAATGAGAAGATAAATCCATCTTTTAATCTATATTTAGTGAGCCTCCATCCACCCACTGTCTCTCCATCATATGGTTATCGATGTGTGTAAGAAGGTCAATAAATTTAATAATAAATTGATTAAATCAACAATCAAATTAACAACATATGAATATAATTATAATCAACAGAGCATTGATATTTACATAACTTCACAAGACTATTCAATTAGTGCTAGACAATCATTCAGTTTATCCTAGCATAGACATCAACAGTCAAATGAACATTTATATATAATCAAGTTCATAGACATAATTCATCACAGAAATGAGAGTGGAGTTCTAGAGAAATAATTATAGTCAGTGTATATAACCTTTTCAATGATGACCTCTGTCACTTGCATGTGTTCACGATCTTGTCTTTAGATGATGGTCCAATGTACCCCTTTTAGGCACATTATACAACTGTTCCATAATCTTTGATGTACTCACAAAGCACACTTTGGAGGAACATCAAGAACTTCGCATGCGCTATCAAAAGCACATCACATCGAGTCGAGTGTTCTTGAATCTTCATGCTCACTACTCAACACACCATGAGGAATGTTCAAAATATTCTTCATGAATTCTCGAGACCAAGCTAAAGCTTCATTTTTCACCATATTGGCTCTCAAACAGAATTCACAGGAATCATCTTACAGTAACACGTTTACTACTAAGTTCGATGATAATGTTGGATTCACATACCAAAGTGATGTGGTAGAGTACAGTAGTCACTGCAGTCTAAAGCAGATCAAAACATTAAAGATAAAATAGGCGTGCTTCTCTCATAAGCTAACAACCACCTTTATGACTGGTCTCGAGTTATGTTCAAATAAAATACATTAGAAAATACAATTCTTTTCAACAGGCAAACTTTGATCTCATCCCATTGGCTGATCTCATTCTTGTAAATCTTAACCATCTTAGATAATAAAATCTACTCATCCACATAAGACCGGTTTAGATTACATCAGCAAGTTTCTATGAGTTGTTTACTCCAAAAATATCATCATAAGCAATGCCCTGGGTCATAGAAACCTGTATGAAAACTATGGAATCAAAACACCATTAAGATGAGTGCACAAGCTAGAAACAGTCACTAAAATGGAAGAAATAAAAATACTGTGGGACTTTGAAATAAGAACAGATCATGTAATTCCTACATAAATACCGGACATTATAGTTGTCAGTCCATCCAGCCATTGATGTAACTGACCCAAATGACAGGAGCATACCAACAAAACAAATTGAAAAGATTAAAAAATACCAGGATTTTAGGTTAGAAATTCAAAGACTAATGATATTTTCTAATTGTTTATTTTCAAAACCTAAGAAAACCTTGGTTAATAAATTAATTGCAAAACTGGCAGATTCTTATACAAGTTTATAGGATTTGCTCACTGGTTTTCTAAGTATGGATCTTTTTGACTTTTAAGAAAAATGGATATCTCCACACTCCCTGACTGATATTCGAAGAACACAGATACTTATGTGTTTCATTTAACAGCTCATGATATACATTGCTCACTGTCCAACAGCTCATGATGTACATTGCTCACTGCCTAACAACTCATTACATACATTCTTCACTGCCTAGCAAGTCATGACATACATTGCTCATTGCCTAACACCTCATGAAATACATTCTTCACTGCCTAACAAGTCATGACATACATTGTTCATTGCCTAACACATCATGCCACACATTGTTCACTGGTCTAATGTAATTTTGTTTAAGTACTTTCAGTAATAATTTTATGAATTGTCAGTCATTTGATAATTTTTTTTTGTTCATTGGTGTAATGATACTTTTTTTAATTTAAACACTTTAAGCAATAATTTTATAAATTTTCAGTCCAATCAAAAATTTTCCAACATTTATTTTTTGTTAACTGCTCCAATGTAATTTTGTTTAAGTACTTTCAGTAATAATTTTATGAATTGTCAGTCATTATTAATTTATTTATTTTAAGTTTAAACACTTTAAGCAATAATTTTATAAATTTTCAGTCCAGTCAAAAATTTTCCAAAGGAACAACTGCTCCAATGTAATGTTGTTTAAGCACTTGCAGTAATGGCTGTAAGAATCCTCAATCCACTTGGTAATTGTCAAATTGAACAATGTTTTTGCTTAGACTATGCAAGTTCCCATTTATAACAGTTCTTTCTTTGACAATTTATTGTTTTGTTATTTGGCTCTGTATGTACATGCATATTCCTGTATGCATGCATGTGTGTTGTTTGTGTGTGTGTTTAGGATAATTATTATTGCACAGTATGACATCTACAGAACTGTCAGAAAGGAAGGGGGAGATGATAATTCAAGCAAGTTTATTATTTTTGCTTAATTTAATGTGCTGTCATGAATGCATCTGAGCTCTTTCTTTCATAAGTGACATGGGCTAAATACTGATAAATCTTTATAAAATTTGAAATCTTCTAAAAAATGTATTATTATTATTATTATTATTGTTAAAGAAAATGAAAAACAATGTGACTTTAAATTATTGATTATAATCATAAATTGATATTAAGTTATTTTCAGGTTTTCTTTAATTTTCATGTCAGTTCCAAATGTTTTTATTCTGTCTTCTTGAACTTGAAAGATAAAATGTAAAGAAATAATTCCCAATAAGTTTAGGGAATCTAGCACAGATCAGCTTAATATTTGTTCTGTCTTTAATATTTGTTTACAATAGCGCTGCTAACCAAATAAATTTACAGGGCAGCAGTAAATCAGACTTGTTTTGAGTAGCCTGAGTCATTATTTTATTAAATATGTTTGTTTTGTAAAGAATTTAAATTTTAACTTTTCTTTTAAGTATCCATATCACTATTTGTGCTTCACCATTATTATGACTCTGGCAGTTGAGTTGCAGAGTTTTTAAAAAGTAACAGTTATCAGCAGTAAATTCTATTAACAATTGGAATGAGGATTAAGAACTAGGTTAATGTTAACTAAGGATGTTTCTTCTGTTTTAGTAAATCTGTATGTTTTCATTTTATCACAAAATTTTGTCTCAAACCCCTCACTACTTAATCAGTATATCAGAATTATATGACATATTTTACCATATCACCCATCTCACTGAAATCAGTCAGTAACTGAAATAAAAAATATAGACCATCATTTGTCATTGAAATCAGTGAAAATTAGATGAATTAGAAAATATGAACTTTCAACTATGGTTTGAATTCAGTTTTTTTTAAAAAAAAAACAAAAAACAACAACTGAAGAGTCTCTTGAAAGTAGAAAACATGAGCTATCAACCATGTTTCTGAAATTAGTTGTAACAAACCTGAACGCTGAAATAGAAAATATGATCTATCATCCATATTTCTTTTTTTTTTTTTTTTAAACTAAAAACTGAAATAGAAGAAATTAGAATTATGTTTTATGTTTATGAAATTTCACTGAAGTCCTCATCTAAAACTGTCTTGAAAAGCGATTAGAGTTATTCCCCTTTGTAGAGAAATATTTTGACATTATAACTTTGACTTTAAGGTGTTCATTTGCACAGCAAAACCAAACCAGATTTTATCTAACATAATTTAATTTTTTTAACATATCTTTTTCTGACTAAATCTTATTTTGAATTTCTTGACATGATTGTCACTTTAAATTTTTATGAGAAAGTAAACATTTATATTTCAATGTAGTGAAATCAGTCACTACATAATTACTGAATAAATAAAAAATTAATCTCCCAAAAAGAAATTATTTAAATTTGACATATTGGTAATCATTTCCTTCTCTTCGAGCACATTTTCAGTAATAATGTTGGAATGCAATGTTTTGAAACTTTATTCATATTTATATTAATTTAAATTTGGTTTAGACTTTAATTACATATAAATTCAGTCCACATTTACATTGCAAGTAGTTCGCTTGACGTTTGGGATCATGATAAAATAAAAGGCTGATTGTCATGAAATTGTCAAGAAAAATTAAACTTTTCATATTTATGTTTCAAACAGGAAATGCTAAAGATTTTTTGAACATTGGTATAAAAGATGGAGGAGTTATTCTTACTATCAATCTTGGATCTGGATCATTTGAGAAGGAAATTCGACCAAAGCCATCACGCTTTGATGACAACAAATGGCACCATGTGGTTGTAAAAAGAGACGCTAAAGAGGTAGGTCACTGGAAGTGGGTTAAGGTAACTCACAGTTAATTTCATCACTGGTAACCACTGTGTGCTGCTCTTTCTGGCCACACCCATCTGTGTCATACAAGAAGTCTGTTACTCCATCAGTTTAAAAATCATTATTAGCTTAGCTTTCATTGGTCAGACTTACATCATCATGAGCAGAGAGTTTACTGATCAGACTTGATTTAAAAGAAACAACATTAACAATCACATCATGATTAGCAGAGAGTTTACTGATCAGATTTGATTTTTAAAACAACATTAACAATCGCATCATGATTAGCAGAGAGTTTACTGATCAGATTTGATTTTTAAAAAAAACAACATTAACAATCGCATCATGATTAGCAGAGAGTTTACTGATCAGACTTGATTTAAAAGAAACACATTAACAATCACATCATGATTAGCAGAGAGTTTACTGATCAGACTTGATTTTTAAAAAACCCATTAACAATCACATCATGATTAGCAGAGAGATTATTATCAAACTTGTTAATTAAAAAGAAAGCTTTAGCAATTACATCATGAATATAGAATTCACTGGACAGACTTGACTTTTGAGGTAACTCTCATCATTGAGGTGTAAATAGTTTGTTCATTAAAACTAATTATTTTGAGCAAGCACTCATGAGTCTTATCTGTTGCTCATTCTGCATGAAGTCATTAGAAGTTGTCTCATTAGTCAATATGAATAGCATTCATTTTGTTATTACTCCACTTCTGCTCTCCCTTTACTTGCACCATAATTATTATTGTGATACATGCTATTAAACATAAAGTAAATGTTTCTTTGTAAATAAATAAATTATTAAATGCTTGATATCTTAATTTTAAGAGGATTACTTAGCATTGGTGAAGTATATTCATGATTTACTCAATCTCTTGCAAACCCTTACTCAGCATATCACATTCGTGATCTATTCATTCCCTCACTATCATGATTTACTTAGTCCCTCACATTCATAATAATTGAGTAATAATTTACTTTATCCCTCACTATCATGATTTACTCAGTCCCTCACAATCATAATTTATTCATTCCCTCACAGTCATGATTTACTCAATCTCTCACTATCACGATTTACTCAGTCCCTCACATTCATGATTTATTCATTTTCACAATCATGATTTACTCAGCATATCACAATTATGATTTACTCAGCATATCAAAATCATGATTTACTCATTCTCTCACAATCATGATTTACTCAGCATATCACAATTATGATTAATTCATTCTCTCACAATCATTATTTACTCATCATATTACATTCATGATTATTTGTTCTCTCACAATCTTGATTTACTCAGCATATAACATGCCTGATTTATTCATTCTCTCACAATCATGATATATTCATTCCTCACAATCATGATTTACTCCCTCCCTCACAATCATTTACTCATCCCCTCACAATTGTGATTTACTCACAATCATGATTTACTCAGTCTTTTACAGTCATGATTAATACTTTACTTAGTCCCTCACAATCATGATTTACTCAATTCCTCACAATCATGATTTACTCAATTCCTCACAATCATGATTTACTCAATCCCTCCACAGTCTTGTCATTATTTTCCCTCTGCTTTATTTTATATGCCCACCTATTTACCCTATATAAATATATGTATTCTTTTTAATATTATTTTTTAAAGTGCACATAAAAATAAAAGTATTGTAACCAGAATAAAATCTAGAATTTGAATTGATACAAAATAAATTTATTAAATAAAACCTGTGCCTCAAAAAGATCTTGGCAATTTACAGTTTATCACATTCATTCCCATGAAAAGTATTATTTTATTATAGGTTATAGGCTATGTGTAAATATAATCTGAATGGTTATTGGCTATGTGTAAATATAATCAGAGTGGTTATTGGCTATGTGTAAATATAATCAGAATGGTTATAGGCTATATGTAAATATAATCAGAGAGATTTGATTGGAGGACTAAAGAGTAACAGGCTTCTTGATAATAGTTATTTGTCCCATACCTGTCAATTGTGATTTTAGATTCTTGTTTATAACACATTATAGCTTCAAATTATTGTCTGTTATGTCAGTGGTTTCATCAGTTTAACTGCACTCAATGCACTTTTATCAGATTTTGGGTGCATGTTTTGTCAGGTGCCAATGTACTGGCTTGTGTAGCTCATTTGTATTTGCACCAGTAGAATACCTTGACTTTTCTAATTGTAGCTCTTATTAGCACTAAATTTGTTTTTAAATAAAAACCAATATCTATGTAACCAGTCAGGAAAAAATGAAATGTGGCTTGCATGGCCTTTTCTCCAGTGTATCACTTTTGTCAAATATCATCACTGTATCACAGATTAATGTATTCATATTTCATCACTGTCATCATTGCACCAATACTGATATTGCATCATCACTGCATCATTGCACCATCCTGAGTGTCATGACACCATCATTGTCATCATTGTCATCATGGCTGTGTGATCACTGTCTTTGCTCATTTAATCACAAATGCAGGATTTTGTCAGGCTACAGTAAAAAATATTCACCATTAGCAGACTGTCTGTATAGAGTATATGTACTTGAGTGAATTCTGAAACATTCTGTCTTCTTACCTACCTAATTTGGTTGTTGATGTTGCTTGTTTTTCACTTTCTGTGGAAACAACAGCTTACTAGGGACTCGGGTGTTTGTACTGTAAGTAATGTTGCATGTTTAGTGGCATGTATGTGTTCCTGTTAGGAGCAGATTTTCTGCAAAACAGTATTGTTGAGTTATTCCTTCTTCTTGAGCTTTATCCCTCTGAGTGTGGAGCTACCCCCTTCCTTAAGTTGTTCCTCTGATGATTGTTAACATATTGCAATTTTGTTTTAAGAGCTTGATCATAACATAGAATTAGAAATTTAAATTTCTAAATGGGTATATGTATTCAATATTCATCCCCATTTTTTTCTTTTTTAATGAAAGGTTGGAAACAAAATGGCTTTTAAAAAACATATAATAAATTAGACAGTTTCAATGGATATATCAGATTTTGACATTTAAAGTTATAATTTTGACTATTAAAACTAAGAAAAATAATTTACAACCTTTGATAAACATGCTTTTAACAAAATAGTATTAATAGAAAGAAGATATTAAAAATTTTATTACATGGTTTAATTAACTAAGAAAAGTACAAATTTGTAAACACGGAAACCAGTAAAAACTCACCAGATAAATGATGCTTTAATCCAACAGAACATCTGATGTGCATTTTAAGTACACGAAAAAAAGATGGGCAACCTGTTGAATTAGTTTGGAGGTAGTGTGTGTATGAATGTGTTTTTGAGTGTGTGTGTGTGTGTGTGTGTGTGTGTGTGTGTGTGTGTGTGTGTGTGTGTGTGTGTGTGTGTGTGTGTGTGTGTGTGTGTGTGTGTGTGTGCTTGTGCTTGTGAATGTATCATTAATTTATTTATTCAACAATTTGATTACTCTCTGTGCATCTGTTTGCATCTAGCTGTAAAAATATTAATCAAACTAGTTACTGGCAGGATTATTTTTGTGTAGCCATTTGTAGTCCTAACTTTCAGGTTATGTTCCTGTTTAATGGTCTTCCTAAGTCCAACAACTGTCACTGGTCTTGAGTCACTCTATGCCACCATATCACTAAACAACTGGACTCTGAGTGCACTGTATATCACAGCACTAATTAACTGGACTCTGAGTGCACTGTATATCACATCGCTAATTAACTGGACTCTGAGTGCACTGTATATCACAGCACTAATAAACTGGACTCTGAGTGCACTGTATATCATAGCCCTAATTAAATGGACTCTGAGTGCACTGTATATCACAACACTAATTAACTGGACTGAGTGATTTGATAATTAATCATTGTTGTTAACTGGATTTGAGTCTTAATTCACTCTATTCACAACACTAAATAACTCAACATTGAGTGTCATGAGACTGAGTTTGAATGCACACTATACCACCAAAGCACTAAATAACAAATGTGAGTTTGAAACACTATACCAGCAAAGCACTAAATAACAGATGTGTTTGAGTGCATACTATATAACAGAACTAAATAACTGGACTTTCAGTGCAGTTCTAAACAGTTTTGGTGGCTGAACTTTGAGTTGGAGTGCAGCACTGTACAGTTTGGTAGCTGAAGTTTGAGTTGGAGTGCAGCATTGTGCAGTTTGGTAGCTGAAGTTTGAGTTGGAGTGCAGCACTGTACAGTTTGGTAGCTGAAGTTTGAGTTGGAGTGCAGCACTGTGCAGTTTGGTAGCTGAAGTTGGAGTTGGAGTGCAGCACTGTACAGTTTGGTAGCTGAAGTTTGAGTTGGAGTGCAGCACTGTGCAATTTGGTAGTTGAAGTTTGAGTTGGAGTGCAGCACTGTACAGTTTGGTAGCTGAAGTTTGAGTTGGAGTGCAGCACTGTGCAGTTTAAGAAGGATAAGTGGACATTGTGTGGTCAGAAATACCATGATAGAGCTAGACTTTGAGTAATGTGATAATTGAAACACTGATAAACCTATGACATAGATATATGGGGCTTGGAGATCTTTGATACTGGTGATATAGCCAGACTGTATATCTGAGCACTCGGAGTCCAGCTATTGCGCTGTACATTGTATATAATTACACTCTTAGTCAAATTATCATCACTGTATTTTATAGCACTCAGAGTCAAATTATCATCACTGTATTTCAGAGTACTTGAAAACATGTGTGTGTGTGTGTGTGTGTGTGTGTGTGTGTGTGTGTGTGTGTGTGTGTGTGTGTGTGTGTGTTTGTGTGTGTGTGTGTGTGTGTTTGTGTGTGTGTGTGTGTGTGTGTGTGTGTGTTTGCTATTGTATATGGTGTAAATACATTAAAGATTTATTTGTTGTGATTCAAATTTTACCTTAAATTTGTTATCATATTGCACATATTAATAAATCATTTAATCTTTATTCATGTTAGTTATCTTCTTAAATGTGCTTCCTAAAATTGTGTATATTACTGTTGAGCTTCTGTCCTATAGTCATCCTAGTTATGGTCTGAAGAACTAGAAATCTCTCAAAGAGATACATCTAGATTGTAAACAGTACTAGATATTATGGGTTTTCCCAAAGCAAAATGTACATATTACTGACAAGCATGTCTTCACAGTCATGCTTGTTATAATCTTAAGGACCAGAAATCTGAAAGAGACACATGTAGACTAAAAACATTACTGGATATTGTGTGGTTTTTCCAAAAGAATGTTGATTATTATAAAGGAGAAATTAGCTATGCAATGTCAAGCTTTTTTACTTCTTTCCCCAAATTTATTTTGCACGCCAGAGCTCTACATGTAGAACTAGATGCATTGCATTATGGCTGAGCACCATAATGCACATATGGTTAACATGCAGAGGGATATAGCATGGTATTTTATGCACATTGACACCAAACAGGTGATGTTATAAATGTGAAAATTGTAAATGCCAGTTAAATTTGAATCAGTCTTATTCACACTAAGAGTAAGACTTTAACTCAGATTATAAATAGACACCTGAGATCAGAGATCTGAGAAACAAGTTCTGAGTTCTGAGCAGCACATAATGTACATTAAATCTGAGAAATGAGTGCTGGGTATTAAAAAAACACAAAACACATAGTAGATCTCAGAAACTATAGCCATATAACACAAAATATATATACAGTAAATCTGAGAAATGTTTTTGGGTATTAAGCAACACAAAACACATAGTAGATCTCAGAAACTAGAGCCCTATAGAACAAAATTATACTTGATTTCAGAATCCAGACCCAGTAGCAGTAAGTTCAGATCTTAAGTCTAAATAATGCAAAATATAGCTGCAATGACTTAAGTCTAAATAATGCAAAATATAACTGCAATGCCTTAGATCTAAATAATGCAAAATGCAGCTGAAGTGCCTCAAGTCTAAATAGTGCAAAGTGCAGCTTCAATGACAAATAGCATGGAAAGTGTGTTTGATTTCAGAGCAATGCATTCAGGTCTGTTAAATAACACAAATGTACAGCAGATTGCATGACAGATAGCTCACAAAATATTCATTTGATCCTAGAATCTTGGATGATGATGACACTGAATGCTGATCTCACATCTGGAAATCAAAACATGCTCAGTAGATCTCAGAAACTGTAATGTCAGATAGCTAAAAAATATTATTTAGATTTCTGCAGAGTGCAAAGTAGCAGCAAAGAGAAAGTAATTCTCACAAAGTAGTGCCACATAAAATAAATTATATAAACTATCAGGACACACAAAACAGTTCCCAAGAACTATATCAAGTTACACAAAATATACATCATCAGAAATTGTGCAACTAAGTCAAAATTTAACTACAGAATGGGTTAATTGACATAATAATTTATTGGCTACTTCAGTATTTTTCTTGTTGCATTTATGATGTTTTTCCTATCAAAAAAATTTCAAACAGATTATTTTGTCATTTTTATTTCATCTCAAATTTTTATCAAATCTTATCTTTAATAGTTAATTTGGTTATCTTTATGGCAAAGCAATTCTAGGCCTAAATACTTCATTTTTGTATTTATGAGCAAAATAAAATAAAATCTTGAATAACTAGTTTGATTCTCTTGAAGGTGAATTAAGCTTATTGTGAACCATGCATGTTTTAATGAGGCAGTAGAAAATTTTGTTCATGCCACTTCTTTTTTTCAAGACAATAGTTGTTGTCATTGTGGTCCCCATTTTGTAAAATGGTTCATTGGCATGCTTATGTCATGCTGCAGAGTTATGCTCCTTTTATTTATAAAATATTGGACTTAGTATTTGTTTAATTTATTTGACTGCTGATTTCTTGAATGTATTTGATCCAATCAGCATTTGTAATGGCAACAGAAATAATTATAACAAAAGTAAAGCCATAACTTTCACTTACATAAATTTCTTAATTTGTTCTGGGTATGTGTTTATGTTTGTTTTTTTAAATATTTTTTGTTCTCAATATTTTTTTAATGAACATTTCATATAAAACTATTTTTTAGCAATTGCTTGTTTAACATTTTTTCCTGGCTATATAGTTTACTGTTTTATGTAGTATTTATAAATAAATTCCCATGCCTTGCTTGACTTTTAGCTGATGCTGAGATTAAATGAACTTTAAGAAATAAAAACATTTCTTAAATGCAGGAGTTGTTGCAATTCCAGTCTATTTAATTATTTGTTTAATTTTATTTCCTTGAGCTTTGAGCTAATAGCTAGAGTATCAAAGGAGCCATAGAGTTTGTTGTTTTTTAAATGTGAGCTTTGACATTTTAGCTTTAGCTTTCATTTTCTGTTTGTACTTTAGAAAATGTCAGAAGAATAAAAATTGGTAATTGATGAAAATCCAATGTTTATTTTTTTCTTTAATGGAAAGGATTATTTAGCACACTATAGAGAAACAAACTCAAGGACAGCATATAATGAGAGAACACTTTTAGTATTTATATATTTCATGACATAGAAAAGGAAGGTCAGACACAGTATACAATGACAGCTTATTTAACAAAATGTGATGCATCAGATATCATCTGAGAATATATGTGCAAATAAATTACTTACTAAATAAACAAGATTTAACTGGAAAATGTCCTTTTGTCCTATTGCTAGCAGTTTGATTAGCAAAACTTTATAATCATACATTCAAATATTTTCATTGCAATTTCATCTGGAAGATAATACATTTAACATTTTGACTTGAATAACTTTCTTTGTTTCCACCACATTAGACTGGGAATCCAGTTAACTGACCAGTAAAAAACAATTCAAGTCATTTATATGTGTATAACGAGCTAGAAAGCTGACTATATTGCACAGAGTTGTTTTTCTTTATAATAATAAATAATAATTGTTTAAGTTATGTGTACAATTTTCATGAAGATATTTTGCTTTCTGTTCATCATAGAATTTTAATGATGGGAACTAGGAAATTATTGCACATGTAGAGTGTTCAAAATTAGAGCTAGAAATTAATGTACATTATGTATAGAAAAATTCATGATGAGATAAGGAATTTATGTGCATATAGAGTTTTTATGATGACTAATTAATCTACATTACACAAAGAGCTTTAATAATGAGGACTAATTAATCTACATAACACAAAGAGCTTTAATAATGAGGACTAATTAATCTACATTACACAAAGAGCTTTAATAATGAGAGCTAGGAAATTAATATACATGTCATGTAGAATGGTTCATGGTGAGAGATGGGAAATTAATTTATTTTATTTATAGAAAATTTCATGGTGGAAGCTAAGAAATTCATGTTCATTTATTGCATAAAAGAGTTTTAGTAATGGGAGCTATGTAATCAGTGTTCATTATGTATATGTTTATTATAAAGTTTTCATTTTGACAAACAGAATTATAATGATAAACATATGTAGAGTTTTAATGATAAGAGAGATGAAAAGTCCAAAGCCTGTTACGTATAATGTTCATGTTGAGTGAATGAAAACATTTAATGTCCATTACATATTTTGATATAGTGGTTTTCATGATGAAAGATACAGAAAGTTAATGCACATTACCTTTATAAAGTTTTGTGTGGAGTGATTAGAAACAATTATTGTATAGTATTTATAGTTTTTACCTGAGGGATAGGAAACAGTGTGAATGTATGCTGCCTTTATCTTTTCAGCTTTTTAAAATGTGACGTCTTTACTATTCTCCTACAAGGAATCAGAAAAATAAAGTAGGTAAAATGTGACATGTGTTTACTATGCTCTTACGAGAATCAGAAAATAAAAGTTTTTTAAAATGCGACGTGTCTTTACTATGCTCCTACAGGAATCAGAAAAATAAAGTAGGTAAAATGTTACATCTTTAATATGCTCCTATGGAATCAGAAAATAAAGTAGGTAAAATGTGACATGTCTTTACTATGCTCCTATGAGAATCAGAAAATAAAGTTTTTAAAATGTGACGTCTTTACTATGCTCCTACAGAAATCAGAAAATAAAGTTTTTATAATGTGACATGTCTTTACTATGCTCCTATGAGAATCAGAAAATAAAGTTTTTAAAATGTGACATGTCTTTACTATGCTCCTACAGAAATCAGAAAATAAAGTTTTTAAAATGTGACATGTCTTTACTATGCTCCTACTGGAATCAGAAAATAAAGTAAGCTGTATGTAGTTTTATTTTCTGTAACAATACAGAAAAAGATGTATGTTATATGCAGTTTCTAGCTTCCTTGATGATATAATAAATGAAGTACGTTATATATGTAGATTCTAGTTTCTATGATGATATAGAATATGAAGCATGTTATATGTAGTTACTACTATGATGATATAAAAAATGAAGTACGTTATATATGTAGATTCTAGTTTCTATGATGATACAGAATATGAAGTATGTTATATTAGATTCTTGTTTCTTTGACGATATATTAATGAAGTATGTTATATGCAGTTACTACTATGATGATATAGAAAGTGAAGTATATTATATATATTTATGATAGAAAATAAAGTATTTTATATTTAGTTACTAGTTTCTTTCACAATATAGATAATGAAATATATGTAGATACTAGTTTTTCTGATGATATAGGAAAGGAAGCATGTTGCCTCTACATTTTTCACATCCAAGATAATTCTGTATTTTTTAAGGTCAGCCACTCAGTTTGGTGATAAACTTAAGCAGTTTTAATTTTAATCATTTAATTTCTGTTACTAAATCATATTTATCACAGAAATTATACAGAAATGCTTTTGTTGTATGGTGTATTAGTAATGTCTAGTGAATGTGCCTTTTACATGCTAGTGAAGTATGCTGTTACATTTCCAGCTTTTTGAAAATTGTGCTCTTGGTGTTGTTTTTGGCTCAAGCTCATAATATGTACCGTCTCTGTTAGTTTTGTTATGTATTAAAATAAATACTGGTAAATTCATATATTTGTTGAAAGAGACTTTCTCATAAAGGTATAGTAGCTATTGTATTACAGTAAATAAATTAATAAATTTGATGAAGA